>OY998248.1:4815058-6187558 GCA_963922005.1 Cornus suecica | reverse complement strand
AGATGTGGATACGAAAATCTGAATAAATATGGATTTTGATTCACATGATGTTCATTCAATAGTTTTCAATCTGACTTTGCAGTTGTCGTTCGCTTTTCCTTCTTCTTCTTTCCCAGAAGCAGACTGTCTCTCTCTCTCTATATATATATCTAGATATATACACACACATACATATTCCTCTCTCTTTCTGTCTCTGTTTCCACTTTCTCTCTCCATCCAGTTGTTCAATTGCCCCCCTTTGGACTAGGGATGGCAAAATGGTTCGACCCGTCCCAACCCGATTGGGGCGGCTTTGGTAAATTATAAACGGGTTTGGGACGGGTTTGGTATCCAAAATTAAAACCCGAAGCGGGTTCGGGTCAGGTTTGGGTTTCCTGGAAAACCCGTTGGTAACCCGATTATGACCCGTTTACAATTTTAATTATGTGTATATATATATATATATGTGTATATATATATATATGTGCGTCTTTGTCTATATATAACTCATTAATCTGATTCTTGGTATTGATATCTATATATATATATTTTTTGGAAGAATTTCAGTCAATATGCGAATATATACATTTGTTTGTTTCAATATGTGTAATATTTGGTTTATAACGTAAAGCAGAATATATGCTTATAATAAGAGAGAAATACTTGATTTATAACTTAATTTGTTATCAAATACATTATAACTTAATTTGTCATCAAATAATTTTGTAAATCAATTGTGATTCTAATTTATTATAAATAATTTAGTACAACCGATGGTAACCTGATGAAACCCGTTTATACCGACGGGGTGGTAATGGTATTACCGATTACAACCCGTCGCGGGTTTGTGACGGATTTGGTATTAGTAATTTTTAAATGGGGTGGTAATGGTATTAGCCAAACCCGTCCCAAACCCGACCCATTGCCATCCCTACTTTGGACCTAGTGATGATGCAACTTTTCTCTCTTAGATTTATTTTATTTTATTTTATTGGTTGATTTTGCTGTTTAATTATATTTATTTTGTTCAATATTTGATGGTTTTTAGTTTTTATATTTTTATTGCAATTAAGAAGTGTAATAAATCAAGAATATGGATTGATTCAATTGTGAAAAACTGCAGAAGACACGTGGATGTGTGATTAGGGGGGAAAATGAATTTATTTGAAAGAATAAAATTGTGAAAATTTATTTAAGGTGTTGAATCAATGTAATTAAACAATCTGCTAGTCATGTTAGATGTACAATTGTATGTAATTTGTGTTCGAAACAGGGCTTTGATTTTTATAGTGGACTTTAACTCAAAAGTGATTTTTTTTACAAAACAAAGAAACAATTTTAAATTGGTAAAACATTTTTTTTTTCTTACTTCGAAGGAATAAAAAATAAAGTGTACAAAACTGTTTTTATAGAATTCTCTAATTAAAAAATTATGTAAAAATGATTGCTATATATATATATATATGAGATTCAGACTCTCTACTTCCCAAATTAGTTGTGCACATTTGATTTTTTAACAATTTTTTTGATATTGTGTTTCCTATTTTGCCATTTGATTATGTAGTATAGTTGTTTTTAGTGGGGTCCATTTTTTTTTTAAGTTGATGAAGAGTAGGGCAGCAAACGAACCGAGCCGAGCCGAGCCGAGCTTTGGAATGTTCAAACTCGGTTCATTTACTAAACAAGCCTAGGAAATGTGTTCAAGTTCAACTCATTTGCTTAACGAACGAGCCAGAGCCGAACGCCAGATTTAACAAGTCGACCTCGAGCTTGCTCATGGACGACTCGTTTCAGTTGCAACATATATTACTCTTACTAATAACTGTCTGGATTGAGTTGATGCATGTCCCTTTTTAACATATTTACACTAGTATAATTTTTTATGAATGATTCTTATGCTTTGGCCGTATAATTCCTATAATCTTATCACAATAATCTTCATAATTTGTTCAATTTGAACACTTTCTTTTATCAAATATGAGATAATTTTACTATTTAACTTAGACAAACATATTCACGAGTTTGGCGAGCCGAACTTAGTAATGTTCAAGCTCGACTCGTTTAATAAACGAACCTAAAAATTGTGTTCAGTCTCGATTCGTTTACTAAACGAACGAGCACGAACCGAACTCTTAAAGAGCCGAAACCGAGTATGCTCACGAAAGATTTGGTCCAATTGAAGAGGGATAATTCAGAAAAACATATAATGATGTTGTATTGAGATTCAAAAAAGTAACCAAAGTGAATAACTAATTTGGGACAGAGGGAATATTTAATTCAAGAGACATTCGGCCAGACTCAATACTCAGTCAAGTTGAGTAGGTAGGGTGGTGCAACCACAACTAATACTGTACATGTTCAAATGAGACAAAATGTTAGAGAATTCATGTCGAAATTGTATTTAAAAAATATATATTGAACTTATATGAGTGGGTGTAAATTTCATTAAATACGAAACTTTTGAATCCACCACTAATTGAATGGATAACCTGAAGGGTGCGTTTGGAAAGCCTATTTTTTGTATTTGTTTTCTGTCTTCAAATATAAAAACTGTTTTTGTATTTGTTTTTGTTTTTTCAGGAAAAAACTAAAAACAAAAAAGCGTTTGGATGAAGGTGTTTTCACCACTTTTATTTGGTGAAAATTGTATTTTATGAATTTGGTGTTTTCATTGTTTTTACCACCTAAACAGTGAAAAAACTCAAAAAACAACTAAAAGTTGTATTTGGTGTTTTCATCACTTTTACACACTATTCACAGAAAACAGTTTTCTTGGGAAAAAAACAGTGAACAGTAAACGCGTTTGCCAAACGTGTTTTTTTTTTTAGTCTTGTGAACAGTAAAAAAACAAAAACAAAAAATAGGGTATCCAAACGGACCCGAAACTTTTTATTCGAATCTGCACATAGCTTGATCAAGGTAACGGATATCTTTATCACTTTTTTTTTTTTTTTTTAGGCAAAAGAGTATAAAATCCTCTATGCTTTTTAATGATTGTAAAATATGGTCATATGCTTCATTCCCCCCCCCCCCCCCCCCCCCCCCCCCCCCCCACCATTTCACTACCCTTACCTTTTAAACAAATAAATTACCCCTTTACATCACTATATGTCTAAATTACCCCCAATATTTCATTTTATCATTATCATTTGTATTAAAATTTAAACACAATATATAAAATTAAAAAAGATATATATTAAATTTCAAAATTTGAATATAATACATAAATTTCGAAAAAACATATAAAATTCAAAAAATATATATAAATTTCGTAAATTTTGAAAAATTATATATTAAATTTTGAAAAAAATTATAAAATTTGAAAATAAATATAAAATTCGAAAAAAATATATAAAATTTGTAAAAAATATATATTAAATTTCAAAACAATTATAAATTTAGAAAAAAATTATATTAAATTTTAATATTTTTTATAAAATTCGAAAATAAATATAAAATTCCAAAAAAAACATATAAGATTCAAAATAAAAATGATGTACCTAAAAATATAAGAAATTGTATTGCAACATGTTGTACCTAAAAATGATGTAGGTTGCCATGTTGATTTTACTTTGAAGAGACGAAAAATGTGAAGAACAAACCCATAAAAATAATGTTTTAATATTAATTTTAACTCTTATCTAGTGGTACATGATTTAAAGTTCCCTCAATGGTATTGAGTGAATATGCATATCCAATAAAATAATCCATTTTTATTGTCCTATTGGGATCACAAAGCACCCCCAATGACATAAAATTCAAAAAAAGTATAAAATTCGAAATACATATATAAATTTTAAAAAGCATATATAAATTTCAAATATATATATAAAATTCGGGAAAAAAATATAAATTCGAAAAATTTGTTCGCCGAATTTTATATATTTTTTTCCAAAATTTATAAAAAAAATTCGAATTATATATATATATATATATATATATATATTTACGAATTTTATATGCTTTATTCAAATTTTATATTTATTTTCGAATTTTATAATGTTTTCAAAATTAAATATATATATTTTCGAAATTTAAATTTTTTAGAATTTTATATATTTTTTACGAATTTTATATTGTAGGGAGTTCGTGATGTGAATGATGTTGGAATAGTTTCTTAACTAGCCAACCCGACATAAACCAGATTTTATTGATGTTCAGAAGATAAATAAAGAGTACAGAAAATATAGAGAACAAAGAGCCAACAAGAACCTTACAAGGGCCATTCAAGATACTGCCTATCTCTCCCTTCCTCACTCTTTCTCTCTAAAACTTTCTCTTTCTAGATCTGAAGTTGGACCAGAGCAAAATCGGAGTAGAACCGAAGCAAAATTTGGAGTCCACCCGGAGAGTCCCGAAACCATGGTCCCGCCTCCGTATTTATAGACACTGAGTCAAGCACCAATTTCAGAAGCCCCTTTTATGCCACATCATTCGACCCTTTAAATTCGTGACCTTGATTATGAAAACTAGCGAGACCCCCTCGCGAGACCACCCTTCACAATACCACCCCGCGGGACTGTAACACCCTGTGTTATTTTCCTTTTTTCTGAAATTAATTTTAATATAATTTCGGTAATGACGTCACTTGTTCTTGGCGCATTGTTTATTCTTGGTATTTCGCGTATAAATTTTTCGTGTTTACTTTTAAAGTCGACTAGATGACATTACGGTTTATCTTTGACGACTACATGAGTTCTTAGTATCGACTACACGGTTTTATTTCGACATTTAGCATTTGTGCTTTGATGGAGCGACGACACGTTTTATTTTATCGGGCTCGTTAGGTGTTTCGACGTTTGGGTTCTTACCCCGGTGTATTAATTCGGACTATTTTAATTATTTGGCGTCCCGTGGACTTTTTGGGTCGCGCGATATTATTTAAAGGCTCCCGATATTTATTGGGATTTATTGTATATATATATTTAATTATAATTAAATATATATATTATTTTGAGGTTAGTTTGTAATTATGGATATTAAGATGGTCACTTTTACAATATAGAGATACATGTATATAAGTTATCACACTTATTTAATTTGGTCACATCATTAGGTCACATAGACCTATTAAATTAAGTGTACAAAATTTAATTTCCTTATTTCACTTTCTATCTCAAAACATATACATCAGATAGATATATGTGTATGAGGGTTAGCCGATTCTTCTTCTCTCACATGGCACAACTCCATCTTCTCCTTCTCTAACAACAAGCCGACCACCCTCAACTCCACCATCATCATCATTATCGCAGCTTGAGAGAGAGAGAGGGGAGCTGTGAGAGTCGGGAGAGGGAGCTGCGCGAGAGAGGAACGGCCATGAGGATCGCTGTCCTGGGTCGAGTGGCGGCGACGTGCAGGCGAGGTGGTGGCACTGTGGTGGTGTCGCGCAGGTGGTGGAGCAGGGCAGCACAGCTCGATCGTGCAGAAGTGGCGCTGTTCGCGCGAGCAACAGTTCTGGCCAGAAACTTCGACCATTTGTTCGGTCGACTTTCCGAGCTCGGTTTGGGCTGATTTTCGGAGGGTAGCTTCGCCTATATGTCAGGTACGACGTGTAAAAATTTCGTAATTTTAAGTTTAACGGTTTGTCGGAAAATTTGATTTGAAGTTTCGAATTTTTGTTTGGGCTATTTTAGATTTAGCCAAATTAATTAACCTATTATTAATGGGCTTCGTATATATCGTATAGGTTGTTGAGACGGACATTTCGATATATTTGAAATAATTTTCGGACGACTTTGGTCGGCGGGCTCCATAATCGGGCGCCGACACTGTTCACGGTGGGCCCGAAACGGCTGTTCTGTAAGCGTATTTCAGGTGGGAAATTATATTTCTCACTCCGCATTATTGAAGTAGTTTAGGGGAGCAAAACCCTTATTTAATTTAATATAGATATATTAAATAGTTAATTTAAATATCTGTAATTCGTTTAGAATCGGAATTGGACTTAGGAATTAATTTAAGAAAATTAATTAAATTATTTCCCTTGAGAATTAAATGGGTTAGAGAATTTTGTAAACGTTGGACGCGAGAAACTTAGACGCTATGCTAGGTCCCTCTCATTATACGTGGATTATTTGTTTAAATTATTTTAAAGGCATGATAGGGGAAATTGAAATATTTTCTAAATAATTAAAGAAAATATATTTTTGAAAACATGAATTTTATATGAAATTTTTTTTATATGATTTAATTGTTTTATTGTATTTTAAAGCATGAAAAGAGGTTTTGAGAATTATGTTGATATTATCATGTGGATATTGTTCATAAATATGATGCATTACATATTTATGTTGAGGCATGATTGTCATTTGGACCTGGATGCATATTGAGAATATCATGTAGTGTCAAATCATGGTATTGGTATATGTGGGTTGTGAAATCATGTGGGGTGTCTTTGTGTCGAATCGTTGCAACAACTGGCCAGGAGGTGTTCCCATCCTACGGAATAATGAGCCGTGAATGGGGTATAGGGTGAGTCGTCTCATTCTCGAAGTCGCGGGTCATCTCGTGCATCCGTTATACGGATCTTTGGTCACGGGTCGTCTCGTGCAACCGTCTTCCTTGTTGAAAGTGTAGTGTCAAAAACACTTGGGAAGAATCGGTGCGGTACTCTTTCTCCTTGTAAATGGGTGGAGTGCGTATTCGTTAATCACGTGATATGGGCAAAGGGTGGTGTATGAGTCACATTGTATATGCATGACATTTATGTGATTTCATTTGACATGTATACGTGATATTATTACATGTGATGTTGGAGCAGGTTTAATATGTGTTATTATTGCCTGTTGGATTTTGGAGCATGTTATGTATGAATATTGTTAAATTAAATTCATATCTTTATAAAATGCTCAGTTGAAAGTGATAAATGCGAAAACATGAATTAAATGAGAAAATTGTTAAAGTATAAATGAAAAGTGTATCTTTATACTTGTGATTATTTACCTTGTGCCCTTGGGGGAGGTTAGGTATATTGGCATAGTGACCTCTGTGGTTAGTTATGTGTTATCTGTAGAGATTTGAGGTTAGGGATTGATTGAGTATCAATTGTGATTTGAGGCCTTAGAGAAGGTGGTGATAGTTTTGTGGTTTCGGTTGGTTGCATATTACTGACCCTGGATGTTTCTTTCCCACTTAGGGGGAGGTATCATTCATCGTGTTTTTGCTGTTTTGAGTGCGGTTAGAAGTAGTTGTGATTGAACCTGTCTAGTTGAGTGGAAATGACTCTTGATTCTGTTAATTATCAATTGTGAAATTGGAGTCATAATGAATTGGAAGATGTATTAATTGAGACTAGTTATTCCCGTAGTACCGGCCACTAGTTCTCCCTTTTCATGATATTAGGGGGTTTAAGTGATTTTATTAAGTACTCGAGGTACTGTAGCTTGGCAATCTTGTTTCTAGTGCTTCGTTAATTCATCTAAGCATTTCTTTTATTGTACTCTGTATACTAGTACATGTCTTTGACTTACACGTCATCCTTGAGTTGTCGGTTACGGCGTGGTGTCGGACCTTTTCCAGGTGTTGTCATTTGATCTCGTGAGGTTGGGGAACGGATAGTTGTGTTCCGTGAACCCAATGTAGTACTCTTCCTTCCTTGTCCTCTTGGACATTATAGGAATCCGTGGAGTTGTGTTTACCCTTATTTGGCTGTCCTTCCGAAACGGTGTTTTCTAAACTTTTTGTATTTAAAAGGAAAAATCCATTTTCGCCTACCCCCGTAAACTGAAAAGTTTTAACACTTATAAAATGATCTTAGGATCTTCTTTAAAAATATTTTCAACTTTTAAAAGCCGGTGATGGCAACTGACGGAGACCGGGGGCAAGACGGTCATTTTTACTATGTGGTTTCTTAAAAGGAAAACTATTTTATTACTTTTCTCGGGATTCTGAGATTTCGAGACTTCTTTCTCAATATCTCATCCTGTAGGGTTTTGAAAGGTGTTCCATTGTTTCACCTTTGCTTCCTATCATTTCTAAGCCTCGGGTATGAGGCTTGGTGTTGTTCAGTGCACACATATAGTGTTGCCTTCCTTTCTTCCTGGTTTTCGATGTCACCACTTAGGTGATTTGTGTTGTCACACGTGTTAGGGGCATAGATACCGAGTGGATTGGTTTCTTTTGTCCGGGTATTATCCTTAAACACTTGTGGTGTTTTAACCTTGACATTGTTGTCTCGGTTATCTGTTGGTTCAGCATTGAGAAGTTTTTTCCTTCGCTTTGCTTTGGTGACCCTGAGGTGGTCGTTCTTGTGAGTTGAGTTCGTGTAATTGGGTGGTTTTCCTCGCCTACGGTGAGAGTGTTAGTGATGAGATTGTCCCTATTGATGATAGTATTATGAGGACGATATGATTTATGGTATGGTGATATGATTGAGGTGATCTAGCATTTGAGAGGTAGATTTTCCTGAGGAATGGGATGAGGTTTGTTATATATATATATTGTACATATATATATATATATATATAGACGATGATTGTGTTAGTACGGAAGGACGTGAGTACTTTTCCTCCTGTGTTCTCGGGGAGTGAGTTATGAATATTCCTTGGTACTAGTGTTGTGTTCAATCCTTGTGGATATTAGAGGTGGGTGTGATTCCCTCTATTTGGAGTTTCTTGTTAGCGTCGTGAACGCTTGATTATTGGTTAGGTTTGACTTGGGTATCGTGTACCTAGTGTACGTTGGTACTGGGAGTATGAGTCTTAGTTGTATCTTATAGGCTCATGTTGTGTATTTATATATATATATATATGAATATATATATATCCCCTATATACTCACGTACGGTAGTATATGAGCACGTACCTTGGGTTTTCGTGGCTGGGTTATGTTGTGGGCTATGTATCTCACTGGGTGGTTTAGCATTACCTAAACTATTAGAGGATGTGGTAGTTAGAGTATCCTTTCCCACTGAGCTTATTTGCTCACAGGGGTATTTCATTTTCCCCCTGGTATTCCCACGCCAGGTTGTAGGAAATATACGGCTATGAGCAGGATGCAGTGCAACGGCAGTTTTCTTTAGTTTCTTGTTACAGGTTTTGGAGTTGCGTTGGGTGATGCGGTTACGGATACAACACGACTGGTTTTGGGGATGGTAGTTGTCTTATGTCAATTTCCTTACCCATTCTTTATGAGATTGTTATATATTTCTTTTGGGAGCCAGCCTGTTGGCATATCCCTGTTGATGTATCTTTTATTTCCTGTATTTATTATTTCAGGATGTCGTTGTATTTATTCGGCACTGCTATGTGCGTTATGTATACTTATTCGAGCAATTGTGGCTCTGTTGATTTTAGAGGGTTTGGAGAGGTCTTGGTTTCTTTCCACTACCTCGGCCCTAGTAGGATTGATGAATGTGGGGCTTGGAAGCCATTATTATTATCAACTGTTATTGGCAGGTCTTTGTGTTGTGGTTGGTTGTCCGGATGTTCCATTTACAAACGGAACTCTGCCGGATTTTCCTTAGATTTCGCTGCTTAGTTTTGTCATACATTTGGGTATGGAATATACCATTCTTATCATTAATCCATTCATTTTCATGGTTAATGATATCTTAGTTGGTCATTCGTATTAAGGATCACATCCTGAATTCCTTGGATGTCCCAGTTCGGGAGTCTTAGGGATTTAGGAGTGTGTCTGTTGGTATCTGAGGATACTAGTGAGTTCCTTGTATTCGGTTTGGCATGGAGTATAGTTTTCATTGTTATTCCATGTATTTCCTTGTTATTGTTGACTCTAGTGGTCGCTTGACTTACGTCACCCTTTGGAGATTCGCTGATTCTCTAGATTAGATATTTGGGAATTTTAGGGGCGCGACAATATTGTATTAGAGCATTTTTACCCTTTTTTGTGGGTGTTTGTTGACTGAATGTTGTTGGTTCTTGTTTTTTTTTACTTCCGCATTCACTCCCTTAGCTCTTAGGCTCGGGTTTCGGAGTCCTAGGAATTTGGGGCATGACAGAGACCCTTTCCGTCCTAACCCTACTTGTCGTGTCCATTTTCGTGGACACTTTCTTAGTCGCGACTTCCTAGTCGCGACCCCTAGTCGCGACCTCCTAGTTACAACCCTTGACCATTTTTGAGGACATTTTCGTAGTCGCGACCTCCTAGTTGCAACCCTTGACCATTTTCGTGAACACCCTCCAAGTCGCGACCCCCTTTCAAATCCTGATTCCAAGTCGCGACCCTCTCAAATTCCGACTTTCAAGTCACGACCTTTCCTCTCGCTACCTTTTAAGTGAATCCACCCCACGCATCTTCATTTGTGAATCCACCTCGTGGATCCCTATCCGCGAAACAAAATTATGATCCTCGGTCGTGAATCCACCTCGCGAATCCCTCTCCGCGAAACCAAATTATGAATCATTCTCGCGAGCCCTTCTTGTGAGCTTGTTCTCACAAGCCTTCTTATGAACTTGTACACACAAGCCTGTCTTTGAGAGCCATTTTACTTTAGAAATTCCATATCCTCTACCATTGAGCATTTTTGCTCTCCTTATATATTTGTTCCCTGGACACACTGTCCCCTGATGACATAGGATGTGCCTGAGTCATGACCTTTAGCATGTATACCTTTTCATGACTCCAGAGTCCTGCCAGACCCCTTTAATGTGCCATTTTCAATTATGCCAAGTGATATCGCTGCCAAAAGATATTGCGGCTATCTCTTGTCCTTTTGAAAATGTCCCATTAAAGCCTTGTTTTAGGACCCCCATTGTGATGCAACACACAGGGGCATGAGTATCAGTGAGCCTATGTCTCTCATCGGGCCCTCACGCGCACCTCTTTGTAGTGTTTACTTTACAATCCCTGATGCATTTCCCCCAAGCCTTATACCATGGGCCTATCGCATCGCCTCCCAAGCCTTATATCTTGTGTCTGTTTAGCTGAACCTCCCTTGATGCCTAGTACTTAGACAAGTACTAGAGTTGCGATCCATTCTCATGATACCCTCTTTTGAATCCTGGTACTTAGCCAAATACCAGGATGCTAAGTCACGGGCCAGTTCCCGTGACTAATCAAAATGCCATGTCGTGGGCATGTTCCCGCGATTAGCCAAAATATGATGTCGCGGGCCTCTTCCCGCGATTAGCCAAAGTATCAGGTCGCGGGCCTGTTCCTGCGACCCCCATTACATTTTGCCCCCTTGCATTCTAGTGCTTAGCCAAGTACTAGAATACAACCAACCTCATTCCTTCCCTTTTCCTTTGCTTCAAGAACTATTTCTTCATTTTTTATTCTTTAGCCATTATTGAATGGTGTTGATGATTACAGGAAACTCATAAAAGAGAAGAGGAAAAACACAGCCAAACACTTGGGATCACTTTTTCTCTCTCTAGAAGTTTCTCCATCTAAGTCTCTGAAGTCCTCCAAAATGAGCCATTGGTCATCTATTTATAGGCGTTGGCCAAAGCATAAATTAGTGCCACCTCAGCATGAGGTCCCATGACACCGATCTGCGAGGTCCTTTCATAACTTACCCATGTCACGATGTCTGATCCGTAACATTCCTAATCCGCGAGACCTTAGAGGTCCATATCTCGCGGATCCCCTTGTTTGATTGTCATAGTTTTCCTAGGTCATGCCCTTTTATGCATATTTTCCATTTGCATGACCCTGAGTATTAGTTGACGCATCCCAAGTACTCTATTTCGAGGGATTTTGATGAATGAGGTCGTGATCCACCATTCACCAGCTCAAAATGTTTCCTTAGGCCAGTCAAATAGTACTCCCTACTTGATTAACTCATAGGGTCGTGAGGCTGACTTTCGGTTATGACCCCCTTTTATCAAACCTCAACGAGCACCTCTGCGTAGAGCTCCATCAAGTACCCTATCTCATCATGAGATACCCTGTTGGCCTTTTTCCAGCTTTCCCTTGCCTAACCATTGGATTCGGGGGTTATATCAACACGTATCCCCCTTTACATTTTCCATTTTACACTTTAGTACTTGGCCAAGTACTAAAGAGTAAACCACCAAAACCTCATTTTAGTTTCGCATTAATACTGTCTCATACATGACTGACCATGCGCTTCCCAAGTCACGGGTTGCACAGTGGTGTGCGCTCTTATCAGATAACAAATTAGAGGACTTCATTGATACTTATGTTGCTCATTTGGATGGCTTGCCTTATCTTGGGTTTTATCCTCAAGACGTCATTTTCTCATATGGTTCACCTTCAGATGATTTATTACCATTTGCTGCCATAATACATGGGTCTCAACATAGTTATTCCTTACTCCCATTCGCGAGTGGCAAGATAACTTAGTTTTGACCAAACGTCCCTTCTTTCATTATGAATACTGTGATGACTTGATTTTGAACTTTTTTTTATTATGTGTACTCGTCTGACCTTTCTTTGAAGCTTCCAAAATCTCAAGCCAGTTGTGGCAATAAACCTGATTCTCCTCTCATACTTTGTATATTTTTCAGTTACATGGATATCTCTTTCTTTCAGCGACGTTGTAGGGCCATTAACTATACTGAAGATTCCATTGCTACAACTGTGGATAACACCATTGAGATTGATGTTGAACCCATGATAAAATTATAAGTTTCAACTGAGACCAGGACCATCAAAAAACAAAAGGCTGTGGAACCATTCATGAAGAAAATTGGCATCGCGAATGTCTCATTCGCGAGAAAAATTGCATCAACAAGTTAGGTCGCGAGAAAAACATAAGTAATTGTGACCTCCCAAAATCATCCAGGTATCTCTTTCATATTAGGCCATTCACTTCTAAAATTTGTCATTGACCACGAGAATGCACCCTTTATTGTTGAGGGGCACATAGCTGCGAAATACATGTTTCGTGCTCTCACTGATGAGTCAAATGATTCTCCAACTCAACCACATGGACAAGTTCTCTCTACGACCTAAGGTACCGACCATTCGCCCTCCACCTACTCGTAGATTTCCTTTCACTCGCAAGTGTACTTCATGGCAGTGATATCGAAAATAGTGAAAAAGAAGTAATTTGTAGCCAGGAGTCTGACACTCGCCATATAAAGGCACTTGGGGTTGATGTCGCGATAGAGGTCGCGGCTTGCCTGGATGACTATCCGCTGATTTAGAGAGACCTATTTAGCGGCACTTTACATGATGTTGAAACAATGCTCAAGGATGACCCTCATCATTCCCCCCATTAAGATGTCATTACTTCTTGAAATGATCCTCAAGTCCGAATTCCCCCAAGTCTAGTTCCACCAGCTGAGCAGATAATCAATGAAAAAGAGTCTGGGTCTAAACCCATAAGCCTCTTTCACCAACGAGACTACTATTGACGACTCCCTCATGTGTCCACATATAACTTCGCGAGGCCCTCACGAACTCACACTTTCTATCAATCCTCAAGATCTTCACCCAGCTCCATGCCTCAATTTCCAGGATACTTCTTGTCACAAGAAATAGAGCTTCATCTCACCAATTGTTAATTTGACGATCCTTCCAGTGTAGCTTGCATAGTGTTGCAATTCTGGACCAAATTGGTGTGCTTCATTCAGGCACCTTCATCAACTCCATGGTTCACGAACCATTCTTTTAACAGATGTACTTAGACTTGTTGACCAAGATATTCCTATTTCTGGATACCATACTTGTTAAAGATTTGATCCTTGATTGGCAACATGTCGGCTTGGAGCTATCATGGCTAGAGCATCGTTTTGAATGTCATTACAGAAATCCAGGGGTGCCACAAATCCGAAGCAGATGCTTATGATATACTCCATGATAACGAGTTAAAGATTGAGAAAGCTCGCGAGTACATTTCCACCCTTGAACATGAAAATGTCATTTTGAAAGAGAATGCAGCCTGCGTATCTCGCACCCGCGAGAACAAAGGGAAAATGGAAGGCCTGGGACTATTAGATCTTATCTTTAAGAGACCCTTGTAAACTCTTTGTAACTGGTCCTCTTTTGATAAGCTATGTATAATCAATCATCATTTTAATGAAATAACTTCCTTTGCTTTTATCAATCGCCCTTTACAATAATGCCTTCTTTCTCATTTCTTCTAAGGCTTCAGTTTCAAGTAATTTTTCCATTGATCCATTGTTTGTGGCTAAGGCCTTCGTTGCACTCTCCAATTCTGTAAGCCATATAGTTAAAGCACCAAAAACTAGAGTATACAACAGTCTCTCTGTTGTTGTTCGGTATGAAATCACATGTACCCACAAAGCTATAGGAAACTTCTCCCTCCATTTCTCCTGATGGTAATTGCATATTACTGAGGTGACCTCACGACTTGTGGCATAAGTCGCGAAAATAAAATTATAAATGGTACTCCACCACTAAACCATATAATTAACTGATGCACTTCTTCATAAATAAAAGCACCATTTCTTGAATATGATTTCAAAAGTTGAGAGTCATGCAACTCAACTGCTAGTGCATGAATATGATTTCAATGCTCGTGACATATATAACAGGTTCTCCAGCATCCCCTTTAATAGTGAGCTAATAATACCATGATGTGACAAGTTACTGATAGCCTTTCTGTTGCCCCCAGTGTGAAACTCACACATTAATCACCATCGCAGACAAAATCACGAGGTCCTTTTTCTTGAATCGTGTGACATTCTTCTTTAATAAAAATCTTGCCCTTTTAAATATGTTGAGTGCTTTCCTTGCCATTTCAGCTTCCGCGAAACTTCCTTCACTCGTAGATAAGAGAGACTTACGAGTTTAATACAACCTGCATGACTTACTGTCCTTTCACCATCATACATCTGGCCCACCTTTAGGATCTGAAAACCACATTTCTGAACCATACTATCACCTTTAAGTTAAGATCACATCATTGGCTTCCTCCAGTCCTTTTTTGTGAATCTACTCTCGGTGTGATTCGGCCTCAATCGACCGTTTGACGATTCTTAGGATCTCACAGAGCCTCTACATATGTCATGAGAGAGAGCATTAGTGCAGATCGATAGTTAACCCGGTGCGACTTGATGACTTGGTGCGGATAAATGATTTAGTGCAGATTGATGATCTGGGCACTGAGATCTCTTCATCAACTTGAAAAGAAGACTTGTCATAAAATTCGACAAATATGACCATCTGGCATCTGGTTATTGATGTCATAATAAGCTTCGTATACCAAGTTCACGCCATGCTAGTGAGAGATTTGGAAAGTTCTCGTATCTCCAGACACTTATTTACGCCATTTAGGACAAAAAGCATCAATGAAATTTAAGGCACCATCCCCTGCCTTTCCTTCTCTGTTATTGAATCGATGAAACATCGATGCAAGACCTCCTTTATGATAAGTTAGGGCTAATAACTCGAAATTGTTCTCTGGTAACATATGAAGTTTCTCCTAGAAGCTCAATCAAGCGCAAATCACTTCTTGTGGGGATCAACGAAGATCTCATAAAATAACAATCTACAAATAACTCAAAAACAGCGATCTGTGTATATCTCCAAACAACGATCTGTGTAGATCTCAAAAATAGTTATCTGTGTAGATCTCAAAAAACATCACTTTTCATAAATATAGCCATATGCACCTCCTGAATATTGAACTACATCTACCACACAACTAAGGACAAATCTTGCAAGTCCTCTGGTAGATTTATCGCTAGATGAGCTCCTGTGCTCACAGTCATGCGATGCCATTGTCCAGGCTCCTAATTTTGGTTCCCACCTAATCTCTGGTATAACTCCATAAGAGGATCTCTTGATGCAATTAGCAAGATCGACGAAGATCAACTGGTGAAGAAGACATTCCATTCCCTAGCGGAGTCGCCTTTAATGTAGGGGGTTCGTGATGTGAATGATGCTGGAATAGTTTCTCAACTAGCCAACCCGGCATAAACAAAATTTTATTGTTGTTCAAAAGATAAATACAGAGTACATAAAATATAGAGAACAGAGAGCCAACAAGAACCTTACAAGGGCCATACATGATACTGCTTATCTTTCCCTTCCTCACTCTTTCTCTCTAAAGATTTTTCTTTCTAGATCTGAAGTTGGACCAGAGGAAAACTGGAGTAGAACCGAAGCAAAATTTGGAGTCCTCCCGGAGAGCCCCGAAACCATGGTCCTGCCTCGGTATTTATAGACATTGAGTCAAACCCCGATTTGAGAAGCCCCTTTTATGCCACGTCATTCGAGCCTTTACATTCGCGACCTTAATTATGAAAACTCGCGAGACCACCCTTCGCAAGACCACCATGCGAGACCCTTCCAGTCCTAATCCTGCTTCTCGTAACCATTTTCGTGGACACTTTCTTAGTCGCGACTTCCTAGTCGCGACTTCCTTGTCGTAACCCCCTAGTCGTGACCTCATAGTTGCAACCCTTGACCATTTTTAGGACATTTTCGTAGTCGCGAACTCCTAGTTGCAACCTTTAACCATTTTTATGAACACCCTCCAAGTTCCGACTTCTTAGTCGCGACCCCCTTTCAAATCCTGATTCCATGTCTCGACTTTCAAATCACGACCCTCTCAAATTTCGACTTTCAAGTCACGACCTTTCCTCTACCTACCTTTTTCGTGAATCCACCCCACACATCATCAATCGTGAATCCACCTCGCGGATCCCTCTCCGTGAAACAAAATTATGATCCTCGTTCGTGAATCCACCTCGCGAATCCTTCTCCACGAAACCAAATTATGAGTCATTCTCGCGAGCCCTTCTTGTGAGCTTGTTTTCACAAGCCTTCTTATGAGCCTGTTCTCACAAGCCCGTCTTTTAGAGCCACTTTACTTTAGACATTCCATATCCTCTGCCATTGAGTATTTTTGCTCTCCTTATATATTCGTCCCCTGATGACATAGTGTGACGCCCCAAATTCCTAGGACTCCGAAACCCGAGCCTAAGAGCTAAGGGAGTGAATGCGGAAGTAAAAAGAAACGAAAAACAAATGAAAACCAATGACTGAAGGTCATCAAACACCCACAAAAGGGTAAAATGCTCTAATACCATGCTGACACGTCCCTAAATTCCTAAGACTCCCGAACTGGGATATCCAAGGGATCCAGGATGTGATCATTATGATGAGCAACCAACTAAGATATCATTAGCCATGAAAACGTATGGAATAATGATGGAACGGTATATTTCATACCCAAATGAATAATAAACAAAGCAGCGGAATCTAATGAAAATCCGGCAGAGTTCCGTTTGTAAATGGAACATCCGGATACACAACCACAACACAATAACCTGCCCAAAGCAATTCAATAATCACAATGGCTTCCAAGCCCCACATTCATCAATCCTAATAGGGCCGAGGTAGTGGAAAGAAACCAAAACCCCTCCAAACCCTCTAAAATCAACAGAGCCACAATTGCTCGAATAAAAATACAGAAAAACACCTAACTGTGCGGAATAGATACAATACATCCTGAAAGAATAAGTACAGGAATTAAATAATACATCAATAGGGATATGCCAACAGACTGGCTCCCAAAAGAGATACATAATAATCCCATAACAATGGTTAAAGAAACTGAAAGCGGATACCTATCGTCCCCAAACCCAGTCGTGCTGCAACCGTAACCGCATCACCCAACGCAACTCCAAAACCTGTAACAAGGAAACAAAAGAAAGCTGCCGTTGCACTGCATCCTGCTCATAGCCGTATATTTCCTGCAACCTGGCGTGGAATACCAGGGGGCGAATGAAATTCCCCTGTGAGCAAATAAGCTCAGTGGGAAAAGATACTCTAACTACCACATCCTCTAATAGTTTAGGTAATGCTAAACCACCCAGTGAGATACATAGCCCACAACATAACCCAGCCACGAAAACCCAAGATACGTGCTCATATACCACCGTACGTAAGTATCTAAGGGATATATATATATATATACATATATATATATAAATACACAACATGAGCCTATAAGATACGACTAAGACTCGTACTCCAAGGACCAACACAGGTAGTTTACACTACTCTCACCAATGTACACTAGGCACACGACAATAAGGTCAAATCTAACCAAAGCATTCAGCGCTCACAACGCTAACCAGAAAATCTAAACAGAGGGAATCACACTCACCTCTAACATCCACAAGGATCAAAATCCACCACTAGTACCAAGGAATACTCATAACTCACTCCCCGAGAACACAGGAGGAAAAGTACTCACGTCCTTTCGTACTAACACAATCATCGTCTATATATATATATATATATTGTAAATGTACAATATATATATATATAATACAAACCTCATCCCATTCCTAAGGAAAATCTACCTCTCAAAGGCTAGATCACCTCAATCATATCACCATACCATAAATCACATCGACCTCATAATACTATCATCGATAGGGTCAATCACATCACTAACGCTCTCACTGTAGGCGAGGGAAAACCACCAATCAAATCACTAAGAGTACGCGAACTCAACTCACAAGAACGACCACCCAATGGTCACCGAAACAAAGCAAAGGAAAAGACTTCCCAATGCTAAACCAACAGATAACCGAGACAACAATGTCAAGGTTAAAACACCACAAGTGTTTAAGGAGAACACTTGGACAAGGAACCCAATCCACTCGGTATCCATGCCCACAACATGTGGAACAACTCGAATCACCTAAGTAGTGACGTCAAAAACCAAGAAGAAAGGAAGAGCAACACTATATGTGTGCACTGAACAACACCAAGCCTCAGACCCGAGACTTAGAAATGATAGGAAGCAAAGGTGAAACAATGGAACACCTTTCGAAACTCTACAGGATGAGATATTGAGAAAGAGGTCTCGAAATCTCAGAATCCCAAGAAAAGTAATACAATAGTTTTCCTTTTAAGAAACCACATAGTAAAAATGACCGTCTTGCCCCCGGTCTCCGTCAGTTGCCATCACCGGCTTTTAAAAGTTGAAAATCTTTTTAAAGAAGATCCTAAGATCAGTTTATAAGTGTTAAAACTTTTCATTTCCACGAGGGTAGGCAAAAACGAGTTTTTCCTTTTAAATACAAAGAGTTTAGAAAACACCGTTTTCGAAATGACAGTCAAATAAGAGAAACACAACTCTATGAATTCCTGTAATATCCGAGAGGACAGTAAAGGAAGAGCAACACGTTGGACTCACGGAAGACAACCATCCGTTCCAACTCCACCAATTCAAATGACACCACGAGGAAGAGGTTCGGCACCACACCGTAACCGACAACTCAAGGAATGACATACAAGTCAATGACCACGTACTAGTGTACAAAACACAGTACCAGGAATGCTTAAGGGAAGGGACTAAGCACTAGAACCAAGTCTGTCAAACTACAGTACCTCGAGTACTTAATAAAGTCACTCAACCATAACCTCTTCTCACCAATCAAAATCTCGACTACAGTTGATAGTCTATTCCTCAAAAGTGAAAGACACCTAAAGGTCCATACTACAACTCACCATCTCATCACCCGCCTTCTCGAAGGCCCCAATTCATAACTGATACTAAAATCAATCTCTAACCTCCAATCTCTAACAAGGTCACACAGCCAACCACAATCACCAAACTATTAACCCCGCCTTCTCTAAGGCATCAACTCCAAATCATCTCTGCAGTTCATCACTAACCACAAAGGTCACTATGTCAATATACTTAACCTCCCCCAAGGGTACGAAAGTATATATATACTCACAAGTATAAAATAAGCATTTCATTATACTTGATCTATTACCACATGTAATCATTTTCTTTCACATTAATCATTATCAACTGAGCATTTTACAAAGATATGAATTTAAATTCGCAATATTCACACATAACATGCTCCAAAAATCCAACAGGCAATAATAACACATATTAAACCTGTTCCAACAACACATGTAATAATCTCACGCATACATGTCAAATGAAATCACATAAATGCCATGCAAATATAATGTGACTCAACACCACACTTTGCCCTATCATAGGTTAACGAATACGCACTCTACCCATAAATATGAGCTAACAGAGGGTCGCACCGGTACTTCCCAAGTGATTTTGAAACTTCTCACTTCAACAAGGAAGACGGTTTGCACGAGACGACCCGTGACCAAAGATTCATCAACACGAATGCACGAGACGACCCGCGACTTCGAGAATGAGACGACTCACCCTATACCCCATTCACAGCTCATTATTCTGTAGGATGGGAACACCCCCTGGCCAGTTGTTGCGACGATTCGACACAAAGACACCCCACATGATTTCACAACCCACATATACCAATACCATGATTTAACACTACATGATATTCTCAATATGCATCCAGGTCCAAATGACAATCATGCATCAACATAAATATGATTTCATAAACCGCATATACCAACACTATATGCATCTAGGTTTCAATGACAATCATCTCTCAATATAAATATGTAACGCATCATATTTATATATAATATCCACATGAATCCAATATAATTCTCGAAATCTCTTTTTAACTTGCTTTTAAAATACAATAAAGCATTTAAATCATATAAAAACAATTTCATATACAACTCATGTTTTCAAATATATATTTTCTTTAATTCTTTAGAAAATATTTCAAATTCCCTTATCATGCCTTTAAAATAATTAAAGCAATTAATTCACGTCTCGCAAGGGAACCTAGCACAACGTCTAAGTTTTCACGAATCTCTACTAAATCATTTAATTCTCAAGGGAATTTCTAAACCGCCTATTCCTATTCAATTCAATTAGGAATATATTTAATCTCGTAGGAAATAATTTAATTAATTTTCTTAAATTAATTCCTAAGTCCAATTCCGATTCTAAACGAATTATAGATATTTAAATTAATGATTTAATATATCTATATTAAATTAAATAAGGGTTTTGCACCCCTAAACTACTTCAATAATGCAGAGTGAGAAATATAATTTCCCACCTGAGATTACGCTTACAGAACAGCCGTTTCGGGCCCACCGTGAACAGTACCGGCGCCCGAATATAACGCCCACCGACCAAAGTCGTTCGAAAAATATTTCGAATATATCGAAATGTCCGCCTCGGCAACCTATACGATATATACGAAGCCCGTTAACAATAGGTTAAATAATTGGGTTAAATCTAAAATACCCCAAACGAAAACTATAACCTATAAATGCGATTTCCGGGCAAACCGTTCATCCTAAATTCACGAAATTAATATATAACGAATACATGGTAGAGACGAAGCTACTCACCGAAAATCGGCTCAAACCGATCACCGGAAGGTCGCCGAAAAATTGGCCGAAGCCCAGCCGGATCGCCCCTGCCCACGCGTCTCCCCTGCGCGAGCCCAGCTCTGTCCAGCGCCACCCTACGCCACCACGGCCTCCCGCGCCGCCGCCTGGCCCAACCGACGACCACCATGGGTCGTCAACCCAGCTCGGTCGCCGCCGCTCCAGCTGCGCAGCCGCGTCTGCCATGGAGAACAGCCCAAGGTTTCTCTCTCCAACCGCTCCTCTCTCCACGATCCAGCCCTCTCTCTCTCTCTCTCGCCGGCGTTCATGGAGGTGAAGGATGAGCTGCTCCGGTCGTGCGTCACAGAGAAGGTAGAAGATGGTAGAGTCGTGCGGGAGAAGGAGAATAACAGATATGTGGTTTCGTACATGCATATATACATATATGCCCTAATTGCAAAACTAACCCTCTAAATGTCCATAATTGCGAAACTGACCCTTCAAGTATCCGTAATTGCGAAATGACCCCAAAAATATATATATATATAATTAAATATATATATACACAATAAATCCCGAAAAATACCGGGAACCCCAAAACGTAATCTCGCAAACCCGAATTAATAACGGGACGCCCAATTAAATATATCGGGGTAGAAACCCAAACGTCGGAACACTAACGCCCGACCAATTACGATGTGTCGTCATCCAATCGAAACACTAATCATTAAACGTTGAACGATATCGCGTAGTCGAGAATAAGAATTCACGTAATGTCGTCCAGTCGACTTTAAAACTAAACGCGAAAAATTTACAGGTATCAAAATACCAAAGATAACATGAACGTCATGAACAAGTGACGTCATAACCGAAATTAAATCGAAAACTAATTTCAGGAAAAAGGTAAAATAACACGGGGTGTTACACATAGGATGTGCTTGAGTCATGACCTTTAGCATGCATACCTTTTCATGACTCCTGAGTCCTGCCAGACCCCTTTAAAGTGCCATTTTCAATTATGCCAAGTGATATCACTACCAAATGATGTTGCGGCTATCTCTTGTCCTTTTGAAAATGTCCCATTGAAGCCTTGTTTCAGGACCTCGATTGTGATGCAACACACAGAGCGTGAGTATCAGTGAGCCTATGTCTCTCACCGGGCCCTCACGCCCTCCTCTTTGTAGTGTTTACTTTATAATCCCTGATACATTTCCCCCAAGCCTTATACCTTGGTCCTATCGCATCGCCTCCCAAGCCTTATATCTTGGGCCTGTTTAGCTGAACCTCTTTTGATGCCTAGTACTTAGCCCAGTACTAGAGTTACGATCCATTTCTCACGATACCCTCTTTTGAATCCTGGTACTTAAGCCAAGTACCAGAATTCTAAGTCACGAGCCAGTTCTCGTGACTAATAAAAATGCCATGTCATGGGCCTGTTCCCGTGATTAGCCAAAATATGATGTCGCATGCCTGTTCCCTTGATTAGCCAAAGTATGATGTTGCAGACCTATTCCCGCGATTAGCCAAAATATGATGTCGTGGGCCTGTTCCCGCAATTAGTCAAAGTATCAGGTCGTGGGCCTGTTCTCGCTACCCCAATTACATATATATTTGTTTCGAATTTTATATGTTTTTTCAAATTTTATACATTATTTTTTATTTTTTTTAAAAAATCAAAATTTAATATATATATTTTTGAATTTTATATATTTTATTTAAATTTCAATACAAATGATAATGATAAAATGAAACCTTGGGGTAATTTGGGCATATAATGGTGTAAAGGGGGTAGTTTGCTTGTTTTAGAAAGATGATGATAGTGAAATGGGGCAAAAAAAAAGCATAGGGGGGGTATTTTTCAACCCTTCCAAAGCATAGAAGGGTTTGATGCTCTTTTGCCCCTTTTTTTTACTCATAATTAAAATTAGCATAGTTGATAAATGGATTGAAATTTTTACTAGGGATGGCAACTTAGCTCGACTCGGCCGGGTTCTGACCCGCTCCAACCAGTAACGAATCTATAGATCCAATTCAGTGGAGGCTAAAAAAAATTATAGTTGATTTTTGGGGTATAAATGATATATATTTATTTTAGTGGGGTTTAAAATAAATTTTTAGTGGGGGCTTAGTTGTAAAAAAATCTAAATTCTGTGATATTTAAGGTAAAACAAATATATCAGTGGGAGCCAAATGCTAGATCCGTCCCTGGCTTCAACCCAAATGGGGCAGGTTTGGTTAGTTCTTAAACGGGTTTGGGGCAGATTTGGTATTAAAAATAAAAAACTCGAACCAGATTTAGGTTTTCTGTAAAACCCGCCCTGATCCTACCCGTTTATTTACCTTTTTAAAAAAAAATTAAAAAAACTAAGTATTCTAAAAGCATCTCTTAAAAACAAATGTCTATAGAGATGACAATTTAGCCCGACCCGACTGGGTTCCAACCCGAATGGGGTGGGTTTGGTAAGCTCCTAAACGGGTATGGGGCGGGTTTAGTATTAAAAATCAAAACCATAAATGGGTTCGGGTTTTCTGTAAAACCCGCCCTGAATCCGCCCCAACTCATTTATTTACTTTTTTAAAAAACTGTAAAAATAAAAAAAATTAAGTATTCTAAAAGCATCTCACAAAAATAAATGTCCATTGAAAATATTATAGTAATACATTTTCTTAATAATAAAAAGAAGTAACAAAATAATTTAATTATTTAATTTAAATTACTGATAATGAATTTTGGTTTCCTTTTTTTAACCCTTCTAAGAAAAGAGAGAAAATACATACCGTATTCAATAAATTAATTAGTATTTTAATTGTGTAAACTTTTATTGTCATTACTAACATCCATAATTAAATTTTAAAAAACGTTTATTCATATGAAAAAATAAATAATATTGACTAACAAAAAGATCACATATAATTATAAAATTATTTTCAAATATTTGAAATAGTGCTTTTTTGACTTAAGTGAAAAAGCCTAATATTCAATTATTTATAAGATTCTACTTTTTTATATTTTCAGCAATTGTTTTTGATTTACGAGCGTTTAATAATATTAGGAGCAACCATAACTGAAATCAATGACATCGACTCATGTGACAAAATATATTAAACATATTAAACATATTATAGTAATGGATACAAACATATAAATGTATAGAGAAAATAGAAGTCCCTCATACTTTTATAATTTACTAGTTCAAGTCTACGTGTGCTACGCACGTGGAATCCTGTTAAAAAAATAAATAAATTTACAATATATAAAAAATAAATAAACGAACTAAATTGCACAACATAAAAAACTAAAATAAAAATTCAAAACCACCTAAATACCTTCCATTAGCTCTTTCTTTAAACTCACTCCAGTTGAATATATAAACCTACAAAATAACGACACAATAATAAAATATAAGATCACAATAGCAACAACAAAAGAAAAACTTTAAAAAAGTTAATACTACTGGATGAATCAATAAACAATACGAAATTATAACAATAAAATTTGAAATACGTTAAAATATAATAAAAGAATTGCAATTAGGGACTAAGAAAGAGATGTGAGAATCGTAGGATTTAAATAAAGATACGTCGGCGTATACATAGGGTTACCATTTGGAATCCTATTCAAATAACAATCAAATTCCCTCTTCAGATAGCAAACAACTCAATAACTCCTCGATCGGCTCCCTTATATAATTAGGATTAGGATTATTAATTATAATTATATATAAAATTCAATATTAGAGTTTATTTAGGATTATGATTGCTAAATACATTCGTACGTGATTTTCTTACATTGATTTTTTTTTATCTAATCAGGATTGGAATTCAATATGTTGTTCATGTAGAATTTGGATTGAAGTTATAAAATTTAGTTAAATTTTATAATTATAATTCAAGTAGAAATTGAATTGAAAAATTACATATGAATTTTTTACAATAAATACTGAAACACAATAACTTCTTCACACTTTTAATAGTAGTATAGATTATTAGTAAGAATACACGTATGGTGCACGATGCACGCGACATATAGAAAATGAAAAGTAAAATTTTAAATTTAAACCATGTTATAATAATTAATACATTAGAAGTTTTCATCATTTTAATCATTAATTAAAATAATTTTAAAAGTCAAAAGAACTAAGGTATTAAATTTTATATCAATATTTCAAGGATTAATACAATAGAGATGTGGATTACAAGCTTTCATCGATCATTTTAATCATTAACCAATAAACATTTTAAAAATTTGAAGTTACTTAATTATTAAATTGATATGTTAATTAATAAAATTCTAATTACAGATAATAAAAATAAAAAATAGAAATATTACATTGGAGGTGATGTAATTAGCATTTATTTTTTTAATTAAATAAAAATAAAACAGGTACAAATATATAATTATAAAACCTCACGCTTTTATAAGTAACTTGTAAAGAGTACTTCTAAACTCAAAGTGTTAGTTTATAGATTTAAACATTATAAATTGTACGTGTGGATTCTGTCAAGCCCAGTAAATGAGGAGCCCGTTAGCCGAAATGAAACAGCCCGAAGGGAAGGCCCACGACAAAAGCCCATTTCATGAAATGTTCTAGAACAAGCGTGATGAACAAGTTAGTGACGTGGCAAAATGACAAAAATGATGTAAGCAAGAGAATGTTCTTGTGTTGTGCATTTTTTGGCACTTACACATTGGCTAAATGATTAATGGGTTCAAAGCCCAAGAAGGGAATGTATATAAAGAAAGCTAAATATGAATAAATGATTATATTCTTGTGTTGTGCATTTTTTGACATTTACACATTGGCGCCGTCTGTGGGAAGTCACAAGGAGTTCTTGATTTTTCAGATTTGTTCTTGGAGATTTGTAAATCATCTCCTTATTCCCATCTCGTTAAGCTGAGTTTTTTTTTATCAAATCTAAAGATATGAGAGCTTGTTTCTATTCTTTACCCAAACAAACATGTCGGTCACCCATTTGCAAGCGGACGTTTCGACCACTGGGGACAGCCGTGTAAAAGGTCCTCCAACCATTGAGCAAATCCTGCAACGCCTGATAGCCGTTGTGGAACGTAGCCCAGCTCTTGAGAAGAAAAATGCGGAGCTCATGGCAAGATTGGTTCTACAACCACCTACCCCTCCGGCAGTGGCACTCGACCACTCTCAGAACCAGGAAGATGGTGGCAGACTGGAAGAGCACGCCGAGTCTTACCAGCGCTTAGGGAAGGCTCTCGCCGCCGACAAAGCCATGAGCCCCCAAAAGCTCTAAGCAATGATGGACGAGTTCCAAAGGAAGGTCCTTGGGGACTTGAGAACCCAGTCTACCGATGACTTGGCCATCCAGGCTTCAATGGAGTTGATACAATCACCATTCGTCCCCGAGATAACCCGAGAACCTTTTCCAAAGAAGTTCGTCATGCCTCGGTTTACCCCCTACGATGGTACCAAGGACCCCGATGAGCATATTTATTAGATTCATCAGAAGGTGACCATGTACGCTGAGAACGAGTCCTTGCTTTGCAAGGTATTTTCCACAAGTCTTGTTGATGTGGCTCTATTATGGTTCAGGAAGCAGCCACCTTAATCCATCGACAGCTGACAACAGTTGACCAGGCACTTTGTTGCCCAATACTACGAGAACAAGAGACAGAAGAAGACCATATCCTGCCTCTTCACTATGATCCAGGAGAAAGGAGAATCACTGAAGAGCTTCCTATCCCGACTCAACATTGAGTCTTCTTCTATTGATAACTATGACCAGCACTCTGCTGTTGAGGTCTTCCGGATGCCCCTCATTCCAGGGACCAAGTTCCACCAGTCTCTGGTGAAATGCCCCCCATTGGGTATTGGGGAGTTGAACTCTAGAGCCCAAGGGTATTTAAGGATTGAAGATGAGGAGACTATCAAGCAGAGGATGGTGGCCTTGGTCAGCATTGAAGCCCAGTTAAAGGATCAAGCAACCGATCGAAAACGTCCAACACCATTAAGGCCACCAACTCTTTCAGGAACTCCAGGCCCGAACCCTTTCAAACATTCCAAATCTGAAGAGAGAACGACCCCCCTGAGGGTCAGCCTTGCCAAGCTCTACCAAGAGAACAAGGCTAGAGGGATCTTCCAACAACCCCGAACCATCAGACAACCACTAGACCAAAGGGATAAGTCAAAACATTCCACTTTCCACTGTGATTTCAGGCACATCACAAATGAGTACCATAATCTCAAACAACAGGCAGAGGCACTGTTGCTTCGTGGTGAGTTCCGGGATTACATCCAACGGGACAGGCCAATAGCTGATCCACGTTCTCCTAACGCCCCTCAGAACCCCGCAGCCGCATAGTCGGTCAGGATCATCAATATAATTCTTCGTGGCCTCGCCTCCAAAGAGACGGAGGGATCCAGCCGGAGCCATCTGGGAAAAGCCCGCAAAATGAGAAAATTCAATGAAGTTAATGAAGTACACCACAGGACATGAGAAACACATATTATTTTCTCTACATCAGACCTTCGGAATATCTAGACCCCACATGATGACCCTCTAGTTGTGACATTGATGGTGGCCAACTACCTTGTTAAAAGAGTCATGATCGACCCTGGGAGCAGTGCAAACGTCATCACCAAATAGGCTTTTGAAAAGCTTGAAATCGACCCGAACGTTGTGGTATCCCGGTGCCCTATCGCAAGATTCGATGGAAAACAAATCGAACCGATCGGGGAAGTCCAATTACCGGTATCTGCTGCTCAAAGGACCCTGATCGAGACATTTGTTGTAGTGGATGTGAAGCCTTCGTACAATTTACTCATGGGAAAGGGATGGATCCACTGGATGCAGGGCTTGCCTTCAACCCATCACCAAGTGATGAAATGCATAAGCCCGAATGGTTTGGATGTCATTGATATCAGGGGTGACTAGGTGGCCGCCAAGGAATGCTATGTTGTCACCTTAAAGGGTATCAGGAAGGGAAAGGCCCAATGTTGTCCCATTCCAAGGAACAGAATCCAGACCCCAAATAGCAATCAAAGGACGGGAATCCGACTAGCCCGATCGTGGTCGAGCCATTACAGCCAATCTCTGTTATAACCGATAGCCCGAAAAAAGTTACTTTTGCAGATACAAATCTTACCGGCTGTGAATTGAAAGAACTGACACAGTTATTATAGGATAATTCCGATGTCTTCGCGTGGGAACATACAGACATGCCAGGTATAGATCCTGTTGTTGCCTAGCATTCATTACACGTCAACTCGAACATAAGGCCGATCAGGCAAAAGTAGAGGCGCATGGGAGCGCATCAAAACCAGATCATAGTAGATGAAGTGTCCAAATTGCTCCAGGTTGGTTTTATCTGGGAAGTCAAGTACCCCGAATGGCTCGCCAACGTAGTGGTCATCCAGAAAAAGAATGGTAAGTGGAGCGTTTATGTTGATTTTACTGACCTAAACAGGGTATGCCCGAAGGACTGCTTTCCACTACTAAAGATCAACCAGATTGTGGACGCTATCGCCGGCTACGAACATCTAAATTTCCTTGATGCTTATTGTGATGTCCCACATCGCCCGGGTAGAGCTCTGGGGATGTGCTTCTATGTGCAGTGTTGTCTCCAATTGGTATGAGGCCTTTTGGGCAGGAGCCCAAGAGCAAAACCGTACGGGCTGGGCCCCGAGCGGACAATATCATACCAAGTGTTGGAGCGGGGTGTTACAATTGGTATCAGAGCCATAACCCGGCCGGAATTAAGTGTGGGAGCATGCACATCACCCATGGGTCACCAGCGAGGACGCTGGGTCTCAAGGGGGGTGATTGTTGTTAGTCACTAATTAACCCTAGAGGGGGGGTGAATAGCGTGTTCAAAAAATAGGTCTAATTCTTTTCGAGATTAGAACACTCTCAAATAAAAACTATATCACAATAAGTAAGTGAATGATTTAATTTGAACTTTTCTAACTATTAATTTCAAGACAAGATATCATACAAGATATTCAAGCAGTTATGGCATGCAAAATAATTAAGTAAAGAGAAAGAGATAGAGAGATTTGACACCGTGATTTTTTCGAGGTTCGGTAACTCCTACTCCTCGGCTCAAGAACCCCTTCTTGAGACTTTTTCCGATCCTTTCACTATGGCCCTTCCTTCACAGGTGGAATGGCAAACCTTTACAACACAAGCCTCTCGAGCTTGTCCCTCAATCAAGAGAACAACCCTCTCTTGAACAATCGGTGGACTTCACTTGTCCGAGATTACAAATTCGTATGTAATCAATAAAATCACTCAAGAACAAAAACACTCAAAACCCAAAGGTGTTTATGGAAGATAAATCAATATAAGCTCAAGTGTTTTTGGTGATTTTACAATAGCTCTAGAAATGTATTCTCAAAGGGTATGATCAATGAATGATATTTGGAGAATAAGAAGAGATACTAGAGGTTTTGATTTTCAAAGAAACTTGGAGAAAATCAGATTTTCAAAGCTTGGTTTCAATGGCTTTTGTAGAAAAATTTCTGCAGATTTTTGATAGCTTTGATTCTTCTTGTATTTTCAATCTCTTGATATTCAATAAACACATCTCATTCTATATATAGCATTGTATTAGGGTTTTGAAGAATGATTATAGTATTTGAAAGACAAGAGCCGTTTGAACACCATTGAACACAATCCACAAAACATGGGAAATGTTTTCTGAAAAATCTGCAGGTTTTGAGGATCTTCCAGTCGAGTACTTCTCTGTTGTAGTCGACTACAATGGACCATCTAGTCGACTAGATTGAGTTATAGTCGACTACTTTGGACCATCTAGTCGACTAGAATGATTTCTAGTCGACTACATGAAGTAGTCTAGTCGACTCAAGCTTGTTTCAGTCGACTCTTTTGATGTGGATAAAAACCTATAGCTACTGATTGTTTTAGTCGACTACTAGAAAATACACAGGTTTATTCTAGTCGACTACAACATGAAAAACATTTAATAAAAATATTTTTCTTTCCGTTTAAGTTCGGTAAAGCGTTTTTCATTCCATTTGAGTTCGGTTCATTTTATACTTGAGCTTATACGATAAAATCGACACATAAAATTACCTTGTTACAATGATCGCTCCCCGACCTATCTACCCCGAGTCTTGAGTCTTTGACTTTCGCTTTTGCCGTTGAATTTAATTGATTTTCCATTTGCGCTTCAATTTCTTTCACAGCTTTTCGCTTTAAATCAAGATTTCTTTCCGAGCTTGCTTTTCGAGTAGTTTCCTTTTCGAGTTTGATTTCTGTGTCGTTCACCTGTCTTTTGCTGAAAATATAAACTCGATAATTCATTAGTATCAAACACTGTAAGAGTGGAAATGTCTAGCCCAACTGAGCCCATCTGTCATCAGGCCCATCCGTCATCAGGCCCATCAAAGCCCATCTGTCATCAGGCCCATTAACTTTTTGGGCCAGCAAGCTTTTTATGAACCCAGTAATGAAGCCCATTCAGAAAATGTATATAAAGAGAATCCGAAAATTAATAAAGAGGATTCGAAATGGTGTTGAACATTTTTATGTGTTTACACATTGGCGCCGTCTGTGGGAAGCAGAGGAGGAGTTCCTGATTTTTCAAATGCCCTTCGGTACCTGTAAAATCGCCTCCTTCTTCCCATCTCAAAAGGCTAAGTCTGTTTGATAGGCAAAAGACCCTCCACCTCCAAAAACCTCCACTCACTACCTCCCCGGACGAGAATGCCAGTCACTCATTCACAGGCAGGCATTCTGCCCACTGAGGACAATCGTGCAGAGGATTCCCAGACCATGGAGCAAATTCTTCAACGTTTGGCGGCTGCTGAGGAACGTAGCGTGGCCTTGGAGAAACAGAATGCAGAGCTCAGGGAGAGGTTGGCTCCACCAGCAGCTGCCTTACCGGCAGTTACGCCTAACCCTCCGATGGCGGCGATCGACCATTCTCTGAACCAACCTGAAGAGCACGCCGAATCTTCTCAGCGCTCAAGAAAGGCTCCAGCAGCCGACGAGTCTATAACCCCCCAGAAACTTCAAGCAATGATGGATGAGTTCCAAAGGAAAGTTCTAGGGGACTTGAGGTCCAGATCTACGGACGACATGGCCATCCAGGCGTCCACTGAATTGATACAGTCGCCCTTCGTTCAGGAAATAACCCAAGAGCCTTTACCAAAGAAGTTCGTTATGCCACAATTCACCCCTTATGATGGCACAAGGGATCCCGAAGAGTACATATACCAGATTCATCAGAAAATGACCATGTACGCCGAGAACGAGTCCCTGCTATGTAAAGTGTTCTCCACAAGCCTTGCTGAGGCCGCCCTATTATGGTTTAGGAAGCAGCCACCCCGATCCATTGGCAGCTGGCAACAGTTAACCAGGCTCTTCATCGCCCAGTATTATGGAAACAAGAGGCAGAAGAAGACCATATCCTGCCTCTTCACCATGATCCAGGAGAAAGGAGAGTCACTGAAAAGTTTTCTATCCCAATTCAACATCGAGTCCTCTTCTGTGGATAATTGTGACCAACACTCTGCAGTTGAGGCATTTAGGATGGCCCTCATTCCTGGAACAAAGTTCCATCAATCTTTGGTGAAGCGCCCTCCATCGGGCATTGGGGAACTAAACTCTAGGGCCCAGGGATACTTGAGAATTGAGGAGGAGGAAACTATCAGGCAAAGGAGATCAGCCTTTGTCGGCCTTGAAATCCAGTCCAAGGATCGATTGATCGATCGGAAGCGATTAACTCCACCGGGATCGTCAACCCCAACGGGAATATCACTCACAAAGCCATCTAAACGACCCAGGTTAGAAGAAAGGATAACACCCCTGAAGGTTAGCCTTGCAAAACTTTACCAGGAGAACAAAGCCAAAGGAATTTTCCAGTAACCCCCTACCATGCGACAACCACTTGACCAGAGAGACAAGACAAAACACTGCGCTTTCCATGGTGATTTCGGGCACATCACGAACGAATGCCGCAATCTAAGGCAATAGGTGGAGACGTTACTACTTCGCGGAGTACTCCGGTATTACGTCCAACGAGACAGGCCAAGAACCGATCAGCGCGCCCCCGGCGTCCCTCGAAACCCCTCGGATGCACAGCCGGTTAAAATCATCAACATGATTCATGGTGGCCCCCCACCCAAAGAGACCGAAGGATCGCGCCGAAGCTATCTACGGAAAGCCCACAAAATGAGAAAAGTCAACGAAATTAGTGAAGCCCGATACAAGGCTGAAGAAACTCACATCACTTTCTCGGTGTCGGACCTTCGGGGAGTCCAAACCCCGCATGAAGACCCTCTGGTTGTGACCCTAATGGTGGCCAACTGCCTTGTGAAAAGAGTCGTGATCGATCCTGGAAGCAGTGCCAACATCATCACCAAATGGGCTTTCGAAAAGCTCGAAATCAATCCATCTGAAATTATGACATCCCGATGCCCCATCGCAGGTTTTGACGGCAGGCAAATCGAGCCGATCGGTGAAATTCAGTTACCTGTGTCTGCCGCTCATAGGACCCTGACCGAGACATTTGTTGTGGTGGACGCCAAACCTTCATACAATCTGCTTATGGGAAGGGGATGGATTCACCGAATGCAAGGTGTGCCTTCGACTCTTCACCAGGTCATGAGATGCTTAAGCCCTGACGGTACAGGCACCATTGATGTCAAGGGCGACCAGGTGGCCGCCAAGGAATGTTATTCGGTCACTCTGAAGGAGATCCGGAAGGTCCAGGCCCCAGGGGTACCCCGATCGAAGGAGCAAAGTTCATGCTCCAAATAGCAATTAAAGAATGGGGAGCCGAGCTCCCTAATTGTGGTTGAACCACTACAATCGGTCTGTGTCGTGCCCGACAACCCGGAAAAAGTTACTTTTGCAGGTACAACCCTCACCGATTCTGAATTTGAGGAACTAACACAATTGCTGCAGGACAACTCTGACGTCTTCGCATGGGAGCATACAGACATGCCGGGAATAGATCCCGACGTTTCACAGCACTCATTGCATGTTGACCCAAACGTCAGGCCAATCAGGCAAAAGCAAAGACGCATGGGGGTACATCGGAACCTAATTATAGCTGATGAGGTATCCAGACTACTCCAGGCCGGCTTCATCCGGGAAGTCAGGTATCCCGAATGGCTTGCCAACGTCGTGGTTGTCCAAAAGAAAAACGGCAAATGGAGGGTTTGCGTTGATTTTACCGACTTGAATAAGGCATGCCCGAAGGACAGTTTTCCACTCACAAAGATCGACCAGATGGTTGATGCTACCTCGGGCTATGACCGTCTAACTTTCCTGGATGCCTATTCAGGTTACAACCAAATAAAAATGAACCCGAAGGATGAGAAAAAGACTTCCTTCATTACTGAAACAGGTACATACTGCTTTAAAGTTATGCCTTTCGGACTGAAAAATGCAGGTGCTACTTTCCAGAGATTGGTCAACAAGATCTTTAAAGGTATGATGGGCACAGTAATCGAAGCCTATATTGACGATACTGTAGTCAAGAGCAGAAAGAAGGAGGACCACATCACTCACCTACGCCAAGTGTTCGCTACCCTCAGGTCCCATGGCATGAAGCTTAATCCAGCAAAGTGTTCTTTTTGTGTATCATCTGGACAGTTCCTGGGGCACATCGTGGACCGGAATGGTATCCAAGCCAGCCCGACACAGGTCAAAGCTCTCATAGAAATGAAGGAGCCCCGAACACATAAAGACGTTCAAGTCTTGACGGGAAGAGTGGTAGCACTTAGCAGATTCATCTCACGACTCACTGATCGGTGCCGACCATTCTTTCAAGCAATAAAGGTGAAGAAGGGAGAGATCTGGGGTCACGAAAAATCGGAGGCCCTGGCGGGGTTAAAAGAGTACCTGACCATGCCCCCCATCTTGTCTACACCAACCCCCGATGAAGTCTTATACCTTTATTTAGCAGTATCCTCCGCTTCAACCAGCGCCGCCCTCATCAGAGAGGACGGGAACCTTCAAATGCCAATATTCTACACCAGCAAATCCTTGGCTGAGGCAGAAACTAGATACAGCAGGCAGGAAAAACTGATTCTATCACTGGTGAACGCCAAGAGAAGGCTAAGGCATTACTTTGAGGCCCACCCGATCGTCGTCCCAACAGCTACACCCCTACGGGTTATTATGTCGAAGCCTGACCTCTCAGGGCGAATCTCTAAGTGGGCCATCGAGTTGGGCATATATGATTTGACATACATACCCCGGGTTTCCATCAAAGGACAGGCTGTAGCGGACTTTTTGCTCGAGAGTGAGACTGAGGAGCCAGACCAGAACAGTGAACTGGATACATGGAAGATCTTTATGGATGGATCAGCCAGCTCTTCCGGATCAGGAATTGGCCTGGAAGTTTTAACACCTGATGGGACACGCCTTCATATGTCGGTGCAGTTGCAGTTTCCGGCCACAAACAATGAGGCAGAGTACGAGGCCATCGTATCCGGTTTGAGGATAGCCCGAAGCCTTAAGATTCAGTCCTTAGCAGTACACAGTGATTCTTAACTTGTTGTCCGTCAGATCAACGGAGAATACGAAACAAAGGACCCGATAATGAAGTTGTATCGAGCGCTAGTTTTGAAAGAGACAAAAAGTTTTCACAGAGTCACCTTTACCCAAATCCCCAGGAATGAAAACTCTGAAGCTGACCACCTGGCCAATCAAGCTTCCTCGGCCGGAGAGGATCTAACCCGGGTTGCACTGTTGGATTTTATTCAAAGGCCCAGCATTCAAGAGCCCGAACGAATAATGCTCATCCCATGGGAGCCCAGTTGGATGGATCCCCTGACAGATTACTTACGTAATGGAACTCTTCCCGAAAATAAAGCTGAAGCTCACAAGGTCAGGAGGAATTCGGCCCGGTACTCAATCATAAACGGGCAACTCTACCGAAAGTCCTTTTCCGGTCCCTACCTGAGATGTATCACACCGTCAGAATCTAGAGCAGTGATGCACGAGATTCACAGTGGGGCTTGTGGAAACCACTCCGGTAGCAGGTCCCTTGCCCATAAGGTACTGTCTCAAGGGTACTTCTGGCCCTACCTGTCTCGGGATGCCGAGGAATACGTCCGAAGGTGCAAGCCCTGTCAAATGCACGAGGATGCTATCCATCGGCCACCTGGGTTCCTGCATCCCACTATAGTACCGCACCCATTCGCCCGGTGGGGAATGGACATAGTGGGACCCTTACCGAAAGCAATCCGGTCGAATGCGTACGTCCTTCTGGCAACCGACTATTTCACCAAATGGGTTGAAGCTGAAGCCTATCCCACCGTCAAAGGGAGTCACGTCGTCAAATTTGTATGGACCAACATTATATGCAGATTTGGGCTACCAAGAACGATCATGATGGATAACGGAACGAACCTGGACAACAAGGAGGTTAAAGCATTCTTTGCCGAACATGGTATCAACCAGAACACGTCTTCCGTCGGCTACCCGCAAGGGAATGGGCAGGCGGAAAGGACAAATTGAACTATATTCAACACTCTGGCCAAAAAATTTGAAGAGGCCAAAGGGGCCTGGTTAGAGAAACTGCCCGAAGTTCTCTGGTCATACAGAACGACCCCCAGACAACCCACTGGAGAGACCCCTTTTGCCATGGCGTACGGTGTTGAAGCTGTGATTCCGACTGAGATTCGGGTTCCAACCCTCCGGAGCGAGGCCTGGGTCGAAGGACCAAGTAACCAGCATTTGGCTCAGGATCTTGATCTTCTGGATGAAAGAAGGGAGGCCGCCGGGATCAGGCTGGCTGCTTACCAACAGCAAGTCCGGAACCACTTCAATCAAAGAGTCAAAAGAAGAGAGTTCCAGATCGGAGACATGGTCCTTAGGCGCAAAATCGGGCTTGTAGGCAAGCTCATGGAGCCTTGGGAGGGTCCGTACACCATCTCTGAAGTCATCGGTCGCGGAGCATACCGAGTCCGAAGGAATATTGATGGCGGAATGGAACCAAACTCCCAGAACGCCTCTCGCCTCAAGAGGTACTACCCTTGATGGGCCAAGTCCTGTTTTTACTTGGATCTTTTTGTAAAAAGGCTACAGCAACTGGTCGGTAAAAATCATTATTATGATTATTATAAAATCTGCTGGTGTGCCCGAAGTCACAACACAGATCCTGAAGAGATCGTTGTTCCAGAAATAAACTAAGTGTTGCATTGACTTTCGCATGGCCTGAAGAGCCCGAAGTCACAACACAGATCCTGAAGAGATCGTTGTTCCAAAAATAAACTAAGTGTTGCATTGACTTTCGCGTGGCCTGAAGAGCCCGAAGTCACAACACAGATCCTGAAGAGATCGTTGTTCCAAAAATAAACTAAGTGTTGCATTGACTTTCGCATGGCCTGAAGAGCCCGAAGTCACAACACAGATCCTGAAGAGATCGTTGTTCCAAAAATAAACTAAGTATTGCATTGACTTTCGCATGGCCTGAAGAGCCCGAAGTCACAACACAGATCCTGAAGAGATCGTTGTTCCAAAAATAAACTAAGTGTTGCATTGACTTTCGCGTGGCCTGAAGAGCCCGAAGTCACAACACAGATCCTGAAGAGATCGTTGTTCCAAAAATAAACTAAGTGTTGCATTGACTTTCGCATGGCTGAAGAGCCCGAAGTCACGACACAGATCCTGAAGAGATCGTTGTTCCAAAAATAAACTAAGTGTTGCATTGACTTTCGCATGGCCTGAAGAGCCCGAAGTCACAACACAGATCCTGAAGAGATCGTTGTTCCAAAAATAAACTAAGTGTTGCATTGACTTTCGCATGGCCTGAAGAGCCCGAAGTCACAACACAGATCCTGAAGAGATCGTTGTTCCAAAAATAAACTAAGTGTTGCATTGACTTTCGTGTGGCCTGAAGAGCCCGAAGTCACAACACAGATCCTGAAGCGATCATTGTTCCAAGAACAAACTAAGTGATCCATTGACTTTCGCATGGCCTGAAGAGCCCGAAGTCACAACACAGACCCTGAAGAGATCACAAAACTTTGAAAAAATAAACAAAGTAACCAAGAATCGTTATAACTGTAAAAGTCAAAAGTGAAATGGACAAAACCTATTATATCTCATTCAAAATGGGCCCCTGTGGCCAAGGCTTACAATGCATTTCATAAACAGTAAATACTAAAGGTCAACGCTGGTGCCCGATACATTTGGGTTCACTGAAACGATGGCCCCATTGGGAGCCGGAGGATCAGGAGGGGCGGTTATGCTCATTCCTGGGAGAGGCTTGGTCAGGAACTCGCAGAAACGAACGTCGTCTGGACCACCAACCGGATCGTCGTACGGAGGGGAGATGCCCAGACTCTCATCCAGCTCTTCCATCGAGGGAAAAGTCCTTTCTTCGACGGGTTTCTGCATGTCATTAAAGCATGACCTCCAACCAAACCCGATCCGGTATTGGGAGGTTTCGCAGAAACGCTTATACATTTCGTTCCCACCCCGGTGACACATCTCCACCACCGACCTCTCCGTGGCAAGGAGATTCTCCATCTCAGCCCTCTCCTCCAGGAGCTTCGAATTGGAAGCCGTCAAGCTCTCATTATTAGTTTTCAGATTCCCATTCTCAGCCTTCAAGGCCTCCGTCTCAGCAAAGAGGGCCCGCCGAACTGCTTCCATTTCTTTAATTTTTTCTTGAGCTGCCCGAAGCTGTTGCTCTGCAGTGACTGCCCTTCGGGTCTGGACATCCAACTTTTCATTGGATATGGACAGTTGGTTGGCGACCTTCATCCGGGATTCCTCCTTCAGTCTCAGGAGCTCGTTGGACTTCTTGAGCAACTTAGTGTCCTCCTCCATTTTTGCATTGTAGGCCTGTGTCAGGTAGAGCATCTGCCAAAAGGTTAAGTGTTAGCCTGATAAGGAAGTAAATAAAATATTAAATGCAGTTGAGAAATCTGCAGATTCAAGCACTACCTTCATAGCAATCTCTGGACCTGTCAGTGCCAACTCCTCCCGATCAATGGTTCTCAGCCTCTTACGGTCTATGGGTGTCCAGATCTGAGATCCCATAGCCCGATGGGCAGTGTCATTGTCAATCGTCGCATGCCCTGCAACCAGAAAGTCGCCGCCCGGGAGTCTAATCTTCGGCGCCCAGGGCACGGGTAGCTCTATTTCAGCTGCGGCCCCACTGTCATCCAGTATGATGGGAGATGATTGTGTCTCCGTTCGGGCCCTTACTGACCGTTCGGGTAGATCCTCCTCCGATCGGGGATGTCGCGCCCCCGTCAGGCTCGTTTCCCCTTCGACTAACCGGAATTCAGGGACGGGAACATCCCCTGAGAATTGAGCAACCTCCTCTGATCCTTGAGTTGGAGTCTAGCCGCTTTGCACATTTCCCATCGGTGGGGATGGAGCTATCGGGCTATTCTCTACAGGAGGCGAGAGAACAGGACCAGCCGGAGGGGTTAGAGCACTTTGTGATCCCTGCCCGATCTGGATCTCACCGGGGGCTGAATTTGAGGCTTGAAGTCCAACTGCCCGCTTAGGCTTCTTCTTCAACACCGCCTGTGGGATCCTCAGCATCTCTGTAGATAGGGCCTGCAAATTGGAACCTGTCAAGAAACTGGTACACATCCTCAAAGGTTGTCCCCAAATTTTTGATTTAAGCAATTCATAACGGGTTCTGATATAATTTGAGGTTTTATATACGTCGGGCGCTCCCAGAAACTCAAGCACATGGAGGCCTAACTTATCATTGCACTGATCACAATTGTATGCCCCCCTATGGAATGGCTTGAAAGAAGGGAAAAGGTGTTGGTTAAACTCGTTGGGGACTTTGAATCTGGATGAGCTTGGGAGTCTCCAACTCCCACTCACAAGGACCATCCTTTCTTTCCACCCTTTATTGGATTTTTCAGTACCATCACAAATTTTCCTCCCACTAAGGGGAAAAAGATTGTACCTGCCCCTGCACTCCTTTTGGGCCTGTATTTTGTAACAGAACAGAAGTTCCGCCATACCAAGGTTAAGTCCTAGATCCTGATTGATCATCAAGATCATGGCCAAGACCCGGAAGAAGTTAGGTCCCACCTGAATTGGGGCCAAACCTAAGGTAGCTAAGGCATAAAGGAAGAAGGGCTGGACCGGGAATCTAATGACCTGAAGGTGAAAGGCCGACAACAAAATCTGATGATCCAAAACTCCCTCACCCTTCCTAAAATCATACTTTTTAGGATAATTTTTAATAATCACCTGATCGGGTACCCCGCATTTAACCTTAACTTTTTTAATACCGATTCTACCCTGTTCATAGGGGGAATGGGATCAGCATAAAACTGATCTCCCGAAACCCCTGCAACCGGATTTCCGGCTGTTGCGGCGTTCCGGTTAACTTCCGTTGGGCTAGACACAATTGTCCTAACCACCTCCACTGAGGGTGAACTGAGGGATGCGTCCAGGTCTACAGGGGAAGGTAAACGGTCGCTACCCGACCGGGTATCATCACTATCAGACATTTCGAAAAGAAAGACGTTGAGATGGAAAGAAATAACTTACTCTAAGATGAATCCCGAAGGATTTCTGACGCTTTCCTGAGAGAGGAGGTGGACTCTGGCAATGATAAGTCAAGATCTCAAGTGCAGGGAGTTCTCTAGAATTTTTGAACTGTGAAACGGAATGAATCCATAGCACTGCAGTCATTATTTATAGAAATCTCAGAGGCGCCTGAAAAGCCGTGCGCTCGGGAACCGAAGCGTCATCTCACTTCACGTGCGCCTCCACGGCCTCCCTTTTCGCCAACCGAGGCCACCCGGACCACGAATTTCAAACGTTGCAATGATTGTACAACCGTCATATTAATTGCGTCAGCCACGTCACCCCGATCAGGGGTGATGCATCTCTTCCCCACTCTGTATCCTATTTAATGGGCCGGGAAGATCGACAACCCATCACAAAGGATAGGGCCTGTGTAAGAGTGGAAATGTCCAGCCCAACTGAGCCCATCTGTCATCAGGCCCATCAAGGCCCATCAAAGCCCATCTGTCATCAGGCCCATTAACTTTTTGGGCCAGCAAGCTTTTTATGAACCCAGTAATGAAGCCCATTCAGAAAATGTATATAAAGAGAATCCGAAAATTAATAAAGAGGATTTGAAATGGTGTTGAACATTTTTATGTGTTTACAAACACTCTTCAATGGTTTGTTATCATCAATTTTGGAATTGTTTGCCGAAAGTAAATTTCAAAGCCAACAATCTCCCCCTTGATGATGACAAAACATTTTGTGTTTGCTTGGCATTTGGCGAAACATCAACTGATGCTCCCCCTCAACATGTGCGAACTATTTTGATCAAATGCCCCCCCTTAGTAAATGAAATTTACAATTTAATAGGCATTTTTATACAATATAAAAAATAGGCGCACATTTGAGATAGCAAAAATAAGCAGCCTATCATAGATGTTTCAGTTTAATACAAGCTGCTTATACTAATGAAAAACATAGAAAAGAAAACAGACAAGTTCGCAAATAACCATAACAAGCCACACAAAAACAGAAATTGCTAATGTCGGATAATGGGATACATGACAGTACAATAGCATAATTTCTCCCCCTTTTTGTCAGCGTCGAGGGGCGCGGGAGCGAGGGTTCCTGTGTGCAAGAGTGAGGTCATCAAGTGACCCAACCAGATTTGTAATACCGGTAGACATTTCCTCATCATGAAGAACAAGGCGCTCATTTATCAATCGAATGGCTTCCGTATTTTGGTTCACGGTCGTGTCAAGGCGCTGAAGCATTTGTTCCTGCTGCCTAAGGAGCTCCGTATTGCTTTGAACAACCCCAAGAAGTTGGTTGAGAAGAGCAGCCTGAGAAGCCGAAGCACCGTCCAATGGAGGGACCGAGGAAGGGGCTTCTTGGCGTGATGCAGAACCGCTAGGAGCAGTACGCGAACGAGGAGCAGGTGCATTTTCAGAAATGAAATTTCCTTCCGCATCAAAAGAAATATGCATATGTTTGACATGAGTGGCGTCAAGAAAAATGTGGTGATGCTCAGACACTTCATTAGGAAAATTAAAACCTTTCCGCTGCAGTAGATATGTAATATGTGCAGGAAAGAAAAACGGGCCAGATGGCTTGCGCTGACATGTGAGGATGACGGAACGAAAAATATAAGCTAAATCAACGCGGATTCCTGTAAAAATGCAATAAACCAAAAAAGCCTCCATACGAGAAACACTACTGCGACTACCAGTTTTAGGCAGAATAGAGTAAGTAATAACATTATGAATTAATCTAGCCTCGGGTAGTAGCAGAGAAGAGGTAATACCGGCATTCTGCGAAATTTCCTTGTCGACGCATATGACCCGAACAACCTCAATACAATCGAAACCATCAGCCTTATACCAATCCTTGGAGAAGTGACGGATACCGTCATTCGGAAGCAAGAAAATGCGCTTGATTTCGCTGTCATCAATGGTCTCGTCTTCACCACATAGATTAAAATGAAGATGAAGGAGTAATTTCTCCTTGTGATTTGCAAGAGAAGCGTAGAAAGCTTTGACAATTCGCGGAAATACTGGAATGTCAAGAGAAACGAAAAAATCCCAACCAATTGCTCGGAAAAACTCGAAAGTTTGAGCCCGAATTTCAGTGCATAAATCTTGTGTGACAATACGGCAAGGTGTAGGAGCACGGTGATCAAAAACAGTGATGAATTTATTTCTATTATCATCATCAAGAAGAAGTACCTCAAGAAGAAGAGGTTCATTCTACTCCTCTTCATCAACAGCCATAGGAATGTGTGGATTGGTGGAGCTTTGGCCTCCATCAATGCGTGAACGTTTCCGAAATAGGCCTCGAGTCTTCGGTGGCATTGTAGAAGATGATGCACAAATGTATAGAGATATATAGATATATAATGGTGTATATATATAGATGTGAGAGAGTGAGAATGAAGAAATTTGGGTGAGGGAAATGGGTGGAAGATGATGGAAATGTGAAATTAATGAGAGATAGGTGATGATTTGAAGGTATAAGTGGTAGTAGAAGAGGGATTGAGAGGAGAGGGTTTGAAGGTGGGTGAGGGTTTGAAGGAGGCGGATGGAGAAGATGAAAGGGGGTTTAGGTTTTATAGTAGGTTGAGTCGACTGGGTCTAGGTGAGTCGGTTAGATTGAGGTTTGAGTCGACTAGGCTGGGTTTGAGTCGACTAGGAAGGCAAAGTAGTCGACTAAACCAAAGTTTGAGTCGACTAGAATGTACAATGAGTCGACTAGAAGGTAATGTAGTCGACTAAAAGGTGAAAACCATGAAATGGTGTAGCTACTGGCCATTGTAGTCGACTAGAATGGTTTGAACTACACAGGATGAGTCGACTAGAAGAGAAAAAAATGATAAAAATCAGGAAATAAATACACAAAAATAGCAAAAATATGAAAAATAAAGATTATGACAGAAATTAAGATAAAACATCAAAATCCATAGCCATTCCGATTTCTCGACGTATTTTAGAAAATGATTCGTCCGCAAGTGGTTTTGTAAAAATATCCGCCAATTGATTTTTAGTGTCGATAAAAATCAATTCAACGTCACCCTTAGCAACATGATCACGTAAAAAATGATGCCTAATCTCTATATGCTTGGTGCGTGAGTGATGAATAGGATTCTTTGAAATACAAATCGCACTCGTATTATCGTATTTAATAGGCACGTGAGAGAAAGTAAGACCGAAATCAAGTAGTTGTTGCTTAATATAAAGAGTTTGAGCGCAACTACTACCGGCCGCCACATATTCAGCTTCGGCCGTAGATAATGCAACGGAATTTTGCTTTTTACTTGACCAAGATACTAGTGAGTGTCCTAGAAAATGACAAGTACCGCTTGTGCTTTTACGATCAATTCTACATCCCGCAAAATCGGCATCCGAATAGCTAATAAGATCAATTGAAGTTCCACGTGGATACCAAAGCCCTAAGTTTATTGTACCACTTAGGTAGCGAAAAATGCGTTTGACCGCATGCAAATGAGATTCCTTGGGACATGATTGAAACCGGGCACATAATCATACATTAAACATTATATCCGGTCTACTAGCGGTTAAATAAAGTAAACTACCGATCATGCCTCTATAATTAGTAATATTAACACATTTACCATTTTCATCTTTATCAATCTTAATAGAGGAACTCATAGGAGTTACGGCATGTTTGGTAGCCTCCATACCAAATCGCTTTAGCAAATCTTTAGTGTACTTGGATTGGCTAATGAATAAGCCATCCGAGTTTAGTTTGATTTGCAACCCTAAGAAGAAAGTCAACTCACCCATCATGCTCATTTCAAATTCGTTTTGCATACTTGTGGCAAATTCCTTACATAAAGAATTATTTGTTGAGCCGAAAATAATGTCGTCAACATAAATTTGGACAATCAACAAATTATTCTTAATGGTTTTTGTAAAAAGTGTGTTATCAATTTTCCCTCTTGTAAAACCATTTTGAGTTAAAAACCCGCTAAGTCTCTCATACCAAGCTCGAGGAGCTTGCTTTAAACCATATAGAGCTTTAGCCAATTTGAAAACATGATTTGGAAAAAGATTATTTTCAAAACCGGGTGGTTGCTTCACAAAAACTTCTTCTTCTATGACACCATTTAAGAAAGCACTTTTGACATCCATTTGATAAAGTGTGAAATTTCTATATGATGCAAATGCAAGAAGCATTCTAATTGCTTCTAATCTAGCTACCGGTGCAAAGGTCTCATCGTAGTCGATGCCTTCCTCTTGATTATATCCTTGAGCTACCAATCTTGCTTTATTTCGAATAATTACTCCATTCTCATCCTTTTTGTTTCGAAAGACCCATTTTGTGCCAATTATAGTTTGATTTTCGGGTATAGGAACTAAACGCCAAACTTGATTGCGTTCAAATTGATTTAGTTCCTCTTGCATTGATACGATCCAAGAATCATCACATTGAGCTTCGTGGAAGTTCTTGGGTTCGATTTGCGATACAAAGGCCATGTGGTTGCAAAAATCTTTAAGTTGAGATCTAGTACTAACCCCTTTTGAAGGATTACCTATGACTTGATCAAGAGGATGATTGTGAACAATCCTCCATGCTTTAGGCATTGAGTTGGTCAAGTCATCATTGGATTGATGCTCAACTTCCCTCATTTCCTTTTGGCTACATGATGAGTTGGAGATATTGAGAGTATTTAGATTATCCTCAATCCCAACAACCTCATCTTCTTCTAGGTCAATTTTAAGTGATGGTGGTGAGGGTGATTCATCAAAGACAACATGAATAGACTCAACCATGGTTAGAGTCCTTTTGTTATAAACCCAAAATGCTTTACTCCTTGTAGAATAACCTAAGAAAATTGCTTCATCCGATTTGGAGTCGAATTTTCCAAGGTTGTCTTTATCATTTAACACAAAACCTTTACACCCGAAAACTTTGAAATATCCAATATTGGGCTTTCGACCATTCCACAACTCATAAGGCGTTTTCCCCAACTTCATCCGAATAATAACACGATTAATTATATGGCAAGCAGTGTTTACCGCTTCCGCCCAAAGGCTTCGGGGAAGATTGTGCTCATTTAACATGGTTCTAGCCATCTCTTGTAGAGATCGATTCTTTCTTTCAACTACACCATTTTGTTGAGGGGTTCTAGGAGCTGAGAGGTCATGAGAAACACCTAGGTCATCACATAATTTCTCTAAGTCTTGATTATCAAACTCCCTACCTCTATCACTTCTAATTTTCTTGATTTTCAAATCTTTTTCATTTTGAATGACTCTATAAAATATTTCAAGAATGGAGTGAGTTTCATTTTTATGAGCAAGAAAGTGAACTCAAGTAAATCTAGAGTAGTCATCAACTATAACAAGTACATAAAGTTTCCCGGCTAAGCTAGCCGTTCTCTCCGGACCAAAAAGATCCATGTGAAGTAACTCTAGAGGTTTAGAAGTAGAAATATCTTTCTTTCTCTTGAAGGAAGATTTAACTTGTTTGCCTACTTGACATGCGCTACATATTTTATCTTTCGAAAATTTAGTCTTTGGGAGGCCTTTGACTAAATCATTTTTAGATAAACGATGAATGAGGTCCATACTAGCATGTCCTAGATGTCTATGCCATAACCAACTATTTTCGCTAGATGTGACAAAACATTTAACATCTTGATCATGCAATTCACATAGCAACAGAGTATACAAGTTTCCATTTCTTTTGGCATTGAACATTTGCTTCCCATCTTTCTTGATTATGCATGCATTGGTCCTAAATATAACATCATAGCCCTTGTCACATAATTGACTAATACTAAACAAATTATGCTTCAACCCATCAACTAAAAGCACATCATCTATAGAGAGAGAAGAGGAAATACCGATTGAGCCAATTCCTATAATTTTGCCTTTAGAGTTGTCTCCAAAAGTTACGTTTCCTCCTTCATATGTTTTTAGTGAAATAAACTTTGATTTATCTCCCGTCATATGCCTTGAGCATCCGCTATCAAGAAACCATTTTTCATTTGATGCGAACTTCAAGCATACCTACAAAACAAGTTCAAGTAACTTTTATTGGTACCCAATCTGTTTTGGGTCCATTTTGGTTAGATAGATACGCAATAGTTCCTTTTGGAACCCAAATTTGTTTTGTTACAATATTTTATTTTCTATGAGAGCATGCAATAGATCCTTTCGGAACCCAAACAATCTTTGACATAATTTTCTTCTTTCTATGAAAGCATACATTTGCTTTGTGTCCTTTTCTATTGCAATAGTAGCAAGTAACATGTTTATAATCATTTGAAGATGCATGAGATGATTTTTTAGTAAATGTAGAGCTAAGTGATTTTCTCTTTTTCAATATAAGAGCATCCTTGTCAAAAGCATCATACCCTAGACCACATTTATCAAATGATCATTTTTGTCTTCCTAACATGATACTAAGGTTCTCTTTTCCTTTTGTAAATTTAGCTAAAACATTTATTTGATCATCAATAGTATTTTTCAACCGAATATTTTCCTTCTCTAGCTCAATGCTTTTGTCATTGCAAGAAACTTCTAAGTTTGAATTAGTGAGACTACATGAAGACTTATCTTTCTTAAGAAGGATATATTTTCTAGCTAATTTTTCAAATTCATCATGTAATTCTTCAAACACATCTTGCAATTCATTGTAATCAAGAAGAAGTTCATCATATGATAGTTTATCTAAATCACTTAAATTTAAATGTACCTCTTCTTCATTTGCCATGAGGCAAATGTTTGCCGTTTCCTCGCTACTTTTCTCCTCATCCGAGTCACATGAGTCATAGTCCTCCCATGTGACGTTCATTGCCATCTTGCTAGGTCTTTTGTCGTTTTCCTTTTTGAGCTTGAAGCAATCACTTTTGTAGTGTCCCGGCTTTCCGCAATTGAAACACGTTGGGGGTTCCCTTTTGCTAGTCTCGCCTTTAGGTTCGATTCTCTTCATGAATCTTCCACCGTTTGCTTTCTTTCTTTGAAGACGTCTCTTGAATTTTTGGGTGAACAATGCAATGTCCTCATCCTCTTCTTCTTCACTCGGCTCATTGATTTCATTTTTAGTGAAGGCTTGCAAAGCTATTCCCTTTCTTTGCTTGATGTCGTCTTCACGAGCTTTCAACGTTATTTCCCAAGTGAGTAGAGAGCCGAAAATTTCATCGAGACTCATGGTGTTGAGGTCATGAGCTTCTTTGATAGCCGTTACTTTTGCATCCCATTTTGCCGGAAGGCTTCTAAGCACTTTTCGTGACGCATCGGATCTAGGAACAATTCTACCAAGATGCTTTAGTCCATTCAAAATATTTGTAAAACGAGACATCATAGAATTCACATTTTCATCATCTTTCATAGCAAATAATTCATATTCATGCATGAGTATGTCAATTTTGGATTCTCGTACTTGAGATGTTCCTTCATAGGTTACCTCAAGTTTATCCCACATTTCTTTTGCCGTTGAACAAGTAGATACACGATTAAATTCATTTGGACTTAAAGCACAATTTAAATTTACTTTGGCTTTAGCATTGTACGACATAAGTTTACGATCATCATTATCCCACTCATTGGGTAATTTGGGGACGGCTTTTCCATCAACAATTTTAGTTAATACAAATGGTCCTTCAAGAACTACTTGCCAAATTTGGTAATCAATAGCTTGAAGAAAATCTATCATTCTAGTTTTCCAATAGCTATAATTTGATCCATCAAACCATGGGGGCCTATTATTCGATTGACCTTCAATATGAGTGACTAAATTTGATGACATGATCGTTCTCTAAGACGGTTAAATCTAATATAAATAGAGATTAGGCTCTGATACCAATTGTTAGTCACTAATTAACCCTAGAGGGGGGGGGGGGGGTGAATAGGGTGTTCAAAAAATAGGTCTAATTCTTTTCGAGATTAGAACACTCTCAAATAAAAACTATATCACAATAAGTAAGTGAATGATTTAATTTGAACTTCTCTAACTATTAATTTCAAGACAAGATATCATACAAGATATTCAAGCAGTTATGGCATGCAAAATAATTAAGTAAAGAGAAAGAGATAGAGAGATTTGACACCGTGATTTTTTCGAGGTTCGGTAACTCCTACTCCTCGGCTCAAGAACCCCTTCTTGAGACTTTTCCCGATCCTTTCACTATGGCCCTTCCTTCACAGGTGGAATGGCAAACCTTTACAACACAAGCCTCTCGAGCTTGTCCCTCAATCAAGAGAACAACCCTCTCTTAAACAATCGGTGGACTTCACTTGTCCGAGATTACAAATTCGTATGTAATCAATAAAATCACTCAAGAACAAAAACACTCAAAACCCAAAGGTGTTTATGGAAGATAAATCAATATAAGCTCAAGTGTTTTTGGTGATTTTACAATAGCTCTAGAAATGTATTCTCAAAGGGTATGATCAATGAATGATATTTGGAGAATAAGAAGAGATACTAGAGGTTTTGATTTTCAAAGAAACTTGGAGAAAATCAGATTTTCAAAGCTTGGTTTCAATGGCTTTTGTAGAAAAATTTATGCAGATTTTTGATAGCTTTGATTCTTCTTGTATTTTCAATCTCTTGATATTCAATAAACACATCTCATTCAATATATAGCATTGTATTAGGGTTTTGAAGAATGATTATAGTATTTGAAAGACAAGATCCGTTTGAACACCATTGAACACAATCCACAAAACATGGGAAATGTTTTCTGAAAAATCTGCAGGTTTTGAGGATCTTCCAGTCGACTACTTCTCTGTTGTAGTCGACTACAATGGACCATCTAGTCGACTAGATTGAGTTCTAGTCGACTACTTTGGACCATGTAGTCGACTAGAATGAGTTCTAGTCGACTACATGAAGTAGTCTAGTCGACTCAAGCTTGTTTCAGTCGACTCTTTTGATGTGGATGAAAAACCTATAGCTACTGATTGTTTTAGTCGACTACTAGAAAATACACAGGTTTATTCTAGTCGACTACAACATGAAAAACATTTAATAAAAATATTTTTCTTTCCGTTTAAGTTCGGTAAAGCGTTTTTCATTCCATTTGAGTTCGGTTCATTTTATACTTGAGCTTATACGATAAAATCGACACATAAAATTACCTCGTTATAATGATCGCTCCCCGACCTATCTACCCCGAGTCTTGAGTCTTCGACTTTCGCTTTTGCCGTTGAATTTAATTGATTTTCCATTTGCGCTTCAATTTCTTTCACAGCTTTTCGCTTTAAATCAAGCTTTCTTTCCGAGCTTGCTTTTCGAGTAGTTTCCTTTTCGAGTTTGATTTCTGCGTCGTTCACCTGTCTTTTGCTGAAAATATAAACTCGATAATTCATTAGTATCAAACACTCTTCAATGGTTTGTTATCATCAATTTTGGAATTGTTTGCCGAAAGTAAATTTCAAAGCCAACAATTGTGATGTCCCACATCGCTTTATATGTGCAGTGTTGTCTCCAATTGGTATGAGGCCTTTTGGGCAGGAGCCCAAGAGCAAAACCGTGCGGGCTGGGCCCAGGGCGGACAATATCATACCAAATGTTGGAGCGGGGTGTTATAATAGTTGGTATCAGAGTACTCCGGGTTCAAATGTCCTAGGAATGTTTTCGCTAGGTTTTCCGCATTACGTATTCTGATATTTCTAGAGCCTAAATTTAGGATTCGTCGTACTATTTTAAGTTCGTTGTTGTGGTATTAATGACTCGTATTACCGTTATTTCAGTATGCTGCCTCGTAGGAGAAGGAATGCGAATCAGTGTCAGGGCAATGCTCAGGATGGCAATGCTGAACTTCCTCCTAATGTCATAGCTATCATTGCTCAGGTTGTTGCTGTAGGCGTGGTGACTGCTCTTCAAAATCAACAGCCTCATCCTCCACCTCCTCAGCAAGCTCCCATTGTTGAGCAAGCAGTACAGCCTGTTACATGGGAGAAAGTTCGGAACACTTTCACGAAAGGTCATCCACCAGAGTTTTCAGGGTCCACTGATGTAAAGGTATCTCACCAGTGGCGGAAGGATATTGAGCGTCATCTCTGTATGGTTGAGTGTACAGAGGTCCAGAAGCAGATGCTTGCTACTTTCAAGCTAGTTGGTGATGCTTTGTAGTGGTGGGAGTTAGTTACCACCTCAGAGGAGAGGGCCACATTGACCTATGCTCAGTTCCAGGCTCGCTTTGATGATAAATATTTTCCTTTTGCAGTAAGGGCAGCTAAAAAAAGGGAGTTTCTTGATTTACAGCAAGGAGACATGACTGTATCGAAGTATGAGCAAAAGTTCACTAGCTTATCATTGTTTGCACCTGAGGAGGTGAACACAGAGGAGAAAAAGAAGAATTGTTTTGTACATGGTTTATTATGGCCTATTCGACAGGTGATAGTGGGTAATCCAGCTTACACCACTTATGCTGAGGTGGTGGATGCGGTATTACAACATTGTCAGCTCAAGAGGGATCACAAGAAATCTAAGGGGGAGAAGCGCAATGACAAGGACTCCACCAGTCAGATAGTGGATAAGGGAAATGGTCAGAGTGGTAGAAACAGTGATAGGGGCAGATTCCAGGGGTATCAGCCTTGGAAAAAGCATAAGGGTAGAAATGATACTAGTGGGGAGATGTCTTCTCATCAGGCGCAGCAGGGTGGAACACCTCAGATTGGATAGGGTCAACAACAGGGAAACTACCAGAGGAGATTTTTAGGTCCTTTCAAAGGACATTGTTATAGTTGTGGGGAGTTTGGGCACTCTGCTAAGAGATGTCCCAAGGCTACTCAAGGTCAGCACTGCAAGCAGGGTCAGACTGGTCAGCAGGGGCAGAGGCAGCCACCACCATTACCGACACCACATATTCCACGTATTCAGGGCCTGGTGTACCCAGCTTTACCAGCACCCCCACCACCACAGGGGCAGCCACAACTGCAGTTGCATTATGGCAGGGTGTACAACATCATGCCTTATGATCCTTGGGCACCTCACGCTATTGAGGGTACGTTTCCTATTTATGGTAGACTCGGTCGAGTTCTTTTTGATACTGGTGCATCACATTCTTTTGTGTCTCGGTCGTTTGTCTCTTTATCTGGATTATTGACTCAGTCTTGTAGTCGACCCCTCAGTATTTCCACGCTAGTAGGTGTTGATGCGATTTTATGGGAGAGTTGTGGACAGGTCCCTATTGATATTGGTAGGCTTATATTTTTAGCTAATTTGTTAGTACTTGATATGCACTCTTATGATGTGATACTTGGGATGGACTGGTTATCTCACTACCATGCTCAGTTGGACTGTCATGGTAAGACGATAGTCTTTGCGATACCGGGTCAGGAGATGTACTTGATTGCTATGCCTCGTCCACATGGAGGGTCTAGTACACATTTATTTTATATTGATACAGAAACCCAGGAGGAGATCACTGTATCCATGGATAGTATTCCCGTAGTGCGTGATTTTCAGGATGTGTTTCAGGAGATTCCAGGGTTACCGCCGAGTCGTGATATTGACTTTGTTATTGACTTAGCTCCAGGCACCAGGCCTATTGCTAAGGCACCATATAGGATGGCACCGATGGTGATGCGGGAGTTGAAAGAGCAGATTCAGCAGCTTCTTAGCCAGGGTTTCATTCGCAGGAGTACTTCACCCTGGGGAGCACCGGTGTTGTTTATGAAGAAGAAGGATGGTTCTCTTCGTCTTTGTATCGATTACAGGGAGCTGAATAAAGTCACAATCCGCAACAAGTATCCGTTGCCTAGGATTGATGATTTATTTGATCAGTTGAGGGGAGCCACCTACTTCTCGAAGATACATTTGAGGTTTGGTTATCATCAACTTCGTGTTAGGGAGCAGGATGTACCCAAGACCGCATTTCTCACCAGATATGGGTCGTATGAGTTCCGTGTTATGCCTTTCGGGTTGACCAATGCCCCAGCTATCTTTATGGATCTGATGAATAGAATATTCAGGCCATTTTTATATCAATTTTTTATTGTATTCAATGATGACATATTGGTCTACTCTCGGTCTGAGGAGGAGCATGCTAGACATCTACAGACAGTGCTACAGACCCTTAAAGAACACCAGTTGTATGCAAAGTTTGAGAAATGTGCATTCTGGCAGAGAGAGGTGAAGTTTTTGGGTCATGTGGTGTCAGAGAAGGGGATTGCAGTGGACCCAACGAAGGTCTCAGCGGTTCTGGAGTGGGGACAACCTACCTCACCTTCAGAAGTTCGTAGTTTTCTGGGATTGGCAGGTTATTATCGCAGATTCATTCAGGGTTTCTCTAAGATCGCCGATCCGCTCACCAACTTGACTAGAAAGGGTGTGCCATTTGTTTGGGATGAGCACTGTCAGACAGCTTTTGATGAATTGAAGACTAAGTTGACTTTTGCATCTGTTCTGGCCACTCCACAGAGTGGGGTTGAGTATCTTGTCTACACTGATGCATCGTTACAGGGGTCTGGGTTGTGTGTTGATGCAGGAGGAGAGACCAGTATCTTATGGTTCATGTAAGCTCAAGACACATGAGCTTAATTACCCTACACATGATTTGGAATTGGCAGCGATGGTTTTTGCATTGAGGATCTGGAGACATTATCTCTTAGGTGAGAATTTCAGATTATTCAGTGATCACAAAAGTCTGCAGTACCTGTTTACACAGAGGGAGTTGAATATGAGGCAGCGCAGATGGCTAGAATTTGTGAAGGACTATCACTTTTCCATTCAGTATCATCCACGGAAGGCTAAAGTAGTGGTAGACGCCCTCAGTCGTCGACCCTATGCTAGTCTTTCAGCCTTGTTTGAGACTGAGTGGAATGTGTTGAGGTCCGTTGATGAGTTAGATGACGCTTTTGCGGCATGTGTTATGGTGACACCTGTCATCATTCGAATAGTGATTGAGGCCCAACAGACAGACCAACAGTAGAGTTACAGAGTTGCCATCAGGTGAGATTCCTTTTTACTCAGTTAGTTCAGATGGGGGGTTGAGGTACAAGAGTTGATTAGTTATTCCTCCTATCGATGATTTGAGGAGAGATGTGATGAGAGAGGCTCGTAACTCTCCATCTACAGTTCATCCTGGAGGGGATAAGATGTACCAAGTTATGAAACGCCAATTTTGGTGGGCTGGTATGAAGAGAGACATAGTTGTTTTTGTCTCCAAGTGTAGTACTTGTCAAATGGTTAAAATCGATCACCAAAAACCACCAGGAACATTACAGCCACTTCCAGTGCCTGAGTGGAAATGGGAGTGCATTTCTATGGATTTCATTGAGGGGTTACCTACTTCACATCGGAACCATAACTCCATTTGGGTGATAGTTGATAGACTTACAAAGTCTGCCCATTTTCTACCTGTTCGCTCAGATTACACTTCAGAGCAGTTGACAAAGCTTTACATTGCAGAGATATTGAAGCTTCATAGGATTCCATTGTCTATTATAGCGGATAGAGATCCGAACTTTGTATCTGGGTTTTGGGGGAGCTTTCAGCAGGCTTTGGGTACAGAGTTGCACCGTAGTACAACTTATCATCCACAGACAGATGGTCAAACTGAGAGGGTTAACCAGATTTTGGAGGATATGCTTCGAGCTTGTGTCCTTGATTTCAAGGGCAATTGGGAGTTTTATTTGCCACTTTCAGAGTTTGCTTATAACAATAGTTATCAAAAGACTATTGGTATGACACCATTTGAGGCATTGTACGGTCGACCCTATAGATCTCCGGTGTGTTGGCTTGAGGCTGGAGAGAACAGATTATTTGGTCCTGAGTTCATCAAGGACACCTCAAAAAAGATTCCTCTTATTCTGGATCGTATGAGGACTGCTCAGAGTAGGCAGAAAAGTTATGCTGATTGGCGGACTCGAGCTTTGGAGTTCAGAGTGGGGATCAGGTTTTACTCAAAGTGTCACCCATGAAGGGAGTAATGCGGTTCGGAAAGAAGGGGAAATTGTCACCTCGTTATGTGGGTCCTTTTATGATTACTGAGAGGATTGGACCGGTGGCATACCGTTTAGCACTTCCAGATTTTATGCACAGGGTTCACAATGTATTCCATGTTTCAATTTTACGGAAATTCTTACGAGATGAGGATGTATATCAGCATATTGATGTGGGAGAGATCGAGTTGGAGCCGGATGTGACTTATGTGGAGCAACCTTATCGCATTATCGATCGAAAAGAGCATGTACTTCGTAAGAAGATCATTCCTCTTATGCGTGTTCAGTGGAGCCATCACAATGAGGCAGAGTCCACTTGGGAAAGGGAGGATGAAATTCGTTGAAAATATCCAGAGCTATTTAGTTCAGATATGTGGTGAATTCCGGGGACGAAATTCATTTACTAGGGGGGGAGAATGTAATACCCCGTGATTTTTTGGGACAAAGAAATTAAAAATATATATATATATATTTATATTAAGTTGGATAAATTGTATTTATTTAATTAAATAATATAAGTTGGGCTTATAAGCCCAATGAATCACTATTTAATTACTTTTGGGCTATTACAAATATATATAAATTATTTTTGGGCCCATGGGAATTATGTAAAATAAATAAATATATATATAAAAAAAGGAAACCCTAAAAGAGTCTTACGTTTCTGTCAGACGAGTAGAGGGAGATAGCAGAATCGCGAGTCGCCTAGAAGAGATAGAAGAGAGCATCGATCGGCCTACAGTTCGTGTGTGATTTAACCTAACGATCAGGCAAGTAGAATGTTCTTCTCTTCTCCTTTGTACCCATAACCCTAGCATCTACGTATTTTAGTGTTGCATTATTTTTGTGTATTTATATAATTATATATTACGCTCATATTCCTTCATGTTCCACAATCAGTGTATAGATTTGTAGGTGATAATCTATATATGTTAATACAGTAATTAGTTAGTCTGTAAATTAATTATTTATCATGCATATATATATTCTAATAAATTATAGTTGATTTCGTATATGTATCGACATGTATCAAATTGAAGTAATTGGGTACAGTTGTTTACTTGTCAGTTAACTTAAAAGAAAAACAAAAAAGAAAAAAAAAATGGATTTGTATAGTGGGCTGGTGATCAGGAGGTGAGGGACAGCTATTAAAGGTAATTGGAGAGTTGTACCTATCCAACATAGTTCTTTTGAATTTAATTTATATATTACACTAGTTAGATAGGAATCAATAGGTGATTATAGTCTTGCCAATGGTCTGTATGCGTCTATGACTCTATCTATATAGCTTTATAGCTATAGATCATTACTGAATTGTTGGTTATATAATTTTGGATTAGTTGCTCTTTTACCAGAGAACTGCTACATGTACACTTATTGATATACATATATCTATATGTATATATATATAATTCGGGGTCTGGAATTAGCCTTGTTGTACGGACACGTGTGTAGGCAAGGTTGTGGAGTTAGGAATAAATTTAATTGAGGCTAAGAATGGGTCAGACTCTTTGACTTATTTTAGGATAATTATTGTTATGGTTATAGCTCTTGGGTGAAGCAATTGAGTAAATAAAAAATATATATATAAATAAATAAATATATTATTTTCTTTTGTTGACCTTGAGATAAAATCTAGTAAATTCTCCCGGACACAGAATTAATGATATTTATTATTTATTTTGTTTTACTTTATTGAGGAATGGAGAAAACCACGATGAACTGACTAATAAGTCAGTCTCATCTGTACCATAGTCGACTAGTCATGATAATGATAAGTTGTTGGGTAGATGGTTATGGTTAGGCATGGTTAAGTTGCCAGTTGACATGTGAATTAATTATGGTTGCACTTTATTTGCTTTACCTATTGACTTGTGATTTGATTTTAGTTGTGTTTTAATTGCTTTGTTTATGGACTTGTTATTTAATTATGATTGTACCCTATTTATTATGCCTTTTTTTTGGAGGATATATATTTAAGTGTGGTACTTATAGGAATTATAATATTACTCTTATATTTATAATGGGTAGATGATGGGATTATTGGTACTCTGTTTGGGATCATGTAGAGTCTACTTTGCTCGTGGGTCTGACACACCTTTGTTGTTTCAGGTCCTCGACAGTATCTGCCACAGGGTTGAGGACTCATCGCATTTGGTCACTCCTTTTCAAGTTGTTCAGTTTCTTTTTACTTTATTTCAAAGTAGGGACTCAAATTCATAAATATATTTTGACTCTGGTTTTCATTTAGGTTTAGGGGTCCGTAAATTGGATTCCCGAGTTGTGCCCTTTGGGGAATTTGGATTTCTTATTTCTTATATTCATAAAAATTAAACTTTTGGAATTCAATTATTTATTCATTATGTCTTTTGCTTCCGTGCTTGTTTATTATTGAGTGTGGATGCGCCCTAGTTTTTAGTATAGGCCTGGCCAACCTATTCATGAAAATTAGGGGGTATTACACTTATTCAGGATACAATCAGATAAGAATGAACCCGACTGATAAATAAAAGACCTCATTCATTACTGAAATAGGTACTTACTGCTTTAAGGTTATGCCCTTCGGTCTAAAAAATATAGGTGCCACTTTCCAGAGGTTGGCCAACAAGATCTTTAAGGGAATGATGGGTACAGTGATTGAGGCTTATATTGATGACACTGTGGTCAAGAGAAGAGGAAATGAGGATCATCTTGCACACCTGCACCAAGTGTTTGACACCCTCAGGATGCATGACATGAAGCTTAACCCGGAAAAATGCTCATTTGGCGTATCATCCAGAGAATTCCTGGGACATATCGTAGACCGGACCGGGATACAAGCAAGCCTGACACAAGTCAAAGCTCTAATGGAAATAATGGAGCCCCAGACACATAAAGACGTTCAAGTCCTAACTGGGAGAGTGGTTTCCCTCAGCAGGCTCATTTCATGATTCACGGATCGATGCAGACCATTCTTTCAGACAATCAAGGGAAAAAGGGGAGAAGTCTGAGGTCCTGAGCAGTCTGAAGCCTTAGCGAGGTTAAAGGAATATATGACCAGACCCCCAATCCTCTCCACACCAGGACCCGATTAAGTCTTACATCTGTATCTAGCAATATCCTCCATCTCAACTAGTGCAGCCCTCATCAGAGAGGATTGGAACCTGCAGATGCCAGTCTTCTACATCAGTAAATCCTTGGCTGAAGCGGAAACCCGATATAATAGGCAAGAAAAGCTGGTTCTATCACTGGTGAATTCCAAAAGACGACTGAGGCATTACTTTGAGGCTGATCCAATCATTGTCTTGACATCCACGCCTCTTCGGGTTATTATGTCAAAACCTGATCTTTCGGGCAGAATCTCTAAATGGGCCATCGAATTGGGTATATACGACTTGACTTACATACCCCGGGTTTCCATTAAGGGACATGCAGTGGCAGATTTCTTACTTCAAGATGAAATAGAAAAACCCGACTAAAAGACTGAGCTAAACACTTTGAAGCTTTTCATCGACAGATCAACCAATTCTACCGGATCGGGAATCGGATTGAAGATCCAGACACCCGACGGAACACACCTTCACATGTCGAGGCAACTACAGTTCCTAGCCACAAACAATGAGGCAAAATATGAAGTGATTGTATCCGGCTTAAGATTAGCCCGAAGCCTCCAGATTCAGGCCCTAGCAGAACACAGTGACTCTCAATTAGTCATTCGACAAATCAGAGGAGAATACGAGGTCAAAACCCCAAAATGGAGTCTTACCGAGAACTTGTGTTGAAGGAAACACAGAGTTTTCAAAAAATAACCTTCACTCTGATCCTGAGAAGCAAAAACTCTGTAGCTGACCACCTAGCCGGTCAAGCATCCTCAATTAGAGAGGACTTGACCTGGGTTGTGTTGGTAGATTTTATAACCAGGCCAAGTATTCCATGGGAGCCCAGCTGGATGGATCCCCTGATGGATTACCTGAGAAATAAGACACTCCCGGAGAACAAAGCTGAAGCTCACAAGATTAGGAGGAATTTAACACGATATTCAGTTATAAATGGGCAACTCTATCAAAAGTCCTTCTCGGGTCCTTATTTCAAATGTATTATGCCCTAAGAATCAAGAGCAGTGATGTAGGAGATCCATAGTGGATCTTGCGGGAACCACTCCAGAGGAAGATACCTTGCCCATAAAATACTCTCCCAATGATACTTTTGGCCCTATTTGTTACAGGATGCCGAGGACTACATCCGGAGGTGCAAGCCATACTAGATGCACGGTGACACTATCCATCAACCATCGGAGTTCCTACACCCAACCATAGCCCCGCATCCATTCGCTCGATGGGGAATGGATATCGTAGGACCCTTCCCAAAGGCAATTTGATCAAACTTCCTATGTCCTCTTGGCCACTAATTACTTCACTAAATGGGAGGAAGCTGAAGCTTACCCCACCATCAAAACTAGCCACGTCATCAAGTTCATATGGACCCACATAATATGCAAATTCGGGCTACCAAGGACAATTATGATGGATAATGGGACAAATCTTGACAACAAGGAAGTGAAAGCGTTCTTTTCCGAGCATGGTATCAACCAGAATACATACTCCATCGGGTACTCGCAAGGGAATGGACAGGCTGAGAGAATAAATCGAACCATATTCGATACCCTGGCTAAAAAACTTAAGGAAGCCAAAGGGGCCTGGCTCGAGAAGCTACCCGAAGTGTTTTGGTCAAACAGAACGACCCCCAGGCAACCCACTGGAGAGACCCCATTTGCCATGGTGTATGGCGCTAAAGCTGTGATCCCATCGAAGGTTAGGGTTCCAACCCTCTGGAGCCAGGTCTGAGTGGAAGGCCTAGATAACCAACTCCTGGCTCATGACCTCGATCTACTAGATGAAAGAAGGGAAGCTGTCGGGATCAGGTTGGCCGCCTACCAACAGCGTGTCCGAAACCACTTCAACTAAAAAGTTAAAAGAAGAGAGTTCTAGGTTGGAGACATGGTCCTTAGGCGGAAAATTGGACTCACGGGCAAGCTCAGAGAGCCTTAGGAGGGCCCGTACACCATTACCCAAGTCATCGGGCACGGAGCATACCGCGTCCGAAGGAATAGGGATGACAGAATGGAACCAAACTCTCAGAGTGCATCTCGCCTGAAGTGGTACTATCTGTAAGGGGCTAAGTTTAGTTTTACTTTGATCACTTTTGTAAAAAGGCCCCAACGCCGGATCAATAAAAAAAATTCATCAGTAAAATTATCATTGTGGCAAAAACGGTTTATAAATATCTACTGATGCAAAAAATAAACCAAGTGCTTCATGTCTCTCGCATGGCCTGAAGTGCTCGAAAGACACAACACTGATCAATAAGAGATCAAAATTTTGTAAAAAAAAACTAAGTGTTGTCATGTCTCTCATATGGCCTGAAGTGCCCGAAAGACACAACACTGATCCATAAGAGATCGAAATTTTGCAAAAACAAACTAAGTGTTATCATGTCTCTTGCATGGCCTGAAGTGCCCGAAAGACACAACACTGATCCATAAGAGATCAAAATTTTGTAAAAAGAAACTAAGTGTTATCATGTCTCTCGCTTGGCCTTAAGTGCCCGAAAGACACAACACTAATCCATAAGAGATCAAACTTTTGCAAAAAGAAACTAAGTGTTATCATGTCTCTCGCATGACCTGAAGCGATCGAAAGACACATCACTGATCCATAAAAGATCAAAATTTTTCAAAACAAACTAAGTGTTGTCATGTCTCTCGCATGGCCTGAAGTGCCTGATAGACATATCATTGATCCATAAGAGATCAAAAGTTTGCATAAACAAACTGAGTGTTGTCATGTCTCTCACATGGCTAGAACTGCCCGAAAGACACAACAGTGATCCATAAGAGATCAAAATTTTGCAAAAATAAACTAAGTGTTGTTATGTCTCTCGCATGACCTGAAGTGCCCGAAAGACACAACACTGATCCATAAAAGATCAAAATTTTGCAAAAACAAACTATGTGTTGTCATGCCCCTTGCATGACCTGAAGTGCCCGAAAGACACAACACTGATCCATAAAAGATCAAAATTTTGCAAAAACAAACTAAGTGTTGTCATGCCCCTTGCATGGCCAAAAGTGCCCGAAAGACACAGCACTGATCCGAAAGGAATCAAAATTTTGCAAAAGCAATATAAGAATTACATAAGCCAATAGGAAAAGAATCATATTTTTCGTTTAAAATTTGGGCCCCAGTGGCCAAGGCTTACAATAGCAAAATAAAAAAATCCCCAAAAGATACAGTATCAGAAATAAAAAAAACTATATCTTCTGCCCCAGATAACTGAACTTGGGTCCAAATACTTCAATCCTATTGCTAGCCTTGGTAACAACCCCTCCCTGAATACTTGCATCAGTGGGTTCAGACTCCCGAACCAATTCAGAAGAAGTAGGGTCAAGGATAGGATCATGTCCCAGAAGAGGTTTGGTCAAGAACTTACAAAAGAGAACATCATCCGGACCTCCAACCGAATCATCATACGGTGGAGCAATGCCCAAAGACTCATTCAATTCCTCCATTAAGGCAAAGTACCTATCCTCAACAGGTTTCTGGATTTCTTGGAAGCAGGTCCTCCAACTAAACTCAATACGGTACTGGGCAGTGTCGCAGAGACGCTTATACATCAGATTGCCACCCCGATGGCACATTTCCATAGTCGACCTCTCCACTTCCAGGAGATTCTCAGTTTCAACTTTCTCCTCCAGAAGCTTCTGTTTGGAGGCCCTTAGGCCCTTATTCTCTGCCTTCAACCTAGGCAGATAAGGCCCGATGAACTACCTCCATATCCTTGATCTTCTCTTGGGCCGCCTGAAGCTTTTGCTCTACAGATATTTCCCTTGTGGTCTGGACCTCCAACTTATCATTGGATATCGATAACATGGTGGCCATCTTTTTTGTTGCATCCTACTTCAACCTCAGGAGCTCAGAAGATTTACTGAGAAACCTGTTGTCCTCCTCTAGCTTTATATTATAAGCTTGGGTGAGGTAGAGCATCTTCCAAAAGTAAAAGTGAAAAAAACACAAGTGTTAGCTATATCAATAGATAAAATGCAGAAATATAAAATGTGACTAGATAAAATAACAAGGTAAAAAATGAAACTTCATGGCAATCTCTGGGCTGGTCAGGGCCAACTCTGACCAATCGATCTGTGTCAGCTTCTTCCGGTCCGCAGGGGTCCAGATTTGGAAACCCATCTCCCGAAGGGCAACATCATCATCAATGGTCTTGTTCCCTGCTACCAAGAAGCAACCACCCGGAAGTCTTATCTTCTGTCCCCATGGGACGGGTTGCTCCTTCCCAGATACAGTCCCGGACTCCATCACTATGCTTGGCGATGACGCTGTAATCAGATGGGGCCGAATTGATCGGTCGGGGACATCTTCCTCAGACCCGGGACATTGTGTTCCCGCCAAACTATGCTCTTCCTCAATTGATCGGGATCCAGGAATAGGGATTTACCCCGAAGAAGAAGCAAATGGCAAATCAACAGTACCCTCTCTTGAAGGAAGAGGTGGAATTACTGGAGGACTTCCCGATGGTGGTGGAGGAGTGGAATACCCAGGGATAGCTGATTGGCTTGAGCATACCCTAACACCGAAGGGTTTGTTTTAGAGCTCGACACTCGCTTAGCTTTCTTCTTAAGGACGAGTGTCGGGATCCTCAACATGGTATTCTTCCCTTCCGATGTTAGTTCCTGCAAATTATCACCAACCAGGTAATTGCCACACATCCTTAGGGGCTGACCCCATATTTTAGAATTAAAGATATCAAATCGGGATGAGATATACTTTGGAGTTATAAATCAGTTGGGCCCTCCCAGAAACTCTAGCACATGGTGACCCAACTTATCATTGCACTGTTCACAATAATATGACCCTCTATGATAAGGTTTGAAGAAAGGAAATAAATGTTTGTTAAACTCCCTAGGGACTACGAATCTTGCTGAGCCTAGAAGCTTCCAATTCCCGCTCACCAAGATCATTTTTTATTTCCACCCCTCATTTGGACTTCTCATTACCATTGCACATCTTTCTCCCACTTAAAGGAAAAGGATTATATCAACCCCTACAGGCATTCTGATCCTGTATCTTATAAGAGAACAGAAGCTCAGCAAGACCCATATTGAGGCCCATCTCCAGATTGATCATCAGGACAATAGCCACGATCTTGAAGAAATTGGGCCCCACTTGAAGCGGAGCCAGATCCAGGATAGACAGGACATAAAGAAAGAAAGAAATGGTGGATCGAGAAATAAAGAAGAACCTGAAGATGAAAAACAGACAACAGGATCTGATCATCCTTAACTCCCTCCCTTATCCTGAAATCATACTTCTTGGGATAATTCTTATATATCACCCCATTGGGTATTCTACATTCAACCCTCAATTTCTTCAGCACATTATCTACCCTATGTGTAGGGGGAAGGGGATCGGCATAGAATTGATCTCCCGATCTTCCTGCAGCCAGATCCCCACCCACAACAATATTTTGGGTGACTTCAGTTGGACTAGATTTGACCCTCCTGACCACCTCTACTGAAGGGGAACTAAGGGAAGCATCGGGATCTACAGAATAAGGGAGACGGTCACTACCCGACCGAGTATCATCACTATCAAACATATTGATAGAAAGGTAAGAGATCTGAAAGAAATAACTTACTCTAAGGATGATCCGGTAAGATTTCCTGAATTTTTCGGGAAGAATGTGGAGATTCTAGCAATAACAAGAACAGGAACCAAGTTGCATAAAGTTTTTGAGAGCCAAGAGATTTGAGGTGCAAGAAGTGTTTCGAAAATGAACCTTGGACAATTTATAGAGGTTACCGAAGAAGACTAAGGGTCGTGTGCACAAAGAACGGGGCATCGAGCCGTCTCGCCAGCTCACTTCACAAAAATTGAAGCCATAAGGGACGTGTATTTGAAATTCGAAATGATGACGGTAATGGTTCCATTTAATGCAACCACCACGTCACCCGATAGGGGTGATGCATGTATTCCTCTCCACACGTTTACTTCTCGATGATGGGCCTTTAGTAAAAAGCCCATGATCAAGAAGTGGGCCTGTGTACATGCGGATTCTGTCAAGCCTAGTAAAGGAGGCGCCCGCTAGCCCAAAGGAAGGAGCCCAAAGGGAAGGCCCACCACAAAAGCCCATTTCATGAAATGTTCTAGAACAAGCTTGAGGAACAAGTTAGTGACGTGGAAAAATGACAAAAATGATGTAAGCAAGAGAATGTTTCCCTAATAGGCTCAAAGCCCAAGAAGGGAATGTATATAAGGAAAGCCAAATCACAATAAATAATTTTATTCTTGTGTTGTGTATTTTTTGGCATTTACATAAATTATTTTAATTTAAAACTAATAAAAGATACACATTTCAAAATAAAAGGGGAGAAAATTACAATAAATACCATGTCCTTTGTCTTTATTATTAAATATTATTATAACAAAAGTTTTCACTAAGACTATTTTATTTGTTTAATGGAGAAGAATAATTTTAGATTATAAATTTATTTATATTATAAATGTCATGAAGAGAAACAAATGATGAGTTGAGATTGAAAGTAATAATATGATCAAATACTTGAAATACCATCTTAGTTGTTGTGTTGACTCCGAAAATGATGTTCATCTTAGAAAATCTGTATATAACCTATAGAAATCACAATTATCACAGATATTACTTGTGTATAGAATAAATGAGTTAATTCAAATAGAGTAAACAGAACACCAAATTCGAGAATACAAAATTTCTCATTATTACTAAAAAAGAATGAACTAGGGAGAAGTACAACTGTAAAGGAGATACAAATTCTAAATTTGAGGAAAAAATGTTAAAATATAGAGAGAGTGATACGCACTCTAACCTGATCTATAAATATTAGGTTGGAAAGGATGCGTCTTCCACCCTTAGAACTTTATTATATTTTGTTTTATGTAGTTTGATTTAACTTTTACGAACATTTGAATCTGAAATAAAATGTACCGTTTAAGTATCATATGGAATTGAACAAGAAAGATAATAACAAAAATATTTTAATAGAAATGAACAAATAATTTAGCAAAATTAAATCACGCAATCTGTACGGGAGAAACAATATTTTTCAAATTTTGGGTGACACTTCAACCAACTTATCACCTTATATCGTAAAAAACAATGGGGACAACTTGTTGAGGGTTATGAATGATAACTTGGTTTTGAAATTGGCAAGATTATTTTTCATAATTTATGTTGATGTATGTTATGTATATTTTAAAAGAATATACTTACGGAACGGAACCGTTATTTTATGGTTTAGTTCATTAACTAATGGTTTCAGTTCTGGTTCTTGTTCTCAAGAAATTGTTGATAATGATTTGGTTCCAATTGTTTCAAAAATCCTACCAAATCGAACCGTGTGCAACCCTAGTTGCAACAAATGTATGAAACACCAATAATTTAAATTCTTACAAGTGAGTGGATATAAAGATGAATATATTAGGATGTACCTACTAAAAACGTGAAGTAAAATGTCTATGAAAATTTGTTAAGCGTCTTGGCTCAGAAGGTTATTAAAGAACAAACACAAAAAGGTTTACGGTCAAGACCTTTAATAAAAAGAAAAACTCAAAAGTTAGTATTTTGAAAAACATGAAAACATGTAGAAATAATAAAAACCCTTCCTAGTAGAGATATTAGTATTGGTGATTGTAACGGGTTGGAAGAAATCGAAAGGGTGCTAAATTATTAACATTTAATTACATGTTCAATGAAATTTTTTTAATACAATTTCTTATCTACACAAATTATTTTTTATTACAATAACTAAGAAATGGTAATACACAAAGACATAAACCTTGACTAAACTTCTTGTGTAACTGTTATAGGTTTTTTAATATTGTGTATTAAATAATAATTGAGGGAAAGATTAATGGATATCAATAACTTAACCTATATTAAATGAGAAAAATACGTACAAGACTACAAATCATCATGTGTGATGATAAGCTATACCATTCCATACGTATGATATCTAATATTTTATTTTAAAAATAATGATTTATGTATAAAAACAATCTAGTTCCCTTTTAATATTAATTATTAAGTATAATAGATGAAGGAAAAACGTACAATAATACAACCCATCAAAAACAGTGGATGAGAGATTATAGAAAGATGAATTGCAAATTGAATGATATCTTTATTGTTAAAATATTGATTTATGTATAGAAGTAATTAATTTCTTTGTTAAATGAGGAATCTTGAAAAGACATTAAATTGAAGTGACTTAATTAGTGACTATTTGTTTTTATTAATGAAATAAAGAAAATGTTTGGAATTTTTCCTAGGCCCTCATACTTTTAGAATAGTTATAGATATAGATTATAGATTACTAGTAATAATAAACGTGCGATGCGTGATGCACGTGACCAATATAAAATAATTGTTTTAAAATAATATTATAAAAATTGATACAATTAGAAGTTTTCACCATTTTAATCATTAATAAAAAAATTAGAAAGTCAAAATAACTAATGTATTAAATTTATATATCAATATTGTAAGGATTGATACAATAGAGGTGTGGATTACAAACTTTCATCGATCATTAACTAAAAAAAATTTAAAAATTAAAATTTACTAAAGTATTAACTTGACATGTTAATTAATAAAATTATAATAAGAAATAAGAAATAATAATAATTAAAAATATAAATATTACATTGGAGGTAATGTAATTAGTGTTTATTTTTTTAATGTAATAAAAATAAAACCATTAAGTGCTTATGTGACTGTGTGCCTAAATTGTTTACGTGCTTACATGACTTACATGAATTATGCACAATTAGAAATTGTGGGTTGTATGTTATATTTTCATTCGTGAATGATGGAAAATATTGAAATGTTTGGAAAAGTAAACGACCAAAGGGTAAATTAGTAATTTCACATGTATTGAGTTAGTGGGTTTTGTAGAGATTAATTGACTAAGTGTTGGGAAGATGTTGAGTGGTACTATTGTGGTTGTGTAGAAAACTTGGACAAACTAGTAAATTGAGGTCATAATGGCAAGCGTTGTGATTAAGTGATAAGGGGTTGGTAACTTGGGCATTTCACCACTACCTTTAATGTTGTCAACATTGTGACCCTTGGATCAACTCTATCTTGCCATCTTCATTCCTAGCCCTTGGATGGGATTCTCTACACACCAACCCTATCTCTAACTCTATCATTGTCTTCCTCTATTCTTCTTCTCTCATTTCTCACCAAGAACACACACAATTCTCTAGACAATTTTCGGCCACATTGTTTCTCCTTGGATTTTTGGCTTCAAGTCTTGCTCTCTCCCACTCTTCATGCTTGGTGGGTGGTGAACACATGTGGTGGTCTCTTGGTGTGGTGTTCTTGAGCTCATAGTGGTAAGATTTTTCTTTTTTGTTTTAGGATTTTGTTGCAAGAATCCTAACTTCTAAATTATAGAGTTTCATGTGCTAGTATTGAATTTTTGCTCTCCTATTGTTCATTATTGTGGAAGGTTATGTATTGTCTCCAACCATTAAGTGAGTTTGCTTGGGGTGATTCTAAGTTTCGTTTTGTAAATAACTTACTGGTAAGTTCACAAATTCCTACTCAATTTAATTCTTTTCCATGAAACCCTAGTTTAGCTATCATTAGGGTTATTATAAGTTTTGTGGTTGGAGCCACTTTTGATTATTTTGGAGTTATGGTGACATCATTGTAATATTACTTTCATTAAATGGTGTATTTATAGTTTTGCAGGAATTCAGAATTAACAATATTGTCTCTTAGAAGCTCTCTTTGAACACTTGAGATTGGTGGCTTGCTTGGACCTCATTTTCAACACTTGACATTAGCTTTGCTTGGATTGAGGTAGGGGAAAAACAATTTGTTTTAGTTTTTGTACGAGGGTATGTGCGTCTATGTGTATATATGCCGTATATATATATATATGCGAGTTGAGTCTTGATAACTTAGACGATGAACTAGGCCCCCTTGAAAAACATGATTATATGATATTAATGCTTGTTGTGGATTTAATGCTTAAAATTGTGAAATTATGAGCATGATGTTAAAATTGAGTACAATATATTGCATAAAGAAACAAACATGTATTGTGGTGGCATAAAGTTGCGATTGTGAACCTTAATGCATTTTGAGTGTACCATGTAGTGTCAAAACATGGGTATTGGCTTCTACGGTTTTCGTAAATAACGTAGGAGTTGTCTTGTGTTTGGATCATTGTAACAACTGGCCAGGGGATGCTTATCGCTCCTACAAAACTAATCTTCCGAGAAATGCATACGATAGGGGGAGGACTTGTCCAAATCCTATGTGCACGACCGCGTCGTGGAGGACATCTTCCTTGTTAAAAGTGTAAGTGTCAAAAGCACTTGGGAAGAACGGTATGATAAATCTACCTTCCCTTATCAGAATAAAGTGAAGTGTTAGAGAATGATCCGTTGACCCTTAGTAGGGTGTGTTTTGTGTGCGTACCATGGGTGTGTCAGTCGCATTGCATCTTAATTGTTATACATATGTGATTGTGGTTTTGATGATGAAAACATGCTATAATTGTGATTAATTATGTTGTGAGCATGTTGGGGAACTTATTTGTTAGGTTTGATGGGGTTCCGGTTGACGTGAGAGCCATGTGGGACAAGAGATCGGCCTAGGATTAGTTTCATGTACTTTGGGTGGGTTGTACCACTTGGACTACCGAGATTAAGGCAATGTCGCTTCCTCTACTGGGCTAGTGAGCTCACCCCATGGCATATTTGTTTTTTCCAGCTGATGATTCCCACATGGGAGGCCCGTAGTCTCTCGGTAGAGACTTGGTGTTGGTTCCGTCCTTTTGCGCATATGGAGGCGTGGTACTTTTGTAAATCATTGATAGACATTGTATACATGTGCTTATTTTGTTTAGTGCTTCAATTAAGTTAAACCTATTCTTTTGCCGGATAGTATATTAGTCGGGTAGCTTATATTGATGTACACCCCTTGGAGCGCTATACGCGAGGACTTTATTCTTTTGGAGCACTTTGGTGCCAGAAATGTAAAACTATGACCTGTTTCGCCTTAGGGCACTTTTAATGTTAATCTATGAATCATTTTGTTTAGTGTTGTATAGTGGACTTTCGTTATCAATATGGTTTGGCCGAAAATGATATTTTTCTAGGCTTTTACACAGACCCTCCCGTTTGAAAGAAAAACCTGTTTTCTCTCACCCTCGTGACCCCGACTAAAACTTGAGTTTTGAAATGATGATTGTCACACCCCAAATTTCCTAGGACTCCAAAACTCGAGCCTAAGATCTAAGGGAGTGCATGCGGAAGAAATAAAAATGAAATAAAATTCATTTAAGTCGTCAAACATCTGTACAAGGGTAAAATAGACATAAAACATCTCAAATATACCAAAAAGATTACACGGGATCGAAAAGGAGGTAAATTGAAACACTCGGTACCTTGAACGAATCATTCCAACCCACCATTTTACTCAAGGGTAAAATTGTCAAATCAGGGGTAAAATAATAATTTTCAACTACAACTACAAACTTTGGACCTATCACAAGTAATACGAACAAACGGAACCAAATTTGAAGCCACGAGGAAGGAGATATGAATTTTCAAAAGTGGTGTCAGACAACACCGACCCAAAACTAAAATTAAAGTATCCCTCTTTCACCAAGGGTAAAATAATCATTTCAGGGTTAAACTAGTCATTTCAAATTTTATCCCAATAATTTGGACGTAGGACAACCCATAGAAACAAACGGGAGTCCATTCCGACGTGTGAGGAGGAAAAAACGAATTTTCGAACATCGGACATCGTATGCCGCTGCAGCAGGCCTGCACTTCCAATTTTGAATTCAGTATTTGCTTTAATGTTAAAATATGCAAAAACGCGATATTTTGTGATATGGCTTTATTTTTCGCGCCGTCGGTCCCGAAAAATCATAAATATTGGAAAAGTGAGTTTTTCCTTGGCGGAACCCAAAAATAGTCACCGAGACCTCGGGAAACGCATAAAACGTAAACTAAGCTGTACATGTGAGTTTTCCCGGCCCATATAAAAAGCTATCCCTACCAGATCAATCCTTGAGAGGCCCAAGATGATGACCCGATCACCGAGCCCACATTGCAACCGGACCGGATCATCTGTTCTGTGGTCTGCCCCAAGACCCGATCACCAGACCCATTCTATGCCCCGACCTGAAGAGCACTCTAGAAGAAACTTGAAGATTCTAGAAGAGATTTGCAGCTCAAGACAGTGACGTAGTATAGAGACAAAATAGCTGACGTGTAAAGTAATGATAATATTCCAAAGTAGAAAATGTTGCCCTAATGGGCCAAAGGCCCAGAGGGCAAATGTATATAATCCAATTAAGAGTAATGAGAACCTATCTTTTTATGTTGTGCACATATTGTATCTACACAATGGCGCCGTCTGTGGGAAATTAGGTCATTTAGCCGACCATCTTCCTACCTCAAAAAGCTGAGCAAAATCCAAATACCACCACCAGATCTTCAAAATCATCTTCTCCGTCCAAACCTGACCATGCCGGTGACCAGATCCCAGTCAGAAGTACAGATCCCCGGCAACAGACAACCAAATGCCTCACCAATGATTGAGCACCTCTTGCAACAGCTCGTCGAAGTGGAGAGACGAAGCCTGGCGGCGGAGAAAAGGAACGAGGAGCTCTTGGCGAGATTGAATCAGACGACAATCCCTCCGGTAGTTCCCGATCAATCGCAGATCCAAGAACAAGCCGAACCATAGGAGGAGCTCGATGAAACCTCTCACCGACCAGGCGAGACCCCGGTCGCAGGCGAAGTTCCCATCACCGTCGAGTCTTTGACGTCACAGAGACTTCCAGAGATGATGGCGGATTTCCAAAAGGTGGTCATGAAGGATCTGAGGACCCAACCTACCGATGGCCAGGCCCTCCAGGCCTCTGCCGACTCAGTTCAGTCACCATTCACTTTAGAAATCACCCGGGAACCCTTCCCTAAGAAGTTCGTCATGCCCAGATTCACTCCCTACGACGGAACGAAGGATCCCGAGGAGCACATTTACCAGATCCACCAAAAAATGACCATGTATGCCAAGAACGAGGCCTTGTTGTGCAAAGTATTCTCGACCAGTCTCGTCGACGCGCCAGTCCTCTAATTCAGGAAGCAGCCACCGAGATCCATTGGCAGTTGGCATCAACTGTCCGACCTCTTCGTGGCCCAGTACTTCGGGAACAAGAGGAAAAATAAGACCATCTCGAGCCTCTTTACTATGACTTAGGAAAAAGGCGAGTCCCTTAAGAGTTTCCTATCCAGATTCAATGTCGAGTCATCTTCCATCGACAACTGCGACCAACACTCAGCCGTGGAAGCCTTCAAGATGACACTGATTCTGGGGACCAAGTTCCACCAATCACTTATGAAACGACCACCCTCGGGAATCGGGGAACTCAATTCTGGAGCTCTGGGTCACCTAAGGATCGAAGAGGAGAAGGCGACCGGACAGAAGAGAGCGGCATTGATCAATGTGGAAATCAAGTCGAATGACAAGGCTTCAGATACATCCCGACAGACGATTAATCGCATATGGTCAAATCCCCCGATCCCTGCTTCATCTCAGTTTCCTCCACAGCCCGAGAGGCAAGCCAGATTCGAAGAGAAGATCACCCCGTTGAAAGTGACCCTTGCCAAGCTCTTCCAGGAAAACAAAGCCAGAGGAATCATTCAGACTCCTCCCCCAATCAGGCAACCCCTCGACCAGAGGGATATGTCAAAGCACTGTGCCCTCCATAGTGATTTCGGCTATACGATAAATGATTGCAGGAACCTGAGGCACCAGGTCGAGGCAATGATAGGCTGAGGAGAGCTAAAAGACTATGTCCAGAGGGATGGTCCAAGAGCCAATCAACCAGTACAAAATAACGAATGGAATCAAGCCCCAGCGCACCCGGTTAGAATCATCAATATGATCCACGGAGGTCCCGACCCACAAAGCGGTGAAGGATCGAGATGCTCACAAATGAGAAGAGCACATCAGGTCAACAGGATAGCCGGGATAAACGAAGTCCACCACCGAATGGGGCAGTCTCAGATACTGTTCTCCCATGATGACCTCCGAGACATCCAGGTCCCATACGACGACCCACTAGTCATCACTCTGATGGTGTCGGGATGTCTCGTCAGAAGGGTCATGGAGCAATGCCAATATCATGACCAAGTGGGCTTTTGATAATTGGAGATCGACCCGAGGGACATTGTAACTTCCCGAAATCCAATCGCCGGGTTCGATGGAAAGCAAGTCGAACCCCTCGGGGAGATCAAGCTACCTTTGTGGTGGTGAACATGAATCCCTCATACAATCTGCTTATAGGAAGAGGATGGATACACAGGATGCAAGGCATACCATAGACCCTCCCCAAAATCATGAGGTGCGTGGGGTCGAATGGTTATGACATAATTGATATCAAAGGGGATCAAGTAGCGGCCAAGCAATGATACGCCATCACTATCAAAGGAATGAAGGATAAGCCCGATCGAAAGAGTTCCCGAGAAGAGAATCAGGATCTGGACCCACAACCCAAATAACAACTACAGAACGGGGAGTCGGGTCCCCCGATCATGGCAGAACCTCTGCAGTCAGTATCTGTAATACCCAACCAACCCGACAAGGTCACCTACACAGGTACAAGTCTCACCACTAGTGAATTAAATGAACTAACAACATTCTTACAGGATAACCATGATGTCTTCGCATGGGAACATACTGATATGCCTGGCATCGAACCCTCCATAGCCCGACACACATTACATGTTGACCCAAATATAAGACATGTCCGACAAAAACAAAGGCGAATGGGGGGCCAAAGGAACCAGATCATAGCTGACGAGGTGTCAAAGTTACTGGAAGTCGGGTTCATCAGGGAAGTTCAGTATCCCGAGTGGTTAGCCAACGTGGTGGTTGTGCAGAAAAAGAAAGGGAAGTGGCGAGTCTACGTTGACTTCACCGACCTAAACAAAGCCTGCCCAAAAGACAGCTTCCCCCTACCCAAAATAGACCAAATGGTCGACGCTACCGCGGGCTACGAAAGACTCACTTTCCTTGATGCCTACTCGGGATACAACCAAATCCCAATGGACGCGACCGATGAGGAAAAGACCTCCTTCATTACCAAGACATGTACTTATTGCTTTAAAGTTATGCCTTCCGGACTAAAAAATGCAGGAGTCACATTTCATAGACTGGTGAACAGAATCTTTAAAGGAATGATGGGCACAGTGGTCGAGGCCTACATTGATGATGCAATGGTCAAAAGCAGAAATAAAACTGATCACTTGGGGCATCTGCGAAAAGTATTCGACACCCTGAGGAAACATGGGATGAAAGTCAATCCGACCAAATGCTCCTTCGGGGTGTCTTCGGGTCAGTTCCTTGGGCACATTATCCACCGATCAGGTATACAGGCCAGCTCGACCCAAGTGAAGGCTCTACTCGAAACAAAAGAGCCAACCACTCACAAAGAAGTTCAGATTCTGACTGGAAGAGTTGTAGCCTTAAGCAGATTCATCACAAGACTGATCAACCGGTGCCGACCCATCTTCCAGGCGATCAAAGAAAAGAAGGGAGAAGTATGGGGGCCCGAACAAACTAAATCCCTATCCTGATTGAAAGAGTACATGCTCAAGCCTCCCATTCTTGCGACACTCAAGCCCGACGATGTCCTACTCTTGTATTTGGCAGTATCATCAGTGTCAACTAGTGTTGTACTCATCAGAGAAGACGGGAACCTCCAGATGCCCATTTTCTGTACAAGTAAGGCATTAGCCGATCCCGAGACCCGGTACAGCAAACAAGAAAAATTGGTTCTGTCCCTGATCAATGCCAAACGACGTCTCAGGCACTACATTGAAGCTCACTAGTTCATTGTCCCCACTACAACTCCGATTCGTATACTTATGGCAAAGCCCGATCTCTCCGGTAGGATCTCCAAATGGGCCATTGAGCTAGGGATTTATGATTTAACCTACATTCCTAGAATCTTGATCAAAGGATAGGCCGTGACCGATTGTCTATTTGAGGGAGAGACCGACGAAACAGAGCAATTCGTTGAATTAGAAACATGGAAATTATTCATGAACGGCTTGGTGAGTGCCAATGGAGGAGGCGTCAGGATAAAGATTCATACTCCTAACAGGACCAAGTTACAGGCTTCTATACAATTGCAGTTCCCTTCCACTAACAACGAGGTGGAGTACGAGGCGATCGTATCGGGCCTGAGATTGGCCAGAAGCCTACAAATACAATCCCTATCTATATACAGTGACTCCCAGCTAATAATAAGGCAAATAACCGGCGAGTACGAAACCAGAGACCCCAAAATGTTATCTTACAGAGCGCTGGTGCTCAAGGAATCCGAGGGTTTTCAAAAATTAACATTCAGTCAAATCCCTCGAGAAGAGAACACCTCTGCCTACCACCTAGCTAATCAGTCGTCTATAGGTGGTGAAGATATGGCCCGAGTAGTACTGACCGACTTCATCACTATACCGAGCATTCGTGAACCCGATGAGCAGATATGTCTGGTTCCCCGTGAGCCGAGCTGGATGGACCCCATAATCGACTACCTCAGTGTCGGGACACTACCAGCTGATAAGGCAGAGGCAAGGAAAATTAGAATGAAGTCAGCCAGATACTCGATCATCCAGGGACAGCGCTACAGAAGATCTTTCTCGGGTCCATACCTGAGGTGCATCACTCCTTCCGAGTTGGAGACAGTGATGCAAGAGGTACACGCTGGAGCCTGTGGAAATCACTTGGGTGCCCGATCTCTCGCCCATAAAATCTTATCCCAGGGTTACTTTTGGCCCTACCTGTCTCGGGATACCAAGGAATATGTACAGAAATACAAATCCTGTCAGATGCATGGTGACGCTATACTCCAATCACCGAAATTCTTGAACCCGACAATCGTTCCACATCCTTTTGCCCGATGGGGAAAGGATATAGTCGGACCACTCCCAAAAGCCATCAGGTCAACAACCCATGTGCTCTTGGCCATCGACTATTTCACCAAATGGGTTAAAGTCAAGGCCTACCCTTCTATAAAAGGCAGCCACGTGGTTAAATTCATATGGAATCACATCATCTACAGGTTCGGGGTACCTCGGACCATCATGATGGACAACGTCACTAATTTGGACTGTGAACCAATCAGGTCTTTCCTGGCCGAGCATGGAATCAATCAGAATACCTCCTCAGTTGGGTACCCGTAGGCTAATAGACAAGCAGAAAAAACCAATCGATCCATCTTCAACACCCTGGCAAAGAAAATTGAAAAGGCCAAAGGAGCATGGCTAGACAAGTTACCAGAGGTACTATGGTGATATAGAACAATGCCCCGACAACCAACCGGTGAAACACCCTTTGCTATGGCATACGAGGCAGAGGCCGTAATCCCGACGGAGTATGCCATCCCGACACTAAGGTCACTGACCTGGGATGAGAAATCAAATAATCAACTCTTGGATCACGAGCTCGACCTGGTAGAAGAGAAAAGAGAAATTGTCGGGATAAGACTGGCAGCGTACCAATAACGGGTCAGGAATTACTTCAACAAGAGGGTAAAAAGAAGGGGATTCCAAGTCGGGGACATGGTCCTTAGACGAAAGATTGGACACGTAGGCAAACTCCAAGAGCCATGGGAAGGACCCTACACCGTCACTGAAGTGGTGGGACGCGGGGCCTATAGATTATTCAGGAACTCTGATAACAGAAGGGAGCCCAACACACAGAACGCATCCCGACTTAAGAGGTATTATCCCTAGAAATACTTTGTTTTGGCTACTGTAAAGGAAAGCCACTAGAGCCCAAAAAGATTGCAATGAAAGTTCCATATTTTCCCGATCATCTCCATGATTATATCTACCCAATGGGTTTTTACAAATATCAGTTTAAAAACCTAAGTGTTGCATCCTCTCCATGGGCCCAAAGTGCCCGAGAGATCATCACAGACCCACCAATGGTCGGGTTTTTACAAATATCAGTTTAAAAACCTAAGTGTTGCATCCTCTCCATGGGCCCAAAGTGCCCGAGAGATCATCACAGACCCACCAGTGGTCAGGTTTTTACAAATATCAGTTTAAAAACCTAAGTGTTGCATCCTCTCCATGGGCCCAAAGTGCCCGAGAGATCATCACAGACCCACTAGTGGTCAGGTTTTTACAAATATCAACTCTAAAACCTAAGTGTTGCATCCTCTCCATGGGCCCAAAGTGCCCGAGAGATCATCACAGACCCACTAGTGGTTGGGTTTTTACAAATATCAGTTTAAAAACCTATGTGGTGCATCCTCTCCATGGGCCCAAATAACCCGAGAGATAAACACAGACCCACCAGTGGTAGGGTTTTACAACTATCAATTCCAAAATTGTTATTATTGTTATTATTGCTGAGTCACAATTCAAAATCCCGATTGTTATTACCTTATCAAAAGAATAAATAAACTTATATTGAAAAAGCCCCAGTGGCCAAGGCTAATAAAATGATGTGTTACAAAGTCATTACAAATACAAAGAAAAGGAAAAAGCAAGAGAAGGGGCAAAAAGCCAGAGGAAGATCCCTATGTCAAAGTCTTCTTCTCCTGATGGGTCTCAGCCTCGGGAATGTCATCACCTTCCTCCTGAACCACCACAGGAGGATCTAGATTCCCGCATGAGCCTTTAGCACTGAGGGACTGTCCCCTTGTAACTTCAGGCTCATCTAGACCATAATGAGAAGGCGTAGAGGGCAGGGGATCCTGAAGGAATTCGCCAAAAATAAGATATTCGGCCTCGGGCTCCGGATCATCATATGGAGGCCCCACTCCTATGCTGAGGTCAAGATCCTCAATAGTCGGGATCTCTCTTTCCTCCTCAGGATTTTGAAGCTTTGTGATACATTCCCGCCAACCCTGCTTGTAACGGTACTTGCAGGTCAGCTCGAAGCGGGAGATCATCTGGTTACCACCCTTGTGGCATATCTCCACCCGAGATCTCTCCACACCAAGGACGTTCTCGACTTCAACCTTCTCCCCAAGCAAATGCAGTGCCGAAGTCTTTAACTTCTCAACTTCTTAAGTCAGGGACTGCACTTGGAGAGTCAAGGCTTCCCAAGCCTGGGCCTCCCGATCAGCTCTCTGCTCAGCCTCCCAGGCCTTGCTCTCAAGTTCTGAGATCTTTGCCTTAGCACCAACGAGCTCTTCTTCATCTGAAATGACCCTATATGTCAGGGACTGAATCTTGTCCTTAGCCTTCATGGACTGCTCGATAGCCTTGGCACACCCAGTTTTATGGACCTGAACGTCCCGAGTCAGGGCATTTATGACCCGGGCATCATCGTCAAGCTTGCAATTGTATGCCTTAGTAGCATAGAGCATTTGAAAGAAGAGAGTGTTAGCACAGAAGAAACGAAGCAAAATAAAAAGCTAAGTAGAAGAAAAAATGAAATTACCCTCATCGTAAGCTCAGGCCCATTCAAAGCTAAGCTCATCCTATCATATCGCCCCATAGCCAACCTATCGGCCGGGGTCTAGACTCCTAGGGCCATCTCCCTCAAGGCTTCCGGGTTCCCAATCGTCTGATCCCCCACAGATAGATATAGGTTGCCCTTTCGAGTGTCCAAACTTGAACCGAGGCCCATGAGGAGTCTCTTTCCCACATTCAGCAGAGCGTTCAATCTCCCTGTGGTCTTGTCTCCTGACCGGAGGTGTGATAGCAGTGCGCAGCCTGGTAGGTCGGGATAAACCCTGACCCTCTTCATCAGAGCCTGACTCCAACGTCGAGGCAGAAACCTCTAAGGCCATACCAAGGCTAGGACCGGGACTGACTGAAAGTTGGGCCTGAGACGAATTCTGATCCAAACCTCCAGAGCTCAGGATCATAGCATGATCATCCCCGACTAATGCAATCGTTTGCGGGGTATGAGAAAGCAGAGGTGGAGGAGCAATCGGAGGATCCTCTGGCGGAGGAGGAAAAGGCGAGGGCGTGGCAGCTCGACCCTTAGTCATTCCTGCTGATGAACTGACTATAGGGTTCTCGGGGGCTTGAGAGACATCAACCCCACAAATGAAGAATGTGGAGCCAGTGACAGCATTCTTAGCCTTCTTGATTGAAATCTTGGGCATGCTGATCGCATTCCTATTCTGCATGCCCCTCGACATAGTTCCCTTGAGTTTTCAGGTTGCTGATGACTTGGACTTCAATTTATTTGACCCGAAAGTAGTCGGTCAGGAAATATAGACCCAGTCAGGCAAACCTGGCTATCCCTTAAATCCTGACTCCATATTCTGGCCTGCAACAGTTCAAATCGGGATCTTATATACCTGACCTCCCTTTTCTCCTGAGGATCCTGAAAGAAACCCACCATTAGCATACCCAACTTATCATTACATAGATCGCAATGACATGAAGCTCGGGTATGAAAACTCTTAAACTCGGGAAGTCGGGTCGGTTGGAAAACATGGATGACAGGTCACTGACCGACCTGGTGTCATCACTCCCCGACATATTTGAAGAAAGGTAGAAAGGTCAAAAAGTAAGAAGAATGACTTACAAACAGGTGAAGATGATTCCAGTGGTCCCTCGCGTGTTCTCTCCGACAAAAGATTTGCAGAATCCGGTAACTGTACCAACAGGCAAGAATGGGGGCGTCCGACCAAGCGCTTCTCAACAAGGCTCAAAACACTCCACAGAATGGAATACTCAAACAAGATCGCTGAGATTTGCAGTAACTGATAGGACAAACTTGGAGTTATACGAATTCAAGTTTGCAAATAATGCTTGAGAAAGTTACAGGGAGAAGGTGAAAAAGGCAAAGCAGTCCGAAAAATGGTGCAAGGATGGTGTATATGACTTATATAGGCTTGATGTTTCAGCTACCCGGGCCAAGGCATCAGACCGACACGACCCGGCCCATTTCACGCATATCTAGGCCATCTCAACCATAAATTCAAATTCGTAATTGATTGCGACGGCTGTAGCATTAATGCAGCTTCACGTCATCCGGTACGCGTCCCACGTATGCGTCCCGCTTCCCAACCTCAAGGGCTTTTTTAATGGGCCTCGCGATTCTTTCATTTAATGGACCTATCAAAAAGCAGGCCCATAAACTAAAAGAGGGCCTGTGTACATGTGAGTTTTCCCGGCCCATATAAAAAGCTATCCCGACCAGATCAATCCTTGAGATGCCCGAGATGATGACCCGATCACCGAGCCCACACTACAACCGGACGGGCTCATCTGTTCTGTGGTCTGCCCCAAGACCCGATCACCAGGCCCATTCTATGGCCCGACCCGAAGAGCACTCTAGAAGAAACTTGAAGATTCTATAAGAGATTTGCAGCTCAAGACAGTGACATAGCATAGAGATAAAATAACTGACGTGTAAAGTAATGATAATATTCCAAAGTAAAAAATGTTGTCCTAATGGGCCAAAGGCCCAGATGGCAAATGTATATAATCCAATGTAGAGTAATGATAACCTATCTTTTTGTATTGTGCAAATATTGTATCTACATTAGCAAAAAAGGATTTTTTTTGTAAGTTTTCATAAAATCTTCCATCTTGCCCCCGGTATTTGTTTTAACTACTGCCGGTTTCTAAAGTTTGAAATCTCTAAGAAAACGAATTTAATTAAATCCATTTCTAAAAGCAAGGAAATTTACCGGGGCTACGGGTGTAACACCCCGTGTTATTTTCCTTTTTCCTGGAATTATTTATGATTTATTTTCGGTTATGACGTCACTTTTTCATGACGTTCTGGTCATCTTGGTATTTCGTACGTGTAAATTTTTCGCGTTTAGTTTTAAAGTCGACTGGGTGACATTACGCGGGTTCTTATTCTCGACTACACGGTTTCGTTTCGACGTTTAGCATTAGTGCTTCGATGGAGCGACGACACATTTTATTTTATCGGGCTTCTTAGGTGTTCCGACGTTTGTGTTCCTACCCGGTATATTTAATTGGGATTGTTTATTGGGTGTCCCGTGGATTTACGAGTTGACGCGATATTATTTGGATGCTCCCGATATTATTTTGAGATTTATTGTATATATATATTTAATTGTAATTATATATATATTGTTTTGGGGTTATTTTGTACTTTCGGATAGTAGGAGGGTCACTTTCACAATATAGGGATATATGTATATAAGTTGTCACAGTTATTTAATTTGGTCACTTCATTAGGTTACATGGACCTATTGAATTTAAGTGTACAAAATTCCTAATTGAATTAAAAAGCTACTATATATATATATGAATATACATAAATCTGTATATGTATATGTACGTATTGGCGAAGCTTCTTCTTCTTCTTCACGATTAACGACCGAGCTTTTCCTTTTCCTTCTCTGCAACCGACCAACCTCATCTCCATCATCATCATCCTCATCTTCGTCTTGCAGAGAGAGAGAGAGAGAGAGGAGCGGTGAGTAAGGGAAATGATTCGGGCTGAGAGGAATAGCTATGGTGGTCGCTTGTTGACGACGGAGGCAACTGGAGCAGGGGTGGCCAGTTGAGGTGGTACGATGGCCTGAGGGTGCTGGTCGTGCACAGGTGGAGCTGCGGTCGGACAACCGCAGAAGTGGTGGCGTAGTAGAGCGATAGAGCCGGTTCGTCCAGAAACTTTGGCTATTTGTTTGGTCAACTTCCCTACCTCGGTTTAGGCTGAAATTCGGAGGGTATCTTTTCCTTGATGCCAAGTACGACGTGTAAAAGGTTCGTAATTTTCCGTTGAGCGGTTTGTCGGGAAATTCGATTTGAAGTTTCAAATTTTTGTTTGGGTTATTTTAGATTTATCCAAATTGATTAACCTATTACTAATAGGCTTCGTATATATCGTATAGGTTGTCGAGGCGGACATTTAGGTATATTTGAAATATTTTTCGGGTGACTTTGGTCGGCGGGCTCCCTATTCGGGCACCGACATTGTTCACGGTGGGCCGTTTCGGGCTGTTCTGTAAGTGCACCTTCAGGTGGGAAATTTTATTCTCACTCTGTATCGTTGACGTAGTTTGGGTGTGCAAACCCGTAACTATTTTGATATACCTATATTAAATTGTGAAATTAGAATATCTATAATTTGCTTAGAATCGAAATAGGATTTAGGGATTAATTTAAGAAATTTATTAAATTATTCCCTACGAAATTAAATAAATTCCTATTTGAATTGAAAGATAATAGGTGGCTTAGAAATCCCCTTTAGAATTAAAATGGGTTAGTAGAATTTTGTAAAAGCTAGACGTGAGCTTAGAATGTTATACTAGTTCCATTTTTCTGTGTTAGGAGATATGTGAATGTGAGGGACGTGAAAACTTAGACGTTTCGCTAGGTTCCCCTTACGATACATGGACTATTTGCTTTAAGTGAATTAAAATCATGTTTAAATGAATGAACTTGTATACTTGGATTTAAAGTATAAGTTGATGAATTGCAAGCATGATTATGTGATATAATTGCTTATCGTGATTTACTGCTTTATTGATTAAAATCATGTGAAAGAGATTATGAGATTCATGTGGTAGCATGTGGATATGTTCATAAATATGATGCATTACATATTTATGTTGAGACATGATTATTATTGATGCCCTGGATGCATATAGAGAACATTGTGTAGTGTCAATTCACGGTGTGGTATATGCGGGTAGTATAATCATGTATGGGAGTCTTTGTGTCGAATCGTCGCAACAAATGGCTAGGGGGTGTTCCCATCCTACAAAATAATGAGCCGTGAATGGGGTATAGGGTGAGTCGTCTCATTCTCGAAGTCGCGGGTCGTCTCATGCATTCGTGTTGACGAATATTTTGTCACGGGTCATCTCGTGTGGACCGCCATCCTTGTTGAAAGTGGAGTGCTCGCAATCACTTGGGAAGGACCGGTGCGACCCTCTGTTAGCTCATATTTATGGGTAGAGTGCGTATTCGTTAACCTATGATAGGGCAAAGTGTGGTGTTGAGTCACATTGTATTTGCATAGCATTATGTGATCTCATTTGACATGTATACGTGATATTATTACATTTGGATTGTTGGGGCATGTTATTATGTGCTATTATTTCCCATGTGATTTTGGAGCATGTTAATTATGAATATTGCAAATAAATTCATGTCTTTATAAAATGTTCAACTGATAGTGATTTATGTGAAAGAAAATGATTATATGTGGCAATTGAAAAAGTATAATAAAATGTATATTTTTATACTTGTGATATATGCTTTCGTACCCTTGGGGGAGGCTAAGTATATTGGTGTAGCGACCTCTGTGGTTAGTCGAGGTTAGTGATGGACTGTAGAGTTGATTGTGTAGCATTAACGGTGAGTTGAGGCCTTGAGGAGGCGGGTGATAGTCTTGTGGTTTTGGTTGGTTGCATGTTACTGACCCTTGATGTTTCTTTCCCACTTAGAGGGATATATCATTTATCGTACATTTGAGGTTTTGAGTGCGGTTAGCCGATGTTGTGATTGAACTTGTCTAGTTGAGTGGTAATGGTCTCTTGATTCTATTAGTAATCTAGATAGTTAATATCAAATGTGAAATTGAGGTTATAATGAATTGGAAGAGGTATTGATTGGAACTAGTTAGTTCCGTGGTATCGGCCACTAGTTTTCCCTTTTCATGATGTTAAGGGGTCTAAGTGATTCTATTAAGTACTCGAGGTACTGTAACTTGACAGTCTTGGTTCTAGTGCTTAGTTCATTCTCCTAAGCATTTCTTTTACTGTACTCTGTATACTAGTACATGTCTTTGACTTATATGTCACTCATTGAGCCATCAGTTACGGCGTGGTGCCGAACCTCTTCCTTGTGTTGTCATTTATTTTGTGGAGTTGAAAACGGATGGTTGTGTTCCGTGAGTCCAACGTATTGTTCTTCCTTCATTGTCCTGTTGGACATTATATTTTTTTTTTGGAGTTGTAGTCACTCTTATTTGGCTGTCTTTCGGAAACGGTGTTTTCTAAGTCTTGAAAATAAACTCTTGTTATTTAAAAGGAAAAATCCGTTTTCGCCTACCCCCGTAACAACTAAAAGTTTTAGTACTTTATAAAATAATCTTAGGATCTTCTTTAAAAAGGTTTTTAACTTCTAAAAGCCGGTGATGGCAATTGACGGAGACCGGGGGCAAGACGGTCATTTTTACTGTATGGTTTCTTAAAGGAAAACTGTTTTATTACCTTTCTCGAGATTCTGAGATTTGAGACTTCTTTCTCAAGATATCGTCCTGTAGAGTTTTGAAGAGTGGTTTCTTGTTTCACCTTTTCTTCCGATTATTTCTAAGTCTCGGGCATGAGGCTTGGTGTTATTCAGTGCACACATATAGTGTTGCCTTTCACTTCTTCTTGGTTGTTGACGTCACCACCTAGGTGATTTGAGTTGTTACACGTGTTAGGGGCATGGATGCCGAGTGGATTGGTTTCTTTGGTCCGGGTGTTCTCCCTAAACACTTGCGGTGTTTTAACCTTGACATTGTTGTCTCGGTTATCTGTTGGTTAGCATTGGGATTTCTTTTCCCTTGCTTTGGTTCCTTGACTCTTATGTGGTCGTCATGAGAGTAGTGTTCAGGTACTCTTCGGGATTCGACCGTTTAGAGTTCCTTATCCATAGAGAGAGTGTTGGTGATTTATTGACCTTGTTGGAGGTAGTATTTTGAGATTTTCATATAGTGATATGATGAGGTGATACCATCCTTTAGGTATAGATTTCCTCTAGGAATGAGATGATGTTTCTTATATATATATATATATATATTGTACATCTATATATATATATAGACGAAGATTGTGTTAGTACGCAAGGACGTGAGTGTTTTTCCTCATGTGTTCTCGGGGAGTGAGTTTATGAGTATTCCTTGGTACTAGTTGTGGATTTGATTCCTGTGGACATTAGAGGTGAGTGTGTTTTCCTTCTGTTTGGATCTTTTGGTTAGCGTTGTGATCGCTTGATGATTTGTTAGATTGGACCTGGGTCTCGTGTACCTAGTGTACGTTCGTGAGAGTAGTGTAGACTACCGGTGTTGGTACTTGGGGTACGAGTCTTAGTTGTATCTTATAGACTCTAGTTGTGTTCTTATATATATATACATATATATATCCCCGATATATATTCATTTACGGTAGCATGTGAACACGTACATTGGGTTTTCGTGGCTAGGTTATTTTGTGGGCTATGTATCTCACTGGGTGGTTTAGCATTACCTAAACTATTAGAGGATGTGGTAGTTAGAGTATCCTTTCCCACTGAGCTTATTTACTCACAGGGGTATTTCATTTGCCCCTTGGTATTCCCACGCCAGGTTACAGGAAATGTTATGGCTACGGACAGTATGCGGGGCAACGGCAGTTCCCTTTTGTTTTCTTGCTACAGGTTTTGGAGTTGCGCAAGGTGATGCGGTTACGGTTGCAACCTGACATGGGGACGTTAGTTATCTGTTGTTAGCTTCTTTACCCATTTCGTATGGGACTGTCATACGAAATGGGTAAAGAAGCTAACAGACTGGCTCTTGGGAGCCAGTCTGTTGGCATATCCCTATTGGTGTACCTTTATTTCCTGTATTTATTATTTCAGGAGGTTATTGTATCTATTTGGCACTGCCATGTGCATTTCAGTATTCTTATTCGAGCATTTGTGGCTTTGTTGATTATAGAGGGTTGTGTATTGTAGGGGTTTTGGTTTCTTTCCACTACCTCGGCCCTAGTAGGATTGATGAATGTGGGGCTTGGAGGCCATTGTTATTATCGAACTGTTATTGGCAGGTTATGTTGTTGTGGTTGGGTGTCTGGATGTTCCATTTACAAACGGAACTCTACCGGATTTTCGTTAGATTCCGCTGCTTTGTTCTATTATTCATTTGGGTATGAAATATACCGTTTTATCATTATTCCATACGTTTTCATGGTTAATGAAATCTTAGTTGGTTGCTCATTATAAGGATCACACCCTGGATCCCTTGGATGTCCCAGTTCGGGAGTCTTAGGTATTTAGGGACGTGTTAGCATGGTATTAGAGCATTTTTACCTTTTTTGGGTCTTTGATGACTGAAGGTCATTTGTTCTCGTTTCTTTTTACTTCCGCATTCACTCCCTTTTCTCTTAGGCTCGGGTTTCGGAGTCCTAGGAATTTGGGGCGTGACAACGAGGGTAGGCGAAAACAATTTTTTCCATTCAAAACGAAAGGGTTTGTTTGAAAGACTAGAAAAACACCGTTTTTGACCAAACACCTAATACTCACATTTCATGACAAATAACCCATTTCACATTCACAACTCCAATGAAAAGATTCAATAATGACATTTAAAGTGCTCTAAGGCGAAACATGTTATAGTTTGTTCAAAATACATGTTTGTACAATCCGGCACCGAAGTGCACCAAAAGAATATAATCCTCGCGCATATCACTCCAAGGGATATACATAGACAATAACACCTCGACTAACATGCTAGCCAGATCAAAATAAAGTAGTTTTACAAAATACGTTAAAATTATGGTCCGCCTCCCATGCACAAAAGGGCGGACATACATCCACACGTCCACGGAGAGACTACGGAACTTTCCCAACTGGATCATCACCTAAAAAATATATTAGGCATGGGGTGAGCTCACTAGCCCAGTAGAAGAAGCGTCATTGCCTCAATCTCGGTAGTCCGAGTGGTATGACCCACCCATGGTACATGCAACTATTCCTAGGTCAGTCTTTTGTTCCACATGGCTCTCATGCCAATTCGGAACCCCTTCGAACCCCACAAATAAGTTTCCCCAACATGCTCACAACATAATTTTCCACAATTTATAGCATGCTTCCATATTAATATAATAATCACATATATGGTAATCTAAATACACCATGACTTAACACACGCCACGAGACACATGACGCCCAACTCAAAGTAACGAATACATACTATGTCCAATTACTTTTGAGGATATAAGCTCAACAAGTAATGTAGAGTACCGCACCGACTCTTCCCAAGTGATTTTTCTCTCTATCACTTCAACAAGGAAGACGGTTGCACGAGAGCCCAACTTACAACTTCGTGCGCCATGACTACAAAAGTCAAGAACTTGAGCCTCTACCCGGACTCCTAACTCACATTTGTCGGCTTATTAGTTCCGTAGGCGTGATACGTCCTGGACAGTTGTTGCTTTGATCCGAACCCGACTACCAACACATCACTACACCACCCGCATATTCCAACACCATGAATTTGACACTACATGACGTACTCAATATGCACGTATGATTTTTCATCATAATATATGATTTTTCTCTTTTTGCAATATATCATGTCAAAACCATCCCCATGCTCATAATATTATATTTATGATCAATAAACCACAACATGAATTCATATCACATTTATGATCAATAAACAACAACATGAATTTATATCACATAATCATATTCTCAAGGGCCTAAATCATAGTCTATATATATACGACATATATACACTTAGACATACACACCCTCTTACAAATACAAAGACAAATCATTTTTCCCCTACCTCAATTCCAAGCAAGAGCACCAAGAACAAACAAGGTCTCCAAGAGTGATTCGAATCAACCCAACCTCCTCCAAAGCCAACAATAGGTTTTATTCAACCGATAACTAAGCTTAAATGGAGTCTTAAGCAAGAGCTATAAACAAGACAACCCCATAATCAAAAATTGAAGACAAGAACTCAAGAAGAGAAGTTAGGGTTTGAAATTAGAACTTCCAAAGGAGGAAGAATCACTTACCAAGCTTTGGGTCAAAAGGAAGCTTGGAGCATCAACATCAACTTTCATGCACAAACCTTCTTCAAATTCTCATCATAAGGAAGAGAGAATTTGACAACTTGAAGAAGAAGGAGTGAAGTGAGGGACAGGTTAGCAAGAACCGTATGAGAGAAGATAGAGAGTTTCTTGGTGAGTAAGGGAATTGTCTTGCAAATGAGAGAAATACACAAGTGTAGAGATTTCCCACTAACCATTCTCACCATCCAAGGGTCCAAAATAAAGATGGGGAAAAAGGAAATGAATCCAAAGGCTAGGAATAAGTCTTGCCAAGTGGAAGACTTATTCCACAAATCACAAAACTCATTATTTTGTCCAAACAAGGCCTTATCATCCAAGGGCTTAGAAAAAAGATGGAAATCAATAAACCATCCAATGGTTTAGAAAAAGTCTTGCCAAGTGGAAGACAAACAATAATGGATTATTCCATTCAAGTGTCAACCAAACAAGGCCTTATGATCCAAGGGTCTAAAACAAAGATGGGAGAAAAAGATCAAGGGCTAGGCATGTGACAAGACATGAAAAATGAAAATGACCAAATTCTTCCAAAGTTGGGGTTAATTACAAGAGTGCCATCAAAACTCTTTATTACCCTTTTACCCCTTGTCATCCTCTCTAATTACCAACATGCCACTCATGCCCTAATTCTTACCCAAAATCTCTACACTTTCCACCAATTGCTCAAAATGTGAAATTACTCATTTACCCCTCGGTCATTTCTTTCCTGAAATTGTTTTCAATAATTTTCAAAATAAAAATACAACATGCTACGCATAATTTTTATAACACGTACAACATGTAAGGCATGCTAAAACAAATAAACACATTAAACACATAAGCACTTAAGCACTTAATTGTTTAATTTTTTTTTAAGTTAACCCATAAAAATACCAGACGTTACAATGTTTGAGTTGTTTTTGAAAAGGTTTGACATTTTAAAAGTCGGTCGTATACTAGAACGGAGACCGGGGGCAAGACTAAGCTTTTATGAGACATTAAAGTAATGCTTTTGGTTTAAAACTTACGTTTTATGAAACTAATTTGGAGTATGGATCTAATTATGGGTATATGCACATATGGGAACGTATACGGGGTTGTTTCGGCGATTTTCGGACTATTTGAAACATTTTTCGATTCCGTAAGTTGACTGACGGAAGTGCGTCAGTCGATTGGCAAATGGCCATAAAATTTCTGGTGCAGTCAGTCGAACGATGGCTAATTTTCAGTCGACTGATGGTCCATATCAGTCAACTGATTTCCCTAGGGTGTCCCAGTGTAGTTCTGTTTCGACATTGCTTCACTCTTTCAGTTCTATCTAGAGCTACGGAGCTCGGATGGAGGCGTTCCTTAGCTTTTCAGAAATATGACTTTGAGATCTTGAGTTTAGGATTTTGAATCGCCACATTTCATTTATTTTTTAGTGAGAAATGGTTGTTTGAAAGTCATGGTCTTTTTCGATCCTTTTGTTGACTTATCGGTTTTAGGGGATTCTTTGAAAACTATGGAATAAAAATGAAAAATATACTCCATGCCAAATCGAATACTAGAAACTCAATAGTATCCTCTGATACCAACTGACATGCCCCTAAATTCCAAAGACTCCCGAACCGGGACATCCAAGGAATCCAGGATATGATCCTTACAATGAGAGACCAACTAAGATATCATTAACCATGAAAACGTATGGAATAATGATAAAAATGGTATATTCCATACCCAAATGAATGATAGAACAAAGCAGCAGAATCTAATGAAAATCCGGCAGAGTTCCGTTTGTAAATGGAACATCCGGATACCCAACCACAATAGAATAACCTGCCAATAACAGTTCGATAATATAAATAGCTCACAGGCCCAACATTCATCAATCCTACTAGGGCCAAGGCAGTGGAAAGAAGAACTGCTACCCCTACACAACCCTCTATAATCAACAGAGCCACAAATACTCGAATAAGAATACAAAAAAGCATATGGCGGTGCAAAATAGATACAGTAACATCCTGAAATAATAAATATAAGAAATAAAATATACATCAATAGGGATATGCCAACATACTGGCTCCCAAGACAAATATAAGACAATCCCACAAAACATGGGTAAAGAAGGTGACAGAAGATAAGTATCGTCCCCAAACAAGTCGCGCTGCAACCGTAACCGCATCACCCTGCGTAACTCCAAAACCTGTAACAAGGAAAACAAAAGGAAACTGCCGTTGCACCGCATGCTTCCTATAGCCGTAACATTTCCTGCAACCTTGCGTGGGAATACTAGGGGGCGATGAAATACCCCTGTGAGCAAATAAGCTCAGTGGGAAAAATGATATCCTAACTACCACCTCCTCTGACTGTTTAGGTAATGGTAAACCATCTAGGAAGATACATAGCCCATAACATAACCCAACCGCAAAAACCCAAGGCATGTACTCATATGCTATCGTAAATGAGTATATATTGGGGGTATATATATATGCATATATATAAGCACACAACATGAGTCTATAAGGTACGACAAAGACTCGTACTCCAAGTACCAACACCGGCAGTCTACACTACTCTCACCAATGTACACTAGGTACATAACACCCAGGTCCAATCTAACATATCATCAAGCGCTCATAACGCTAACTAGAAAATCCAAACATAGGGAAAACACACTCACCTCTAATATCCACAGGAATCCAAATCCAGAACTAGTACCAAGGAAGGCTTAAATCCTACTCCCTGTGAACACGGGAGGAACAACACTCATGTCCTTGCGTACTAACACAATCGTCATCTATTTATATATATATATATATATGAAATATCATCCCATTCCTAGAGGAAACCTACATCTCAAGTACTGGATCACCTCAATCATATCTCTTTATCAATACCATAAATCACATCATCACATCGACCTCATAACACTATCATCAATAGGGTCAATCAAATCACTAACCTTCTCACTATAGGCGAGAAAAACCAGAGCACACGAACTCTACTCACATGAACAGCCACCTAACGGTCACAAAAATAAAGCAAAGGAAAAAAGTTCAAATGCTAAACCAACAGATAACTGAGACAACAACGTCAAGGTTAAGAACACCATAAGTGTTTAGGGAAAACACCCGAACAAGGAAACAAAAAGCGAATGGCCAAGAGTGAAAGTTATAAAAAGGTGAATCCCAGGGATTCAATAGTTTTTAAGAAAAATGTTTTAAAACTCGAACCAATCCATTCGGCATTGATGCCCCTAACGTACGAAAACTCAAATCACCTAGGTGGTGACATCAAATAACAATGTAGAAGGGAAATGCAACACTATATGTGTGCACTGAATAACACCAAGCCTCATACCCGAGACTTAAAAATGATCCAAAGAAAAGGTGAAACAAGAAACCACTTTTCAAAACTCTACAGGATGGGATCTGGACAAAAAAATCTCGAAATCTCAGAATCTAGAGAAAAGTAATAAAATAGTTTTCCTTTAAAAAACCACACAGTAAAAAATGACCGTCTTTCCCCCGGTCTCCGTCAGTTACCATCACTGAATTTTAGAAGTTGAAAATCATTTTAAAGAAAATTATAAGATCATTTTATAAACTGCTAAAACTTTTAGTTGCTACGGGGGTAGGTGAAAACGAGTTTTTTCCTTTGAAATACAAAGAGTTTATTTCAAGACTTGAGAAACACCATTTCCGAAAGACAGCCAAATAAGAGTGAACACAACTCTATAGATTCCTATAATGTCCAAGAGGACAAGGAAGGAAGAGTACTACGTTGGGTTTATAGAACACAATTATCCGTTTCCAACCTTACAAAATCAAATGACAACACATGGAAGATGTTCGGCACCACACCGTAACCAACAACTCAAGGAGTGACATATAAGTTAACAATCACGTACTAGCATACAAAACACAGTTCAGGGAATGCTTAGGAGAATGAACTAAGCACGAAAACAACACTACAACACTACAGTACCCCAAGTACTTAATAAAAATCACCTCAACCATAACCTCTTCTAACCCAATCAAAATCTCAAATACAGTTGATAACTCATTCCTCAAAAGGTGAAAAGGACCTAAAGGCCTATACAACAACATCCACTAAGTTCACAATCTTTTCACCCGCCTTCTCTAAGGCCTCAAATCTCAATTGATATTAAAATCAATCTCTGACCTCAAATCTCCAAAGAGGTCACACAACTAACCACAATCACAAAACTATTAGCCGCCTTCTCTAAGGTCTTAACCTAAAATCAACTGTGTAGTCCAATACTAACCTCAAATATCCAAAGAGGTCGCTATGCCAATATACTTAACCTCCCCTAAGGGCACAAAAGTATATAAATATACATTTCATTATACTTTAACAATTACCTCATTTAATTCATGTTGTCACATTATTCACTTTCAGTTGAGTATTTTATAAAATATGAATTTATTTTGCAATATTCATAATTACACATGCTCCCGAAATCCACAGGTAATAATAACGCATAATAAACCTGCTCTAACATCACATGCAATAATATCATATATATATGTCAAATAAAATCACATAAATGGTATGCAATGCAATGTGACTCACACACCTCATAATACCCTCTTTGCTCATCACAGGTTAATGGATACATATTATGTCCAATTACTTTTGAGGATACAAGCTCATCAAGTAATGTAGAGTACCACACCGACTCTTCCTAAGTGATTTTTCTCTCTATCACTTCAACAAGGAAGACGGTTCCTGTAACACCCCGTGTTATATTCCTTTTCCTGAAATTAATCTTAATTTAATTTCAGTAATGACGTCACTTGTTCATGACGTATTGTTATTCTTGGTATTTGATACCTGTAAATTTTTCGCGTTTACTTTTAAAGTTGACCGGATGACTTTGCGGTTTCTCTTTGACAACTACGCGAGTTCTTGTTGTTGACTACACGGTATTAGTACTTTTACTGATCCGGTGTGAAGCGTATTAAATTACCTTCTTGGTGTTCCGGTTGTTGGATTTCTAAACCGGTATAATTCTTTCGGACTAATTTGGTAAATTGGTGTCCCGTGTAATTACCAGTTACGTAAATTACAGTTGGGGGTTGGTCCATAATAAATTGGGATTTATTATATATATATATATATTTAATTATATATATATATATTGAAGTGGGGTTCATTTTGCGATTATAGAGAAGTTGGGGGTTAGTTGTGCAATTAGTACATATATATGTAGATGTGTATACGCAACCACCAATCCATTCTCTGCAACTCCACAGACCTGCTTCTCTTCCTTTCCTCTCCTTCTCTTCTGCAGCAACAGCCACTCCCTCACGCCTCCATCCTCCATGATCGCCGGTCAGGCGAGAGAGAGAAAAAACCGGACGGAGAGGTCACGGCTGGGGTCGCTGGCTTGCTGCGATTGGCGGTAGCGGCTGGAGCTAGGGTCGGCGACCTGGAGCGGGAGCAGCGGCGGCGAGCTGGCGGTGCTGGGTGGTGACGACGAGCTAGTGGCGAAGCTGGTGGTCGCACAGGGGTCAGCGACTGTAGCCGTGGTGCAGTTCGTTCGACAGGACCGGTTCGGCCGGACTTTGAGTGGTCGGTTCGATGACTTCCGGTGATCGGTTTGAGCCGATTTTCGGTGAGTAGCTCCGTATATTCATGGTATTCGTTATATATTAATTTCATGATTTTAGGATAAATGGTTTGTCCGAAAATCGCATTTATAGGTTATAGATTTCGTTTGGGGTATTTTAGATTTAACCCAATTAATTAACCGATTATTAATGGGCTTCGTATATATCGTATAGGTTGTCAAGACGGACATTTCGATATATTCGAAATAATTATCGGACGATTTTGGTCGGCGGGCTTAATATTCGGGCGCCGGTACTGTGCTGTTCGGACTGTTCGGTAACGTATAAATTAGGTGGGAAACTTTATTTCTCACTCCACATTATTGAAGTAGTTTTGGGTGTGCAAACCCTTATTTAATTTATTATAGATATATTAAATCGTTAATTTAAATATCTATAATTCGTTTAGAATCGGAATTGGACTTAGGAATTAATTTAAGAAAATTAATTAAATTATTTCCTACGAGATTAAATATATTCCTAATTGAATTGAATAGGAATAGACGACTTAGAAATTCCTTTGAGAATTAAATGAGCTAGAAGATTTGTAAACGTTGGACGTGAGAGACTTAGACGCTATTCTAGGTTCCTTTTTATTACGTGGATTATCTGTTTAAATTATTTTAAAGAAATGATAAGGGAAATTGATATATTTTCTAAAGAATTAAGAAAATATATTTTTGAAAATATGAGTTATATATGAAATTGTTTTCATATGATTTAAATGTTTTATTGTATTTTAAAGCATGAAAAGAGATTTTGAGATTTATATTACCATGTGGGTATTTTTATAAATATGATGTATTACATATTTATGATTGAGATATGATTTGATTGTACACCATGTCGTGTGAGCACATGGGTGTTGGTGCATGTAGTGCACGGTTTCACCATTGACAGAGAGAGTTCATTTGGTGTGGTCTACTTCCTTTGTGCGTGGGGCACGAGTAGACGTTTGTGTCGGATCATCACAACAACTGGCCAGGAGGTATCACGCCTACGGAACTAAAAAGCCGGCAAATGTGAGTTAGGAGTCCAGGAAGAGGCTCATGTTCTTGACTCAAGGGTAGTCATGGCGTACGGAGTTGCATGTTGGGCTCTCGTACAACCGTCTTCCCTGTTGAAGTGATAGAGAGAAAAATCACTTGGGAAAGGTCGGTGTGGTAACTCTACACTATGATGAGTGGACAGAGTTTGTATCCGTTACCCTTGGGAAGGGTGTGTTGTGTGTGAGTATCACGGGGAGTGTTGAGTCACATTACACTGCCTATTATTTATGTGATCTCGTTTGACATGTATATGTGCTATATTACATGTGTTGTTGGAGCATGCTATTTATGAATATTGTAAATTAAATTCATATTTTATAAATGCTCAGTTGAAAGTAATTAATGTGGAAGAAAATGATAATATGCCATTATAAATAAGTATAAATGAAACGAATATATTTATACTTGTTGTTGTATACCTTAGTACCCTTGGGGGAGGTTATGCGTGTTGGCATAGTGATTCATGTGGCTAGCGGAGGCTAGTGGTGGACCGTAGGCTTGACTTGAGTTGAGGCCTTAGAGATTGTGGTTAGTAGCCTTAGAGATTGTGGTTAGCAGCCTTGTGATTGTGGTTAGTAGCCCTGTGATTGTGGTTAGTAGTTTGGTGATCGTGGTTAGTTGTGTGAACTCTTTTGAAGATGTGAGGTTAGGGATGATTTTTGTATCAATTGATAATTGAGGCCTTAGAGAAGGCGAGTGATGAGTTGTGTGAGATTTTGATTGATGAGAAGGGGTTATGATTAGGGATTTATTTAGTACTCGAGGTACCGTAGCTTGACAGTCTCGGTTCTTGTGCTTAGTTCATTCCCCTAAGCATTCCTTGTACGGTGTTTTGTACACTAGTACGTGGTCATTGACTTGTATGTCATTCCTAGATTCCTTGGTTACGGCGTGGTGCCGAACCTCTTCCTCGTGGTATCATTTGATTTGGTGGAGTTGGAAACGGATGGTGATCTTCCGTGAGTCCAACGTGTTGTTCTTCCTTTATTGTCCTTTTGGGCATTATAGGAATCCGTGGAGTTGTTCATTCTTATGTGGCTGTCATTTCGAAAACGGTGCTTTCTAAGTTTTGAAAGTAAACTTTTGTATTTAAAAGGAAAAACCCGTTTTCGCCTACCCCCGAACAAACGAACAGTTTTAATACTTATAAAATGATCTTGAGATCTTCTTCGAAATGATTTTCAACTTTTAAAAGCCTGTGATGGCGACTGACGGAGACCGGGGGCAAGACGGTCATTTTTACTGTGTGATTTCTAAAAGGAAAACTATTTTATCACTTGTCTAGAGATTCTGAGATTTTGAGACTTCTTTCTCAAAATCTCGACTTGTAGTATTTTGAAAGGTGGTTTCTTGTTTCACCTTTTCTTCGGATCCTTTGAAAGTCTCGGTTAGGAGGCTTGGTGTTGTTCAGTGCACACTTATAGTGTTGCCTTTCCTTTTCTTTGGGTTGTTGATGTCACCATCTAGGTGATTGGGGTTTTTCACTTGTTAGGGGCATGAATGCCGAATGAAATGGTTTGAGTTTTAAAAACCTTTTTCTTAAAAACTATGGAAATCCTTGGGATTCCTCTTTTATTTACTTTCATACTCGGCCATTCGCTTTTGGTTCCCTTGTCCACTTGTGGTGTTCCTTTCTGGTTCATTCGTGGTGTTCTTTCCTTGTTTGGGTATTCTTAACCTTGACATTGTGTCTCGGTTATCTATTGGTGTAGCATTGGGACTTCTTTTCCCTTGCTTGGGTTCTTGGCTCTTACGTGGTTTTTCTTATCCTTAGTGAGAGTGTTGGTGATTTATTAATATTGTTGGAGATAGAAATTGAGGTTTGTTATATATATATTGTATATATATATATATATATATATTGATGATAGTGTTATGAGGTAAATATGATGATGTGATTTATGACATTGAGTAAGAGATATGATTGAGGTGATCTAGCCTTTGAGGGGTAGATTTTCCCTAGGACTGGGATGAGGTTTGTCGTATATATATATTGTACATATATATATATATATTGAGGATGGTTGTGTTAGTACGCAAGGACGTGGGTGTTTTCCTTCCTGTGTTATCGGGGTGTAGGATTTGAGCCTTCCTCGGTACTATTGGTGGATTTTGTTTCCTGTGGATATTAGAGGTGAGTGTGTTTCCCTCTGTTGGATTTGGTGGTTAGCGTGGTGAGCATTGATGATTGTTAGATTTGACTTGGGTTGTTGTGTACCTAGTGTACGTTGGTGAGAGTAGTGTAGACTACTGGTGTTGGGTACTTGGAGTACGAGTTTTAGAGACTCATGTTGTGTATATATATATATATATATACGTGTAGATATATATATATATTCCCTATATACATATATATACTCGTTTACGATAGTATATGAGCCTGTGACTTGGGTTTGCGTGGATGAGACTAGTTGGACTATATTTATTATCTTATTAGACGGTTTAGCTTTACCTAAACTATCAGAGGATGTGGTAGTTAGGATATCTTTTCCCACTGAGCTTATTTGCTCACGGAGGGAATTTCATTGGCCCCCCTGGTATTCCACGCCAGGTTGCAGGAAACCTACGGCTATGAGCAGGATGCAGTGCAACAACAGCTTTCTTTTGTTTCCTTGTTACAGGTTTTGGAGTTGCGTTGGGTGATGCGGTTACGGTTGCAGCACGACGGGGTTTGGGGACGATAGGTATCCGCTTTCAGTTTCTCTACCCATTGTTATGGGATTGTTATGTATTTTCTTTTGGGAGCCAGTCTGTTGGCATATCCCTATTGATGTATCATTCATTTCCTGTATTTATTCTTTCAGGATGTATTGTATCTATTCTGTACAGTTAGACGCTTTTCTGTATTCTTATTCGAGCATTTGTGGCTCTGTTGATGTTAGAGGGTTTGGAGGGGTTTTGGTTTCTTTCCATTACCTCGGCCCTAGTAGGATTGATGAATGTGGGGCTTGGAAGCCATTGTGATTATTGAATTGCTTTGGGCAGGTTATTGTGTTGTGGTTGTTGTCCGGATGTTCCATTTACAAACGGAACTCTGCCGGATTTTCGTTAGATTCCGCTGCTTAGTTTTGTTAGTCATTTGGGTATTGAATATACCATTTCTATCATTAACCCATATGTTTTCTTGGTTAATGATGTCTTAGTTGGTCATTCGTATTAAGGATCACATCTTGGATTCCTTGGATGTCCCAGTTCGGGAGTCTTAGGGATTTAGGAGCGTGTCTGTTGGTATCTGAGGATACTCTTGTGTGTTTTAGTATTCGTGTTGGCATGGAGTATATTCTTATTGTTATTCCATGTACTTCTTTGTTATTGTTGACTCTAGTAGTCGTTTGGTTTGCGTCACCCTTTAGGGGCGTGACAACATGGTATCTGGGCATTCATTGCAACCCTTTATGGGTGTTTGAAGATTGAATGTCTTTTGGTTCTCGTTTCTTTTTACTTCCGCATTCACTCCCTTAACTCTTAGGCTCGGGTTTCGGAGTCCTAGGAATTTGGGGCGTGACAGTTCCACTAGATACCTACTTGCAACTCCGTGCGCCATAACTATAAAAGTCAAGAATACGAGCCACTCTTACGACTCTTAACCCATATTTTCAGATTATTAGTTCCGTAGGCGTGAACACCTCCTGGCCAGTTGTTGTGACGATTCGACACAAAGACACCCACAAATGATTACACAACCCGCATATACCAACATCATAATTTTGACACTACACGATGTTCTCAATATGCATCCAGGTATCAATAACAATCATGCGTCAACGTAAATATGTAATGCATCATATTTATGAAAATATCCCCAAGATACCAACATGAATCTCATAATCTCTTTAACATGATTTTAAAATACAATAATGACATTTAAATCACATGGACACAAGTTCATGTACAATTCATGTTTCAAATAATATATTTTCTTTAATTCTCTAGAAAAATATTTCAATTTCTCTTAACATGCTTTTAATGTAATTAAAGCAAATAATTCACGTATCATAAAGGGAACCTAGCATAACGTCTAAGTTTTCACGTCTCTCACGTCACATATCCCCTAATACAAAAAAAAAAGGAACTAATATAGTGTTCTAAGTTCACGTCTAACTTTTACAAAATTCTACTAACCCATTTAATTCTCAATGGGTTACTAAGTCACCTATTCTCATTCAATTTAAATAGGAATTTATTTAATTTAGTAGAAAAATAATTTAATTAATTTATCAAATTAGTTCCTAAGTCCTACTTTGATTCTAACCCAATTATAGATATTTTAAATTCATAATTTAATAAATCTAAATTAAAATAAATACGGGTTTTCATACTCAAACCACATCAACGATACGGAAGTGAGAATAAAATTTCTCACCTTAAATTACGCGTGCAGAACAGCCCGAACGGCCCACCGTGAACAATACCGGCGCCTGAATATGGAGTCCGCCGACAAAAGTCACCCGAATAATATTTCGAATATATCAAAACGTCCACCTTGACAACCTATACGATATATACGAAGCCCATTAGTGATAGGTTAATCAATTTGGATAAATCTAAAATAACCTAAACAAACATTCTAACATATAAACGCGATTTCCTGACAAAACGCTCAATGGAAAATTACAAAATTTTAGTATGACGTACCTAGCACTGAGACGAAGCTACCCTCCAAAAATCAGCCCAAACCGACAACGGGAAGGCGACTAAATTGCCAACCGAAATATGGCCGAACTCGTCCATGTTGCACGAACTGTTGCCGCTCCACTGCGCGCAGCTCCAACGACCACCAACAGCAACCACCTGTTTCTTCGTCACCACCCAGCACCGCTGAGAGCTCCGACATCACCGCCGCTACTCTGCCCAATGAGCACCAGCCAAGACGCGACCTCGTTTCTCAGCCAATCGTGTATCCTCCTGCACGAATCGTTACCATTGCACCACCATGCAACGCCTCAGCCACCAATGGCCATCATGAGCCATCGGTACAACCTGGTTGCCACCGTTGTCCCAACCAGCGACCACCACATGGCTGCTCCTCTCTCTCGTGCAGTTCCCTCTCCCTCACGCAGCTCCCCCCTCTTTCTCTCTCTCTCTCTCTCTCTTTCTCTCTGTAACACCCCGTGTTATTTTCCTTTTTCCTGAAATTAATTCTAATTTAATTTCGGTAATGACGTCACTTGTTCTTGACGCATTATTTATCCTTGGTATTTCGCGTATAAATTTTTCGCGTTTAGTTTTAAAGTCGACTGTATGACATTTCGGTTTCTCTTTGACGAGCTCGTGAGTTATCGTTATCGACTACGCCATATCGTTTTGACATTTAACGTTTAGTACTTCGATTGGGCAACGACGCATTTTAATTGGATCAGGCTTGTTAAGTGTTACGACATTTGGGTTCCTACCCCGGTGTATTTCTTTCGGACTATTTTAATTAATGGGTGTCCAGTGTAATTACCAATTTACGTAATCACACTTGGGGGTTGGTCCGTAATAAATTTGAATTTATTATATATATACATATATTGAAATGGGGTTGTTTCATAATTATGGATAATTAGAGGGTTATTTTTGCAATTAGGTTATATATAAGTATATGTATATACAGACATGCATATCTGCTCCATCTTCTTCCTTCTTTTTAACGAACGACCTGCTACCTCTTCTTACTCTCCATGATGGACGACTGAATCTGCTCTTCATCACCATGGTTGCCCGCCGAGAGAGAGCGAGAGAGAGAGGAGTCGGGCTGAAGAGGCGATGTGGCCTGGTGGTCGCCGTTACAGGCAGCGACGGCCCTGGAGCAACGACGGTCCGGTGGGTCGGCAGCGACTGGGTAGTTGACGGTGGCTGGTGGCGTCGGCGCAGGGCGGCTACGTGGTGGCGTGATGATACTGGTTCGCGTAGCAGCGACGCAACAGAGACGAGTCTGACTGAGTTTTGGCCGACGATTCGGTCGAGTTCCGGTGATCGGTTTGAGCCGATTTTTGGTGAGTAGCTTCATATATACATAGTATTCATCATACTTTAATTTCGTAATATTTCGTTGAACGGTTTGTCGGGAAATTCGATTTGAAGTTTTGAATTTTCGTTTGGGTTAATTTAGATTTACCCAAATTAAATAACCTATTGCTAATGGGTTTCGTATATATCGTATAGGTTGTCGAGACGGAGGTTTCAATATATTCAAAATAGGTTTTGGACGATTTTGGTCGGCGGGCTCCATATTCAGGCGCTGACACTGTGTTGTTTCGGACTGTTCGGTAAACGTAAATTAGGTGGGAAATTATATTTCTCACTCTGTATCGTTGAAGTAGTTTGGGGTGTGCAAACCCTTAATTATTTTAGTATAGATATATTAAATTGTTAATTTAAATATCTATAATTTGCTTAGAATCGAAATTGGACTTAGGGATTAATTTAATAAAAATTAATTAAATTATTTTCTATGTAATTAAATAAATTCCTATCTGAATCGAATAGGAATAGACGGCTTAGAAATTCCCTTGATGATTAAATGGGCTAGAGAATTTTGTAAACGTGGACGTGAGAAACTTAGACGCTATGCTAGGTTCCTCCCATTAAACGTGGATTATCTGTTTAAATTATTTTAAAGGCATGATAAGGGAAATTGAAATATTTTCTAGAGAATTAAAGAAGATATACTGTTGAGATATGTATTGAATAAGAACTTGTTTTCTAACAATTTAAATGCTTTATTGTATTTTAAAATCATGTTAAAAAAAGATTTTGAGATTTATATTATCATGTGGATATTTACATAAATATGATGCATTAGATATTGAAAATATGGTGTAGTGTCAAATCACGATGTTGATATATGTGGGTGGTATAATCTTGTGGGTGTCTTTGTGTCGGATCGTCACAACAACTGGCCGGGAGGTATCACGCATACGGAACTAAAAAGCCGGCAAATGTTAGTTAGGAGTCCAAGTAGAGGCCCATTTTCTTGACTTTTGTAGTCATGGCGCACGGAGTTGGAAGTGGGGCTCTCGTGCAACTGTCTTCCTTGTTGAAGTGATAGAGAGAAAAATCACTTGGAAAAAGTCGGTGTGGTACTCTACATTACTTGATGAGCTTGTATCCTCAAAAGTAATTGGACAGAGTATGTATCCGTTAACCTGTGATTGGGCAAAGGGTGGTATTGAGTAACATTGCATTGCATAGCATTTTGTGATTTCATTGATATGTATATATATGATGTTGGAGCATGATTAGTTATGAATATTGCAAATAAATTCATATTTTATAAAAATGTTCAGTTGAAAGTGATAAATGTGAAACGTGAATTAAAAGCAGTAATTGTTAAAGTATAAATAAAACGTATATCCTTATACTTGTGTTGTATACTTTTGTGCCCGTAAGGGAGGTTAAGTATATTGTCTTGGCGACTTCTGTGGTTAGTTGAAGTTAAAGATGGATTGTAGAATGTGGTTAATAGTTTTGTGATTGTGGCTATTTGTGTGATCTTGTTGGAGATTTGAGGTTAGGGATTGACCTTAGTATCAATTGATATTTGAGGCCTTAGAGTAGACGGGTGATGAGATTGTGTGAGATTTGGATTGATGAGAAGTGGTTATGGGTGATGTGATTTATTAAGTACTCGAGGTACTATAGTTTGACAGACTTGGTTCTAGTGCTTAGTTGATTCCCCAAAGCATTTTCCTTACTTTACTTTGTATACTAGTACATGTCCTTGACTTATCTGTCACTCCTTGAGTTGTCGGTTACGATGTGGTGCCGAACCTCTCCCATGTGTCGTCTTTTGATTTCGTGGGGTTGGAAACGGATAGTTGTGTTCCATGAATCCAACGTCTTATCTTCCTTCATTGTTCTTTCGGGACATTATAGGAATCCTTGTAGTGCTGTTCATTTTTATGTGGCTGCCATATTGAAAACAGTATTTTCTAAACATTTTGTATTTAAAAGGAAAAAACCCGTTTTCGCCTACCCCCGTATTAAAATTAAAAGTTTTAATACTTTATAAAATGATCTTGGGATCTTCTTTAAAATGATTTTAAACTTTTAAAAGCCGGTGATGGCGACTGACGGAGACCGGGGGCAAGATGGTCATTTTTACTGTGTGATTTCCAAAAAGAAAATTATTTTATTACTTGTCTCGAGATTATGAGATTTTGAGACTTCTTTCTCAAAATCTCAACCTGTAAGTGTTTTGAAAGGTGGTTCCTTGTCTCACCTTTTCTTCGGTTCATTCTAAGTCTCGGGTATGAGGCTTGGTGTTGTTCAGTGCACACATATAGTGTTGCCTTTCACTTTTCTTGGTTGTTGATGTCACCACCTAGGTGATATGAGTTTTCTTATGCTAGGGGCATGGATGCCAAATGGATTGGTTCGAGTTTTAAAAACTTTTTTCTTAAAAACTATTGAATCTCTGGGATTCATCTTTTTATTACTTCCACTCTCGGCCATTCACTTTTGGTTTCCTTGTTCACTTTTGGTGTTCTTTCATTGTTCACTTGTGGTGTTCTTCCTTGTTCGGGTATTCTTAACCTTGACGTTGTTGTCTTGGTTATCTGTTGGTTAGCATTGGGAACTATTTTCCTTTGCTTCGTTTTGGTGACTCTTAGGTGGTCGTTCTTGAGAGTAGTGTTGTGTGCTCTCCGTGAGTTGATAGGGTGGTTTTCCTTATCCATAATGAGAGTGTTAGTGAATTGATCAATCCTATTGATGATGTGATTTATGGTATTGATGAAGAGATGTGATTGAGGTGATATAGTCCTTGAGAGGTAGATTATCTCTACAAATGGGATGAGGTTTGTTATATATATATTGTACATATATATATATATATATATTGATGATGGTTGTGTTAGTACGCAAGGACGTGAGTACTTTTCATCCTGTGTTATCAGGGAGTGAGTTGTGAGTATTCCTTGGTATTAGTGGTGGATTTGATTCTTGTGGATATTAGAGGTGAGTGTGTTTTTCCTCTGTTGGATTTTCTGATTTGTGTTGTGAGCACTTTATGACTTGGTTAGATTTGACCTTAGTGTCGGGTACATAGTGTACGTTGGTGAGAGTAGTGTAGACTACCGGTATGCGTTCTTGGAGTACGAGTCTTAGTTGTACCTTGTAGAATCTTGTTTTGTATCTATACATATTTATATATATATATATATTCCCGATACATATATATATACTCGTTACGGTAGCTTATGAGCGTGTGCCTTAGGTTTTGCGTGGATGGGTTTAGTTGGGCTATATATATATTGCTAGATAGTTTGGCATTACCTAAACTGCCAGAGGATGTGGTAGTTAGAGTATCTTTTCCCACTGAGCTTATTTGCTCACGGAGGGAATTTCATTTGCCCCCCTGGTATTCCACGCCAGGTTGCAGGAAATGTACGGCTATGGGCAGGATGCGGTACAACGACAGCTTTCATTGGTTTTCTTGTTACAGGTTTGGAGTTGCATTGGGTGATGCGGTTACGGATGCAGCACGACTAGTTTTGGGGACGGTAGTTGTCTTCTGTTAGTTTCCTTACCCATGTTTTGTGGGATTGTCATTTATTTGTATTGGGAGCCAGTCTGTTGGCATATCCCTTGTCACGCCCCAAATTCCTAGAACTCAGAAAACCGAGCCTAAGAACTAAGGGAGTGAACGAAAGTGAAAGAAATGAGAACCAATGACATTCAGTCATCAACACCCACAAAAGGGTTGCAATGAATGCTCAGATACCATGCTGTCACGCCCCAGAAAGGGTGATGCAAGCCAAGCGACCACTAGAGTCAACAATAACAAGAATATACATGGAGTAACAATGAAAAATATACTCCATGCCAAAAAGAATAATAGAACTCAATAGTATCCTCAAATACCAACAGACACGCTCCTAAATCCCTAAGACTCCCGAACTGGGACATCCAAGGAATCCAGGATGTGAGTCCTAACATGACTGACCAACTAAGACATCATTAACCATGGAAACATATTGGTTGATGATAGAAATGGTATATGTAATACCCAAATGGATAATAAACAAAGCAGCGGAATCCAACGAAAATCTGGCAGAGTTCCATTTGTAAATGGAACATCCGGACAATCAACCACAACACAATAACCTGCCCAAAGCAATTCAATAATCACAATGGCTTCCAAGCCCCACATTCATCAATCCTACTAGGGCCGAGGTAGTGGAAAGAAACTAAAACCCCTCCAAACCCTCTATAATCAACAGAGCCACAAATGCTCGAATAAGAATACAGTAAAGCACCTAGCTGTGCAGAATAGATACAACAACATCCTGAAAGAATAAAGACAGGAAAAATAAATAATACATCAATAGGGATATGCCAACAGACTGACTCCCAAAAGAAATACATGACAATCCGACCAAACATGGGTAAAGAAACTATCCGCAAAAAACTATCGTCCCAAACCTGTTGCGCTGCAACCGTAACCGCATCACCCAACGCAACTCCAAAACCTGTAACAAGAAACTAAAGAAAATTGTCGTTGCACTGCATCCTGCTCATAGCCGTATTGTCACGCCCCAAATTCCTAGGACTCCGAAACCCGAGCCTAAGAGCTAAGGGAGTGATTGCGGAAGTAAAAATAAACGAGAACTAAAAGACATTCAGTCATCAAACACCCATAAAGGGTTGCAATGAATGCCCAGATACCATGTTGTCACGCCCCTAAAGGGTGACGCAAACCAAGCGACTACTAGAGTCAACAATAACAAAGAAGTACATGGAATAACAATAAGAATATACTCCATGCCAACACGAATACTAAAAACACAAGAGTATCCTCAGATACCAACAGACACGCTCCTAAATCCCTAAGACTCCCAAACAGGGACATCCAAGGAATCCAGAATGTGATCCTTAACATGAATGACCAACTAAGACATCATTAACCGTGAAAACATATGGGTTAATGATAGATATGGTATATTTCATACCCAAATGGATAATAAACTAAGCAGCGGAATCTAACAAAAATCCGGCAGAGTTCCGTTTGTAAATGGAACATCCGGACAACAACCACAACACAAGAACCTGCCAATAGCAATTCAATAATCACAATGGCTTCCAAGCCCCACATTCATCAATCCTAATAGGACCGAGGTAGTGGAAAGAAACCAAAACCCCTCCAAACCCTCTAATATCAACAGAGTCACAAGTGCTCGAATAAAAATACAGAAAAGCACCTAGCTGTGCAGAATAAATACAATAACCATCAGAAAGAATAAATACAGGAACTAAAGGATACATCAACAGGGATATGCCAACAGACTGGCTCCCAAAAGAGAATACATAACAATCCCATAACAATGGGTAGATAAACTGAAAGCGGATACCTATCGTCCCCAAACCCAGTCGTGCTGCAACCGTAACCGCATCACCCAACGCAACTCCAAAACCTATAACAAGGAGACAAAAGAAAGCTGCCGTTGCACTGCATCCTGCTCATAGCCGTATATTTCCTGCAACCTGGCGTGTGAATACCAGGGGGCAATTGAAATACCCCTGTGAGCAAATAAGCTCAGTGGGAAAAAATACTCTAACTACCACATCCTCTGATAGTTTAGGTAAAGCTAAACCGTCTAATAAGATGTAAATAGCCCAACTAGTCCCATCCACGCAAACCCAAGTCACACGCTCATATACTATCGTACACGAGTATACATAAGTATATAGGGAATATATATATATATATACACATATATATATATATAAATACACAACATGAGTCTCTAAGACTCGTACTCCAAGTACCCAACACCAGTAGTCTACACTACTCTCACCAACGTACACTAGGTACACGATACTAAGGTACAGTCTAACAAATCACCAAATTACTCACAACACAATTCAGAAGATCCAACCGAGGAGATCACACTCACCTCTAATATCCACAAGGAAACAAAATCCACCAATAGTACCAAGGAAGGCTCAAATCCTACACTCCGGTAACACAGGAAGGAAAACACCCACGTTCTTGCGTACTAACACAACCATCATCAATATATATATATATATATACAATGTATATATATAACCAATCTCATCCCTCTCCTAGAGTAAGTCTGTACCTCAAGGATGGGATCACCCCATCATCTCACTATGCGAAAACCTCAATGCTATCTCCAACAAGTCAATAAGTCACCAACAGGATAAATCAATCACTAACACTTGCACTATAAGCTACAAAACCACCCGATCAATTCACTAAGAGTACAAGACCTCAACTCACAAGAACGACCACCTAAGGGTCACCAAAACGAAGCAAAGGAAAAGAGTTCCCAATGCTAACCAACAGATAACCAAGACAACGATGTCAAGGTTAAGATTCCACCAGTGAACAAGGAAAGAATACCAAGAGGGAACAAGGAAACCAAAAACGAATGGCCGAGAGTGGAAGTAATAAAAAGATGAATCCCAGAGATTCAATAGTTTTTAAGAAAAATAGTTTTTAAGAAAAAGGTTTTCAAACTCGAACCAATCCTTTTGGTATCCATGCCCCTAACGTAAGAAGAACTCATATCACCTAGGTGGTGAAACCAACAACCCAGAAAAGAGAAAGGCAACACTATATGTGTGCACTGAACAACGACAAGCCTCAAAACCGAGACTTAAAAATGATCGGAAGCAAAGGTGAAACAATGGAACACCTTTCAAAACTCTACAAGTCGAGGTTTTGAGAAAGAAGTCTCGTAACCTCAGAATCCCAAGAAAAGTAATAAAATAGTTTTCTTTTAGAAAATCACACAGTAGAAATGACCGTCTTGCCCCCGGTCTCCGTCAGTTGCCATCACTGGCTTTTACAAGTTGAAAATCATTTCAAAGAAGATCTCAAGATCATTTTATAAGTATTAAAACTTTTCATTTATACGGGGGTAGGCGAAAACGGGTTTTTCCTTTTAAATACAAGAGTTTACTTCAAAACTTAGGAAACACCGTTTTCGAAATGACAGCCAATAAGAGAAAACACAACTCTATGGATTCCTATAATGTCCGAGAGGACAGTAAAGGAAGAGTACTACATTAGGTTCACGGAACACAACTATCCGTTCCCAACCTCACGAAACCAAACGACAACACATGGAAGAGGTTCGGCACAACGCCGTAACCAACGAGTCAAGGAATGACATGTAAGCCAAAGGCCACGTACTAGTGTACAAACACTGTACAAGAAATGCTTAGGGGAATGAACTAAGCACTAGAAACCACGCTACAGTACCCTAAGTACTTAATGAAATCACTTCAATCATAACCTCTACCCATTCCTCAAAAGAATGAAAAACACTTAAAGGTCTATACTACCACATCCACTAAGACCACAATCACATCAACCACCTTATCCAAGGCCTCAATCACAATTGATACTAAGTCAATCACTGACGTCAAATCTCTAAAGATATCACACAACTAACTACAACCAAAAAACAATTAACAGTCCTCTCTAAGGCCACAAATCAAAATCAACTCCACAATCCACCACTAGCCTCAACTACTCACAGAGATTACTACGTCAATACACTTAACCTCCCTCAAAGACATAAAAACATATAACACAAGTATAAAGATTATATGTTTCATTTATACTATAATGATTTTCTCATTTAAAGTCTCGTTTCACATTATTCATTTTCAACTGAGCATTTATAAAATGTTAATTTAATTTAAAATATTCATAAATAACATGCTCCAACAACACATGTAATATAGCACATATACATGTTAAATGAGATCACATAAATAACATGCAGTGTAATGTGACTCAACACTCCCCGTGATACTCACGCACAACACACCCTTCCCAAGGGCAACGGATACAAACTCTGTCCACTCATCATAGTGTAGAGTTACCACACTGACCCTTCCCAAGTGATTTTTCTCTCTATCACTTCAACAGGGAAGGCGGTTGTACAAGAGCCCAGCTTGCAACTCCGTACGCCATGACTACCCTTAAGTCAAGAACATAAGCCTCTACCCGCACTCTTAACTCACATTTGCCGGCTTTTTAGTTCCGTAGGCGTGATACCTCCTGGCCAGTTGTTGTGATGATCTGACACAAACCCTCTCATATACCACACGAAATGAGGTAAACCACACCAAAAGACCTTTCTCTGCAAATGGTGAAACTCGTGCACTACGTGCACCCACACCCATGTGCTCACACGACATGGTGTACAATCAAATCATATCTCAATATAAATATGTCATGCATCATATTTAAAAAAATACCCACATGGTAATATAAGTCTCAAAATCTCTTTTCAACATGCTTTTAAAATACCATAAAGCAATTAAACTATATGAAAACAATTTCATATATAATTCATGTTCTCCAAAAATATATTTTCTATTAATTCTTTAGAAAATATTTCATTTTCAATTAACATGCCCTTTTAAAATAATTTAAACAATTATTTCACGTATTCCAAAAGGAACCTAGCACATCGTCTAAGCTTTACAAATCTCTACTAACTCATTTAAATTCGTAAGGGTTTTCTAAGCCGTCTATTCTTATTTAATTTAAATAAGAATATTATTTAATCACATAGGAATAATTTAATAAATTTTCTTAAATTAATTCCTAAGTCCCATTCTGATCCTAAACAATTTATAGATATTTAAACTAGCAATTTAATATATCTATAATAAATTAAATAAGGGTTTTGCACCCCTAAACTACTTCAATAATGCGGAGTGAGAAATATAATTTCCCACCTAATTATACGTTACCGAACAGCCCGAAACAGCACAGTACCGGCGCCCGAATATGAAGCCCGTCGACCAAAATCGTCCAAAAACTATTTCGAATATATCGAAATGTCCGTCTCGACAACCTATACGATATATACGAAGCCCATTAATAATCGGTTAATTAATTGGGTTAAATCTAAAATACCCCAAACGAAAACTATAACTTATCAATGCGATTTCCGGGAAAACCATTCATCCTAAAATCACAAAATTAATATATGATGAATACTACGTAGGTACGAAACTACTCACCGAAAATCGGCTCAAACCGATCACCGGAAGGTCGCCGAAACATGGGCCGAAGCCTCGCCGGATCGCCCCTGCCACGCGCACGCGCGGCTGTCCAGCCGCGGCCTTGCCCTTGCGCCACCGTGCGCGACTGCCAGATCGCCACCACCGGACCACCACGCCGTAGCCGCCCTGCCGTCGTCGTCCGCCTCGCCGTCGCAGCTGCTACAGCGGCGGCGAACCGGTCGCCTGTACCAAGTGCGACCCCTTGCTCCAGTCGGTTCCGGTCTCTCTCTCTCTTGCCTGACCGACAACAATGGAGGTGGAGAAGATGTAGTCGTCGCTTGTGGAGAAGAAGGAGAAGAAGGCAGATCGTGTGGAGTTGCAGAGAAGAGAAGGTCTGTGGTAGCGTATACATGTATACATATATATGTACTAATTGCAAAAGCAACCCTCTAAATGTCAATAATTGCGAAATGACCCCACTTCAATATATATATATATATAATAAATCCCAATAAATACCGGGAGCCTCCAAATAATATCGCGCGACCCCGTAAGTCCACGGGACGCCAAATAATCAAATTAGTCCGAAAGAATTACACCGGGTTAGGAACTCACAACTGGAACACCGAGAAAGTAAATTAATACGCTTCACATCGGATCCGTAAAAGTACTAATACCGTAACCGAAATAATCGAAACGATACCGTGTAGTTGATAATGATAATTCACGAACTCGTCAAAGAGAAACCGTAATGTCGTTCAGTTGACTTTAAACTAAACGCGAAAAATTTACAGGTATCAAATACCAAGAATAAATAATACGTCATGAACAAGTGACGTCATTACTGAAATCAAATTAGAATTAATTTCAGATAAAAGGAAAATAACACGGGGTGTTACACGTATGTTCCCTGCAACCCTGCGGGGGAATACCAGGGGGCAAATGAAATACCCCTGTGAGCAAATAAGCTCAGTGGGAAAAGATACTCTAACTACCACATCCTCTGGTAGTTTAGGTAATACCAAACAATCTAGCAAGATACATAATAGCCCAACTAATCCCATCCACGCAAAACCCAAGGCACGCTTATATACTACCGTACGTAAGTATATAACGGGAATACATATATATACATATATATATATACAAGTATACATGTATAAGTATGGAACCTGAGTCTACAAGGTACAACTACGGCTCATACTCCAAGTACCAATACCGGTAGTCTACACTACTCTCACCAACATATACTAGGTACACAACACCTGAGTCAAACCTCACAAATCATCAATTACTCACAACACAAATCAGAAGATCCAAAAGAGGAGATCACACTTACCTCTAATATCCACAGGAAACAAAATCCACCACTAGTACCAAGGAAGGCACAAATCCCACACCCCGATAACACAGGAAGGAAAACACCCACGTCCTTGCATACTAACACAACCATCATCAATATATATATATATATATACAATATATATATATATAACAAACCTCATTTCATTCCTAGAGAAAGTCTACCTCTCAAGTATTGGGTCACCTCAATCATATCCCTTCCTCAATACAATGAATCACATCACCGCATTAACCTCATAACACTATCATCAATAGGTTTAATCAAATCCCTAACACTTACATTATAAATGAAGAAAACCACCACAAGTGTTTAGGGAACCAACCGAACACGGAAAACCAAAAATGAATGGCCGAGAGTAAAGATTATAAAAAGATGAATCCCAATGATTCAATAGTTTTTAAGAATTTTTTTTTAAAACTCGAACCAATCCATTTGGTATCCATGCCTCTAACGTAAGAAAGGTCAAGTCACCTAGGTAGTGACATCAGATAAACAAGAAAAAGAGAAGGGCAACACTATATGTGTGCACTGAACAACACCAAGCCTCGTGACCGAGACTTAGAATGAACCGAAGAAAATGTGAAACAGGAAACCACCTTTCAAAATAATACAAGTCGAGATTTTGAGAAAAAAGTCTCAAAATCTCAGAATCTCGAGACAAGTGATAAAATAGTTTTCTTTATAGAAAATCACACAGTAAAATGGCCGTCTTTCCCCCGGTCTCCGTCAGTTGCCATTACCGGCTTGTCAAGTTTAAAACCTTTTTAAAGAAGATCCTAAGATCTTTTATAAGTATTAAAACTTTTCATTTCTACGGGGGTAGGCGAAAACGGGTTTTTCCTTTTAAATACAAGAAGTTTATTTCAAAACTTAGAAAACACCGTTTTCGAAATGACAGCAAATAAGAGAAAACACAACTCTATGGATTCCTATAATGTCCGAGATGACAGTAAAGGAAGAGTATTACATTGGGTCCACGAAACACAACTATCCGTCTCCAACCTCATGAAATCAATCAAAATCTCACACAATCCCATCACTCGCCTTCTCGAAGGCCCCAATTCATAACTGATACTAAAATCAATCTCTAACCTCCAATCTCTAACCAGGTCACACAGCTAATCACAATCACCAAACTATTAACCACAATCACAGGACCATTAACCACATTCCCTAAGGCCTCAACTCAGCCTACGGTCCACCACTAGTCTCAACTAGCCACATAGATCACTATGCCAATACGCATAACCTTCCTCAAGGGCACTAAAGTATACAACAACAAGTATAAAGATATACGTCTCGTTTATACTTTAATAATTACTGCTTTTAATTCACGTTTTCACATTTATCACTTTCAATTGAGCATTTTATAAAATGAATTCATTTTGCATATTCATAAATAATCATGCTCCAACATATATATACATATCAATAAATCACATGATGATATGGAATGCACCGTACTCACAGACCGCCTGTAGTACACACACATAAAAACACACCCTTCCCAAGGGTACTGGATCATTCTCTACCATTCCCCTGAGGATACAAGCTCACTAAGGAATGTAGACTAATCGTCCCGTTCTTCCCAAGTGCTTTTGACACTTCACACTTTTAACCAAGGAAGACGTCCACCACGGCCCAGCCGTGAACATAGGGCCTTGGACGATGTGTCCTCCCCCTATATCGTCTGCGTTCTCAGAAGATTAGTTCCGTGGGTGCAGCACCCCCTGGCCAGTTGTCACGACGATCCAAACCCAAACGTCTACTCGCGCACCACGCACAAAGGAAGTAGACCACACAAAATGAATCTCTCTGCAAATGGTGAAATCATGCACTACATGCACCAACACCCATGTCTCACAATACATGGTGTACAAAATTAAATCATGTCCAACATAAATATGTTATGCGTCATATTTATGAAAATACCCACATAGTAAAATATACATAAATCTCAAAAATCTCTTTACATGATTTAAAATATAAATAAGCATTTAAATGGTGACAAAACATATTTATGTTTTAAACAATACATTTTCTTTAATTCTTTAAGAAATATTCCAATCCCATTTTAACATGCTTATAAATAATTAAACAAGTAAACCTTGTATAATGAGAGGAACCTAGCATAGCGTCTAAGTTTCTCATGTCCCACGTTTATACAATTCTCTAGCCCATTTAATTATCAAAGGAAATTCTAAGTCGTCTATTCCTATTTGATTCATATAAGAATTTATTTAATTACATAGGAAATAATTTAATTAATTTTATTAAATTAATTCCCAAGTCCAATTCCGATTCTAAACGAATTATAGATATTTAATTTAACGATTTAATATATCTATATTAAATTAAATAAGGGTTTTGGAACCCTAAACTACTTCAATAATGCGGAGTGAGAAATATAATTTCCCACCTAATTTAGGTTACCGAACAGTCCGAATCAACACAGTGTCGGTGCCCGAATATGAAGCCCGCCGACCAAAATCGTCCGAAAACGATTTCGAATATATCGAAATGTCCGTCTCGACAACCTATACGATATATACGAAGCCCATTAATAATAGGTTAATTAATTTGAGTAAATCTAAATTAACCCAAACAAAAACTATAACCTATAAACGCGAATTTAATGTATGATGAATACTACGTATACACGAAGCTACTCACCAAAAATCGGCTCAAACCGATCACCGGAGGTTGACAAAAAAAATGGCCGAAGCCTGGTCAAAATCGCCTATGCCTGCGCGCTGCTACGCAAACCAGCGCGCCTCCAGTTCCGGCGACCCACGCCGCTCGTGTCGCCGCCTCCCGCCACTGCGAACCGTCGTCGCCCTTCAGTCGTCGTCGCAGCTACGAACCGCCGCCCGTGTCTGCGCATCGCCACCTAGTCACGCGGCTTCTTTCCTCCCTCAGCCGACCCTCTCTCTCTCTCTCTCTCTCTCTCCCTCTGCAAGACGAAAATGGAGAAGGAAGAAACAGATGGACATGGCTATTGTGGCGTAAAGAGAGGAGAAGAAATGAGGAGTATAGCCGGTCATGGTGTAGAGAGAAGAGAGTAGTTTGGGCATAGTAGGTTGATGCGTGTAAGCATATACATATATATGCTATAATTACACAACTAACCCTCTAATTCTCCTTAATTGTGAAATAACCCCACTTCAATATATATATATAACTAAATATATATATATATACATTAAACCCCAATAATTATCGGGAACGTCCGAACATAATCTTGTAAGCCCGAAATAATAACAGGACGCCCAATCAAAAATATATCGGGGTAGGAACCCGACAACCGGAACACCGAGAAAGTAAATTAATACCCTTCACACCGGATCCGTAAAAGTACTAATACCGTAACCGAAATAATCGAAACGATATCGTGTAGTCGAGAATAAGAATTCGCGTAGTCGTCGAAGAAAAACCGGAATGTCGTCTAATCGACTTTAAACTAAACGCGAAAAATTTACAGGTATCAAATACCAAGAATAAATAATACGTCTTGAACAAGTGACGTCATTACTGGAATTAATATTTAAATAATTTCAGAAAAAAGGAAAATAACACGGGGTGTTACATCCCTATTGATATATCTTTTATTTTCTTGTATATATTCTTTCAGGATGTTATTGTATCTATTCTGCACAGCTAGGTGCATTTCTGTATTCTTATTCGAGCAATTGTGGCTTTGTTGATTTTTGAGGGTTTGGATGAGTTTTGGTTTCTTTCCACTACCTCGGCCCTAGTAGGATTGATGAATGTGGGACTTGGAAGCCATTATTATTATCAAAATATTATTGGCAGGTCTTTGTGTTGTGGTTGATTGTCCGGATGTTCCATTTACAAACGGAACTCTGCCGGATTTTCGTTAAATTCCGCTGCTTTGTTTAATCATTCATTTGGGTATCAAATATACCATTTATATCATTAACCCATATGTTTTCTTGGTTAATGATGTCTTAGTTGGTCATTCATGTTAAGGATCACATCCTGGATTCCTTGGATGTCCCAGTTTGAGAGTCTTAGGGATTTAGGGGCGTGTCTGTTGGTATCTGAGGATACTATTGAGTTTCTAGTATTCTATTTGGCATGGAGTATATTTTTCATTGTTATTCCATGTGTCTCTTTGTTATTGTTGACTCTAGTGGATGTTTGACTTACGTCACCCTTTGGAGATTCGCTGACTCTCTAGATTAGAGTTTTGGGAATTCTAGGGGCGTGATAGTAGGGTATCAGAGTGTGTCATTTTTACGCTTTTGTGGGTGTTTGATGACTGTATGACGTTGGTTCTCATTTATTTTTACTTCCATTCACCTCCTTAGCTCTTAGGCTCGGGTTTCTGAGTTCTAGGAAATTTGGGGCGTGACACTCTCCCTCCATTTCCGGTGACGAAAAGGGTGAAGAAGATGGAGACACATATTTGTGGTCGTGAGGAGAAAGGGGGATGTAGCAGGTAGAAGGAAGTGATGCCCTAGGTCATGTTTTCTCTACACACTGATATACACATGTGTATACATATATATCCAAATCATATAAGTAACCCTTTAACTATCCAAAATTACACAAGAATCCTAAAAACTCCATGGGACGCCAAATAACTAAAATAGTCTGAAATAAATACACCGGGGTAGGAACCCAAATCATCGAAACCCTATACGTCGAATAAACTAAACGTCTCATCACTCCGTCGAAACTCCAAACACTAAATGTCGAAACGAAACCGCGTAATCAACAACAAGAATTCTCGAAGTTGTCAAGGAGAAACCGTAATGTCATCCAGTCGACTTTAAAACTAAACGCGAAATATTTACACGCAAAATACTAAGGAAAAGCAGAACATCATGAACAAGTGACGTCATAGCCGAAATTAAATCGGAAATAATTTTAGGAAAAAGGAAAATAGCACGGAGTGTTACATCTTATAGGATTATTTAAGATATATTTAAGTCTATTTTAGTTCCTTATACTTTCTTTCTTTCCCATCGTTTCGTTTTGTTTTCCACATTACGTTACTCTTCTTGATTTACTAAACTTGTTCTTGGGTTTATAAATTTTGGGGCATGACAAGTATATATATATATATATATATATAAAAAAAAAACCTCACACTTTTATAAGTAATATAGATATCTAGTATCTAAACATAAAATTAAAAAAAAACATTAATTTGGGTGTCCATTTATCTATATGTGTAACTACTTTAAGCTTAGAATTTAATATAATCTAATTAAATTTTAAATGTAGTTGCCTGAGACTTTCCCTTTGATGATAATACTCTTTAATTATTGTTGTCTTATTTTTTTTTTTTAAATGTATAAATGTATAGAAATATTATAGGAAAAATTATAAAAGAGGACCAATCCTAAACTTAATCGGTGGATATGGACCAAACGTTTTTTAAAAGGGGAGAAATGACCAATCCTAAAGATAATTGCTAATAAGGGACCATTTGAGTTAAGATTACTAAATTGCCCTTCTTCTCTCTTATGTGCATCAAAAACTAATAAACAATTGCCAAAAAAATAAATTTGCTCTGAAATACCCATACTGCAACTGATATTTTTTTAATTTAAATAAAATATGAAAAAACAATTTGGTTCGAAATTTGTTTAGCAACTACGAAAAACAAAGTAGTAATAACCGAAATACCCATACCCATAATATAATCCGGACAAAAAAATTCAGACCTTTTTTCTCTCATATTTTATTTAAATAAAAAAATTTGTAGTTGCTAAAAAATTATGGGTATGGGTATTTTTTGTAGTTGTTCAAAAATTATAGGTATGAGAATTTTTCGTAGTTGCTAAAAATTTCGGACAAAACAGAAAGTAGTAATAATTGAAAAAAATTTATTTTTTTATTAAGCAATCGATCGAATTCAAGATGCTGGTGCAATCAACGGTGCTATATCATTCCAACGGTTGGATGATCTTTCATTAAAAAAATCCTTGCATCCTTGTCCAAAAGTCATGATCCAAGTCATGTTCGAAAAAGTTTTTGTATTCAAGATGATGGTGATATTTTTTGTATTAATTTTTTTTTCATATTTTATTTAAATATTTTTTTCGGTTATTATTACTTTTTTCTGGATTTTTTAGCAACTACGAAAAATTCTCATACCCATAATTTTTAGCAACTACGAAAAATACTCATATCCATTATTTTTTAGCAACTACAAAAAAAAATTATTTAAATAAAATAGGATAAAGATAGGATCCTAATTTATGAAAAACTAATCAACTATGGGCCAAATTTGTAAAGGCTCATTCTACACCATTTGAACCAACAAAATTTGAAGGAGCAATATCAAAGACCATCCCATCCCATCCAAGAGAAAATTCTAGAATTACTTGGCCTGCAAGTTGAAGCTCCAATTTATGTGATAATTAAGTTATAAATGTAATGTAAATCATATACCTATAATTAAGGGATTTGATCTAATTTCAGTACAGGCTCGTCCCATAAAAAGAGAACTATAGAATTTCTTGCCTCTTGTATAAGTATTGCCATGAGAACCGCATATACAGTCATCAAAGGTTACAAAATAATTTCGGAAAAAAGGATATGGAGTGCAAGGGTGTCAAGGGGTGTGTGTGGAAGATGGTATTGGTTATGTTCATGTTGATGTTGGTCAACAATGACATCACCTCCACATCCTTTGTAATGGCAAGAGGGAGAGAGGAATGTGCTCTTTGTTTGTCTCGTTGCGAGGGTGGTGGTTTAGACCCCTTCAGCTCTGCGAAGTGCGGTGAAAATTGTTATAAGGAATGTCATGGTGATGATAAATATGAAGATTTGTAATGATATCAAAATATTAAATATGAATGCTTTACCTTTAATAGTTTGTTTTTATTAATTAATATTTTTTCTACAATATTCAGTTATGTACTGAATCTTAATATAGAGTTTCATTTTCTTTCACATGATTTAATGTCACACCCCTAAAATTCCCGAAACTCTAATCTAGAGAATCAACGAATTTCCAAGGGATAACGTCAGTCAAACGACCTCTAGAGTCAACAATAACAATAAATTACACGGAATAACAATGAAAAATATACTCCATGACTAATCGAATACTAGAAACTCAATAGTATCCTCTGATACCAAACTGACACGTTCCTAAATTCCTAAGACTCCCAAACCGGGACATCCAAGGAATCCAGGATGTGTTCCTTAATACGAATGACCAACTAAGATATCAATAACCATGAAAATGTATGTAATAATGATAAAAATGGTATATTTCATACCCAATAGAATGATAGAACAAAATAGCAAAATCTAACGAAAATCCGGCAGAATTCCATTTGTAAATGGAACATCCGGACACACAACCACAACAGAATAACTAGCCAATAATAGTTCGATAATAACTATGGCTCACAAGCCAAACTTTCATCAATCCTACTAGGGTCGAGGTAGTGGAAAGAAGCACCGCTACCCCTACACAACCCTCTATAATCAACAGAGCCACAAATGCTCGAATAAGAATACAAAAAAGCACATGGCAGTGCAGAATATATACAATAAAATACTGAAATAATAAATATATGAAATAAAAGATACGCCAATAAGGATATGCCAACAGACTGGCTCCCAAGAGAAATATATGACAATCCCATACAAAATGGGTAAATAAACTGACAGCAGATAACTATCGTCCCCAAACCAGTCGTGCTGCATCCGTAACCGCATCACCCTACGCAACTCCAAAACCTGTAACAAGGAAAACAAAAAGGAACTATCATTGCACCGCATGTTATTCGTAGCCGCAACATTTCCTGCAACCTGGCGTGGGAATACCAGGGGGTGATGAAATACCCCTGTGAGCAAATAAGCTCAGTAGGAAAAATGATATTCTAACTATCACATCCTCTGACAATTTAGGTAATGCTAATCCATCTAGTGAGATACATAGCCCACAACATAACCCAGCCATGAAAACCCAAGGCACGTACTCATATACTACCATAAACGAGTATATATCGGGGATATATATATACACATATATATAAACACACAACATGAGTCTATAAGGTACGGCTAAGACTCGTACTCCAAGTACCAACAACGGTAGTCTACATTACTCTCACCAACGTACACTAGGTACACTACACCCATGTCCAATCTAACAAATCATCAAGCACTCACAACGCTAACCTGAAGATCCAAACAGAGGGAAAACACACTCACCTCTAATATCCACCACTAGTACCAAGCAATACTCATAACTCACACCCCGAGAACACATGAGGAAAAGCACTCACGTCCTTGCGTACTAACACAATCGTCATCCATATATATATATGTATAATATATATATGTAACAAACCTTATCCTATTCCTAGAAAAAATCTACCTCTCAAGGACTGGATCACCTCAATCATATATGTTCATCAATACCATAAATCACATCACCACATCATCACATCGACCTCATAATACTATCATTAATAGGGTTAATCAAATCTCTAACGCTCTCAGTATGGATAAGGAACGCTAAACGGTCAAATCTCGGAAAGTACCCGAACACTACTCTCATGACAACCACATAAGAGTCAAAGAACCCAAGCAAAGGAAAAGAAGTCCCAATGCTAAACCAACAAATAACCAAGACAACAACATCAAGGTTAAGAATACCACAAGTGTTTAGGAAAAACACTCGAACAAGGAAACCAAATGCGAATGGCCGAGAGTGAAAGTTATAAAAAAGATGAATCCCAAGGATTCAATATTTTTTAAGAAAAATGTTTTAAAACTCGAACCAATCCATTTGGCATCCATGCCCCTAACATACGAAAACTCAAATCACCTAGGTGGTGACATCAACAACCAAAAGGAAAGAAAATGCAACACTATATGTGTGCACTGAGCAACACCAAGCCTCATTCTTGAGACTTAGATACAAAGGTGAAACAAGAAACCACCTTTCAAAACACTACAGGTTGAGATTTTTGAGAAAGAAGTCTCGTAACCTAAAATTTCTATATAGGTTTTATTTAAAAATTCACACAATGAAAATGACCGTCTTGCCCCCGGTCTTCGTCATTCGCCTGTCCTAGCTATAGGGGTAGGCGAAAACGGTTTTTTCCTTTTAAATACAATGATTTTGTTTTCAAAACTTTTAAAAACTCCGTTTCCGACAGACAGCCAGATAAGAGTGACTACAACTCCAAGGATTCCTATAATGTCCAAAAGGACAATGAAGGAAGCATAATACGTTTGACTCACGGAATATAACCATCCGTTTCCAACTCCACGAAATAAATGACAACACAAGGAAGAGGTTGGGCACCACGCCGTAACTGACGGCTAAAGAAGTGACATACAAGTCAACAACATATCCTATAGTATACAAATGATAGTACAAGAAATGCTTAGGAGAATGAACTAATCATGAGAAACAAGATTGCAAGGCTACAGTACCTCGAATACTAATAAAATCACTTAGACCCCTTAATATCATGAAAAGGGAAAACTAGTGGCCGATACCATGGAACTAACTAGTTTCAATCAATACCTCTTCCAATTTATTATAACCTCAATTTCACATTTGATACCAACTCTCTAGATTGCTAACAGAATCAAAAGACCATTGTCACTCAACCAGACAGGTTCAATCACAACCTCGTCTAACCGCACTCAAAACCTCAAAAGTATGATAAATGATATATCCCTCTAAGTGGGAAAGAAACATCAATGGTCAGTAATATGCAACTAACCAAAACCACAAGACTATCACCCGCCTTCTCAAGGCCTCAACTCACCGTTGATACTACATAATCAACTCAACATTGATTTTACAGTCCATCACTAACCTCAACTATCCACAAAGGTCACTACGTCTATATACTTAACCTCCCCCAAGGGTACAAAAGTATATAATCACAAGTATAAAGATATACATTTCATTATACTTTATTAATTACCGCATGTAATCATTTTCTTTCACATTAATCACTATCAGTTGAGCATTTTATAAAGATATGAATTTATTTGCAATATTCATATTTAACATGCTCCAAAATCCACAGGCAATAATAACACACAATAACCTGCTCCAACATCACATGTAATAATCTCACATATACATGTCAAATGAAATCACATAAATTTATTGCAATACAATGTGACTCAACACCACCCTTTGCCCAATCACAGGTTAACGAATACGCACTCTACCCATTCACAATGAGAAAAAGATTACTGCACCGATTCTTCCTAAGTGATTTTTTGACATTTCACTTTCAACAAGGAAGGCGGTTTGTACGAGACAACCCCTGACAAAATATCCGAATAACGGATGCATGAGACGACCCGCGACTTCGAGAATGAGACGACTCACCCTATACCCCATTCCCGTCTCATTATTTCCGTAGGTTGGGAACACCCCCTGGCCAGTTGTTGCGACGATTCGACACAAAGACACCCACACATGATTTCACAACCCACATATACCAACACCATGATTTGACACTACACGATGTTCTCAATATGCATCTAGGTTCCAATGACAATCATGCTTTAACATAAATATGTAATGCATCATATTTATGAACGATATACACATAACACCAACATGAATATAATAATCTCTTTAACATGCTTTTACATCACTAAAGCAATAATCCACGACAAACAATTATATCACATAATCATGCTTGCAATTCATCAACTTATACTTTAATTCACATGTATACAAGTTCATTCATTTAAACATGTTTTTAATTCCATTAAATCAAATAGTCCACATATCATAAGGGGAACCTAGCATAACGTTTAATTTTTCACGTCCCTCACGTTCCCATATCCCCCTAACACAGTAAAAAAAGAACTAATATCGCGTTCTAAGTCCACATCTAACTTTTACAAATTTTACTAACCCATTTAAATTCTCAAGGGGTTACTAGGCCACCTATTATCTTTCAATTCAATAGGAATTTATTTAATTTCGCAGAAAAATAATTTAATTAATTTCTAAGTCCTGCCTCGATTCTAACTCAATTATAGATATTTAAATTCATAATTTAATATATCTAAATTAAAATAAATACGGGTTTGCACACCCAAATCATGTCAACGATACGGAAGTGAGAATAAAATTTTCCACCTAAATTTACGCTTACAGAACAACCCGAAACGGACCACTGTGAATAGTATCAGTGCCCATATATAGAGCCCGCTGACCAAAGTCACCTGAATAATATTTTGAATATACGGAAACGTCCGTTTCGACAACCTATACGATATATACGATGCCCATTAGTAATAGGTTAATCAATTTGGGTAAATCTAAAATAACCCAAACGAAAATTCTAACCTATAAACCGAATTTCCAGAAAAACAACTCAACGGAAAATTACAAAATTTTAGTATGACGTACCTATCATCGATACAAAGCTACCCTATGAAAATCAGCCCAAACTGACAACGGGAAGTCACCGACACAATTGGCCGAAGTTCGGTCGAAGCTACCCATGTTGCGGCGCCACTGCGCTGATCGTCACTACTGCAACACGCGCCACCACCTGCACCTCTGCCCCTGCGCCGCTAAGCCACCTCCATCTACCTCAGTTGTTGTTGTCGCCCCTTGCCGCAGCAGTCGCCGGCGAACCATAGCCGACTGCACCAAGTCGCAACTGAAGTGTGACTCCTCTCTCCCTTCGGTTCTCTCTCTCTCTCTCTTCAACGAGCTTCTGTGGAGGAAGAAAGACCAACAATGGTTAGTGAAGAAAAAAAATGCAACCATCGTGTGAAGAGAAGAGGAGGAAGAAAGAGAAACTGTGTGCTCTATTCCTTCAAATATACCGATATATACATATATATATGTATATATAATTCAATCTCAATTGAATTTTTGTGCAACCTATTTCCAATAAGCCCATGTGACATGTCATGTGGCCAAAATAAATAAATGTGACACCTTATATACATATATCTCTATATTGTGAAAGTGACCCTCTTTTCATCCAAAAAAATAAAATAACTTCCATACTTTACTAAAATGTTCAAACGGTCCCTAAATAAAATACTAGAACTCCACGAGACGTCAAATGAATAATATAGTCCAAAATAATTACACCGGAGTAGGAACCCAAACGTCGGAGCACCTAACAAGCCCGATCAAATAAAACGCGTCATCGCCCAATCGAAGTACTAAAACTAAATGTCGAAACGAAACCGGGTAATCGACAACAAGAATTCTCGAAGTCGTCAAAGAGAAACCGTAATGTCATCTAGTTGACTTTAAATATGAACGCGAAAAATTTACACGCGAAATACCAAGAATAAACAATTTGTCAAGAACAAATGACATCATACCAAAATTAAATCGGAAATAATTTTAGGAAAAAGGAAAATAACACGGGGTGTTACATTTCAGGTAAGTCTTATTGTTAAATTTTCAAAAATAATTCCTGGAGCAGCCCTCTGATGATGCCTCTACTGCTTCCTACTTTGTTATCTTAGCAGGAAGCACTTATAAATAAATGTATTTGTTCTCCAATTAATATGCATTTCTGATTTTCCTCTTTACACAAGTTTATGGTCAGAAAAGAGGGTAGAAGGCATAAATAACTAGTTTAGCAAAAAGAATTGGACTCTAAGATATGCCTGTTGAAAAATACCACCCTAAACCCTGTTGTGTAATTAAAGGCCTCCAAAGGCCAAAAGTAACAACAAGTGACTAAGGTGGAAAATTTAACTAAAAATCTCAAGAATATCAAAGTGTCCAAAGCCATCAAGAAGAAAAAATGTCCCATATCAAAATCAATATGGAAGCTACGAAAAGACAAAGAGAAGAACCAAGAAGAAAGTTGTTAAATTAGAATGTGTTTAGAAATAATATTTGTATCTATAGGTTGTTGGTTCTCAACATAATTTCTTTCCATCAAGTGTCTACATATAATTTTTAAAAGATTAAGGCCGTATACTAATGACCCCTCCAAGATTTTCAAAAACATTTGCGTCTATATATAAATTTTAAACTTAAAAATAAATTGTATATACTATTGACCCCTCCAACAAAAATTACAAGGCTCAATAATTGACTAAAATAAATTAAAAGATACTTTTTGTAGCCAAATAAAAAAAATAAAATAATACTAAAAATATATTACAAATCAAGAAATGGTAAGATTCTTATATTAATTTATATTCATTCTAACTTTGTTGATTAATTAAGTTCCAAATTTAGGATCACTACAATTTTATTACCAAAAACAAAACTCTTACTTTTTCATTCTATTTTTTTTATTATTATTTTTGAAACACATGGGTCATATATTCATTCCATCATTCATGATTATATAAGGAGAGGATCCTACTAATTGGGATCATATTCCCTCAGGTCTTGTTGATATTCTGAGTTGTAATCGGTCATTTGTTGTTTAGGTTTATTTTGGTTTCTTTGTATGTTTGCTTTGTTAAAAAAAAAAAAAAATCAATGTGTTCAAGTAACTACAAACATATGAAGGGTTGTAACACATTAAAAGACTTCATAAATAAACCATAAAAATATAATTTACATTTAAAAAATATGAAAAAATATATAGAAACAATCCCAAGTATAGATATAGATATAAGTATAAATATGTTAGGACTATCCAAACGTTATAGTTTTTTTATCAAAGATTCTAAAATAAATCAAGAAAGGTTTTAGATTTTTTTGTCATTAATTTTATTCTTAAACGTCATACATATAATACAGCTGTGTCTATGACTCCATATGTACATTTACGCAATTGAACTCCACTTTTGTACTTGGTGACGGTTGAAAAGTGTTATATAATTATATTTCGTGCACTTTTTGCCCTTAACTTATTTTAATTTTTTTTATACTCGGCTATGTATTCTGTGATAGAGGAATGGAACATTTGAGTGTTGATGTCACGCCCCAAATTTCCTAGAATTCAGAAACCCAAGCCTAAGAGTTATGGGAGTGAACGAAAGTGAAAAGAAATGAGAACCAACGACATTCAGTCATCAGACACCCATAAAAGGGTAAGAATGACACATCCTGATACCCTACTATCAAGCCCCTAGAATTCCCGAAACTCGAATCTAGAGAATCAGCGAATCTCCAAAGGGTGATGTAAGTCAAATGACCACTAGAGTCAACAATAACCAGAATAAATACATGGAATAACAATGAAAACTATACTCCATGCCAAATAGAATACTAGAACTCAATAGTGTCCTTAGATACCATCAAACACGCTCCTAAATTCCTAAGACTCCCGAACTGGAACATCCAAGGAATCCAAGATGTGATCCTTAATACGAATGACAAACTAAGATATCATTAACCATGAAAATGTATAGAATAATGATAAGAAATGGTATATTCCATACCCGAATGAATGACAAAACTAAGCAGCGGAATCTAAAAAAAATCCGGCAGAGTTCCGTTTGTAAATGGAACATCCGGATAACCAACCACAACACAAAGACCTGCCAATAAAAGTTTGATAATAATAATGGCTTCCAAGCCCCACATTCATCAATCCTACTAGGGCCGAGGTAGTGGAAAGAAACCAAAACCCCTCCAATCCCTCTAAAATCAACAGAGCCACAAATGCTCGAATAAGAATACAGAAATGCACCTAGCTGTGCAGAATAGATACAATAACCTCCTGAAAGAATAAATACAGGAAATAAAATATACATCAACAGGGATATGCCAACAGACTGGCTCCCAAAAGAAATACATGATAATCCCATAACAATGGGTAAAGAATCTAATAGAAGATGACTACCGTCCCCAAACCTGTCGTGCTGCAACCGTAACCGCATCACCCAACGCAACTCCAAAACCTGAACAAGGAAATAAGAGAAAGTTGTCGTTGCACTTACCTCTAATAACCACGAGAATCAAATCCACCACTAGTACCAAGGAATACTCATAACTCACTCCCCGAGAACACGAGAGGAAAAGCACTCACATCCTTGCGTACAAACACAATCATCATCTATATATATATATATGTGTACAACATATATATATAAGAAACATCATCCCATTCCTAGAGGAAACCTACCTCTCAAGGACAAGATTACCTCACTAACATCTATTTCTCAATACCATAAATCACATCATCACATTGACCTCATAATACTTTCATCAATAGGGTCCATCAAATCACTAACGCTCTCACTGTAGGTGAGAAAAACCACCCAATCAATCACTAAAAGTAAACGAACCCAACTCACAAGAACGACCACCTAAGGGTCACCGAAACCAAGCAAAGGAAGAGAATTCCAAATGCTAAGCCAACAGATAACCGAGACAACAATGTCAAGGTTAAGAACACCCGAACAAGGAAACCAAAAGCGAATGGCCGAGTGGAAGTAATAAAAAGATGAATCCCAGAGATTCAATAGTTTTTAAGAAAAATGTTTTAAGACTCGAACCAACCCATTTGGCATCCATGCCCCTAACGTACGAAAACTCAAATCACCTAGGTGGTGAAATCAACAACCAAAAAGAGTGAAAGGCGACACTATATGTGTGCACTGAACAACACCAAGCCTCGTGACCGAGACTTAGAAATGAATCGAAGAAAAGGTGAAACAAGGAACCACCCTTCAAAACACTACAGGTTGAGATCTTGAGAAAGAAGTCTCAAGATCTCGAGACAAGTAATAAAATAGTTTTCTTTTAGGAAATCACACAGTAAAAATGACCATCTTGCCCCCGGTCTCCGTCAGTTGCCATCACCGGCTTTTAGAGTTAAAAATCTTTTCAAAGAAGATCCTAAGATCATTTTATAAAGTGTTAAAACTTTTAAATATAATACGGGGGTAGGCGAAAACGGGTTTTTCCTTTTAAATACAAAGAATTTACTTCAAACTTAGAAAACACCGTTTCGAAATGATAGCCAAATAAGAGAAAACACAACTCCATGAAATCCTATAACGCCCAAAAAGATATTAAGGGAAGAACCAAAACATTGGACTCACGAAAGACAACCATCCGTTTCCAACTCCACAACTCAAAGACACCACGAGGAAGAGGTTCGGTACCAAGCCGTAACCAATGACTCAAGGAATGACATACAAGTCAACGACCACGTATTAGCATACAAAACACAGTACAAGGAATGCTTAGGGGAATGAAATAATCATAAGAAACAACGCTACAACACCACGGTTCCCCAAGTACTTAATAAATCCCTCAACCATAACCTCTTCTCATCAATCAAAATCTGACACAATCCAATCACCCGTCTTCTCTAAGGCCCCAATTCATAACTGATACTAAAATCAATCTCGGACCTCAAATCTCTCACAAGGTCACACAACTGACCACAATCACAAAACTACTAACCACAATCACAAGACTACTGACCACAATCACAAGACAGTTAACCGCCTTCCCTAAGGCCTCAACCTTAAAATCAACTCTACGGTCTCCACTAACCTCAACAAACCACAGAAGTCACAACGTCAATATACCTAACCTCCCCTAAAGACATAAATGTATATAACAACAAGTAAACGGTTATAATTCATTTTACTTTTCTAATTTTCGCATTTAATTAATGTTTCACATTAATTACTTTCAATTGAGCATTTATAAAATAAGAATTTATTTTGTAATATTCATAATTTTAACATGCTCCAATATCATATATACATATCAATAAAATCACATGATGACATGCAATGCACCGTACTCACAGACCGCCTGTGGTACACACACACAAAACCACACCCTTCCCAAGGGTACGGGATCCTTCTCCATAATTCCCCTAAGGCTGCAGGCTTAATAGGGATTGTAGATTTATCGTACCGTTCTTCCCAAGTGCTTTTAATACTTCACACTTTTAACCAAGGAAGACGTCCACCCACGGCCCAGCCGTGTCACATAGGGCCTTTGGACGATGAGTCCTCGCCCCTACCGTCTGCATTTCCGGATTATTAGTCCCGTGGGAGCAAGTAGCACCCCCTGGCCAGTTGTTACGATGATCCAAACACAAAGGTCTACTGGTGCATCACGCACAAAGGAAGTAGACCACACCAAATGAACTCTCTCTGCAAATGGTGAAACCATGCAATACATGCACCAACACCCATGTCTCACAATACATGGTGTACGTAATAAAATCATGTCTCAACATAAATATATATCATGCACCATATCTATGAAAATACCAACATGGTAATATCAACATAAATCTCAAAATCTCTTTTCATGCTTTAAAATAAAATAAAGCAATTAAATCATATGAAAACAATTTCATATACAATTCATGTTTTCAAAAATATATTTTCCTTAATTCTTTATAAAATATTTCAATTTTCCTTATCATGCCTTTAAAATAATTTAAACAGATAATCCACGTATAATGAGAGGAACCTAGCATAGCGTCTAAGTTTCTCACGTCCAACATTTACAAAATTCTCTAGCTCATTTAATTCTCAAGGGGATTTCTAAGCCGTCTATTCCTATTCGATTCAGATAAGAAATGATTTAATTACATAGGAAATAATTTAATTAATTTTCTTAAATTAATCCCTAAGTCCAATTTCGATTCTAAGCAAATTATAGATATTTAAATTAACAATTTAATATATCTATAATAAATTAAATAAGGGTTTTCACCCCTAAAATATTCCAACGATACGGAGTGAGAAATATAATTTCCCACCTAAATTACATTTACAGAAGAGTCCGAAACAACACAGTGCCGGCGCCCGAATATGAAGCCCGCCAACCAAAATCGTCCGAAAACTATTTCGAATATATCAAAATTTCCGTCTCGACAACCTATACGATATATACGAAGCCCATTAGCAATAGGTTAATTAATTTGGTTAAATCTAAAATAACCCAAATGAAATCTATAACCTATAAATGCAATTTTCGAGCAAACCGTTCAATGTAAAAATACGAAATTAAAGTATGACGAATACATGGTAGAGACGAATATACTCACCAAAAATCGGCTCAAAACGATCACCGAAATTCGACCGAAAAAATGGTCGAAGACTGGCCAAAATCGCCCCTGTCATGCGGACTGCTCCGCCCCTGCACGACTGTGCCACCAGTCGCAGCTACCCGCTCCTCCGTGCACGCCGCTGCCAACCACGGTCGCCGCCGTCGCCACCCAGCCTTGCTCCAGCCGTTGCTACTCCCGACCAGCCGACGCCTCTGCGTGTTGCTCTCACGACCAGCCCGAGCTCTCTCTTTTTCTCTCTCTCTCTCTCTCTCTCTCAGCCGAAGATGATGATAATGGAGGTAGAGGAGTTGCTTCAGTCGTGTGGAGAGAAGATGCAGATCAGTTGCGTGTGAGGAGAAGGAATGAAGAGTGTAGCCGGTCATGGTGCAGAGAGAAGAGAGCAGGTCTGTGTGTAGCAGGTTGTGTCGTGTATATGCATATACATATATATGATATATTGCACAACTAGCCCTCAATTTCTCCATAATCATGAAATAACCCCAGTCCAATAAATATATAATTAAAAAATATATATATATACAATAAATCCAAATTTATTACGGACCAACCCCCAAGTGTGATTACGTAAACTGGTAATTACACGGGACACCAATTAATCAAAATAGTCCGAAATAAATACACCCGGGTAGAAACCCAAATGTCGGAACACTTAACAAGCCCGATCCAATTAAAATGCATCGTTGCCCAGTCGAAGTACTAAACATTTAAATGTCGAAACGATACCGCGTAGTCGATAACGATAATTCACGAACTCGTCAAGGAGAAACCGTAAAGTCATCCAGTCGACTCTAAAATTAAACGCAAAAAATTTACAGGTATCAAATACCAAGAATAAATAATACGTCATGAACAAGTGACGTCATAACTGAAATTAAAATTTAAATAATCTCAGAAAAAAGGGAAATAACATGGGGTGTTACAGTTGAAAAGTGTAACACTCCGTGTTATTTTCCTTTTTCCTGAAATTATTTCCGATTTAATTTTGGTTATGACGTCACTTGTTCATGACGTTCTGGTTATCCTTAGTATTTTGCGTGTAAATTTTTCGCGTTTAGTTTTAAAGTCGACTGAACGACATTACGGTTTCTCTTTGATGACTTCATGGAATTCTTGTTACCGACTACGCGGTATCGTTTCGACATTTAATGTTTAGTACTTCGACTGGGCGACGACACGTTTTATTTGATCGGGCTCGTTAGGTGTTCCGATGTTTGGATTCTTACCCCGGTGTATTTCTTTCGGACTAATTTAGTTAATTGGTGTCCCGTGTAATTACCAGTTCGCGTAATCACACTTAGGGGTTGGTCCGTTATAATTTTGGATTAATTATACCTATATAGATTATTGCAAATAATTATATAGAGGTGGGGTTGTTTTGTAATTATGGATATTAAGAGGGTCACTTTTACAATATAGCATATATATGTATATGTGTGTCTGGCCATTCACACGCAACCCACGTAACGCCATTATTCTTCTCCTTTCCTTGCACAGACAACAACCACGCAATACACCTTCATCGTCTCATCATCTGGCCAGAGAAAGAGACAGAGAGGGTCGTGACTGGTGGCTAGAGTCGCATAACCTTCTGGTGGCGCGCGACTGAGGAGTGGATTGCCGGAAGCACAGCGGTGGTCGACGGCGGCTGGTGGGCGTCGACGAGGGTAGCAGGTGGTGGCTGCTGGTGGTCGCGCAAGGGGTCGGCGGCTACAACAGTGGCGCAATTCGAGCGACAGGGACGAGTTTAGCCAGATTTCGGCCGGCGATTTAGTTGCCTTCCCGTTTTCAGTTTGGGCCAACTTTTGGTAAGTAGCTTCGTCTCTACTTAGTGTTCATCATACTAAAGTTTCATAATTTTTCGTGGAGCGGTTTGTCGGGAAATCGTGTTTATAGATTATAATTTTTGTTTGGGTTGTTTTAGATTTACCCAAATTGATTAACCTCTTGCTAATGGGCTTCATATATATCGCATAAGTTGTCGAGGCGGACGTTTTGGTATATTCGAAATATTATTCGGGTGACTTTGGTCGGCGGGCTCCATATTCGAGCGCCGGTACTGTTCACGCTGGGCCATTTTGGGCTGTTCTGTATGTGTAAATTTAGGTGGGAAATTTTATTCTCACTTCCGTATCATTGACGTGGTTTGGGTGTGAAACCCTTATTTATTTTAAGTTAGATATTGTCACGCCCCAAATTCCTAGGACTCCGAAACCCAAGCCTAAGAGCTAAGGGAGTGATTGCGGAAGTAAAAAGAAACGAAAACCAAAAGAAATTCAGTCATCAAACACCCACAAAGGGTTGCAATGAATGCCCAGATACCATGTTGTCATGCCCCTAAAGGGTGACGCAAACCAAGCGACTACTAGAGTCAACAATAACAAAGAAGTACATGGAATAACAATAAGAATATACTCCATGCCAACACGAATACTAAAAACACAAGAGTATCCTTAGATACCAACAGACACGCTCCTAAATCCCTAAGACTCCCGAACTGGGACATCCAAGGAATCCAAGATGTGATCCTTAATACGAATGACCAACTATGACATCATTAACCAAGAAAACACATGGGTTAATGATAGAAATGGTATATACCATACCCAAATGACTAATAAAATTAATCAGCGGAATGTAACGAAAATCCGGCAGAGGTCCATTTGTAAATGGAACATCCGGACAACAAAACACAACACAATAACCTGCCCAAAGCAATTCAATAATCACAATGGCTTCCAAGCCCCACATTCATCAATCCTACTAGGGCCGAGGTAGTGGAAAGAAACCCAAACCCCTCTAAACCCTCTAACATAAACAGAGCCACAAATGCTCGAATAAGAATACAAAAAAGCGTCTAGCTGTACAGAATAGATACAATACGTCCTGAAAGAATAAATACAGGAAATAAAGATACATCAACAGGGATAGGCCAACAGACTGGCTCCCAAAAGAAATACATGGCAAACCCATAACAAATGGGTAAGGAAAACTGAAAGCAGATACCTATTGTCCCCAAACCCAGTCGTGCCGCAACCGTAACCGCATCACCCAACGCAACTCCAAAACCTGTAACAAGGAAACAAAAGAAAGCTGTCGTTGCACTGCATCCTGCTCATAGCCGTATATTTCCTGCAACCTGGCGTGGGAATACCAGGGGGCAAATGAAATACCCCTGTGAGCAAATAAGCTCAGTGGGAAAGGATACTCTAACTACCACATCCTCTAATAGTTTAGGTAATGCTAAACCACCAAGTGAGATACATAGCCCACAACATAACCGAGCAACGAAAACCCAAGGTACGTGCTCATATACTACCGTACGTAAGTATATAGGGGATATATATATATATATATATAAATACCCAACATGAGCCTATAAGATACAACTAAGACTCATACTCCTAGTACCAACACCAGTAGTCTACACTACTCTCACCAACGTACACTAGGTATGTAACACCCCGTGTTATTATCCTTTTTACTGAAATTATCTTTGATTTAATTTCGGTAATGACGTCACTTGTTCTTGACGTATTGTTTGTTCTTGGTATTTGATACCTGTAAATTTTACGCGTTTAGTTTTAAAGTCGACTGGACGACACTACGCGAATTCTTATTCTCGACTACGCGGTATCGATTCGACGTTTAATGATTAGTGTTTCGATTGGATGACGACGCATTTTAATTGGTCGGGCTTGTTTAAGTGTTCCGACATTTGGGTTTCTACCCCGATGTATTTAATTAGGCTTCCCGTTATTAATTCGGGCTTGGGAGATTATGTTCGGATGTTCCCGATAATTATTGGGGTTTATTATATATATATATATTCAATTATATATATATATATAGAAATGGGGGTTATTTTGCGATTTTGGAGAAATGAAGGGTTAATTTTGCAATTAGGTCATATATATATATGTATATATATACACAGACCTGCATCTTCTCCTTCACGCCATCACAGACCTCTGCTACACTCTCCTTCGCACGACTGAAGCAGCTCTTCTCTATTCACCATGGTCGACCGATTGAGAGAGAGAGAGAGAGAGAGGGCCGGTTCGTGGAGAGAGAGTCGGCTGAGGGAGCGAAGCGTTTCAGGAAAGGGACGACTGGCGGTCGGCGCCCTAGAGCAGCTGCGGCGGCTGGACTGGGCGGAGGCGGCGGCGACCGTGGCTGCCAGCGGCGTGCACGGAGTAGCAGGTAGCTACGGCTGGTTCGCGTAGCAGCAGCGCGCAACAGTGGCGAGTCCGGCTGGGCTTCGGCCAATTTTCCGGCGACCTTCCGGTGATCGGTTTGAGCCGATTTTCGGTGAGTAGCTCCGTATATTCATGGTATTCGTCATATATTAATTTCGTGATTTTACGTTGAACGATTTGCCCGGAAATCGCATTTATAGGTTACAGTTCTCGTTTGGGGTATTTTAGATTTAACCCAATTATTTAACCTATTGTTAATGGGCTTCATATATATCGTATAGGTTGTCGAGACGGACAGTTCGATATATTCGAAATAGTTTTTGGACGATTTTGGTCGGCGAGCTTCATATTCGGGCGCCGGTACTGTGTTGTTTCGGGCTGTTCGATAACGTATAAATTAGGTGGGAAACTTTATTTCTCATTCCACATTATTGAAGTAGTTTTGGGTGTGCAAACCCTTATTTAATTTATTATAGATATATTAAATCGTTAATTTAAATATCATTAATTCGTTTAGAATCGGAATTGGACTTAGGAATTAATTTAAGAAAATTAATTAAATTATTTCCTATGAGATTAAATATATTCCTAATTGAATTGAATAGGAATAGACGACTTAGAAATTCCTTTGAGAATTAAATGAGCTAGAAGATTTGTAAACGTTGGACGTGAGAGACTTGGACGCTATTCTAGGTTCCTTTTTATTACGTGGATTATCTGTTTAAATTATTTTAAAGAAATGATAAGGGAAATTGAAATATTTTCTAAAGAATTAAGAAAATATATTTTTGAAAATATGAGTTATATATGAAATTGTTTTCATATGATTTAAATGCTTTATTGTATTTTAAAGCATGAAAAGAGATTTTGAGATTTATATTACCATGTGGGTATTTTTATAAATATGATGTATTACATATTTATGATTGAGATATGATTTGATTGTACACCATGTCGTGTGAGCACATGGGTGTTGGTGCATGTAGTGCACGGTTTCACCATTGGCAGAGAGAGTTCATTTGGTGTGGTCTACTTCCTTTGTGCGTGGGGCACGAGTAGACGTTTGTGTCGGATCATCACAACAACTGGCCAGGAGGTATCACGCCTACGGAACTAAAAAGCCGGCAAAATGTGAGTTAGGAGTCCAGGTAGAGGCTCATGTTCTTGACTCAAGGGTAGTCATGGCGTACGGAGTTACATGTTGGGCTCTCGTACAACCGTCTTCCCTGTTGAAGTGATAGAGGGAAAAATCACTTGGGAAAGGTCGGTGTGGTAACTCTACACTATGATGAGTGGACAGAGTTTGTATCCGTTACCCTTGGGAAGGGTGTGTTGTGTGTGAGTATCACGGGGAGTGTTGAGTCACATTACACTGCCTATTATTTATGTGATCTCGTTTAACATGTATATGTGCTATATTACATGTGTTGTTGGGGCATGCTATTTATGAATATTGTAAATTAAATTCATATTTTATAAATGCTCAGTTGAAAGTAATTAATGTGGAAGAAAATGATAATATGCCATTATAAATAAGTATAAATGAAACGAATATATTTATACTTGTTGTTGTATACCTTAGTACCCTTGGGGGAGGTTATGCGTGTTGGCATAGTGATTCATGTGGCTAGCGGAGGCTAGTGGTGGACCGTAGGCTTGACTTGAGTTGAGGCCTTAGAGATTGTGGTTAGTAGCCTTAGAGATTGTGGTTAGCAGCCTTGTGATTGTGGTTAGTAGCCCTGTGATTGTGGTTAGTAGTTTGGTGATCGTGGTTAGTTGTGTAAACTCTTTTGAAGATGTGAGGTTAGGGATGATTTTTGTATCAATTGATAATTGAGGCCTTAGAGAAGGCGAGTGATGAGTTGTGTGAGATTTTGATTGATGAAAAGGGGTTATGATTAGGGATTTATTTAGTACTCGAGGTACCGTAGCTTGACAGTCTCGGTTCTTGTGCTTAGTTCATTCCCCTAAGCATTCCTTGTACGGTGTTTTGTACACTAGTACGTGGTCGTTGACTTGTATGTCATTCCTAGATTCCTTGGTTACGGCGTGGTGCCGAACCTCTTCCTCGTGGTATCATTTGATTTGGTGGAGTTGGAAACGGATGGTGGTCTTCCGTGAGTCCAACGTGTTGTTCTTCCTTTATTGTCCTTTTGGGCATTATAGGAATCCGTGGAGTTGTTCATTCTTATGTGGCTGTCATTTCGAAAACGGTGCTTTCTAAGTTTTGAAAGTAAACTTTTGTATTTAAAAGGAAAAACCCGTTTTCGCCTACCCCCGAATAAACGAACAGTTTTAATACTTATAAAATGATCTTGAGATCTTCTTAAAAAAAAGATTTTCAACTTTTAAAAGCCGGTGATGGCAACTGACGGAGACCGGGGGCAAGACGGTCATTTTTACTGTGTGGTTTCTTAAAAGGAAAACTATTTTATTACTTTTATTGGGATTCTGAGATTTCGGGACTTCTTTCTCAATATCTCATCTTGTAGAGTTTTGAAAGGTGTTCCATTGTTTCACCTTTGCTTCCTATCATTTCTAAGTCTCGGGTATGAGGCTTGGTGTTGTTCAGTGCACACATACAGTGTTGCCCTTCCTTTCTTCTTAGTTTTGACGTCACCACTTAGGTGATTCGAGTTGTTCCACATGTTATGGGCATGGATACCGAGTGGATTGGGTTCCTTGTCCAGGTGTTCTCCTTAAACACTTGTGGTGTTTTAACCTTGACATTGTTGTCTCGGTTATCTGTTGGTTTAGCATTGGGAAGTCTTTTCCTTTGCTTCGTTTTGGTGACCCTTAGGTGGTCGTTCTTGTGAGTTGAGGTCTTGTACTCTTAGTGAATTGATCGGGTGGTCTTGTAGCTTATAGTGCAAGTGTTAGTGATTGATTTATCCTGTTGGTGACTTGTGGACTTGTTGGAGATAGCATTGAGGTTTTCGCATAGTGTGATGATGGGGTGATCCCATCCTTGAGGTACAGACTTACTCTAGGAGAGGGATGAGATTTGTTATATATATATATATTGTATATATATATATATATATTGATGATGGTTGTGTTAGTACGCAAGGACGTGGGTGTTTTCCTTCCTGTGTTATCGGGGTGTAGGATTTGAGCCTTCCTTGGTACTATTGGTGGATTTTGTTTCCTTGTGGATATTAGAGGTGAGTGTGATCTCCTCGGTTGGATCTTCTGAATTGTGTTGTGAGTAATTGGCGATTTGTTAGACTGGATCTTAGTATCGTGTACTTAGTGTACGTTGATGAGAGTAGTGTAGACTACTGGTGTTGGGTACTTGGAGTACGAGTTTTAGAGACTCATGTTGTGTATTTATATATATATACGTGTAGATATATATATATATATATATATCTTCCCTATATACTTATGTATACTCGTTTACGATAGTATATGAGCGTGTGACTTGGGTTTGCGTGGATGGGACTAGTTGGGCTATATTTATATCTTATTAGACGGTTTAGCTTTACCTAAACTATCAGAGGATGTGGTAGTTAGGATATCTTTTCCCACTGAGCTTATTTGCTCACGGAGGGAATTTCATTGGCCCCCCTGGTATTCCACGCCAGGTTGCAGGAATTATACGGCTATGGGCAGGATGCAGTGCAACGGCAGCTTCTTTTGTTTCCTTGTTACAGGTTTTTGAGTTGCGTTGGGTGATGCGGTTACGGTTGCAGCGCGACTGGGTTTGGGGACGGTAGTATTCTTCTTTCAGTTTCTCTACCCATTGTTATGGGATTGTTATGTATTTTCTTTTGGGAGCCAGTCTGTTGGCATATCCCTGTTGATGTATCTTTTATTTCCTGTAATTATTCTTTCAGGATGTATTGTATCTATTCCGCACAGTTAGGTGCTCTTCTGTATTTTTATTCGAGCATTTGTGGCTCTGTTGATGTTAGAGGGTTTGGAGGGGTTTTGGTTCCTTTCCACTACCTCGGCCCTATTAGGATTGATGAATGTGGGGCTTGGAAGCCATTGTGATTATTGAATTGCTATTGGCAGGTTCTTGTGTTGTGGTTGTTGTCCGGATGTTCCATTTACAAACGGAACTCTGCCGGATTTTCGTTAGATTCCGCTGCTTTGTTTATTATCCATTTGGGTATTAAATATACCATTTCTACCATTAACCCATGTGTTTTCTTGGTTAATGATGTCTTAGTTGGTCATTTGTATTAAGGATCACATCCTGGATTCCTCGGATGTCCCTGTTCGGGAGTCTTAGGAATTTAGGAGCGTGTCAGTTGGTATTGGAGGATGTTAGTGAGTTTCTAGCATTCTACTTGACATGGAGTATATTTTTATTGTTATTCCATGTGTCTCTTCGTTATTGTTGACTCTAGTAGTCGCTTGGTTTGTGTCACCCTTTAGGGGCGTGACAGCATGGTATCTGGGCATTCATTGCAACCCTTTATGGGTGTTGGATGACTGAATGTCTTTTGGTTCTCGTTTCTTTTTACTTCCGCAATCACTCCCTTAGCTCTTAGGCTCGGGTTTCGGAGTCCTAGGAAATTGGGGCGTGACAACTTGGTATCAGAGCGTGTTCTTTCTCTATGGGACGACGGGAAATGGTCGACGGTACGTTCGACGTGTGGGGTCTACCTACGATTACGATATGCGTTCGACGTGTGGGGTCTACCTACGATTACGATATGCGTTCGACGTGTGGGGTCTACCTACGATTACGATATGCGTTCGACGTGTGGGATCTATCTACGATTACGATTACGATCGATGTTTGGGGTTTATCCACGACTACGTTCTGCGTGTTCTCTGTGTACTCTAGTTTCACTGTCTTAGGGACGATGGTTGATGGTCGATGGTACGTTCGACGTTTGACGTTTTTCTACGATTTCGATCTGCGTTCTTGTTGTGCTTCGGTATTCTTGAGTGTGTTTCACTTGGTTTGTGTTGAGGGCGTGTCTTACTAGATGCATCCCGTTGTGATTTTATTCCAACGGAGTGGGACGATTCCTCAATCACATGTATTCTTCGTACCTGTATCATGGGTTGGTTACCGAGGAATGTGAGTTTATCATGCGGCCTAGCTAACCGGATGTGACTTACAGACTAAGGTACTCCCTGATTTCGAGGACGAAATCTCCTAAGGTGGGAAGGTTGTAACACCCCGTGTTATTATCCTTTTTACTAAAATTATCTTTGATTTAATTTCGGTAATGACGTCACTTGTTCTTGACGTATTGTTTGTTCTTGGTATTTGATACCTGTAAATTTTTCGCGTTTAGTTTTAAAGTCGACTGGACGACACTACGCGAATTCTTATTCTCGACTACGCGGTATCGATTCAACGTTTAATGATTAGTGTTTCGATTGGATGACGACGCATTTTAATTGGTCGGGCTTGTTTAAGTGTTCCGACATTTGGGTTTCTACCCCGATGTATTTAATTAGGCTTCCCGTTATTAATTCGGGCTTGGGAGATTATGTTCGGATGTTCCCGATAATTATTGGGGTTTATTATATATATATATATTCAATTATATATATATATATAGAAATGGGGGTTATTTTGCGATTTTGGAGAAATGAAGGGTTAGTTTTGCAATTAGGTCATATATATATATGTATATATATACACAGACCTGCATCTTCTCCTTCACGCCATCACAGACCTCTGCTACACTCTCCTTCGCACGACTGAAGCAGCTCTTCTCTATTCACCATGGTCGACCGATTGAGAGAGAGAGAGAGAGAGAGGGCCGGTTCGTGGAGAGAGAGTCGGCTGAGGGAGCGAAGCGTTTCAGGAAAGGGACGACTGGCGGTCGGCGCCCTGGAGCAACTGCGGCGGCTGGACTGGGCGGAGGCGGCGGCGACCGTGGCTGCCAGCGGCGTGCACGGAGTAGCAGGTAGCTACGGCTGGTTCGCGTAGCAGCAGCGCGCAACAGTGGCGAGTCCGGCTGGGCTTCGGCCAATTTTCCGGCGACCTTCCGGTGATCGGTTTGAGCCGATTTTCGGTGAGTAGCTCCGTATATTCATGGTATTCGTCATATATTAATTTCGTGATTTTACGTTGAACGATTTGCCCGGAAATCGCATTTATAGGTTACAGTTCTCGTTTGGGGTATTTTAGATTTAACCCAATTATTTAACCTATTGTTAATGGGCTTCATATATATCGTATAGGTTGTCGAGACGGACAGTTCGATATATTCGAAATAGTTTTTGGACGATTTTGGTCGGCGAGCTTCATATTCGGGCGCCGGTACTGTGTTGTTTCGGGCTGTTCGGTAACGTATAAATTAGGTGGGAAACTTTATTTCTCATTCCACATTATTGAAGTAGTTTTGGGTGTGCAAACCCTTATTTAATTTATTATAGATATATTAAATCGTTAATTTAAATATCATTAATTCGTTTAGAATCGGAATTGGACTTAGGAATTAATTTAAGAAAATTAATTAAATTATTTCCTATGAGATTAAATATATTCCTAATTGAATTGAATAGGAATAGACGACTTAGAAATTCCTTTGAGAATTAAATGAGCTAGAAGATTTGTAAACGTTGGACGTGAGAGACTTGGACGCTATTCTAGGTTCCTTTTTATTACGTGGATTATCTGTTTAAATTATTTTAAAGAAATGATAAGGGAAATTGAAATATTTTCTAAAGAATTAAGAAAATATATTTTTGAAAATATGAGTTATATATGAAATTGTTTTCATATGATTTAAATGCTTTATTGTATTTTAAAGCATGAAAAGAGATTTTGAGATTTATATTACCATGTGGGTATTTTTATAAATATGATGTATTACATATTTATGATTGAGATATGATTTGATTGTACACCATGTCGTGTGAGCACATGGGTGTTGGTGCATGTAGTGCACGGTTTCACCATTGGCAGAGAGAGTTCATTTGGTGTGGTCTACTTCCTTTGTGCGTGGGGCACGAGTAGACGTTTGTGTCGGATCATCACAACAACTGGCCAGGAGGTATCACGCCTACGGAACTAAAAAGCCGGCAAAATGTGAGTTAGGAGTCCAGGTAGAGGCTCATGTTCTTGACTCAAGGGTAGTCATGGCGTACGGAGTTACATGTTGGGCTCTCGTACAACCGTCTTCCCTGTTGAAGTGATAGAGGGAAAAATCACTTGGGAAAGGTCGGTGTGGTAACTCTACACTATGATGAGTGGACAGAGTTTGTATCCGTTACCCTTGGGAAGGGTGTGTTGTGTGTGAGTATCACGGGGAGTGTTGAGTCACATTACACTGCCTATTATTTATGTGATCTCGTTTAACATGTATATGTGCTATATTACATGTGTTGTTGGGGCATGCTATTTATGAATATTGTAAATTAAATTCATATTTTATAAATGCTCAGTTGAAAGTAATTAATGTGGAAGAAAATGATAATATGCCATTATAAATAAGTATAAATGAAACGAATATATTTATACTTGTTGTTGTATACCTTAGTACCCTTGGGGGAGGTTATGCGTGTTGGCATAGTGATTCATGTGGCTAGCGGAGGCTAGTGGTGGACCGTAGGCTTGACTTGAGTTGAGGCCTTAGAGATTGTGGTTAGTAGCCTTAGAGATTGTGGTTAGCAGCCTTGTGATTGTGGTTAGTAGCCCTGTGATTGTGGTTAGTAGTTTGGTGATCGTGGTTAGTTGTGTAAACTCTTTTGAAGATGTGAGGTTAGGGATGATTTTTGTATCAATTGATAATTGAGGCCTTAGAGAAGGCGAGTGATGAGTTGTGTGAGATTTTGATTGATGAAAAGGGGTTATGATTAGGGATTTATTTAGTACTCGAGGTACCGTAGCTTGACAGTCTCGGTTCTTGTGCTTAGTTCATTCCCCTAAGCATTCCTTGTACGGTGTTTTGTACACTAGTACGTGGTCGTTGACTTGTATGTCATTCCTAGATTCCTTGGTTACGGCGTGGTGCCGAACCTCTTCCTCGTGGTATCATTTGATTTGGTGGAGTTGGAAACGGATGGTGGTCTTCCGTGAGTCCAACGTGTTGTTCTTCCTTTATTGTCCTTTTGGGCATTATAGGAATCCGTGGAGTTGTTCATTCTTATGTGGCTGTCATTTCGAAAACGGTGCTTTCTAAGTTTTGAAAGTAAACTTTTGTATTTAAAAGGAAAAACCCGTTTTCGCCTACCCCCGAATAAACGAACAGTTTTAATACTTATAAAATGATCTTGAGATCTTCTTAAAAAAAAGATTTTCAACTTTTAAAAGCCGGTGATGGCAACTGACGGAGACCGGGGGCAAGACGGTCATTTTTACTGTGTGGTTTCTTAAAAGGAAAACTATTTTATTACTTTTATTGGGATTCTGAGATTTCGGGACTTCTTTCTCAATATCTCATCTTGTAGAGTTTTGAAAGGTGTTCCATTGTTTCACCTTTGCTTCCTATCATTTCTAAGTCTCGGGTATGAGGCTTGGTGTTGTTCAGTGCACACATACAGTGTTGCCCTTCCTTTCTTCTTAGTTTTGACGTCACCACTTAGGTGATTCGAGTTGTTCCACATGTTATGGGCATGGATACCGAGTGGATTGGGTTCCTTGTCCAGGTGTTCTCCTTAAACACTTGTGGTGTTTTAACCTTGACATTGTTGTCTCGGTTATCTGTTGGTTTAGCATTGGGAAGTCTTTTCCTTTGCTTCGTTTTGGTGACCCTTAGGTGGTCGTTCTTGTGAGTTGAGGTCTTGTACTCTTAGTGAATTGATCGGGTGGTCTTGTAGCTTATAGTGCAAGTGTTAGTGATTGATTTATCCTGTTGGTGACTTGTGGACTTGTTGGAGATAGCATTGAGGTTTTCGCATAGTGTGATGATGGGGTGATCCCATCCTTGAGGTACAGACTTACTCTAGGAGAGGGATGAGATTTGTTATATATATATATATTGTATATATATATATATATATTGATGATGGTTGTGTTAGTACGCAAGGACGTGGGTGTTTTCCTTCCTGTGTTATCGGGGTGTAGGATTTGAGCCTTCCTTGGTACTATTGGTGGATTTTGTTTCCTTGTGGATATTAGAGGTGAGTGTGATCTCCTCGGTTGGATCTTCTGAATTGTGTTGTGAGTAATTGGCGATTTGTTAGACTGGATCTTAGTATCGTGTACTTAGTGTACGTTGATGAGAGTAGTGTAGACTACTGGTGTTGGGTACTTGGAGTACGAGTTTTAGAGACTCATGTTGTGTATTTATATATATATACGTGTAGATATATATATATATATATATATCTTCCCTATATACTTATGTATACTCGTTTACGATAGTATATGAGCGTGTGACTTGGGTTTGCGTGGATGGGACTAGTTGGGCTATATTTATATCTTATTAGACGGTTTAGCTTTACCTAAACTATCAGAGGATGTGGTAGTTAGGATATCTTTTCCCACTGAGCTTATTTGCTCACGGAGGGAATTTCATTGGCCCCCCTGGTATTCCACGCCAGGTTGCAGGAATTATACGGCTATGGGCAGGATGCAGTGCAACGGCAGCTTCTTTTGTTTCCTTGTTACAGGTTTTTGAGTTGCGTTGGGTGATGCGGTTACGGTTGCAGCGCGACTGGGTTTGGGGACGGTAGTATTCTTCTTTCAGTTTCTCTACCCATTGTTATGGGATTGTTATGTATTTTCTTTTGGGAGCCAGTCTGTTGGCATATCCCTGTTGATGTATCTTTTATTTCCTGTAATTATTCTTTCAGGATGTATTGTATCTATTCCGCACAGTTAGGTGCTCTTCTGTATTTTTATTCGAGCATTTGTGGCTCTGTTGATGTTAGAGGGTTTGGAGGGGTTTTGGTTCCTTTCCACTACCTCGGCCCTATTAGGATTGATGAATGTGGGGCTTGGAAGCCATTGTGATTATTGAATTGCTATTGGCAGGTTCTTGTGTTGTGGTTGTTGTCCGGATGTTCCATTTACAAACGGAACTCTGCCGGATTTTCGTTAGATTCCGCTGCTTTGTTTATTATCCATTTGGGTATTAAATATACCATTTCTACCATTAACCCATGTGTTTTCTTGGTTAATGATGTCTTAGTTGGTCATTTGTATTAAGGATCACATCCTGGATTCCTCGGATGTCCCTGTTCGGGAGTCTTAGGAATTTAGGAGCGTGTCAGTTGGTATTGGAGGATGTTAGTGAGTTTCTAGCATTCTACTTGACATGGAGTATATTTTTATTGTTATTCCATGTGTCTCTTCGTTATTGTTGACTCTAGTAGTCGCTTGGTTTGTGTCACCCTTTAGGGGCGTGACAGCATGGTATCTGGGCATTCATTGCAACCCTTTATGGGTGTTGGATGACTGAATGTCTTTTGGTTCTCGTTTCTTTTTACTTCCGCAATCACTCCCTTAGCTCTTAGGCTCGGGTTTCGGAGTCCTAGGAAATTGGGGCGTGACAAGGTACCCGATACTAAGGCCCAATCTAACAAATCATCCAGCGTTCATGACGCTAACAAGAAACTCCAAACAGAGGGAATCACACTCACCTCTAATATCCATAAGGATCGAAATCCACCACTAGTACCAAGGAATACTCATAACTCACTCCCCTAGAACACAGGAGGAAAAACACTCACGTCCTTGCGTACTAACACAACCGTCATCTATATATATATATATATTGTAAATGTACAATACATATATATATAAAACAAACCTCATCCTATTCCTAGAGGAAATCTACCTCTCAAGGCTAGATCACCTCAATCATATCACCGTACCATAAGTCGTATCGACCTCATAATACTATCATCGATAGGGTCAACCACATCACTAACACTCTCCTTGTAGGCGAGGGAAACCACTCAACCAAATCACTAAGAGTACACGAACTCAACTCACCAAGTCGACCACCTCCGGGTCACCAAAGCAAAGCGAAGGAAAAGACTTCTCAAAGCTGAACCAACAGATAACCGAGACAACAATGTCAAGGTTAAAACACCACAAGTTTTTGAGGAGAACACCCGGACAAAAGAAACCAATCCACTCGGTATCCATGCCCCTAACACGTGTGACAACTCAAATCACCTAAGTGGTGACATTGAAAACTAAGAAGAAAGGAAGGCAATACTATATATATGAACTGAACAACACCAAGCCTCATACAGAGACCTAGAAATGATAGGAAGTAAAGGTGAAACAATGGAACACCTTTCAAAACTCCACAGGATGAGATATTGAGAAAGAAGTCTCGAAATCTCATAATCCCAAGAAAAGTAATAAAAATAGTTTTCCTTTTAAGAAACCACATAGTAAAAATGACCGTCTTGCCCCCGGTCTCAATCAGTTGCCATCACCGGCTTTTAGAGTTAAAATTCTTTTCAAAGAAGATCCTAAGATCAGTTTATAAGTGTTAAAACTTTTCATTTCCATGGGGGTAGGCGAAAACGAGTTTTTCCTTTTAAATATAAAGAGTTTGTTTCAAGGTTTAGAAAACACCGTTTTCGAAATGACAGTCACATAAGAATGAACAACTCCACGGATTCCTATAATGCCCAAAAGGACAGTAAAGGAAGAACAACACATTGGACTCACGGAAGACAACCATCCGTTTCCAACACCACCAAATCAAATGACAACACATGGAATAGTTTCGGCACCACGCCGTAACCGACAACTCAAGGAATGACATAGAAGTCAACGACTACGTACTAGAGTACAAAACACAGTACAAGGAATGCTTAGGGAATGAACTAAGAACTAGAACCAAGTCTGTCAAACTACAGTACCTCGAGTACTTAATAAAGTCACTCAACCATAACCTCTTCTCACCAATCAAAATCTCAACTACAGTTGATAGCCTATTCCTCAAAAGTGAAAGACACCTAAAGGTCCATACTACAACTCACAATCTCATCACCCGCCTTCTCGAAGGCCCCAATTCATAACTGATACTAAAATCAATCTCTAACCTCCAATCTCTAACAAGGTCACACAGCCAACCACAATCACCAAACTATTAACCCCGCCTTCTCTAAGGCATCAACTCCAAATCATCTCTGCACTTCATCACTAACCACAACTAACCACAAAGGTCACTATGCCAATATACTTAACCTCCCCCAAGGGTACGAAAGTATATATATACTCACAAGTATAAAATAAGCATTTCATTATACTTGATCTATTACCACATGTAATCATTTTCTTTCACGTTAATCATTATCAACTGAGCATTTTACAAAGATATGAATTTAAATTCGCAATATTCATACATAACATGCTCCAAAATCCAACAGGCAATAATAACACAAATTAAACATGTTCCAACAACACATGTAATAATCTCACGTATACATGTCAAATGAAATCACATAAATGCCATGCAAATATAATGTGACTCAACACCACACTTTGCCCTATCATAGGTTAATTAATACGCACTCTACCCATAAATATGAGCTAACAGAGGGTCGCACCGGTACTTCCCAAGTGATTTTGAAACTTCTCACTTCATCAAGGAAGACGGTTTGCACGAGACGACCCGTGACCAAAGATTCGTCAACACGAATGCACGAGACGACCAGCGACTTTGAGAAAGAGACGACTCACCCTATACCCCATTCACAGCTCATTATTCTGTAGGATGGGAACACCCCCTGGCCAGTTGTTGCGACGATTTGACACAAAGACACCCCACATGATTTCACAACCCACATATACCAATACCACGATTTGACACTACATGATATTATCAATATGCATCCAGGTCCAAATGACAATCATGCCTCAATATAAATATGTAATGCATCATATTTATATACAATATCCACATATAATTCACACGACGCCCATCACAGGTTAACGGATATAATCCGACACAAAACCGTCCCTACAGGATACATACCCCTGTACTCAGCATAAATATATAGTGCATCATATTTAAGCAATTACCTACATGGTAATGTCAACATAAATCTCAAAAAAAATCTCCTTGCATGCTTTAAAATACAATAAAGCATTTAAATCATATGAAAACAAATTCATATACAATTCATGTTTTCACAAATATATTTTCCTTAATTCTTTAGAAAATATTTCAATTTCTCTTATCATGCCTTTAAAATAAATTAAAGCAATTAATTCACGTATCGTAGGGGAACCTAGCATAGCGTCTAAGTATTCGCGCCCCTTATGTCCACATATACATTAGTCCATTTAATCCTCAAGGGAAAATTCTAAGCCGTCTATTCTTATTCAATTTAAATAAGAATTTAATTAATCTCGTAGGAATTAATTTAATTAATTTTCTTGAATTAATCTCTAAGTCCAATTCCGATTCTAAGCAAATTATAGATAATTAAATTAACAATTTAATATATCTATATTAAATTAAATAAGGGTTTGCACCCCTAAACTACTACAATAATGCGGAGTGAGAAATATAATTTCCCACCTGAAATACGCTTATAGAACAACCGTTTCGGGTCCACCGTGAACAGTACCAGCGCTCGAATATGACGCCCGTCGACCAAAGTCGTCCGAAAAATACTTTGAATATATCGAAATGTCCGTCTCGACAACCTATACGATATATACGAAGCCCATTAGTATTAGGTTAATTAATTTGGTTAAATCTAAATTAACCCAAACGAAAACTATAATCTATAAATGCGATTTCCGGGCAAACCATTCATCCTAAATTCACGAAATTAATATATGATGAATACCATGTATATACGAAGCTACTCACCAAAAATCGGCTCAAACCGATCACCGGAAGTCGACCGAAAAAATGACCGAAGCCTGATCAAAATCGCCCCTCCCTGCGCGCCACTGCACTGGCCGTCTCCTTGCGCCACCACCTGCGCGACAGCACCACAGCCCGCCGACTGCCGTCGCCGCCCAACCCTGTTTCAGCCGCCGCCTCTCGCCGCGTCAGCCATGGCGACCACCACCCGCGACCAGCCCGAGCTCTCTCTCCAGCCGACTCCACTCTCTCTCTCTCTCTCTCTTGCCAGCGACGGTGGTGATGAAGGAGAGGAGCTGCAGAATTGACCATTCATGAAGAGAGGAGAAGAAGGAGTCGTGGGTAAAGCATGAAGGAGAAGATGAGATGTGGTCTGCAGATCCGTGTATACATATACATATATATGACTCAATTGCAAAAGCAACCCTCTAAATGTCCTTAATTGCGAAATAACCCTAACACAATATATATATATAATTAAATATATATAGACAATAGATCCCGAAAAATACCGGGAACTTCCAAATAATTTTGCGCAACCCCGAAAGTCCACGGGATGCCAAATAACCAAATTAGTCCGAAAGAAATACACCGGGTTAGGAACCCAACAATCGGAACACCGAGAAAGTAAATTAATACGCTTCACACCGAATCCGTAAAAGTACTAATACCGTAACCGAAATAATCGAAACGATATCGTGTAGTCGAGAATAAGAATTTGCGTAGTCGTCAAAGAGAAATCGGAATGTCGTCCAGTCGACTTTAAAAGTAAACGCGAAAAATTTACAAGTGAAATACCAAGAATAATATGGACGTCATGAACATGTGACATTATAACCGAAATTAAATTAAATATAATTTCAGGAAAAATGAAAATAACACGGGGTGTTACAGATATATTAAATTGTGAATTTAAAATATCTAAAATTGGGTTAGAATCGAAGTAGGACTTAGAAATTAATTTGAGAAATTAATTAAATTATTTCCTAAGAAATTAAATAAATTCCTATTTGAATTGAATAGGAATAGGTGGCTTAATAACCCCTTGAGAATTAAATGGGTTAGTAGAATTTTGTAAAAGTTAGACGTGAACTTAGAACACTATATTAGTTCCCTTTTTTACTGTGTTAGGGAATTTGTGATGTGAGGGACGTGAAAACTTAGACGTTGTGCTAGGTTCCCTTTATGATACATGGATTATTTGCTTCAATTGTTTTAAAAACATGTTAAGAGAAATTGAAATATTTTTCCTAGAGAATTAAAGGAAATATGTTGTTTGAAACATGAATTGTACGTGAACTTATTTCCATGTGATTTAAATGCCTTTATTATGTTCCAAAATATGAATTTTTTTTTCCGAAAAAGTATATATTATGTTCCAAAATATGATGTTTTTGCGAAAAATATATATTATGTTTAAAAATATGAATATTTTCCGAAAAAGTATATATTATGTTCCAAAATATGAATTTTTTCAGAAAAATAATTTTTTTTACGAAAAATATAGGAAAAATTACACAAACTACCCCTAAACTATGACCTAATTGCACGCGGTACCCCTTACGTTTCAATAATATCATAAACTACCCTTAAAACCACCTCCATTGTAACACTTAGCCCCTTCTGTTCAAAGTCAACGCTGGAAACTTTGTGCATTGGTCAATAAATGTTGTTTTTGTAGTGAACTTCCATTTTTGCCCTCATATCATTGCATGTTCCAATTTTGCATACAAAATTACTTAAATACCCTAATTTTTTTGAATTTATATATAATGTTCCAAAATATGATTTTTTTTTCGAAAAATATTTTTTTTGCGAAAAAGTATATATTATGTTCCAAAATATGAATTTTTTCCGAAAAATATATATTATGTTCCAAAATATGATTCTTTTGCAAAAAAGTACTTATTATGTTCCAAAATATGAGTTTGTTTTTTGAAAAATAATTGTTTTGCAAAAAAATATATATTATGTTCCAAAATATGAATTTTTTTCCGAAAAATATATATTATGTTCCAAAATATGATATTTTTGCAAAAAAGTACATATTATGTTCCAAAATATGATTTTTTTAAAAAAAATAATTTTTTTGCGAAAAAGTATATATTATGTTCCAAAATATGAATTTTTTCCAAAAAATATATATTATGTTCCAAAATATGATTTTTTTGCAAAAAAGTACTTATTATGTTCCAAAATATGAATTTCTTTCTGAAAAACATTTTTTTTTGCGAAAAATATATATTATATTCCAAAATATGATATTTTGCAAAAAAGAACTTATTATGTTCCAAAATATGAATTTCTTTCCGAAAAATACTTTTTTTGCGAAAAATATATATTATGTTCCAAAATATGATCTTTTCCGGAAAAATATTTTTTTTGCGAAAAATATATACTATTATGTTCCAAAATATGATCTTTTTTAAAAAATATTTTTTTTGCTAAAAATATGTATTATATTCCAAAATATGATTTTTTTCTGAAAATAATTTTTTTTCAAAAAATATATATTATTTTTTCCGAAATAATTCATATTTTGGAAAATAATATTCTCCCTCCGAAAAATAATTTTTTTGCGAAAAATATATATATATTTTTGAATTTATAATTTTTGGGGCAAAGTGGACACCGTGAGAGTTAGTTGATAAAACTGGATAGTATAGGGGGTTTGTCACATCCGAAATTCATAGGACTCCGAAACCCGAGCCTAAGGGCTAAGGGAGTGAACGGAAGTGAAAAGAAATGAGAACCAACGACATTCAGTCATCAAATACCCATAAAAAGTAAAGACGCACTGATACCATGCTGACAAGCCCCTAAAATCCTCGAAACTCTAATATAGAGAATCAGCGAATCTCAAAAGGGTGACGTAAGTCAAGCAACCACTAGAGTCAATAATGACAAAGGAAATACATGGAATAACAATGAAAACAATACTCCATGCCTAAACGAATACTAGAAACTTAATAGTATTCTCAGATACTAACAGACACGCTCCTAAATCCCTAAGACTCCCGAACTGGGACACCCAAGGAATCCAGGATGTGATCCTTAACATGAATAACCAACTAAGACATCAGTACCCATGAAAACATATGGGTTAATGATATAAATGGTATATTAAATACCCAAATGAACAACAAAATAACGCAGTGGAATCTAACGAAAATCCGGCAAAGTTCCGTTTGTAAATGGAACATCCGGACAACCAATCACAACACAATAACCTGCCCAAGCGATAATAACAATGGCTTCCAAGCCCCACGTCATCAATCCTACTAGGGCTGAGGTAGTGGAAAGGAACCAAAACCCCTCCAAACCCTTTATAATCAACAGAGCAACAATTGCTCGAATAAGAATACAGAAAAGCACCTATCTGTGCAGAATAGATACAAAAGCCTCTTGAAAGAATAAATACAGGAAATAAAAGATACAGTAACAGGGATATGCCAACAGACTGGCTCCCAAAAGAAATACATGACAATCCCATAAAACATGAGTAAAGAAGCTAACAGAAGACAACTACCATCCCAAAACCCTACGTGCTGCAACCGTAACCGCATCATCCTGCACCACTCCAAACCTGTAATAAGAACAAAAGGAAACTGCCATTGCACTGCATCTTGCTCATAGCCTTATATTTCCTGCAACCTGGCGTGGGAATACCATGGGGCAAATGAAATACCCCTGTGAGCAAATAAGCTCAGTGGGAAAGGATACTCTAACTACCACATCCTCTAATAGTTTAGGTAATGCTAAACCACCCAGTGAGATACATAGCCCACAACATAACCCAGCCACGAAAACCCAAGATACATGCTCATATACTACCGTACGTAAGTATCTAAGGGATATATATATATATACATATATATATATATAAATACACAACATGAGCCTATAGGATACGACTAAGACTCGTACTCCAAGGACCAACACAGGTAGTCTACACTACTCTCACCAATGTACATTAGGCACACGACAATAAGGTCAAATCTAACCAAAGCATTCAGCGCTCACAACGCTAACCACAAAGTCCAACAAAGGGAAAACACACTCACCTCTAATATCCACAGGGATCGAAATCCACACTAGTACCAAGGAATACTCATAACTCACTCCCCTAAAACACAGGAGGAAAAGTACTTACGTCCTTGCGTACTAACACAACCATCATCAATATATATACATATATATATGTAAACCATCATTCCATTCCTAAGGAAAATCTATACCTAAAGGATGAAATCACCTCCTCATATCACTGTATGAATCTCGTATACTATCCCCAACTGGGTCAATAAATCACCTACACTCTCAATATAGGGGACCAAAGCAAGGGAAAAAGAAGTCCCAATGCTGAACAAACAGATAACCGAGACAACAAGGTCAAGGTTAAAACACCACAAATGCTTAGGGAGAACATCTGGACAAGGAACCCGATCCACTTTGTATCCATGCCCCAATGTGTGGAACAACTCGAATCACCTAAGTGGTTACATCAAAACCAAGAAGAAAGGAAGGGCAACACTATATGTGTGCACTGAACAACAATAAGCCTCATACCCGAGACTTAGAAATGATAGGAAGCAAATGTGGAACAATGGAACACCTTTCAAAACTCTACAGGATGAAATATTGAGAAAGAAGTCTCGAAATCTCAGAATCCCAAGAAAAGTAATAAAATAGTTTTCCTTTTAAGAAACCACATAGTAAAAATGACCGTCTTGCCCCCAGTCTCCGTCAGTTGCCATCACCAGCTTTTAGAAGTTAAAAATATTTTTAAAGAAGATCCTAAGATCATTCCATAAGTGTTAAAACTTTTAGTTATTACGGGGGTAGGCGAAAACGGGTTTTTCCTTTTAAATACAATGAGTTTAAACACAACTCCACAGATTCCTATAATGTCCGAGAGGACAGTAAAGGAAGAACAATACGTTGGACTCACGGACCACAACCATCCGTTTCCAACTCCACAAAAATCAAATGACAACACAAGGAAGAGGTTCGGCACCACGCCGTAACCGACAACTCAAGGAATGACATGTAAGTCAAAGACTACGTACTAGCGTACAAAACACAATACAAGGAATGCTTAGGAGAATAAACTAAGCACTAGAACCAAGACTGTCAAGCTATAGTACCTCGAGTACTTAATAAAGTCACTCACTGTAACCTCTTATAACCAATCAAAATCTCACACAATATCATCTTAAACCCGCAATTCAAATATCCATGAATTGACACAACACCCTCAAAGTCACAATTCATATTATAATGAATTTACATAATACACCTCAAGGTCACAATTCATATTATAATGAATTTACATAATACACCTCAAAGTCAACCCTCAATAGGTTATTGCAACTTAAGCCCACCATCCATATTTCAAAGGATTTATGCTCACACACATACCTCAATACCACAACCCCAAACCAGGGTTCATGCCTGAGTTATACAACTTAAGCCCACCATCCATATTTCAAAGGATTTATTTCCTAAGTCATACATCTCTTATAAGCCAATTATAAATATTTAAATTAACAATTTAATTTTATCTATATTAAATAAAAAGGGTTTACACACCCCAAACTACGTCAATAATGCGGAGTGAGAAATATAATTTCCCACCTGAAATACGCTTACAGAACAGCCGTTTCGGGCCCACCGTGAACAGTACCGGCGCCCGAATATGACACCCGTCGACCAAAGTCGTCCGAACAATATTTTAAATATATCGAAATGTCCGTCTCGACAACCTATACGATATATACAAAGCCCATTAGCAATAGGTTAATCAATTTGGCTAAATCTAAAATAGCCCAAACGAAAACTATAACCTATAAACGCGATTTTCGGGCAAATCGTTCAACGTAAAAATACGAAATTAATGTATGACGAATACTACGTATATAAGAAGCTACTTACCAAAAATTGGCTCAAACCGATCACCGAAGGTCGATCGAAAAAATGGCCGAAGCCTGACCGAAATCGACCCTGCCTGCGGACCCCTGCGCGATTGCGCCACCAGCCGCAGCTCCTCGCTGACCTTGCACCGCCGTCTAGCCCAACCGACGACCACCGCAAGCTCGCCGACCCAGCTCGGTCGCCGCCGCTCCAGCTGCGCAGCCGCCTGTCCCAGCCACGTCTGCCATGGAGAACAACCCGAGCTCTCTCTTCAGCCGCTCCTCTCTCTCTCTCGCTATGATCGACGACCATAAAGGTGGAGAAGAAGGAGTTGCTTCGGTCGTGCATCACAGAGAAGGAAGAAGATGAGGCCGGTCTGTGCATATATTCGTATACATATACACATATATAACTTAATTGCAAAAGCAACCCTCAACTTATCCGTAATCGCAAAATAACCCCACTTAAATATATATATATATGTAATTAAATATATATATATATATATAATAAATCCAAATTTATTACGGACCAACCCCCAAGTGTGATTACGCAAACTAGTAATTACACGGGACACCAATTAAATAGAATAGTCCGAAATAAATACACCCGGGTAGAACCCAAACGTCGGAACACTTAAACAAGCCCGATTAATTACAATGTGTCATCGTCCAGTCAAAACACTAAACGTTAAGTGTCGAAATGATACCGCGTAGTCGATAACGAGAACTCGCGTAGTCGTCAAAGAGAAACCGTAAAGTCATCCAGTCGACTTTAAAACTAAACGCGAAAAATTTACAGGTACGAAATACAAAAGATAACATGAACGTCATGAACAAGTGACGTTATAACCGAAATTAAATCGAAAAATAATTTCAGGAAAAAGGTAAAATAACACGGGGTGTTACAGGGTTTCTTGAAATTAACCCTAAAATATAATATAAAACTAGGGCTTTTAAGTAAATTCATGCACAAATTTGACTGAGGTTGTTCTAAGGGGTAGTAACTGATATTATTCAAACGTTAGGGGTACTCTCTGCAATGAGGTCATAGTTCAGGGGTAGTTTATGTAATTTTCCAAAAAATATATATTATGTTCCAAAATATGATTTTGTTTCCGAAAAATAATTTTTTTAAGAAAAAGTATATATTATGTTCCAAAATATGATTTTTTTTGTGAAAAATATAAATTTTGTTCCAAGATATGAATTTTTTCCATAAAATAATTTTTTTGCAAAAAAGTATATATTATGTTCCAAAATATGATTTGTTTCCGAAAAATATATATTATGTTCTGAAATATGATTTTTTTCAGAAAACTAATTTTTTACAAAACTAATTTTTTTCGAAAAATATATATTATGTTCCAAAATATGATTTTTTTCTGAAAAATATTTTTTTTTGCGAAAAATATATACTATTATGTTCCAAAATATGATATTTTCCGAAAAATAATTTATTTGCAAAAAATATATATATATTTTTTTGAATTTATAATTTTTGAGAAAAATATAATTGATTTTCAAAAAATAATTTTTTAAAATGGTTGATTTCACTAAACCCCCTTATACTATTGAGGGTAGTTTAGGCATTTTGACTCAAAATGTGAGGTGAGGGGGCATAATGATGAAATTGAATAGTATAGGGGGCAATGTGCACACGGTGGGGGTTAGTTAATTAAAGTGGATAACATAGGGAGGTTTCTTGAAATTAACCCTATTTTAAAAGCATGTTAAAGAGATTATGAGATTCATGTTGGTGTTTTCATGTGGATATTTTCATAAATATAATGCATTACATATTTATGTTGAGGCATGATTTTTATTGTGTACACCATGTCATGTGAGTACATGGGTGTTGGTGCATGTAGTGCATGTGTTCACCTTTTGTAGAGAAAATTCAATTGGTATGGTCTACATCCGTTTGCGTGCGGGTAGACTTGTGTTTAGATCTTCATAACAACTGGCCAGGAGGTATCACGCCTATAGAACTAATAAGCCGAAAATGTGGGGAGTGGGGGTGGAGTCCTGAGAGGGTCATGTTCTTGACTTTTGTAGTCATGGCATGACGGGGTTGTGGTGGACGTCTTCCTTGGTTAAAAGTGTGAAGTATCAAAAGCACTTGGGAATGACGGTACGATGAATCTACCTTCCTTAGTGAGCTTGTATCCTCAGGGGAATGGTGGAAAATGATCTGTCACCCTTGGGAAGGGTGTGTTTTTGTGTGTGTATCATGGGTGTGTTGACTCACATTGCATGGCATAACATTTATGTGATATTATTACATGTGATGTTGGAGCAGGTTTATTATGTGCTATTATTACCTGTGGATTTTAGAGCATGTTAATTATGAATATTGAAAAATAAATTCATATTTTGTAAAATGCTCAACTGAAAGTGAATAATGGAAAACATGAACTAAATGCGGTAATTGTAAAAGTATAATGAGTTATATTCTTATACTTATGATTATATACTTTTATACCTTTGGGGGAGGTTAAGTATATTGGCATAGCGACCTCTTTGGATAGTTGAGGTTAGTATTAGACTATAGAGTTGGTTTTATGTTAAGGTCTTAGAGAAGACGGTAAATTGTCTTGTGATTGTGGTTAGTTGTGGACCTCTTTGGAGATTTGAGGTCAGTGATTGATTTTAGTATCAATTGAGATTTGAGGCCTTAGAGAAGGCGGGTGATAAGATTGTGAACTTAGTGGATGTTGTTGTATAAGCCTTTAGGTGCTTTTCATTCTTTTGAGGAATGGGTTATCAATTGTATTTTGAGATTTTGATTGGGTTAGAAAAGATTATTTGCTTTAATTGTGATTTTATTACGTACTTGGTTTACTGTAATGTTGTTTCTTATGCTTAGTTCATTCTCCTAAGCATTCCTTGTATAGTGTTTGTTACACTAGTACGTGATCGTTGACTTCTATGTTACTCCTTGAGTCGTCGGTTACGGCGTGGTGTCGAACATCTTCCATGTGTTGTCATTTGATTTTTGTGGGGTTTGGAACAGATAGTTGTGTTCCGTGAACCCAATCTAGTACTCTTCCTTCCTTATCCTCTTGGACATTATAGGAATCCGTGGAGTTGTGTTCACTCTTATTTAGCTGTCTTTCGGAAACGGTGTTTTCTAAGTCTTGAAATAAACTCTTTATATTTAAAAGGAAAAACCCATTTTCGCCTACCCCCGTAGCAACTAAAAGTTTTAGCACTTTATAAAATGATCTTAGGATCTTCTTTAAAAAGGTTTTTAAGTTCTAAAAGTCGGTGATGGCAACTGACAGAGACCGGGGGCAAGACGGTCATTTTTACTATGTGGTTTCTTAAAGGAAAACTATTTTATTACTTTTCTCGAGATTCTGAGATCTCGAGACTTCTTTCTCAAGATCTCGCCCTGTAGAGCTTTGAAAGGTGTTTTCTTGTTTCACCTTTGCTTCGGATCATTTCAATGTCTCGGGTATGAGGCTTGGTATTGTTTAGTGCACACATATAGTGTTGCATTTTCCTTCTTTTTGGTTATTGATGTCACCACCTAGGTGATTTGAGTTTTTCCTATGTTAGGGGCATGGATGCTAAATGGATTGGTTCGAGTTTTAAAACATTTTTCTTAAAAACTATTGAGTCCCTGGGATTCATCTTTTTATAACTTCCACTCTCGGCCATTCGCTTTTGGTTTCCTTGTTCGGGTGTTTTCACTAAACACTTGGGGTGTTTTTAACCTTGACATTGTTGTCTCGGTTATCTGTTGGTTTAGTATTGGGACTTCTTTTCCCTTGCTTTGGTCTCCTTGTTCGGGTGTTTTCACTAAACACTTGTGGTGTTCTTAACCTTGACGTTGTTGTCTCAATTATCTGTTGGTTTAGTATTGGGACTTCTTTTCCTTTGCTTTGGTTCCTTGACTTTTATGGGATTGTCATGAGAGTAGTGTTCAGGTACTCTCCGATATTCGATCGTTTAGCATTCCTTATCCATAGTGAGAGTGTTGGTGATTTATTGACCTTGTTGGAGATAGCATTTGAGGTTTTCATATTGTGATATGATGAGGTGATTCCATCCTTGAGGTATAGACTTTCTCTAGGAAGGGGATAATGTCTCTTATATGTATCTATATATATTGTACATATATATATATATAGATGACGATTATGTTAGTACGCAAGGACGTGAGTATTTTTCCACCTGTGTTCTCGGGGAGTGAATTATGAGTATTCCTTGGTACTAGTGGTGGCTTTGATCCCTATGGATATTAGAGGTGAGTATGATTCCCTCTGTTTGGATCTTCTAGTTAGCGTTGTGAACGCTTGATGATTTGTTAGGTTGGACCTGGGTATTGTGTACCTAGTGTACGTTGGTGAGACTAGTGTAGACTACCGATGTGGGTACTTGGAGTACGAGTCTTTGTTGTACCTTATAAGACTTATGTTGTGTACTTATATATATGTATATATATATATCCCCATTATATATACTCGTTTACGGTAGCATATGAGTACGTGCCTTAGGTAATCGTGGCTGGGTTATGTTGTGGGCTATATATCTTGCTAGATAGTTTAGCATTACTTAAACAGTCAGAGGATGTGGTAGTTAGGATATCATTTTTCCCACTGAGCTTATTTGCTCACAGGGGTATTTCATCGCCCCATGGTATTCCATGCCAGGTTGCATGAAATGTTACGGCTATGGGCAGCATGCGGTGCAACGATAGTTTCCTTTTGCATTCCTTGTTACAAGTTTTGGAGTTGCGCAGGGTGATGCGGTTACGGTTGCAGCGCGACTGGTTTGGGGACGATAGTTATTTGTTGTCAGCTTCTTTACCCATGTTTTATGGGATTGTCTTATACTTGTCTTGGAAGCCAGTCTGTTGGCATATCCCTATTGATGTATATTTTATTTCTTGTATTTATTATTTTATGATGTTACTGTATCTATTTTGCACTGCCATGTGCTTTTTTGTATACTTATTCGAGTATTTGTGGCTCTGTTGATTATAGAGGGTCGTGTAGGGGTAGTAGTGCTTCTTTCCACTACCTTGGCCCTAGTAGGATTGATGAATGTTTGGCCTGTGAGCCACTGTTATTATCGAATTGTTATTGGTAGGTTATGTTGTTGTGGTTGTGTGTCCGGTTGTTCCATTTACAAACGGAACTGTGGCAGATTTTCGTTAGATTCCGCTGCTTTGTTCTATCATTCATTTGGGTATGAAATATACCATTTTTATCATTATTGCATACGTTTTCATGGTTAATGATATTTCAGTTTATCTCTCAATTGTAAGGATCACATCGTGGATTCCTTGGATGTCCCGGTTCGGGAGTCTTAGGAATTTAGGGGTGTGTCAGTTGGTATCAGAGGATACTATTGAGTTTCTAGTATTCGATTAGGCATGGAGTATATTTTTCATTGTTATTCCATGTATTTTCTTGTTATTGTTGACTCTAGTAGTCGTTTGACTTACGTCATCCCTTGGAAATTCGCTGATTATTTGGATTAGAGTTTCGGGAATTTTAGGGGCGTGGCAAAAATTTTATATTTCCTGTGCCTTTTAACATTTTCCTTTTTTATTTTTTTTTAATTCTTTTATAATTAGCAAAATATTAAAGGCCTCCAAACGCCAAAAGGAACAGCAGGTCACTAAGGTGGAAAATTTAACTAAAAATTTTAAGAATATCAAAGTATCCCTATGACAAATATAGGCTTGCTGAAACTCTATAAAGTTAAATTTTCTAATTGTTTTTAACTGGTATGTATATATTTAGATATAAAACTTATTTATAGATTAATTCCCCCCCCCCCCCCCCCCTAAAAAAAATAAAAATAAAGTATGGCCACTAATTTTGTGACAGAAAAATTACAAAATAAAATTTAAAAAAAGTCTCTTTGTGATCCTAATAAAAAAATAAAATATAAAGCAATGCTAATATTATATCAAAAATCAAGAAATGGTAAGATTTTGTATTAATTTATTTTCTTTATAACCTCCTTGAGTAGTTGATTTCTAATTTTAACTTCAATTAAATTTTTACTTACCAAAAAAAGAAAACTATACTTTTTATTTTTTTTGACGCATGTGTCGGGGCATATATTTATCAACATCATTCTTTACTATACCATGAAATTAAGTTCAAGATAATTAACGTTTTTTAGCTAAAGAATATCAATTATGATCAATTAGATTATGTTCAAGTTATTGAAAAGTTTAGCATTTCTATCTAAAGAATATCAATGTGATAAATATATGTGAAAGTTATTAAATTTATTCATTCGCTAGCTCTTGAGAAACTTGAGACAACAAGAGGAGGTAATCAAATTGATACCTAAAATTTTCAGAAAAGGCATTTTTTTAAAGACGAAGGTTGACAAAGACAAGTTTCTCATGCAGATTTTTCGAGTATCAGTAAATGATCATAAGCATGTTACATGTTATTATTGTAAGACAAAGGGACATAAAGTGAATGCTTGCTTGCGTAGAAAGGAGAAAGTGATAACAAAAATGATTTGGGTTCCAAAAGGAACCATTGCATCTCTCTCTAACCTTAGCGGACCCAAAGTAAAATTGGGTACCAATGAACTTCACTTATTTCTATAGGTATGCTTGAAGTCCGCTACAAAGGATAAGTGGTTCCTTGATAGTGGATGCTGAAGGCATATGACGGGAGATAAATCAAAGTTCATTTCTCTTAAATCCTATAAAGGAGGAAATGTCACTTTTGGGGACAACTCTAAAGGCAAAATTATTTGAATCGGCTCCATCGGTATATCTTCATCTATCTCTATAGATAACGTGTTATTTGTTGATGGTTTGAAGCATAACTTGTTTAGCATTAGTCAATTATGTGACAAAGGCTATACTGTTATTTTAGGTCCAATGCATGCATAGTTGAGAAAGATGAAAAACAATTATTCAATGCTAAACGAAATGGAAACTTGTATACTATGTTGTTATGTGAATTGCATGAACAAGATGTTAAATGTTTGTCACATCTAGTGAAAATAGTTGGCTATGACATAAGCGTTTAGAACATGCTAGTATGGACATCATTCAACGTTTATCTAAAAATGATTTAGTCAAAGGCCTCCCGAAGACTAAATTTTCAAAAGATAAAATATGTAGTGCATGTCAAGTACGCAAACAAGTCAAGTCTTCTTTCAAGAGAAAGAAAGACATCACCTCTTCTAGATCCCTATAACTACCCCACGTGGATCTTTTCGGTCCAGAAAGAACGGCTAGCTTAGCTAGGAAGCTCTATGTACTTGTTATAGTTGATGACTACTTTAGATATACTTGGGTTCACTTTCTTGCTCATAAGAATGAAACTTACTCCATTCTTGATAAATTTTATAGAGTTATTCAAAATCAAAAGGAATTGAAAATCAAGAAAATTCGAAGTGATAGGGGTAGGGAATTTTACAATCAAGACTTAGAGAAGTTATGTGATGAACTTGGTGTATCACATGATCTCTCGGGCCCTAGAACCCCTCAACAAAATGGTCTTTGCAAGAAATGGCTAGAACTATGTTAAATGAACACAACCTTCCCCGAAGCCTTTGGGCGGAAGCGGTAAATACCGTTTGTCATGTTATAAATAGATTTATCATTCGAATGAAATTGAGAAAAATACCTTATCAGTTATGGAATGGTCGAAAGCCCAATATTGGGTATTTCAAGGTGTTCGGTTGTAAATGTTTTATGCTAAATGATAAGGATAACTTAGGAAAATTCGACTCCAAATCGGATGAAACAATTTTCTTAGGAAATTGTTCAAGAAGTAGAGCTTTTCAAGTTTATAACAAAAGAACTCTAACCATGGTTGAGTCAATTCATGTTGTCTTTGATGAATCACCACCACTACCATTACCTAGAGTTGACCTAGATGATGATGAAGTTGTAGGGATTGATAATAGTTTAAATAATCTCAATATCTCCAACTCATCAATGAGTCAAAAGGAAAATGGTGAAGTTGAGTATCAATCCAATGATTACTTGACAAACTCAATTCCTAAATCATGGAGGATTGTACACAATCATCCTCTTGATGAAGTCATAGGTAATCCATCAAAAGGGGTTAGCACTAGATCTCAACTTAAAGACTTTTGCAATCACATGACATTTGTGTCCCAAATCGAGCCCAAGAACTTCCACGAAACCCAATATGATGATTCGTGGATCGTTGTCATGCAAGAGGAACTAAATCAATTTGAGCGCAATCAAATTTTCCATTTAGTTCCTAAACCCGAAAATCAAAATATAATTAGCACAATATGGGGTTTTCGAAATAAAAAGAATGAAAATGGAGTGATCATTTGAAATAAAGCAAGATTACTAGCCCAATGATATAATCAAGAGGAAGGCATTGACTACGATGAGACTTTTGCACCCGTAGCTAGATTAGAAGCAATTAGAATGCTTCTTGCATTTGCATCATATAAAAATTTTACTCTTTATCGAATGGATGTCAAAAGTGTTTTATTAAATGGTGTCATAGAAGAAGAAGTTTTTGTAAAGCAACCACCCCGTTTTGAAAATGAAATTTTTCTAAATCATGTTTTCAAATTTACTAAGGTCTTATATGGTTTGAAGCTAGCTCCTAGAGCTTGGTATGAAAAGATTAGTGGATTTTATATTCAAAATGATTTTACAAGAGGTAAATTTGATAACACACTTTTTACAAAAATCATTAAGAAAAATTTGTTGAATGTCCAAATATATGTTGAGGACATTATATTCGGCTCAACAAATGATTCTCTTTGTAAAGATTTTGCGATAAGTATGAAAAATGAATTTGAAATGAGCATGATGGGTGAGTTGAACTTCTTATTAAGTTTGTAAATAAAGCAAAGCTCGGATGGCTTATTTGTTAGCCAAACCAAGTACACTAAATATTTGCTAAAGCGATTTGGTATGGAGGTTACCAAACATGCCATAACTCATATGAGTACCTCTATTAAGCTTGACAAAGATGAAAATGGTAAATGTTTTGACATTACTAAATATAAAGGCATGATCGGTAGTTTGCTTTACTTAACCGCTCTGCTAGTTGACCGGATATAATGTTTAGTGTGTGCTTATGTGCTTATTTTCAATCTTGTCCTAAAGAAACGTATATTTCATTATTTAAGTGGCAAAATCAATCTAGGACTTTGGTATCCTCGGGGTACTTCAATTGATCTCATTAGTTATTCGGATTCCGACTTTGCCGGATGCAAAGTGGATCGCAAAAGCACAAGCAGCACATGTCACCTTCTAGAACACTCCCTTATATCTTGGTCAAGTAAAAACAAAAACACCGTTGCCTTGTCTACCGCCAAAGCCGAATATGTTGCGGCAGGTAGTAGTTGCGCTCAAACTCTTTACATTAAGTAACAATTACTTGATTTTGGTATAATTTTTAATAAAGTGCCTATTAAATGTTATAATACTAGTGCTATTTGCATTTCCAAGAATCCTATTCAACAGTCACGCACCAAGCACATCGATATTGGACATCATTTCTTACGTGATCATGTAGCTAAACAAGATGTTGAGTTGATTTTTATCGACACTAGTAATCAATTAGCGGATATTTTCACAAAACCCCTCACGGAGGAATCTTTTTCAATAATTCATAGGGAAATTGGTATGGCTGTTGACATTGAAGTGTTAGTTTAATCGTTACGGGCACCGGACTTGCAAAATATTTTTCAAAATTTTAAATTTTCAAAATTTTATAGGTGTCAGTCGACTGCCTATAGAAAACCAGCTAGTCGATCAGATTAATAAGAGACTTTAGGTGTTTTTATATTGATTAGCCAGTCAACTGCCTCTGCGCGAACTCTATTTTTAACCACCTTCTTTTCCTCTTCTCTCCACTTCTCTCAAATCACTCTCCACCACTTCATCATCTCACGCCACCTTTTCACTCCCATTCATTCCCCCACTTCTTCATATTCATCCCCCTTCTTTAAATCTCTGTATTTCCCTATGTCCCTCCTTCGCCTATATATATACATATACCCATATATCCCATCTCTTCACACTTTCTACCTAAAATTTCTTCACCGTGTCTCTTTTTCTAATGATTATTGCCATTTTCATGGCCCCTAAGCCAGCTCAAGGTCACCCCACCCGCAAGAGAACTCGTCGCGATGGCAGTTTTCCTCCTCCTGCACCCTCTATCATACCATAGGATGCCGAAACCGAGTCTGATGAGTATCTTGTGCCCTAGAGTACTGTTGCTCTATTTAGAAATGATGTCGACTAAATTCAGGCATACGAAACCAAATTCTTGCCTCAAAAGCTTGCCCGTTGTTGTATTGTCACTCGAAGGCTATATATGATGATATTAGCGCCAACACCTTTAATCTGTTCAAGAATATGGGCTGGGTTTTCTTCCTCTCACTCAATATTCCTCATTACCTGTGTGCCATAAAAGCCTTCTACACCAATCTCTACAATTCGCCTCCTCTGCAAGCCCCCGCGTCTTCTCTCTCTACCAGCATTAGCGGTGTTGAAATCGACCTCAGTGACGCCGACCTCAATACCCATTTTTGGCTTTAATCAGGCGGTATTTCTTATTACACTCCCTATGTGTGGTATTCATCTAGCTCTTTCGACCCCCTCGAAGTCGTCCGGAGTATTTGCATCAATAATGAAACCAACACAATTACTGAGTTTTCGAACTCTGCGCTCACACTCGAGGCCCAAATTGTCCACAACATTGTCACCAACTCTATCTTGCCTAAAACCGACAGCCGCAGCCTTATTTCGAGTATGGAAGCCTTCCTTGTTGCTTGCATTATGTCTGGCACAAAGGTTAACTTGGCATTCATTTTTCGCACCGTTATCCTTGACTGGCAAAAGAAGGATAATGGCACTCTTGTTTTTCCTACTCACATTTCTTATCTTCTCGAGAAATGTGGTGTTCCACTTGTTGGCGAGCTTACCATGCACACCCCCATCTTTATGGATACCACCCATCTTAAGCAAATATGCATTGCAAAGAATTCTGATTGGTATCTAGTATCTTTGAAAAAGTGTTCTTCCGCATTACCATGCTGGACCCTCCGCTTCTCCTCCTCCCGTCGCTCTGAATTCTTCTTTCCCCTCTCTGGGTAGCACTTTCGACATCCCTAATTTTTGGTTAGGAGCAAATTCCAAACTTCTAAATCAAATTCTTGATGTTGTAAAGTGCAATGAGGAGGCTCAAAAGAATAATACCGTGACTCTAGAACGCCTTGAGGAAAAAGTTGATAAAATCACCAACGACTTCTCCACTCGCCTTGGATCTCTTTCTGACACTGTGATCGAAATTCAGCGCAACCTCTCGCATTTTTTATGTTGCCAAAGGGGCAAAAGAAATTAATGTTGGCTTTGAAATTTACTTTCGACAAACAATTCAAAAATTGATGATAACAAACCATTGAAGAGTGTTTGATACTAATGAATTATCAAGTTTATATTTTTAGCAAAAGACAGGTGAACGACTCTGAAATCAAACTCGGAAAGAAAACAACTCGAAAAGCAAGCTCGGAAAGAAAGCTTGATTTAAAGCGAAAAGTTGTTAAAGAAATTAAAGCGCAAAATGGAAAATCATTTAATTCAACGGCAAAGGCGAAATTCAAAGACTCAAGACTCGGGGTAGATAGGTCGGAGAGCGATCATTGTAACAAGGTAATTTTATGAGTTGATATTATCGTATAAGCTCAAGTATAAAATGAAACGAACTCAAATGGAATGAAAAACGCTTTACCGAACTTAAACGGAAAGAAAAATATTTTTTTAATATTTTTTCATGTTGCAGTCGACTAGAATCATCCTGTGTATTTTCTAGTAGTCGACTAAAACAATCAGTAGCTATAGGTTTTTCATCCACATCAAAGTAGTTGACTGAAATGAGCTTGAGTCGACTAGACTACATGTTGTAGTCGACTAGAACTCAATCTAGTTGACTAGATGAAGTAATGTAGTCGACTAAAACAAGAAGTAGTCGACTAGTTGATCCTCAAAACCTGCAGATTTTTCAGAAAACATTTTCCTTGTTTTGTGGATTGTGTTCAATGGTGTTCAAACGGCTCTTGTCTTTCAAATACAATATTCATTCTTCTTAACCCTAATGTCATGCTATATATAGAATGAGATATGTATATTGAAGACTAAGAGATTGAAAAACAAAAGAGAAATAAGTGAAAGAAAAGCTCTCAAAATTCTGCAGAAATTTTTCTTTACAAAAGCCATTGAAACCAAGCTTTGAAAAGTTGATTTTCTCCAAATTTCTTTGAAAATCAAAACCTCTAGTATCTCTTCTTATTCTCTAAATATCATTTATTGATCATATCCTTCGAGAATACATTTCTAGATCTATTGTAAAATCACCAAAAACACTTGAGCTTATATTGATTTATCTTCCATAAAAACCTTTGGGTTTTTAGTGTTTTTGTTCTTGAGTGATTTTATTGATTACATACTAATTTGTAATCTCGGACAAGTGAAGTCCACCGATTGTTGAAGAGAGGGTTGTTCTCTTGATTGAGAGACAAGCTCGAGAGGCTTGTATTGTAAAGGTTTTCCATTCCACCTGTGAAGGAAGAGCCATAGTGAAAGTATCGGGAAAAGTCTCAAGAAGGGGTTCTTGAGCCGAGGAGTAGGAGTTACCGAACCTCGAAAAATCACGGTGTCAATCTCTCTATCTCTTTCTCCTTACTTGATTAACTTGCATGCTATAATCACTTGAATATCTTGTATGCTATAATTTGTCTTGAAATTAATTGTTAGAGAATTGCAATTGAATCATCCATTTGTCTATCGAGAAATTGATTTTTGGTTATAGCGTATTCCTATTTTGAAAAGAGTTAGAAATATTTTTGAAAACCCTATTCACCCCCCCCCCCCCCCCCCCCCTCTAGGGTTATTTAGTGACTAACAATTGGTATTAGAGCCTAATCTCTCTTTATTTTAGACTTAACCGTCTTAGAGAACGATCATGTCATCGAATTTAGTCACTCATGTTGAAGGACAATCGAGCAATAGGCCCCCGTGGTTTGATGGATCAAATTATAGCTATTGGAAAACTAGAATGATAGATTTTCTTCAAGCTATTTATTACCAAATATGGCAAGTAGTTCTTGAAGGACTATTTGTATTAACTAAAATTGTTGATGGAAAAACCGTCCCCAAATTACCCAATGAGTGGGATAATGATGACCGTAAACTCATGTCGTACAATGCTAAAGCCAAAGTAAATTTAAATTGTGCTTTAAGTCCAAATGAATTTAATCGTGTATGTACTTGTTCAACGGCAAAAGAAATGTGGGATAAACTTGAAGTAACCTTTGAAGGAACATCTCAAGTACGAGAATCTAAAATTGACATACTCATGCATGAATATAAATTATGTGCTATGAAAGATGATGAAAATGTGAATTCTATGATGTCTCGTTTTACAAATATTTTGAATGGACTAAAGCATCTTGGTAGAATTGTTTCTAGATCCAATGCGTCACGAAAGGTGCTTAGAAGTCTTCCGGCCAAATGGGATGCAAAAGTAACAGCAATCAAAGAAGCTTATGACCTCAACACCATGAGTCTTGATGAGATTTTTGGCTCTCTACTCACTTGGGAAATCACATTAAAATCTCGTGAGGATGACATCAAGCCAAGAAAGGGGATAGCTTTGCAAGTCTCCACCAAAAATGAAATCAATGAGCCGAGTGAAGAAGAAGAGGATGAAGACATTGCCTTGTTCACTCAAAAATTCAAGAGATACCTTCAAAGGAAGAAAGCCAATGGTGGAAGATTCATGAAGAGAATACAACCAAAAGGCAAGCCTAGCAAAAGAGAACCCCCAACGTGTTTTAATTGTGGAAAGCCGGGACACTACAAAAGTGATTGCTTCAAGCTCAAAAAGGAAAATGAGAAAAGACCAAGCAAGACGGCAATGAATGTCACATGGGATGACTATGACTCATGCGACTCGGATGAGGATAAAAATGGCGATGAAACGACAAACATTATGATTTGCAAAACTATCATATGATGAACTTCTCCTTGATTATAATGATTTGCAAGACGCGTTTGAAGAATTACATGATGAATTTGAAAAATTAGCTAGAAAATACATTCTTCTCAAGAAAGCTAAAACCCCATGTAACTTCACTAGTTCAAACTTAGAAATTTCTTGTAATGACAAAAGCATTGAGCTAGAAAAGGAAAATAATCGGTTGAAAAATACTATAGATGATCAAATAAATGTCCTAGCTAAATTTACAAAAGGAAAAAAGAACCTTAGTATTATGTTAAGAAGACAAAAATGATCATTTTATAAATATGGTCTAGGATATGATGCCTTTGACAAAGATGCTATCATTTTGAAAAAGAGAAAATCACTTAGCTCTATATTTACTAGACAATCATTTCATGCATCTTCAAATGATTATAAACGTGTTACTTGCTACTATTGCAATAGAAAAGGGCACAAAGCAAATGTATGCTTTCATAGAAAGAAGAAAATTATGTCAAAAATGGTTTGGATTCCGAAAGGGACTATAGCATGCTCACATAGAAAAGAGAATGTTATAACGAAACAAATTTGGATTCCAAAAGGAACTATTGCCTCTCTATCTAACCTAAATGGACCCAAAACAGATTGGGTACCAATAAAAGTTGCTTGAACTTGTTTTGTAGGTATGCTTGAAGTCCACATCAAAAGAAAAGTGGTTTCTTGATAGCGGATGCTCAAGGCATATGACGGGAGATAAATCAAATTTTATCTTACTAAAATCATATGAAGGAGGAAACGTAACTTTTGGAGACAACTCTAAAGGTAAAATTATAGGAATTGGCTCAATCAGTATTTCCTCTTCTCTCTATTGATGATGTGCTCTTAGTTGATGGTTTGAAGCATAATTTATTTAGTATTAGTCAACTATGTGACAAGGGCTATGATATTATCTTTAGGACAAATGCATGCATAATCGAGAAATATGGGAAGTAAATGTTCAATGCCAAACGAAACGGAAATTTGTATACTTTGTTACTATGTGAATTGCATGAACAAGATGTTAAATGTTTTGTCACATCTAGCGAAAATAGTTGGTTATGGCATAGACGCCTAGGACATGCTAGTATGGATCTCATTCATCGTTTATCCAAAAATGACTTAGTCAAGGGCCTCCCAAAGACTAAATTTTCGAAAGATAAAATATGTAGTGCATGTCAAGTAGGAAAGCAAGTAAAGTCCTCTTTCAAGAGAAAGAAAGACATTACCACTTCTAGACCTTTAGAGTTACTTCACATGGATCTTTTTGGTCCGGAGAGATCGGCTAGCCTAGCCGGGAAACTCTATGTACTTGTTATAGGCGATGACTACTCTAGATATACTTGGGTTCACTTTCTTACTCATAAAAATGAAACTCACTCCATTCTTGAAAGATTTTATAGAGTCATTCAAAATGAAAAGGATTTGAAAATCAAGAAAATTAGAAGTGATAAAGGTAGGGAGTTTGAAAATCAAGACTTAGAGAAATTATGTGATGACCTCGGTGTTTCTCATGATCTCTCGGCCCCTAGAACCCCTCAACAAAACGGTGTAGTTGAAAGAAAGAATTGATCTCTACTAGAGATGGCTAGAACCATGTTAAATGAGCACAACCTTCCCCGAAGCCTTTGGGCGGAAGCGGTAAACACCGCTTGCCATATAATTTATCGTGTTATTTTTGGGATGAAGTTGGGGAAGACACCTTATGAGTTGTGGAATGGTCGAAAGCCCAATATTGGGTATTTCAAAGTTTTCAGGTGCAAATGTTTTGTGTTAAATGATAAGGATAACCTTGGAAAATTCGACTCCAAATCGGATGAAGCAATTTTTCTAGGAAATTATACAAGGAGTAAAGCCTTTCGTGTTTTTAATAAACGGACTTTGACTATGGTTGAGTCTATTCATGTTATCTTTGATGAATCACCCTCGTCACCATCACCTAGAATTGACCTAGAAGACGATGAGGTTGTTGGGATTGAGGATAATTTAAATACTCTCAATATCTCCAATTCATCAAGTTGCCAAAAGGAAATGAGGGAAGTTGAGCATCAATCCAATGATGACTTGACCAACTCAATGCCTAAAGCATGGAGGATTGTTCACAATCATCCTCTTGATCAAGTCATAGGTAATCCATCAAAAGTGGTTAGTACTAGATCTCAACTTAAAGATTTTTGCAACCACATAGCTTTTGTATCGCAAATCGAACCCAAGAACTTCCACAAAGCTCAATGTGATGATTCTTGGATTGTAGCAATGCAAGAGGAACTAAATCAATTTGAATGCAATCAAGTTTGGCGTTTAGTTCTTAGACCCGAAAATCAAACTATAATTGGCACAAAATGAGTTTTTCGAAACAAAAAGGATGAGAATGGAGTAATTATTCGAAATAAAGCAAGATTGGTAGCTCAGGGATATAATCAAGAGGAAGGCATCGACTACGATGAGACCTTTGCACCGGTAGCTAGGTTAGAAGCAATTAGAATGCTTCTTGCATTTGCATCTTATAGAAATTTTACTCTTTATCAAATGGATGTCAAAAGTGCTTTCTTAAATGGCGTCATAGAAGAAGAAGTCTTTGTGAAGCAACCACTCGGTTTTGAAAATAATCTTTTTCCAAATCATGTTTTCAAATTAGGTAAAGCTCTATATGGTTTAAAGCAAGCTCCTCGAGCTTGGTATGAGAGACTTAGCGGATTTTTGACTAAAAATGGTTTTACAAGAGGAAGAGTTGACAACACACTTTTTACAAAAACCATCAAGAATAATTTGTTGATTGTCCAAATTTATGTTGACGACATCATATTTGGCTCAACAAATAATTCTTTATGTAGGGAATTTGCTACAAGCATGCAAAATGAATTTGAAATGAGCATGATGGGCGAGTTGAATTTATTCTTAGGGTTGCAAATCAAGCAAAGCTCGGATGGCTTATTCATTAGCCAATCCAAGTACACTAAGGATTTGCTAAAGCGATTTGTTATAGAGGCTACCAAACATGCCATAACTCCTATGAGTTCCTCTATTAAGATTGATAAAGATGAAAATGGAAAATGTGTTGATATTACTAATTATAGAGGCATGATCGGTAGTTTGCTTTATTTAACCGCTAGTAGACCGGATATAATGTTTAGTGTATGCTTATGTGCCCGGTTTCAATCATGTCCTAAGGAATCTCATTTGCTTGCGGTCAAACGCATTTTTTGCTATCTAAGTGGTACAATAAACTTAGGGCTTTGGTATCCACGTGGAACTTCAATTGATCTTATTAGTTATTCGGATGCCGATTTTTGCGGGATGTAGAATTGATCGAAAAAGCACAAGCGGCACTTGTCATTTTCTAGGACACTCACTAGTATCTTGGTCAAGTAAAAAGCAAAATTCCATTGCATTATCTACGGCTGAAGCCGAATATGTGGCAGCCGGTAGTAGTTGCGCTCAAACTCTTTATATTAAGCAACAACTACTTGATTTCGGACTTACTTTCTCTCACATGCCTATTAAATGCGATAATACGAGTGCGATTTGTATTTCAAAGAATTCTATTCATCACTCACGCACCAAGCATATAGAGATTAGGCATAATTTTTTACGTGATCATGTTGCTAAGGGTGACGTTGAATAGGTTTTTATCGATACTAAAAATCAATTGGCGGATATTTTTACAAAACCACTTGTGGATGAATCATTTTCTAAAATTCGTCGAGAAATGGGATGGCCATGGTTTTTGATGTTTTATCTTAATTTCTGTCATAATCTTTATTTTTCATATTTTTTTAATTTTTGTGTATTTATTTCTTGATTTTTTTTTTTATTTTTATCATTCTTCCTTCTAGTCGACTCATCCTGTGTAGTTCAAACCATTCTAGGCGACTACTTTGGTCAGTAGTTTCACCATTGCATGTTCTTCACCTTTAGTCGACTACATTAACCCTTTAGTCGACTCATTTGCCATTCTAGTCGACTCAAACATTGTTTTAGTCGACTACTTGGTCTTCCTAGTCGACTCAACCCAATCCTAGTCGACTCAAACCCTATTCTAACCGACTCAGCCTTAGCCCTAGTCGACTCAACCCCTTTAAAACCTAAACCTCTTCTCTTTCTCTCCATCCGCCTCCCTCCATCTTCACACACCTTCATTTCATCCCATCTCAATACCTCTCATATTCCCATTTCTACCATTAAATCTTCATAAATCCTTCATTTATTTTGCATTTCTACCATCATTCACCCATTTCCTTCACTTATTTTCATCACTTTCATCATCTTCATCACATTCATATATACACATTCATATATCTATATATATACACCATCATATATCTATATATACACCATCTTCTATACATTTTTGTGTATTATTATCCACAATGCCACCAAAGACTCGAGGCCTTTTTCGGAAACGTTCCCGCATTGATGGAGGTCAAAGCTCCACCAATCCAAGCATTCATACGGCTGTTGACGAAGAGGAGTCGAATGAACCTCTTCTTCTTGAGGTACTTCTTCTTGATGATGATGATGGAAATAAATTCATCACTATTTTTAATCATCGCGCTCTTACTCTTTGCCGTATTGTCACACAAGTTTTATGCACTGAAATTAGGGCTCGAACTTTCGAGTTATTCCGAACAATTGGTTGGGATTTTTTCATCTCTCTCGACATTCCGGTACTTCTGTGAATTGTCAAAGCTTTTTATGCTTCTCTTGACAATCACAAGGAGAAATTTCGCCCTCATCTTCATTTCAATTTGTGTGGTAATGAGGTATTTGTTGATGACGGCGATATCAAGCGCATTTTCTCGCTTCCGACTGATGGAATTCGCCATTTCTCTAAGGATTGGTATAGGGCTGATGGGTTCGACTGTATTGAAGCAGTTCGAACTATATGCGTCGACAAGGACATCTCACAAGACGCCGGTATTCTCTCTTCTATGCTACTACCCGAGGCTAGATTTATCCATAATGTCATTACTTACTCTATTTTGCCTAAAACTAGTAGTCGTAGTAGTGTATCTCGCATGGAGGCTTTTTTAGTTTACTGCGTCATGACAGGAACCCGAGTTGATTTAGCGTATATTTTTCGTTCCGTCATACTTACCTGTCAGCGCAAGCCATCTGGCCCGCTTTTCTTTCCCGCGCACATTACATATTTACTGCAGTGGAAAGGTTTTTCATTTCCGAATGAAGTGTCTGAGCATCACCCTATTTTTCTTGACGCCACTCATGTCAAGCATATGCACATTTCCTCTGATGCGGAAGGGAATTTTATTTCTGAGCATGTACATGCTCCTAGTTCGCGCCCTGCTCCTAGTGGCTCTGCACCACGCCAGGAAGCCTCTTCCTCAGCTCCTCAGTTGGACAGTGCGTCTACTTCTCAAACGACTCTTCTCACCCAAATTCTTGGGGTTGTTCAGAATAATGCGGAGACTCTTCAGCGCCTTGATGCAACCGTGAACACAAATACGGAAGCAATTCGATTGATAACCGAGCGCCTTGTTCGTATTGATGAGGAAATGTCTAGCCGAATACACACTTTTTATAAAAACCATTAAGAAAAAATTGTTGAATGTCCAAATATATGTTGAGGACATTATATTCGGCTCAACAAATGATTCTCTTTGTAAAGATTTTGCGACAAGTATGAAAAATGAATTTGAAATGAGCATGATGGGTGAGTTGAACTTCTTATTAAGTTTGTAAATAAAGCAAAGCTCGGATGGCTTATTTGTTAGCCAATCCAAGTACACTAAAGATTTGCTAAAGCAATTTGGTATAGAGGTTACCAAACATGCCATAACTCATATGAGTACCTCTATTAAGCTTGACAAAGATGAAAATGGTAAATGTGTTGACATTACTAAATATAAAGGCATGATCGGTAGTTTGCTTTACTTAACCGCTAGTTGACCGGATATAATGTTTAGTGTGTGCTTATGTGCTTGTTTTCAATCTTGTCCTAAAGAAATGTATATTTCATTTTTTAAGTGGCACAATCAATCTAGGACTTTGGTATCCTCGAGGTACTTCACTTGATCTCATTAGTTATTCGGATTCCGACTTTGCCGGATGCAAAGTGCATCGCAAAAGCACAAGTGGCACATGTCACCTTCTAGAACACTCCCTTATATCTTGGTGTAAAAAGAAAAACACCGTTGCCTTATCTACCGCCAAAGTCGAATATGTTGCGGCCGGTAGTAGTTGCGCTCAAACTCTTTACATTAAGTAACAATTACTTGATTTTGGTATAATTTTTAATAAAGTGCCTATTAAATGTTATAATACTAGTGCTATTTGCATTTCCAAGAATCCTATTCAACACTCACGCACCAAGCACATCGAGATTAGGCATCATTTCTTAAGTGATCATGTAGCTAAAGGAGATGTTGAGTTGATTTTTATCGACACTAGTATTCAATTAGCGGATATTTTTCAATAATTCATAGGGAAATTGGTATGGCCGTTGACATTGAAGTGTTAGTTTAATCGTTACGGGCACCGGACTTGCAAAATATTTTTCAAAATTTTGAATTTTCAAAATTTTATAGGTGTCAGTCGACTGCCTATAGAAAACCAGCTAGTCGATCAGATTAAGAAGAGACTTTAGGTGTTTTTATATCGATTAGTCAGTCAAATGCCACTGCGCGAACTCTATTTTTAACCGCCTTCTTTTCATCTTCTCTCCAATTCTCTCAAATCACTCTCCACCACTTCATCATCTCACGCCACCTCTTCACTCCCATTCATTCCCCCACTTCTTCATATTCATCCCCCTTCTTTAAATCTCTGTATTTCCCTATGTCCCTCCTTCACCAATATATATATACATATACCCATATATCCCATATCTTCACACTTTCTACCCAAAATTTCTTCACCGTGTCTCTTTTTCTAATGATTATTGCCATTTTCATGGCCCCTAAGCCAGCTCAAGGTCACCCCACCCGCAAGAGAACTCGTCGCGATGGCAGTTTTCCTCCTCCTGCACCCTCTATCATACCATAGGATGCCGAAACCGAGTCTGATGAGTATCTTGTGCCATTGAGTACTGTTGCTCTATTTAGAAATGATGTCGACCAAATTCAGGCATACGAAACCAAATTCTTGCCTCAAAATCTTGCCCTTTGTTGTATTGTCACTCGAAGGCTATATGATGATATTAGCGCCAACACCTTCAATCTGTTCAAGAATATGGGCTGGGTTTTCTTCCTCTCACTCAATATTCCTCATTACCCGTGTGCCGTAAGAGCCTTCTACAACAATCTCTACAATTCGCCTCCTCCGCAAGCCCTCGCGTCTTTTCTCTCTACCAACATTAGCGGTGTTGAAATCGACCTCAGTGACGCCGACCTCAATACCCATTTTTGGCTTTAATCAGGCGGTATTTCTTATTACACTCCCTATGTGTGGTTTTCATCTAGCTCTTTCGACCCCCTCGAAGCCGTCCGGAGTATTTGCATCAATAAGGAAACCAACACAATTACTGAGTTTTCGAACTCTGCGCTCACTCTCGAGGCCCAAATTATCCACAACATTATCACCAACTCTATCTTGACTAAAACCGACAGCCGCAGCCTTGTTTCGAGTATGGAAGCCTTCCTTGTTGTTTGCATTATGTCCGGCACAAAGGTTAACTTGGCATTCATTTTTCGCACCGTTATCCTTGAGCGGAAAAAGATGGATAATGGCACTCTTGTTTTTCCTACTCACATTTCTTATCTTCTCAAGAAATGTGGTGTTCCACTTGTTGGCGAGCTTACCAAGCACACCCCCATCTTTATGGATACCACCCATCTTAAGCAAATATGCATTGCAAATAATTTCGATGGGGTTCTAGTATCTTTGAAAGTTGCTCCTCCGCATGACCAGGCTGGACCCTCCGCTTCTCCTCCTCCCGTCCCTCCGAATTCTTCTTTCCCCTCTCTGGGTAGCACTTTCGACATCCCTAATTTTTAGTTAGGAGCAAATTCCAAGCTTCTAAATCAAATTCTTGATGTCGTAAAGCGCAATGAGGAAGCTCAAAAGAATAATACCGTGACTCTACAACGTCTTGAGGAGAAAGTCGATAAAATCACCAACGACTTCTCCACTCGCCTTGGATCTCTTTCTGACACTATGACCGAAATTCAGCCCAACCTCCCGCATTTTTTATGTTGCCAAAGGGGCAGAAGAAATTAGTGTTGTCTTTGTAATTTACTTTCGACAAATAATTCCAAAATTGATGATAACAAACCATTGAAGAGTGTTTGATACTAATGAATTATCAAGTTTATATTTTCATCAAAAGATAGGTGAACGACTCTGAAATCAAACTCGGAAAGAAAACAACTCGAAAAGCAAGCTCGAAAAGAAAGCTTGATTTAAAGCAAAAAGTTGTTAAAGAAATTGAAGCGCAAAATGGAAAATCATTTAATTCAACGGCAAAGGCGAAAGTCGAAGACTCAAGACTCGGGGTAGATAGGTCGGGGAGCGATCATTGTAACAAGGTAATTTTATGCGTTGATATTATCGTATAAGCTCAAGTATAAATGAACCGAACTCAAATGGAATGAAAAACGCTTTACCGAACTTAAACGGAAATAAAAATATTTTTTAGATATTTTTTCAAGTTGCAGTCGACTAGAATCACCCTGTGTATTTTATAGTAGTCGACTAAAACAATCAGTTGCCACAGGTTTTTCATCCACATCAAAGTAGTCGACTGAAATGAGCTTGAGTCGACTAGACTACATGTTGTAGTCGACTAGAACTCAATCTAGTCGACTAGATGAAGTAATGTAGTCGACTAAAACAAGAAGTAGTCGACTAGTTGATCCTCAAAACCTGCAGATTTTTCAAAAAATATTTTCCTTGTTGTGTGGATTGTGTTCAATGGTGTTCAAACGGCTCTTGTCTTTCAAATACAATATTCATTCTTCTTAACCCTAATGCCATGCTATATATAGAATGAGATATGTATATTGAAGACTTAGAGATTGAAAAACAAAAGAGAAAGAAGTGAAAGAAAAGCTCTCAAAATTCTGCATAAATTTTTCTCTACAAAAGCCATTGAAACCAAGCTTTGAAAAGTTGATTTTCTCCAAATTTATTTGAAAATCAAAACCTCTGGTATCTCTTCTTATTCTCCAAATATCAGTTATTGATCATATCCTTCGAGAATACATTTCTAGATCTATTGTAAAATCACCAAAAACACTTGAGCTTATATTGATTTATCTTCCATAAAAACCTTTGGGTTTTGAGTGTTTTTGTTCTTGAGTGATTTTATTGATTACATACGAATTTGTAATCTCGGACAAGTGAAGTCCACCGATTGTTCAAGAGAGGGTTGTTCTCTTGATTGAGAGACAAGCTCGAGAGGCATGTATTGTAAAGGTTTTCCATTCCACCTGTGAAGGAAGGGCCATAGTGAAAGGATCGGAAAAATTCTCAAGATGGGGTTCTTGAGCCGAGGAGTAGGAGTTACCGAACATCGAGAATAAATAACGGTGTCAATCTCTCTATCTCTTTCTCCTTACTTGATTAACTTGCATGCTATAATCACTTGAATATCTTGTATGCTATAATTTGTCTTGAAATTAATTGTTAGAGAATTGCAATTGAATCATCCACTTGTCTATCGAGAAATTAATTTTTGGTTATAGCGTATTCCAATTTTGAAAAGAGTTAGAAATATTTTTGAAAACCCTATTCACCCCCCCCCCCCCCCCCCCCCCCTCGAGGGTTATTTATTTAGTGACTAACAATTAGGATTTTATGTTTAGAAGTATTTGAATTTTGTGTGTTCTTTTGTATGCTTCATTTCATGTTTTTGCTTATTGTAGTAAACATCACGTACTTGAAATGAAAATATGTTGCTTTGTGTTTCATTACGTCATTTTCGCTTAATGCCTATTTAATTACAAAATTCATTCACGAAGGGGGAGCATGTAAAGCAAAAATTGAGGGGGAGTATCATTTAATACTTCACCATTTTCGGATAAACACGAAAGGTTTTGTCATCATCAAAAAGGGGGAGATTGTTCGCTTTAAAATTTACGGTCGGATAAAAATACATTTTTTGATTATTACAAACCATTTATGCGTGTTTGGTACTAATGTAATTTGAGTTAAATGTTTCAGCAAAAGACAGGAAAATAATGCTCGAAAAAGAATGTTTAACACAAAATCAAAAAATAGAATTAAAATAGCAAAAACAAGAAAGGACAAAATGGTCAACGAAAAGCAGAAATTGAAGACTCAAGATCGGGGTATATAGGTCGGGGTGCGAATACTATAACAAGGTATTTTATACGTTGATTAGTCCTATAAGCTCAAGTGATTAAAGAACTGAACTCAAAATGGAATGAAAATGAATAATTTAAGTCGTCGAGTTTCACCCAGTCGAGTGGCCAAGCTATGGCAGTGACCCAGTCGACTACCAGTACAAAACTGGGTAGTCAACTGGAATAGTCAGAGAGTTTGAGAATATTTAATCGCATTAGGCAGTCGACTGGCCATTCAAGGCAGTCGACTGGCTCTTAAGGTAGTCAATTGGGTTTCTTGAGGCAATCGACTAGCAGTGATCATTGGGAAAAATATTTTAAAACTTAGATTGGAGGCAGTCGATTAGGTGACCCAATTTTTGATAAAAATTTATTTTTTTAAATATGTTTTCCCATCACTTGGTGTATTATTCTCCCAACATTTCCAAACTCACTCTCCTACTCTTCAAGTGTGAGATTCACTCTCTCAAACCCTAATGTTCACTATATAAACAAAGAGATGCGAAATTGAGATAGTTAGTTCTGGTGTGAGAAATTCTTCAAATCTTCATCTTCAAATTTTTTCTCTAGCACACTTTGAAAAGCCATTGAAGTCAAGAAGCAAGAAGCTTGATTTTCAACTCAAATCTTTTGAAGCTTTAAACTCTAATGTCATTTTTATTCTCTTGAGCACACTTGTTGAAATCATTCATTTGAGAATACTCATCTAGAGTTCTTGAAATATCACTTAAAAACACTTGAGCTTATATTGATCAATCTTCCATAAAAATCTTAAGGTTTTGAGTGTTTTTATTTGTTGAGTGATATATTGATTGCATATACAAATTTGTAATCTTGGATTAGTGAGGCCTATTGGTTCAAGAGATGATTGTTCTCTTGAATGTGAGACGAGTTCGTTAGCTCGTGTGTAAAGGTTTAATATTCCACCTGTGAAGGAAGAGTCATAGTGAAAGGATCGGGAAAAGTCTCAAGAAGGGGTTCTTGAGCCGAGGAGTAGGAGTTACCAAATCTCAAAAAATTGCGGTGTCAATCTCTCTTTCTCAATCTCTATTTCTTTACTTCAATATCTTGCATGCTATATTTATTTCATTATTTTGCATGTTATGTTAATCTTGTAATAATTTGTTAGATCAATTAACTTGAACTTTCAAATTGTAACTATTTCTTATTTATTGAACTAATTGATTATTAGATATAGATTGTTTTATTTTTCGAAAATAGGTAAAGAATTTATTGAAAAACCCTATTCACCCCCCTCTAGGGTTAATTAGTGACTAACACATACTGTGATGATTGTAGTAGTTAAAAGACTATACTGATTTGCAATATAAAATTCTATGTTTATTCTAAATTATTGTCTTAGATGGAATGAATGTATTATTTTATACAACTATGATTATTCAATATGAGCAGGAACTCGGATTCTTAATTATGATTTTCTACACAATGGTGGTAATGAAACTTGAAATCCTAAGTTGACAGAGGCCATGCCTTGGTGATTTAATATAGACATGCTTTAGTTGATTTTCATACATTAGGAGTAGATTAGAGTAATATAATTGGAATGCACTGGTTAGGTTAGTCATGAGATGGGTTGTCGCAATCCAGTTGATGGTACTCCTTTTTGGGTCATATTTAGCTACTTGCGGTACGACCTGATTCACAGTTATGGATCACCCTCTTACAGTTGATACAATAAGGAATTATATTATGTGGTTAGTGGTGGAGCGATGAAAACCCTAGTTTTCTCTCTCATCTGAATCACAACCAATTTACTTTACTTTCTAGATAATTTTAGTTAATTTAGATAATTTGGTCTTTGACCACCCAAACAAACCTTTTTCAGAAAATTTAATTCAATATTTTTGAATTGCTAAAGTGAACAATCTTAGTCTCTATGGGATCAATATCCCTTACTCAAGCCGTTGTTATTCTACAATTGATATGTGCGCTTGCGTAGGGTAAAACCTAGCATTGTTAAGGTGTCATTTTTAACTACATATTTTAAACACCTGACGTCACATCAAGTTTTTTACTGCCGTTGCCGGGGACTAAGCATTGCTCATTAGCTTTAGTAGTTTATTTACATTGTGTTATTGTAGTGTAAAGAAAGTTGGAATTTTTGTGTGATTGATAGGTACTCTGAAAAGCATTAAGGGATTTGGCGGAGCAGAAGTTACATTGTTTGATCTCTAGTGAGTTTTAGTTTATCTTACTTTCGTGGATAATGTAAGAACATATTTGAGTATTGTTTATTTATGGCATGTTTTATACAATAACCATGTTGAGTGTTAGAAAGGTTGGTTTGGTTTCAATGACTCCTATAGTCTTCATCAAAGGCAAAATCAACCATTGAAGTAGTGAAGAATACAAGTGAAGCACGAAAGTGAGCATATTGAGGAAAAATGTCTCCTGGAGGGCGAAAATAGCATTTTCCAAAGCCATCACTTCAAGTAAAAAGTATCGTGGATTCAAGAGGGTCGTTTTGGCGCAGTTGTAGAGAAAAGTGGTTTTAACAAAAATACCTATGTCTAAGCCTACGCTTTCAGAATCAAAAAGTGGCTGGAAAGTGGAGTTTTACGCTTGAAGGTACTCTTGGACCTACACTTCAAGCGTAGCTATGATACGTTTCAAGCGTAGCTGAGACAAGGATTTTTCTAAATTTTGCTGAGATGTCCAAATTTGCCTATGGTTGGTTTTATGATGTGTTCACAACTCATACATATTATAGTGCATGTTATATACATGATATACACCAGAGAAGAGGGTTTGACTTGGATAGGTGTGAAATTACAAGAAAGGGAAAACTTAGGGTTTGATTCATCATTGCCTATAAATACCAGGTCTACAACAAGAGGAGGCACGTTTTTTGATCTCTGTTAATTTTCTATAGCTTCATCTTCTTCAGAGATATATGGTGAGACAATATTATTGAGTGAATATATATACACAACTTCTCTCTTGTTATCGAGTGTCTCCAATTATGCTTCTACATCAACAATTCTCATGCATAATTGGATGTTCTAGTTGCTGAAAAATCCACACACCGTCTATAGCAATGTGGTTGCATTGATCTATTGAAGAACGGAGCAATCTGAGTGTGGAAATCGAAGCAGGAGGCTTCGTGGTTATTCGATCTGTTGAGAAGCAGAGCTGTCATAGTATGGAAATCGGAGCGAGAGCTTCGTGGAGCGCGAGTGAATCTAGACTTTCAGGCGTCGAGTGAAGAATAGAAAATTACAGTGGTTATAAGTTTTGTTTTCATAGAGTCTATACAAATTCTCCGATTCATAGTGCATCGATACCCGAGCGTATCCATGGTTTTTACTTTGAGTCTTTCCAAGGTTTTTCATGTAAAAATCTCTGTGTCTTCTCATGATTTAAATTTCTGCACTTATATTCATATTTTCTTGATTGATCTATTTTGATAATTGAATTGAGAATTAGGGTTTGTGACTAATTAAAAATGAATTTCCACTAAATAATTTTAATTGATCTTAAAATCGACAAATATCCTATTCACCCCCCTCTAGGCTAATTTCATTATCGTCTAGGTTGTAACGCCCCACGTTTTCCTTTCACTTTTCTGGAATTCTTTTCCATGTGTTAATGTTTTGCGACGTCACTTATTCATGACGTCTTGTGTATTCTCGGTACGAGTAAATTTTTCGCGTTTAAGTTTTGGACTTAGTGGGACGACTTTGTGGTATTTCGTTTCCGGTTTTGTGGATTTGAGTATCGCCAACGACTACGAGGGTTCGTGCAACGTTTTCTCGTTGGAGCTTCGGCAATCGTGTTACGTTCTCGAAAGTTCTAACCTAGTTTAGTGTAGACGTTCGGTGTAGAACTTATATGAAATTCTTGTTATATTTTCGTGTTGTAACTAATGAAAATTATTAGAAACGATTTCGGGAAAGAAATGACCTAGGGGTATATGAGTAATTTCATATTTGGAGCAATTAATGAAAATTGTAGAGAATTGGCTAAGTGTTGGTGTATGGATGGCATAGTGGTAATTAGAGAGGATGACAAGGGGTAGAAGGGTAATTAAGAGGCTTGATGGCACTCTTGTAATTAACTCCAACTTTGGCATATTTTGGTCATTTCCACATTTTATGTGTTGTCTCATTCCTGGCCATTGATCTCATTCTCCCATCTTTGTTTTAGACCCTTAGATCATAAGGCCTTGTTTGGTTGGCACTTAAATGGAATAATCCATTATTGTTGGTCATCCACTTGGCAAGACTTTTTGTCAACCATTGGATGATTAATTATTTCCCATCTTCATTCTAGGCCCTTTGATGATAAGGCCTTGTTTGGCAAATTAATGGATTTTGTGATTTGTGTAATAAGTCTTCCACTTGGCAAGACTTATTCCTAGCCCTTGGATTCATTTCCTTTTCCCCATCTTTATTATGGACCCTTGGATGGTGAGTGGTGTGAGTGGAGAATCTCTACATATGGCAAGTCTTCCACTTTGCAAGACTTCATCTTCTTCTTCTCCATTTTCTCTCATTTTCTTCCTCTTTGTTCTTCTCCACTTATGGGTGGAATTCATCACCCTAAGTTGGGATTTTGGTGTGGCCATCAACATAGAAGAGGTTCATGGTGTCCTTTTCTTTGGTTTAAGCTAAATATGGGTAAGTGTTCTTCATCCCTTGTGTGTTTCCATTTCAAACCAAGTTAGGGTTTCTTGTTATAACCATTAAATGTTTCTTGCTCTCTTCTTGTGTTGGAGCTTGATTCATGGTTAGGAGGTCATGGTGAAGCTTTCCACCGGTTTACTCCTTGGATTTTGGTTGAGGAAGAGCTAGGGTTTCATGGGCTTTGCTTGGTGGTTTTGGTGGTTTGCTCTTCAAGAGGTAGGGGGAAAACTTCCTAACTAGCCATCTTGTGATTGTGTAATAAGATAAATTGGATTCTAGGATTTCTAGCATTAAAATGAAATTTGCTAAGTATATCCTTGGAAATATGAAGTTAGGGTTATAGCATGTTATATGACTTAACCTTTGTGTATAGAGTATTTTTGATAGTATTGAATAGGGTTATGAAGCATGCTAGCTAAGTGGTTGTTCTTGAGATTTCTTATATGCAAGTGTGCTTGTATGCCTATGTATATGTGGATATATATATATATATGTGTGTGGGTATTGTGGTGTGTATGTGTAAGAGTAGTTATACATATGTGCATGTGGGTGTTAGGGAGGTAGCCTTAGAATGAGATTAGGCTAGTTCCTTTGGTTAGTACCTTGGAGGTATTTTTGGACTTCATGACATGTTGAGAGGTGATATGTGAAAACTTGCTAAATTGAACTAAAAGCATGTTTAAAAGAGATTTCGAGAATTATATTGGATTCATGTGGATATATATATATATGTGAGTTGGTCTTGATAGTTTAGACTATGAATTAGGCCCTTGGGAACATGATTTGTGATATAAATTATGTTGTGATATATTGCTTAACAAATGTTAAATTGTAAGCCTTGTGAGAAATTGAACGCAATATAATGTTATTTGATAGAAGCATGTATTGTGATGGCATATGGTTATGATAAAAACCTTTATGCGTTTTGGGGTACACCATGTAGTGTCAAAAGCATGGGTGTAGGGTTTATACGGATTATGTATTCGTAAGTGTAAGTAGTCTTGTGTCGAATCGTCGCAACAACTGGCCAGGGGGTGTTCCCATCCTACGGAATAATGAGCCGTGAATGGGGTATAGGGTGAGTCGTCTCATTCTCGAAGTCGCGGGTCGTCTCGTGCATTCGTTATACGAATCTTTAGGCACGGGTCGTCTCGTGCCAACCGCCTTCCTTGTTGAAAGTGAAATGTCAAAAACACTTGGGAAGAATCGGTGCGGTACTCTTTCTCGTTATAAATGAGTAGGGTATAAATTCGTTAACCTATATTGGGCAAGCGCATATTATGGGGTGTGTTGAGTTATATTGTACTTGAACTATCCCATATGTGTGATTATGATATTATTCCATGTGATGGAGGAGCATGTTTAAATATGAATTTTGTGAAATAATTCATTTGTTATTTAAAATGCTCAATTGGAATTGAAGGATGTGAAAAATGTAAATTCCATGACTTATTTAAAGTATAATGTGAGATCAATAATTATGCTTATTGCTATGTGCCATTATACCCTAAGAGGAGGGGGTGATATGAGTTGGTTTAAGGGCTTACTTGTGATAAGTAAAGTCGGTGTAGGTTGTGACCTTGGTTGATGGTGTATAATGACCTTATGATCTTGTTAGAAACCTAGGTGATGTGGTTTCGAATATGAAATTGAGGTTGAAAGAATCGGAAGGGGTTCTTGATTTGAAAACTAGTTGGTTCCGTGGCAACGGCCACTAGGTTCCCTTTAGCGGTCTTAAGGAGTGGATTGTCGTCAGAGTTGTAGTCATTCCCGGTTAAGAGGGTGGTGAATTCGAATGTCAAGTGAAGTGTGGTTGAGTTAGAGTTAGTGCCTTGTGTATAGTCACTTGCCCTTATCTTCAAGTTGCTTTTGAACTTCGGTTCTTCATTCATTTGCCTCATTTGAGCGTCTCTAAAATCACTTGGTTTTCCGTTGGTTTCGGTTGTTCCTGAAAACGGATTGTTCGTAAGACTTGTGTTTTAGTCTATTTGGTCTTTGAGTGAAAAACCCATTTTCGCCTACCCCCGTGATGCCGACAAAAACTTTGAGTTTTGAAATGGTTTTAAAAATCAAGAAATAAAGGATTTTGACTTTTGAAAGTCGGTGGTATCCAAAACGGATACCGGGGGCAAGACGGTTAGTTTTACGGATTTTCAAGAAAGTATTTTTGATAAAACTAAACCGAGATTAAATGATAGTTTCTCATTTCTAAAGTTCCTAAATGAGTTGAGGACTTTTGTCTCATGATTCCTAAGGCTTTGAAGCTGTTTGGAAGTCATTTTTGAGGTTTTCTAACCTAGGCAATCGACTGGCCCCTTCCAGGCAGTCGACTGGGTCAACTAAGCTTTTTCCCGTAAGAATTTTGGAACTCTCTGGTCCAGCCAGTCGACTGGGTCATCAGACAGCCGACTGGGTAAACTAGCCAGTCGACTGGGTCAGCTTTGGGTGGATTTTTCCTGATTTTCAAAAATTCATTTCTCTCACCTCGTAACTCGGATTGAGGTCCCGTTTGTTCCTATGGCTCGTGCTAGGAACAAAATTTGTATATAAAACTTAAAATAATTTATTTAAATTCAAAATGACTGTTTTACCCTTGGAGAAAGAGGGGTACTTCAACTTTCCATTTGTCTTATCGGCGTTGTCCGATACCGTTTTCAAAACTTCATATCTCTTGCGTCAGGGCTTTGAATTTGATCCCGTTTGTTTTTATGGTTCAACCTATGTCCAAATAGGTGGGGAAACCTTTGAAAGTACATCTTTGCCCTTGAAATGATCATTTTACCCTTTGGTGAACATGTGACCTTTGATTGGTCGGTGTGATGGGTTATTCAATCCATTTCACTTCCTTTTGTTGTTGGGAAACCTTTGTGACTTACCTTAGGTTTACATGAATGTTTTACCCCTGTGTTGGGTTTATGGATGTCATTAGTGGCATATGAAGTGATTGATAGTATGATTCGATAGCAATTTGAGGTTTTGGAGTTCGGTATGCCTGTGGCCTAGGAACTATAAGTGTTATCATTCCTAGAGTGTTATGAATAGGAGGTTTACTCCCATGATTTGGTGATAGTGTTGAGGTGATAGTGTTGTGTTGATTGTCAGTGTGGGAGTGACGGGTACGAGTCATAGTGATCTATGACGGGGGTTGTACTACGTATCTGGTATTGGTTATATATCCTTGTATGTATATATATATATATACGTGCGTATATATATATATATAGGTGTGAGTTATTTCATGTTGTTGCAATATAGTTTCACTATATGTTATTTGCTTATTTGTGGATGCATGGTAGGGAACTAGTGGGATGTATTCCGGGGTCTTGTCTTGGCGTGATTGCCAGGTGGGATATTTGACTGACCTAGGATAGATGCATGTACACGGGTTGGTTTTCATTTGATTTGAACGGTCGTAGGATGTGATGGTTATGATTTCTTTCTCCTACGGGGCTCAATGAGCTCACCCCGGCAGCGGTATGCCTGGTGGTTTACACCACCAGTTTGCAGGAAATGTTTCGGTTATGGACAACGTGGAGTGCAGGATGGTTCGTGGCACTGATGTTGTTGCGGGGTTTGGGACGCTATATATATATAGAGTTGTACCTTTTGTTTCATTTCTTGTTCCCTGTATTGGGACCATCGATGTTGTACCTCTTGGGAGCCAGTCTGTTGGCCTATCCCTTCCTTGTATTCAGTATTGTTACATCGTTGTAGAGATGTATTCTTTCGGCACTTAGACGTGCCTTGTGTATCATTTGGTTTAGCTTCCGCTTTGTTGTGTGTGGAATTATTATTGATAATAAGATTCCATCCGGTTTATGGTTGTTTAGTATATTGATTGGTCGCTCATTTTACGGATCACGACCCGGATTCCTCGGATGTCCCGGTTTAGGAGTCTTAGGAAATTTGGGGCGTGACATAGGTAATTTCAGATAATTTTAGTTTTATTTTCTGTTAATATTTAGGATAGTTGTGAAGTAAAAAAAAAAATTGTTTGATGTATGACCGATCGAAAATCCTGTTTTGATCTCAACATTGAATTAGAACCTTTTGATCTTGAGATCGAATAGAATTTTTATCGAAAACATCGAGCTATTTAAGAGCATCATCGTTAGTCAGAAGAAGCGATGGATGACCAAAGAGCCAACCAACAGAGGGCACCGGAGACATCCCTGAAAGGATATTACGCACCCGATGCGTATGATTCCTATGCTAATTTTCTAGAAGAAGAAGGAGCGAAGCACTTTGAAATCAAAACGAGCGTTATCAATATGCTTCCAAAATTTTCTAGCCTTAGGATAGAGGACCCATACCAACACATTAATGATTTCTTAGAGATTTTCTCAACTATAATGTATGATAATCTATCTAAGAATGATTTCCGAGTGCGTCTATTTCCTTGGTCGTTGAGAGTGAAAGCTAAAATATGGTACGTCAAATTAGATAAGGCAATTAAAATTGATTAGGAAGTCCTTAAATTTGAATTCATAGAGAAGCATTATCCCATAGGAAAGACCTTGGAGGCACAAGATGGGATCAAAAGTTTTAGAGAATTGCCTGGTAAGAAGTTCCATGATGCTTGGGAGAGATATACTGAAATCTTGTATAAGTGTCCCCACCAAAGGTTTGCTGAACAGGATATATATAAGAATTTTTACATGGGACTGGGAGATAAACATAAGAATTTGATAGATGAGGTAACACAAGGGTAATTTATCCTGAAGCCAACAAAAGAATTCTTAGACTTATTTAACAGTATTAGTAAGAATACAATTCAAACTGAATCTGAGTTGAGGTCTAGAGGTGCACTAGATAAAAGATATGAGAAAGCTTATGTTGTGAATCACGATGATGTGAGAGATTTAGTGGCATTGATAGGAGAGAAATTATAAAGATTTGAAAAGCTTCTCCAGATAAATCATTCTCCTAGAAGAGAAGTGTCATAGGTAGAAGTCGATTATTCCCACAATGAGTGTCAATATAGTGAATTCGTTGATGCCAATGCTAATAGGGATGGCAACAGGTCGGGTTTGGGACGGGTTTGACTAATACCATTACCACCCCATTTAAAAATTACTAATACGAAATCCGCCCCAAACCCGTGACGGGTTGTAATCGGTAATACCATTACCACCCCTTCGGTATAAACGGGTTCCATCAGGTTACCATCGGTTGTACTAGATTATTTCTAATAAATTAGAAGCACAGTTGTTTTACTAAATTATTTGATGACAAATTAAGTTATAATGTGTTTGATGACAAATTAAGTTATAGACCAAGTATCTCTCTTATTCTAGGCATATATTTTGTTTTACGTTATAAACCAAATCTCCCACATATTTAGACAAACAAATGTATATATACGCATATTGACTGAAATTCTTCCAAAAATATATATATATATATATATATATAGATGTCAGCACCAAAAATCAGATTAATGAGTTATATATAGACAAAGACGCACATATATATATATATATATATAAAAATTAAAATTAAAATCGTAAACGGGTCGAGGTCAGGTTACCAACGGGTTTTCCAGAAAACCCAAACCCGACCCGAACCCGCTTCGGGTTTTAATTTTGGATACCAAATCCGTCACAAACCCGTTTATAAGTTTACCAAACCCGTCACAATCGGGTTGGGACAGGTCGGAACCCTGTCTGATCGGACCATTTTGTCATCCCTAAATGCTAATGTAGCATGGAATTACCTAAACATTGTTCATTTCACCAATTCATACACATCAAATGTCCAAAATTATCCCTCTATTTCATCTTAATCTTCGAATGTGGAATCAATGTTCCCTCAGGAACAATAATCATATAATTCACAACCAAGGTTTTAATAGAGTCAACAATCATATCAATCCCCACCAACAATCATGGCTCAAAACTCTCAGTCAAATTACCAACCCAAATAGTCATCTACTAATTCTCAGGCTCTCCAACCATTCAATAATAATTAGGTTGTCCAACCATATAATTATCAAACTCAGTCTCAAGGAAACCAAACCCAAGGATTCAATCCAAATCAAGCTTACCCTCAATATCCTCAAAACCATCTCCAAAATAAAAATTCAATTCAAAATTCACCACCAAGACTACCTTGATTTAAATAAGAGGTGATGAGTGCCCTGAGGGAGTTAAAAGATCAATCTAATAATTATTAGGTGACTATCCAAACAGTGAACTCTCATTCCCAATTTATGGCTCAAATGGGAGCCCAAATGGTACAAGTAGCGAATGTTGTGGATAGGATAGAGAGAATATTGCCTAGTTAGCCAGTGGCTAACCCAAAACCGCAACAAGCATTGGAGCTTGAATCCTTTGTTGAGACCCATCATGAGACTGTCCAAACGATCACAATTTTGAGAAATGGAAAGGGGGTGGAAAATAGGGCTGAGGACTAATATGAGGAGAGGCTGAATAAGAAAAAGACCCAAGAAGTTCAAAGAAAGGTAGAAGAAAAAGGCTGAGAAAGTTCAGAAAGATTTAATAGGAGGAAAAACAGGATGAGACAACACCAGGAGAGTTGGATAAGGCATACTATGAGGAGGCAACACCATTCCCTCAATGTCTTAGAGAGCCGACCAAAAATGGTAAGAATAAAAAGTTTACATGGTGAAGACATTCCGATAAGTCAAGATTAATCTATCTCTCTTAGACATTATAGACCAAATACCACCCTATGCTAAGTTTTTGAAGGACCTCTGTACCTAAAAGCGTAAAAGTAGAACTAAGGTCCCGAAGAAGATTTTGTTGACTGAACAAGTTCGATTTTACTGACTGATACTCCACCTAAGAGGAAAGATCCTGGTGCTCCCATTATCTCTTGTATCATTGGTGACCAAAAGATTAGTAGAGCTCTTCTTGACCTCAATGCGAGTGTTAATTTATTACCTTACGCAGTATATCAGTAGCTAGGGTTGGGAGAGCTCAACCCTACATCGGTGGTACTTCAATTGGCAGATAGATCAACTAAACAATTGAGAGGAATTATGGAGGATGTAATTGTTCAAGTGGGTAAGTTTTATTATCATGTAGACTTTTTGGTGTTAGACATGGAACTTGACCACAGATCAAGGAGACATATCTCTGTTGTCTTAGGAATACCGTTTTTGGCTACGGCGAATGCATGCGTTAATTGCAGCACAGGGGTTATGGATATATCTTTTGGGGACCTAAAGATGAGGATGAATGTTTTTGATATTAACCATCAATTATCTGAACCAGCAGCATTGGTACCCGATAACTCACTTTATAAGATTCGGTTATATGACGGTACTGAAGGTCGAGAAAAGAGCTTAGTGACAAATAAGCAAGATGTGGAGGCAAAGTTTAAAAACTGGGAGGATCAACAACAATCAAAGTTGGAAGTTATCGCGGCATTGGAAGTTACTTTATACTCGCTGTCAAAGAGAGCACCAAGAGAGTCGGCTGGCCCTCAACTTATTCCTCCATAAGAGTTAATGCTTGAGAGTACACTTTATGAAATGGTGTTGTGTGGGTTAATTGAGGATCAAGAGAATGGCGTATTCAAAGATAAAGAGGGTGTGAAGATTGTGAGAGCTGATCATTTACCACGAATTGTCATAGAGCCTACCAAGGATAACAACCCTCTTAAGGATCCCTTTCCAGATGAGAAAGTGTCAAGTATAAACATGGTAGACAAGTTGTATGCCTGGGAAGATCCACGATTAAGAAATGAGTGTGAGGGGATACGGAATTGTGCTTATGAGGATGTTCGAATTTACATAGCTCGGATAAGAGTACATCAAGCTAAACATGTTCGACTTAAGTTCTTTGAGCTTGACCGGAAAGGACGGTGGTGTAATTCAAGACTGAAATTTTTTCGAGGTAAGATCCGGTTAAGATGGGATGGACCATTTAAACTTAAATCGGTTTACCCCCACAGAGAGGTAGGTTTTGGAAATGAGAGGATAAAGAGGCGTGGTCAGCGGCTAAAGATTTATGAGGAGATTAATCCAGGACCGGAATTCATGGCATCTGTCAATTTAATGGAGAGTGATAAATTGGTGGAAGGGACATTGCATAAGGTATTGAAGGATGATCTATTGGACACATTACATGTACATGGGTGGAGTTAGAACGTGACAGAGGAGGTATTATATATGGTGATTATTGTTTTATATTTGATGTCATGGATAATACTAATTATCCACGGGTGAGAACACTGATAGAGTCACCTCCTATATTTTGTCCTTTGATTAGGGGAAGTATTACAGAGAGGAAGGGTGTTGGATAGCCTTTGAGGAGCTATCGTGCCAACGACGTTAAACATTGGTCCTAGGCTGTGAAAGTTAGTTTCTAGCATCGGTTTGAAGAATAGGAAATCATTTAATTTATGTAATTTCAATTCTTAGAGATGGTAGACCCTTAAGGCCACGTTTTTGTCTTTGTTTTTTTTTTCTTTTGTTTTTTTTATAGGATTATAAGCCCTTAAGGCCAAATCATAAAAAAATCAATAAAACAAAAAGAAGAGAATTTTTAATTCCTTGAAAAATTTGTGTGAATATTTTGATATTTTTAAAATTTATTTTTCCCTTGTGGGTATTTTTACTTTATTGCGTATATCTACAGGTGATCCAAATTAAGTTTGGGGGAGAAGATCAAGTGCTTCAATGTTGAATCCAGAATTGAACTTCAAGGATAAGTGTATCTGTTCTCATATTTTATTTTTGACCATGGGGACATTGTCTCATTTAAGTTTGGGGGTGAAGGTATAGGATTACAAGGAATAAAATTTTCAAAAACTTTTGAAATTTTAAAAACATTTGGAACAGTTCTTTGTTTTCACGCATGATTGATTTACATTACAATTTAATTGAGTTCATGTTTATGATCTATAAGTAGTATGTGATGTGATATTTCCATTCATGAGAGTAATGATTAGATTGAGTTAGTGGAGTGATGTGATTTTACATGGGTCAGTGAATAAGTGAAATTGAAATCAAGAAGGACGACTTTGACCTATAAGCACAATCACACATTCACTATGATAAATAAGTTGATCTTTTACTATGTAGTTGGAAAAATAATTTTGCCACAATAAAAGGGGAGATGGGGAGATGTATGGTTGAAATGGAGAAAATTGAAAAAATCTTTTTTGAGAAAATAAAATGCAAAAAACAGTTCTTCAATCTGAGTAACTGGGTCTTGGTATCACCAATATCACTGTTCACGTTTAAAGGGGAGAAGACTGATGAGCATAAATCTCATAGAAGACGCTCGGGCCCAGTTGGTCGGGACTAAAAATCCCCGCTGAAAAGTCTGGAGACTTAGAAAGACAAAAAGGGATAATATTGGAAAGATGGAAACATATAATTTTATAAAAAAATGGCAAGATTTGATTAATTAAATAGGAGAAGAGAAATTGAAATATCATAGTTTAGTGTTCATAAGATCACGGAAGGTTGTCTTGTTGGGAGTAGAAAGTAGTGAAATCATTCACTTTAGTGGGAACCGTTCATGACACGAAGCTCGATATAATTATTGTTCGGTAGTGAATGGGAGTATTTGTGTCCATGCTATCTTTTGCATTATATCATGACTTAATTGAACTTGTGTGTGGACTCATGAATGCGTGATTATAGAGAACTGAGATGCTTGTAGGTACCATCAGTAGAAACCTTCACGAGACTTCACTCGTCCACTAGGGGTAACCTAGGGGTTTAAAAGGCTTGTTACAGTTGCTAAGTGTAATCGTCGACCCTCATGAAGCAAGGTATTAGGTTAGGTTAGTTAGAGTAGATAGATTAAAAATCATCACAAGAAAGTTTCCCTGAGTTCATTGCTAAGGGACAAGCAATATGTAAGTTTGGGGGTATGATAGGTGCTCAAAAGTATCCATTTTAAGCTCCTATCTTACTGTTGTTACGACCTTTCATTTCATTATTTGGTATTTTTATATTGTTTATGTGGTAAAGCATGTTTTAGGAGCTTAACAAAGAAATAGAGCTAACTTCGGTGAATTAACTAAATGAATGTTCTTTCTATCCAATAGGAGAGTCAAAGAGGTAGTCCGAGACGAAAATGGCTCCCGGAGGGCAAAAATGGCATTTTCAGAAGTCATCATTTTCAACAAAAAGTATTATGGGTTTAAGGCGGTCATTTCGGTGCATTCATGGAGAAAAGTGGTTTTGAAGAAAACACCTGCACTTGTGCCTATGTTTTTAGTTTAAAAAAGTGGCTGGAAATCACATGTTTACGCTTGAAGGTACGCTTGTACCTACGCTTAAAGCGTATCTGCGGCAAGTTTTTGTGATTTTTGATGGTTTTTTCCTGTTCTACCCTCGGTTTGACTCCAAGACGTGGATGCAACTCCAGACCTCTATATACATGAATATACACACATATATCTCATATTTTAGGGTTTTGATGAGGTTGTGTGAAAAGATTGAAAAGGACATCTCTACATCATTGTCTATATATACACAATCATATATCAGTGTGAGGGGTCGTTGATTTTGGAGGGTTCATTAGTTCTCACGTTGATATTCAGACTTATTGCTATTGAGAGCCATATTCAAACCTAGAGATCCGAATAAGAAGACCATGGAGATTATTTCTACATCAGCAATGCAGACATCTTTCATCATGGCCAACTAACTCGATATCTAGGGTTTTCTAGCAAAACCCTAGCCAAGCAATGTAGTTATTTCATTGTTTTCAATTATAACTAGGGGAAACTATTGACCATACTATAATGATTATAGTAGTTAAGAGACCGTACTGATTTGCAATATAAAATTCTATGTTTGTTCTAAATTCTTATCTTAGATAGAATGAATGTATTATTTTACACAACTATGATTATTCAATAAGAGAAAGAACTCGGATGCTTAATTATGGTTTCCTACACAATGGTGGTAATGAAACTTGAAACCCTAGGTTGACGCAGGCCATGCCTTGATGATTTAATATAGACATGCTTTAGTTTATTTTCATGCATTAGGAGTATATTAGAGTAATATAATTGACATGCACTAGTTAGGTTAGTCATGAGATGGGTTGTCACAATCCGATTGATGGTACTCCTTTTTGGGATCATATTTAGTTATTTGCGGTATGAGCAGATTCACAGTTATAGATCGCCCTTTTATAGTTGATACAATGAGGAATTATATTATGCGGTTAGTGGTGGAGCGATGAAAACCCTAGTTTTCTCTCTTATCTGAATCACAACCAATTTACTTCGTTTTCTAGACAATTCTAGTTAATTTAGATAATTTGGTCTTTGACCACCCAAACAAACCATTTTCAGAAAATATAATTCAGTATTTTTGAATTGCTAAAGTGAACAATCATAGTCTCTGTGGAATCGATATCCCTTACTCAAGCCGTTGTTGTTCTACAATTGATATGTGCGCTTGCATAGGGTAAAACCTAGCGTCGTTAAGGTGTCATTTTTAACCATATATTTTTACACACCTCACGTCACAACAAGTTTTTTTTTATCAAAGTCTTATGCGCCTCTCCAGACATCGCCCAACTTGTAGCAACTTCTTTAACCTCTTGCTTTGAGCAGCAAACACGGTGAAATTCTCAGAATCATCACCTACCTCTGATTTTGTTGCATCACTAACTGATCCATTATCAGATTTATCATCCCAATTGACAGCTAATCCTTTGGATTTTTTTAAAGTGTTAGCACACTCTGCAGCTATGTGGCCATATCCTTAACATTCAAAACTTTGAAGTTTTTTCTTCTTAAGATTTGATTTGTCTTTCTGAGGTTGAGTCTTATTTTTATTTCTAGACTCACCCATCCTATTTCCAAACTTTTGTCCTTGACCACTCTGCTTGGCCTTAACAAATTTGTTCAACCTCTTAGCAAACATGGCAATATCAGTAAAACTCAACTCACTTTCTCCATCTGATTCAACACAATCCTCCCTAGTGGTTTTGAAAGCTATGCTCTTCTCTTTAGTGTCACAAGCCTTCTTAGGGGGATTTTTAAACATCTCCATTTCATAAGATTTTAAGGTCCCTAAAAATTATTCAACTTTTATTTCTTTAAGACTCATAACCTCTGAGATGACAGTAACCTTAGATCGAAAACGTTCAGGCAGAGACCTAAGTATTTTCTTCACTATGGTTATCTCAGGAATGGGTTCACCTATATTCTGACAACTTGTGAATTAAACTAAAATCAATAATAAATTACATGAATACAATAAAAAAAAAGATAATTTATTAATAACATCTCTAAAAGTCAATCAAGGTTGGGAGCCGAAGACGTAGTAACCCCTAAACCCTAAACCCTTAAATGAAAGATATAGTTAAAAAATTTCACTATTTTATTTTTAAAATAATTTTAAAGTTTAAATAACAACACTTATTACTTTAAGTTTAATTTTTTAAGTTTAATTTTTGAGATAATTGATTTAAATTAGTATATTTATTTTTATGTATTGTTTTTTAAAATATTATGGTAATTTGATTGAAAGGGTAATTAGTTATTTTATAATTTTTTAAAAAATATTAGGATAATTTATAATAGCCATCATGTAATACCCCGTGTTATTTTCCCTTTTCTTGAAATTATTTCTGATTTAATTTTGGTTATGACGTCACTTGTTCATGACGTCCTGGTTACCCTTGGTATTTCGTGTGTAAAGTTTTCGCGTTTAGTTTTAAAGTCGACTGGATGACATTACGCGGGTTCTTATTCTCGGCTACGCGGTTTTGTTTTGACGTTTAGCATTAGTGCTTCGACTAGGTGGCGACACGTTTTATTGGATTGGGCTTAATAGTCATTCCGACGTTTGGGTTCCTACCCCGGTATATTTAATTGGGATTGTTTATTGGGCGTTCTGTTATTATTTCGGGTTTGTGAGATTATGTTTGGGTGTTCCCGGTATTTTTCGGGATTAAACATGCCTATATAGACTATTATTTATAATTATATAGAGGTGGGTTATTTTGTAATTGTGGATAATTGGAGGGTCACTTTTTTGAATAAGCATATATATGTATATGCATATATCCGCATATATTTTATTCTTCCTCCTTCACCCTCTCACGATCACAACTTCTCTTCCTCCTCATCAGCTTCTCCATGGCCGGAAATAAAGAGAGAAAGAGAGTCGGCATAGAGAGAGAGGAAACAGTCGGGCATGGATGGCTGGTGGTCGCGCGCAGAGGCGCGACCTGTGGGAGCTGGAGTCGCCGGCTGGAGCAGCGGCGACTATGGTGGCGTGTCCATGTGGTGGCGCCGGTGCGCAGAGGGCGAGCAGCGGTAGCGCTATGATGGTTTGTGCGTTGTGTGAGATAGGGACGAGGTTGGCCGAACTTCAACAAATTGTTTTGGCGACTTCCCAACCTCATTTTTGGGAAGGTAACTTTATATTTATGTTAGGTACGTCATACTAAAATTTTGTACTTTTCCGTTGAGCGGTTTGTCAGAAAATTGCGTTTATAGGTTAAAATTTTCGTTTGGGTTATTTTAGATTTACCCAAATTGATTAATCAATTGCTAATTAGCTTCGTATATATCGTATAGGTTGTCGAGACGGACATTTCGGTATATTCGAAATATTATTCCGGTGACTTTGGTCGGCCGGCTCCATATTATTCAGGTACTGTTCACGGTGGGCCGTTTCAGGTTGTTCTGTAAACGTAAATTAAGGTGGGAAATTTTATTCTCACTTCCGTATTATTGACGTGGTTTGGGTGTGCAAATTCGTATTTATTTTAATATTGATATATTAAATTATGAATTTAAATATCTATAACTGAGTTAGAATCGATGCAGGACTTAGAAATTAATTTGAGAAATTAATTAAATTATTTTCCTGCAAAATTAAATAAATTCCTATTTGAATTGAAAGATAATAGGTGGTCTAGTAACCCCTTGAGAATTAAATGGGTTAGTAGAATTTTGTAAAAGTTAGACGTGAACTTAGAATGCTATATTAGTTCCCTTTTTACTGTGTTAGGGGATATGTGAACGTGAGGGACGTGAAAACTTAGAAGTTATGCTAGATTCCCTGTAACACCCCGTGTTATATTCCTTTTTCCTGAAATTAATTTTTAATTTAATTTCATTAATGACGTCACTTGTTATGACGTATTGTTTATTCTTGGTATTTGGTACCTGTAAATTTTTCGCGTTTAGTTTTAAAGTCGACTGGACGACACTACGCGAATTCTTATTCTCGACTACGCGGTATCGTTCGACATTTAATGATTAGTCTCTTGACTGGACGACGACACGTTGTAATTAATCGGGCTTGTTTAAGTGTTCCGACATTTGGATTCCTAACCCGGTATATTTAATTGGCGTTCCGTTATTATTTCGGGCTTACGAAATCACGTTTGGACGTTCCCGATAATTATTGGAATTTATGGTTTATATATATATATTTAATTACAGTTAAATATATATATATAGTGTTGGGATTTATTATATATATATATATTTAATTATATATATATATATTGAAGTGGGGGTTATTTCGTAATTTCGGATGTTTGGGGAGTTACTTTCGCAATTTCTGCACATATATGTATATCTGTATAAGTGTGAAAGACAGACGACCTGCTCCCACACTCTTCACGCAAGCTATCTGCTCCCTTCTTCTTCTTCTCTACACGATACACAAACATACATCCCTCACGCCTCCATCCTCATTATCGTCGGCAACAAAGAGAGAGAGAGAGGGACTGCAGTTGAGAGAGAAAGCCGGCCGGAGGGAGGCGCGGCTGGTGGTTGCAGCTGGTAGCAGAGACGGCTGGAGCTAGGGTCGGCGACCTGGACCGGGCGACGGCGGTGGAAGGCGACCGTGGCTGGTGGCGGCTTGCACGGAGGAGCATGTAGCAGCGGCTGGTGGCGCAGGGCGGAGGAGTTGGCTCACGCTGGCAGCAGCCGCGCGTGGACGTGGCAGGCGCGTGACCGGCTGGGCTTCGGCCATTTTTTCGGCGACCTTCCGGTGATCGGTTTGAGCCGATTTTCGGTGAGTAGTTTCGTACCTACGTAGTATTCGTCATATATTAATTTCGTGAATTTACGATGAACGATTTGTCAGGAAATCGTATTTATAGGTTATAGTTTTCGTTTGGGGTATTTTAGATTTAACCCAATTAATTAACCGATTATTAATGGGCTTCATATATATCGTATAGGTTGTCGAGACGGACATTTCGATATATTCGAAATGGTTTTTGGACGATTTTGGTCGGCGGGCTTCATATTCGGGCGCCGGTACTGTGTTGTTTCGGGCTGTTCGGTAACGTATAATTAGGTGGGAAATTATATTTCTCACTCCGCATTATTGAAGTAGTTTAGGGGTGCAAAACCCTTATTTAATTTATTATAGATATATTAAATTGCTAGTTTAAATATCTATAAATCGTTTAGGATCAGAATGAGACTTAGGAATTAATTTAAGAAAATTTATTAAATTATTCCTATATGGTTAAATAATATTCTTATTTAAATTAAATAAGAATGGATGGCTTAGAAATCCTTACGAATTTAAATGGGTTATTAGAGATTCGAAAAGCTTAGACGATATGCTAGGATCCTTCTGGTATACGTGAAATAATTTTTTAAATTATTTTAAAAAGGCATGTTAATTGAAAATGAAATATTTTATAAAGAATTAAAGAAAATATATTTTTGGAGAACATGAATGGTATATGAAATTATTTTCATATGATTTAAATGCTTTAATATATTTTTAAAAGCATGTACAGAGATTATGAGATTTATATATTACCATGTGGGTATTTTTATAAATATGGTGCATGACATATTTATGTTGGACATGATTTATTTGTGTACACCATGTATTGTGAGACATGGATGTTGGTGCATGTAGTGCATGTGTTCACCATTTGCAGAGATTCATTTGGTGTGGTCTACTTCCTTTGTGCGTGGTGCATGAGTAGACGTTTGTGTTTGGATCATCGAAACAACTGGCCAGGGGGTGCTTCTTGCTCCCACAGAACTAAAAAGCTGAGAAATGCAGATGATAGGGGGAGGACATATCGTCCAAAGCCTATGCGCACGACCGCGTCATGGAGGACGTCTTCCTTGGTTAAAAGTGTGAAGTGTCAAAAGCACTTGGGAAGAACGGTACGATGAGTCCACATTCCCTAGTGAGCTGCAGACTTAGGGGAATGGTGGAGAATGATCCAGGACCCTTTGGTAGGGTGTGTTTTTGTGTGTGTGTACTACAGGCGGTCTGTGAGTACGGTGCGTTGCATATCATCATGTGATTTATTGATATGTATATATATATGTTGGATAATGATTATTTATGAATATGCAAAATGAATTCATTTTATAAAATGCTCAGTTGAAAGTGATAAATGTGAAAACGGAAATTAAAAGCAGTAATTATTAAAGTATAAACGAGGCGTATATCCTTATACTTGTGTTGTATACTTTTGTGCCCGTAGGGGAGGTTAAGTATATTGGTCTGGCGACTTTTGTGGTTAGTTGAAGTTAGAGATGGATTGTAGAATTGAGGTTGAGTTGATGTGGAGTAATGCCTTAGAGAATGTGGTTAATAGTTTTGTAATTGTGGTTAGTAGCCTTGTGATTATGGTTAGTAGCCTTGTGATCGTGGTTAGCAGTCTTGTGACTGTGGTTAGTAGTCTTGTGATTGTGGTTAGTAGTTTGGTAATTTTAGTTGGCTGTGTGACTTGTTAGAGATTTGAGATCCGAGATTGATTTTAGTATCAGTTATGATTTGGGGCCTTCGAGAAGGCGGGTGATGAGATTGTGAGTTGTAGTATGGACCTTTAGGTGCCTTTCACTTTTGAGGAATATGTTATCAATTGTAACTGAGATTTTGATTGGGAGATAAGAGGTTATGGTTGAGGTGAGTTCTATTAAGTACTTAGGGTACTGTAGCGTGGTTTATAGTGCTTAGTTCATTCCCCTAAGCATTTCTTGTACTGTGTTTTGTACACTAGTACGTGGTCGTTGACTTGTATGTTATTCCTTGAGTTGTCGGTTACGGCGTGGTGCCGAACCTTTTCCTGGTGTTGTCATTTGATTATATAGAGTTGTGTTTTCTCTTATTGGCTGTCATTTCGAAAACGGTGTTTCCTAAGTTTTGAAGTAAACTCTTGTATTTAAAGGGAAAAACCCGTTTTCGCCTACCCCCGTAGAAATGAAAAGTTTTAATACCTTATAAAATGATCTTAGGATCTTCTTTGAAAAGATTTCAACTTTTAAAAGCCGGTGATGGTAACTGACGGAGACTGGGGGCAAGACGGTCATTTCTACTGTGTGATTTTCTAAAAGAAAACTATTTTATTACTTTTCTTGGGATTCTGAGGTTACGAGACTTCTTTCTCAAAACCTCGACTTGTAGAGTTTTGAAAGGTGTTTCATTGTTTCACCTTTGCTTCCGATCATTTTTAAGTCTCGGTTTTGAGGCTTGTCGTTGTTCAGTGCACACATATAGTGTTGCCTTTCTCTTTTCTGGGTTATTGGTTTCACCACCTAGGTGATTTGAGTTTTTCTTACGTTAGGGGCATGGATGCCAAATGGATCGGTTCGAGTTTGAAAACATTTTTCTTAAAAACTATTGAATCTCTGGGATTCATCTTTTTATTACTTCCACTCTCGGCCATTCGTTTTTGGTTTCCTTGTTCACTTTTGGTGTTCTTTCTTTGTTCACTTTTGGTGTTCTTTCTTTGTTCACTTTTGGTGTTCTTTCCTTGTTCACTTGTGGTGTTGTTCCTTGCTCGGGTATTCTTAACCTTGACGTTGTTGTCTTGGTTAGCTGTTGGTTAGCATTGGGAATTCTTTTCCTTTGCTTCGTTTTGGTGACCCTTAGGTGGTCGTTCTTGTGAGTTGAGGTCTTGTACTCTTAGTGAATTGATCGGGTGGTTTTGTAGCTTATAGTGCAAGTGTTAGTGATTGATTTATCCTGTTGGTGACTTATTGACTTGTTGGAGATAGCATTGAGGTTTTCGCATAGTGAGATGATGGAGTGATCCCATCCTTGAGGTACAGACTTACTCTAGGAGAGGGATGAGATTTGTTATATATATATATGTTATATATATATATATATATATTGATGATGTTGTGTTAGTACACAAGGGCGTGGGTGTTTTCCTTCCTGTGTTATCGGGGTGTAGGATTTGAGTCTTCCTTGGTACTATTGGTGGATTTTGTTTCCTTGTGGATATTAGAGGTGAGTGTGATCTCCTCGGTTGGATCTTCGGAATTGTGTTGTGAGTAATTTGGTGATTTGTTAGACTGGACCTTAGTATCGTGTACCTAGTGTACGTTGGTGAGAGTAGTGTAGACTACTGGTGTTGGGTACTTGGAGTACGAGTCTTAGAGACTCATGTTGTGTATTTATATATATATATAGGTGTATATATATATATATATTCCCTATATACTTATGTATACTAGTTTACGATAGTATATGAGCGTGTGACTTGGATTTGCGTGGATGGGACTAGTTGGGCTATTTACATCTTACTAGACGGTTTAGCATTTCCTAAACTATCAGAGGATGTGGTAGTTAGAGTATTCTTTCCCACTGAGCTTATTTGCTCACAGGGGTATTTCACTTGCCCCCTGGTATTCACACGCCAGGTTGCAGGAAATATACGGCTATGGGCAGGATGCAGTGCAACAGCAGTTTTTCTTGGTTTCCTTGTTACAGGTTTTGGAGTTGCGCTGGGTGATGCGGTTATGGTTGCAGCACGACTGGGTTTGGGGACGATAGGTATCCACTTTCAGTTTCTCTACCCATTGTTATGGGATTGTTATGTATTTTCTTTTGGGAGCCAGTCTGTTGGCATATCCCTGTTGATGTATTCTTTAGTTCATGTATTTATTCTTTCTGATGGTTATTGTATCTATTCTGCACAACTAGGTGCTTTACTGTATCTTATTCGAGCATTTGTGGCTCTGTTGATTATTAGAGGGTTTGGAGGGGTTTTGGTTTCTTTCCATTATCTCGGCCCTAGTAGGATTGATGAATGTGGGGCTTGGAAGCCATTGTGATTATTGAATTGCTATTGGTAGGTTCTTGTGTTGTGGTTGTTGTCCGGATGTTCCATTTACAAACGGAACTCTGCCGGATTTTCGTTAGATTCCGCTGCTTAGTTTATTATCCATTTGGGTATGGAATATACCATCTCTATCATTAACCCATGTGTTTTCTTGGTTAATGATGTCTTAGTTGGTCATTCGTATTAAGGATCACATCTTGGATTCCTTGGATGTCCCAGTTCGGGAGTCTTAGGGATTTAGGAGCGTGTCTGTTGGTATCTAAGGATACTCTTGTGTTTTTAGTATTCGTGTTGGCATGGAGTATAATCTTATTGTTATTCCATGTACTTCTTTATTATTGTTGACTCTAGTAGTCGCTTGGTTTGCGTCACCCTTTAGGGGCGTGACAGCATGGTATCTGGGCATTCATTGCAACCCTTTGTGGGTGTTCGATGACTGAATGTCTTTTGGTTCTCGTTTCTTTTTACTTCCGCAATCACTCCCTTAGCTCTTAGGCTCGGGTTTCGGAGTCCTAGGAATTTGGGGCGTGACATTCCCCTTATGATACGTGGACTATTTGCTTTAAGGGAATTAAAAGCATGTTTAAATGAATGAACTTGTATACTTGCGAATTGAAGTATAAGTTGACGAATTGCAAGCATGATTATGTGATATAATTGTTTGTCGTGGTTTATTGCTTTAGTGTTTTAAAAGCATGTTAAAGAGATTATGAGATTCATGTTAGTATTATGTGAATATTTTCATAAATATGATGCATTACATATTTATGTTGAGGTATGATTTCACTGAAACCTGGATGCATATTAAGAACATCGTGTAGTGTCAAATCATGGTGTTGGTATATGCGGGTTGTGTAACCATGTGTGGGTGTCTTTGTGTCGAATCGTCGCAACAAATGGCCAGGGGGTGTTCCCAACCTACGGAAATAATGAGTACGAGAATGGGGTATAGGGTGAGTCATCTCATTCTCAAAGTCACGGGTCGTCTCATGCATTCGTTATACAAATCTTTTGTCACGGGTCATCTCGTGCAAACCGTTTTCCTTGTTGAAAGTGGAAGAGAAAATTCACTTGGGAAGAATCGGTGCGGTAGTCTTTTTCTCATAGTGAATGGGTAGAGTGCGTATTTGTTAATCTGTGATTGGGAAAAGGGTGGTGTTGAGTCACATTGTATTTGCGTAGCATTTATGTGATTTCATTTGACATGTATATGTGATATTATTACATGTGATGTTGGAGCAGGTTATTATGTGCTATTATTACATGTGGATTTTGGAGTATGTTAATTATGAATATTGCAAATAAATTCATATCTTTATAAAATGCTCAATTGATAGTGATTAATGTGAAAGAAAATGATTACATGCAGTAATTAATAAAGTATGACGAAATGTATATTTTTATATACGTGTGATTATATACTTTTGTACCCTTGGGGGAGGTTAAGTATATTAGCATAGTGACCTCTTTGGATAGTTAAGGTTAGTATTGGACTGTAGAGTCAGTTTTATGTTGAGGCCTTAGAGAAGGCGGTTAATAGTTTTGTGATTGTGGTTAGTTGTGTGACATCTTTAGAGATTTGAGGCCTTAGAGAAGGCGGGTGATGAGATTGTGAACTTAGTGGATGTTGTTGTATAGGACTTTAGGTGCCTTTCACCTTTTGAGGAATGGGTTATCAACTGTAGTTGAGATTTTGATTGGACTAGAAGAGGTTATGGTTGAGGTGATTTTATTAAGTACTTGGGGTGTTGTAGTGTTGTTTCTTATGCTTAGTTCATTCTCCTAAACATTCCTTGTGCTATCCTTCGTATACTAGAGGATATGTTTTTACCTTGTATGTCATTCCTTGAGCCGTCGGTTACGGTGTGGTGCCGAACCTCTTCCTCGTGGTGTCATTTGATTTCGTGGAGTTAGAAACGGATGGTTGTGTTCCATGAGTCCAACATATTGTTCTTCCTTCACTATCCTCTTGGACATTATAGGAATCCTTGGAGTTGTCACTTTTATCTGGCTACTTGTCGGAAACGGAGTTTTTCAATGTTTTGGAAATAAACTCACTGTATTTAAAAGGAAAAACTCATTTTTGCCTACCCTAGTAGCCAGGACAGGCGAACGACGGAGACCGGGGGCAAGACGGTCATTTTTATAGTGTGAATTTTTAAAGAAAACCTATTTTATAGAAATTCCGAGGTTGTGAGACTTCTTTCTCAAAAATCTCGACCTGAAGTGTTTTGAAAGGTGGTTTCTTGTTTCACCTTTGATTCTAAGTCTCGAGCATGAGGCTTGGTGTTGTTCAGTGCACACATATAGTGTTGTCTTTCACTTCTTCTTAGTTGTTGATGTCACCACCCAGGTGATTTGAGTTGTTACCCGTGTTAGGGGTATGGATGTCGAATGGATTGGTTTCTTTTACCCGGGTGTTCTCCCTAAACACTTGTGGTGTTGACGTTGTTGTCTCGGTTATCTGTTGGTTTAGCATTGGGACTTCTTTTCCCTTGCTTTAGTTCGTTGAATCTTATGTGGTTGTCATGAGAGTAGTGTTCAGGTACTCTCCGAGATTCGACAGTTTAGTGTTCCTTATCTATAGTGAGAGCGTTAGTGATTTGATTGACTCTATTAGTGATAGTATTATGAGGACGATGTGATTTATGGTATGGTGATATGATGAGGTGATTACATCCTTGAGGTATAGATTTTCTCTAGTAATGGGATGATGTTTCTTATATATATATATATATTGTACATATATGTATATAGATGATGATTGTGTTAGTACGCAAGGACGTGAGTGATTTTCCTCCTGTATTCTCGGGGAATGAGTTATGAGTATTCCTTGGTACTAGTGGTAGATTTTGATCCCTGTGGTTATTAGAGGTGAGTGTGTTTTCCCTCTGTTGGATTTCTGGCTAGCGTCGTGAGCACTTGATTATTTGTTAGATTGGACCTGGGTGTTATGTGCCTAGTGTACGTTGGTGAGAGTAGTGTAAACTACTGGTGTTGGTACTTGGAGTACGAGTTTTAGTTGTACCTTATAGACTCATGTTGTGTACTTATATATATATTAGTTATATATCTACATATATATATATTCTCGATATGTATACTTATTTACGATAGTATATGAGTACGTGCCTTGGGGATGCGTAGCTGGGATTTGTGGGCTATGTATCTTACTAGATAGTTTAGCATTACCTAAACAGTCAGAGGATGTGGTAGTTAGGGTATCATTTTTTTCCACTGAGCTTATTTGCTCACAGGGGTATTTCATCGCCCCCTGGTATTCCCACGCCAGGTTGTAGGAAATGTTGCAGCTACGGACAGCATACGGTGCAATGGTAGTTTCCTTTTGTTTTCCTTGTTACAGGTTTTGGAGTTGCGCAGGGTGATACGATTACGGATGCAACCCGACTGGTTTGGGGACGATAGTTATCTACTGTCAGTTTCTTTACCCATTTTGTATGGGATTGTCATATATTATCTTGGGAGCCAGTCTGTTGGCAGATCCCTATCAGTGTATCATATATTTCCTATATTTATTATTTCAGGATATTATTGTATCTATCTGCACTGCCATGTGCATTTTTGTATTCTTATTCGACCATTTGTTGCTCTGTTGATTATAGAGGGTTGTGTAGGGGTTGGTGGTTTTATTTCCACTGCCTTGGCCCTAGTAGGATTGATGAATGTTGGGCTTGTGAGCCATTGATATTATCGAACTGTTATTGGCAGGTTATTTTGTTATGGTTGGGTGTCCGAATGTTCCATTTACAAACGGAACTCTACCGGATTTTCGTTAGATTCCGATGTTTTGTTCTATCATTCTATTGGGTATGAAATATAGCGTTTTTATCATTATTCCATAGGTTTTCATGGTTAATGATATCTTAGTTGGTTGTTCATTATAAGGATCACATCCTGGATTCCTTGGATGTTCCGGTTCGGGAGACTTAGGAATTTAGGGGCATGTCAGTTAGTATTAGAGGATACTATTGAGCTTCTAGTATTCAATTAGGCATGGAGTATATTTTTCATTGTTATTCCATGTATTTTCTTGTTATTGTTGACTCTAGTCGTCGTTTGACTGACGTCATCCCTTGGAAATTCGTTGATTCTCTGGATTAGAGTTTCAGGAATTTTAGGGGCGTGACACATCATATTCTTCATCCAAGGGCTACTAAAAACCCTATAAGATCTTCAATAGGTTAGACAATAGACATCCACTTCTCTCATGCCTCTTTCTCTCTCACCAATTTTCACCAGCTCTGGCTTCTTCTCTTACCTTCAATAACGGCTTTGTCATCTTCTTTTACATCGGTAATATTTTTTATATGTTAATTTTAAAGTTTAATTTCTATAATTTGGATTTAGGGCAAAGCTTCTTATATTTCTTTAAAAAAAACCAAAGTGAAACTATATTGTATTGCAAATAATTCTTTACATGAAAAAATAAAATATTATAACCAAATGAGAGGTCTTCTGTAATACAATATTATAGTTTAGAATTTATCTAAAATATATATTATTGTAACACCCCGTTTTATTTTCCTTTTTCTTGAAATTAATTCTAATTTAATTTCGGTAATGACGTCCCTTATTCATGACGTATTAGTTATTCTTGGTATTTCGCGTATAAATTTTTCGCATTTAGTTTTTAAAGTCGACTGGATGACTTTACGGTTTCTCTTTGACGACTACGCGAATTATTGTTTTCGACTACGCGGTATCGTTTCGACATTTAATGTTTAGTACTTCGACTGGGAAACAACGCATTTTAATTGGATCGGGCCTGTTAGGTGTTTCGATGTTTGGGTTCCTAACCCGGTATATTTAATTGGGCATTCTGTTGTTATTTCGGGTTGCGAGTTTATGATTGGGATTTACTATATATATATATTTAATTATAATTATATATATATAGTCTTGGGGGTTATTTCATAATTATGGATAAGTCGAGGGTTAGTTGTGCGATTTTGCATAAATATGTATATGTATATGTATATCTGTGTACACGAAACTACCTGCTCCTGACTTCCTCTACATCTATGCACGACTTCCTGCTTCACGTCTCCTCTCCTTCACGCGATAACTTCGTCTTATCCATTCTCCATAGTCGCCGGATACAGAGAGAGAGAGAGTCGGCTGAGAGAGAGAGGAACGACCAAGGCTGGTTTGCTGCAACAGCAGTTGCGACTGGAGTTGCAGACGAAGGCGACGGCGGTTCGCGGTGGTTGAGGTGATGGTGCTGGTGGTGACGGCACACAGTGGTGGTCGCGCACGGTGGCGCAAGGGCAGGGCAAGGCCGCGGCGGGGCAGTCGCGCGTGGACGCGAGCAGGGGCGAGTCTGGCCAAGCTTCGGCCATTTTTTCGGTCGACTTCCGGTGATCGGTTTAGGCCTATTTTTGGTGAGTGCTTCGTATATACGTAGTATTCATCATACTTTAATTTCGTAATTTTACGTTGAACGGTTTACCCGTAAATAGCGTTTATAGGTTAAAGTTTTCATTTGGGTTAGTTTAGATTTACCCAATTTAATTAACCTATTACTAATGGGCTTCGTATATATCGTATAGGTTGTCGAGACGGACATTTTGATATATTGGAAATATTTTTCGGATGATTTTGGTCGGCGGGCTCCATATTCGGGCCCCGACACTGTGTTGTTTCGGGTTGTTCGGTAAACGTAAATTAGGTGGGAAATTATATTTCTCACTCTGTATCATTGAAGTAGTTTGGGGTGTGCAAACCCTTAATTATTTTAATATAGATATATTAAATTGTTAATTTAAATATCTATAATTTGCTTATAATCGAAATTGAACTTAGGGATTAATTTAAGAAAATTAATTAAATTATTTCCTATGTAATTAAATCATTTCCTATCTGAATCGAAAAGGAATAGACAGCTTAGAAATTCCCTTAATAATTAAATGGGCTAGAGAATTTTGTAAACGTTGGACGTGAGAAACTTAGACGTTATGCTAGGTTCCTCTCATTATACGTGGATTATTTGTTTAAATTATTTTAAAGGAATGTCAAGAGAAATTGAAAATATTTTCTAAAGAAGTAAACAAAATATATTTTTGAAAACATGAATTGTATATGAATTTGTTTTCATATGATTTAAATGTTTTATGGTATTTTAAAGCATGTAAGGAGATTTTTAAATTTATGTTGATATTACCATGTGGGTATTTTCATAAATATGGTGCATGACATATTTATGTTGAGACATGATTTTATTGTGTACACCATGTATTGTGAGACATGGGTGTTGGTGCATGTAGTTCAGGGTTTCACCATTTGCAGAGAAATTCATTTGGTGTGGTCTACTTCCGTTTGCGTGCGGGTAGACGTTTGTGTTTGGATCGTCGAAACAACTGGCTAGGGGGTGCTTCTTGCTCCCACATAACTAAAAAACTGAGAAATGCAGACGATAGGGGGAGGACATATCTTCCAAGGCCATAGTGCGCAACTGGGTCGTGGAGCACGTCTTCCTATTAAAAGTGTAAGTGTCAAAAGCACTTTGGAATGACGGTTCGATGAGTCTACCTTCCTTAGTGAGCCTGCAGACTCTCGGGAATGGTGGAGAATGATCCGTGTACCCTTGGGAAGGGTGTGTTTTTGTGTGTATGTACCACAGGCGGTCTGTGAGTACCTTGCATTGCATATCATCATGTGATTTTATTGATATGTATATATGATATTAGAGCATGTTAAAATTTATGAATATTGTAAATTAAATTCATATTTTATAAATGCTCAACCGGAAATGAATAATGTGAAACACGAAGTAAATGTTGTAATTTAAAAGGTATAATGAATTAAAATCTTATACTTGTTGTTATATACTTTTACGCCTTTAGGGGAGGTTAGGCATATTGACGTTGGGACTTCTGTGGTTGGTTAAGATTAGAGGTGGACCGTAGACTTGATTTGAGTTGATGCCTTAGAGAAGGCGGGATAATTGTATTGTGATTGTGGTTAGTTGTGGGACCACTTTGGAGATTTGAGGTCAGGGATTTATTTTAGTATCAATTGAGAATTGATACCTTAGAGAAGGCGGTGATGAGATTGTGAACTTAGTGGATCTTGTTGTATAGTCCTTTAGGGGCCTTTCATCTTTCGAGGAATGAGTTATCTACCTTACTTGGAGATTTTGATTGGGTTAGAAGAGGTTATGGTTGAGGTGAGCTCTATTAGGTACTTGGGGTACCGTAGTGTTGCAGCGTTGTTTCTCGTGCTTAGTTCATTCCCCTAAGCATACCTTGTATTGTGTTTTGTACGTTAGTACGTGGTTGTTGACTTGTATGTCATTCCTTGAGTTTTTGGTTATAGGGTGGTGCCGAACCTCTTCCTCGTGGTGTCATTTGATTTGGTGAAGTTGGAACGGATGGTTGTCTTCCGTGAGTCCAACGTGTTATTCATCATTTACTATCCTTTTGGGCATTATAGGAATTTGTAGAGTTGTGATCACTCATATTCGGTTGTCTTTCGGAAACGGTGTTTTCTAAACTCTTTGTATTTAAAAGGAAAAACCCGTTTTCGCCTACCCCCGTAAAATGAAAAGTTTTAACACTTATAAACTGATCTTAGGATCTTCTTAAAAAATATTTTTACTTCTAAAAGTCGATGATAGCGACTAACGGAGACCGGGGGCAAGACGGTCATTTTTACGGTGTGGTTTCTTAAAGGAAACTATTTTATTACTTGTTTCGAGATTCTGAGATTTTGAGAATTCTTTCCCAAAATCTCAACCTGTAATATTTTGAAAGGTGGTTCCTTGTTTCACCTTTTCTTCGGTTCATTCTAAGTCTCAGGTATGAGGCTTGGTGTTGTTCAGTGCACAAATATAGTGTTGCCTTTCACTTTTCTTGGTTGTTAATGTCACCACCTAGGTGATATGAGTTTTTCTTACGTTAGGGGCATGGATACCAAATGGATTGGTTCGAGTTTTAAAACATTTTCTTAAAAACTATTAAATCCCTGGGATTCATCATTTTTATAACTTTCACTCTCGGCCATTTGATTTTGGTTTCCTTGTTCACTTGTGGTGTTCTTTCCTTGTTCCGGTGATCTTAACCTTGACGTTGTTGTCACGGTTATATTTTGGGTTAGTATTGGAACTCCTTTCCTTTGTTTTGTTTTGGTGACCTTTAGGTGATCGTTCTGGTGAGTTGGGTTCGTGTACTCTTAGTGATTGATTAAGTGATTTTCCTCACCTACAGCGAGAGTGTTAGTGATGTGATTGACCCTATTGATGGTAGTATTATGAGGTCGATGTGATTTATGGTACGGTGATATGATGAGGTGATTCCATCCTTGAGGTATAGAATTTTCTCTAGAAATGGGATGATGTTTCTTATATATATATATATATATGTATAATATATATATATAATGATGATGATTGTGTTAGTACCCAAGGACGTGAGTATTTTTCCTCTTGTGTTCTCGGGGAGTGAATTATGAGTATTCCTTGGTACTAGTGGTGGATTTTGATCCTTGTGGATATTAGAGGTGAGTGTGTTTCCCTTTGTTGGATTTTGTGGTTAGCGTGGTGAGCTTGATGATTTGTTAGATTAGACCTTAGTGTCATATACCTAGTGTACGTTGGTGAGCGTAGTGTAGACTACCGGTATGGGTTCTTGGAGTACGAGTCTTAGTTGTACCTTATAGACTCTTGTTGTGTATTTATATATATATATATATTCCCGATACATATATATATATAATCGCTACGGTAGCTTATGAGCGCGTGCCTTGGGTTTGCGTGGATGGGGTTTGTGGGCTATATATATATCTTGCTAGATAGTTTAGCATTACCTAAACTGCTAGAGGATGTGATAGTTAGAGTATCTTTTCCCACTGAGTTTATTTGCTCACGGAGGGAATTTCATTTGCCCCCTGGTATTCCACGCCAGGTAGCAGGAATTATACGGCTATGGGCAGGATGCAGTGCAACAGCAGTTTCCTTTTATTTCTTATTACAGGTTTTGGAGTTACGTTGGGTGATGCGGTTAAGGTTGCAGCACGACTGGGTTTGGGGACGCTAGTTCTCTGCTGTTAGTTTCTTTACCCATTTGTTACGGGATTGTCATGTATTTCTTTTGGGAGCCAGTTTGTTGGCACATCCCTGTTGATGTATCTTTTATTTCTTGTATTTATTCTTTCAGGAGGTTATTGTATTTATTCTGCACAGTTAGGTGTTTTTCTGTATTCTTATTCGAGCAATTGTGGCTCTGCTGATTTTAAAGGGTTTGGAGGGGTTTTGGTTTCTTTCCACTACCTCGGCCCTAGTAGGATTGATGAATGTGGAGCTTCGAAGCCATTGTTATTATCGAATTTCTATTGGAAGGTTAAATTATTGTGGTGGTATGTCTGGATGTTCCATTTACAAACGGAATTCTGCCGGATTTTCGTTAGATTCCGCTGCTTAGTTTTGTCATTCATTTGGGTATGGAATATACCATTTCTATCATTAATCCATACGTTTTCATGGTTAATGATATCTTAGTTGGTCAATTGTATTAAGGATCACATCTTAGATTCCTTAGATGTCCCAGTTCAAGAGTCTTAGGGATTTAGGAGCGTGTCAGTTGGTATTTGAGGATACTAGTGAGTTCTAGTATTCTATTTGGCATGGAGTATAGTTTTCATTGTTATTCCATGTATTTCCTTTGTTATTATTGATTCTAGTAGTCGTTTGATTAACGTCACCCTTAGGAGATTCGTTGATTCTCTAGATTAGAGTTTCGGGAATCTTAGGAGCGTGACAACATGGTATTAGACATTTTACCCTTTGTTCATGTTTGATGACCTTCAGTCGTTGGTTCTCATTTCTTTTTACTTCCGTACTCATTCCCTTAGCTCTTAGGCTCGGGTTTCTGAGTCCTAGGAATTTGGGGCGTGACAATTATAGTTTAGAAAAATATAATTATTTTTATCCAAAATTATAGTTTACAAAAAATAAATTTTGTCATATTTTCGTTCTTTTTTTTTGTCAAAAAAACCAAAGTGAAACTATATTGTATTGTAAATAATTCTTTACATAAAAAAATATATATCATAACCAAATGAGAGGTATTGTGCAATACAATAAGGAAATATCACTTTCCATTACCATTCATTGATCAAATCTTAGAACGCTTAGCTGGACAAAGTTATTACTGTTTCTAAATGGATATTCCAGTTAAAACCAAGTAGATATTGATCCAGGTGACCAAGAAAAAATCACATTCACTTATCCTTATGGTACGTTTGCATATCAAAGAATGCCCTTTGGCTTATGCAATGCACCCGCAACATTTCAAAGATGTATGATATCAATCTTTTCGAACATGGTAGAAAAGTTCCTAGAAGTATTTATGGATGATTTTTCAGTATTTGGAACTACTTTTGAAGATTGCTTAAAACATTTAGCACTTGTATTACAAAGATGTAAAGAGACGAATCTAATATTAAGTTGGGAGAAAAACCATTTTATGGTTCAAGAGGATATAGTCCTAGGACATATTATTTCAAAAAGAGGGATAGAAGTAGATAAAGCTAAAGTTGAATTAATTTCTAATCTACCCCCTCCTACAACTGTTAAACAAATTCGATCATTCCTAGGTCACGCCGGGTTTTATAGACGATTTATTAAAGATTTCAGCAAAATATCTTGGCCATTATGCAACCTCTTAGCTAAATATGAAACTTTTGATTTCAATAAAGAATGTTTAGAATCTTTTGAGAAGTTACATAATTTACTCTCAACCGCCCCAATAATGCAACCACCTAATTGGTCTTTACCATTTGAATTAATGTGCGACGCATCTAATTATGCCATAGGAGCAGTATTAGGACAAAGAAAAGATAAATTACCACATGCAATATATTACGCTAGTAAAACGCTTGCTGATGCGCAAATTAATTACACTATTACTGAAAAAGAATTGCTAGTTGTAGTATTTGCCTTGGACAAATTCATATCATACTTATTAGGAACCAAGGTAGTTGTTTTCTCTGACCGCGTACTTTAAAATAATTATTAACAAAAACATATTCCAAACCCAGACTTATTAGATGGATATTATTATTACAAGAATTCGATATTGAAATATGTGATAAAAAGGGTACGGAAAATGTAGTGGGAGATCATCTATCAAGAATTGTGGTAAATCTACAATGGATAATACTCCGCTAATGGATTATTTCTCGGACGAGCAATTATTTAGTATTTATACATTAAAACTTAAGTGTTCGAGGAAAAGAATACGATATAAGAAATGTGGTCAACAATTGGAATGTTTCGTATAAATTAATCCCAAATTGGGAGCTATGGATTCTATCGATTTAATAGAACCCACTTATGATAAGAATTAATAAAAACTACGAACGTCGGGCCAATGACGTTAAAAAGAGGTACCATTGAGGAGAGTTCGTGTTCCCTTGAATGGGTATGTATAATTAGGATTATTATTTTCTTAATATTATGCTTGTCTTTACAGTTATTTACTTTAAGTTTAGAATCAGAGGCGGTACCATGAGATGATTTTTGAAGAATTCAAATTTGGCAGAGAAGAACTACCAAGTACTTATTATATTTCCACCGAGTACTCGGTGGGGCAGTAGTGATAAAAATGGGACAAACCTCATGTTTGCCCATTTACACTTTCCTTTCTCAATCTAAACACTCTTAAAAAACAAAACTTTATACTCAAAATCCGACCAAGAGGTATTATTTGAACAATGTTTTAATATTCCCTTTTTTACTATAAATCCCTTGAATCAACATGACAAAGATACAAATTCATCAGGCACTTCATGACCTTCTTCTGGTTAGGGCTTCTTTTACTTGGTCTAGTGGTAGGACTTCTCCCACTTTCTCTCGTATTGATAGATTTCTTATCTCAGGGGATTGGAATGAGAGATTTCTTGATGTTATTTAGTCCACTGCTTCTCGCTTTAATTCGGATCATGCCCCGCTTCTGTTGGATTGTGGCGGTATCTCCTCGGGGAAATCTCCGTTCAGGTTTGAAAATATGTGGTTACGGGCTGAGGGGTTCCAGGATCATGTCTCAGAGTGGTGGGCTTTATCTGGCAGATTGGGGTCTCTGAGCTTTGTGTTGGCTTCTAAGTTACGTACTTTGAAGTCAAATCTCATTTGCTGGAATAAAGAGGTGTTCGACAACCTACAGTGGATGAGGAATAGGTTACTTACTGAGATAGGTGATATTGATAGAACAGAGTTGAGTGGGGGTGGATGCGGAGTTGATGTTGAAGAGGGAGCAGTGCATGGCCAATATTGAGGTGGTAGATTCTTAGGAGGAGACCTCATGGAGACAGAAATCTTGGGCTACTTGGCTGAAAAACAGGGATCAAAATACTAAGTTTTTTCACTGGTTAGCTAATACACGTAGAAGGACTAACCATATTGGGTGTATCTCTATCCAGGGTTCATTATTGTCAACGGATGAGGAGTTACGTCGGGAGATCCCTGCTTTCTATCAGAGTCTTTTTTGTGAGAGTGAGTGGTGGCGTCCTCAGTTGGATGGGCTACATTTTGACTCTATTTTAGTGGAGGATTGGGATAGGTTGGAGATTCCATTTTCTGAGGAGGAGGTTGTGAGGGCTTTGAAGCAGTGTAATGGGGATTGTGCTCCGAGTCCTGACGATTTTACTTTCAAGTTTCTTCTGGAATGTTGGCCAATTGTGCGGGAGGATGTTATGGGTATTTTCCAAGCCTTTCATGATGAGGGTGTTTTTGTGAAGTCGCTTAATGCATCTTTCATATCTTTAATCCCAAAAATTGGGGATATGAAAAACATTAAAGATTTTAGACCGATTAGCCTGGTTGGGTGTGTGTACAAGTTGATTGCTAAGGTGCTTGCCTCTCAGATGAGTAGTGTTTTGGATAATGTTATCTTTGATTGTCAGAATACTTTTGTTGGAGGCTGACATATTCTGGATTTGAATCTTATTACTAGTGAGGTTGTGGATACTAGTATGTTGAGCGGTTGTCACACCCCAAAATTCTTAGGACTCAGAAACCCGAGCCTAAGAGCTAAGGGAGTGAACGGAAGTAAAAAAAAAAAAGAAATGAGAACCAACGACATACAGTCATAAAACACTCACAAAAGGGTAAGAATAACACACTCTGATACCCTACTATCACGCCCCTAGAATTCCTGAAACTATAATCTAGAGAATCAGTGAATCTCTAAAGGGTGACGTTAGTCAAGCGACTACTAGAATCAATAATAACAAAGGAAATACATGGAATAACAATGAAAACTATACTTCATGCCAAATAGAATACTAGAACTCAATAGTATCCTCTGATACCAACAGACACGCTCCTAAATCCCTAAGACTCTCGAACCGGGACATCCAAGGAATCCAAGATGTGATCCTTAATATGAGTGACCAACTAAGATATCATTAACCATGAAAACGTATGGATTAATGATAGAAATGGTATATTCCATACCCAAATGAATGACAAAACTAAGCAGCGGAATCTAACGAAAATCCAGCAGAGTTCCGTTTGTAAATGGAATATCCGGACACCCAACCACAACACAAGAACCTGTCAATAACAGTTCGATAATAACAATGTCTTCCAAGCCCCGCATTCATCAATCCTACTAGGGCCGAGGTAGTGGAAAGAAACCAAAACCCCTCAAAACCCTCTAAAATCAACAGAGCCACAAATGCTCGAATAAGAATACAAAAAAGCACCTAGCTGTGCAGAATATATACAATAACATCTAGAAAGAATAAATACAAGATATAAATGATACACCAATAGGGATATGCCCACAGACTAGCTCCCAAAAGAAATAAATGACAATCCCACAAAACAAGGGTAAAGAAGCTGACAGAAGAATACTACCGTCCCTAAACCAGTCATGCTGCAATCGTAACCGCATCACCCAACGCAACTCCAAAACCTGTAACAAGAAAACCAAAGAAAACTGTTGTTGCACTGCATCCTGCCCATAGCCGTATATTTCCTGCAACCTAGCGTGGAATACCAGGGGGGCAAATGAAATTCCCTCCGTGAGCAAATAAGCTCAGTGGGAAAAGATACTCTAACTACCACATCCTCTAGCAGTTTAGGTAATGCTAAACTATCTAGCAAGATATATATATAGCCCAAAAACCTCATCCACGCAAACCCAAGGCACATGCTCATAAGCTACCATAGCGATTATATATATATATGTATCGGGAATATATATATATATAAATACACAACAAGAGTCTATAAGGTACAACTAAGACTCGTACTCCAAGAACCTATACCGGTAGTCTACACTACGCTCACCAACGTACACTAGGTACACAACACTAAGGTCCAATCTAACAAATCATCAAGCTCACCACGGTAACCACAAAATCCAACAGAGGGAAACACACTCACCTCTAATATCCACAAGGATCAAAATCCACCACTAGTACCAAGGAATACTCAAATCCCACTACCCGAGAACACAGGAGGGAAAACACACTCACCTCTAGGAAGTGTTCCCATTCCTAGAGAAGATCTATACCTCAAGAATGGAATCACCTCATCATATCACCATACCATAAATCACATCAATCTCATAATACTATCATTAATAGGGTCAATCACATCACTAACACTCTCACTGTAGGCGAGGAAAACCACTCAATCAATCACTAAAGTACACGAACCCAACTCACAAGAACGACCACCTAAGGGTTACCAAATAAAGCAAAGGAAAAGAGTTCCAATACTAAACCAACATATAACCGTGACAAAAACGTCAAGGTTAAGAACACCCGAACAAGGAAAGAACACCACAAGTGAACAAGGAAAGAACACCAAAAGTGAACAAGGAAACCAAAAGCGAATGGCCGAGACTGAAAGTTATAAAAATGATGAATCTCAGGGATTCAATAGTTTTTTAAGAAAATGTTTTTAAAACTCGAACCAATCCATTCGGAATCCATGAACATACGAAAAACTCCAATCACTTAGGTGGTGACATCAAATAACCAAGAAGAAAGGAAGGGCAACACTATATGTGTGCACTGAACAACACCAATCCTCATACCCGAGACTTAGAAATGATTCGAAGCAAAGGTGAAACAAGAACCACCTTTCAATCTCTACAGGTCGAGGTTTTTGAGAAAGAAGTCTCGTAACCTCAGAATCTCGAGAAAAGTAATAAAATAGTTTTCTTTTAAGAAACCACACAGTAAAAATGACCGTCTTGCCCCCGGTCTCCGTCAGTCGCCATCACCGGCTTTTAGAAGTTAAAATCTTTTTAAAAAAGATCCTAAGATCATTTTATAAAGTATTAAAACTTTTAGTTGTTACGGGGGTAGGCAAAATCGGTTTTTTCCTTTTAAATATAAAGAGTTTATTTCCAAAACTTAAAAAACACCGTTTTCGAAAAACAGTCAAATAAGAATGAACACAACTATAAGGATTCCTATAATGTTCCGAAATGACAATGAAGGAAGAACAACACGTTGAACTCATGGAACACAATTATCCATTTCCAACTCCACAACATCAAATGACACTACGAGGAAAAGGTTCAGCACCATGCCGTAACCGATGACTCAAGGAATAATTGAGAAGTCAAAGACATGTACTAGCGTACCAAACACAGTACAAGGAATGCTTAGGAAAATGAACTAAGCACGAGGAACAACCCTACAATACTCCAAGTACTTAATGAAACCACCTCAACTATAATCTCTTCTAACCCAACCAAAATCTCAAATACAAATTAAAATCCATTCCTCAAAAGGTTAAAGACACCTAAAGGTCTATACAACAACATCCACTAAGTCCACAATCTCATCACTCGCCTCCCCTAAGGCCTGAATTCTCAATTGATACTAAAATCACTCCCTAACCTCAAATCTCCAAAGAGATCACACAACTAACCACAATCACAAAACTACTAACCCCACATTCTCTAAGGCATTAACTCAGGATCAACTCTACAATTCATCACTAACTGCGACTAACCACAATCACAAAACTATTAACCACAACCACAAGACAGTTAACCACATTCTCTAAGGCCTCAACCTTAAAATCAACTCTACGGTTTACCACTAACCTCAACTATCCATAGAGGTCATTATGCCAATATACTTAACATTTCCCAAGGGTACTAAGTATATATAACCACAAGTATAAGGATATACGTTTCATTTATACTTTAAAAATTATCGTTTTTAATTCATGTTTTCACCTTAATCATTTTCAATTGAACATTTATAAAATATGAATTTAATTTACAATATTCATAAATTTTAACATGCTCTAATATCATATATACATATCAATAAAATCACATGATGATATGCAATGCAAGGTACTCACAGACCGCATGTGGTACACACACACAAAAACACATCCTTCCCAAGGGTACACGGATCATTCTCCACCATTCTCCTGAGTCTGCAGGCTCACTAAGGAAGGTAGACTCATCGAACCGTCATTCCAAAGTGCTTTTGACACTTACACTTTTAATAGGAAGACGTGTTCCACGACCTAGTCGCGCACTAGGGCCTTGGACGATATGTCCTCCCCCTATCATCTGCATTTCTCAGCTCATTAGTTCTATGGGAGCAAGAAGCACCCCCTGGCCAGTTGTTTCGACGATCCAAACATAAACGTCTACCCACACGCAAACAGAAGTAGACCACACCAAATGAATTTCTCTGCAAATGGTGAAACCATGCACTACATGCACCAACACCCATGTCTCACAATACATGGTGTACGCAATAAAATCATATCTAAATATAAATATCTCAGGTACCATATTTATGAAAATACCCACATGGTAATATCAACATAAATTTAAAAATCTCTTTACATGTTTTAAAATACCATAAAGCATTTAAATCATATGAAAACAAATTCATATACAACTCATGTTTTCAAAATATATTTTATTTAATTCTTTAGAAAATATTTTCAATTTCTCTTTACATGCCTTTAAAATAATTTAAACGGATAATCCACATATAATGAGAGGAACCTAGCATAGCGTCTAAGTTTCTCACGTCCAACGTTTACAAAATTCTATAGCCCATTTAATTATCAAGGGAATTTATAAGCCGTCTATTCCTATTCGATTCAGATAGTAAATGATTTAATTACATAGAAAATAATTTAATTAATTCTCTTAAATTAATCCCTAAGTCCAATTTCGATTCTAAGCAAATTATAGATATTTAAATTAACAATTTAATATATCTATATTAAAATAATTAAGGGTTTACACACCCCAAACTACTTCAACGATACAGAGTGAGAAATATAATTTCTCACCAAATTTACGTTTACCGAACAGCCCAAAACAGCACAGTGTCGGTGCCAGAATATGAAGCTCGCCGACCAAAATCTTCCAAAAACTATTTCAAATATATCAAAATGTCCATCTCGACAACCTATATGATATATACGAAGCCCATTAGCAATAGGTTAATTAATTTGGTTAAATCTAAAATACCCCAAACGAAAACTATAACCTATAAATGCGATTTTTGAGTAAACCGTTCAACGTAAAAATACGAAATTAAAGTATGATGAATACTACGTATATACGAAGCTACTCACCAAAAATCGGCCCAAACCGATCACCGGAAGTCAACCGAAAAAATGGCCAAAGCTCGGTCAGACTCGTCCCTGCTCGCGTCTACGCGTGGCTGCCCAGCCGCGGCCCTGCCCTTGCCCTTGCGCCACCGTGCGCGACCACCACTAGACTTCCACACCATCTCCGCCGTTTGCAACTCCAGTCGCAGCTGCTGCTGCGGCGAACCAGACCTGACCGTTCCTCTCTCTCAGTCGACTCTCTCTCTGTAACACCCCGTGTTATTTTCCTTTTTCCTAAAATTATATTTAATTTAATTTCGGTAATGACGTCACTTGTTCATGACGTATTATTTATTCTTGGTATTTGATACCTGTAAATTTTTCGCGTTTAGTTTTAAAGTCGACTGGATGACTTTACGGTTTCTCTTTGACGACTACGTGAATTCTTGTTGTCAATTACACGATCTCGTTTCGACGTTAGTTTATTCGACGTTTAATGATTAGTGTTTCGATTGGATGACGACACATTTTAACTGGTCGGGCTTGTTTAAGTGTTCCGACATTTGAGTTTCTACCCCGATGTATTTAATTTGGCGTTCCGTTATTATTTCGGGCTTACGAGATTATGTTTGGACATTCCCGATAATTGTTGGAAATTATGGTTTATATATATATATTTAACTACAATTAAATATATATATAGTGTTGGGATTTATTATATATATATATTTAATTATATATATATATATTGAAGTGGGATTATTTTGCAATTACGGATAACTAGAGGGTTACTAGTGCGATTAGGGCATATATGTGTATATGTATACGAATATATGCACATACCAGCCTCATCTTCTTCCTTCTCTGTGACGCACGACGAAGCAGCTCCTCTCCTTCACATGGCGACTTCATCTTCTCCATGGGCGGCGGCCACCATGGTTGTCGGCAGAGAGAGAGAGAGAGAGGGAGTCGGCTGGAGAGAGAGAGCTCGGGTTGGTTGCCATGGAAGACGCGGCTGGAGCAGGGTTGGGCGGCGGTTCGCGTTGGTCAACGACAGCATGTAGGCGTCGTGCAGGGGTCGCCGGAGCTGCAGGTGGTGGCACAGCAGCTGGGTCGTGCACAGGCGACGCGCACTGTAGCAGTTCGCACAACAGTGCAGTCTGGCCAGAAACTTCGACCATTTGTTCGGTCGACTTCCCGACCTCGGTTTGGGATGATTTTCGGAGGGTAGCTTCGCCTATATGTCAGGTATGACTTGTAAAAAGTTCATAATTTTACGTTGAACGGTTTGTCGGAAAATTCGATTTGAAGTTTCGAATTTTTGTTTGGGCTATTTTAGATTTAACCAAATTAATTAACCTATTGCTAATGGGCTTCGCATATATCGTATAGGTTGTCGAGATGGACATTTGGATATATTCGAAATATTTTTCGAACGACTTTGGTCGGCGGGCGTCATATTCGGGCGCCGGTACTGTTCAGGGTGGACCCGAAACTGTTGTTTTGTAAGCGTATTTCAGGTGGAAAATTATATTTCTCACTCCGCATTATTGAAGTAGTTTAGGGTTGCAAACCCTTATTTAATTTAATATAGATATATTAAATTGTTAATTTAATTATCTATAATTTGCTTAGAATCGGAATTGGACTTAGAGATTAATTTAAGAAAATTAATTAAATTAATTCCTACGAGATTAATTAAATTCTTATTTAAATTGAATAAGAATAGACGGCTTAGAATTTCCCTTAAGGATTAAATGGACTAGTGTATATGTGGACTTAAGGGGCGCGAATACTTAGACGATATGCTAGGTTCCCCTACAATACATGAATTAATTGCTTTAATTTATTTTAAAGGCATGATAAGAGAAATTGAAATATTTTCTAAAGAATTAAAGAAAATATATTTGTGAAAACATGAATTGTATATGAATTTGTTTTCATATGATTTAAATGCTTTATTGTATTTTAAAGCATGAAAGGAGATTGTTTTTGAGATTTATGTTGACATTACCATGTGGTTAATTGCTTAAATATGATGTACTATATAATTATGCTGAGTACATGGGTATGTATCCTGTAGGGACGGTTTTGTGTCGGATTGTATCCGTTAACCTGTGATAGGCGTCGTGTGAATTATATGTGGATATTGTATATAAATATGATGCATTACATATTTATATTGAGGCATGATTGTCATTTGGACCTGGATGCATATTGAGAATATCATGTAGTGTCAAATCATGGTATTGGTATATGTGGGTTGTGAAATCATGTGGGGTGTCTTTGTGTTGAATCGTCGCAACAACTGGCCAGGGGGTGTTCCCATCCTACAGAATAATGAGCTGTGAATGGGGTATAGGGTGAGTCGTCTCATTCTCGAAGTCGCGGGTCGTCTCGTGCATTCGTGTTGACGAATCTTTGGTCACGGGTCGTCTCGTGCAAACCGTCTTCCTTGTTGAAGTGAGAAGTTTCAAAATCACTTGGGAAGTACCGGTGCGACCCTCTGTTAGCTCATATTTATGGGTAGAGTGCGTATTCGTTAACCTATGATAGGGCAAAGTGTGGTGTTTAGTCACATTATATTTGCATGGCATTTATGTGATTTCATTTGATATGTATACGTGAGATTATTACATGTGTTGGTGGAACAGGTTTAATATGTGTTATTATTGCCTGTTGGATTTTGGAGCATGTTATGTACGAATATTGCGAATTTAAATTCATATCTTTGTAAAATGCTCAGTTGATAATGATTAACGTGAAAGGAAATGATTACATGTGGTAATAGATCAAGTATAATGAAATGCTTATTTTATACTTGTGAGTATATATATACTTTCATACCCTTGGGGGAGGTTAAGTATATTGGCATAGTGACCTTTGTGGTAAGTGATGGACTGCAGAGATGATTTGGAGTTGATGCCTTAGAGAAGGCGGGGTTAATAGTTTGGTGATTGTGGTTCGTTGTGTGACCTTGTTAGAGATTGGAGGTTAGAGATTGATTTTAGTATCAATTATGAATTGGGGCCTTCGAGAAGGCGGGTGATGAGATTGTGAGTTGTAGTATGGACCTTTAGGTGTCTTTCACTTTTGAGGAATAGGCTATCAACTGTAGTTGAGATTTTGATTGGTGAGAAGAGGTTATGGTTGAGTGACTTTATTAAGTACTCGAGTTACTGTAGTTTAACATACTTGGTTCTAGTGCTTAGTTCATTCCCTAAGCATTCCTTGTACTGTGTTTTGTATGCCAGTACGTAGTCTTGACTTCTATGTCATTCCTTGAGTTGTCGGTTACGGCGTGGTGCCGAACCTTTTCTAGGTGTTGTCATTTGGTTTCGTGAGGTTGGGAACGGATAGTTGTGTTCCGTGAACCCAACGTAGTACTCTTCCTTCCTTGTCCCCTTGGACATTATAGGAATTCGTGGAGTTGTGTTTACCCTTATTTGGCTGTCCTTCGGAAACGGTATTTTCTAAACTCTTTGTATTTAAAAGGAAAAACCCGTTTTCGCCTACACCCGTAGCAACTAAAAGTTTTAGTACTTTGTAAAATGATCTTAGGATCTTCTTTAAAAAGATTTTTAACTTTTAAAAGCCAGTGATCGCAACTGACGGAGATCGGGGGCAAGACGATCATTTTTACTATGTGGTTTGTTAAAAGGAAAACTATTTTTATTACTTTTCTTGGGATTATGAGATTTCGAGACTTCTTTCTCAATATCTCATCCTGTAGAGTTTTGAAAGGTGTTCCATTGTTTCACATTTACTTCCTATCATTTCTAGGTCTCTGTATGAGGCTTTGTGTTGTTCAGTGCACACATATAGTGTTGCCTTTCACTTTCTTTATTGTTGATGTCACCACTTAGGTGATTTGAGTTGTCACACATGTTAGGGGCATTGATACCAAGTGGATTGGTTTCTTTTGTCCGGGTGTTCTCACTAAACACTTATGGTGGTTTAGCCTTGACATTGTTGTCTCGGTTATCTGTTGGTTTAGCATTGGGAAGTATTTTCCTTCGCTTTGCTTCGGTGACCCTGAGGTGGTCATTCTGGTGAGTTGAGTTCGTGTACTCTTAGTGATTTGGTTGAGTGGTTTCCCTTGCCTACAGTGAGAGTGTTGGTGATGTGATTGACCCTATTGATGATAACATTATGAGGTCGATTTGATTTAGGGTATAGTGATATGATTGAGGTGATCTAGCCTTTGAGAGGTAGATTTTCCTTAGGAATGGGATAAGGTTTATTATATATATATATATAGATGATGATTGTGTTAGTACGCAAGGACGTGAGTGTTTTTCCTCCCGTGTTCTCGGGGAGTGAGTTATGAGTATTCCTCGGTACTAGTGGTGGATTAATCCTTGTTGATATTAGAGGTGAGTGTGTTTCCCTCTGTTGGATTTGGTGGTTAGCGTGGTGAGCATTTTGATGATTGTTAGATTTGACTTGGGCGGTTGTGTACTTAGTGTACATCGGTGAGAGTAGTGTAGACTACCTGAGTAAGTACTTGGAGTACGAGTCTTAGTCATATCCTATAGGCTCATGTTGTGTATTTATATATATATATATATATATATATATATATGTCCCCTATATACTTACGTACGGTAGTATATGAGCACGTACCTTGGGTTTTCGTGGCTGGGTTATGTTGTGGGCTATGTATCTCACTGGGTGGTTTAGCATTACCTAAACTATTAGAGGATGTGGTAGTTAGAGTATCCTTTCCCACTGAGCTTATTTGCTCACAGGGGTATTTCATTTGCCCCCTAGTATTCCCACGCCAGGTTGCAGGAAATATACGGCTATGAGCAGGATGCAGTGCAACGGCAGCTTTCTTTTGTTTCCTTGTTACAGGTTTTGGAGTTGCGTTGGGTGATGCGGTTACGGTTGCGGCACGACTGGGTTTGGGGACGATAGGTATCTGCTTTCAGTTTTCCTTACCCATTTGTTATGGGTTTGCCATGTATTTCGTTTGGGAGCCAGTCTGTTGGTCTATCCCTGTTGATGTATCTTTTATTTCTTGTATTTATTCTTTCAGAATGTATTGTATCTATTCTGTACAGCTAGACGCTTTTCTATATTCTTATTCGAGTATTTGTGGCTCTGTTGATGTTAGAGGGTTTGGAGGGATTTTGGTTTCTTTCCACTACCTCAGCCCTAGTAGGATTGATGAATGTGGGGCTTGGAAGCCATTGTGATTATTGAATTGCTTTGGGCAGGTTATTGTGTTGTGTTTGGTTGTCCAGATGTTCTATTTACAAACGGAACTCTGCAGGATTTTCGTTAGATTCCGCTGCTTAGTTTTATTAGTAATTTGGGTATGGAATATACCATTTCTATCATTAACCCATGTGTTTTCTTGGTTAATGATGTCTTAGTTGGTCATTCGTATTAAGGATCACATCTTGGATTTCTTGGATGTCACAGTTCGGGAGTCTTAGGGATTTAGGAGCGTGTCTGTTGGTATCTGAGGATACTCTTGTGTTTTTTGTATTTGTGTTGGCATAGAGTATATTATTATTGTTATTCCATGTACTTCTTTGTTATTGTTGACTCTAGTAGTCGTTTGGTTTGCGTCACCCTTTAGGGGCATGACAACATGGTATCTGGGCATTCATTGCAACCCTCTGTGGGTGTTTGATGACTGAATGTCTTTTGGTTCTCGTTTATTTTTACTTCCGCAATCACTCCCTTAGCTCTTAGGCTTGGGTTTCGGAGTCCTAGGAATTTGGGGCGTGACACACTCTCTCTCTTTCTCTCTCTCTCTTGCCAGCGACCATGGTGAAGATGGAGGTGAAGAAGTGGTCGACCGATGTATAGGGAGAAGAGAAGACGAAGGTAGCGTGAAGAGAAGAGAAGATCTGTAGATACGTATGAGTGTATACATATTTATAACCTAATTACACAGATGACCCTCTAATTAACCATAATTGCGAAATAACCCCCAAGACTATATATATATTGTTGGCTTTGAAATTTACTTTCGGCAAACAATTCCAAAATTGATGATAACAAACCATTGAAGAGTGTTTGATACTAATGAATTATCGAGTTTATATTTTCAGCAAAAGACAGGTGAACGACTCAGAAATCAAACTCGAAAAGGAAACTACTCGAAAAACAAGCTCGGAAAGAAAGTTTTATTTAAAGCGAAAAGCTGTGAAAGAAATTGAAGCTAAAAAGGAAAATCAATTAAACGGCAAAAGCGAAAGTCGAAGACTCAAGACTCGGGGTAGATAGGTCGGGGAGCAATCATTGTAACAAGGTAATTTTATGTGTCAATTTTATCGTATAAGCTCAAGTATAAAATGAATCGAACTCAAATGAAATGAAAAACGCTTTACCAAACTTAAACGGAAAGAAAAATATTTTTATTAAATGTTTTTCTTGTTATAGTCGACTAGAATCACCCTGTGTATTTTCTAGTAGTCGACTATTTCAACCAGTAGCTATTGGTTTTTCATCCACATCAAAAGAGTCGACTGAAACAAGCTTGAGTCGACTAGACTACTCATTGTAGTCGACTAGAACTCATTCTAGTCGACTAGATGGTCCAAAGTAGTCGACTAGAACTCAATCTAGTCGACTAGATGGACCATTGTAGTCGACTACAATGAAGAAGTAGTCGACTAGAAGATTGCTTAAAATCTGCAGATTTTCAGAAAACAATTCCCATGTTTTGTGGATCGTGTTTAATGGTATTCAAACGGCTCTTGTCTTTCAAATACTATAATCACTCTTCAAAACCCTAATACAATGCTATATATAGAATGAGATGTGTTTATTGAAAATCAAGAGATTGAAATACAAAAGAGAAAGAAAGCTATCAAAAATTCTGCATAAATTTTCTCTTCAAAAGCCATTGAAACCAAGCTTTGAAAATCTGATTTTCTCCAAGTTTCTTTGAAAATCAAAACCTCTAGAATCTCTTCTTATTCTCCAAATATCATTCATTGATTATATCCTTTGAGAATACATTTCTAGAGCTATTGTAAAATCACCAAAAACACTTGAGCTTATATTGATTTATCTTCCATAAAAACCTTTGGGTTTTGAGTGTTTTTGTTCTTGAGTGATTTTATTGATTACATACGAATTTGTAATCTCGGACAAGTGAAGTCCACCGATTGTTCAAGAGAGGGTTGTTCTCTTGATTGAGAGACAAACTCGAGAGGCTTGTGTTGTAAAGGTTTGCCATTCCACCTGTGAAGGAAGGGCCATAGTGAAAGGATCGGGAAAAGTCTCAAGAAGGGGTTCTTGAGCCGAGGAGTAGGAGTTACCGAACCTCGAAAAAATCACGGTGTCAATCTCTCTATCTCTTTCTCTTTACATAAGTATTTTGCATGCTATATTTGCTTGAATATCTTGTATGCTAATTTGTCTTGAAATTAATTATTATAAAAGTTTAAATTGAATCATCCACTTGCTTATTGAGAAATTGATTTTTGATTATAGTGTGTTCCATGTTCGAAAAGAGTTAGACTTATTTTTGAACACCCTATTCACCCCCCCCCCCCCCCCCCTCTAGGGTTAATTAGTGACTAACAATTGGTATCAGAGCCTAATCTCTATTTATTTTAGACTTAACCGTCTTAGAGAACGATCATGTCATCAAATTTAGTCACTCATATTGAATGACAATCGAATAATAGGCCCCCATGGTTTGATGGATCAAATTATAGCTATTGGAAAACTAGAATGATAGATTTTCTTCAAGCTATCGATTACCAAATTTGGCAAGTAGTTCTTGAAGGACCATTTGTATTGACCAAAATTGTTGATGGAAAAACCGTCCCCAAATTACCCAATGAATGGGATAATGATGACCGTAAACTCATGTCATACAATGCTAAAGCCAAAGTAAATTTAAATTGCGCTTTAAGTCCAAATGAATTTAATCGTGTATCTACTTGTTCAACGGCAAAAGAAATGTGGGATAAACTTGAAGTAACCTATGAAGGTACATCTCAAGTACGAGAATCTAAAATTGACATACTCATGCATGAATATGAATTATTTGCTATGAGAGATGATGAAAATGTGAATTCTATGATGTCTCGCTTTACAAATATCTTGAATGGACTAAAGCATCTTGGTAGAATTGTTCCTAGATCCGATGCGTCACGAAAAGTGCTTAGAAGTATCCCGGCAAAGTGGGATGCAAAAGTAACGGCTATCAAAGAAGCTCATGACCTCAACACCATGAGTCTCGATGAAATTTTCGGCTCTCTACTCACTTGGGAAATAACGTTGAAAGCTCGTGAAGACGACATCAAGCCAAGAAAGGGAATAACTTTGCAAGCCTTCACTAAAAATGAAATCAATGAGCCGAGTGAAGAAGAAGAGGATGAGGACATTGCATTGTTCACCCAAAAATTCAAGAGACATCTTCAAAGAAAGAAAGCAAACGGTGGAAGATTCATGAAGAGAATCGAACCTAAAGGCGAGACTAGCAAAAGGGAACCCCCAACGTGTTTCAATTGCGGAAAGCCGGGACACTACAAAAGTGATTGCTTCAAGCTCAAAAAGGAAAACGACAAAAGACCTAGCAAGATGGCAATGAACGTCACATGGGAGGACTATGACTCATGCGACTCGGATGAGGAGAAAAGTAGCGAGGAAACGGCAAACATTTGCCTCATGGCAAATGAAGAAGAGGTACATTTAAATTTAAGTGATTTAGATAAACTATCATATGATGAACTTCTTCTTGATTACAATGAATTGCAAGATGTGTTTGAAGAATTACATGATGAATTTGAAAAATTAGCTAGAAAATATATCCTTCTTAAGAAAGATAAGTCTTCATGTAGTCTCACTAATTCAAACTTAGAAGTTTCTTGCAATAACAAAAGCATTGAGCTAGAGAAGGAAAATATTCGGTTGAAAAATACTATTGATGATCAAATAAATGTTTTAGCTAAATTTACAAAAGGAAAAGAGAACCTTAGTATCATGTTAGGAAGACAAAAAGGATCATTTGATAAATATGGTCTAGGGTATGATGCTTTTGACAAGGATGCACTTATATTGAAAAAGAGAAAATCACTTAGCTCTACATTTACTAAAAAATCATCTCATGCATCTTCAAATGATTATAAACATGTTACTTGCTACTATTGCAATAGAAAAGGACACAAAGCAAACGTATGCTTTCATAGAAAGAAGAAAATTATGTCAAAAATGATTTGGGTTCCGAAAGGATCTATTGCATGCTCTCATAGAAAAGAAAATGTTGTAACAAAACAAATTTGGGTTCCAAAAGGAACTATTGCGTATCTATCTAACCAAAATGGACCCAAAACAGATTGGGTACCAATAAAAGTTACTTGAACTTGTTTTGTAGGTATGCTTGAAGTCCGCATCAAAAGAAAAATGGTTTCTCGATAGCGGATGCTCAAGGCATATGACGGGAGATAAATCAAAGTTTATTTCACTAAAAACATATGAAGGAGGAAACGTAACTTTTGTAGACAACTCTAAAGGCAAAATTATAGGAATTGGCTCAATCGGTATTTCATCTTCTCTCTCTATAGATGATGTGCTTTTAGTTGATGGGTTGAAGCATAATTTGTTTAGTATTAGTCAATTATGTGACAAGGGCTATGATGTTATATTTAGGACAAATGCATGCATAATCAAGAAAGATGGGAAGCAAATGTTCAATGCCAAAAGAAATGGAAACTTGTATACTTTGTTGCTATGTGAATTGCATGACCAAGATGTTAAATGTTTTGTCACATCTAGCGAAAATAGTTGGTTATGGCATAGGCGTCTAGGACATGCTAGTATGGACCTCATTCATCGTTTATCCAAAAATGATTTAGTCAAAGGCCTCCCAAAGACTAAATTTTCGAAAGATAAAATATGTAGCGCATGTCAAGTAGGCAAGCAAGTTAAATCCTCTTTCAAGAGAAAGAAAGATATTACCACTTCTAGACCTCTAGAATTACTTCACATGGATCTCTTTGGTCCGGAGAGAACGGCTAGCTTAGCCGGGAAACTCTATGTACTTGTTATTGTTGATGACTACTCTAGATATACTTGGGTTCACTTTCTTGCTCATAAAAATGAAACTCACTCCATTCTTGAAAGATTTTATAGAGTCATTCAAAATGAAAAAGATTTGAAAATCAAGAAAATTAGAAGTGATAGAGGTAGGGAGTTTGAAAATCAAGACTTAGAGAAATTATGTGATGATCTCGGTGTTTCTCATGATCTCTCGGCCCCTAGAACCCCTCAACAAAACGGTGTAGTTGAAAGAAAGAATCGATCTCTACAAGAGATGGCTCGAACCATGTTAAATGAGCACAACCTTCCCCGAAGCCTTTGGGCGGAAGCGGTAAACACCGCTTGCCATATAATCAATCGTGTTATTATTCGGATGAAGTTGGGGAAAACGCCCTATGAGTTGTGGAATGGTCGAAAGCCCAATATTGGGTATTTCAAAGTTTTCGGGTGTAAATGTTTTGTGTTAAATGATAAAGATAATCTTGGAAAATTCGACTCCAAATCGGATGAAGCAATTTTCCTAGGTTATTCTACAAGAAGTAAAGCATTTCGGGTTTATAACAAAAGGACTCTAACCATGGTTGAGTCTATTCATGTTGTCTTTGATGAATCACCCTCACCACCATCACCTAGAATTGACCTAGAAGAAGATGAGGTTGTTGGGATTGAGGATAATCTAAATACTCTCAATATCTCAAACTCATCATGTAGCCAAAAGGAAATGAGGGAAGTTGAGCATCAATCCAATGATGACTTGACCAACTCAATGCCTAAAGCATGGAGGATTGTTCACAATCATCCTCTTGATCAAGTCATAGGTAATCCTTCAAAAGGGGTTAGTACTAGATCTCAACTTAAAGATTTTTGCAACCACATGGCCTTTGTATCGCAATTCGAACCCAAGAACTTCCACGAAGCTCAATGTGATGATTCTTGGATCGTAGCAATGCAAGAGGAACTAAATCAATTTGAACGCAATCAAGTTTGGCGTTTAGTTCCTAGACCCGAAAATCAAACTATAATTGGCACAAAATGGGTTTTTTGAAACAAAAAGGATGAGAATGGAGTAATTATTCGAAATAAAGCAAGATTGGTAGCTCAAGGATATAATCAAGAGGAAGGCATCGACTATGATGAGACCTTTGCACCGGTAGCTAGATTAGAAGCAATTAGAATGCTTCTTGCATTTGCATCATATAGAAATTTCACTCTTTATCAAATGGATGTCAAAAGTGCTTTCTTAAATGGTGTCATAGAAGAAGAAGTTTTTGTGAAGCAACCACCCGGTTTTGAAAATAATCTTTTTCCAAATCATGTTTTCAAATTGGCTAAAGCTCTATATGGTTTAAAGCAAGCTCCTCGAGCTTGGTATGAGAGACTTAGCGAGTTTTTAACTCAAAATGGTTTTACAAGAGGGAAGATTGATAACACACTTTTTACAAAAACCATTAAGAATAATTTGTTGATTGTCCAAATTTATGTTGACGACATTATTTTCGGCTCAACAAATAATTCTTTATGTAGGGAATTTGCCACAAGTATGCAAAACGAATTTGAAATGAGCATGATGGGTGAGTTGACTTTCTTCTTAGGGTTGCAAATCAAGCAAAGCTCGGATGGCTTATTCATTAGCCAATCCAAGTACACTAAAGATTTGCTAAAGCGATTTGGTATGGAGGCTACCAAACATGCCATAACTCCTATGAGTTCCTCCATTAAGATTGATAAAGATGAAAATGGTAAATGTGTTGATATTACTAATTATAGAGGCATGATCGGTAGTTTGCTTTATTTAACCGCTAGTAGACCGGATATAATGTTTAGTGTATGCTTATGTGCCCGGTTTCAATCATGTCCTAAGGAATCTCACTTGCTTGCGGTCAAACGCATTTTTCGCTACCTAAGTGGTACAATATACTTAGGGCTTTGGTATCCACGTGGAACTTCAATTGATCTTATTAGTTATTCGGATGCCGATTTTGCGGGATGTAGAATATATCGTAAAAGCACAAGCGGTACTTGTCATTTTCTAGGACACTCACTAGTATCTTGGTCAAGTAAAAAGCAAAATTCCGTTGCATTATCTACGGCCGAAGCTGAATATGTGGCAGCCGGTAGTAGTTGCGCTCAAACTCTTTATATTAAGCAACAACTACTTGATTTCGGTCTTACTTTCTCTCACGTTCCTATTAAATGCGATAATACGAGTGCGATTTGTATTTCAAAGAATCCTATTCATCACTCACGCACCAAGCATATAGAGATTAGGCATCATTTTTTGCGTGATCATGTTGCTAAGGGTGACGTTGAATTGATCTTTATCGACACTAAAAATCAATTGGCGGATATTTTTACAAAACCACTTGCGGACGAATCATTTTCTAAAATTCGTCGTGAAATCGGAATGGCCATGGATTTTGATGTTTTATCTTAATTTCTGTCATAATCTTTATTTTTAATATTTTTGCTATTTTTATGTATTTATTTCCTAATTTTTATCTATTTTTATCAATTTTTTTTCTTCTAGTCGACTCATCCTGTGTAGTTCAAACCAATCTAGTCGACTACTTTGGTCAGTAGCTACACCATTTCATGGTCTTCACCTTCTAGTCGACTCATTGTCATTCTAGTCGACTCATCTTCCATTCTAGTCGACTCAAACATTGTTGTAGTCGACTATTTTGCCTTCCTAGTCGACTCAAACCTAGCCTAGTCGACTCAAACCTAAATCTAACCGACTCACCTAGACCTAGTCGACTCAACCCACTATAAAACCTAACCCTCATCTCATCTTCTCCATCCGCCTCCTTCAAACCCTCACCCACCTTCAAACCCTCTCCTCTCAATCCCTCTCCTACTACCACTTATACCTTCAAATCTTCACCTATCCCTCATTAATTTCACATTTTCATCATCTTCCACCCATTTCCATCATCCAAATTTCATCATTCTCACTCTCTCACACATCTATATATATACACCATCATATATCTATATAATCCTATACATTTGTGCATCATCTTCTACAATGCCACCGAAGACTCGAGGTCTATTTCGGAAACGTTCCCGCATTGATGGAAGCCAAAGCTCCACCAATCCACGCAGTCCTACGGCCGTTGACGAAGAGGAGTCGAATGAACCTCTTCTTCTTGAGGTACTTCTTCTTGATGATGAAAATAGAAATAAATTCATCACTGTTTTTTATCATTGTAACAAGGTAATTTTATGTGTCGATTTTATCGTATAAGCTCAAGTATAAAATGAACCGAACTCAAATGAAATGAAAAACGCTTTACCAAACTTAAACGGAAAGAAAAATATTTTTATTAAATGTTTTTCTTGTTATAGTCGACTAGAATCACCCTGTGTATTTTCTAGTAGTCGACTATTTCAACCAGTAGCTATTGGTTTTTCATCCACATCAAAAGAGTCGACTGAAACAAGCTTGAGTCGACTAGACTACTCATTGTAGTCGACTAGAACTCATTCTAGTCGACTAGATGGTCCAAAGTAGTCGACTAGAACTCAATCTAGTCGACTAGATGGACCATTGTAGTCGACTACAATGAAGAAGTAGTCGACTAGAAGATTGCTTAAAATCTGCAGATTTTCAGAAAACAATTCCCATGTTTTGTGGATCGTGTTTAATGGTATTCAAACGGCTCTTGTCTTTCAAATACTATAATCACTCTTCAAAACCCTAATACAATGCTATATATAGAATGAGATGTGTTTATTGAAAATCAAGAGATTGAAATACAAAAGAGAAAGAAAGCTATCAAAAATTCTGCATAAATTTTCTCTTCAAAAGCCATTGAAACCAAGCTTTGAAAATCTGATTTTCTCCAAGTTTCTTTGAAAATCAAAACCTCTAGAATCTCTTCTTATTCTCCAAATATCATTCATTAATTATATCCTTTGAGAATACATTTCTAGAGCTATTGTAAAATCACCAAAAACACTTGAGCTTATATTGATTTATCTTCCATAAAAACCTTTGGGTTTTGAGTGTTTTTGTTCTTGAGTGATTTTATTGATTACATACGAATTTGTAATCTCGGACAAGTGAAGTCCACCGATTGTTCAAGAGAGGGTTGTTCTCTTGATTGAGAGACAAGCTCGAGAGGCTTGTGATGTAAAGGTTTGCCATTCCACCTGTGAAGGAAGGGCCATAGTGAAAGGATCGGGAAAAGTCTCAAGAAGGGGTTCTTGAGCCGAGGAGTAGGAGTTACCGAACCTCGAAAAAATCACGGTGTCAATCTCTCTATCTCTTTCTCTTTACATAAGTATTTTGCATGCTATATTTGCTTGAATATCTTGTATGCTAATTTGTCTTGAAATTAATTATTATAAAAGTTTAAATTGAATCATCCACTTGCTTATTGAGAAATTGATTTTTGATTATATAGTGTTCCATGTTCGAAAAGAGTTAGACTTATTTTTGAACACCCTATTCACCCCCCCCCCCCTAGGGTTAATTAATGACTAACATATATAATTACAATTAAATATATATATATACAGTAAATCCCAATCGTAAACTTTCAACCCGAAATAACAACAGGACGCCCAATTAAATATACCGAGTTAGGAACTCAAACATCGGAACACCTAACAGGCCCGATCCAATTAAAATGCGTCGTTGCCCAGTCGAAGTACTAAACGTTAAATGTCGAAACGATACCGCGTAGTCGATAACAATAATTCGCGTAGTCGTCAAAGAGAAACCGTAAAGTCATACAGTCGACTTTAAAAACTAAACGCGAAAAATTTACACGCGAAATACCAAGAATAAACAATGCGTCAAGAACAAGTGACATCATTACCGAAATTAAATTAGAATTAATTTCAGGAAATAGGAAAATAACACGGGGTGTTACAGCGGTGTTCCGGGTTTGATGGTGAAACTTGATGTAGAGAAGGTGTATGACCATGTGAACTAGGGATTCTTTTTATATATGCTAGAGAGATTGGGATTTGGGTTTAAATGGAGAAAGTGGATTGAGTTCTGTATCTCGTTTGTGTTGTTCTTGGTGATGGTGAACATGTCTCCTTCCGGGTTTTTTGGGACTTCTCATGGCTTACGACAGGGTGATCCATTATCTCCATTTCTTTTCTTGGTTATGATGGAGGCGTTAAGTAGGATGATGACAAGGGCTTTGGAGGCTGGTTTTGTTCATGGTTTTTGAATTGGTGAGGCATCGTCCCAGTTTATTAATATCTCACATTTGCTTTTTGCCGATGACACTCTTGTGTTTTATGATGCGGATAAGGATCAGATGCGACATCTTTAGTGTATTTTGATTTACTTCAAGGTTGTTTCAGGCTTGAAGGTGAATATTAGGAAGTGTTCGATGATTCCGGTTAGTCAGGTAGGCAATATCTCAGTGTTGGTTAAGGCTCTTGGGTGTAAGATTAGTCAGATGATGTCTAAGTATTTTGGTTTTTCCTTGGGCTCTTTTGGGTCATGCCTTCAGTGTTGGGATTATGTGGTTAAGTAGGTGGTATCGATTGTGAAAGCTCGATCACTCACTCTCGTAGACAAACCGGTCGCCGCATTAAGAACGAGGTTGCGATAGAACTCGTGAACCATATTCGGATTGAACATAGGCAACACCAGTGTCAACAATGGCCGTAATCGCTGATCGTCGAGCCACTTGATGGTCGTCCTCGACTTCATCCCGAATCAAATTTTGGCATATTTAAATGTTCGTTCAACGAGGAACTCTTTACTCAGCCCCAACTTTTTCGCCTCGCGTTGCGCCTCGGTCCTTCGTTGGGCCGCTCGTGTACGCATTTTCGCCATTGCCGCTGACAATTCTCCACTCTCCGCAGTCCTACTTCTCTTCTTGGGTGCCATTGGAACGATTTTGAATGGTTTTTAGTGATTTTTGAGGAGTAAACTGATGTTTATATGTACGTATATATATAGGTTCTAAAATGGGAGAGAAAATAGTGATTTTAGCTTGGATTTGAATGAAATAAGTGGTGGGTTTTGGTCGGATTAGGGCAAGAACGAAGATATAGAGCTTGATTTGGGAAAAAATGATCAAAAATTGAGGATTTGAAGGCAAAACGAATGTATATATGTGTATATATATACGTAGATATATAGATAGAGTGATACACACGATTTGGGAAGGTTTTGAAGTTTGAATCTTGTTGGATCGAGAGTAATGAAGGTGTAGGAGAGTTAGGGTTTAAGTTTTTAGAGAGAAAATATGAGTTTGAGTGATTTGGGAGAGAAAGAGATGAGCCCTAATAAGAAATGTCGAGTTGCCCGATTCAGTTCGAAAGTTATGTCACCGAGTACTCGATGAAGATTCTACCGAGTACTCGGTAGTTCTTGAGTACTAAAATTTCTCTAAATCATGTTTTTTTTAATCCCTTGATTCGTTCTTTCCACTACTCTTACCTCAATACTTTAACAAAAGCATAAAATCACTAGAATTAAACTAAAATTAACAATTAGAAAATGAAAATAATTAAAATCCTATTTCTACATACCCGTCTGAGAAAACATGAACTCTCTTAGTCGGTGCCTCTATTTAACGTCATTGGCCCGACATTCATAGATATTCTAACCGTTATTATACGTGGGATCTACCAAATCGATAAATTCCACACATCCTAACTCATGGTTAAATTATACGCATCTTTTGAGTTGTTGACCATTTACTTAAAATGGTTTACCTTTCTTTGGATCCTCTAGTTCCACCGCTCACTAAGGAAACACAGTAATTACGTTATATGGCTCATCCCATCTTGAACAGAGTTTACCAGGAAATAATTTTAATCGAGTATTAAATAGTCATACTTTATAACCAAGCTCTAAGGATTTTCTCTGAATATTTTTATCATGGAATGCTTTCGTGTCACACCCCAAATTCCTAGGACTCCGAAACCCAAGCCTAAGAGCTAAGGGAGTGAATACGGAAGTAAAAAGAAACGAGAACCAACGACATTCAGTCAACAAACACCCACAAAAAAAAGGTAAAACTGCTCTAATACAATGTTGTCGCGCCACTAAAATTCCCGAATCTCTAATCTAGAGAACCAGCGAATCTCCAAAGGGTGACGTAAGTCAAGCGACCACTAGAGTCAACAATAACAAAGGAAATACATGGAATAACAATGAAAACTATACTCCATGCCAAATAGAATACTAGAACTTAATAGTATCCTCTGATACCAACTGACACGCTCCTAAATCCCTAAGACTCCCGAATTGGGACATCCAAGGAATTCAGGATGTAATCCTTAATACAAATGACTAACTAAGATATCATTAACCATGAAAATGTATGGATCAATGATAGGAATGGTATATTTTATACCCAAATGACTAATAAAACTAAGCAGCGGAATCTAACGAAAATCCGGTAGAGTTCCGTTTGTAAATTGAACATCCGGACAACTAACCACAACACAAAGACCTGCCAATAGCAATTCGATAATAATAATGGCTTCCAAGCCCCACATTCATCAATCCTACTAGGGCCGAGGTAGTGGAAAGAAACCAAAACCCCTCCAAACCCTCTATAATCAACAGAGCCACAAATGCTCGAAAGGAATACAGAAATGCACCTAGCTGTGCAGAATAAATACAATAATCTCCTGAAATAATAAATACAGGAAAATAAAGAATACATCAATAGGGATATGCCAACAGACTGGCTCCCAAAAGAAATACATGATAATCCCATAACAATGGGTAAAGAAGCTAACAGCGGAATACTAGCGTCCCCCAACCCAGTCGTGCTGCAACCGTAACCGCATCACCCAACGCAACTCCAAAACCTGTAACAAGAAACTAAAGAAAGATGTCGTTGCACTGCATCCTGCTCATAGCCGTATGTTTCGTGCAACCTGACGTGGGAATACCAGCGGGCAAATGAAATACCCCTGTGAGCAAATAAGCTCAATGGGAAATGATACTCTAACTACCACATCCTCTAATAGTTTAGGTAATGTTGAACCACCTAGTGAGATACATAGCCCACAACATAACCCAGCCACGAAAACCCAAGGTACGTGCTCATATATTACCGTACGTGAGTATATAGGGGATATATATGTACATATATATATATATATAGATAGATACACAACATGAGCCTATAAGATACAACTAAGACTCATACTCCCAGTACCAACGTACACTAGGTACACGACACCCAAGTCAAACCTAACCAATCATCAAGCGTTCACGACGCTAACAAGAAACTCCAAATAGAGGGAATCACATTCACCTCTAATATCCACAAGGATCGAAATTCACCACTAGTACCAAGGAATATTCATAATTCACTCCCCGAGAACACAGGAGGAAGAGTATTCACGTCCTTGCGTACTAACACAATCATCGTCTATATATATATATATATATATATATACAATATATATATATAACAAACCTCATCCCATTCCTAAGGAAAATCTACCTCTCAGAGGCTAGATCACATCAATCATATCACCGTACCATAAATCATATCGAACTCATGATACTATCCTCAATAGGGTCAATTACATCACTAACACTCTCATTGTAGGCGAGGAAAACCACTCAATCAAATCACTAAGAGTACACGAACACAACTCACAAGTACGACCACCTCAGGGTCACCAAAGCAAAGCGAAGAAAAAGACTTCCCAATGCTAAACCAACAGATAACCAAGACAACAATATCAAAGTTAGACCACAAGTGTTTAGTGAGAACACCCGGACAAAAGAAACCAATCCACTCGGTATTCATGCCCCTAACACGTGTGACAACTCAAATCACCTAAGTGGTGACATCAACAATAAAGAAAGTGAAAGGCAACACTATATGTGTGCACTGAACAACACCAAGCCTCATGCTCGAGACTTAAAAAATGATCCAAAACAAAGGTGAAACAATAGAACACCTTTCAAAACACTACAGGTCGAGGTTCTTAAGGAAGAAGTCTCGTAACCTCAGAATTTCTATAGAATCGGTTTTCTTTAAAAATCCATACAATGAAAATGATCGTCTTGCCCCCGGTCTTCGTCGTTCGCCTGTACTGGCTACGGGGGTAGGCGAAAATGGGTTTTTCCTTTTAATACAACGAGTTTGTTTTCAAAACATAGAAAAACTCCGTTTCCGACAGACAGCCAGATAAGATTGACTAGAACTCCAAGGATTCCTATATTGTCCCGAAAGGACAATGAAGGAAGAACAATATGTTGGACTCACGGACCACAACCATCCGTTTCCAACTCCACCAAAATCAACTGATAACACAAGGAAGAGGTTCGGCATCACGCCGTAACCGAAGACTCAAGGAGTGACATATAAGTCAACAATCTCATCACTCGCCTTCTCTAAGGCCTCAAATCTTAATTGATACAAAATCAATCCCTGACCTCAAATCTTCAAAGAGGTCACATCGTTAACCTCAATCACAAGACTATTACCCGCCTTCTCAAGGCCTCAAATCCAAATCATCTCGACAGTCCATCACTAACCGCAACTAACCACAAAGATCACAACGCCAATACACTTAACCTCCCCTAAGGGTACAAAAGCATATACCACAAGTATAAATATACATTTATTTATACTTTAATAATCACCGCATATAATCATTCTCTTTTACGTTAATCATTATCAGCTGAGCATTTTATAAAGATATGAATTTAATTCGCAATATTCATACATAACATGCTCCCAAATCCAACAGGCAATAATAACACATATTAAACCTGCTCCAACAACACATGTAATAATATCACGTATACATGTCAAATGAAATCACATAATGTCGTACAAATACAATGTGACTCATAAACCTCATGGCAAAAACCCCATGAAACACAATGCACAACCCGGTTGCGACTTCATATGCATAACCCGGTTGCGACTTCACATGCACAACACGGTTGCGACTTCATATGCACAACCCAGTTGCGACTTCATTTGCACAACCCAGTTGCGACTTCACAATTCGAAGATTCATGCACAACCCAGTTGCGACTTCACATGCACAACATGCACCAACATAAATATGTATAACATCATATTTATGAAAGTATCCACATGAATCTAATAAATTTCTCAAATCTCCTTTTAACATGCTTTTAAAATTATAATAAAGCATTTAAATCGTGAGAATTACATTTCATGCTTAAACAACATACTTTCTTTAATTCTTTAGAAAATATTTCCAATTTCTCTGAACATGCCTTTAAAGTAATTAAAGCAATTAATTTACGTATCGCAAAGGGAACCTAGCCCAACGTCTAAGTTCTCACGAATCTATACTAACTCATTTAATTCTCAAGGGAATTTCTAAACCACATATTCCTATTCGATTCAGATAGGAAATTAATTAATCACATAGGAAATAATTTAATTAATTTTCTTAAATTAATCCCTAAGCCCCATTTCGGTTCTAAGCAAATTATAGATATTTAAATTAATAATTTAATATATCTATATTTAATTAAATAAGGGTTTGCACCCCTAAACTACTTCAATAATGCGGAGTGAGAAATATAATTTCCCACCTGAAATACGCTTACAGAACAACCCGAAACGGCCCACCGTGAACAGTGTCGGCGCCCGATTATGGAGCTCGCCGACCAAAGTCGTCCGAAAATTATTTCGAATATATCGAAATGTCCTTCTCGACAACCTATACGATATATACGAAGCCCATTAGCAATAGGTTATTTAATTTGGTTAAATCTAAAATAACCCAAACAAAAATTCAAAACTTCAAATCGAATTTCCCGACAAACCGTTCAACGTAAAATTACTAAATTTTTACACGTTGTACCTGACATATAGGCGAAGTTACCCTCCGAAAATCAGCCTAAACCGAGGTCGGGAAGTCGACCGAACAAATGGTCGAAGTTTCGGCCAGACTCGTCCCTGCTCGCGCGTCCACGCGCGGTTGCCCAGCCGCGGCCTTGCCCTTGCCCTTGCGCCACTGTGCGCAACCACCACTAGACCGCTACGCCATCGCCGTCGTCTGCAACTCCAGTCCAGCCGCCGCTCCAGGTCGTCGACCACTACCCGTGTCCTCTCGCCACCATCACTGCTCCAAGTTGCAGCTTCTCTAGCCGCACCCCTGCACTCTCTTAACCGACTCTCTCTCTATCAACGAGCTACAGTGGTGTAGAAGAATAATGGCCAGGTCTGTGGAGAGGAGACGAAAAACGAAGAAGGAGAAGGAGAAGGTGGTTTATCAACCGATATATACATATATCATATCATGTATATTAAATTGATAAAAGTAATATGAATCAAATTGAATTTTGTACCACCTAATTATAATGGTTCCATGTGACTTGTCATGTGACCAAAAGAAATAAATGTGACACCTTATATACATATATCCCTATATCACAAAAGTGATCTTTCTTTTATCCGAAATTACAAACTAACCCCAAAATAATATATATATAATTACAATTTTATATATATATATATATAATTAATCCCAATAAATACCGGGAGCCTCCAAATAATATTGCGCTACACCGTAAGTTAATATACCGGGATAGGAACCCAAACGTCGGAACACTTAACAAGCCCGATAAAATAAAATGTGTCGTCGCTCCATCGAAGCACAAATGTTAAACGTCGAAATGAAGTTGTGTAATCGAGAATAATAATTCGCGTAGTTGTCAAAGAGAAACCATAATATCGTCCAGTCGACTTTGAAACCAAACGCGAAAAATTTATACGTGAAATACCAAGGATAACATGAACGTCATGAACAAGTGACTTCATAACCAAAAATAAATCGAAAATAATTTCAGAAAAAAAAGAAAATAACACGGGGTGTTACATTTCGTCCTTGCTTTATATATTTGTGCATTCTCATATGCACATTACGAATCTCCTCTAGTTCATTGAGTTGAAGTTTTCGTTTAGAGCCCGCTTCTTTTAAATCAAAATTTAGTCTTTTAATAGCTTAGTATGCTTTATGTTCTAATTCAACAGGAAGATGACATGCTTTACCATAGACTAATCGATATAGTGTAGTTCTTATTGGTGTTTTATAAGCCGTCCTATATGCCCACAGTGCATCATTTAATCTGGTTGGCCAGTCTTTTATATCATTTCATACTATTTTCTCTAAGATTCGCTTGATTTCCCTATTTGAAACTTTATGCTTGATTACTTGTTTGGGGTTGATGTGACATACCTACTTTGTGTGTAATGTTATATTTAAGACACAAGATATTCATATAACAATTACAAAAATGTTTCCCATTATCACTGATTATTGCGCGATATACCAAATCTAGTTAAAATATTATATTGTAAAAACTCAATTGCAATTTCATGATCAACTTTTGCCGAAGCTACCACTTCTATCCATTTTGAAACATAATTTAACTCAACAAGTATATATAAATTATTATTTGACATTGGAAACGGTCCTATAAAATCTATTCCCCAAACATAAAATACATCAATTATTAAAATTGAGGATAATGGCATCATATCTCTCCAAGAAATTGAACCTAATCATTGACATTTGTCACAGGTTTTACAGTAATTATATGAATCTTTAAATAGAGAAGGCCAATAAATCCACTTTGCAAAACTTTAGTTGCCGTCTTTTTAGCTTCAAAGTGACCTTCACATGCTAATGTGTGATAGAATTTTAAAATACTTTGTGTTTCATTCTCAGGGACACATCTCCTAATGATTTGGTCAGAACAATATTTAAATAATTCAGGATCTTCCCAAATATAGTATCTAATTTGGCTAAAGAATCGATCATTCTCTTATTTGGACCATCATGTTGGTATTTTACGTGTAGCTAAATAATTGACTATATCTGCATACCATGGTAAACTATTGACTGTGTTGACACTACATATCATATCCAAGTTGCCATTTTTAGTTTGTTTTGATGGTTCTTTAGGTTCTAGTATCATCAATTCTTTTAATGTAGATTCGGGTGGTTTATTTGAAGTTATTGGTAACGACTCAGCTGATTTTTTCCATGATTCCCCGTATAGTGCATTTTCTATAGCTGCGATGTCATCAAGATTATATTGTAATTGCTTATCCCAATCAATATTTGTGAAATCTTCCTTTTTAACTTCTACTTGTTCTAATTATTTCATCATTTGATCAATACTAAAACAGTCATCTACTGTTGAACAATGATCGTCATTCCTAAACACATTTAATCTTAGTTTCATATTTCCAAGAGATATATCCATTACTCATGTTCTACAATTAATGCAAGCGTTATTTGTTGCTAAGAATGGTCATCCTAAGATTACAGGTATGTGTTTCTTTGGACTATGAACAGATTCTGTATCTAAGATTATGAAATCAACAGGGAAATAGAATTTGTCTACTTGAACTATCACATCTTCAACTATCCCTCTGGGTTATTTGATTGATCTATCTGTTAATTGAAGTACAACCGTAGTAGGGTTTAATTCTCCTAATCTTAATTGTTGGTAAACTGAATACGATAATAAATTGACACTAACACTAAATCAAGGAGAGCCCATCTTACTTCTTGATCTCCAACTATACATGATATTGTAGGCGCTCATCTATCTTTATATTTGGGTCACGTATCATTTAACAATAACGAACTTACTTATTCAATCAACATTATCTTTTTAGGTACCTTAGCTATGCTTATTACGCTTTTGTGTACATAAATCCTTCAAGAATTTAGCGTAAGGTGGGATTTGAGATATGACATCTAATAAAGGCAGGTTCATCTTTACTTGTCTAAATACTTCTAAGATTTCATTTATTTTATCGCCTTATTTTCCATAATAGTTTGATCCTCGGAGATGTTGAGGAAATGATGCTTTTGGTTCATATTCCTTCTCCGTAGGTTTTTCAGTTATTTCCTTATTAGGTTCATCTACTGTTAGATGTGACGTTTCTTTAGGAATATTTTCCAAGACTTCTTTTTGTGCTAGTCTTTCCTTAAACTTTTTCTCAACTCTATTATCCACTATCCTACCACTCCTTAAGGTTGTAATTGTTTGAACGGTTTCATGCGTAAATTCTTGTAAAGTTCTTAACTCAATCATATGTTGTTCTTTAGGATTCATCACTGGTTGGCTTGGTAGTCTACCATATTCTCTTTTGTTAAGTGTGTTAGCTATTTGTCATATCTGTGTTTCTAATTTTGAAATAACTTGAGAATGTGTGTGTAACAGTTGGGTGTTAGTATCTAAGTTACCAAGGGCTACTAAGACTTTATCCTCAAAACCAGATGATCTTTGTGGTGGATTAAGGTTTTGAATTTGAATCCCAAATTGAGGTTGGTTTGGTTGAAAAGATCGAAATCCTTATGTATTATTTTAAAATTTTTGAATGCTATTGAATTGTCTTGGATTTTGATTAGAATTTTGAGTATTATTGAATGGTCTTGGATTTTGATTGAAGTTTTGAGTATTATTAAATGGTCTCGGATTTTGATTGAAATTTTGAGTTTAGACAGGATTTTCAACGTTTTAAGAACGATAAGATAAATATGGATGGTTTCGCGAGCCTTGATTGAAAAGAGTTTGAATAGGGATTATTATTGGTAGTTGTAAAGGATACGTTAACATCATATGGTGTTATATCTTCTTGATATGTCAGTGGACATCCGCTAGCTAATTGGGAAGGATCAGAACATATCGAACAGACTTCTCTATGAGTGTTTTGAGTGAAATTTATAAAGTTGTCTAATTTTCTACTTATCTCAGCTACTTGAGCCGTAACGTCGTCAACTCTATTTATTTATTTAACAGTTTTCATTCGTCTAGGGTTATTAAGTATTGATCTAGCCATAGCTTCTGATGCGTTTTGTTGTGAATTTTCACTCAATCTTTTAAATATTTTCCATATGTCCTCGACTGGTTCTAATGCAAATGTTCATCCACATGCCGCATCTATACGATGTTGTTGTATCTCGCCTAGGCCATGATAGAAATTACGTACCAAATCGTATTTTGTGAATTTATGATGGGGACATTTAGCTAAGATTTCTTTGAAATGTTCCCAAATTTAATGGAATTGTTCACCTAGAATTTGGGCAAAATTCATTATAGCTACTTGGACTTCATGTGTCTTTCCCATAAGGTAGTATTTATGTAAAAATTCATTTTTAAGGTTCCCCCAATTAGTTCTCATTCTTTATTCTAAACTACTATACCATATTTTAGCTTTTTTTTTTAGTGAAAAGAGGAATAATCGCACACGTAAGGCATCAGTAGGCATCCCATTCATCTTAGTTGTTGAACTAATTTCTATAAACTCAGTAATATGCTCATAAGGATCTTCATGTTTATATCCATAGAATTTAGGTACCATATTCAAAATACTAGATTTAATTTCATAATGGGACGTTGTTTCGCCTAGTATTATAATGTCCGTTGGTAATTCAAAATTAGAAGGTGTGTATAATCTTTCAAGGAACCTAGTGGTTGTACTTGAGGGTCGCCCATATCGTTAAAATTCAATATACCTTTTTCAATCCTTTGTTTACTAGTTCTTAAGTTTTTATAATAAGTTATATCAACTTTAGGATCAAAAGGAACAAATTCTTTAGATATGGAACACAAACCACTCATACACTGATGAAACAAATTTATATGAAAATAAACTAATCTAAATAATAAACTAAAAATAAATAAACAAAAATAAAATAGAAATTAAATAATAAAATTCAAGATAAGATTGAAACAATAATTTAAGATATGATTAAAACTCACAAACAGTCCAGCCAAGCAATCGTCACCGCTTCTTTGGTTCCTTCTGTTACTCTTAATGCACCTGTCAAAAATCACATAATTTTGTCTCTTAAAAGAAGAAAATAAAAAATAAAGCAAGTAAATAATCTAGCTATAATAATTATTTGAAAGTATAGAAAATCGTTAGTCCCTGGCAGTGGCGCCAAAAACTTGATCGATGGCAGAAGCTCGATTGATTTAACATACTAGGCTAGGATAATAAATAATGATAATAATAATAGTTTGTCAAAATAATCCCTTAAAGTTGACCTAGTTTTCCCTATCGCAAGTGCACGAATAAATTGTAATATACTATATTTGAAATAGGGTATATCGTATCCACGGAGACTAATGAATTCACAACTTCTTTATAATTATTGTAATTAAATTATAAAAGATAATTTGTTTCTTTGGTTTTCTATACTAATTTGACAAGAAATAAAATAAGATAAAAGTAAAGATAAATTTTGGTTTTGGTTGAAAATAATGGAGATAAAGATCTAGGGTATTTCTAACTCCACCGTTAACCGCATAATATATCCTCTTAATCATTTAATTATAAAGGGCGGTCTATCATATGTGAATCAAATATAGAGTCGCAAGCATTGACAAACTCTAATCCCAAAAAAGGAACAATTAACCTTAACCGAGTTACAAACCATCGTCGAACGAGTATAACTAGTGCATGCATCTACTCTATAACTACTCCTACTAACATAAATTAAAAACATGTCTATATTATCTCTTCTTAGCATGGCTTGTCTAAGTCTAGATTGTATGTTAATAACCACCATTGTGTAGAAAATCATGAGTTAATCATCCGAATTCTAGTCCATATTGAATAACCATGATTGTGCAAGATAAAACATTTATTCAAGTTAAGACAAGACATAGAATAAACGAAGAATCTTATATAAAATCACACATAATCACTCATCTCCATAATCATCACATACGTGTCATTCAGTTTCCCCTTATACAATTAAAATAAGAAAGAGTCTACATTACTTGGCTAGGATTTTGTTAAAAACCCTAAATATCGGTTTAGTTGTTCATGGTCGTGGATGTCTGCATTGTTGATGTAGACACGCCTGCCATGGTTGTTCTTCTCTTGCTGAATCTCCAAGACAATTCTTCAATAATCAACTCTCTCCAAAGCTCTACCGATCTAAGGGAGACCCCTCTCTTTTATAGAAAAATAAGCGTCTTTATTTAGTAAAGTAATTGTTTCGTTGCTAAGTCAGGATCTTTCCGTATGGGCATTCCTTGGAAGAAGTATGTTAAATCTCATAAAATATGGTCAATGATATGTCCAAAATAGCTTAGAAGTCATTCCATATTGATTATGGTCGAAACGGGTCCTATTGGTTGATATACAAGTTGCCGAGTTATTTTGCTGCAACTATTCTCACTGAGTACTCGGTGAAGATTCCACCGAGTACTCGGTAGCTACGAAGACATGCGTAAGTGCGCATATGTATCTGGCCATTTTTGCTTAAGTGCTCAAGTTCGCACACTTGTGCACTCACCGAGTACTCGATGGTTCTTCACCTTACATTTTAACTTTTTTGCTCCGTTTCTCTTCTCGACTTCATTCCACTTCACTTCTTTTGCATCATTGACTTATTTTTGGTCATTTATAGGTCTTTTATTTATAGTTTCGACTCTTGAATGATCTTGAGTCATAAGTCTAGTTATTTCACCGAATTAAACTCGATTTACATGACATAGTCTTGAAATGTCTTAATACACGAAAACCATATAAAAACATCAATATAATGATAAACATAGACATAACAATGTATAATTAGGAGCCATAAATGTATGATATTTGACTCCGATAAAAGATTTTAGCATTCAACTGAAACCATATCCCGGCACTTCCACAGCGTTTTATGAGTTGTTGGAATTCTTGCAAATGAAATCATTGTCCCTCATGACTTAATTGAAATTCCATCAAAAAATCTACACAATTGGGGAAAGTATTACCCGTACTTCTAAAATCGTGTGGTTGTAATAGATGACACCCATATCCATGCCCATATAGATGCCAATAAGTCAGTGTCGTATAAAGGTAGGAAAGGTTATCCAACCCAAAATGTTATGGTCGTATGTTCATTCAATATGTTATTCATTTACGTCCTAGCAGAATTGGAAGGGTTCACAAATGATTCAAGAATCTTGAATGAATGTCTTGCGAGGGAGCATTGGAGGTTTCCTAGAGCTCCAGAAGGTAAATAGCCCAGTGACTTATTTATTTTGAAATAGCCTAATGACATATTTCTTTTGAAATGCCTAGTGACTTCTTAAAAGGACAATATTTTGGTTTAATTTACTTAAGTCCTCTAACAAATTGTGAATATGTTAGGAAAATACTATTTGGTGGATGCCGGATATGCAAATCAACCTGGATTTCTGGCCCCATATCAAGGTCAAAGATATCATTTGCCCAAATTCCGTTCTCGAAATAATCGAATTCGCGGCCAAGAGAAGTTATTTAATTATTTGCATTCTTCTTTACTGAATGTTATTAAAAGGTGTTTTGGTAAGCTTAAGATGCGCTTTCCTATACTCAAGCAGATGCCTCCCTACAAGTTCCCAACCCAAGTCAAAATTGCAATGGCTTGTTGTGCACTGCACAATTTCATAAGGTTGCACGGACATCCGGATGATATCTTTGAGGATAGATTGGACAGAACTCTGGTGAAGGGTATGGGGACAATGATGCTGATGATGATGCTAATGATAATGTCAAGGTTGAACATGTTCCACACGGCGCCGAATTTATAAATGATACTCGCAATGCTATAACTAACGATATTTGGGCCACACGACGCAATTAGTATACCACTTTTTTTATTATAAGAACTATTGGATGACTGTAACATATTTGGACTGAAACCCTTTGTATTTCTTGTTATTGTACTATACTTATGATATCCTAGTAACTCGTTTTTAATTTGGGGCTGTAAAATATTGTTGACATGTATTTACTACTATTATATATGTAAAATATGTTGGGTATGAAAATAATCGGGATGTTTGGACATGTCTTGTGATTTATTTCTTGCTACCTTATCAAAAAATAAATTTACTTGTCGTTTTTATGGGGAGGTGCTATCAATTTTTTTTCAATTCCAACACTTTTAGTCAAATTTTCAATAAAATCTTATAAAAAATAATTCAACTTGTCAAACATGTTTTTTTGTTTCTGTTCAGAAATCCAAGGAACATAGACGCTGTCAAACATGTTTTTCTATTTCTGTTCTCAAAACATTTTGAAAAAACAGGGTCTGCCAAATGTGTTTTTTGGTTTTTTGTTTTTATATTTTTTTTGAGAGAAACATCCCTAACATGTTTTTGTCTCCGGTTGTCCCTAAGAACAAAACAAAAAATATTTTTTGTTCTTTTATCCAAAAAAGAAATACAAAAACAAAGGGTCCGTTTGACTGAGCATGTTTTTGTTTTTGTTCTTGTTTTTTCCACTGTTCACAAGAACAAGAATATGTTTGGTTGCCCAAAAATTGTTCTTGTTTTTGTGAACAATGTTGAGGACAAAAAACTTGTGTTTTTCAGCCTTAGTTCAAATTTTAAGAACAAAAAAATAGGTTTTTTAGTTCTTATTCTCAAAGAAAAAAAAAATAGAGAATGATATGAACAAACCAAACTCAGAGCTCTACTTCACCTAAACAACACAAACCAGAATCAGATCTCTCCCAAATCCAAAACCCTAAAATAAAAACCCTAAATTCACAAACCACAAACCATGCCATTCTTCAAAACCCCATTCAATGGCTACTCAGTCAAGTTTAACCCCTTCTACGAGCACCGCATTGCAGTCGCCACCACACAGAACTTCGGCATCCTCGGCAACAACCGCCTCCACGCCTCGATCTCCCGCCATCCCCCCACCCCATCTCCCAATTCGCTTCCTTCGACACCGCCGACAACGTCTACAACCTCGCCTGATCCTAATCCCATGACCGCCAACACACACACACACACACATATATATATACACACACAGAAACTCAAATTGGCACCAATCGACACCACCACCACAATTCAAAATTGAAACCCCTACCTCCGATCAAAACTCAAATCCACCCCCGGTTGCCCAAAATCGAAACCCCTACCTCCGATCAAAACTCAAATCCACCCCCGGTTGCCCAAAATCGAAACCCCAATGTTTGTGTGTGTTTGAGAGAACAAAAACAAGAATTGCCTCCAAACAAGATTTGTTATTTTGTTTTTAAGGTAGATAAAATAAAGACAAGAACAAGAACTATTCTTGTTCTTTCACAAATAAAAACAAAAACAAAAACAAAATACTCCTTTCCAAACGGGCCCTTAAACTCATCTTAATCCCATAGTTAAGCTTCCTCAAAATTGTCAACAAAAAAATATTATTACTTGTTATTAATAACCAAGGAAAAGAAAAATTGAAAGTCAGATATGATGATGGGCCCACTTGTGAGGGAATGGCCATTATAACAAAAACCAACCAAAAAAAAAAAAAAAAAATAGAAAAAGAAAAATTGGAGCAGAAAGAGCAGAGAAGTCTTGTAAACAAGGAGTGGAAGGGAAGGGATGGCTCTCTCAACCGCTTCAAACCTCACCATTCTTGCTGCTTCATTTCTCCACCCACATTTCACCCAATCTCACTCTCACTCTTCGCTCTCTCTCTCATTCTCTCTCTACAATCCAAACCCTAAAACCCTCCTTTGTTCCCGCGCCGCCAACAAGCAACAACAACAGAGCAGTGGGTCCCTCAAGAAGAGGCCTCCCAGGAAGAAGAAGAAGAAGGGTACCAACACTGTTGTTGATGATGTTGATGCTTTCAAGGGTTTCGATTTCGATGATAATGATGTTGATGTTCAAAATGAAGATGGTGATGTTACACAGACTCTGCCTCTGCCCAAACCCCCAGCTGGGTTTGTACTGGATGAGCATGGAAGGGTCCTCATGGTCTCAAATAAGCGAATTGCCACTATTGTATGTATCTTCTTCCAAAACTTACATATATGCATATATATATATATATAAATGTATGTATGCATTTGTATCTTTATGCATATACATATAATGGGAAATGTTGTCTAGGTTTAGGGTTCAGGCTTATATATGTTACCCATTTAGTAATTCCGTAAGTCTCTTCTTCCAAATTGTATATATGGATATGCATGTATATTTAGTTCTCTTTGTATAACTTTGTGCATATACTTAATTCTCAAGATGGTATCGCACTGGTGCCTTTTGGTGTCAATTTCATTTCCACAACTAATGAAAACTAGGATGATAAGAATAATAATCCCAAATCAAGTCGTAGCAATGACTTTGTCTCCTTCCAACACATATATATACATATATATATATATATGTATGTATATAGTTCTCTATGTATGGGTATATGCACATACACAATTGTGTATGTTTTCTGGTATTGGTACCGTACGGTGTAATTTCATGTCCATAGTATGTTACCAATGCCTTACAGAGGGAGGGGGAGGGGGAGGGGGAGGGGGAGAGAGAGAATGTAAAAGAGATATTGAAAAGCTAATTATATTTTGTTCAACATAATCTGATAATTAGAACATCAATAATGCCACAAATCCTAGCAATGCTAGATTTTATAGGGGTTTCTACTCAATTCCAGTCATATATGGCAACAAATTAATAGGAGAAAAGCTAAAATTTTAAAATTGTGAGAAAATCTGTACTTTCTTGTCCTTTCCTCACTTAAACCCATCTCTCGGGTGATTATACGACATCTCTCCAAGGATATGTTGCTCCAAAACATTAATTGTTATGTGTTGGAAACAATTTAACCTTGAGTTGCCCGAATCATCTTAAGAAGAGTGACTATTATGCTAAATCAAATGTTTGACATTTAAAACGTGCAATTTGTGAGTGGGAATATGCTTTTGGGCCTCTTCGGCATCATGTGGGTTATATTGGCTTCGGTTCGGAACGTCCTTGATGTTTGGAAAGGTTGTTTTGTGGGGTCTCATGCCTGTTCTTTTTGGAGGGTCGCACCCCTTTGTCTTTGGTGGAGTATTTGGTTGGAGCCCAATAGGAGATGCTTCGAGGGTATTGAGTCCCCAATGGGCTTCATCAAGGATTTTCTTATTTCTTCTCTTTTTTATTGGGTGAGGGTTGATATTGTAAATATATAGATGAAAATATTGATTTATTGGGTTTGCTTTGCCCCTATCCACAAACACCCCCCCGCGCCCACATCTTCTTTTGTTCTAAGGGATGCACTCCTCTTTTGAGTGCCTTTTATACTATTATTACTTATCAAAAAAAAAAAAAAAATCTTCGTATCTACCTCACATGAACTAATTTTTATTTCCTGGCTCATACTAAGGGGGTGAAACAATCTGTTTAGAAAATGGGCACATCTATTATTTTTAACTTCAAAGATCACCCAATATATCCTGGCTCATCCTAAGGGGGTGAAACGATCTGTTTAGAATATGGGCACAAATATTGTTTTAACTTCAAAGATCACCCTTTTTTTATGACCATGACCAACAACAACCTTATATTTGGGATTCAATTTGTTTTAAATTTTTCATGCTCCCATGTAGTTCTTCAGATACTAAATTTTCCCAAGTTTTTTCGTCAATGATCAGGTTGACCATCTTTCACCAAGTGTACAAGTGGTGTAGAAGATGTTAGTGTGCAACCAATATTCTTGAATCTTTATACTCATGTTTCAGTAGCAATAGTGACTTCCACATCATTACTGATTCACCCAATTCGCAGTAGATGTTTGTCATCCTCCTCCTCCTCCTTGGGGAAGTAGTCAAAGAACTTAGGATAGATTACTTAGGCACTCAAACCAGTACCTTCTCTTTATCAAATGATCGCCTGTTCTGCTAACTCCACAACCCCAGCACAAAGAAAGTGGTGCCACCTTCCAAGCATCACGGGCTTGCCTCTGCAGTATACATCCTCTTAAAGCCTTGAGCATTCTCGTCGGACTCCTGCATAACCGTTAAGACATGAAAAGGTAAAGATATAGACTCTCTCTCCCAAGCCAACAGGCAGTGCAAGTTAATACGATCAACCAACTCCTCACCCTCTTATATATGCAATACTACTTCATGATTGTGTAATTTGCCCTTGGTGCAAGTCATTGTGATTTCCCTCTTCTAGGGGTTGCTAAACAACATATTCCCACACCACACGCCCTTTTGTGTAGGGCTTGATGCACTCACCTCCTCTTTGGGGAGGAGATGCTATAGTGCTAGTTTATCCGTTCATTATCAAATTATCAACACCCATGTTCCTGATTTTTTGTTTTCGGTTATATCAAATTGTATGAATGATTTATTTCTCAACCTATGAGAGCTCATACCACCTGGGCCAATGGCCCAGTTGTAGTTTACCCTTTCTTAATCAAATTGTATGAATGAGATCTCTCTCAACCTCGACATCTGGCCCATTAATTCCAGCTTAAGATGTTGTCTAGGTTGTGATCTACTGATCTTCACTGCAAGAAAATATTGAAAATAAAGTAAACTGAGTTGAGCTAGAAAAATGATATACTAGGGGGATGCTTTCGCCATATTATTGATTCACCAAACTGTATGATATGGTGATATAATGACCGTTATGAACTGTGATTTTTTTTTTTTTTTTTTAATTTATTGAGTAACATGTTAAGATGCTGATCAACTGCCGTGTTGTGATACTTCTTTTTTGGGTATTTATCTATCTTGGTCCTTGGCATGCACTTGATTCTACAACTTCTCTTGAAATCTGGACAGGTTGATTCTACCAATAATTTCCCATTGGACTGCATAATCAGGAGAGTGTTTAGAAGTTCACGAGGGGATGAGTGTTTGCTGCTCTACCCAGTTGATACGTAAGAGAGATATTACACAACATCTCTTGTAAAATATTTAATGTTTCCCTTTTCCAATACTGTACTTAATGTATAGATTTGCTTCTGCAGGCCTGTTCAGATTTTGAAGAGCACAAACATTGAAGGATGGTCAGCTGTAAGTCTTTGATTGATGTATAAAATTTAAATTACATATCTAGTATACATTTAAGATATTTAGCTTGCATATTACTAACACAGACATGTAGAAATGCAAAGCAGAGCTGCTGTCCCATTCTCTCTCTCTGCACTACCACAATCTCTCTCCACCGTTAAAAGGGTATGACCACCACTGCCTGCCCCACACCCCCACCTCTACCCCCCCACCCACCCACCCACCACACACGCGCACACACACCCCATCTCAGCCTATCTCTCGTTTTCAAGTGCCTCCCCTCTCTCTCTCAACACACACATTGTAGCCTCCAAATTACCCATTCTCTCTTCCTCTTCTATACAGTCAACTGTGTGTGTGTGTGTGGGTGCGTGTGACATCTTTCTATCAGCTCCTCAGCTCCCCACCTCTGCCACTCTACCACAATCATTTAAAATTTAGTTTCATCTGAGCCAAATCCAATGTGTTCCCTACTCCAATACCACTCTATGAAAGCAACAATCCAGTGAAGCATGGAAAAGAAAATAAAATCCAGCACCTGAAATCAGTGGTCATAGAGAGAAAGAGAGTATAGAAAATAAATCTAGAGAAGAGGCCACTGGTGGCTGAAATCAGTGATAATGATCAAAGAGAGAATATGTTGCAAACCGTGGTTGAGGTAAATAGTGACAAACCGTTGATGGAATCAGTTCTTGGGTTTCTTACTCTAGCTTGGAACAATGATCCGTTGCCCTCATTTCTCCATGGCACCGGTTTGTGTTTTGATTTAGAAGAGGTGGTGGTGATGAAGAGATAGAGGGGAAAGAGGGAGCCGAGGAGGTGGAGAGAGAGTGTGCCAAGGAGGTGGTAGCAGTGGGAGAAGTCATGCTTTATCTAGATGTCCGGAGAAATCTGCAGACATAGGATTTCCTTAATCCTCCCTTATAAAGGAAGAGCATGACTCTGTCATTTAGGAAATGACCATGAGATTGGATCTAGCTTCCAAAGAGGAAATTCTTAATGATGGTTGTATCAACCATTGCTTGTGGCTTATGCTATCAGTGTAGCCCAATTTATGAGACTTTGAATTGGATGGAAACAGGAAAAATTGAAGCTAGACAACTTCTTGTTGTTGGAGAAGGCAAGGGCTGCCGGGTTATCACAGTAGATCTCCAGCGGTCTAGAGATAGTACCCGGTATTAGGATCACTAAATTGAATGAGGACCTATTCTAGCTTAAAAAATCTCTTGGGATTCTGCTTCTTAACTATAACTCATGAAATTAATAATTATGTTTAATTGTATAAAACATAATTTTTAGCCAATTGCATCAAGGTCAAACTTCCTTCTTGCATGGTTGCCCCTGCCAAAGCACATACTATACTAAGAGGTAGATATATATTGGTACATACCCTGTGAAACAGGTAATTTCATTACCAAGAACGGATGTCATACTAAGAGGTAGATATATAGTGGTACATAGTAGTACATATAGAACTTTTGCCTTTCTGTGTTCAAACACGTTGACTTCTGATTAGTTCTAAATGACTACTTTAAACTGTCGTAGCTATTAAGCAAGAACTTTTTAACAAGTTGGTGTTTCCTTCTCAAATTATTCTTCTTTAATGAACATACTTTAAATTGGAGCAATACTTTAGGCTTGAAAAAAACTATTGGCCTTAATTAATGTATGCCCTTAGTATCCATTCCCCTTTCCTTGTATATGAGCTGCGTTCCCCCCCCCCCCCCCCCCGAACAGTACAAGATACTTGCCACCTATCATTCGGTTTTTTAACTTCACTTCTTTTTTGGTCATTCCGCTTTGTTGACCGATGGTAGTATAAGAGATCTGTAACACCCTGAAATTATTTACATAATGGTTCCAGCTTTCTACCATAGTTAGCATGTATCTCCCCGGTCATACTTGAGCATCACATCGTAGACCCCCACCCCAACTCTATCTTCCTAATCAGCGAACCGAACGGAACATAGTGTATAGGTACTCTTCGATGCGGCGGGGACGAGATGACGTGACATACTACGATCTCGTACATAAGTGCTGTCCTTCTCTTCGGCAATATGGAACCTCTCAACAACTCCCGTTCTTTTATGGAGTCCTATCGGGATAGGTAGGCCCAAGCCTTTCCCCTCCCCCCTCGAGAAAGAGAAAGAAGAGAGGAAAGGATTAATGTTTTTCTTTCATATGAACGGCCCTATCTTGTATCGAAAGGTTTTTCGTGCTATACACCATGTTGAGAAAGACCAACCTCCTTATGTACTGCACTCTTTCTGTACCTTGAAGGGAGGTCCTCCTTATGATGCTACGGACGACTGTCTGTATATATGAGGCTGGGGCATGTAATTATATGTTAAATATACTTCTCATTGATTAAACTTATTATTGTGATATATATTATTTTAGAAATTTTCTGATTCTAAAGTTTAAAAATTATATTTTACATACATATATATTGAAAATTTTATGTATATGTATACATATTTTAATTTTATATAATTTAATGGTATTTTTATGAGTAATGATTTGTATGTTTAAATCTATTCCTTTTTCAAAAGTGTGGTAGGTAGTAGTAGTTTGGTCCAAATACTAAAGGTCAAGATTTTATTTGTGTTAAATTAATGATGGTATGACAAACGTGTTGAATGAAGAACAAATCACAAATCACTATAGATAAATAAACACGCCACATAAGAATACATATATAATGTTCGACAGATGTCGTGTTGATGCATGATGAAGATCCTGCAAAAAGATTTAATATGCGAAAATTAGGCTAGTTTAAGCTCTTAAATATAGACATCTCTGTCACTCTCCATTTCTTTATAATTTTCAGTGTCTCACTTATCTCACTCCAAATCCTAAATGCACTTATATACCGGGCTACAAGAGAGTATTAAATGTCTAATTGGCGATTTCATTTAAGTAAATGTTAGAACAAACACAACAAACCAAGAATAAATCACGAATCATGTCAGAAAATTAAACACAACACACATAACACAAAAATTTATATGGTTCGACACGGGTTGCGCCTATGTCCACGGTGAAGATGTGTCAAGAGATTTCACTATGAGAAAATCAGGAGATTACAAGTTTAAGTACTATGGCAATTGCTTTCAAAAAATAAACAAGCCCACAAGCTTGCAAAATCGTGCAACTGCGATTTGAGAATTTCAGAAATTGTCTAACTGCAAAATTAAGACAAGTTTAGTATTGCAATGACAAGAAGAACATCTATTTGCATTTGCCAATCAAAGTGCTTTTATACCATGTGAAGTTTGCACCTAGAAGAAGAGAGAAGAAATCTAGTTGTATGTTATTCAAAATTGTTTTAGACAAATACAATCCATAAAAAAAACCTAAACTAATAAACTGAGGGAAAGGACAATATGACCCTCTCATAACAAGGCAGTGGTCTGTGTTTGAAGAAAGTTATAAAGAGCAAATGCTCTTTACATGTAATAAACTTCTGTTTGCATTTCTATGTCATGACTTTCCATTGTAGATGCCTGCCTTGTTTGCTGCTTCTCCTTTTGAGATTTTTTCTTTATGATTTATTATTTATTATTTATTTATTTTTGAAAGGTAAGTCATTTTATAAAAGATCAAAAGGCAAAAAGCCTACAAACAAGTAAGGGGCATACCCCCAAGGGTGGTAACCCAAACCCACCAAGTGCAAAAGCTTAGATTACTGCAAAAGCCATTAGGGTTATAGGCATAGAATCCAATTTCCATATAAAGAAACAAAAACAAAAAATTACAAGTTCCAATATGTAGACTAAAATCCCAAAACCCAATCATCTTCTTGGAATACTGCCTTTGCAATGATGCGACTAACATTTTACTGCTCAGTGTGATATGGAGATCACTGATCTTCCTTTATTTATTTATTAGTTATTATTATTTTTAATGTACATATTGGACGCGCACGTGTGTATTCAAACTTAAGTTCACATTTTTAATATTCTGCATGTATCTGCATTTAGGTCAGTGATGAAGAAGTTGAAACCATCCTTCCCACAGCAGCCTATGCCCTTGCCAAGATACACATGCATCTGGTCTATAGCGGGTAAGCTTGCTGATATACCTTTTTATTTCTCTGTTTGTCCTGTGTAAATGTTGTGGTTGTGTTTGCTTTATTTGCTTGTTAAACTATACATACATTTTCACCTTTTCACTTCTATCATATACCTGTTTTGTGTCTTCCAATCAGGTTTTGTTATACGGCCCGGGGAGGATTTTGCTACAGAGAAGAGGACATATTTGAATTTCGTACAGGCAATGCTCCTATTTTATAATCATTCTGTGCTTGTGTAACTATTGAAGCACTTCATTTCTGTTGGATGGAGATTCTCCCTACTTATTTCATGAATTTATGATGTGACGAGCTTTCTTTCAGTTAATTTACATGTGCTTTTCACTAGCTTAACTAGAACAAACTATTGAGAGTTTTCCAAAATGTTGATGCTTAAACTTATGGGAGAATAGTTTAGGAGACGGACATGGTCAGTGGTAGGAATTGGTAGCAGCCTGCCACAGTGACATTGTGTAGCTGTCAGCCCTTGTACCAACAATATGGTGGTGGTAACAGGGCTACAGTGAAACATGATACATGTCACTGATCTTGGTGGTGGTTTGCTGAAGATGATGGTGGCAGCCACTGACTTAGTTGATGGAATTCCGACACAGTTCAGAAAATAGACAAGAGAGAGCAGTCTCTCAAACTCTCTCTTAAAGTGGGACCTCTTCTCTGTAGCACGGATAAAGATTTTATAAGCAGAACACCTAAAAAATAGGGAAACTGAAACAGGGTGTATTATTAATTTTTTCTTAATAATAGAAAATGATATATTACAAGGGTAAACTCTGAACAATCCTCCTCAACTTTCTAGGATTTGCCCCCAGGGGATGTAACTAAACCCAAGCTATCTAAAAGTTGCAACTTACCCACAACAGGGCATGTGATTTAATGTTTTACTCTGGGAGGAAGAAAAAGGTAAACTGCCCAAGAAAAACCATCTACTTCATGCACCTCTAGGGCCTGAGATTCTTGAAGAATCTCCCGGACATCTACCATTATATTTAGAGGGGGTTGTGCGCAATGCAAAAGTTGAGGGAGTTATATGTGAACATACTGTTTCGGTACTAGAGTTTCTCTACTATTACAGCCACACCATGCAGTGTCAGACTAACTCTCGCTCTCACTCTCACTCTCTCACTCATATCAACCCACTCCCACTTGCTCTCACTAGTGTTGTAGTGTATCACGCCATTACTGAGCTTGCACTCTTACACACTTGGGCACTTTTTGGCGAGATGAATGATATACCTCTATTTACTCAAGGGAGTGTTGTTCAAGACTCTCACATTGGAGCTTGTTGTTATAATGAACTCCTCACCTAGTTGTAGGCATCTTATCTATCTTCTTGAACTAATTGCTCTAATTGATTATAGCCTACAAAACTTTACACATATCTAAAACTTTCTTTAACATTTGAAACCTTCCAACTCTCTCCACAATATTTTATACTTCTTTAGATAGATGTGGTAGACTCTTGAACATCACTTTCCTCATGCATGCTAAGGCCTCCTTAGCTCTCGAGTGTTGCTACTGTGGCACAACCTCCCTGCACAATTAGGCGGGATTTGATATCCTCCCCTCCTAATTCTTTCAATGCCCTTGTCACAATCTCGGTTCCACTTGTCAAGGTACTATTCTCACATCACTCCTCTATATGCGTCTCGTCTCTACGCTTTCTCTCAATGGGAACTTGCCACTCACAAGGTCCTTTGGTGCCCAACTACCCTTGCTTCGACACGTAGCTCGGCCATTTGCGCTTGCCATGATTCCTTCTGACATTTTCCTTGTCCTCTTGGTGTCTGGTACTGGCAAGGTGTACCACTCCTATTCCTGCTCCGCAGGTTGTTTGGATGCCCTTTATGGCTCATGTGAACTCCCCCACCAATTTTCCACCGAATTCCATGGACACCGCCACTGTTGTGATCTTCTTGTCTTCACTGTTGCCATAAGCTCTGCATTGAACACCTACACTCTCATGTTCTTCTCTGCTTTAGTGTTGCCATAAGCTCCATAATGGGCGAAAATGACTCCTTGCGCGACATGCTCCTGTCTCCCATGCATACTACCATTCTACCATTTGCTAACAGCATCCCTTCTACTACTGAATGTTTGGCTCTTCTAGAAGAAGCTCTTACTTAAGCCTGCGTTTGGGTGACAATTCTCCTCGCATGGCATGGTCTCATTCCACATGTTGTGCCCCACTTAGCCCTCCTCTTGCAGTTCTCTTGTGCATGATTGGTACAAAAGCTGAAGCATCCTACTCCTTTTGGTGCTAGCAGCTTCGCCATCACCAGGCGCTCTTGCACACTATGCGCCTCAACGTACAAGGCAACTCCATTGATGGCTTTTTTGGTTTATCTGGGTATATTTTGCAGGGTAATCCCATCATTTCTGAGTGTTGTCACACAAATTACAACTCAATTGTCGGCTTTGCTCTTGTTGCTCGTCTCATAGGGCAATCACTTTGGTCATGATTGTCGTCAAATTCATGATTTATTGGGGTTGTTTTGTGAGTCCCTAGGCCCGTCTGTTTTAGAGGGTAGCTCCCCTTTGTCTTTGGTGCACGTGGCTTGAGCGTAATAGGCGTTACTTTGATGGGTTAGAGTCCCCGGTTGCCTCAACCAAGGACTCCATTATTTCATTCTTTATTTTTTGGGTGGAGGGTAGATTTTGTAAATGATGCAAGATGCAATAGAAGAAATAAAAGAAATAGAAAATGAGGGATAAAGTTTGAGGTGAGAAAGCAAGAAGGAGAAGAGAGAGAGAGAAGAAGCATAGAAATAAACAATATATCAATATTCTTCAAAAACTAAAGACGTCTATTACATTAAAATCTTTTTATAGGCAACTAAAACTCTAACTAAAATAATATCTAATATAATTAAAATGACAACTAAATACGAATAGTAAAGTACTAAAATGCCCTAAAGTAATAAAACATTACTAAAGTCTAAAATATTCCTAATACTATATCTCTGCGCCTATGCCTGACATAGGTGCGGAACACCTCACGATCTCCATTAATTTTGCCCGACTGAAAATAACTCTTCTCCGGAGAGGAATGGTGAAGATACCGCTCAAGAAGATCCGGGTCAAGACGATGTAAATCATCCTCTGAAATCCATGCAGAATCTGACGCTGGACGATCCAGCCAACGGATAAGGAAGCGACGTGAATCACCATGTGGCAAATAAGTGATCTGAGAATCAAGGATCTCGACGATCCGATTAGTAGACTGTGGTCGGCCTGTGGGAAGAGAAGACACTGGTGTTGATGATGAAGAAAATCCACCTGTAGGCAAAGTACTAGAAGAATAAGGCTCAAAGGTGCCTCGGTAAGGTGACAAATCCTCCACATTAAAGATTGAACTAATATGCATATCTGGTGTTAAATCAAGTACATAAGCATTAGGCCCCATCTTACGAATAATATGATAAGGTCCCGAAGCTCGGGCATGTAATTTCTTGAAAGAGTTCTTTGGATAACGCTCTGGGCATACACGAGTGAGCACATAATCTCCTTCATTGAACTATTGATTCCTACGATGACTATTTGCAGCAAGTTTATAATTTTCATTACTCATGGCAATTTTTCGTCTAATATCGGCATGCAAATCACGAATTATTGGGCAAAGGAATCAACAAAAGTAGAGAGGCGGAAATTTGGAGGCAATGGGAGAAGGTCAATAGGTTGGCGAGGGGAAAAACCAGTGACAATCTCAAAAAGGCTCTTACCAGTAGACCGATTAACCGAATTATTATAAGCAAATTCCGCAGTTGGCAACAACAAATCCCATGTACCCGGACGCTCTCCCACTAAACACCTAAGTAAGTCTCCCAAACTTCGATTAACAACCTCAGTTTGACCATTAGTCGTAGGGTGATAAGCTGAAGAGAATTTCAAGCTTGTCCCAAAAAGTTTCTGAAGTGTCTTCCAGAAGTAGCTAACAAACTTAACATCTCTGTCAGACACAATGGATGTCGGTAACCCATGAAGTCGGACAATTTCCTTGAAAAACAACGTAGCCACGTGAGAGGCATCGACTGTCTTGCTACAAGGAATAAAATGTGACATTTTAGAAAACCTATCCACCACTATAAAAATAGATACATGCCCTCTCGCAGTTTTAGGAAGACCTATAACAAAATCCATACTAACATCTTTCCACGGCGTATGTGACACAGGAAGAGAAGTGTATAAACCAATGTTCCGTTTCTTAGTTTTTGCTAACTGACAAGTGCGACACTGGGACACTATTCTCGCAACATCTTTCTTTAGGGATGGCCAGTAAAATCTATCCTCGACTAAGGCAACAGTCTTATACCTACCAAAGTGACCCGCAAGTCCTCCTGCATGTAATTCCTAAACTAAGAAGTCTCTAAGTAACGTACGGGGAATACAAAGTCGAGAACCTCGAAATAGACCGTCCCTAATAATAAAATCAACATAGTCACAATTGTAACTATTTTGAACCTCTCCAAAGATGATACCAAAGTCTGGACAAATAGCATAGTCGTCCTTCACTCTATCAAATCCTATCACATGAGTACTCATAGCTTGAAGGACAGCTACGACACGACTAAGGGCATCAACTGGTTTATTCTCTATACCAGCACGATGGTTAAGTACAAAAGTGTACTCCTGAAGGAAAGCAACCCATCTCGCATGTTTGGCATTCAATTTACGCTGAAACTGAAGGTACCTCAAAGCCTGATGTTTAGAGTATAAAACAAACTCTTGAGGTAACAGGTTATAACGCCAATGACGCAGTGCTTGTACAACATCATAGAATTCTTTTGCATATGTAGAATATCTTTGTTTAGCTTCACTAAGCTTCTCGCTGTAGTACGCAATTGGGTGACCTTCTTGACTTAAGACACCACTAATACCATATCCTGACGCGTCACATGCAATCTCAAAAACTTTATTGAAGTCAAGATGTTGTAATACGGGCGCCTCCGTCATCTTCTGCTTAATCTCCTTAAAGGCTCGAGAAGCGGTAGAAGTCCATTGGAACTCCCATTTTTTCATCTTATCCGTAACAGGAGCCATAATAGAACTAAACCCCTTTATAAAGCGTTTATAAAAAGTGGCCAAACCGTTAAAGCTACGAACCTCAGAAATAGAGCTCGGCTCTGGCCAATCTACAATAGCTTTAACTTTCTGGGGGGCGGCCACAATACCTTGTGCAGACACAATAAACCCTAAGAAAACAACTTCGGTCTGCATAAACGAACATTTCCTGAGATTCACATACAATTTCTCATCTCGAAGGATTTCAAGAACATGTCAAATATGACCTAAGTGTTCTTCCTTAGACCGACTAAAAATCAAGACATCATCGAAATAAACCACCAAGAATTTTTCGATGAATGGACGAAGAACCTGAGTCATAACCCTCATAAACATACTAGGTGCATTAGAAAGCCCAAAAGACATGACTAACCATTCATAAAGTCCATCCTGAGTCTTGAATGCAGTTTTCCATTCATCGCTAGGTCTAATTCTGATTTGATGATATCCACTGCGCAAGTCAAATTTGGAAAACCATTGCGATCCCGTCACTAGATCCAACATATCGTCAAGTCGGGGAATAGGAAATCGGTACTTGACGATGATCTTATTAATGACACTACTATCCACACACATTCTCCATGATCCATCTTTCTTTGGCGTTAGCAGTGCGAGAACTGCACATGGACTAAAACTATCCCGAATATAACCTTTCTATAATAGTCCATTTACTTGCCTTTTCATCTCAACACGCTCTTTAGGATTCATGCGGTAATGGGGAAGATTGGGTAATTGTGATCCTGGAACTAGGTCAATAGCATGTTGGATATCCCGCATTGGTGGTAACTCGTTTGGTAGTTCTTCCGGCATCACATCATTAAAATCCTCTAGCAAGTTAGTAACTTTAGGTGGTGGAGCTACTACTGCTTCAGGTGGACCCGAATGAACTTCTTTAGTCACAATGGCTAACACTACTCCGGGCTCTTTTCTTGCCCTTTCAAAGCTTTTCCTATCTAAAAGATTGAGATGTTTCTTTTTAAGAGTCTTAAGGGGAAACCTATGGGTGCGTTTGAAAACTAGTGTTTTTGTTTTCGTTTTTTATCTCTTGAGAACAAAAAATTTTCTTGTTCTTGTCCTAAGAATAATCAGGAAACAAAAACATGTTTGGTTGTAAATTTTATCTAAAAACTTTTCGGGAACAAAAAAAAAATAACACGTTTTTGAGATTTATTTGGAATAAAAAGTATAAAACAAATTGTCAAAGGGTGAGATTATGTTTAACTTGATTGTCATCCCTTGTACAAACCAGTTACAATGTACACTTCCAAGTCTTCCATACAATAATGAACATGACCACTTTGTTGTTGTTCAAAAGATTAGCATATAGGAAAAAATATATATATATATAAATATATAAGTAGTAGCATGTATAAAGACCACATCACCCCAATTCGATTGGGGTGTCAAGTTGCAGAGGTAAGGGTTTGTGTTGGTGGTGGTGTCGATTTGCAGTGGTGGTGGTGGTGGGATGGCGCCTGGTGGTGGTGGTGGGGGTTAGGGTTTGGAGGTTGAAGATGGCGGTTAAGGAATCTGCAACAATTAATTTTTTTTTTTTGGCTGAGAACAAACAGTGCCGAAAACAAAAGAACACCATTTTGGTGTTCTCAAATTTTGAACTAAAGGTGAGAAAACGGTTTTTTACTGTTTACGAAAATAAAAACCATCAAAGGCTCCCAAATGCGTTTTTGTTCCCGTGAACAGTGGAAAAAATAAGAACAAAAACGGAAACACCAGTTTCCAAACGCACCATATGTTCTTCTTTGTTTTTATTAATGGGTTTTGGGGGATTTAAAATTATGTTTTTCCCATTATGCTTAAAGACATAAGTATTAGGCCCTGTTTGGTAGGTGGTCTGGTCTTGCGTTTTATGGGACCAGACCGTGTTTGGTAGCATTAGTCCCAAATTTTTGGTTAGACCGAGTAAGACCAAATCAGATCATAATGACCTCATTTCAGATAAAAAAAAAGGTGGTTCCTGGTGGTCCGGTCTAGTCTTATTAATAAAATATATTTATAAATAATTAAAAATGAATAAATAATAATAAAAAATTAATAATAATAATAAATTAAATAAAACATATTTTAAAAATAAAATATAAATAATAAATAATAAACAAAATGAATATAATAATAATAAATAAATGAATAAATAATAAAATATATTTATAAATAATTAAAAATGAATAATTAATAATATAAATAATAAATTAAATAAAACATAATAATAATAAAAAATGAATACAATAATAATAAATAAATATAATAATAATAAATAATAATAATAAATTAATAAATTAAATAATAAATTAAATAAAACATATTTAAAAATATAATAAAAATAATAAATAATAAACAAAATGAAATAAATAATAATAATAAATAAATATAATAAAAAATAATAAATAGATATAATAATAAATAAATATAATAATAAATAATAAGTAAATATAATAATGAATAAATACTTCATCATAATAATAAAAACTGAGTATAATATTAATAAATTAATAAAATATATTTTTAAATAATTAAAAAATGAATAAATAATTTATAAATAAAATGAATTAAATAATGAAATAATAATAAATAAATAAAATATATTTATAAATTAATATATAAATTAATAAATAATAATTTAATAATATAAATAATAAAATATATTATAAAGTGAAGAAATAATAAATAAAGAAATAAATAATACATAAATAAATATTATAATAAATAATAAATAAATAGTAAGACCAGACCGCTTACCAAATAGACTTTTCCAGATTAGATTAGACTAGACCGGACCGAACCAGACCAGACCAGAAAGACCACCTACCAAACATGGCCTTATCCTTTCCAAGGTTGGTCACATCTAAATCATACAGCCAAGAGCGACCTAAAAGTACATGAGCAACATTTATCGTAGGTAGGACGTCATACCAAATCTGATCTCTATAGTCACCCATTTGAATTGGGACCAAACACCTCTGAGAGACTGGTAAAGAAGTAGTATCCACCCATGTCACCTTGTATGGGTGTGGATGTGGTTCAGGCTTAAGTTTCATCCTTGCCACCCCAGCTTTTGATACCATATTCATCGTACTTCCTCCATCAATGACGACTTTACAAAAAAAATTCCCGCATTTAACAAAAGTGTGAAAAATACTAGTGCGTTTCCAATCATCAATCCCTGTAGGAGTAGATAAGATGCACCTCATGACACTAACGCATGAGTCGTCATTTTGCCATTCTTCTTCATCTTCATGTCAGAACCTGACATAGTTAGGGGGTCAACTTCCTGATTTTCATTCTGGTCAATGTTAGGTTCCTCTCCGTCATTACCCAGGGTTAACGTACGATGTGGACAACGGGAAGCAATATGACCCTTACCATGACAATTAAAACACTCAATGGTTGAACCATTTGGACGGGAACTTGAGACGTACACTTTGAATTGCTAACTCGTGGAGTTAGATTGTTGCTACCCCGAGACATAGTTGGACCTGATTGTGCACCACCTCGAGGCCTTTCAAAGGTAACTATTCTAGGCTGTTGAGACTCCCCAAATTGAGATGGCAATTGCCTTGGAGGAATTCTATTATATTTCTTAACCTCTAAACCCTTTGATAGACTTTGTCTAAGGTTTCAGGCGAATGCATATTGAACTCTCGTTTGATTTCCGGTCTCAAACCATTTATGAATTTGGTGACAGTTACCCAAGGTTCCTCATGAATGTCACATTGTATGGAAAACTCCTCAAAACGAGCATGGTAATCAGAGACACTAGAAGACAGTTATTTTAAATTCATCCATTGATCAAGCAATTGTTTCTTATGATATGTTGGAAGATATTTTTCTTTTAACTGTTGCTTCATCTCTGCCCATAGAGTAATAGGTGGTTCTTCTAGACGATCTAAATGTCTCGTAACCCCTTGCCAATATCGCTTGGCGGAAGCAACTAATTCATTAGGGCGAAGCGGACACGATGGTTATCCGACATTTCATACAATTCAAAATAGTCATCCATGTCAGCTAACCAGTCTAAGAATGCATTATGATATAATCTTCCATCATAACTAGGGGCATCAACGTTGACCCTTTTTGTGATATCAACACGTATATATTGGTGAGGGTCTTGATTGTGTCAATTACCCCGATTATGATACCTATCATTTAGACGGGGTGGTCCTTGATGGGCATGAAAATCACCACATAAGAAGGAATCAACCTAATCTATGTCCTCTAGAATCTCGTGTCTGCCTACAATCATTTTCCTGAGTTGGGGGAACAGGTGGGTATTCCTTGTTATCGTTAGGGACTCGACTTTCCCTAAAAGCGATGCCTGAATCTTGACGATTTTGGGGGATTACTGGAGTGGGAAACAACCCATGTAGGTTTTCTGAATACTAGTGGTGACTATCACTAGGAACATGTGCACAAGGTGGGGAAACGATTGTGTCACCTCCGTGACCCACAATAAAACGTTTGCCAACCGCTATTACCAACTGGGATAGTTGCTTACGTATTTCGGTCAATTAGGCTCCATGGTCATCATGTATTTGGGTCACTGACTCTATTAAAGTCTTAAGGTCTTATTCTAGGGTTTGAGCTTTTTGTTCCATGGCAGTTTGGGCATTAGAAAGATCTCGAATTGTCATAGTTATTCAAATGAAATGGTTTAAGTTGGCAATGGTTATGGAAGTTTTGCCGATCTATGACTAAAATAAACCAAGAGAAATCAGATTATAAACTCATGCAATATTAAGTAGGAAACATGAATATCAATAAAACAAATTATGTGAAGCTGAAAGGAATAAATAAAAATACTAAAAAAAAAAATTCTCAAGTTCTGATTTTATTTTATTTTTCCAGAAAATATATTAATAAAAAAAGGAAAAAAAAATTTTCAGAAAAATATATTAATTAAAAAACAAAATCTGTTTTTTTTTTTTAAAAATAATTTTTTTAAAAAAATTTAGAATACAGAAAGGTTTAGATGGGTTCTAGCAACGATATGATCTTACCACCAAATAACAAATTAATCACAAGCTTTAATGGAAGAAAGTACTAGTTCCGAAACCCAAATACCTCCCTTTTGTGAAGTTGCAAAAGAGTCGTTGTGGGCTAGGGTTGTAGGCTGTTTTTTTTTTTTTTGCTTGGTGTCGGCAAGGTGATGGTTGTTGGGTTAGGGTTTTGATGATGGTTTTCAGATTACTAAGCGAACAATTATGGGCTGATTACTGTGAACAACAAGAAAATTCTACGGACTTTTACTCTGATACCAATTGATGCAGGATGCAATAGAAGAAATAGAAAAGGAGGGATAGAGTTTGGGATGAGAAAGCGAGAAGGAGAAGAGAGATAAGAAGCAATGAAAGAAACGATATATCAATATTCTTCAAAAACTAAAGACGTCTATTACATCAGAACCTTTTTATAGGCAACTAAAACCTTAACTAAAATAATATCTAATATAATTAAAATGAAAACTAAATACGAATAGTAAAAGTACTAAAATGCCCTAAAGTAATAAAACATTACTAAAGTCTAAAATATTCCTAATACTATATCTCTGCGCCTATGCCTGACATAGGTGCGGAACACCTCACGATCTCCATCAGTAAATCTATAGATGAGAGTGCTTTTATACTATTTCTTACTAATTAAAAAAAAACAATATAAACCCAAAGTAGGTGCACTTTTATACATAATCCTTGCTCCTATGTGATGCAGGAGAGGGTAGGAAATTAGGAACACTCCGAACTCAAAAGAAAGAGATTGAGAGAGTTGAGAATGCTTAGAGAAGAAGAAGAGGGAGAAGAATACCACAATGATAGATGAACTTTCAATAATTATGCATGGTGTCTAAAAAAGTGTCTGCCCTTTATATAGGGAGGACGACAACTTATAAAAGGAATACTAGAAAACTAATAGGTAAGGAAAATTAAATAACCAAAAGTTCTAGAATCAAATTTGAATACAAATTCAAATCAGAATAAAATCCTACTAAAAATGGAAAATTGACTAATGAAAATTCTAAAATAAAATTCAAATCCAAATAAATTTCTTGTCATCTCTCTTTCCCACGTCTCCAATAGTAAGTGTGGGCCATCAAGACTTCAAGCTCGAATTCAAATTGAAATAAAATCCTTATGTCATCTCTCTTTCTCACATCTCCAATAGTAAGAGTGGGCCATGTCGGCTTCAAGCTCACAGCCTTGCCCTGTTCTTCATCACTCTGCCATCAGCTCGACATAAGGAATCCTCTTGAGTGTAACGACTTTGTGACTGTGCCTTCATGCCTTAAATGACTCCTCTCGAGTCCAGACTTCCCAACCTCCTACTATTGGATCCTTCCATGGCTTCCTTGTGCAGGTCGCCAATTCGCCTGCCCAAGGGATAGGGTTCCTCCTCGCCAGAATCTTGTTGTTGTCTCCCAAATGCTTGCTGTTGTCATCGGTGTACCCAGGTGCACTTCTGACATACACGTAACTTTGTTCGTTACCACTATAAGAGGCCTAGAGTCCCTCCACTAAGCCACACCCATGTTTTGCCTAGCGCTTGTACCTCCTCATAACAAGACCTTAGTCAGCCTAACTCCCACGTTGACTTGTGCTTCTCACAGTGTTTGTGTCTTGCATCAACATTCGGCTTGCACTCACACACATCTTGGCACTTGTTGGCAAGAGGAATGAATCACTTCTATTACTCCTCAAGTAAGCATTCTATAAGACTCACTTATGGAGCTTGTTGGTTCCAAAGGAACTCCTCACCTATTTCTAAGTATCTTACAGTCTTACCTACCTTCTAGAATTCTCAACATAAATACTCCAATTAATTACAGTCTACAAGTACCTACAACTTTCTCCAATATTCTAGAACCTTCCGATTTTCACATACTCGTACTTCTCTAAACAAATGTGGAAGACTCCTGAATATCATTCTCGCCATGCCATGCAAGTGCCTTTTTAGCACTTGCGTGTCACCTACGTGGTGCAACCTACCTGCACAATTAAGTGGCGTGTGACAATAGGCTGGCATGCAGACGTCCACTTGGCATCGGCAGCTAATGTAATGGCTGAAATCAGATTGAGATGCAATGGCTCTTCAGTGATGTTTTGTTCATTTGACAGTCATGGTTGGTACTTATTTATTAAGTTCCCTTAGATATCGTGTTTCTTTAATTATTGAGGGTAACGTATTTTAAGAAGCTTATGGACTTTAGGAAGCTGGAAGCTTTTAGAGGAAGCAGGAAGGTTTGGTGGCCTAGGCATACATGTAACTCATTCCCTTCTCTAGTCTTCTCACATCTGCTTTTCTGTGTTTATATCTATCTGTTCTGCATCGATCTCATCTATTTTTCTATCTATTAGAATTATCTTCTTACTTCTACATTTCTATTGCAACCAAACCTAAGTATACTGACAAAGCTTCTATCCCTTCTACATCTGGGTACTAAAAAATCATGAAAGTTGAGGGTTTTGTTTTTGCAGTTTACTCAAAAGGGGCATTATCGATTCTAACAACTGAAAATTTCATGTGCTATGCACATGATACTGTAACAGTCCTTTGCATCATGGTCAGCATTACTTAATACTATAAAGGGGTTATCTGCAAAAAGAAAAGTTGAGCGGTTTACTTTACAAAAGTAAAAGTTTTATTTGTTTATTTTTGCAATTCAAGACCAAAGGATAGCACGGAATAACTAATTTTGTTTTTTCGGGTTAATATTTTTGACAAGATATGGGAAAATAGATGGAGATTTTGGTAGATTGATTAGAATAGGGTGGACAAAATAGTGGCAAACTAGTTAATTCCTTTGTCACAAAAGAATATCAAATGAAATAAAAGGAAAATTCATAGGTTGATGATGAAGCTAGTTCTATTGTATAGCGGATAGTGTTGTGCATTGAGAAAAAAAAAAATTTATTTGATGTAGCGGAAAGGATGCTTGGATGGATGATAGCAGTGACTAGTAGAGATATGATTAGTAATAAACTACTACGAGGGCAAACTAGGATTAACCACTACTGATAATAGAATTAGGGAAAGTAAAGTTAGGTGGTATGGTCATGTATGTAGATTTGACGATGCACTAGTTAAACATTCTTTGAAAGGTCAGTGACAAACGGATGATCAAAAGATTCAAAACTTACATGGAATGAACTAATTAAAAATAATTCTAAAACATTAAATATTTGAGGAGACATAGTGTACACTAGGTAAGAATGAAAAAAGAGAATTTATGCGACCGACCCCATCATATGGGAAAAAGGCAAAGGTGATGATGCTATGTTTACTCTAGTTCAACATGGAAAAGATGTCTACATACTGTTGATCTCATTGTGGTTTTAAAACATGATTGTACTCTTCTATGATTTGTTTTTTTTTTTTTTTTTGTTTGTCTGTTTTTGGTCGTTGTGATTATTACTGGGGATATGATCTCTTGACACATATCTCAAGTTTCCTCCACACTGCATGTTCACAATTTTGCAGATGATGGTCAAGATGTAGATGGCTTGCCAACTGAAGGCATAGAAATTACATGCTTCCATCTGGTAAAGTGTTTGTGATCCGTTCTATGAACTTATCATTTTAATTTTGGAAAATAGTCGAGAGCATCTTGATTTATGGAAACTGCAATATTGGTGCTGTGGTAGGATAAGAAGTGTTGCACTTTTTATCTTTTCTTCTCATACAATTCTGCTATTCACTTCTTGAAGTGAAGTGAGTATTATAATTCTTTGATGCTATGATGGTATGTTGTGGCAGCTCCTAATAGGTGTTTGTAATATTGAGCTTACAATTTGATCCTAGTTTACTTCCACAACTTTATTTATCTAAATATTTTCGCGATCATCCAAGACCTTCCAAGTTATTTTGCTCAATTTGATCCTACTTTACTTCCACTACATTTTTTTTATCTAAATATTGTACTCAATAAGCTTTTTCTTCGCAATTACCCAAGACCTTCCAAGTTGTTTTTGAGTGTCTATCTGCATAGGTTTATTGTTTTCCTTTTCATTTCCTTCCTGTCCAGTTTATGGATTTGTTAAAATGATTACTTATGAAACTAGAGTTGGGAAGAAGATATGAAAGGGAGATAAACGTGAGAATACGAGAAGCACGAGGAGACTGAAGATCTTTTCGACATCCACTTGTATTTATATATCACTTACGGAATGATTAATTACAAAAGAGTCCCCTTCTAAAATTCTATCATGTATGGGATATTCTGAATCTATCAAGAATGCCTTATCACTTTGACGGAGAACTGCATATGAGTTGAAAGTTTGAAGTCCCCAGGACGCATAATTACTATTAAAGATGTGGGAAAGATGGGTTGAATTAGGGAATTTGTCTATTGACTATTATTATCTTAGTAATGCTTTAATTTTAGAATGTTTTTGTAATTCAGTTTTTGGGAATTCTATTTAATGTAGTAGGATTTGATTAGGGTATTTCTTGATGCCTATATAAAGGTGGGTTGACAACTTGTGAAAGGAACCTTTTTATCATTAGCTATTCAATGTGCAGAGATTACAGTGAATTCGTCTCCCTCCTCTCTTATTCTATTATTTTTTTTCATTTTCTCTCATGTTTTGTATTACTCTTGATTTCGAAGCATCCCTACAGCAGCTAGCATCAATCAATAACAGAGTCTGACATTCAAGTTATACGGCCATCACATAGCAATCAACTCTGTCTAGCTACTGTACACACGTAAACACAATACTCCAAAACTTACAGTTCATCTTCCACCCAAATTCACCAACTTTACCAGTTGCAACACAAAACCTAGCCATTCTCCTAAACCAGGCTTTTCACTGTTAGTCAAACCAACAAATCTATCCCCAAAACCCTAACTGGAAAACCCTGGTTACCTCACCTAGCCTCAGTAGCCAACCGCCATCCAAACAAAACCCAGTTGGATGGTTTCACCATGAGATTTTAATTGAGAGCTAGGAGGTGGTTGGGGTGGAGATGATGGATACTTTTTATGACTTTTATGGTCAGGGGTGCTTTGTGAGATCTCTTAATGTGTCGGTCCTCGCCTTGATTCCCCAAAAGGTGATGCACATGATATTAAGGGTTTCCGCGCCCTATCAGTTTGGTACAAGTTGATTGCCTAAGTTATGGCGTTGAGGCTGCGAGAGGTGGTGGATGGTGTGATTTGGAAGTCTTAGAAAAAAGGGATTCTTGATTTGACTCTTAATGCGAGGGAGAGTGTTGATGCTAGGCTTCTTAGTGGTATTGCGGATGTTATGGTTAACTTAAATTTTGAGAATTCTTATGCCCCTGTGAATTCAAGTGTTTTTCTTTATTTGTTCGAGGGGATGGGTTTTGGGCTGAAATGCAGACAATGGATTGAGTTTTGTATTTCTTTTACGAGATTCTCGGTGCTTGTCAATGGTTCTCTATAACGTTTGGGTTTTCTTTTTCTGTTTTTATACATAAGCATTTCATTGCATTTCATGGCAGTGCAGGGGTTTTTATTCATTGGGGAGGTCATGGGTTAAGTGTCTGAGTCATTTCCCGCAATTTGGGAACTTTTTACTTATGGGCCTTAAGTGGGCCCGGGGATATTCTTGCCCAGTGTTATTTTGCTTGTGTTTGGTGGCGTCCTGAGTTTCTTTATGTTCACAGTGTCGCGTTTTGGGGTTAGTTTGGAGTCTTGGGCAAGGAGAGGGACCAGATTGTAATTTTGCAGAATTGTTCTTAAGTGGCTGGAGGAGAATTTTCTTCCTCATTTCCAGCCACAAGCTTCGCAAAAGCTGTCGATGGGATAAACAATAGTTTAGTACAAACAACTCCCATCTCCGAATCTCTTGAAAACCCTTCACATGACACTAGGGTTTACACAAACTTGCCTTGGGGTTTCAGCCACATTGCCGTAGGATTTAGACACCATGCATACATATATATATTATTTGTAAGCTGGATAATGGAAAACTAAATCCTAGACTTCAAATGGAAGTTATATGTAGTCGGATTATAATAGTAGGTAGACCCCTATTTGACTCCTGCTGTAGACTGCCCAAAGTAAATTTGTTTCCAGCTTGGGGATCCCCTTCTATCCATGGTTAGTTTAATCTGTTATCTAATTTTTCTCTGTTTTACTAGATATTTATTAAGAATATTTTAGTGGTTATGTATTAATGATATGCTTCAGTTTCTTTAATGAAAGCTCACTTCAATCTCTTCCAATATTTTAGTGTCAGTTATGTTATTAGAAGCATATCCAACCAGCTAGTAGAAATTGTATCTTATATTTTGTATGTAAATATGGTTAGATCAATTTAGTTACATATTATAACGATGCCATAAGAAGATATTTGTCTTATTTGGTACCTTTGATGATGAACTGATATGGCTTAAACTCATTTTTTAAATCTTAAACTCTTTTCCATGCAGGATGGTAGCCACTACATGATCTACACACCATCTGACCCACTACTGTTTGTAGCAATGAAGGTAACAATAAGCTTTTATCCGCATAAGTAGTCTTGAAGTGCTTTTCCTGATTTGAAGCCGTACTTTCCTTCTCTTGTTACTCACAGCATCCTGTTTGCTAGCTTTGGAGAGCCCCTTAGCAATTTCTCATTATTTATTTCCCTGTATTTAAGTATGAAGTTTCATTCGCTGTTCCTACTTGTTTTTTCTCTCAATGCAGGATCACAATGGCCTATTGCTAATTGCGGATGATGTAAGATATCTTATTTTTTCATCAAAATATTTACTATTATCGTACTTTCTGATGTCCCACTATGCTTGTTATCCTTGTTCGAGGAATTCCCACTTGTACAGGAGATTAAAGTTTTGTCATAATTAAAGTGTTTTTTTTTTTTGATAGTTATACCAATAATAGTGTTATGGTACTTCTTACACTGTAAACATTGATTATGAAGCATTTAAAGAACCTTTTCATTTGAGTGGTCCTATCTCATGGTTCTTAGAATTGCACATTAATATGATACTATTCCTGGAACATTAGGGAATCATGTCATCCCTCAACTAAATTGACGTTTAGTAATGTTTCATGGTACGAGGTTATGAGGCTCTGACATTAAAATGTGTACTTATGAGAAGTAGCTGTGACAAAATTAAGGTTGGTAAGTTTTGACTGTTAATGGCGTGTAGAAATTGTAGTCGAGGCCTAAGAAGCATGGACACGGATAAGGATACAAGGACAGGATGACTATTAAAATTGGAGGACATGGACATGACGAATGTAAATATAAATTTTTATTTATGTATCTATTGATTAATAGTTATAGAATTATATGTAAAAGTTATTTAAGTTGGAAGATGAAGCTACTCAAATATAATATGAGTGTGGATTACATTATATGTAATTCTACCATCTTATTGTGTCATTATAACATGTTTAATATCTATTGACTAAAACATTTATAGAATCGTACATTGAAATTAGTTGGAAGATGAAGCTATTCAAATATATCTACATAGTCCATTTTATTTTATGCAATTTTACAGTCTTATCTGTTGTGTCGTTATAACCTATGTTCAGTGTTATTATTATTATTTTTAAGAAAAGAATCTTGGACGCTAGTGTATATTCGTAATGTTGTTTACAGAATTGAGGAGTGTAGGTTGTGTTCAAAGTGTCCGGGATTCGTCAGTCAAGTGCCCGGGATTTTTCAGTCAAGTGTACGAAATAACCAGTCTATTTCTGAACTATGGGCACGCCATGAAGTTTCAAACATGTGTCAATGCGAACAAGCACACTTGCATAGTGTGCAATAGATTTTTGAGTACTTATATTTTGATTGAATTTTGTTTTGTTGTTTGGGCCACCATCCAGAATTCTTCGCAGTCAACTCTGGTCAGTTTGAGTTAAAATTTATCTTCTGGAAGGGAGGATGCTTCACATGTTTATGTATAATGTGTCTGCATTGTTCTTTTTTGCCTGCATATGTGGCATTGATTTTTTTACTGTTCCTTTACTGCCCCTTGTTGCTTTTGAAACACCGAGCCTTCTCTCTTACGAGAAAGCACCCCACAAGGGCCGTGTCCCATCTAGAATTAGCTAATATTAAGCATTAACTGCTTATTATAATAAATGAAACTTCGCATTGTGTCTATGATTTTTGCTTCGAAACAGGATTTATTGGACGACCCCGCCATAGTAAGTGCCATTGATGAGGAGACCGAGTTTAACGCCTTAGTGGTATGTTTCTTATTCCCCTTTTTGCCCCAAAGAGTTCTTGATTGAATGCTGCTCGGTCACTTCATTTATTTATCCTTTGCAGGAAGAAGAGGCTGCTCTTCTTGATCCTTATGGCGAAAACTAATAATTCTGCAGCTATATTATTTTTGTTAGCAGAGTCTGCACTTTGTGCAAATTTTGCAGCAACCCGTTTGTATTAAATAATTCAAAAAGAAAGTTTCCCTTGTTGTACAAAATACTTTTGGTCTGATGTTTAAGGGCGCTTGGGGTTCATGCGATGAATCTATCTGCCAAAAATGTATGCTAATTTTAGCTAGTGGTTGATATTAATGGGCATTTGTAAATGTGATGAGAGTCGGAATTGTCAGAGTCCGGTAGGCTGTAATTTGCGGAAAATATGAAAATATGCTGAAAGTTGTTCTCACTAATGAGCCTGAGAACATCACAATTACTGAGAACATCACAATTACATTACTTCACTGGGAATAGGGCCGCAAGTTGGGCGCCCAACCCGATCCCAGCCCGGAATTTTTGGGCTCAGGTTGGGTTGGGTTTAAATTGGGTCCGGCCGGGTCGGGTTGGGTTCGGGTTCACGAACCCGACCCAGACCCGATTTAGAAAAATTAACAAATCTGAACCGTTGAAAATTTAATCTAACGGTTGAACCCTAAACTCTTCATTATCAAAAAAGAAAAAAAAAAACCTAAAGCTCCTCTCTCTACTCCTTTGCACCCTCTTCACTCCAAACACCCACTCCCTCTTTCTCTCTCTAAAAGTACACGTCTTCAATTTATCTTCAAAACCCAAGGCTGGGACGAGTTCATGCTCTCTTCCATTGAACTCTCTTCCCTCCAAACACGTGTATTGATAAATCCACTCCTCCTTTCTCTCTCTAAAACTACGCATCTTCAATTTATCTTCAAACCCAATGACAGCTGGGATGTGTGGGTTTGAATTTAGTGAGATCCAAGGATAGATCGGTTTTCTGTTTTTAATTTTCATTCTTATTTTTATCTGTTGCAATCTCTATATTTATTAATTTTGAATTTTGAATTTTTATTTGAGGGTGAAAATAAAAGGCACCAATATAAACCGTCCCATTTTTTAATTTATTATCAAGTTCTATTTTTTTTTTCTTATCTTAGAATTTGTTTTTTGTTTTTCAAACAAAATTTTCCTCTACTTTTAAATATCAAATCTTTATTCATGTTACATCTTTAATATATATATATATATATATATATATATATATATATATATATATAAATTGGGTTGCCCATACCCGATCCGACCCAGCCTATTAATTTCAACCCGGAATCGGGTTCACCGGGTTTCGGGTTGGGCTGACCCAAGTTGTAGCCCTAACTGGGAAGGATATATACCTGTTATGCTAAAAGATACAGTGGGTGTGATTGCAGCTGAAAGAGTGGGTAGATGGGCTCCCGTGTTGGATAATCTGATGCTCCCTAGGTGATGCGACTCTATAAAAAGTTGACGTGTTGTAATATTTCAACCATATTTCCATAACTATGCTTTTCAAATTTTTAGAAACCAAACAAATCTACGATCATGAAAAGATTTTTGAACCTCGTAGAATTTTTTTTTTTGTTAATTGAAATTTTATTGGACAACTTCACATAGTGAATGAAAGTTTCTTCTCATATGACTCAAGGCAAGTATTGTTAATAGAATATTGTGGTGGATGCTGCTTGAAAAGCAATTGCGGCGTCAAACGTGTCAAATGTGTTTTTGATGACTGAATTGACATTATTCAGGTGAACATTAATTTTCTTTTTAAATTTGCACCCTTGTCGTCTTAAGCTTAGCTCGGCGAAGAGAGAGGAACATAGAGTTGTTTTTTTTCGAGGTTGGAGGAAATAGCAGCATCTAATTGTGTATCTTGATTGCTTTTCACATCAATGTCAAAAGCTTGGGGCGTGATCCAAGGTTCGCAATCGCGGTATCGGTTGCAGTTGCGGTGTAACGGAATCGGCTTCTTACCGGCGTTACGTAATGTAATGGAATCAGCTTCGTACCAGTGTTACATAACGATATGGGTTATTGCGGTTGTGGTTTTTTTTTAAATCCATGCATATAGTGCTCAAAATATAATGATACGCACTTTTTGTAACATAAACTTGTAAGTTATAGTCCTAATGATGTTTAGGGTCCGTTTGGTTGTGCAGATTTGGAATTGAATTGGAATTGCATTGGAATTGAAATTTCATGGTATTTTAATTCCACTAATCCAATTTCAAATACATTATTTGGATGTTTCTTGGAATTCAAGTGTAATTGGATTTCAATCACAAACCCAATTTGAATATAAAATATTATAATTTTAAAATCAAATTAAACAATATTGTACATGTGGAATTCTTCAAGCCCATCAAGCACCCATTCTTATAAGTCTATCAACCCAACAAGGACAATTTAAGCCTGAGAATAAGGGCCTATTCCAAGCCCATCACCTGTAATGTTTTGGAACAACTTGAAGGTCACGTAAAGGGGATAGGTATAAAAGGAATTGTTTGTAGAGCAAGTAATGTAACCCTAATGGGCCCAAAAAGCCCGTAAGACAAACATATATAAGCTAAGGAAAAATTTCAATTGAGGATTCATTCTTGTGTTGTGCTACTTTTTGGCATCTACACATTGGTAACGTCTGTAGGAAAGGTAGGTTACAGTCTCCATACCTGTGATTATCTTCCTATTGTTAAAAGTTGAGCTTGTTTTTCTATTCTCCACCCCTTTATGCCGGTGACCCATTCCCATGCGAAGGTACTAGTCACCGGAGACGACCAGGTAGAGGTCTCTCAGATCACCGAGCAGATCTTGCAGCGCCTGACGGCCGTAGAGGAGCGGAATCACGGCCTGGAAAAAGCGAAACGTTGAGCTCCTGGCGAGGATGGCTCATCTTCCCACTCCGCCAGTCGCGTTTAACCACCTTCAGAACGAAGAAGAAGACGGTAGAATAGAGGAGCATACCGAGTCCTCCCACTGCACAGGCAAGGCCCCCATGCAAGAGGAGGTCCTTACCGCGCAAAGATTAAAGGAGATGATGGCCGAGTTCCAAACAAAGGTCCTGAGGGATCCATCGACGACCTGGACCATCGGGCCTCTGCTGAGTCCATCCAATCACCTTTGACTTCAAAGATCACCCACGTGCCTTTCCCAAAAAAGTTTGTCATGCCCCGATTCACCCCCTATGATGGCATGAAGGATCCCGAAAAACACATCTACCAGATCCATCAAAAAATGACTATGTATGCTGAGAACGAGGCTCTACTCTGCAAGGTGTTTTCTACAAGTCTGATTGACACCGCTTTTTTTTAGTTGAGGAAACAACCACCTAGGTCTATTGGGAGCTGGCAGCAGCTAACTAAGTTCTTCGTTGCCCAGTACTATGGGAACAAGAGGCAAAAGAAGACCATCTTCTACCTCTTCACGATGATTCAGGAGAAGGGTGAGTCCCTGAAGAGCTTTTTGTCCAGGTTCAACATTGAATCTTCCTCTATTGACAATTGTGATCAACATTATGCTATTGAGGCTTTCAGGATGGCCCTGATACCTGGAACGAAATTCCATTAGTCTTTAGTTAAACGACCCCCATCGGGAATATGAGAGCTAAATTCCAGGGCGTAAGGCCATCTACGAATAGAAGAAGAAGAGGCCATCAGGCAGAAAAGGGCAGCCCTAGTCAACATAGAGGTCCGAGTAAAGGAATGTGTAGCCGACCGGAAACGCCCATGTTCTTTGGGTCCTCCTACCCCAATCCCCGAAAAATGCCCCAAGTATGAGGAAAAGGTGACCCCTCTGAGGGTCAATTTGGCAAAGCTCTATCAAGAGAATAAGGCCAGGGGGGTTTTTTAGATGCCACCACCCATCAGGCAACCCCTGGACCAAAGGGACAAATCCAAGCACTGCACCTTCCAAAGGGACAAATCCTAGCCCTTGATCTCATTCTTCCATCTTTGTTTTAGACCCTTGGATCATAAGGCATTGTTTGGTTGACACTTAAATGGAATAATCCATTATTGTTGGTCTTCCACTTGGCAAGACTGTTTATCAACCATTGGATGGTTTGTTGATTCCCATCTTTGTTCTAAGCCATTGGATCATAAGGCCTTGTTTGGAAAATTAATGAGTTTTGTGAGTTGTGTAATAAGTCTTCCAATGGCAAGAATTATTCCTAGCCCTTAGATTCATTTCCTTTTTCCCCATCTTTATTTTGGACCCTTAGATGGTGAGAAGGGTGAGTGGGAAATCTCTACACTTGTGTGTTTCTCTCATTTGCAAGACATTTCTCTCATTCACCAAAACTCTCTATCTTCTCTCATACGTTTCTCTCTAGCTCTCCCTCACTTCACTCATTCTTCTTCAAGTTGTGAAATTCTCTCTTCCTTTTGATGGGAATTTGAAGGAGGTTTGTGCATGAAAGTTGATATTGGTACTCTAAGCTTCCTTTTGAGCCAAAGCTTGGTAAGTGATTTTTCCTCCTTTGGAAGTTCTAGTTTCAAACCCTAACTTTTATTCTTGAGTTCTTGTCTTCAATTTTTTATTATGGGGTTGTCTTATCTATAGCTCTTGCTTAAAACTCTATTGAAGCTTAGCTACCGGGTGAATTGAACTTGTTGTTGGCTTTGGAGGATATTGGCTTGATTCGACTTCACTCTTGGAAGCCTTTACTCTTTCTTGGTGCTCTTGCTTAGAATTGTGGTAGGGGAAAAATGATTTGTGTTCGTCTTTGTATGAGGGTGTGTGCGTCTATGTGTATATATGCCGTATATATATATACGAGTTGGTCTTGATAGCTTAGACTATGATTTAGGCCTTGAGAACATGATTTTGTGATGTAAATCCATGTTGTGGTTTATTGCTTAACAAATGTTAAATTGTGATCCTTGTGATAAATTGAATCCAATATAATGTTATTTGATAGAAGCATGTATTGTGATGGTATGTGGTTATGATTGAGAACCTTCATGCATTTTGGGGTACACCATGTAGTGTCAAAAACATGGGTGTAGGTTTATACGGTTTATGTACTCGTATGTGTAAGTAGTTTTGTGTTGAATCGTCGCAACAACTGGCCAGGGGGTGTTCCCAACCTACGGAAATTGAAAATTATACGAATCTTTAGGCACGGGTCGTCTCGTGCAACCGTCTTCTTTATTGAAAGTGAAAATTGTCAAAATCACTTGAGAAGAATCGGTGCAGTACTCTTTTTCGTTATAAATGAGTAAGGTGCGTATTCGTTAACCTGTTTTAGGTCAAGCATGTAATATGGGGTGTGTTGAGTCTTATTGCACTTAAACTATCATATATGTGTGATTATGATATTGATGTTGAAGCATGTTATAATTGTGAAAAATTGTGTTGCGAGCATGTTGGGGAAACTTATTTGTTGGGTTCGATAGGGTTCTGGATTGGCGTGAGAGCCATGTGGAACAAGAGACCGACCTAGGGTTAGTGGCATGAACCTTGGTTGGGTTGAACCACTCGGACTACCGAGATGGAGACAATGACGCTTCCTCTACTAGGCTAGTGAGCTCACCCCACGCCTTATATATTTTTTAGGTGATGATCTCGTTGGGAGAGTTCTGTAGTCTCTCCGTGGATGTGTGGCAGTATGTCCACCCTTTTGTGCATGGGAGACGGACCATACTTATATTTTGTTGGGCATTAGGTTGATGAACATGTAGCAACATGTTCCTTTTGCTCATGTAATTCAAACTTGTAAAACTAGGTTATTTTGATCCGGCTAGCATGGTAGTCGAGGTGTTATTGTCTATGTACATCCCTTGGAGCGCTATGCGCGGGGATTATATTCTTTTAGTGCAATTCGGTGCCGGATTATACAAATGTATATTTTGAACAAACTATAACATGTTTCGCCTTAGAGCGTTTAAATTTCATTATTGAATCCTTTCATTGGAGTTGTGAATGTGAAATGGATTAATTGCCATGAAATGTGAGTATTAGGTGTTTGGCCAAAAACGACGTTTTTCTAGATTTTCAAACCAATCATTTTCGATTTGAATGGAAAAACCCGTTTTCGCCCACCCCCGTATCCGGTAAATTTACTTGTTTTAAAAATGATCTTAAACTCATTTTACAAAGAATTTGAGTCTTAGAAACCGGAGATATTTAAAATAGAGACCGGGGGCAAGACGGATAGCTTTAATAAACCTTATAGGAAGGTTTTTGGTTTAAGCAATTAAGTTTGATGAATATAATTTGGGGTATGGACCTAACTAAGGGTATATACAAGCATAGGTATGTATATGTAGTTGTTACGGTGATTTTCGGGCCAAATTCAGAATTTTCGAGTCCGTGAGTCGACTGACGGGTATTGCTCAGTGGACTGGTGGCCCTCATCAGTCGACTGACGGCCCTTGTCGGTCGACTGGAAAATAACCAAAAACAATTTGTCCAGGTCAGTCGACTGACGGGTATTGGTCAGTCGACTAACGTCCCCATCATTTGACTGATTTCCTTATCAGTCAACTGATTTTTCCCCAGGGTGTCCTAGTGCAGTTCTGTTTCGACACTCCTTCACTCTTTCGGTCATACATGGAGCTAACGATGTTGGATTGATGTGATATTTATCTTTTTAGAAATATGAATTAAATATATTGATGTTAGGATTTTGAATCACTTCATTTGAGTCATTTTTTAGGGCGTAATGGTCGTTTGAAAGGGACGGTACGTTTTGAGCCTTACTGCCCAAAATGTTGTAGTTTCCGTCTCGTACCTTCAAATTTGGTTCCATTTGTTCCTATAAATTATTTTAGGTCCAAACCTTGTATTTATACCTAGAAATCACCACTTTATCCCTTTGATGACCATTTTACCCTTGGGTGGGCACGGGTGCTTAAACGGTCCGTTTAAGATACCGTTTGTTTCGGTTTGCTTCTATTTTGATCCCGAGTGATCTTCTTGACATATTGTAGGGGTGAAGTGACATTTTTACCCTTTTGTGGGTGGTTGGTTATTGAAGGTCATTGGTTCTCATTTCTTCTTACTTCCGCATTCACTCCCTAAGCTCTTAGGCTCGGGTTTCGGAGTCCTAGGAAATTTGGGACGTGACACTATATATGACCCAAAAGTGACTAATTAAATGGAAAAACATGTGGTTATGAGGACGGAAACGGAAAAATAAAATGAGGCTTAAAACGCCCCAAAAACCACCCTTTAATTTTTCAAAATCTTTGTTTTGCTCTCGTTTCAAAAAATCTTCAAACCCGAATTTATATAATGTTCCAAAAATATTAGAAACAACTTCTAAGTGGGACAAATATTTCATACGGAACGAGATTGATAGAATTTCCAGTTTTTGCTTGAAAAACCCAAAGAACATTTTCTTGAAGATTTTACCAAGAAAATTCATGTGTTTAGTTTTGAGAGAACTTGGGCACAAATCTCATTCATAAAACGATTTATAAAATTCCGTTTCGAACACTATCAAATCCATTTGATTAAAAGAGTCACCTATAAGCGATACAAAGTTTTAAAATACCATCTCAAGTACAAAATGGGTCGAAACGACATAGCGCTATCAAAATACACATACTTAAGTCGGGGCTAACACACTAGCCCATTCAAAAGAATAAGTACACATACATTTAGTTTAGAGTTTACAAAATGGACATGAGCCACCTTTGAACACCTTATAAACACAAAATACTATATCAAAAGCCAAGTACATGCACAAAATCCTCATATCCATCAACGGTACTCTAGTGCCCACCTTCTCGGGAGTTTCACCTGAAATATTTTAGAAAAACGAGGTGAGCTACATTAGCTTAGTAGGAGAAACCTTACCACCTCCATCTCGGTCGTCCGAGTGGTACAAACCTAACCCCATATGCATGCTTCTAAGTTTAGGTCGGTCCAATTTTCCCACATGGCACGAGTGCCAATCCGGGATCTCATCGTACCCACAATCAATACCCACATGCTCAAGATACAATAAACAAAAAGATATCTGCAAATAGATAACCATGAAAATCATGTAGAAGTGATAGGATGCAACGTGATGCTAATGCAAAACCCTATCACTACGGGAAGCGGATATCAAGTTTCGCCATTCATAAAGAGCTTAGGGACCACAAGCCCGATCGGATAACCATGGGTTTAGACTTAGTCCTCCCCCAACTTCTCTTATTCGGGAGTTATTAGCTCCATCGGTTGCGAGAACAGCGTCTGGCCAGTTGTTGCAACTATCAAAATGGTCTTAAACCACAAGGTCCATGAATGCAACATATCAAGCATTCAAATGTATAAAAAGCTTGCATTTAGTTCAACTATGCATTATATGGACCATTTCTCAACATTTTCATATTCTAGCAACATGATTTGCAACCTAGCAATTTATAATTATGCTTTATAATCATAAGCCACCAATATCACAAGGGGGACTAAAGCATATTTCTAAGTTATGACACTAACATATATGTATAGGTATACTTGGCGCATCAATAAGGGTTAAAAATAGTGCTTAAGAACGAACCCTTATGACGACAAGGTTTTACATATAGCAAGTGCACGAATCGTATTGTAGTACAGTTCGGTTTGAGAAAGGGAATATCGATCCCACGGAGACTTGTATTTATTCACTCTAGCAATCTAAAAGTATTGAATTATAGTTTTAAATTAATCGATCTTCTGTCATTGTGCGGCTATTTGTTCCTTAACATCATCGTCTCTTTCTACTCTGAAAAGACCTTCAGATTTTCTACCTACTCCGTCCTTAGCACGCATCTCAGACTCATATTGAAGTGAGTTATCGCTCACATTATCAAACAGCCTCAAGACTTCCTCTACTTGCTTCAGTGTAAATTGACCTCCCATTGCTACATCTATCAAATTTTGTGTGAACCTCATTAAGTCTCACCAAATCCTGATCTAAAAATTTGTGGTGGGAACACTTCTTCAAAATCTCATTGAACCTATCACATGCATCATGGAATTGCTCACCGGGAAACTCTCTAAAGTGGGTAATTGCATGTTGTGCCTCATGGGTTCTACCTATTGGATAATATTTAAGCAAAAATTCAGCTTTTAGGTCTCGCAATTGATTTTTATTTCCCTATTCAAGTTAATATACTATCTTTTAGCTTTCTCTCAAGGAAAAAGGAAACAATCGCGCATGCAATGTATAAGTGCATAGATTCTCGATTTTAACTATCGAGGCCATCTCTATGAATTTATTAACATGTTGACATGGATCTTCATTCCTGATTCCTTAAAATATGGGAAACATGTTGAGCATAGTAGATTTGATCTCATAGTGTGTGACTTCATCTTCTTCTGGAAATTCAGCATATGATTCGTGATTTGAAGGTGCAAAGTACCCCTTCAAACACATAGATGGGGCTCGTCGCGCATCTGCATTGCAGTTAGCCATCCTCTCGGAATCCAACTTCCTTCAAAGCTCTTCTAATCTTTTAGCTCTACAATTCTTATGAAAAGTTCTTTCGATCTCAGGATCAAAGGGAGCTAATTAGTGTCGAGATTTAAAGAGGACTGTCAATCTCTCATACACAAGGCCAATATTTTTTAAAAATAAAACTAACTATTTCTAAACTATTCTAATTATTAACAAAAAATAAAGCTAGAACTATTTGAAAAATTAAGCTATACTAAAATTCACAAGTGGTCCAATGACGCAATCTTCACTACTCCGCTAATTCCCTTTGCGCTTTTCAGTGTACCTGTCAATCACACAAAAATTCCAACTTTAAGGATACTATAATAACTCAATGATACTAAACTACTAAAGTTAAGAATATTGTCAAGTCCCCGACAACGGCGCCAAAAACTTGATGCACGTCAATAGGGGTTAAAAATAGTGCTTAAGAAAGGAACCTTATGATGAAAAAGTTTTACCTATCGCAAGTGCACGAATCGTATTGTAGTACAGTTTGGCTTGAGAAAGGGAATATCGATCCTACAGAGACTTAGATTTATTCACTCTAGCAATCTAAAAGTATTGAATTATAGTTTTGAAAAAAGTTTTGATTTGTTTGAGATCTATAACTGTAATAGTTAAAATAATACATGGCCCAATGACTGATTAGCCGAAGACGGATGGACTGGAAACAAGTGGGCTAAAAAAATAATGGGCCTATGGAAAATTCTAGAAGATAAGTGATCCACAAGTTAAGGAGTAGTCCAATTATGGAATAAATAGTCCAAAAAAGGGTAGAGTTTATCAAATCCCCTTATTTAAGGGATTGATAAACTTGGGTAAATGGGCTTGACCCATTTATCATAATTATGTATAAATACATGACTTTGATGAATGAAAAGGGATCCAATTTTTACCCCAATTATTATTGTGTATTTTTCTGCATCTACATAATTGGAGTCATCTGTGGGAAACATCATTGTTGAAACCTTTTTCAACAAGCTTCCCATTCTCTACGAAAAAGCTAAGACTCATACCATCAATGGCGGTAATCACACGTTCACAGCAGATTGATTTACCTCCAAACGGAGGCCAGCAACCTAAATATCCAATCAGACGAGCCCTAGATGAGAGGACTGCCGAGTTGGATAGACAAAACGCTGAACTGGTGGCGAAATTGGCTCAACTGCAAAATCCACAGGAGGTCCATAACGACGAGCAGTCTGGCCAGCATGAACGGTCTATAGGCCACCAGACAGACAAGGACAACCACCCCGTTAGGTCTCAAAATGATCGGGAAGAGCACGCGGAGTCATCTCTACAGGTTTTCGGGGTATGTAACCCCGAGGAGGTCTTAATTATGAGAAAACTTGAGGAAATCATGTCCAAATTCCAGCGGGAAGTGATTAAGGATCTGAAGGTATAGACCCCTATCGATCTGGCATCCGAGGCATCCATCGACACCGTCCAGACACCGTTCACCATCTCGATCACCAGTGTGCCCTATCCGAAGAGGTTCAGATTACCAAAGTTCACTCTGTTCGATGGTACAAAAGATCCAACGGAAGACATCTACCACGTTCATACCAAGATGAATGTTTACAATGAGAATGAGGCCTTACTCTGCAAATTTTTCCCCACTAGCTTGACCGAAGCAGCCCTCCTGTGGTTTAGAAAGCAGTTCCCCTCTGCAAGTTATTTATTGCCCAGTACTTCGGCAATAAAAGGCAGAAGAAGACTATCTCCAGTTTGTTCACCATGATCCAGGAGAAAGGCGAATCCGTGAATTTTTTTGTCTCACGATTCAATGTGGAGATGTCTTCAATTGACAACTGCGATCAACATTCAGTTGTCGAAGCCTTCAGAATGGCCCTGATCCCTGGAACCAAGTTCCATCAGTCCTTGGTCAAGAGGCCACCAGCAGACATTGGAGAACTCAATTCCAGGGCACAAGGGCACCTCCGAATAGAAGAGGAGTTGTCCATACGACATAGGAGGACCGCCTTTTCAAGTGTGGAGGCAAGGGTGTCCGAACCAAAGATTAAGGATCGGGTCTCCGATCGGAAGCGGCCGGGTGCTCCTCCTGCTCCCTCCCCAGTACCAGAAAAATGCCAAAGGTTTGAGGACAAAGTTACCCCACTAAAAGTTACACTGGCAAAGTTATATCAGGAGACTAAAGGTAAAGGAATCTTCCGGTCGCCCCCACCCATCAGGCAACCAATGGACCACAGAGATATGTCGAGGCACTGCACTTTCCATAGTGAATATGGACATCATGCCAACGAATGTCGAAGCCTTAGGAGACAAGTGGAGGCCATGATCGCGAAAGGAGAATTGACCGAGTACGTGGCTAAGAAAGGATCCCGACCAAACCAGGCACCCCTTACGTCTGTCAAAGGGGAAATGGGACAGCCCGTATGAGTCATTCACATGGTTCATGGAGGACCAAGCCGGTCAGAATTGGAAGAGGCCCGCATATCTCAGATGCGACAAGCCCACAAGCTGCGGAGGATTGGGGAAGTCAGCAATTTTCGAAGTCCGAAAGAGGATACCCGTATAACTTTTTCCTCCGCAGATATGCGGGGCATTCAATCTCCACATGATGATCCCTTGGTTATCTCTCTCATGGTCTCAAACTGCTTGATCAAGAGAGTGATGGTGGACCCGGGAAGCAGCGCCAACATTATCACCAAGTGGGCCTTCAAGAAGCTAGAGATCAACCCTCAGGAAATAGCCCCTTCCAGAAGCCCGATAACAGGATTTGATGGCAGAAAAGTGGAACTAGTGGGAGAAATCCAACAACCAGTAACATCGGCGAGGCGCACGCTCAGAGAGACTTTTGTGGTGGTGGATGTCAAATCCTCATACAATCTCCTCATGGGCAGGGGATGGATCCATCGGATGCATGGGGTTCCCTCAACAATGCATCAGGTCATGCAGTGCATTGACCCGAACGGAGTTGATGTGATTGACATAAAGGGGGATCAGGTGGCGGCCAAAGAATGCTATGTAGTCACCTTGAAGGGCCTGAGGAAAAAGACAGACACGGAGCGGGATGTGCGACCCAGGGCATTGTCCAGTGATCAATAGCAATTACAGGAGGGCGGTTCGGGGTCACCAGTAGCAGCTGAGCCTTTGCTGGAAATTCTAATTTGCCCCGATCACCCCGAAAGGTTTACTTATGTTGGTTCCGGTCTCAGTCCACAAGAAAAGGAGGAAATGGAGTCCTTTCTGCGATCCAACGCTGATATATTCGCATGGAGCCATATGGATATGTACGGCATCGACCCATCGATAGCACAACATTCTCTCAATGTGGATCCATCGAAACCAGATCATAACCGAAGAGGTCGATCGACTTCTTCAGGCAGCTTTCATAAAGGAGGTTCAGTATCCTTTTTGGTTGGCAAACGTCGTGGTGGTCCAAAAGAAGAACGGTAAATGGAGGGTATGTGTAGACTTCACTGATTTGAACAAAGCCTGTCCGAAAGACTATTTCCCTCTGCCAAAGATTGATCAAATGGTAGATGCCACCTCAGGTTTCGAACATCTGAGTTTTCTGGATGCATATTCTGGGTATAACCAGATACAAATGAACCCAGAGGACGAGGAAAAAACTGACTTCATCACTGAGTCAGGTACATTTTATTACACAGTTATGCCTTTCGGACTAAAAAAAGCAGGCGCTACCTACAAAGGTTAGTCAGAAGGGTGTTCCAGGGCATGATGGGAATTACCATAGAGGCTTACATCGATGACACGGTGGTCAAAAGCAAGGCGAAAGGTGACAACCTGACTGATCTGCAGCAGGTGTCCGACACCCTCAGAAAGTACAATATGAATCTCAACCCTTCCAAATGTTTCTTCGGAGTGTCCTCAGGCCAATTTTTGGGGCACATAGTCGATCGGACGGGGATACAAGCTAGCCCGGTACAAGTCAAAGCCCTGGTGGAATCAGTGGAACCAAGGTCTCGGAAGGAAATCCAGGTGCTAACTGGAAGGGTGGCAGCCTTCAGCCGATTCATCTCTCGCTTAACCGATCGGTGCAATCCATTCTTTCAAGCAATAAAGGCAACAAAAGGAGAGGTTTGGGGGCCGGAGCAGTCCGAAGCCCTGGAAAATCTCAAAAGCTATATGGAAAAACCACTTATATTGGCTACTCCCGAAGCAAAGGAACCGTTGCACTTATACCTGGCCATATCTGCGACATCTACTAGCGCCGCTCTAGTCAAGGAGGGTAAGGGGTACCAGGTGGCAGTGTTCTACACCAACAAAGCCTTTGCCGATGCAGAAACACATTACTCAAAGCAAGAGAAGCTGGTACTTTCATTGGTCAATGCGAAACGGCGTCTTCGACATTCTTTTGAAGCACACCCGATCATAGTGCCAACTGTCACCCCGATCAGATCTATAATGGAGAAACTTGAGTTGTCAGGAAGGGTGTCCAAATGGGCAATGGAGCTTGGAATCTTCGACATAACCTATGTCCCCCGAACGGCCATCAAAGGACAGGCAGTAGCTGACTTCCTGTTGGAAACAGAAACTACAGACTCCGTAGAAGAATGTGAGACTGGATTATGGGTCATGTTAATGGACGGATCATCAAATATCAATGGAGCAGGGATCGACGTAGAGCTCGTAACACCAGATGGTACTAAAATCCAACAGTCCGTTCGATTGGAGTTTTCTGCCTCCAACAATGAAGCCGAGTATGAAGCCCTTCTTTCAGGAATTCGGGTGGCCCGAAGCCTTCAAGTACAGAAAGCAGAGATTCGAAGTGACTCCCAGTTAGTCGTGCGCCAGTTAAATGGGGAGTATGAAACCCGAGAGCCAAAAATGGAGACTTACAGGAATTTGGTTCTAAAAGAAGCCGAAGGGTTCCAGCAAATAACCTTTGAACAGATTCCCAGAGGAGATAATTCCGTAGCAGATCATCTGGCTAACCAAGCCTCCGCGGCAGGAGAAATCATGACTCGCACTGTACCAATAGACTTCATCACCCGGTCCATCTTGGAGCCCCCCGAAGAAGTAATGGTCATTACATGGGAGCCGAGTTAGATGGATCCTATAGCAGATTATTTGAGAACTGGTGCATTGCCAGAGTCAAAATCAGAAGCCCAGAAGATAAGAATAAAGACATCCAGATATGCTCTCTACAACGGCCAACTATACCGCAAGCCTTTCTCCGGGCCATATCTGAGATGTCTTACGCCCTCCGAAGCTTCGGCAGTCATGGAAGAGATTCTTGCAGGAGCCTGTGGCAATCATTCCGGAGGAAGATCCTTAGCTTATAAAGTTCTCTCCTAGGGATACTTCTAGCCCTATCTGGCAAGGGACGCTGAAGTCTACACCCGACACTGGAAAAAGTCCCAATTTCATGGAGATGTCATTCATCCACCACCAGAATTATTGAACCCCATAAGTATCCCTCACCCCTTTGCCCGATGGGGTATGGATATTGTGGGTCCTCTTCCGCAGGCTATACGGTCAACCACTAATATTCTTCTGGTTACAGACTATTTTACCAAATGGGTGGAGGCCGAGGCATACCCCACCATAACAGGCAGCCATGTTATAAAGTTTATCTGGATCCATATCATCTGCAGATTTGGTTTACCCTAAACTATAATGATGGATAATGGCACCAATCTTGATAACAGGAGGGTCCAAGCATTCCTGGCAAAGCATGGGATCGATCAGAACACTTCTTCCGTCGGCTATCCGCAAGGAAACGGGCAAGCTGAACGGACAAACATAACCATTTTTGATACACTAAGGAATAAACTTGAGAAAGCAAAATGGGCATGGTTGGAGAAATTGCCCGAGGTGTTATAGTCCTATCGAACCACTCCAAGGCAGCTGACGGGAGAGACACCTTTCGCTATGGCTTATGGGGCTGAGGCCGTTATCCCAACCGAATTGAGGGTACCTACTTTAAAGAGTCAAGCATGTGAAGAAGGTCTGAACAATCAGCACCTACCACATGATCTAGACCTCCTAGAAGAAAGAAGGGAAGCTGCCGGGATAAGACTGACTGCCTATCAGCAAAAAATCAGGGCACGGTTCAATCAAAAAGTCAAAAGAAGAGAATTTCAGGTTGGCGATATGGTACTCAGAAGAAAGATTGGAATTGTGGGCAAATTACAAGAGACATGGGAAGGACCATACACCGTAATTGAGGTCATCGGGCGCGGAGCTTATCGGGTACGAAAGAACGAAACAGGCCGCATCGAGTCTAATTCTCAGAACGCTTATCAGCTTAAGAGGTATTATCCTTATGAAGTTTCTTTTTAGTTAAAATAACTTGAGTTGTGTCTCTCTTATGACATTCTCTTCTAATTATACTAAGGCATTTGTGCCCGATGTTGGCACCACCGCTTCATAATTCTTAAGATTCATCTCAATAAAGATACATTCTATTCTTATGAGTGTTCCATGTCTAAATTCAAATTCAAATTTTCCTAAGTGTTTGAGTTCAAACCCGATTTGAACTAACCAGAGGATAAACAGTAAGCCTCAGGGGACAGATGCCCGAATGCTCCATGTTTAATTAAAATTTTCCTAAGTTTTGACTTCAAACCTGATTTGAACTAACCAAAGGATAAACAATAAGCCTCAGGGGCCAGATGCCCGAAGGCTTCATGTTTAATTAAAATTTTCCTAAGTGTTTCAGTTCAAACCTAATTTGAACTAACCAGAGGATAAACAGTAAGCCTCAGGGGCCAAATGCCTGAAGGCTTCATGTTTAATTAAAATTTTCCTAAGTGTTTGAGTTCAAACCTAATTTAAACTAACCAGAGGATAAATAGTAAGCCTCAGGGGCCAGATGCCCGAAGGCTTCATGTTCAATTAAAATTTTTCTAAGTGTTTGAGTTCAAACCTGATTTGAACTAACCAGAGGATAAACAGTAAGCCTCATGGGGCCAGATGCCCGAAGACTCCATGTTTAATTAAAAGTTTCCCAAGTGTTTGAGTTTCAAACCTGATTTGAACTAACCAGAGGATAAACAGTAAGCCTCAGGGGCCATATGCCCGAAGGCTCCATGCTTAATTAAATTTTTCATAAGTGATAAAATTCAAGCCTGATTTGAACTATATAAAGGACAAAGACAAAGCTTAAAGGGCCAGATGCCCGATGGCGACATTATTAAAATTTCTTATGTGTTGAACTGCAGATAGGATATGAAACAACTAAGGGCCTGTTTGGTATAGCTGTGTTTGTGTTTGTGTTTGTGTTGAAATAAACAAAAAACACGTTTTTTGTTTTTTTGTTTATTCATCCAAAAACAGAAATATGTTTGGTAGAGATGTTTTTTGGGTTGAAATTGAAAAATTAAAAATCAATAATTAAAAATTAATAATATAAATAATAAATAAAATAAAATATAATAATAATAAAAAATGAATACAATAATAAAAAATAAATATAATAATAAAAAATGGACTGAATAATAAATAATAATAATAAATTAATAAAATAAATAATAAATTACATAAAACATATTTAAACATATAATAAAAATAATAAATAATAAACAAAATGAAATAAATAATAATAAAAAATAAAAAATAAATATAATAACAAATAAATACTTCATAATAATAATAAAAAATGAGTATAATAATAATAAATAAATATTAAAATAATAAAATAAAAGAATATATTTTTAAATAATTAAAAATGAATAAATAATTTATAAATAAAATGAATTAAATAATGAAATAATAATAAATAAATTAATAAATACTAATTTAATAATATAAATAATAAATATAATATAATATAATAATAATAAATGAGTACAATAATAATAAATAAATATAATAATAAAAAATGGACTAAATAATAAATAATAAACAAAATGAAATAAATAATAATAAAAAATAAATATAATAAAAAATAATAAATAAATATAATAATAAATAAATAATAAGTAAATATAATAACAAATAAATACTTCACAATAATAATAAAAAATGAGTATAATAATAATAAATTAATATTAAATTAATAAAATATATTTTTAAATAATTAAAAATGAATAAATAATTTATAAATAAAATGAATTAAATAATGAAATAATAATAAATAAATAAATAAATAGAATATATTTATAAATTAATAAATAATAATTTAATAATATAAATAATAAAATAATAAAATATATTATAAAGTAAAGAAAGTGTAAGTGATAAACACCCCAATAAACACCAAATTCATGTTTATTCTCATATGCCTAAAATTTGCCTAAAGTGAAAAAGTGTTTTTAAACACACATATCTCAAAAACACTAACCAAACAAGTTTATAAACACAAAACACATAAACAAACACAAAAACACCCCAACCAAACAAGCCCTAAGGAAAAAATATCAACCAATGAAAGCAAAATATGAGAAAACTTCTTTTCATTGAGAAAGGAAGAGAGTACAAAAATACCCTTTTAAGAAGGGGTAAGTACAAATAAATTTAAAACCTATTCAACTGGTCGGGAGGATGATATTCTTCTCCCTTCAAGATGGCTGCAAACCGCTTCTCATTTTCAGAGGCAGGAGGGTTTTTGTAGGGCATCAGCATTCCCATATGGGCATCAAACTCCTCTGCGGTCTTGAAGTCCCAAGCCTCCAGAGGAATATGCTCAATTTCGTGCCTCCGTCGCCAAGCTCTGTCCGATCGGAGATCACTGATGACACAGTATCGATTATACATATCAAGACCCCCTAAGCGGCACACTTCTACTTTGGCCCGTTCAAGAGCCAACAACTTCTCTGATTCTGCCTTTTCAACTGCCATCTTTGTGTTAGCTGCCCTCACTTCTTCCAGCTCAGCAACCAAGGCCAGTTTTTCAGCCATCAGAGCTCGCTTCTCCGCCTCGCCAGTCTCTATGAGGATCTTCTGCTCTGAGACAGTCTGGCGAAGGCCATCTGCCTCTTTGACTAGAGTAGTCCGGTGGGCGTCATTTTGCTTAATCTAGGCCTTCATACCGACCATCTCCTTAACATCAGACTCCAAGATGTTGTTGTAGGCCTGAACCCCATAGAGAAGCTGCACGAAAAAGACATGTCAGTACATGATGTAGCAAACAACAAATAAACCAAGTGCAAAAGGATGAACAAGTTTTACCTCCATGACCATTATTGAAGACTTCTTGGCAAGATCAATCCTGGATATTTTTGATTGGGCAACCTTATCGGGCGGAGTCCAGATCCCTTTTGCCATAGCCCGAAGAGCTTCCGGCTAGGTAAGGTTAATTTAATCGGTACAGACCGGAGTCCCGTCTGGCAGAAGGAACTTCGGTTCCCAGGGAATTGAAGGTCGGGATGCCTCCGGAGTAAGAGAAGTATTGTTTGTAGAAGCATTATCAGCTTGAGTTTTCGCCCTCTTATTGGCCACTGCGTCGGCTGCACTGGACCGGGTCCTGATAACTGGAGGGTTTACTGGAGTTACCAGATTCTGAGCTGAGGGCGCTACCAGGCTCTGAGCAGGAGGAGGTGCCGAAGCCGCCGACGGTGTTGTTGATAGTGGCACAACATCAACCGGAGTGACACCTTCGGGGACTTGGGGGCATATGGCAGAAAGAGGTTTGTCAGGCAAGTCCATCATGTCAACAGCAGCGCCCAAATGAGAAATTGACTCCAGATTTTCCAAAGGCAACAAGTCAGTAGCGGATTGGGCTTTGCCCCAGACATGGGTTTTCAGAAGGCCTATACGTTGTTTTATGAATGTAAAGGGAATGTCTTTATCCTTATAACCCAGAAATTTGTAGGTGTAATCCCCCCGATGAAGATCACAGTGTTCACAAAGGTAAGAGACTTTATGAAGGGGGTGGTAGATGGGCAGACAGATGGCACCGAAAATATTAGGGATCGGGAATATACACGAAAAGGGGTAAGACCAGTTGCCACTCACAACTACCATTTTTTCCTTCCATCCCTTATCAGACTTTCGGTATCAGTACATATGATTTGGCCTTGGAAGGGAAAGAGATTGTATATACCCTTACTCGCTCTGGAGTTCTGGAAAAAGTAACAGATGAGTAGATTGGCTAAACCTAAGTTGAAATCCAGGTCCCTATTGTACAATAGGAGCATGGATATGATCCTAAGGTTGTTCGGGTTCAGCTGAAGGGGATGCAAGCCTAGCATAAAAAATGCATAGTGAAAGAAAGGGTGGAGGGGGAACCATAAAACCCTAAGATGAGATGCCGATAGCAAAATGATACCGGGGGCTAGTCCCTGACTCTTTGTAAAGTCTAGGTAACCTGGGTAAGGGGATATATCAACATCCCTTGGTACTTGGGTCTCTGCCCAGAGATGTTTAACATCTACTTTAGGACGGACTCTCTTAAGTGGGGCCACTACAAATGGTTCGGAGGGCTTGGGATTCACAGGTTCATTCATTGATGAGCCCGGGAGGTCAATGTTTTGGGGAGTTGTTTTTGAGGTTCCTTGGCGATTGGACCGAGGACTGTCACTACTGGTGGGATCAATGTCAGTGGAAGAGGACATGACGACCTCCTCTACCGACCGGGTGTCGTCGCTATCAGACATAATGATAAGAAAGGTAGAAGAGTCAGAAGGGAGACATAGGTGAAAATTAAAAGAAGAAAATGAGACTGTCTGACTTACTCAGGTAATAGTGATGCGTTAGGGAAGGCTTCGGGTGGAAGCATGTTAATGTCTTACTGGAGGATCTGGAACTGACCGAACAAAAGAGAATTTCAGGGAGTAGAGAGGAACGTGCTTCAGAAATGAGAATTGAGAGCAGAAATTACAAACAATGTGAGTGAGAAGTGAGAAATGAAGTAATGTTGAGAGGTTTTTATAAGAAGGGAGAAAGAGGCCAAAGGGTTGCACGAAGTCCGAAGGTCACGCGACCCATGATGAGCTGTCGTGGAACTGAGATCAAGGAAGTAATGACCACTCATTTCAAATGTCAATAAATGCTCATCAATGATTGGCAGCTCACCAAACCCTCATTTCCCATAAAGTGTATGTATGTATGTATATGTATAGTGGTGTTTAAATTTTCAGTCATGGGCTTTGAAAAAGAAAAATCACAAAAGCCTATAACCTCAGGGGCCTGTATAATAGTTAAAATAATACATGGCCCAACGACTGATGGGCCGAAGGTGGATGGACTGGAAACAAGTGGGCTAAAGAAATAATGGACCTATGGAAAATTCTAGAAGATAAGTGATCCACAAGTTAAGGAGTAGTCCAATTATGGAATAAAGAGTCCAAAAAAGGGTAGAGTTTATCAAATCCCCTGATTTAAGGGATTGATAAACTTAGGTAAATGGGCTTGACCCATTTATCATAATTATGTATAAATACATGGCTTTGTGTATTTTTCTGCATCTACAACAACTAATGAAACTAACTAAAAGTAGTATGTAAATTGTATTTGTGATTCAGAGTAGAGAAAAAATTAGGGTTTTCATGCTACACCACTAACCGTATAATATAGCTATCTACTTGCTCAATTGCAAAAGGGCAATCCATCACCGTGAATCAGATTGTACCATAAATAGTCAAATACATTCCAAAAACGATATCATCCACCGGATTCGCTACAACTCATCTCCGGATAGAGTGTGATTAGTATATGCCATCTACTTTACTCTAATATACTCATACAACATGAATTTAAATTAAAGCATGTCTATATCACCTCGCCGAGGAATGGCCTGTGTAAATTTAGGATTTCATATGTTAAGCACCATTGTGTAGAAAATCATGATATGTTGGAGAACACCAAATACACATAAATGGTTGAGATAATGCATTCATTAAATCTAAGAAAAGAATAAAATAAATATAAAACACCTTATCATAAATAACTACAGTCTCAGATCTACACAATCATCACAAATGTGGTCTTCCGTTTCCCCTCTTTACAATTAAAACAAATAAATAACTACATTACTTGGCTAGGGTTTTGCTATAAAATCCTAGATACTGGTTTAGCTGCTCATGGTGAAAGGAGACTACATCATTGATGTAGAAACGCCCTCCATGATCGTCTGCTCCGGATCTCTTGGTCTTGAATGACTCCCTTCTTCAAAAGATGTAAATCTCCAGAGATAGTGCATTGAAAATTATGTAATTAGAAGCTCTTTAGGTCTGGTCCAGACCTTAGTATTTATAGAAGTGATTGAGAAAAGTCCTCCTTGTATTAGACTTGTCCCTCTTGCAATAGGATTCCTCTTGAATGTGTTTCTCCTCAATTCTGAGCCAAACTCTTTTATCTGATGTAAATACACCTTATATACATGTTTACAGGTGTTGAAGTCGAAGATAAGTCAAAGAAATTCGAACCGGATTGGGACTAAAAAACACAGCAGCTTCCTACGCATAGGCCTATGCTACTACGCTTAAGCGTAGCCCCATACCCAGGGCCAATTTCCTTATGCGTAGCTCCTGCGTAGTTTTGATGATTCTAGCCACATTTTGCTTACTGTCTGTGTAGTTCATGCGTAGATAAAAACATGGAAACTATTTTTTCCAATTCTTCCTCCGTTAGAACCCCCTCAACTTCATTGGTATGTTTCCCAAAGTGTAACACCCCGTGTTATTATCCTTTTTACTGAAATTAATTTCGATTTAAATTTCGGTAATGACGTCACTTGTTCATGACGTATTATTTATTCTTAGTATTTGATACCTGTAAATTTTTCGCGTTTAGTTTTAAAGTCGACTGGACGACACTACGCGAATTCTTGTTGTCAATTACACGGTCTCGTTTCGATGTTAGTTTATTCGACGTTTAATGATTGGTGTTTCGATTGAATGATGACGCGTTTTAATTGGATCGGGCGTTTAGTGTTCCGACGTTTGGGTTTCTAACCCGGTATAATTAATTGGACGTTCCCGATAATTATTGGAATTTATGGTTTATATATATATATATTTAATTACAGTTAAATATATATATATAGTGTTGGGATTTATTATATATATATTTAATTATATATATATATATTGAAGTGGGCTTATTTGGCGATTATGGATATTTAGAGGGTTGCTTTTGCAATTAGGTCTTATATGGGTATATGTATACACGACCTGCAGAACACACCTTCTCCTTCACGCTTGCCACGGCTGCTTCTTCTTCCTCTCCCTGATGAACGACCGAGCTGCTCCTCTCCTTCATCACCATGGTCGCCGGTCGCCGGCAAGAGAGAGAGAGAGAGTCGGCAGCAGCAGGAGAATGGGTTGCGGCTGGAGGCGCGCAACCAGGAGCAGCGGCGACGGCCAGGAGCTGCTGGGCTGTGGACGGCGGCGGTTCGCGGTGGTCGGCGAGGCTAGCAGGTGGTGGTCGCGCACGGCGGCGCAGGGCGGCGTCGGTGGTGGCGCAAGGAACGGCCAGCGCAGGGGAGACGCGCGTGGCAGGGGAGATCCGGCCAGGCTTTGGCCAATTTTTCGGCGACCTTCCGGTGATCGGTTTGACTTCCGGTGATCGGTTTGAGCCGATTTTCGGTGAGTAGTTTCGTACCTACGTAGTATTCGTCATATATTAATTTCGCGAATTTATGATGAACGATTTGCCCGGAAATCGCATATATAGGTTATAGTTTTCGTTTGGGGCATTTTAGATTTAACCCAATTAATTAACCTATTGTTAACGGGCTTCACATATATCGTATAGGTTGTCGAGATGGACATTTTGATACATTCGAAATAGTTTTTGGATAATTTTGGTCGGCGGGCTTCATATTCGGGCGTCGGCACTGTGCTGTTTCGGACTGTTCGGTAACGTATAATTAGGTGGGAAATTTTATTTCTCACTCCGCATTATTGAAGTAGTTTAGGGTGTGCAAACCCTTAGTTAATTTAACATAGATATATTAGATGGTTCATTTAAACATCTATAATTGGCTTAGAAGCGATGTAGGACTTGGGATTAATTTAAGAAAATTAATTTAATTATTTCCTACGAGATTAAATATATTCCTAATTGAATTGAATAGGAATATGCGGTTTAGAAATTCCCTTGAGAATTAAATGATTTAGTAGAGATTCGTGAAAACTTAGACGTTGTGCTAGGTCCCTTGCGAGACGTGAATTAATTGCTTTAATTATCTTAAAGGCATGATAAGGTAATTTGAAATATTTTCTAAAGAATTAAAGAAAATATATATTTGAAAACATGAGTTGTATATGAAATTCTTTTCATATGATTTAAATGCTTTATTGTATTTTAAAAGCATGTTAAAAAGAGATTTCGAGAATTATATTGTATTCATGTGGTTATTATATATAAATATGATGCGTTACATATTTATATTGAGAAATGATTGTCATTGAAACCTAGATGCATATAGTGTTGGTATATGTGGTTTATGAAATCATATTTATGTTGATGCATGATTGTCATTTGGACCTGGATGCATATTGAGAATATCATGTAGTGTTAAATCATGGTATTGGTATATGTGGGTTGTGAAATCATGTGGGGTGTCTTTGTGTCGAATCGTCGCAACAACTGGCCAGGGGGTGTTCCCATCCTACAGAATAATGAGCTGTGAATGGGGTATAGGGTGAGTCGTCTAATTCTCGAAGTCGCGGGTCGTCTCGTGCATTCGTGTTGACGAATCTTTGGTCACGGGTCGTCTCGTGCAAACCGTCTTCCTTGTTGAAGTGAGAAGTTTTAAAATCACTTGGGAAGTACCGGTGCGACCCTCTGTTAGCTCATATTTATGGGTAGAGTGCGTATTCGTTAACCTATGATAGGGCAAAGTGTGGTGTAGAGTCACATTATATTTGCATGGCATTCATGTGATTTCATTTGACATGTATACGTGAGATTATTACATGTGTTGTTGGAACATGTTTAATATGTGTTATTATTGCCTGTTGGATTTTGGAGCATGTTATGTATGAATATTGCGAATTTAAATTCATATCTTTGTAAAATGCTCAGTTGATAATGATTAACGTGAAAGAAAATGATTACATGTGGTAATAGATCAAGTATAATGAAATGCTTATTTTATACTTGTGAGTATATATATACTTTCGTACCCTTGGGGGAGGTTAAGTATATTGACATAGTGACCTTGTGGCTAGTTGCGGTTAGTGATGAACTGCAGAGATGATTTGGAGTTGATGCCTTAGAGAAGGTGGGGTTAATAGTTTGGTGATTGTGATTGGCTGTGTGACCTTGTTAGAGATTGGAGGTTAGAGATTGATTTTAGTATCAGTTATGAATTGGGACTTTCGAGAAGGCGGGTGATGAGATTGTGAGTTGTAGTATGGACCTTTAGGTGTCTTTCACTTTTGAGGAATAGGCTATCAACTGTAGTTGAGATTTTGATTGGTGAGAAGAGGTTATGGTTGAGTGACTTTATTAAGTACTCGAGGTACTGTAGTTTGACAGACTTGGTTCTAGTGCTTAGTTCATTCCCTAAGCATTCTTTGTACTGTGTTTTGTACGCTAGTACGTAGTCGTTAACTTCTATGTCATTCCTTGAGTTGTCGGTTACGGCATGGTGCCGAACCTCTTCCATGTGTTGTCATTTGATTTGGTGGAGTTGGAAACGGATGGTTGTCTTCCGTGAGTCCAACGTGTTGTACTTCCTTTACTGTCCTTTTGGGCATTATAGGAATTCGTGGAATTGTTCATTCTTATGTGGCTGTCATTTCGAAAACGGTGTTTTCTAAACCTTGAAACAAACTCTTTATATTTAAAAGGAAAAACCCGTTTTCGCCTACCCCCGTGGAAATGAAAAGTTTTAACACTTATAAATTGATCTTAGGATCTTCTTTAAAAAGATTTTCAACTTTTAAAATCCGGTGATGGCAACTGACGGAGACCGGGGGCAAGACGGTCATTTTTACTATGTGGTTTCTTAAAAGGGAAAACTATTTTTATTACTTTTCTTGGGATTATGAGATTTCGAGACTTCTTTCTTAATATCTCATCCTGTAGAGTTTTGAAAGGTGTTCCATTGTTTCACCTTTGCTTCCTATCATTTCTAAGTCTCGGGTATGAGGCTTGGTGTTGTTCAGTGCACACATATAGTGTTGCCCTTCCTTTCTTCTTGGTTTTTGACGTCACTACTTAGGTGATTCGAGTTGTTCCACATGTTGTGGGCATGGATACCGAGTGGATTGGGTTCCTTGTCCAAGTGTTCTCCTTAAACACTTGTGGTGTTTTAACCTTGACATTGTTGTCTCGGTTATCTGTTGGTTTAACATTGGGAAGTCTGTTCCTTTGCTTTGTTTCGGTGACCATTGGGTGGTCGTTCTTGTGAGTTGAGTTCGCGTACTCTTAGTGATTTGATTGGTGGTTTTCCCTCGCCTACAGTGAGAGCGTTAGTGATGTGATTGACCCTATCGATGATAGTATTATGAGGTCGATGTGATTTATGGTATGGTAATATGATTGAGGTGATCTAGCCTTTGAGAGGTAGATTTTCCTTAGGAATGGGATGAGGTTTGTATTATATATATATATATATATATATATATTGTACATTTACAATATATATATATATAGACGATGATTGTGTTAGTACGCAAGGACGTGAGTACTTTTCCTCCTGTGTTCTCGGGGAGTGAGTTATGAGTATTCCTTGGTACTAGTGGTGGATTTTGATCCTTGTGGATATTAGAGGTGAGTGTGATTCCCTCTGTTTAGATTTTCTGGTTAGCGTTGTGAGCGCTGGATGATTGGTTAGATTTGACATTAGTGTCGTGTACCTAGTGAGAGTAGTGTAAACTACTGGTGTTGGTACTTGGAGTACGAGTCTTAGTTGTACATTACAGACTCATGATGTGTATTTATTCTTATATATATATATATATGTGTATATGTATGTATATCCCCGTAATATACTTACGTACGGTAGTATATGAGCGTGTGCCTTGGGTTTTTCGTGGATGAGATTAGTTGGGCTATATATATATCTTGCTAGATAGTTTAGCATTACCTAAACTGCCAGAGGATGTGGTAGTTAGAGTGTCTTTTCCCACTGAGCTTATTTGCTCACAGGGGAATTTCATTCGCCCCCTGGTATTCCACGCCAGGTTGCAGGAAATATACGGCTATGAGCAGGATGCAGTGCAACGGCAGCTTTCTTTTGTTTCCTTGTTACAGGTTTTGGAGTTGCGTTGGGTGATGCGGTTACGGTTGCAGCACGACTGGGTTTGGGGACGATAGGTATCCGCTTTCAGTTTCTCTACCCATTGTTATGGGATTGTTATGTATTCCTTTTTTTTGGGAGTCAGTCTGTTGGCATATCCCTGTTGATGTATCATTTATTTATTTATTCTTTCAGGAGGTTATTGTATTTATTTTGCACAGCTAGGTGCATTTCTTGTATTCTTATTCGAGCATTTGTGGCTCTGTTGATTTTAGAGGGCTTGGAGGGGTTTTGGTTTCTTTCCACTACCTCGGCCCTAGTAGGATCGATGAATGTGGGGCTTGGAAGCCATTGTGATTATTGAATTGCTTTGGGCAGGTTATTGTGTTGTGGTTGTGTATCCGGATGTTCCATTTACAAACGGAACTTTGCCGGATTTTCGTTAGATTCCGCTGCTTTGTTATTATTCATTTGGGTATGAAATATACCATTTCCATCACTAATCCATACGTTTCCATGGTTAGTGATGTCTTAGTTGGTCATTTGTATTAAGGATCACATCCTGGATTCCTCGGATGTCCCTGTTCGGGAGTCATAGGAATTTAGGAGCGTGTCAGTTGGTATTGGTGGATGCTAGTGAGTTTCTAGCATTCTACTTGACATGGAGTATATTTTTATTGTTATTCCATGAATCTCTTTGTTGTTGTTGACTCTAGTAGTCGCTTGACTAGCGTCATCCCTTGGAGATTCGCTGATTCTCTAGATTTGAGTTTCGGGAATCTTAGGGGCGTGACAGCGTGGTATCAGATCATTTTACCCTTTCGTGGGTATTTGATGATTGAAAGTCGTTGGTTCTCATTTCTTTTTACTTCCACAATCACTCCCTTAGCTCTTAGGCTCGGTTTTCGGAGTCCTAGGAATTTGGGGCGTGACACAAAGTCTCGGCTTCGAAAAATATCATTTATGCCCTCCGATAGACACTTTTTGAATGAAAACTCCTCTTTTTCTCTCTTCTTGGATAGACACAAGAACATCCTTAGTTAATTCACCAAAGTTAACGTATTTTCTTCATTAAGCTCCTGAAACATGCAAATCACATAAAAACACCAAGTAGTGGAATGATAAGACATAACAATTGTCACGCCCCAAATTCCTAGGACTCCGAAACCCGAGCCTAAGAGCTAAGGGAGTGATTGCGGAAGTAAAAAGAAATGAGAACCAACGACATTCAGTCAACAAACACCCACAAAAAGGGTAAAAATGCTCTAATACAATGCTGTCGCGCCCCTAAAATTCCCGAATCTCTAATCTAGAGAATCAGCGAATCTCCAAAGAGTGACGTAAGTCAAGCGACCACTAGAGTCAACAATAACAAAGGAAGTACATGGAATAACAATGAAAACTATACTCCATGCCAAAAAGAATACTAGAACTCTATAGTATCCTCTGATACCAACTGACACGCTCCTAAATCCCTAAGACTCCCGAACTGGGACATCCAAGGAATTCAGGATGTGATCCTTAATACGAATGACCAACTAAGATATCATTAATCATGAAAATGTATGGAATAATGATAAGAGATGGTATATTCCATACCCAAATGACTAATAAAACTAAGTAGCGGAATCTAACAAAAATCCGGCAGAGTTCCGTTTGTAAATCGAACATCCGGATACACAACCGCAACACAAGAACCTGCCAATAGCAATTCGATAATAACCATGGCTTCCAAGCCCCACATTCATCAATCCTACTAGGGCCGAGGTAGTGGAAAGAAACCAAGACCTCTCCAAACCCTCTAAAATCATCAGAGCCACAAATGCTCGAATAAGAATATAGAAAAACGTCTAGCTGTACAGAATAGATACAATAACATCCTAAAAGAATAAATACAGGAAATAAATGATACACTGATAGGGATATGCCAACAGACTGGCTCCCAAAAGAAATACATGATAATCCCACAAAACATGGGTAAAGAAGCTAACAGAAGACAACTACCGTCCCCAAAACCAGTCGTGCTGCATCCGTAACCGCATCACCCAACGCAACTCCAAAACCTATAACAAGAAACTAAAGAAAACTGCCGTTGCACTACATCCTGCTCATAGTTGTATGTTTTCTGCAACCTGGCATGGGAATACCAGGGGGCAAATGAAATACCCCAGTGAGCAAATAAGCTCAGTGGGAAAGGATACTCTAACTACCACATCCTCTAATAGTTTAGGTAATGCTAACACACCCAGTGAGATACATAGCCCACAACATAACCCAACCACGAAAACCCAAGGTACGTGCTCACATGCTACCGTAAATGAATATATATAAGTATATAGGGGATATATATATATATATATATATATATATATATTTATTTATGCGTGTGTATATATATACATATAAGTACACAATAAGAGTCTATAAGATACAACTAAGACTCGTACTCCAAGTACCAACACCAGTAGTCTACACTACTCTCACCAACATACACTAAGTACACGACCCTAAGGTCCAATCTAACAAATCATCTAGCGTTCACGACGCTAACAAGAAACTCCAAACAGAGGGAATCACACTTACCTCTAATATCCACAAGGATCGAAATCCACCACTAGTACCAAGGAATACTCATAACTCACTCCCCTAGAACACAGGAGGAAAAGCACTTACGTCCTTGCGTACTAACACAATCATCGTCTATATATATATATATAATAAACCTCATCCCATTCCTAAGAAAAATCTACCTCTCAAAGGCTAGATCACCTCAATCATATCACCATACCATAAATCAAATCGACCTCATAATGCTATCATCAATAGGGTCAATCACATCACTAACACTCTCACTGTAGGCGAGGAAACCCACCCAATCAAATCACTAAGAGTACGCGAACTCAACTTACGAGAACGACCACCTCAGGGTCACCAAAGCAAAGCGAAGGAAAAGACTTCCCAATGCTAAACCAATAGATAACCGAGACAACAATGTCAAGGTAAAGAACACCACAAGTGTTTAGTGAAGACACCCGAACAAGGAAACCAAAGCAAAGGGAAAGAAGTCCCAATGCTAAACCAACATATAACCGAGACAACAATGTCAAGGTTAAAACACCACAAGTGCTTAGGGAGAACACCTGGACAAGGAACCCAATCCACTCTGCACCCATGCCCCTAACATGTGGAACAACTCGAATCACCTAAGTGGTGACATCAAAAACCAAGACGAAAGGAAGGGCAACACTATATGTGTGCACTGAACAACACTAAGCCTCCTACCCGAGACTTAGAAATGATAGGAAGCAAAGGTGAAACAATGGAACACCTTTCAAAACTCTACATGATGAGATATTGAGAAAGAAGTCTCGAAATCTCAGAATCCCAAGAAAAGTAATAAAAATAGTTTTCCTTTAAAGAAACCACATAGTAAAAATGACCGTCTTGCCCCCGGTCTCCGTTAGTTGCCATCACCGGCTTTTAGAAGTTAAAATATTTTTAAAGAAGATCCTAAGATCATTTTATAAAGTGTTAAAAGTTTTCATTATTCGGGGGTAGGCGAAAACGGGTTTTTCCTTTTAAACACAAAGAGTTTATTTCAAAACTTAGAAAACACCGTTTCCGAGAGACATCCAATGAGAATGAACATAACTCCACGAAATCCTATAATGTCCAAGAGGGCAAGATGGAAGAACAATACGTTGGACTCACGGAAGACAACCGTCCGTTTCCAACTCCACAAAATCAACTGACACCACGAGGAAGAGGTCCGACACCACGCCGTACCGACGACTCATGGAATGACATATAAGTCAACAATCACTTACCTCTTCCAATTCATTATAACCTCAATTGATACTAGAATCAATCCCTAACCTCAAATTTCCAAAGAGGTCACACAACTAATCACAATCACAAAACCGTTAACCCCGCATTCTCTAAGGCATCAACTCCAAATCATCTCTGCAGTCTATCACTAACCGCAACTAACCACAAAGGTCACTATGCCAATATACTTAACCTCCCCCAAGGGTACGAAAGTATATATATACTCACCAGTATAAAATAAGCATTTCATTATACTTGATCTGTTACCACATGTAATCATTTTCTTTCACGTTAATCATTATCAACTGAGCATTTTACAAAGATATGAATTTAAATTCGCAATATTCATACATAACATGCTCCAAAATCCAACAGGCAATAATAACACATATTAAACCTGTTCCAACAACACATGTAATAATCTCACGTATACATGTCAAATGAAATCACATAAATGTCATGCAAATATAATGTGACTCAACACCACACTTTGCCCTATCATAGGTTAACGAATACACACTCTACCCATAAATATGAGCTAACAGAGGGTCGCACCGGTACTTCCCAAGTGATTTTGAAACTTCTCACTTCAACAAGGAAAACGGTTTGCACAAGACGACCCGTGACCAAAGATTCGTCAACACGAATGCACGAGACGACCCGCGACTTCGAGAATGAGACGACTCACCCTATACCCCATTCACGACTCATTATTCCGTAGGATGGGAACACCCCCTGGCCAGTTGTTGCGACGATTCGACACAAAGACACCCCACATGATTTCATAAACCGCATATACCAACACTATATGCATCCAGTTTCAATGACAATCATGCCCCAACATAAATATGATTTCATAAACCGCATATACCAACACTATATGCATCTAGGTTTCAATGACAATCATGCCTCAACATAAATATGTTTTCATAAACCGCATATACCAACACTATATGCATCATATTTATGTACAATATCCACATGATAATATCACCATAAATCTCAAAATCTCCTTACATGCTTTAAAATACCATAAAACATTTAAATTGTGAGAAAACAAGTCCATATTCAATTCATATCTCAACAATATATTTTCTTTAATTCTCTAGAAAATATTTCAATTTCCCCTATCATGTCTTTAAAATAATTAAAGGAATTAATTCACGTCTCGCAAAGGAACCTAGCACAACGTCTAAGTTTTCACGAATCTCTACTAACTCATTTAATTCTCAAGGGAATTTCTAAGCCGCCTATTCCTATTCAATTCAATTAGGAATATATTTAATTACATAGGAAATAATTTAATTAATTTTCTTAAATTAATTCCTAAGTCCAATTCCGATTCTAAACGAATTATAGATATTTAAATTAACGATTTAATATATCTATATTAAATTAAATAAGGGTTTTGCACCCCTAAACTACTTCAATAATGCGGAGTGAGAAGTATAATTTCCCACCTAATTTACGTTTACCGAATAGCCCGAACCAGCACAGTACCGGCGCCCGAATATGAAGCCCGCCGACCAAAATCGTCTGAAAAATATTTCACATATATCGAAATGTCCGTCTCGAAAACCTATACGATATATACGAAGCCTATTAGCAATAGGTTAATTAATTGGGTTAAATCTAAAATAGCCCAAACGAAAATTCGAAACTTCAAATCGAATTTCCCGACCAACCGAAATTTTTACACGTCGTACCTGACATATAGGCGAAGCTACCCTCCGAAAATCAGCCCAAACCGAGCTCGGGAAGTCGACCGAAAAAATGGCCGAAGGTTCTGGCCGAACCTGCGCTGCTGTGCCTCTGCCGCAAGAGCTGCTCCACCGCTGCTACTGCCACCGCACCACCTGTGTGACCACCAGCTCGCCTCCCTGCACCAGCCGCGCCGCCGCCTGCTGCGGCGACCACCAGACCCTCGCCGTCGCCACTGTTGTCAATAGGCGACCGCCATGTCTATTTCTTTCTCCTGCGCAGCCGAACCTCTCTCTCTTTCTTGGTCAGCCTCACACGGTCTCTCTCTCTCTCTCGCCATGACCGGCGAAAATGGAGAAGATTGGCAGGGAAGCAGGTATGTGGTCGTTCGTCAAGAGATGGAAGAAAATGGAGCAGATACGGGTCTGTATATACATATACATATATATATGACCTAATTGCACAACTAACTCTCAACTTACCCATAATTATAATTTAACCCCAAAACTATATATATATATATACAATAAATCCCAATAAACACCGGGAGCCTCTAAATAATATCGCGCAACCCCGAAAGTCCACGGGACGCCAAATAACTAAAATAGTCCGAAATAATTACACAGGGTTAGGAACCCAAACGTCGGAACACTTTACGTCGAATAAGCTAAACGTCTCGTTGCTCCGTCGAAGTACTAAACATTAAATGTCGAAACGATACCGCGTAGTCGATAACGATAATTCACGAACTCGTCAAAGAGAAATCGTAAAGTCATCCAGTCGACTTTAAAACTAAACGCGAAAAATTTACACGGGAAATACCAAGGATAAACAATGCGTCAAGAACAAGTGACGTCATCACCGAAATTAAATTAAATATAATTTCAGGAAAAAGGAAAATAACACGGGGTGTTACAACAATAGTGAGTTAGGGGCCTAGAATGGACAACATTTGGTACTTATCAATACACACAAAGATGCATACACCCACGTAACCGGAAAAGAAAATGGAGCATCAACCTCTACCTCAAGTCCAAGCATTAAAAGCAACAAGGGACAAGCCAAAGCCAATCTAGAGTGTTCCAATAAATTCAAGAAACTCTCCAAGATAGGTTCAAGATTACAATAAAATTCTCTCTAACCTACCTACAAGAAACAATTAAACAAGTTCACTTTAGGACTTTTTGACAAGGATTGTAAAAAAAAAAAGAATTAAAGTCTCAAATGGGAATCATGGTTCAATACTTGACATACTTAGATTTTAAATGTAATTTTATGAAGGTAAAAGGACTCACCAAAATACTCTCAAAAGTATAGCCAAAAGTGAAGTAGGAGGGCCAAGCTAGTGAACTCAAGGATTTTCCCAAAAGTCTGAAGGAGATCTTCCAAAATGATCTCAAATTTGTGTTAAGGTCCTTCAAGCTATCCAAGAACAATCAAATGGAGAGTAGGGTCACAACTACGTTGTTAACAAGAATCATTAGCGAAAAGATAACTAATTTACAAGACTTGAAAATAGGATTTCTAAAGATAACTAATTTACAAGACTTGAAAATAGGATTTCTAGAAATAATAATCTAGGATTCGAATGAAATTTCATAAAGAGTGGTAGAGTTTATCCAATGAATTCTTCCAAGATAAAACCAACAGTGGCTCAAGAACAAAAGGGACAAGAATTTCCATCATCTTAACCCAAGAGTGGCTCAAAATCATATAATGGTTCTCCAAGCTCTTAACAATCATATAGTGGAGAAAAACATTACAAATGTGTTTTTTAACAAGGATTTTCAACAATAGAAATAAAATGGTGCGCAAATAAATTATCTAGAAATAAAAGGTTAGAGCTTTTGGAGGAATAACCCCAAAGGTATCAATCTTGGTTATCAATCAATTGAAGTTTGAACAAGGAGAGACTTACTCAAAGCTCCTTTTCAAGACCCACTAGAATATAGGAGTACAAATTCTTTGTGAAAAATCTCAAGAGAGACATGGAACTTACCCACCACTTACATCAAATTGAAGAAAAGGAAGCCCCTATCAACTTTCTTTCATGTTCAACACTTCAACAAATTTCCAAGAAAATATATGGAAATTCAATAAAATGAAGGAGAAAAGAGGTGAATGAGAGGGAAAGCCATGAGTGGAAGAAAGAGGAGGTTGTGGGGGTGTTTGGGAGAAATGAAAAATGTCTTCCAAACCAATAAGAAAAGTCAAGCTATATTTATATATATACTAGCAAAGAGCACGTGCTTTGCATGTGGGGTTTATAAAAATGAAAAATTAAACTATTATTCTTTAGTTAATATCATTATTCAAATATGTTTGGTATGTTTCATCCAGGATAGATTTTATGTAATCGAAAGAGTAAACTCAAATCACTTTCATTAGAAGGTGAAAACAATAAAATAAAAAATAATAATGTATAATTTAGAAAGGAAATATAAAATGTAACAATCTAAATGAAAGAGATAATACCTGTGTGAGTAGCAAAATATCTATTTTCAATATGCTATAATAAATCTTTGGTCTGCATTTTGGTCTGTAGTTGTTAGGGATGTTGATAATCGTGAATCCTTTTTATTACAAGTAATCAATTATTTAAAATGGTCAATAGGTATACAAATAAAAGATATATGTGGAGGCATATCTTCAAACATTAATAGAGAGAAAGAAACTTAAAAAGAAGAATAAGCTTGAAAGAGAGAGTTTGCAAAGTTGATAGAGAGATATTTATGTTTGCATTGAGAAGATAATTAAAAATGAAAGAGGAAAAGAGTATGGATGAGAGGAAAATGCAACGTTAATTGATAAGTAAGATATGTAACGGCCACAAAATATCAAGGGTTTATAACTCCTTTACAAAATATCAAGGGTTGTAACTCCTTTAAGAGGATTTATAAATCATTATTTGATACTAAATGTTAGTAAAAATAAAACATACATCATTAGTGCTGAAAAAATATAATGTTGTAAGTATAAACATATATAAAAATATACATTACTATAAATTATATACAATGTATAATATCATAAGAAATATATGGTAATGAACTAAAATCTCTTCACCTCCCCATATTCTAATGTTTTCAACATTACATGACTATATTAAATTATTAATAATTTATAATTAAATATAGGAGGTGTTAATTCACATGGCAAATAATGAGTGTTTGTATATGTTTACACTTTTTGGTGGAATGAGATAAGAAACCATAATAAATTTATGATAAGACGTTAATTCTAATGAAAATAATATGTAAAGAATGTTGGTTAATTAATTATTGTTTTTCTTAAGGAAATATATATATATATAGGTTAATTTGAATATACTATATAATTGGTGTATTTTCTTGGAATAGTTATACTTTAGAATTTTTTTTGCAACTTTACATATTCCAAGACCTTAATTATATTTAGTCAATAAATTTAATTTAAAGGAGAGAATATTGATAGGCACTTAATTCACACATTTCAAAGCTGAAATTTTTTTGTCTACAATTAATATATAGCCATTATGCATTGAATGACACTAACACTATTTATGGGTACAAATAATATTTAGCCAAAATACCACTATTTTTGTTTTTTATTTTTTATTTAAAATATTATATTAAAGTGAGGAGAAATAATCCAAGGGGCTTAAACTTTTAGAATATTATAGATATGTAGAAATATCCCCACCTACCCCATGATCCAATGACCACAAATTAAGTTGGGGAGATAAAAAGAATGAAGGGCTATGATCTCTCCACCACACCAAATCTAGAAAATTCCACTAAGTGTATGCTCATTTACTCAAATGCCCCTAGTCCTTCATACTTCTTACTATAACGCTATGCTCATATAGATTGGTTTAGTAGGAACAACACTTACCATTCACGAGTGCGGTTAGATAGTCTTGTGGTTTTGGTTGGTTGCATATTACTGACCCTTTATGTTTCTTTCCCACTTAGAGAGATGTATCATTTATCGTACTTTTGAGGTTTTGAGTGCGGTTAGATGAGGTTGTGATTGAACCTGTCTGGTTAAGTAACAATGGTCTCTTGATTCTATTAGTAAACTAGAAAGTTGGTATCAAATGTGAAATTGAGGTTAACATGAATTGGAAGAGGTATCGATTGAAACTAGTTAGTTCCGTGATATCAGCCACTAGTTTTTCTTTTTCATGATATTAAGGGGTCTAAGTGATTTTATGAAGTATTCGAGGTATTGTATCTTTGCAGACTTGTTTCTCGTGCTTAGTTCATTCTCCTAAGCATTTCTTGTACTATCCTTTGTATACTGGAGGATATGTTTTTGACTTGTATGTCACTCCTTGAGCCGTCGGTTACGACGTGATGTCGAACCTCTTCCTCGTAGTGTCATTTGATTTTGTGGAGTTGGAAACTGATGGTTATGTTCCGTGAGTCCAACATATTGTTCTTCCTTCATTGTCCTCTTGGACATTATAGGAATCCTTGGAGTTGTAGTCATTCTTATCTGGCTGTCTGTCGGAAACGGAATTTCGAGAATTTTTATATAATCTCGACAATTTTTATATAATAGGTTTTCTTTAAAAATCCACACAATGAAAATGACCATCTTGCCCCCAGTCTCCGTCTTTCGCTTGTCCTGGCTACATGGGTAGGCGAAAACGGGTTTTTCTTTTTAAATATGAATAAGTTTGTTTTCAAAACTTGAAAAATTCCGTTTCCGACTAGAGCTGGCAAAATTGGACACGACACGAAAACCTAACACGACCCGACACGAACACGAACACAACACGACACGGTTTAAGGCCTTAAATGGCTTGACACGAGAATATAAGGGTCAACCCGAACACGACACGGATAACCCGAACACGACACGTTTGACACGATTACTGTTCATATTTATCTTTATTTTTATATTTTTCTCTTCTCTAATTGATCATGAATTGAAATATATCAATAAACTAATACTGGATCGTGTCAGAATCAATTTAATTTTGTTGATAATAGGTTAAATAATTTATTTCGTGTTGGATTATGTCAAATTTAATTTAAAATATTATAATAAATGGGCTAAATGAATTAGCACATGTATGGCTTAGGCCTTTGTTTATTTTTATATCATTTTACCATTCAAAAAAAATAATAATAATAAAAAATAATTACATAATTTACATGGGTCGACCCGAACACGACACGACACGTATAGTAACGACACGATTTCGACCCGACACTATATCGACCCGACACGAACACGACCCGTTGACACGAATTGTCACCCCTATTTCCGACAGACAGCCAAATAAAAGTGACTATAACTCCAAGGATTTCTATAATGTCTAAGAGGACAATGAAGGAAGAACAATACGTTGGACTCACGGAACACATCCATTCGTTTCCAACTCCACAAAATCAAATGACATCACGAGGAAGTGGTTTGGCACCACGCCATAACCGACGGCTCAAAGAGTGACATACAAGTCAAAAACATATCCTCTAGTATACAAAGGATAGTACAAGGAATGCTTAAGAGAATGAACTAAGCACGAGAAACAAGTCTACAAAGATACAGTACCTCAAATACTTAATAAAATCACTTAGACCCCTTAATATCATGAAAAGGGAAAACTAGTGGCCGATATCACGGAACTAACTAGTTTCAATCGATACATCTTCCAATTCATTCTAACCTCAATTTCACATTTGATAATAACTCTCTAGATCACTAATAGAATTAAGAGACCATTGTCACTCAACCAAACAGGTTTAATCATAACCTCGTCTAACCACACTTAAAACCTCAAAACAAATCCGATAAATGATACATTTCTTTAAGTATGAAAGAAATCTCTATTTAGTCAGTACTATGCAATCGACCAAAGCCACAAGACTACCACCCGCCTTCTGAAGGCCTCAACTCACCATTGATACTACACAATCAACTAGGTTTACAATCTTATCACCTGCATCCTCTAAGGCATCAACTCATAATCAACTATACAGTCCATCACTAACCTCAACTATCCACAAAGGTCACTATGTCAATATACTTAACCCCCCAAGGGCACAAAAGTATATAATCACAAGTATAAAAATATACATTTCATTATACTTTAATAATTACCGCATGTAATCATATTTTCACATTATTCACTTTCAGTTGAGCATTTTATAAAAATATGAATTTATTTCACAATATTCATAATTAACATGCTCCAAAATCCACAAGTAATAATATCACATAATAAACCTACTCCAGAAATACACATGTAATAATATCATGATATACATGTCAAATGAAATCACATATATGTTACGCAAATGCAATGTGATTCAACAACACCCGTGGTACACACACTACAACACACCCTACTCTAAGGGTCAACAGGATCATTCTCTACCATTCTTCTTTGGATACCGGCTTACGAAGGAAGGTAGACTCATCGTACCATTCTTCCCAAGTGCTTTTGACACTTACACTTTTAACAAGGAAGATGTTAAACACGACGCAGTCGTGAACCTAGGATTAGAACAAGTCCTCCCCTAGCGTCTGCGTTTCTCGGAAGATTAGTTCCGTGGGAGCAAGAAACACCCCCTGGCCAGTTGTTATGACGATCCAAAACAAGTATACTCACGCACTATACACAAACGGACATAGACCACACCAATTGAATTCTCTCTACAAAAGGTGAACTCATGAACTACATGCACCTACACAAATATGTATATCATCATATTTATAAAAACATTTGACTATCCGACACAAGTCAAACTCACACATGGTTACACTACCCGCATAGACCAACACCCATGCACTCAACACAACACGGTGTACTCAATATGCATACATGGCCTCAATAAAAACCATGTCTCAACATAAATATGTAATACATCATATTTATAAACAATATCCACATAATACCAACGTGAATATCATAATTCCTTTAACATACTTTTAAAACACAATAAAAGTATTTAAATCCCTAAGATACATTTTCATGTACAATTCATGTTCTAAACAATATATCTCCTTTAATTCTTTAGAAAAATATTTTCATTTCTCTTAACATGTTTTTAATGCAATTAAAGCTAATAATCCACCAAGAATAAGGAAATTAGAATAACGTCTAAGTTCACGTCCCTCACTATTACATATCCCCTAACATGTTTTAATTTCGTAAACACAATCAAAAGGGGAAACTAATATCGCGTTCTATGTTCACGTCCAACTTTTACAAATTTTTCTAACCCATTTTAATTCTCAAGGGTTTACTAGGCCACCTATTCTCTTTCAATTCAAATAGGAATTAATTTAATTTCGCATGAAAATAATTTACACGTATTATAGATATTTTAAATTCATAATTTAAAATTAATTTCTAACCCATTTTTCAAATTAATTTCTAACTTCTGTTTCGATTCTAACCCAATTATAGATATTTTAAATTCATAATTTAATATATCTAAATTAAAATAAATACAGGTTTGCCCACCCAAACCATGTCAATGATACGGAAGTAAGAATAAAATTTTCCACCTTAATTTACACGTAAAACAGCCCCGAAACGGCCCACCGCGAACAGTGTCGGCGCCCGAATACTATTTTGAATATACAAAAACGTCCGTCTCGACAACCTATACGATATATACGAAGCTCATTAGCAATAGGTTAATCAATTTAGGTAAATCTAAAATAACCCAAATGAAAATTCTAACCTATAAACGCGATTTTCCGATAAACCGCTCAACGAAAAAATACAAAAATTTTACACGTCATACCTGACATCAAGACAAAGCTACCTTCCGAAAATCACAGCTATGCGACATCGGGAAGTTAGCCAAATAATTGATTGAAGTTCTAGCCGAAAACACCTCTATCGCACGTCAACTCTTGCTGCCCGGCCGTGCGACCACCAAAGTTCCACCTCGTATCCACTGCGTTGTCACCTATAGCTCACGATGCCGCCAACCTCAGCTGTTATCACCCCTGCTCCGGCGAACACCCAACTCCTCTATCTCTCGCGTGATAGTAACAGCGACAACCCTATATCTCTCTCTCCTTGCGCGAACCAGTGAAGGTGAAGAAGAAGCACAGGCACCATGGCTGGAGAAGAATATGATGGTGTCATAAAGGAGAAGGAGAAGAAAATTTTGTGCAGGAGCTAGGCCTCGTCTCTATCCGCCAATACACACACATATATATAACCTATATAGTGTATATATATCACAATTGAAATTGAATTTTGTTACATCAATTTCAATTGGTCATGTGACCAAATTAAATAATTGTTACAATGATTCCTAATTTCCATACAATTCCAACTCTAGATCAACTCCCATTTCCGAACAAATCCTAACGAAATTATACGAACCCAAAATCCACGAAACGCCCAATAACTAATATAAGCCAATATAAATAACCTAGGGTATAAAACCAAAACATTGGAACACCTTACAAGTCCGATCAATTAAAACATGTCGTCACCCATCCAAAATACTAAATGCAATCATCGAAACATAATCATGTAATCGACAATAAGAAAGTCCAAGAAGTCGTCAAGTCGAAATCGTAAAGTCATCCACTCGACTTTAAATGTAAACGCGAAAAATTTACACGTGAATTATCAGGAATAAAGAAGACGTCATGAACAAGTGATGTCACAACCGAAAATAAATCGGAAATAATTTCAGGAAAAAGCAAAATAACACGGAGTGTTACACATCTATTTGTAGCCATTACGCTCTCTGCAATTGTGTTGTCTGCAACAATGATCATAATTAGGGATGGCAATGGGGCGGGGCGGGGCGGGTATCACCCACCCCGTCCCCGAACCCGATTATTTTTCCCCGCCCCGTCCTTGCCCCGTCGCCGATTAATTTTTTATTTTCCCACCCCGCCCCCGGCAACTCTCCGCCCCGCCCCGCCCCGCCCCGCCCTGATTACGTATTATTTTTATTAAAAATATATTTTTTAATAATAAAAAATAATATTATTTTATTTATAATTAATATTATTATTCTATAAGTTTTTTCTAGCATAAATCTATATGAAATCAAAATTAAACAATAAATATATATGAAATCAAAATCAAAGATTTCAAAACTATAATAAACAACCCGTCAATACATGTTTATTCATATATATAGATAAATATATATAACTAATCGGGGTGGGTTCGGGACGGGGCGGGGGTGCCCCATACCCGCCCTGATTATAATTGGGGAATTTTTTTTTGCCCCATACCCGCCCCGGTTAGCTAAACGAGGCGGGTTCGGGGCAGGGCGGGTGTTTTTTGTCATCCCTAATCATAATCCAGAAGTCTGCACACGTAAAATCACATTTGGGAAACTTGATTTCTCTCTCTTACCTTACTACACTCACTCTATAATGCGTTGTATATTGTAGGTGTTTCAGTGAAGTGAGTATTCTGTAATTGTGTATAAACGATAAATGTTACACACACTGTTATTGGTAGAGATATGACAAGACTTCTTTTAGTAACCATCATACCCACTATCCATCAACGTGGGTGAAATAGGAGTGATTCCCATTATCTGTAACTATTGGTAACCACCACAACGTGGTAACCAACAATGTGACCAATAACATATATATCCAACGTGTATATATATATATATATATTATATTTATCAATATATATTATATTTACCATTATTAATTTAAAACATAATACAAATTAATGTGGGACATGCACATTATTGTCTTACATTGTATTTTTTCACTTGTATAAAACTATAGTTGTTGTTACAATATACATGTATCACTTCACAGTAATCCAAAATTACAATAGCACAATAGCCCAAAATATGCATACAGATTGTATTGGATAAGAATATATATATATTTATATTATTAAAAGATTATAGAGATTTAAAGCAATTCAATCTCCACCCAAAAACAGAGACATATACGGAAGTGTTACATATTCGGAAGAACAAAGTACAAAGATTCTTAATTATTTGTTTTAAATACAGTCACAAGGGCATAAATCCAAGACATATATATACATTCAATATATATATATATATATATATATATATATATTCGCAAAAGGGAGACTTAAAAATAATTGAAATTCTCCATTTCAAAATAGAAAATGTATCATGAGTTTTATTTCAATAACAATATATATATATACACACACACACGTAGAATCATATATGCAAAGGCATAACAATTATTTGATTGAATACACGTAAATCACAATATATATTGATTCGGTCCCTTCATTAGGAATACATTAAAATCTAGGATAAACATACAGATTAATTTATTCCTAAAACAACACATATATTAATGCAGACATTATTGTAGAGTAACATAACATTAACGAAGACGACAAGTTCCTAACACAGGCTCTGATACCACATGTAATACAATCAGGATTTATGCTATAATCAATTATGATTAGGATTTTGGAACTAATCATGCTCACAGTAAACATTAAAAGATTAAATGTCAAGATTTAGGAATACCTCTATTCGTAGCCATTACGCTATCTACAATTGTGTTGTTTGCAACTATAGCTGGCAATTTTTTACACGACTTGACACATTTGACACGATAATATTTATTGTTATATTTATTTGTTGATTTTTTCTGTGCTCTAATTGATCATGAATTAAAATATATTAATAAACTATTACTGAATCGTGTCAAATTCAAATTCAATTTATTTTTTCTTTTTTCTTTTTTATTTTTTCTTTTTCGTGTTGGATTGTGTCATATTTAAAATATTTGATTTTTGTGTCGACTAGTATCAGATTGCCCTGTTGACACGTGGGTTGACCTGTTGACATGAATTGCCAGCTCTATCTGCAACAACGATAAATTCAGAAGTCTGCACACGTAAAATCACCTTTAGGAAACTTGATTTCTCTCTCTTGCCTTACTACACTCACTCTGTAATGCGTTGTATACTGGAGGTGTTTCAATGAAGTGAGTATTCTATAATTGTATATAAATGATGAATGTTACACACACTGTTATTGGCAAAGAGAGGACAAGACTCCTTTTAGTAACCATCATACCCACTAGGAATTATTCTTATTATCTATTGTAGGGGTTCGGATTGCTTGAGGATGCGAAGATAGTTTCTACACAAGTTCGTCAGCTAGATGACAATAATGATGCTTTTATTGCTTTTTCCTAATGCTTCTTTTACATAAAAATTGAAGAGAAATGGAGGAAAAGATAGGAAACACAAATGATTGAAAGATACTTTCTCTCTCTAGGAATTTCTCTCTTAGTCTTCCCCTCCCCCTCCAAAAAGTCCCCTTGAAATGAGCTCTCGCATCTCTATTTATAGGCATGAGTGTCCAGTAGTCCTCGCGTATTGCCTTGCCACGTTAGCACCTGTCTCGCGACATAATTCCTGCGTACCAATTCGCGACATAAATATTCGCAAGTACTATCTCTGCCCTTAACTTTGCGAAAACAGATTCACATAATCTCATGCGCGGATTATACTGCGCACCATGACCTGTGATCCGCGCCTGTTTCATCGCGGATCTGCCTTTTCCTTAGTCAAGGAAGCATGATGTACCTGTGATCCGTGCCTGTTTCATCGCGGATCTAATTTATCCTTAGCCAAGGATCCTGTTATAGCTTTGCTGGGTCATGACCAATCATGCATGCCTTGGTCATGTCCCTGAATACTATTGGCCTCTCTAAGGTACTTTTGTTTAGGATGGTGTAAATAAGGTCGCGACCCACTATTTACTCATCCCAAGCATTTCCCCTAGATTCCGAGTAGTACTCGCTACGCGAGCAGCATATAGGGTTATGAGTCTCTGACGCGAGCTATAAAACACATCAGCTCCTCATACCTCCCTCTGTATAATGCAAGCTCTCGCATGAAACCCTATTTGGGCTATTTCTCTAAGTAATCAATTATTTGGGTCAATCTCCCAATTAATCTTTTACTTGAGCCGGTTTTCTCAAATATGTCATACGTTGGGCCATATCCCAGATAAATCCTCGCGAGTTACTACCTTTACATTTTTTCCCCATTGCGCTTTGATACTTAGCCAAGTATTAAAGTGCAATAACCTGTGACTCGCGAATGATGATACGTAATGTTTTTGTTCAAAAGTTGCTTTTCCCCATGCCGTTTTCCTTTTTCCTTTGCGATTGGAGTATGTTTGCTATTTCTTCGCGAACCTCGATCAAATCCGCGACACTTCCCTTGTAGTTTATCTATTTTCCGGCCAACCTTGTTATGTACATATTTCGCTTTTTCCCATATCTTTCTTGTTTTCCTCAAACTGTTCATATTTTTGGATTCGCGACTATTTTTGATGCGCTTGGTCATGTGACCTTTCGCCTTCCTTGCGCATTAAATGTGCCGTTTCGGTTTCCGCGCCAACCCTTTATATATTTTCTCATGTCATTTTTCACCTCTCACAACTTATATCTTCCTTAGAGCACCGTTTTTCCAGCCTTTCATTTTGCACCCATTTCTCATACCCCACTTCCTCATTCGCGCATACCCCCTTTGCTTTATCAACCCTTATTCGCAAGGTTTTATTATATCATGACAAAGACTACTACACCAAAACTTCTTGCACCTTCTTCTGGGGTTGCTCCCTCTGTACCTAATGCTTAAGAGTGGAAGAAAGCACCATTCTTAGACTCTCAAGATGTATTCTGGGCATCCGCACGAGACCTTCCTTCTCCTTCTATTTCGGGCCAACCTCTTACCATTGATCCTGATAATGAAGCAGGACCTGCTTTTATTCCCCCACTTTCTGTTCCTCGATTTCTTGTTGAGAGGGGTGACGCACCATTTTCCTTTATTGAGTATGAAGGACATGTTGCCCCCATCAATGACTGGAAGATGTGGTCCAGTCACATTCTTAGTCAGGATCGTCATCGGGCCACCCTGGCCAAGGCTGGCATTCTTGAGTCCATAGAGTTATTTTTGGACTTCTATGTCCGTCGCAACGTGGACGCACTAACTATATTGATTTCGCGCTGGAGCACATTTTCTCACACCTTCATTGCTTCTTGGGGAAAGTTCACACCCACTTTGGAGGATGTGGTAGTTCTTTTTCGGCTCCCTGTCATGGACTCGTGCCCCATCAAGGCGCCCCAAGTTGAGCCAGAGGATAAGAAGATCCTCAACCAACTTCGCGATTGTGGCAAGTATGCTTGCAAACGAGGAAGCTGGTTTGACAATGGTGTACTTCTTCCTGAGCAGGCCATATCCAGTCGCCCGAAGCTATCCTATTCTTCTTGGTGCCATCACTTCCTTCGCGAGTATTCTTCGCGAAAGCCGGCTCCAGGTGAAGATCGCGAGTCTGCTGCTGGGCCTCAATTTAATGCCCCTTTAGAGTTGGCTGGCTTCCTCGCATACTGGCTCGATCGTTACATCTTTCAGGGAAAGCCAGAAGATGGCCCCAGTCGCATGGTGTTCCTACTGGCCGACATGTTATCATGAGGGGTGTGCATTGCCTTAGCACCTCTCTTTCTTGGCACCCTGTACTCTCAGCTAGATGCCCTTGCTAACGACTTTGTCTGTTCTTTGGGTAGGTACGAGATTAGTACCCAAATTTCAGGTACATTCATTACTCTTTTCCTTTTTGAGCATTTCCCCAATTATTCTCCCATTCCTGCTTCCTCTTCTCCCCAAACCTTAGAAGCCAGTCCTTCTATGCTTTTGAAATCGCGAGCTACCCGCTGGACTTCTCTTTTATCTTCCCAAATACTTTCTTCCTTTATTGACTATTCTTCTGAATTTTCTTGGCGTCCATACGCCACTCCTCTGAAGGGTTTCTATTATCCTGACTTTTACCCAAATGAGGAGATAGTTTCGTATGACATAGTGGTAGATGATCATCTTATTTTCTCGGCCATTACCTATAAATGTCATCTTCATATTTTCAGCGAAACCTTCGATACCATCACATCTTATAACCCTTCGCGTGTAGCCAGGCAGTTAGGCTTTGATCAGGCCGTCCCCCTCCTCTTCCTCTATATCGCGAAGATAATTTTGACAGGTGTTTTATCGCATTTCGCGAATCCATTGAGAGGAGTGTTCACATCTTCTCCACGGTTATCTTTATTCATCCAGGCACTCGTAGGGGTGGAGTGACTGTGGCTTATGGAGAGTTTTGGAAAGAGCAATTGGCGAGGTTCCAGAGTTTCATGTCCGAAGCTCCCCTTGTCCACATTCCAGTTTCAATCTTCATTGCAGACCCATCATTGAAGCTTCACAAAGTTAGGGCCAAATCAACGCCAAAACAGCATACTCAGGCTTCACAGTCTCAAAAACCCAAGGCCACTACTAGCAAACGGTCTCTCCGCAAGGAGATTTCTCTCGCGAGACAGCCTATCCGCGAGGAACCTGTCCGCGAGAAGGCCTTCCGCGAAGAGCCTATCGCGAGGCGTCTGGTAAATTTCTAACTTCACTTTTCCTTCGATGCATTATGTCTTCTCATATGTTGTTAGTAACTCCTTTGTTCTTTCTTCAGCGTTCCAGCGCCCAAGCTACAGGTACTACTAGCGTCTTTACTGATTCATTGGACAATGTTCCCTTATCTATTAGACTTAAAAATCTTTCCAACGCAGCAGTACTGGATAATGTTCCTCTTGCGAAGAGGAAAATGAAGCTTTCCAAGGTTTCGCGGGCTATTGTAGCGGAAGATGCTCCTAGTTCAAAGGAGGCCCCTTTGGTGAGAAAACACAAATCTTCGTCTATCATTCCACCTCTTGGTGTTTCGGACCCTACCTCAGAATAGGCCTCCCTGGCCGAAAGACGCAGGCTTGCTTTGGAAAAGCTAAAGAACAAAAAGAAGGCTGATGCGACTTCATCATTGCTTGATACTGTTGCTCACGTGGTCGAGGAGATGAGGACTGGAGATGAGGCAGAGGAGACAGAAGTCGCCAGTATACTTTCTGATTTACCCAAGACGGCTCTTTCCCAGAGTAAGTTTCCAACTCTGATTCTAAACACTTATTTCCATTTTACTAATTCTTTATCTTTAATACTTCGCATCTATCCTTGTTTTAGGTCCCCGCGAGATTCTATCTCCGCGTGCTCCAGCCTCTCCTAGAGGTGGCCTTCATTCTATTGCAGCTTCATCAGATGACAAGGACAATCTCACCATCAATTCGTTATTCAACAAGTCCTCTCAGCCTATTGTTGAAGAAGAAGGGGATGATGATACTTCCTCTATCTCTCGTGATAGTGTTATTTCCGCGACTTCAACCCCTGAAGCTGATCGCGAGATATCCCCAGATCGTGAGATTGAGGATACCACAGCGCCTCGCGAGACCTCGCCCAAAATGCCTTCCATCCCTGATTCCCCAAAGACCGTTAATGATAGAGCAGTGGACCCAGATTTTGATGATAGGCATTTGCAGCCTCTTGATGGTGATCTTACATCCGAGGTTGCTACCACTTTCGCAGACCATCCTAGCATTGAGAGATCCATTTTTGGCACCCCTATTCCAGAGGTTGAGGGAGATAAAGGAGATAACTTGCTTTTATCAACCTGTCCTTCTATTTTACTCTGAATGTCAAAATGTGATTTTAACATGCACCTTTCCCCCATTTTTTTAGGTACCAACTTCGAAACTCAAGAGATGATTAATGAGTTGTTCCGTGATGCCCAGGGGATTTCTGAGGGTCAGGCAATATTCCTTTCGGACATTTCTGTTGCGGCCAACACAGAGGTACTTCCATCCCCATCTCGCGACATTATACAGGATTCTCGCGAGCCTACTCGCGCCTCTACTTCTGACCCTCCTGAGTCTACTCGCGACCCTGGATCCATTTCGCGCATGCCTGTTATTGCACATGTCTATGATGCCGCTTCTTCAGTGCCACACCTTGGCGTCAGTGGTTTTGTTATCCGCATGACATTCTGGTGCTAGATCTGATAGAGGCAGCTCATCCAGAGACTTTTGCTCATATGGAGGTTCATGAGCCACTTTTACAGACGGTCTACCTCCAGCTTGTTGCAGATGTGTTTAGGACCCTTTCAGAAACTGCTATTCAGGACCTCGTCACTCTTCCGAGATGTCATGCCCGTATAAAGGACTGGAAGAAGGTAGGGATGGATGTGTCCTGGTGGGAGACCCGTCTGGATATCATTCAGAGACTCTACGATCACCATCTTGTCGAGCTGAGGGGCCGTGATGCTCTTCAAAGAAAGCAGGCAGAGATCGCAGAGCTTCGCAGACAGTTAGCACTGCTTGTGGAGGATGAGAAGAAACTTCAGGCTTCAACTGAGCATCTCGAGCAGGCCCGTCTTTACTTAGAGGAGCATGAGGGTTTCAAGTTGTCAGATCCTATTACTCGAAACCTTTTCTAGCTCATTCTTTGTATTTATTATTATATATGTATATATTTAGAAGAGATGTTGAGATTTTTAGGTTGTCCTCTACTTGTAACCACATTTTTGATGTATATCGTTGTATTGTGATAACACTTTTGATATACTTATACACATGGGATGCTTTGTTTAATACTGTCTCTTTTTTTTTTTTTTTTTTTTTAAACATATTTTCATAACAACATAATCCGTAACGCTTTTATGCCTGATACAATTTAATCCATTTCACATTCAGAGGTCCAGCCTTCTCGCGAGTGATTTCATGCTCCATCCTGTAATATCCACTGCTGTTCTCACTTACAATCACATACGGAACTTCCCACTTAGCCTCAAATTTTCTTACCCTTTGTCCCCTCATGATTGTCGGTACCACTTTCAACACTTCGTCTCCCTCCTTGAACCATCTGTACCGTACCCTTTTGTTGTAGTTCTTTGCTTGCCTCTTATTGTACTCTTTCTGATTTGCAAAGGCTTCTGCTCTTGTTTCCTCCAAATTTTCTATCTCCGGTAGCCTATCCTCCAAGTTGCTTTTAGCTGCCAACATTTTAGCAACTACTTCTAGTTATGCTGGTAGCACAACCTCTGCTCCGTAGACTAATGCATAAGGGGTCATGTTTGTCGCACTTCGATATGCAGTTCGATGCGCCCATAGCGCTATTGGAAGCTCCTCTACCCATTTCTTTTGATTATCATGCACTAGCCTGGACAAGATTCGAATTAACGCTTTGTTAGAGGCTTCAGTTTGTCCGTTTCCTTTTGGATAGTAAGGCGTGGACTTGTGATGAATGACTGAGTATCTCCCCAACAAATCTGCGACCTTACTATTGACAAAAGGCGTCCCGTTATCTGACAGTATCACTTTTGGTATCCCAAATCGACAAATGATATTTTCCTTTATCAATCGAACTACATTATCTGCTGTCGTTCGTCGCAGCGGGATAGCCTCTACCCATTTTGTGAATAATTCAGTTGCCACTAAAATCCATACATGTCCCTGAGCTTGTGGGGTGATTGGTCCGACTATGTCCAGTGCCCAAGTATGGAAAGGCCAGGGTGTAGCTAAACTGTGCAATTCAGTTCCCGGGGCATGGATGAGATCCCCATGCACCTGACACACATGACATTTCTTGACAAAGTCACTGCAATCCCTTTCCATTGTTGGCCAGTAATACCCAGATGATAGCATCTGTTGAAACATTTTTCTAGGGCCTCGATGACCAAATACATGGACCTGTTTCAATACTTCACCTGCCTCTTCTTCACTTACACACTTCATCAGTTTTCCTTCAAAGCTCTTTCGGAACAATTTTCCCTCCTGTAAGACAAATCGCGAGGCCAATTTTCTGAACCGCGATTGATCTTTTTCAGGCAAAATCCCTTCTTTCAAGTAACGCACATATTTGTCCCGCCAGTCTATCATGTCTGCTACATTACCCTCGCTCGCGGATGGATATGCATTACAGTCCCGACATCTACTTTGTAACTTCACTGCATCATCCTTCATACTTGACCAAAAGAAACCTTCTCCCTGCAGAACTCGATAGAGACTAACATCTGTTTGTCCACATATTTTCTTGTGAGCCTTTCGTAGCAGTTCTCCTATTTCATTTATTGCCACGCATCTGGCTAAAATACCTCCAGCCGCTCTATAATATAACATGCCTTTTATGATCTGGTACTCTCGTCTCAGGGCATTGTTATCATTTTTTAGTAGAGCTTGTACTATTTACGCTCTCCAATCATACTCTTCATATACTTCTGATTTTATTTCGTTACTGATTACGGAGTTAGTTCTTCGCACTACTTGCACAGAAGACCCTGTTCCATGGAAATCTAGTCGCGAGCCCAATGTGGCCAATGCATCAGATCGTCAGTTACCTTCTTGCAGCTCGTGCTGAAAACTCGCAATCTCAAAACCTTCTATCATCTGATGGATAAGAGTTCTGTATGACACCAGATGAGGTTCCTTGACGGCATACTCCCCTTTAATCTACTTAATGGCCAACTTGGAATCTCCTTTAACATGAAGCATTTTTGCCCCCAACTGCTGAGCCATCATCAACCCCAGCGCCAATCCTTCATACTCGGCAATGTTGTTGGTACAAGGAAAATCAAGCTTGTAGGCCATGACTAATTCTTCTTTTGTTTCTTCATTCCTCAGTACGAAACCAGCTCCTCCTCCTCCTTCTGTGGATGAACCATCGAACTCTAAACTGAATTCCACACTATGTGCTGCACTTGCCACTCCTATCTCCTCCACCTTAGGCTCAGTTCCCCTAGGAAATAAAGCTAGCATATCTGACAAGGCCTGACTTTTTATTGCTTTCGGTCTAGAGCATGTGATCTCATATTCAGATAGTGCTAATAACCACCGAGCAGTTCTTCCACTGAGTATGGGCTTCGTGAGCAGATACCGTATGAGGTCGCTTTTAGTGATTAGCACTAATTGATGTGTCAGTAAATAATGTCTGAATTTCTGGGCTGCGAATACTAAAGCGAGGCAGTGTTTTTCCAACGATGTGTACCGCGACTCTGGTCCTTTGAGTACCCGACTGATATAGTAAACATGCTTTTCTCCCCCTCCATGTTCTTGGGCTAACAGAGCTCCTACGGATTTATTGGTGGAAGTGAGATACATTATCAATGGTTTTCCTGACTCGGGCGCTACCATTATTTTTGGTGACGCCAAAATCTTTTTAATTTTCTCAAAAGCCTCTTGTTGCTCCTCTCCCCAGTTATATACAGATTTTTCTTTCAACAAGGGCATAAGCGGGTGAGTTACTTCTGCCAATGCCGGGATAAACCTCCTGAGATAAGATATCTTCCCCATGAAAGTTTTCAACATTTTGCGAGTTGTGGGTGGAGCCATTTCTAATACTGCCTTAGCCTTTGTTGGGTCCATATCGATGCCATGCCGATGTACGACACATCCCAAGAACTTCCCTTCTGGTACTCCAAAGGCACATGTGAGGGGATTTATCTTTAAATTATACTCGCGACATCGTTGCAGTACTTTTCGCAAATCACCCACATGATCTCGCACTACTCTGGATTTTACTACCAAATCGTCAACATAGTCCTCCACAGTTTTATGCATCAAGTCATGAAATATTGCTGTCATGGCGCGTTGATACGTAGCCCGGCATTTTTAAGCCCAAATGGCATGACTGTATAGTGGAAATTCCCCATTGGTACGAAAAGCAGTCTTCTCAGCATCTTCCGGAGCCATCTTAATCTGGTTATACTCACTGAATCCATCCATTAACGAGAAAATTGCGTGTCTCGAAGTTGCATCCACCATGGTGTCAATGTTGGGTAAAGGGAAATCATCTTTGGGGCATGCTTTATTGAGATCACAATAATCTACACATACGTGTATCTGCCCAGTCTTCTTCTTTACAGGCACAATGTTCGCGAGCCAGGTCGGATGCTGGGTTAGTTTGATAAACCCTGCTTTCAGTAGCTTTTCCACCTCTGCCTTAATTTTTATCTCCAAGTCGGGATGAAATACTCGTTACTTTTGTTTCTTTGGTTCTGATGCGGGATGCACATGAAGATAGTGGCTTACCAATCCAGCATTGAGTCCCGGCATTTGATTATAATCCCAAGCAAAGACATCTCGAAACTCTTTGAGCAATTCTACCAGAGCATTCTTAATATCTTCAAGCAGCATACTGCTTATGAAGCTAGGTCGCGGATCCGTGTCGTCGCCTATGGCCACTTCACACAAACCATGTTCTAGTCGCGGATTCACTTTCAGTACCTCAAGGTCAGTGTCAAGTTTTCTTTGTATAGCCTCGTCTATCCCAGGGTCAGCGCCAACTGTGCAAGCTTCTGACCCCCAATCCCGTCATAATTTGTACACTACCCGTCCATCTGGCATTTTGACCCGTGACCAACTCACCTCTTTGAGCTTCTGTTTAGCTAAACCTCCATTTTCCAGTTCATTCCACTCTGGTAATGGTGTAACAAAAACGCCGGGCCCATCTTCCTCGCTGTATTCCGAGAAATAGACCGCATCTGCAAAATGGGCCTCTGATGCACAGAAAAGGCTCTTAGATGCCTTTACAGTCATTACTCCTTCTCCCCAACTGGCTTTCATCACTTGATGATAGGATGACGGCACTACGCCATATGCATACAGCCACGGTCTGCCCAGCAACAATTGATATAAGGGTTCCCCTTTGATGACATGAAATTTGGTGGGCTCCCTGATCTTCCCAATTTTGAGATCCAATGTCGCAAATCCCATAGTGGTCTGCTGGTCTCCATTAAAATCAATTTTTGCAATAGTATGATTCACGATCTTGCTTTCAGGAAAGCTGATCATTCGCAAAGTGGTTAGTGGGATCAAATTGACTGATGTTCCCCCATCCAGGAATGCTCGTTTCATCTCCTGACCGTTTACAGTGGCTGGTACATACAGGGGTCGATTGTGGGGGAAAGGCACTTGTCTGTCTACTTCTGAAAATGTGATTTTACCGGAGGCTTTCTCATGTTGCGAAATCACAATAGTATGATTGAGTGCGGAAACTGTTTGTTCCTTCAAGAATTCCTTCACATGTTCATGTATTGGGAGTTCATTGAAGAAGACGTTTATTTTAGCATTCTCCTTGGCTTCACGCACTGGCGAGCATTCATACTTGGCGGCATTGGCCATATCCTCAGTATCGTCTCTGGTGGACACCACAGCCACATGTGCAGGGAAAGGCTCATGAACTTGTAACAGCCCGTGTTATTTTCCTTTTTTCCTGAAATTGTATTTAATTTAATTTCGGTTATGACGTCACTTGTTCATGACGTTCATATTATTCTTTGTATTTCGCGTGTAAATTTTTCGCGTTTTACGTTTCGGACTTGGAGGGACTACGTTACGCGAGATTCTTGTTACCGATTACACGGTTTCGTTTCGACGTTTATCATTAGTGTTTCGATTGGATGGCGACACGTTCTATTGTTTAATGTTTAAGGGTTCCGATGATTGGGTTTCTACCCATGAGTATTTATTTCAAGTCGTTATGCGATTTTGGTCGGAGGTGGGACAGTGTGATTTTGGAGAAAATTAAAGTAACTTTGTAATATAAAGAAATATATACGTATATGTTCTAAAAGGTGAGAAGCTTATGTTCCCTGCAGAAGCCACCATGCATATTATATATATATATATATATATATATTAAATTATATAGTAAAAGTGTAATGAAATCTGAAATAAAGTGAAGGATGTGGTGTGAGGGAACTAGTCACATGGGTTGGTTCAATGGGGTCACATTATTGAGTTTCTCCACACCCATGTTTCATGTTTGGATGGCCACCTCACATTAAATAGTATAAATGTATATTGCCTTATGAAAAGTAAAGGAAAAATACAAACCAAACGTAATGGTGTCACTGATGTGGTCGGCCCCTTGGTACTCATAACCATATATTCATGTTATACAATCATTTAAGCAAATTGAATTATAAATGACAGAGGTGAGTCAACACACACACTTGTCTTCATCCTCACGCACCGGACCACTCTCTGCGACTCATTCCTTCTCCTTCTTGGCACAAAAAAAAAATGCATATTTTCTTCTTCTTCCTCACCGATCTGTTAGAGAGAGAGAGGGGACGGGGAGAGAGTTTGGGTTGGCGCAGAGGCGAGGTTGCAACCTGGGCATGGCTGGGCGATGGCGATAGCAGCTGAGGTTGGCGGCGTTGAGAGCTGCAAGTGACGGCGCAGTGGAGCTGTGGTGGTCGCACGACTAGGCAGCAGGAGTTTACGCACAACAGGGCGAATTCGGCCAGGCTTCGGCCATTTTTTTGGTCGACTTCCGGTGATCGGTTTGGGCCAATTTTTGGTGAGGATCTTCGTATCTACATAGTATTCATCATACTTTAATTTTGTATTTTTACGTTGAAAGATTTGCCCGGAAATCGCATTTATAGGTTATAGTTTACGTTTGGGTTATTTTAGATTTACCCAATTAAATTAACCTATTGCTAATGGGCTTCGTATATACCGTATAGGTCATCGAGACGGACATTTCGATGTATTCGAAATAATTTTTGGACGACTTTGGTCGGTGGGCTCCATAATCGGGCGCCGACACTGTTCACGGTGTGCCCGAAACGGTTGTTCTGTAAGCATATTTCAGGTGGGAAATTATATTTCTCACTCCGCATTATTGAAGTAGTTTAGGGGTGCAAAACCCTTATTAATTTAATATAGATATATTAAATCGTTAATTTAAATATCTATAATTCATTTAGAATCGGAATTGGATTTAGGAATTAATTTAAGAAAATTAATTAAATTATTTCCTATGTAATTAAATTCCTATTTAAATCGAATAGGAATAGACGGCTTAGAAATTCCCTTGAGAATTAAATGGGCTAGAGAATTTTGTAAACGTTGGACGTGAGAAACTTAAACGTTATGCTAGGTCCCTCTCATTATACGTGGTGTAACACCCCGTGTTATTTTACCTTTTTCCTGAAATTAGTTTTCGATTTAATTTCGGTTATGACGTCACTTATTCATGACGTTCATGTTATCTTTGGTATTTCGTACCTGTAAATTTTTCGCGTTTAGTTTTAAAGTCGACTGGACGACACTACGCGAATTCTTATTCTCGACTACGCGGTATCGTTCGACAGTTAATGATTAGTGTTTCGACTGGATAACTTTATGGTTTCTCTTTGACGACTACGCGGAATAGTTTCGACATTAGTCCTTCGACTGGATGGCGGCACGTTGTAATTAATCGGGCGTTTAGTGTTCCGACATTTGGGTTTCTACCCCAGTATATTTAATTGGGCGTCCCGTTATTATTTCGGGCTTACGAGATTATGTTTGGACGTTCCCGATAATTATTGGAAATTATGGTTTATATATATATATTTAATTACAATTAAATATATATATAGTGTTGGGATTTATTATATATATATATATATTTAATTATATATATATATATTGAAGTGGGGTTATTTTGCGATTACGGATAACTAGAGGGTCACTAGTGCAATTAGGGTATACATATGTATATGTATATATACACGTCTGATCTTCTCCTTCTCCATGACGGAACCACTTCTTCTCCTCTCTTCATGCACCGTCGATGCTGCAGCTCTTCTCCTTCATCACCATGTTCGCCGGCCATGGCAAGAGAGAGAGAGAGAGGCCGGCCGGAGGGAGGCGCGGCGGTGGTCGCAGCTGGTCGCCATAGCAGGCGCAACTGGAGCTGGAGCAGCGGCGACCGAGCTGGGTCGGCGGTTCATGGTGGTCGTCGGTTGAGCTGGACGGCGGCGCAGGGTCGGCGAGGAGCTGCGGCTGGTGGCGCAGTCGTGCAGGGGCGGAGCAGTCCGAACGATAGGGGCGACTCCGGCTGAACTTTGGCCAATTTTTCGGCGACCTTCCGTTGATCGGTTTGAGCCGATTTTCGGTGAGTAGTTTCGTACCTACGTAGTATTCATCATATATTAATTTCGTGATTTTACGTTGAACGATTTGCCCGGAAATCGAATTTATAGGTTATAGTTTTCGTTTGGGGTATTTTAGATTTAACCCAATTATTTAACCTATTGTTAACGGGCTTCGTATATATCGTATAGGTTGTCGAGGCGGACATTTCGATATATGTGAAATATTTTTCGGACGACTTTGGTCGGTGGGCGTTATATTCGGGCGCCGGTACTGTTTACGGTGGGCCCGAAACGGCTGTTCTGTAAGCGTATTTCAGGTGGGAAATTTAATTTCTCACTCCGCATTATTGAAGTAGTTTAGGGTGTGCAAACCGTTAGTTAATTTAATATAGATATATTAGATGGTTCATTTAAACATCTATAATTGGCTTAGAAGCGATGTAGGACTTGGGATTAATTTAAGAAAATTAATTTAATTATTTCCTACGAGATTAAATATATTCCTAATTGAATTGAATAGGAATAGGCGGTTTAGAAATTCCCTTGAGAATTAAATGATTTAGTAGAGATTCGTGAAAACTTAGACGTTGTGCTAGGTCCCTTGCGAGACGTGAATTAATTGCTTTAATTATTTTAAAGGCATGATAAGGGAATTTGAAATATTTTCTAAAGAATTAAAGAAAATATATATTTGAAAACATGAGTTGTATATGAAATTGTTTTCATATGATTTAAATGCTTTATTGTATTTTAAAAGCATGTTAAAAAGAGATTTCGATAATTATATTGGATTCATGTGGATATTATATATAAATATGATGCGTTACTGTTGGCCTTGAAAGTTATTCTCGGACAATAAATCATATTTTGATATTAACAAAACATTTAAAGCGTGTTTAATACTAATGAATTATCAAGTTCATCTTTTCAGCAAAAGACAGGTGAACGACTCGGAAAACAAACACGGAAAGAAAACGACTCAGAAAGCAAGCTCGGAAAGAAAGATTGAATAAAAGCGAAAAGCCGTGAAAGAAATTGAAGCGCGAAAATGGAAAATCAAATAATTCAACGGCGAAGGTGAAAGTTGAAGACTCAAGACTTGGGGTAGATAGGTCGGGGAGCGATCATTGTAACAAGGTAATTTTATGCGTCGATTTTATCGTATAAGCTCAAGTATAAAATGAACCGAACTCAAATGGAATGAAAAACGCTTTATCGAACTTAAACGGAAAGAAAAATATTTTTATTAAATATTTTTCAAGTTATAGTCGACTAGAAGAATCCTTTGTATTCTCTAGTAGTCGACTAAAACAATCAGTAGCATCAAGTTTTCATCCATTTTTTAAGTAGTCGACTAAAGCTCCAAAGTAGTCAACTAGAACCACCCATCTAGTCGACTAAAACCATTTGAGTCGACTAGACTACATGAAGTAGTCGACTAGAACCAATCTAGTCAACTAGAAGTTCAAAGTAGTCAACTAAAAGCTTCTCAAAACCTGCAGATTTTTTAGGAAACATTTTCCATGTTTTGTGGGTTGTGCTTAATGGTGTTCAAACGGCTCTTGTCTTTCAATTACAATATTCATTCTTCAAAACCCTAATGTATTGATATATATAGAATGATATGTGTTCATTGAAGACCAAGAGATTGAAAAACAAAAGAGAAAGAAAAGGAAGAAAAGCTCTCAAAATTCTGCAGAAATTTTCTCTACAAAAGCCATTGAAACCAAGCTTTGAAAATCTGATTTTCTCCAAGTTTCTTTGAAAATCAAAACCTCTAGTATCTCTTCTTATTCTCCAAATATCATTCATTGATTATATCCTTTGAGAATACATTTCTAGAGCTATTATAAAATCACCAAAAACACTTGAGCTTATATTGATTTATCTTCCATAAAAACCTTTGGGTTTTGAGTGTTTTTGTTCTTGAGTGATTTTATTGATTACATACGAATTTGTAATATCGGACAAGTGAAGTCCACCGATTGTTCAAGAGATGGTTGTTCTCTTGATTGAGAGACAAGCTCGAGAGGCTTGTGTTGTAAAGGTTTGCCATTCCACCTGTGAAGGAAGGGCCATAGTGAAAGGATCGGGAAAAGTCTCAAGAAGGGGTTCTTGAGCCGAGGAGTAGGAGTTACCGAACCTCGAAAAATCACGGTGTCAATCTCTCTATCTCTCTCTCCTTATTTCATTAATTTGCATGATATATTTACTTGAATATCTTGTATGTTAATTAGTCTTGTGATTAGTTGTTAGATAAATTGAATTGAATTTATTCATTTGACTATTGAAGAAATTGAGTATTGATTATATATTGTTCCAATTTCGAAAAGGAGTAGAAATATTTTGAACACCCTATTCACCCCCCCTCTAGGGTTATTTAGTGACTAACAGTTACATATTTATATTGAGAAATGATTGTCATTGAAACCTAGATGCATATAGTGTTGGTATATGCGGTTTATGAAATAATATTTATGTTGATGCATGATTGTCATTTGGACCTGGATGCATATTGAGAATATCATGTAATGTTAAATCATGGTATTGGTATATGTGGGTTGTGAAATCATGTGGGGTGTCTTTGTGTCGAATCGTCGCAACAACTGGCCAGGGGGTGTTCCCATCCTACAGAATAATGAGCTGTGAATGGGGTATAGGGTGAGTCGTCTCATTCTCGAAGTCGCGGGTCGTCTCGTGCATTCGTGTTGACGAATCTTTGGTCACGGGTCGTCTCGTGCAAACCGTCTTCCTTGTTGAAGTGAGAAGTTTCAAAATCACTTGGGAAGTACCGGTGCGACCCTCTGTTAGCTCATATTTATGGGTAGAGTGCGTATTCGTTAACCTATGATAGGGCAAAGTGTGGTGTTGAGTCACATTATATTTGCATGGCATTTATGTGATTTCATTTGACATGTATACGTGAGATTATTACATGTGTTGTTGGAACAGGTTTAATATGTGTTATTATTGCCTGTTGGATTTTGGAGCATGTTATGTATGAATATTGCGAATTTAAATTCATATCTTTGTAAAATGCTCAGTTGATAATGATTAACGTGAAAGAAAATGATTACATGTGGTAATAGATCAAGTATAATGAAATGCTTATTTTATACTTGTGAGTATATATATACTTTCGTACCCTTGGGGGAGGTTAAGTATATTGACATAGTGACCTTGTGGTTAGTTGCGGTTAGTGATGAACTGCAGAGATGATTTGGAGTTGATGCCTTAGAGAAGGCGGGGTTAATAGTTTGGTGATTGTGGTTGGCTGTGTGACCTTGTTAGAGATTGGAGGTTAGAGATTGATTTTAGTATCAGTTATGAATTGGGGCCTTCGAGAAGGCGGGTGATGAGATTGTGAGTTGTAGTATGGACCTTTAGGTGTCTTTCACTTTTGAGGAATAGACTATCAACTGTAGTCGAGATTTTGATTGGTGAGAAGAGGTTATGGTTGAGTGACTTTATTAAGTACTCGAGGTACTGTAGTTTGACAGACTTGATTCTAGTGCTTAGTCCCTTCCCTTAAGCATTCCTGGTACTGTGTTTTGTACACTAGTACGTGGTCGTTGACTTGTATGTCATTCCTTGAGTTGTCGGTTACGGTGTGGTGCCGAACCTCTTCCTCGTGGTGTCATTTGAATTGGTGGAGTTGGAACGGATGGTTGTCTTCCGTGAGTCCAACGTGTTGCTCTTCCTTTACTGTCCTCTCGGACATTACAGGAATTCATAGAGTTGTGTTTCTCTTATTTGACTGTCATTTCGAAAACGGTGTTTTCTAAACTCTTTGTATTTAAAAGGAAAAACTCGTTTTCGCCTACCCCCGTAGCAACTAAAAGTTTTAACACTTTATAAAATGATCTTAGGATCTTCTTTAAACAAAGATTTTTACTTCTAGAAGTCGGTGATGGCAACTGACGGAGACCGGGGGCAAGACGGTCATTTTTACTCTGTGGTTTCTTAAAAGGAAAACTATTTTATTACTTTTCTTGGGATTCTGAGATTTCGAGACCTCTTTCTCAATATCTCATCCTGTAGAGTTTCGAAAGGTGTTCCATTGTTTCACCTTTGCTTCCTATCATTTCTAAGTCTCGGGTATGAGGCTTGGTGTTGTTCAGTGCACACATATAGTGTTGCCCTTCCTTTCTTCTTGGTTTTTGACGTCACTACTTAGGTGATTCGAGTTGTTCCACATGTTGTGGGCATGGATACCGAGTGGATTGGGTTCCTTATCCAAGTGTTCTCCTTAAACACTTATGGTGTTTTAACCTTGACATTGTTGTCTCGGTTATCTGTTGGTTTAGCATTGGGAAGTCTTTTCCTTTGCCTTGTTTCGGTGACCATTGGGTGGTCGTTCTTGTGAGTTGAGTTCGCGTACTCTTAGTGATTTGATTTGGTGGTTTTCCCTCGCCTACAGTGAAAGCGTTGGTGATGTGATTGACCCTATCGATGATAGTATTATGAGGTCGATGTGATTTATGGTATGGTGATATGATTGAGGTGATCTAGCCTTTGAGAGGTAGATTTTCCTTAGGAATGGGATAAGGTTTGTATTATATATATATATATATATATATATATATATATATATATATTGTACATTTACAATATATATATATATATATAGACGATGATTGTGTTAGTACGCAAGGACGTGAGTACTTTTCCTCATGTGTTCTCGGGGAGTGAGTTATGAGTATTCCTTGGTACTAGTGGTGGATTTTGATCCTTGTGGATGTTAGATGTGAGTGTGATTCCCTCTGTTTATATTTTCTGGTTAGCGTTGTGAGCGCTGGATGATTGGTTAGATTTGACATTAGTGTCGTGTACCTAGTGTACGCTGATGAGAGTAGTGTAAACTACTGGTGTTGGTACTTGGAGTATGAGTCTTCGTTGTACATTACAGACTCATGCTGTGTATTTATTCTTATATATATATATATGTGTATATGTATGTATATCCCCGTTATATACTTACGTACGGTAGTATATGAGCGTGTGCCTTGGGTTTTCCGTGGATGAGATTAGTTGGGCTATATATATATCTTGCTAGATAGTTTAGCATTACCTAAACTGCCAGAGGATGTGGTAGTTAGAGTATCTTTTCCCACTGAGCTTATTTGCTCACAGGGGAATTTCATTTGCCCCCTGGTATTCCACGCCAGGTTGCAGGAAACATACGACTATGAGCAGGATGCAGTGCAACGACAGTTTTCTTTAGTTTCTTGTTACAGGTTTTGGAGTTGCGTTGGGTGATGCGGTTACGGATGCAGCACGACTGGTTTTGGGGACGGTAGTTGTCTTCTGTTAGCTTCCTTACCCATGTTCTGTGGGATTGTCATGTATTTCTTTTAGGAGCCAATCTGTTGGCATATCCCTATTGATGTATCTTTTATTTCCTGTATTTATTCTTTCAGGAGGTTATTGTATCTGTTCTGCACAGCTATGTGCATTTCTGTATTCTTATTCGAGCATTTGTGGCTCTGTTGATTGTAGAGGGTTTGGAGGGGTTTTGGTTTCTTTCCACTACCTCGGCCCTAGTAGGATTGATGAATGTGGGGCTTGGAAGCCATTATTATTATCGAAATGTTATTGGCAGGTACTTGTGTTGTGGTTGTGTATCCGGATGTTCCATTTACAAACGGAACTCTGCCGGATTTTCGTTAGATTCCGCTGCTTTGTTTATTATTCATTTGGGTATGAAATATACCGTTCTATCATTATTCCATACGTTTTCATGGCTAATGATATCTTAGTTGGTTGCTCATCATAATGATCACATCCTGGATCCCTTGGATATCCCAGTTCGGGAGTCTTAGGAATTTAGGGACGTGTCAGCATGGTATTAGAGCATTTTACCTTTTGTGGGTGTTTGATGACCTTCAGTCATTGGTTTTCATTTATTTTTCGTTTCTTTTTACTTCCGCATTCACTCCCTTAGCTCTTAGGCTCGGGTTTCGGAGTCCTAGGAATTTGGGGCGTGACACGTGGATTATCCGTTTAAATTATTTTAAAGGCATGATAAGGGAAATTGAAATATTTTCTAGAGAATTAAAGAAAATATATGGTTGAGATATGAATTGAATATGGACTTGTTTTCTCACAATTTAAATGCTTTATTATAATTTTAAAATCATGTTAAAAGGAGATTTGAGAATTTTATTAGATTCATGTGGATATTTTCATAAATATGATGTTATATATATTTGTGTTGGTGCATGTTGTGCATGTGAAGTCGCAATCGGGTTGTGCATATGAAGTCGTAACTGGGTTGTGCATTCGTTCTTGGCTTATAAGTCGCAACTGGGCTGTGCATCCATTTTCGGATTTCGTATTGGAAGTCACAACTGGGTTGTCCAAATGAAGTTGCAACTGGATTGTGCATATGAAGTCGCAACCGTGTTGTGCATGTGAAGTCGCAACCGGGTTGTGCATATGAAGTCGCAACGGGGTTGTGCATTGTGTTTCATGGGGTTTCTGCCATGAGGTTTATGAGTCACATTGTATTTGCACGGCATTATGTGATTTCATTTGACATGTATACGTGATATTATTACATGTGATGTGGGAGCAGGTTTAATATGTGTTATTATTGCCTGTTGGATTTTGGAGCATATTATGTATGAATATTTTGAAATTAAATTCATATATTTATAAAATGCTCAGTTGAAAGTAATAAATGTGAAAACATGAATTAAATGAGAAAATTGTTAAAGTATAAATGAAAAGTGCATCTTTATACTTGTGATTATTTACCTTGTGCCCTTGGGGGAGGTTAGGTATATTGGCATAGTGACCTCTGTGGTTAGTTATGTGCTATCTGTAGAGATTTGAGGTTAGAGATTGATTGAGTATCAATTATGATTTCAGGCCTTAGAGAAGGCGGTGATAGTTTTGTGGTTTCGGTTGGTTGCATATTACTGACCCTGGATGTTTCTTTCCCACTTAGGGGGGAGGTATCATTTATCGTGCTTTTGAGTTTTGAGTGCGGTTAGAAGTGGTTGTGATTGAACTTGTCTAGTTGAGTGGAAATGACTTATTGATTCTGTTAATTATCAATTGTGAAATTAAAGTCATAATGAATTGGAAAAGGTATTGATTGAGACTAGTTATTCCCGTGGTATCGGCCACTAGTTCTCCCTTTTCATGATATTAGGGGTTTAAGTGATTTTATTAAGTACTCGAGGTACTGTAGCTTGGCAATCTTGTTTCTAGTGCTTAGTTCATTCCTCTAAGCATTTATTTTATTGTACTCTGTATACTACTACATGTCTTTGACTTACAAGTCATTCCTTGAGTTGTCGGTTACTGCGTGGTGCCGAACCTTTTTCAGGTGTTGTCATTTGATCTCGTGAGGTTGGGAACGGATAGTTGTGTTCCGTGAACCCAATGTAGTACTCTTCCTTCCTTGTCCTCTTGGATATTATAGGAATTCGTGGAGTTGTGTTTACCCTTATTTGGCTGTCCTTCGGAAACGGTGTTTTTTAAACTCTTTGTATTTAAAAGGAAAACCCGTTTTCGCCTACCCCCGTAGCAACTAAAAGTTTTAGTACTTTGTAAAATGATCTTAGGATCCTCTTTAAAAATATTTTCAACTTTTAAAAGCCGGTGATGACAACTGACGGAGACCGGGGGCAAGACGGTCATTTTTACTATGTGGTTTCTTAAAAAGGAAAACTATTTTATTACTTGTCTTGAGATTATGAGATTTCGAGACTTCTTTCTCAATATCTCATCCTGTAGAGTTTTGAAAGGTGTTCCATTGTTTCACATTTGCTTCCTATCGTTTCTAGGTCTCTGTATGAGGCTTTGTGTTGTTCAGTGCACACATATAGTGTTGCCTTTCACTTCTTTATTGTTGATGTCACCACTTAGGTGATTTGAGTTGTCACACGTGTTTGGGGCATGGATACCGAGTGGATTGATTTATTTTGTCCGGGTGTTCTCACCAAACACTTGTGGTGTTTTAACCTTGAAATTGTTGTCTCGGTTATCTGTTGGTTTAGCATTGGGAAGTCTTTTCCTTCGCTTTGCTTTGGTGACCCTGAGGTGGTCGTTCTTGTGAGTTGAGTTCGTGTACTCTTAGTGATTTGATTGGGTGGTTTTCCTCGCCTACAGTGAGAGTGTTAGTGATGAGATTGACCCTATTAATGATAGTATCATGAGGTCGATATGATTTATAGTGTGGTGATATGATTGAGGTGATCTAGCCTTTGAGAGGTAGATTTTCCTTAGGAATGGGATGAGGTTTGTTATATATATATATTGTACATATATATATATAGACGATGATTGTGTTAGTACGCAAGTACGTGAGTACTTTTCCTCTTGTGTTCTCGGGGAGTGAGTTATGAGTATTCCTTGGTACTAGTGGTGGATTTCGATCCTTGTGGATATTAGAGGTGAGTGTGATTCCCTCTGTTTGAAGTTTCTTGTTAGCGTCGTGAACGCTTGATGATTGTTAGATTGGACATGAGTATCGTGTACCTAGTGTACGTTGGTGAGAGTAGTGTAGACTACTGGTGTGGTATTTGGAGTACGAGTCTTAATCGTACCTTAGAGACTCATGTTGTGTATTTATATATGTATATATATATCCCTTATATACTTATGTACACTCATTTACGGTAGCATGTGAGCGCGTGCCTTGGGTTTGCGTGGATGGGATTTGTTGGGTTATATTTATCTTATTAGATAGTTCAGCATTACCTAAACTGCCAGAGGATGTGGTAGTTAGAGTATCTTTTCCCACTGAGCTTATTTGCTCACAGGGGAATTTCATTTGCCCCCTGGTATTCCACGCCAGGTTGAAGGAAATATACGGCTATGAGCAAGATGCAGTGCAACCACAGTTTTCTTTAGTTTCTTGTTACAGGTTTTGGAGTTGCGCAGGGTGATGCGGTTACGGATGCAGCACGATTGGGTTTGGGGACGCTAGATCTCTGCTGTCAAATTCCTTACCCATTGGTTATGAGATTGTTTTATATTTCTTTTGGGAGCCAGCCTGTTGGCATATCCCTGTTGATGTATCTTTTATTTCCTGTATTTATTCTTTGAGGAGGTTATTGTATCTATTCTGCACAGCTAGGTGCTTTTCTGTATTCTTATTCGAGCAATTGTGGCTCTATTGATTTTAGAGGGTTTGGAGAGGTCTTGGTTTCTTTCCACTACCTCGGCCCTAGTAGGATTGATGAATGTGGGGCTTGGAAGCCATTGTTATTATCGAATTGCTATTGGCAGATTATTGTGTTGTGGTTGGTTGTCCGGATGTTCCATTTACAAATGGAACTCTACCGGATTTTTGTTAGATTCCGCTACTCTGTCTATTATTCATTTGGGTATGAAATATACCGTTCTATCATTATTCCATACATTTTCATGGCTAATGATATCTTAGTTGGTTGCTCATCATAAGGATCACATCCTGGATCCCTTGGATGTCCCAGTTCGAGAGTCTTACGAATTTAGGGACGTGTCAACATGGTATTAGAGGATTTTTACCCTTTTGTGGGTGTTTGTTGACTGAATGTCGTTAGTTCTCATTTCTTTTACTTCCGCATTCACTCCCTTAGCTCTTAGGCTCGGGTTTCGGAGTCCTAGGAATTTGGGGCGTGATAGAACTATATTCTTCGCCACTTCCATGTCTCCCGATGCTATTTTTCGGTGTACTAATCCGCAAAACGTCCAACAGCTCATCAGGGAATGTCGCACAGTCCTGTGATAGGGACCATAGTTGTTTTTCATCCTTTCCTCTCTTAATGGCACTTTTTGCACTGGAGGTAACGATATTACATGATCTGCGATCCATTGATTCAGTAAAGCAACTGCCTCTTTTTCACTGAAGGGTAAAGGGGGTGGTTCAGATCTCCTAGCATGCTCTTCTCTGGGCCTTTCGTTTTGCGTTGCTGCTACCATTGGCACCCGTCTAGTATTGATATTTGGTCGTGTCGGGGGAATCAAGACTTCTCCCAATCTTCGGGCATTATCAACAAGAGTAGAAAAAGTCTTGATCTCGTGATTGACCAAATGCACTCTGTATTCCCGCATCATTCCTTCTATACAAATTTTGATCAATTGTAGTTCGAAAATTGGCTCATGGCATTGCAGAGCAGCCTCGCGAAATCTTCTGACATAGATCGTTGCTTCTTCCCCAAAGCGCTGTCTTTGCCTTGTAAGTGACATCATCGAGACTTCTTCGTCTTCCTGGAAGAACTTGGTGTAGAATTTGAGCACCATATATGTCCAACTGGACACCGAAGCTGGAGCGAGGCCATTATACCATGTGTATGCAGTTCCAGTTAGAGACTTGGAGAATTCTTTAAGTTTCAAATACTCGTTGTTCCTGTGGGGTCCCATGGCATCCGCGAACCTGGATATATGCTCTCTTGCATTTCCCTTCTTGCCATCAAATTAATGGAAGCTTGGTGTTCCATAATCCTCCGGATAAGGCAAAGCCATAATGCTGGGATGGTATAGTGGGGCAATTTCCACTTCCTCTATTTCAGACTTCTCGTTCAAGATAGCCTGCAGCTGCTCCTTGGTGATATATGACTCTTTCTCCGGTGTCTCTGGTCGCGCCTGAGGTGCCTCTCGAAAAAGCGCATGTGCCGATGATTCTGGCATGGCTTGATTATCCATCCGTGTTGATTCAAGATTTGGTGCTGAAACGCGCGAGGCCTCCATGAAATGAAGTATAGCCTTTTGCGTCTCTTGGATGCTAAGAAGTGTTTGTAGTATAGCTGATGGTAATTCTGCTGAATTTTGCACTGGTTCTGCAATTGGAGGGGTTTCTGCCTGATCCGCGCCAGTATTTGCACGACGACGCGCCGGCAGGACTGGTTCGCCTTCTTATGTTTGTGTTGCTGCTTCCTCTCCAACTTGTTCGGTACGCCGGGTCGGTGGACGACCTCTCCACCGAGTTTGACAAGGCTCTACTTGTGCTGAAGACATCTTCTCCCCAGCGGAGTCGCCTTTAATGTAGGGGTTCGGATTACTTGAGGATGCGAAGATAGTTTCTACACAAGTTCGTCAGCCAGATGACAATAATGATGCTTTTATTGCTTTCTACTAATGCTTCTTTTACATAAAAATTGAAGAGAATTGGAGGAAAAGATAGGAAGCACAAATGATTGAAAGATATTTTCTCTCTAGGAATTTCTCTCTTAGTCTTCCCCTCCCCCCTCCAAAAAGTCCCCCTGAAATGAGCTCTCGCATCTCTATTTATAGGCATGAGTGTCCAGTAGTCCTCGCGTATTGCCTTGCCACGTCAGCACCTGTCTCGCGACATAATTCCTGCGTACCAATTCACGACATAAATATTCGCAAGTACTATCTCGCGCCCTTAACTGTAACACCCCGTGTTATTTTCCTTTTTCCTGAAATTATATTTAATTTAATTTCGGTAATGACGTCACTTGTTCTAGACGTATTATTTATTCTTGGTATTTGATACCTGTAAATTTTTCGCGTTTACTTTTAAAGTCGACTGGATGACTTTACGGTTTCTCTTTGACGACTACGCGAATTCTTATTCTCGACTACACGATATCGTTTCGATTATTTCGGTTACGGTATTAGTACTTTTACGGAACCGGTGTGAAGCGTATTAAATTACTTTCTCGGTGTTCCGGTTGTCGGGTTCCTAAACCGGTGTATTTCTTTCGGACTAATTTGGTTATTTGGCGTCCTGCGGACTTACGGGTTGACGCAATATTATTTCGAGGCTCCCGGTATTTATTGGGATTTATCGTATATATATATATATTTAATTGTAATTATATATATATAGTTTTGGGGGTTATTTCGTAATTATGGATAAATAGAGGGCTAGTATTGTAATTTGGGAAGCTATTGTCATATTTATTTCTTTTGGTCACATGGCATGTCACATGAGCCTATTGACAATTAGGTTGTACAAAATTCAATTTTAGGATATATATATATATTAAATAAATATATATAAAAAATATATATAGATATATACGTGTATCTGTATAAGGGAGGATGACGACCTAGCTTCTCATACCACCTTCTTATCCACGGCTGGCGCCTAATTCTCCTCATCTTCTCCTCTCAACAGACCAGGCCACAAAACCTTTTCCTCTTCATGGACGAACGTCCACACACAGAGAGTGAGGTCGCCGGCCATGGCGGGAAAGAGTGAGAGTTGGCTGAGCTGCGCGACTGGTTGTAGTGCGTAGCAGCGGCGGTTCGGTGGCGGTTCGCAGTGGCTGTGGTCGACGGCGGCTGGTGGCGCAAGGGCAAGGGTCGGCGAGCTGGGTGGTGGTCGTGCAGGTGGCGGCGCCAGGGACGGCCAGTGTTGTTCGCGCGACAGGGGAGTCCGGCCGGAGCTTTGGTCAATTTTTCGGCGACCTTCCGGTGATCGGTTTGAGCCAATTCTCGGTGAGTAGCTCCGTATATACGTAGTATTCATCATATATTAATTTCGTGAATTTAGGATGAACGATTTGCCCAAAAATTGCATTTATAGGTTATAGTTTTCGTTTGGGGTATTTTAGATTTAACCCAATTAATTAATCGATTATTAATGGGCTTCGTATATATCGTATAGGTTGTCAAGACGGACATTTCGATATATTCGAAATAATTATCGGACGATTTTGGTCGGCGGGCTTCGAGTTCGGGCGCCGATACTGTGTTGTTTCGGACTGTTCGGTAACGTATAATTAGGTGGGAAATTATATTTCTCACTCTGCATTATTGAAGTAGTTTAGGGGTGTAAAACCCTTATTTAATTTAATATAGACATTTTAAATCGTTAATTTAAATATCTATAATTCGTTTAGAATCGGAATTGGACTTAGGAATTAATTTAAGAAAATTAATTAAATTATTTCCTATGTGATTAAATATATTCCTAATTGAATTGAATAGGAATAGACGACTTAGAAATTCCCTGGAGAATTAAATGGGCTAGAGAAATTTGTAAATGTTGGATGTGAGAGACTTAGACGCCATGCTAGGTTCCTCTTATTATACGTGAATTAATTGTATAATTTATTTTAAATGAATGATAAGGGAAATTGAAATATTTTCTAAAGAATTAAAGAAAATATATTTTTGGAGAAACTGAATGGTACATGAAATTATTTTCATATGATTTAAATGCTTTAATGTATTTTTAAAAGCATGTACAGAGACTTTGAGATTTTGTTGATATTTACCATGTTGGTATTTTCATAAATATGGTGTATTACATATTTATGTTGAGGCCCGGGGTGCCTGTTGAGAATGTCCTGTAGTGTCAAATCACGATGTTGATATGTATGAGTTGTGTACTCAAGTATGGGTGTATTTGTGCCGAATCGTCGCAACAACTGGCCAGGGGGTGTTCCCATCCTACAGAATAATGAGCTGTGAATGGGGTATAGGGTGAGTCGTCTCATTCTCGAAGTCGCGGGTCGTCTCGTGCATCCGTTATACGGATCTTTGGTCACGGGTCGTCTCGTGCAACCGTCTTCCTTGTTGAAAGTGTAGTGTCAAAAACACTTGGGAAGAATCGGTGCGGTACTCTTTCTCCTTGTAAATGGGTGGAGTGCGTATTCGTTAACCACGTGATGTGGGCAAAGGGTGGTGTATGAGTCATATTGTATATGCATGGCATTTATGTGATTTCATTTGACATGTATACGTGATATTATTACATGTGATGTTGGAGCAGGTTTAATATGTGTTATTATTGCCTGTTGGATTTTGGAGCATGTTATGTATGAATATTGTGAAATTAAATTCATATTTTATAAATGCTCAATTGAAAATGAATAATGTGAAACATGACTTTAAATGGGAAAATTGTTAAAGTATAAATGGAACGTAATCTTTATACTTGTTGTATACCTTGTGCCCTTGGGGGGAGGTTAAGTGTATTGATATAGTGATCTATGTGGCTAGTTGAGGCTAGTGGTGGACCGTAGACTTGATTTTGAGTTGAGGCCTTAGAGAATGTGGTTAATGGTCTTGTGATTGTGGTTATCTGTGTGACCTTGTTAGAGATTGGAGGTTAGAGATTGATTTCAGTATCAGTTATGAATTGGGGCCTTCGAGAAGGCGGGTGATGAGATTGTGAGTTGTAGTATGGACCTTTAGGTGTCTTTCACTTTTGAGGAATGAGTTATCAACTGTAGTTGGGAGTTTGATTGGTGAGAAGAGGTTACGGTTGAGTGACTTTATTTAGTACTCGAGGTACCGTAGCTTGACAGTCTCGGTTCTTGTGCTTAGTTCATTCCCTTAAGCATTCCTTGTACGGTGTTTTGTACACTAGTACGTGGTCGTTGACTTGTATGTCATTCCTAGATTCCTTGGCTACGGCATGGTGCCGAACCTCTTCCTCGTGGTGTCATTTGATTTGGTGGAGTTGGAACGGATGGTTGTCTTCCGTGAGTCCAACGGGTTGCTCTTCCTTTACTGTCCTCTCGGACATTACAGGAATTCATAGAGTTGTGTTTTATTTTATTGGCTGTCATTTCGAAAACGGTGTTTCCTAAGTTTTGAAGTAAACTCTTGTATTTAAAAGGAAAAACCCGTTTTCGCCTACCCCCGTATAAATGAAAAGTTTCAATACTTTATAAAATGATCTTAGGATCTTTCTTGAAAAGATTTTCAACTTTTAAAAGCCTGTGATGGCGACTGACGGAGACCGGGGGCAAGACGGTTATCTTTACCATGTGGTTTCCTAAAAGTAAAACTATTTTATTATTTTCTTGGGATTCTGAGATTCGAGACTTCTTTCTCAATATCTCGTCTTGTAGAGTTTTGAAAGGTGTTCCATTGTTTCACCTTTGTTACCTATCATGCTTGAGTCTCGGATTGAGGCTTGTTATTGTTCAGTGCACACATATAGTGTTGCCTTTCCCTTTTCTGGGTTGTTGGTATCACCACCTAGGTGATATGAGTTTTTCTTACGTTAGGGGCATGGATACCAAAATGATTGGTTCGAGTTTGAAAACCTTTTTCTTAAAAACTATTGAATCTCTGGGATTCATCTTTTTATTACTTCCGCTCTCAGCCATTCGTTTTTGGTTTCCTTGTTCCTTCTTGGTGTTCTTTCCTTGTTCACTTGTGGTGTTTTAACCTTGACATTGTTGTCTCGGTTATTTGTTGGTTTAGCATTGGGAAGTCTTTTCCTTCGCTTTGCTTTGGTGACCCTGAGGTGGTCGTTCTGGTGAGTTGAGTCCGTGTACTCTAGTGATTTGATTGAGTGGTCTTCCTCGCCTACAGTGAGAGTGTTAGTGATGTGATTGACCCTATTGATGATAGTATTATGAGGTCGATACGATTTATGGTACGGTGATATGATTGAGGTGATCTAGCCTTGAGAGGTAGATTTTCTCTAGGAATAGGATGAGGTTTGTTTTATATATATAGATGACGGTTGTGTTAGTACGCAAGGACGTGAGTGTTTTTCCTCCTGTGTTATCGGGGTGTGGGATTTGAGCCTTCCTTGGTACTAGTGGTGGATTTTGATTCCTGTGGATGTTAGAGGTGAGTGTGATCTCCTCTGTCGGATCTTCTGATTTGTGTTGTGAGTAATTGATGATTTGTTAGGTTTGACCTGGATGTCGTGTACCTAGCGTACGTTGGTGAGAGTAGTGTAGACTACTGGTGTTGGGTACTTAGAGTACGAGTCTTAGTCGTACCTTGTAGAATCTTGTTGTGTATTTATACTTATATATATATACGTGTATATATATATATATCCCCGTTATATACTTATGTACGGTAGTATATGAGCGTGCCTTGAGTTTTGCGTGGATGGGATTAGTTGGGCTATATATATATCTTGCTAGATAGTTTAGCATTTCCTAAACTGCCAGAGGATGTGGTAGTTAGAGTATCTTTTCCCACTGAGCTTATTTGCTCACAGGGGAATTTCATTCGCCCCCTGGTATTCCACGCCAGGTTGCAGGAAATATACGGCTATAGGCAGGATGCAGTGCAACGGCAGCTTTCCCTTATTTCCTTGTTACAAGTTTGGAGTTGCGTTGGGTGATGCAGTTACGGTTGCAATACGACTGGTTTGGGGACGATAGGTATCCGCTTTCAGCTTCTTTACCCATTGTTATGGGATTATTATGTATCTCTTTTGGGAGCCAGTCTGTTGGCCTATCCCTGTTGATGTATCTTTATTTCCTGTATTTATTCTTTCAGGATGTATTGTATCTATTCTGTACAGCTAGACGCTTTTCTGTATTCTTATTCGAGCATTTGTGGCTCTGTTGATATTAGAGGGTTTGGAGGGGTTTTGGTTTCTTTCCACTACCTCGGCCCTAGTAGATTGATGAATGTGGGGCTTGGAAGCCATTGTGATTATTGAATTGCTTTGGGCAGGTTATTGTGTTGTGTTTGGTTGTCCGGATGTTCCATTTACAAACAGAACTCTGCCGGATTTTCGTTAGATTCCGCTGCTTAGTTTTATTAGTCATTTGGGTATGGAATATACCATTTCTATCATTAACCCATGTGTTTTCTTGGTTAATGATGTCTTAGTTGATCATTCGTATTAAGGATCACATCTTGGATTCCTTGGATGTCCCAGTTCGGGAGTCTTAGTGATTTAGGAGCGTGTCTGTTGGTATCTGAGGATACTCTTGTGTTTTTAGTATTCGGGTTGGCATGGAGTATATTCTTATTGTTATTTCATGTGTCTCTTTGTTATTGTTGACTCTAGTAGTCGCTTGGTTTGCGTCACCCTTTAGGGGCGTGACAGCATGGTATCTGGGCATTCATTGCAAACCTTTGTGGGTGTTTGATGACCTTCAGTCATTGGTTTTCATTTGTTCTCGTTTCTTTTTACTTCCACATTCACTCCCTTAGTTCTTAGGCTTGGGTTTCGGAGTCCTAGGAATTTGGGGCGTGACATTAACTCTGCGAAAACAGATTCGCATAATCTCATGCGCGGATTGTACTACGCATCATGACCTGTGATCCGCACCTGTTTCATCGCGGATCTGCCTTTTCCTTAGTCAATGAGGCATGATGTACCTGTGATCCGCGTATGTTTCATCACGGATCTGATTTATCCTTAGCCAAGGATGTTGTTATAGCTTTTGCTGGGTCATGACCAATCATGCATGCCTTGGTCATGTCCCTGAATACTATCGGCCTCTCTAAGGTACTTTTGTTTAGGATGGTGTAAATAAGGTCACGACCCACTATTTACTCATCCCAAGCATTTCCCCTAGATTCCGAGTAGTACTCGCTACGCGAGCATCATATAGGGTTATGAGTCTCTGACGCGAGCTATAAAACACATCAGCTCCTCATACCTCCCTCTGTATAATGCAAGCTCTCGCGTGAAACCCTATTTGGGCTATTTCTCCAAGTAATCAATTATTTGGGTCAATCTCCCAATTAATCTTTTACTTGAGCCGGTTTTCCCAAATATGCCATACCTTGGGCCATATCCCAGATAAATCCTCGCGGATTAAATTGTCGCGAGTTACCACCTTTACATCTATAACTGTTGGTAACCACCACAACGTGACCAATAACATATATATGCAACGTGTATATATATATTATATTTATCAATATATATATATTATATTTACCACTATTAATTTAAAACATAATCCAAATTAATGTGGGACATACATATTATTGTCTTATATCAAGTTGATGATAATTCACATTACATTTATTTTATTTCTTTTAGGAATATGAAAATAAGTAATGGGTTAATTTAAAATTTTCAGAAACAAAATAAAATTTACAAGGGAGAAATCTAAGGCGTGGACAACATGAAGTTTGGTTAATTAGTTGCAGAATAGCAAATGTGATTCAATAGATGAAAAAGATACGGAATTTGAATAATTTTAATTTTACTTGGAGAATTAATTTTTTAATTCTGTTATTAGCATTAATATATTTTCTGGTTCATTTTAATAAAAAAAAATATTAAAGTTTTATATTCTAAAGCATGTGAAGCCTTACTTATGGAAAGAGCCTCACCTTTCACCGTTTGCCTAGGTCTTCTCAATATTTAAGAAATTTTAGGGCCGACCTGGGTGGTTGTAGTGATTTCTTGGCCATGTTGGTGACTTCTATATATTTTTAACAACCACCAATACATCCATAAGTATATATATATACATCCATAAGTATATATATATATATATATATATATATATATATGCGCGCGTATATTTATTGGAAGTTATAACATGCATACAAATCAAACTTTGAGTAAAACTATATCCATGCAATATTACCCTTTTTTTTCCTCAGAAATTATATTCCCTCTGTCCTATATTAGTTGTTCATTTTCACAATTTTACTTGTCTCAAAATATTTATTTAGTTTCGAATCTTAATATAATGTAACTTTAAAAAATACTGGGCCCCCACTAAAAAATACAATTATACAATATTATCAAAGGATAAAATTGGAAACACAAAACTAATTTTAAAAAATGTTGAAAAATCAGACTCTGACAACTAATTTGGAAGAGAGGGAGTAGTTGAAATATATATGGGAGTGTCAATCACTTGACTGTTAGGCAAGTAGCTAAATCAATTTGAGGACACGGATCGTCTCCATTCGTTCTCTCACTACCAGTCACAAGTCGCCTATGTGGCAGCTTATGTGGCAAAAAAAATGGGCCCCAGTAGTTTGACAAAAAAAAAAACATGTATATATACACAACAGTGATATACAGTGTTTCCCCTTTTCATTTACACTGTGCATATATTCCCCCCAAAAGCTCCTGCCAAAAGAGATCTTAATGGAAATGAAGTCAATGGATAGATTGGTAAATACACAATAAGTCAAACTTAATAATCAGTATAATTCAATTTTTTGCTTAGGAGTTTCATTATTGAACACGCAGAGAGAGCCCAAACCCTTGAAAAAACCCCAAATCGCACCTCAATCTCCCACACCTTTCTCTCAGGTATGAAGCATATATAGATTATCTATTCATGGTTTGGTTATGTATTTTAGTATAGTCTGTTGTTTCACCTTTGCCTCATATAATTAATTTGTAAACTCCATGGTTATAGGAAGTATGTATATCTTTGGGTTGTCCTTATTAGTGTATCTTTCCCCTTTTCCTCACTTATATTTCTTGCACCTTGTTATCCTAGCTTGAATGTTCGGTTGTGTGAATATATTTGTTACCTTTGCCTCAACAGAATCATATAGTTTTTTTCAAATATATATCTTTTTTGAATTTATATATATTTTTTCAAAATTTATATATGTTTTTCGAATTTATATATATTTTTCGAAATTTATATATGTTTTTCGAAATTTATATTTTTTTTCAAAATTTATATCTTTTTCCCGAATTTTATATATATATTTCAAAATTTATATTTGTTTTCGAAATTTATATTTTTCTTTCAAAATTTACCTATAAGTTTCCTTCATTTGATTTCTCCAAGGCTTTCTAATTTGATATATTCATAATAGTTCTGATATAGTTATAAAAAATTATTATTCATTAATCTTGTGATTTTAGATCCATACTTTGTCAGTCAAACATTAGCATAAAATGATAGTTTGTAATTGAGGTTTTCGTCCCTATATTATGTTTGTTGATTTTTAAACATGTGTGACTTTATTTAGTATTATTGTGGTGCTATATATCTTAGTTAACTTTGCTTGAATTTTCTATTTCACCATATATCTTAATCTATGCATTTTTTTTTATCTATTTATATGCATCATACAAAGTTCTCACTCTGTTATACATCATTGACATTGATATGAGGTGTGTGAAATTTCATCAATAGGGATAAATGTTCTTAACCTTTGGTAGTTTTAGATAAGGAGACTTACACCTGCAAGTTTACTTCCAATTGTAGCATCAGTAAAACATAAATGTAGCAACTCTACTTCCAATTCTAGCATCAGTAAAACGAAATACAGAAAATAAAGTTAAACAGTTGACTGTTATGTACGTAGCATAATAGATGCCAAATACAGCAGATATACATCCAAATGTAGCACATATAACCCCTATCCTAATATACTTATGAATCTTAGTTTTAACCTCTGAAATATCATTATTACCTCTTTTACAAGATTATCAAGACCCTTTAGTCTGTTTAATGTATTTTCAAATCCTAAAAACATGTAAATTTTGAAACCAATATATAAAAATATATAAATTTCTAAACAAACATATAAAATTCAAAAACATATATATTAAATTTTAAAAAAATTAAAAATTCGAAAATAAATATAAAACACGTAAATAAATATATAAAATATGAAAAAAATATAAAATTAAAAAAAACATATAAATTTAAAAACTAATATATAAAAATTGAATATATATATAAAATTCGAAAAAAATATAAATTCAAAATATCTATATAAAGTTTGAAAAAAAATATAAACTTCGAATGCACGAATTGTATTTCTTGAATTTTATATGTTTTGATTGAATTTTATAATTATTTTCGAATTTTATAATTTTTTTTTGAAATTTAATATAAATATTTCTTGATTTTTATATGTTTTGTTTGAATTTTATATTTAATTTCGAATTTTATAATTGTTTTCAAAATTTAATATATATTTGTTTCGGAGTTTATATGTTTTTTCAAACTTTATATAGATATTTTGAATTTATAATGTTTTCGAATTTTATACATATATTTTCAATTTTTATATATTATTTTTGAATTTTATATATGTTTTACGAATTTTTTATATATTTTTAAATTTATATTTATTTTTGAATTTTATATATTTATTTACGAATTTTACATATTTTTCTCCAATTTTACATTTATTTTTCGAATTTGAATTTTTTTCAAAATTTATTATATATGTTTTAGAATTTTATATGTTTGTTTAGAAATTTATATATTTGTTTCAAAATTTAAATGTTTTTAAGATTTAAAAATATATTAAACGGACAAAAGAGTTTTTCTAATCATTAAAAGAGGTAATAATGGCATTTTAGAGCTAAAGCTAAGATTCATAAGTATATTCGGATAGTGGTATAGGTGCTACATTTGGATGTAGAGATGTTGCATTTGGCATATATTTTGTTGCAGTTGGTATTACTGATGGTACATAACGGTGTTGCTGTAACACCCCGTGTTATTATTCTTTTTACTGAAATTAATTCTGATTTAATTTCGGTAATGACATCACTGGTTCATGACGTATTATTTATTCTTGGTATTTGATACCTGTAAATTTTTCGCGTTTAGTTTTAAAGTCGACTCTATGACTTTACAGTTTCTCTTTGACGACTACGCGAAATCTTATTCTCAACTACACGGTATCGTTTTGATTATTTCGGTTACGGTATTAGTACTTTTACGGATCCGGTGTGAAGCGTATTAAATTACTTTCTCGGTGTTTCGATTATTGGATTCCTATCCCGGTATATTTAATTGGGATTGTTTATTGGGCCTCCCATTATTATTTCGGGTTTGTGAGTTTATGTTTGGGCGTTCCCAGTATTTATTGAGATTTATTATATATATATATATATATTTAATTATAATTATATATATATAGTTTTAGGGGTTAGTTTATAATTATGAATGTTTAAAGGGTCATTTTTGTAATATAGGGATACATGTATATAAGTTGTTACACTTATTTAATTTGGTCACATCAGTAGGTTACCTGACCTATTGAATTTAATTGTACAAAATTCAATTGGAATTGAATTTGTAATGATATATATGTATATACACATGTATACGCAACACAGACCCATATCTGCTCCACACCTTATTCTTCACGCTACCCACGGCTACAGCTTCACTCTTCTCTTCTTCTTCTCTGCAACTGAAGCGGCTCCTTCACCTCCATGATCGCCGGCGGAGAGAGAGAGAGAGAGAGAGAGGCCGGCTGGAGGGAGACACAGCTGGTGGCAGACGCGGCTGCGCAGCTGGAGCGGCGGCGACCGGGCTGGGCGGCGATGCGGCGGCGGTTCGCGGTGGACGGCATGGCAGTCTGGTGGTGGTGCAGGGTGGAGCTGGGCTCGCGCAGTGGCGACGTGCAGCAGCTGGTCGCACACTGTAGCGGTCCGCGCTACAGGGCCATTTCGGCCAGGAACTTCGTGGAATTGTTTGGTCGACTTCCCGACCTCAGTTTGGGCTGATTTTCGGAGGGTAGCTTCGCCTATATGTCAGGTACGACGTGTAAAATTTTCGTAAGTTTTCGTTGAACGGTTTGTCGGGAAATTCGATTTGAAGTTTCGAATTTTCGTTTGGGCTATTTTAAATTTAGCCAAATTAATTAACCTATTGCTAATGGGCTTCGTATATACCGTATAGGTTGTCGAGGCGGACATTTCGATATATTCGAAATAATTTTAGGACGACTTTGGTCGGCGGGCTCCATAATCGGGCGCCGGTACTGTTCATGGTGGGCCCGAAACGACTGTTCTGTAAGCGTATTTCAGGTGGGAAATTATATTTCTCACTCCGCATTATTGAAGTAGTTTAGGGATGCAAAACCCTTATTTAATTTAATATAGATATATTAAATCGTTAATTTAAATATCTATAATTCGTTTAGAATTGGAATTGGACTTATGAATTAATTTAAGAAAATTAATTAAATTATTTCCTATGTAATTAAATATATTCCTAATTGAATTGAATAGGAATAGGCGGCTTAGAAATTCCCTTGAGAATTAAATGAGTTAGTAGAGATTTGTGAAAACTTAGACGTTGTGCTAGGTTCCCTTTGCGATACGTGAATTAATTGCATTAATTTATTTTAAAGGCATGATAAGGGAATTTGAAATATTTTTTAAAGAATTAAGGAAAATATATTTGTGAAAACATGAATTGTACATGAATTTGTTTTCATATGATTTAAATGCTTTATTGTATTTTAAAGCATGCAAGGAGATTTTATTTGAGATTTATGTTGACATTACCATGTGGGTAATTGCTTAAATATGATGCACTATATATTTATGCTGAGTACAGGGGTATGTATCCTGTAGAGACGGTTTTGTGTCGGATTGTATCCGTTAACCTGTGATGGGCGCCGTGTGAATTATATGTGGATATTGTATATAAATATGATGCATTACATATTTATATTGAGGCATGATTGTCATTTGGACCTGGATGCATATTGAGAATATCATGTAGTGTCAAATCATGGTATTGGTATATGTGGGTTGTGAAATCATGTGGGGGTGTCTTTGTGTCGAATCGTCGCAACAACTGGCCAGGGGGTGTTCCCATCCTACAGAATAATGAGCTGTGAATGGGGTATAGGGTGAGTCGTCTCATTCTCGAAGTCGCGGGTCGTCTCGTGCATCCGTTATACAGATCTTTGGTCACGGGTCGTCTCGTGCAACCGTCTTCCTTGTTGAAAGTGTAGTGTCAAAAACACTTGGGAAGAATCGGTGCGGTACTCTTTCTCCTTGTAAATGGGTGGAGTGCGTATTCGTTAACCACGTGATGTGGGCAAAGGGTGGTGTATGAGTCACATTGTATATGCATGGCATTTATGTGATTTCATTTGACATGTATACGTGATATTATTACATGTGATGTTGGAGCAGGTTTAATATGTGTTATTATTGCCTGTTGGATTTTGGAGCATGTTATTTATGAATATTGTAAATTAAATTCATATTTTATAAATGCTCAGTTGAAAATGAATAATGTGAAACATGACTTTAAATGGGAAAATTGTTAAAGTATAAATAGAACGTAATCTTTATACTTGTTGTATACCTTGTGCCCTTGGGGGAGGTTAAGTGTATCGATATAGTGATCTATGTGGCTAGTTGAGGCTAGTGGTGGACCGTAGGCTTGATTTTGAGTTGAGGCCTTAGAGAATGTGGTTAATGGTCTTGTGATTGTGGTTAACTGTGTGACCTTGTTAGAGATTGGAGGTTAGAGATTGATTTCCGTATTAGTTATGAATTGGGGCCTTAGAGAAGGCGGGTGATGAGATTGTGAGTTGTAGTATGGACCTTTAGGTGTCTTTCACTTTTGAGGAATGAGTTATCAACTGTAGTTGAGAGTTTGATTGGTGAGAAGAGGTTACGGTTGAGTGACTTTATTTAGTACTCGAGATACCGTAGCTTGACAGTCTCGGTTCTTGTGCTTAGTTCATTCCCCTAAGCATTCCTTGTACGGTGTTTTGTACACTAGTACGTGGTCGTTGACTTGTATGTCATTTCTAGATTCGTTGGTTACGGCGTGGTGCCGAACCTCTTCCATGTGTTATCATTTGATTTGGCGGAGTTGGAAATGGATGGTTGTCTTCCGTGAGTCCAACGGGTTGCCCTTCCTTTACTGTCCTCTCAGACATTACAGGAATTCATAGAGTTGTGTTTCTCTTATTTGACTGTCATTTCGAAAACGGTGTTTTCTAAACTCTTTGTATTTAAAAGGAAAAACCCGTTTTCGCCTACCCCCGTAGCAACTAAAAGTTTTAGTACTTTGTAAAATGATCTTAGGATCTTCTTTAAAAAGATTTTCAACTTTTAAAAGCCGGTGATGGCAACTGACGGAGACCGGGGGCAAGACGGTCATTTTTACTATGTGGTTTCTTAAAAAGAAAACTATTTTATTACTTTCTCGAGATTCTGAGATTCCGAGACTTCTTTCTCAATATTTCGACCTGTAGAGTTTTGAAAGGTGTTCCATTGTTTAACCTTTGCTTCCGATCATTTCTAAGTCTCGGGTATGAGGCTTAGTGTTGTTCAGTGCACACATATAGTGTTGCCTTTCCTTTCTCCTTGGTTTTTGAGGTCACCACTTAGGTGATTCGAGTTGTTCCACATGTTAGGGGCATGGGTACAGAGTGGATTGGGTTCCTTGTCCAAGTGTTCTCCCTAAGCACTTGTGGTGTTTTAACCTTGACATTGTTGTCTCGGTTATCTGTTGGTTTAGCGTTGGGACTTCTTTCCCCTTGCTTTGGTTTCCTTGTTCGGGTGTTTTCACTAAACACTTGTGATGTTTTAACCTTGACATTGTTGTCTCGGTTATCTGTTGGTTTAGCATTGGGAAGTCATTTCCTTCGCTTTGTTTTGGTGACCCTCAGGTGGTCTTTCATGAGAGTAGTGTTCGTGTACTGTTAGTGATTTGATTGGGTGGTTTCCCTCGCCTACGATGAGAGTGTTAGTGATGTGATTGACCCTATTGATGATAGTATCATGAGGTCGATATGATTTATGGTATGGTGATATGATTGAGGTGATCTAGCCTTTGAGAGGTAGATTTTCCTTAGGAATGGGATGAGGTTTGTTATATATAGATAACGGTTATGTTAGTACACAAGGACGTGAGTACTTTTCCTCCTGTGTTATCGGGGAGCGAGTTATGAATATTCCTTGGTACTAGTGGTGGATTTTGATCCTTGTGGATATTAGAGGTGAGCGTGTTTTCCCTCTGTTGGATTTCTGGTTAGCGTGGCGAGCATGTGATGATTTGTTAGGATTGGACCTGGGTGTCGTGTACCTAGTGTACGTTGGTGAGAGTAGTGTAGACTACCGGTATGAGTACTTAGAGTACGAGTCTTAGTCGTACCTTGTAGAATCTTGTTGTGTATTTATACTTATATATATATACGTGTATATATATATATATCCCCGTTATATACTTATGTACGGTAGTATATGAGCGTGCCTTGAGTTTTGCGTGGATGGGATTAGTTGGGTTATATATATATCTTGCTAGATAGTTTAGCATTACCTAAACTGCCAGAGGATGTAGTAGTTAGAGTATCTTTTCCCACTGAGCTTATTTGCTCACAGGGGAATTTCATTCGCCCCCTGGTATTCCACGCCAGGTTACAGGAAATATACGGCTATGAGCAGGATGCAGTGCAACGACAGCTTTCTTTTGTTTCCTTGTTACAGGTTTTGGAGTTGCGTTGGGTGATGCGGTTACAGTTACAACACGACTGGGTTTGGGGACGATAGGTATCCACTTTCAGTTTCTCTACCCATTGTTATGGGATTGTTATGTATTTTCTTTTGGGAGCCAGTCTGTTGGCATATCCCTGTTGATGTATTCTTTAGTTCCTGTATTTATTCTTTCTGATGGTTATTGTATCTATTCTGCACAGCTAGGTGCTTTACTGTATCTTATTCGAGCATTTATGGCTCTGTTGATTATTAGAGGGTTTGGAGGGGTTTTTGTTTCTTTCCATTATCTCGGCCCTAGTAGGATTGATGAATGTGGGGCTTGGAAGCCATTGTGATTATTGAATTGCTATTGGCAGGTTCTTGTGTTGTGGTTGTTGTCCGGATGTTCCATTTACAAACGGAACTCTGCCGGATTTTCGTTAGATTCCGCTGCTTTGTTTATTATCCATTTGGGTATTAAATATACCATTTCTACCATTAACCCATATGTTTTCTTGGTTAATGATGTCTTAGTTGGTCATTTGTATTAAGGATCACATCCTGGATTCCTCGGATGTCCCTGTTTGGGAGTCTTAGGAATTTAGGAGCGTGTCAGTTGGTATTGGAGGATGCTAGTGAGTTTCTAGCATTCTACTTGACATGGAGTATATTTTTATTGTTATTCCATGTGTCTCTTTGTTGTTGTTGACTCTAGTAGTCGCTTGACTAGCGTCATCCCTTGGAGATTCGCTGATTCTCTAGATTTGAGTTTCGGGAATCTTAGGGGCGTGATAGCGTGGTATCAGATCATTTTACCCTTTCGTGGGTATTTGATGATTGAATTTCGTTGGTTCTCATTTCTTTTTACTTCCGCAATCACTCCCTTAGCTCTTAGGCTTGGGTTTCGGAGTCCTAGGAATTTGGGGCGTGACAGTTGCATTTGGTTAAATAAATGTTGCATTTGGCTGTAACAATGTTGCATTGGGTAAAAGCAATGTTGCAGGGGTTGAATCCCTAAATTAAAAGTTAAAATATCCTATCTTAGCTTTTATGTTAGGGATTTAACCCCTACACCATTCTTTTTACCAAATGCAACATTGCTAAAGCCAAATGCAACATTTCTTTAACCAAATGCAACATCGTTATGTTTTTAAATGTCGTGAATTAAAACCTAATTGAACCCCCAATGTCACGCCCCAAATTCCTAGGACTCCGAAACCTAAGCCTAAGAACTAAGGGAGTGAATGCGGAAGTAAAAAGAAACGAGAACAAATGACCTTCTGTCATCAAACACCCACAAAGGGGTAAAAATGCTCTAATATCATGCTGACACGTCCCTAAAGGGTGACGCAAACCAAGTGACTACTAGAGTCAACAATAACAAAGAAGTACATGGAATAACAATAAGAATATACTCCATGTCAACACGAATACTAAAAACACAAGAGTATCCTCAGATACCAACAGACACACTCCTAAATCCCTAAGACTCCCGAACTGGGACATCCAAGGAATCCAAGATGTGATCCTTAATACGAATGACCAACTAAAACATCATTAACCAAGAAAACACATGGGTTAATGATAGAAATGGTATATTCCATACCCAAATGACTAATAAAACTAAACAGCGGAATCTAACGAAAATCCGGCAGAGTTCCGTTTGTAAATGGAACATCCGGACAACCAAACACAACACAATAACCTGCCCAAAGCAATTCAATAATCACAATGGCTTCCAAGCCCCACATTCATCAATCCTACTAGGGCCGAGGTAGTGGAAAGAAACCAAAACCCCTCCAAACCCTCTAACATCAACAGAGCCACAAATGCTCGAATAAAAATACAGAAAAGCGTCTAGCTGTACAGAATAGATACAATACATCCTGAAAGAATAAATACAGGAAATAAAGATACATCAACAGGGATAGGCCAACAGACTGGCTCCCAAAAGAAATACATGCCAAACCCATAACAAATGGGTAAGGAAAAATGAAAGCAGATACCTATCGTCCCCAAACCCAGTCGTGCCGCAACCGTAACCGCATCACCCAAAACCTGTAACAAGGAAACAAAAGAAAGCTGTCGTTGCACTGCATCCTGCTCATAGCCGTATATTTCCTGCAACCTGGCGTGGGAATACCAGGGGGCAAATGAAATACCCCTGTGAGCAAATAAGCTCAGTAGGAAAGGATACTCTAACTACCACATCCTCTAATAGTTTAGGTAATGCTAAACCACCCAGTGAGATACATAGCCCACAACATAATCCAGCCACGAAAACCCAAGGTACGTGCTCATATGCTACCGTAAATGAATATATATATCAGGGATAAATATATATGTATATATATATATAAGTACATAACGCGAGCCTATAAGATACGACTAAGACTCGTACGTACCCACACCGGTAGTCTACACTACTCTCACCCACATACACTAGGTACACGATACTAGGATCCAATCTAACAATTCCTCAATTACTCACAACACAATTCAGAAAATCCAACAGAGGGAAAACAGACTCACCTCTAATATCCACAAGGATCATAATCCACCACTAGTACCAAGGAATACTCATAACTCACTCCCCGATAACACATGAGGAAAAGTACTCACGTCCTTGCGTACTAACACAACCGTCATCTATATATATATATATATATATATTGTAAATGTACAATATATATATATAACAAACCTCATCCCATTCCTAAGGAAAATCTACCTCTCAAAGGCTAGATCACCTCAATCATATCACCATGCCATAAACCATATCGACCTCATAATACTATCATCAATAGGGTCAATCACATCACTAACACTCTCACTGTAGGCGAGGAAAACCACCCAATCAAATCACTAAGAGTACACGAACTCAACTCACAAGAACGACCACCTCAGGGTCACCAAAGCAAGGCAAAGGAAAAGGCTTCCCAATGCTAAACCAACAGATAACCGAGACAACAATGTCAAGGTTAAAGAACACCACAAGTGTTTAGTGAGAACACTCGGACAAAAGAAACCAATCCACTCGGTATCCATGCCCCTAACACGTGTGACGACTCAAATCACCCAAGTGGTGACATCAACAATAAAGAAAGTGAAAGGCAACACTATATGTGTGCACTGAACAACATAAAGCCTCCTACAGAGACCTAGAAATGATAGGAAGTAAAGGTGAAACAATGGAACACCTTTCAAAACTCTACAGGATGAGATATTGAGAAAGAAGTCTCGAAATCTCAGAATCCCAAGAAAAGTAATAAAATAGTTTTCCTTTCAAGAAACCACATAGTAAAAATGACCGTCTTGCCCCCGGTCTCCGTCAGTTGCCATCACCGGCTTTTAAAAGTTGAAAATCTTTTTAAAGAAGATCCTAAGATCATTTATAAAATACTAAAACTTTTCATTGCTACGGGGGTAGGCGAAAACGGGTTTTTCCTTTTAAATACAAAGAGTTTATTTTTAAAACTTAGAAAACACTGTTTCCGAAGGACAGCCAAATAAGGGTAAACACAACTCCACGGATTCCTATAATGTCCAAGAGGACAAGGAAGGAAGAGTACTACATTGGATTCATGGAACACAACTATCTGTTCCCAACCTCACGAAATCAAATGACAACACCTGGAAAAGGTTCGGCACCACGCCGTAACCGACAACTCAATGAATGACGTGTAAGTCAAAGACATGTACTAGTATACAGAGTACAGTAAAAGAAAGGCTTAGGGGAATGAACTAAGCACTAGAAACAACGCTACGACACCACAGTACCCCAAGTACTTAATAACATCACTTAAACTCCCTAATATCACGAAAAGGGAAAACTAGTGGCCGGTACCACGGGAATAACTAGTCTCAATCAATATCTCTTCCAATTCATTATGACCTCAATTTCACAATTGGTAATTAACAGAATCAAGAGGCCATTTCCACTAAACTAGACAGGTTCAATCACAACCACTTCTAACTGCACTCAAACCTCAAAAGCACGATAAATGATACCTCCCCCTAAGTGGGAAAGAAACATCCAGGGTCAGTAATATGCAACCAACCGAAACCACAAAACTATCACCGCCTTCTCTAAGGCCTCAGATCACAATTGATACTCAATCAATCCCTAACCTCAAATCTCTACAGATAACACATAACTAACCACAGAGGTCACTATGCCAATATACCAAATCTCCCCCAAAGGCACAAGGTAAATAATCACAAGTATAAAGATACACTTTTCATTTATACTTATTTTCTCATTTAATTCATGTTTTCGCATTTATCACTTTCAACTGAGCATTTTATAAAGATATGAATTTAATTTCACAATATTCATACATAACATGCTCCAAAATCCAACAGGTAATAATAACACATATTAAACCTGCTCCAACATCACATGTAATAATATCACGTATACATGTCAAATGAAATCACATAAATGTCATACATATTCAATGTGATTCATACACCACCCTTTGCCCACATCACGTGGTTAACGAATACGCACTCCACCCATTTACAAGGAGAAAGAGTACCGCACTGATTCTTCCCAAGTGTTTTTGACACTACACTTTCAACAAGGAGGACGGTTAGCACGAGACGACCCGTGACCAAAAATCCGTATAACGGATGCACGAGACGACCCGCGACTTCGAGAATGAGACGACTCACCCTATACCCCATTCACAGCTCATTATTCTGTAGGATGGGAACACTCCCTGGCTAGTTGTTGCGACGATTCGACACAAAGACACCCCACATGATTTCACAATCCACATATACCGATACCATGATTTAACACTACATGATATTCTACATATGCATCCAGGTCCAAATGACAATCATGCATCAATCATAAATATGTAATGCATCATATTTATGTAAATACCCACAGGGTAATATATAAATCTCAAAATCTCTTTTCATGCTTTAAAATACAATAAAGCAAGTAAATCATATGAAAACAATTTCATATACCATTCATGTTTTCAAAATATATATTTTCTTTAATTCTTTAGAAAATATTTCAAATTCCCTTATCATGCCTTTAAAATAAATTAAAGCAATTAATTCACGTATCGCAAAGGAACCTAGCACAACGTCTAAGTTTCCACGAATCTCTACTAACTCATTTAATTCTCAAGGGAAATTCTAAGCCATCTATTCCTATTCGATTCATATAGGAAATTATTTAATTACATAGGAAATAATTTAATTAAGTTTCTTAAATTAATTCTTAAGTCCAATTCCGATTCTAAACGAATTATAGATATTTAAATTAACGATTTAATATATCTATATTAAATTAAATAAGGGTTTTGCACCCCTAAACTACTTCAATAATGCGGAGTGAGAAATAAAATTTCCCACCTGAAATTTCGCTTACAGAACTGCCGTTTCGGGCCCACCGTGAACAGTACCGGCGCCCGAATATAACGCCCACTGACCAAAGTCGTCCGAAAAATATATTTAATATGTCCAAAAGACCGCCTTATCGCCCTATTCAATATAATTAAAATTTGTTAGCAATCGATAATTAATTCGGAACAAATCTACAGAAAACGAAACTTACCGAAAATCTGAAATTCCCGGCAAACCGCTCAACGGTTTCGCACGAATTTCGGATATATCGTACACGATACCGAGGCCGAGCTATCCTCCGAAAATCAGCCAAAACATAGCCCAACTCGCCACTGAGTCAGCCCGACTCAGTCCGACTCGCTACTGTTCATCGTCACTACCAACGATATTGTAACACCCCGTGTTATTTTCCTTTTTCCTGAAATTATTTATAATTTTAATTTCAGTAATGACGTCACTTGTTCAAGACGTATTATTTATTCTTGGTATTTGATACCTGTAAATTTTTCGCGTTTAGTTTAAAGTCGACTGGACGACATTCCGGTTTCTCTTTGACGACTACGCGAATTCTTATTCTCGACTACACGGTACCGTTTCGATTAATTCGGTTACGGTATTAGTACTTTTACGGATCCACTGTGAAGCGTATTAATTTACTTTCTCGGTGTTCCGACGTTTGGGTTCTAACCCGGTATAATTAATTGGACGTCCCGTTATTATTTCGGGCTTACGAGATTATGTTCGGATGTTCCCGATAATTATTGGGGTTTATTATATATATATATATATAATTATATATATATATATAATTATATAGAAGTGGGGGTTATTTTGCGATTTTGGAGAAATGAAGGGTTAGTTTTGCAATTAGGTCATATATATATATGTATATATATACACAGACTGTATCTGCTCCACACCTTCTCCTTCACGCTACCACGACTACTCTTCTCCTTCCTCTTCACGCATGGCCGGCCGAACCTATTCTCCACCTCCATTGTTGCCGGTCAGGCAAGAGAGAGAGAGACCGGAACCGGCTGGAGCAAGGGGTCGCACTTGGTGCAGGCGACCGGTTCGCCGCCGCTGTAGCAGCTGCGACGGCGAGGCGGACGACGACGGCAGGGCGGCTACGGCGTGGTGGTCCGGTGGTGGCGGTCTGGCAGTCGCGCACGGTGGCGCAAGGGCAAGGCCGTGGCTGGACAGCCGCGCGTGCGCGTGGCAGGGGCGATCCGGCCAGACCTTGGCCATTTTTTCGGCGACCTTCCAGTGATCGGTTTGAGCCGATTTTCGGTGAGTAGTTTCGTACCTACGTAGTATTCGTCATACTTTAATTTCGTGAATTGACGTTGAATGGTTTGCCCGAAAATCGCATTTATAGGTTATAGATTTCGTTATAGATTTCGTTTGGGTTATTTTAGATTTAACTCAATTAATTAACCGATTATTAATGGGCTTCATATATATCGTATAGGTTGTCGGGACGGACATTTCGATATATTCGAAATAGTTTTTGGACGATTTTGGTCGGCGGGCTTCATATCCGGGCGCCGGTACTGTGTTGTTTCGGGCTGTTCGGTAACGTATAATTAGGTGGGAAATTATATTTCTCACTCCGCATTATTGAAGTAGTTTAGGGGTGCAAAACCCTTATTTAATTTATTATAGATATATTAAATTGCTAGTTTAAATATCTATAAATTGTTTAGGATCAGGATGGGGCTTAGGAATTAATTTAAGAATTTTTTTTAAATTATTCCTATGTGATTAAATAATATTCTTATTTAAATTAAATAAGAATGGACGACTTAGAAACCCTTACGAATTTAAATGGGTTATTAGAGATTCGAAAAGCTTAGACGATGTGCTAGGATCCTTTTGGTATACGTGAAATAATTGTTTAAATTATTTAAAAAGACATGTTAATTGAAATTGAAATATTTTCTAAAGAATTAAAGAAAATATATTGTTTAGAACATGAATCTATTTTCTCACGATTTAAATGCTTTAATATATTTTTAAAAGCATGTACAGAGATTTGAGATTTATGTTGATATTACCATGTGGGTATTTTTATAAATATGGTGCATTACATATTTATGTTGGACATGATTTTGTGCGTACACCATGTATTGTGAGACATGGGTGTTGGTGCATGTGTTGCATGATTTCACCATTTGCAGAGAGATTCATTTGGTGTGGTCTACTTCCTTTGTGCGTGAGGCACGGGTAGACATTTGTGTTTGGATCGTCGTGACAACTGGCCAAGGGGTGCTGCACCCACGGAACTAATCTTCTGAGAACGCAGACGATATAGGGGGAGGACACATAGTCCAAGGCCCTATGTTCACGGCTGGGCCGTGGTGGACGTCTTCCTTGGTTAAAAGTGTGAAGTGTCAAAAGCACTTGGGAAGAACGGGACGATAAGTCTACATTCCTTAGTGTGCTGTATCCTCAGGGGAATGGTAGAGAATGATCCAGTACCCTTGGGAAGGGTGTGTTTTTGTGTGTGTGTACCACAGGCGGTCTGTGAGTACGGTGCGTTGCATATCATCATGTGATTTATTGATATGTATATATATATATGTTGGAGCATGATTATTTATGAATATGCAAAATGAATTCATTTTATAAAATGCTCAGTTGAAAGTGATAAATGTGAAAACGGGAGTTAAAAGCAGTAATTATTAAAGTATAAACGAGGCGTATATCCTTATACTTGTGTTGTATACTTTTGTGCCCGTAGGGGAGGTTAAGTATATTGGTCTGGCGACTTCTGTGGTTAGTTGAAGTTAGAGATGGATTGTAGAATTGAGGTTGAGTTGATGTGGAGTAATGCCTTAGAGAATGTGGTTAATAGTTTTGTAATTATGGTTAGTAGCCTTGTGATTATGGTTAGTAGCCTTGTGATCGTGGTTAGCAGACTGTGGTTAGTAATCTTGTGATTGTGGTTAGTAATTTGGTGATTTTGGTTGGCTGTGTGACTTGTTAGAGATTTGAGATCCGAGATTGATTTTAGTATCAGTTATGATTTGGGGCCTTCGAGAAGGCGGGTGATGAGATTGTGAGTTGTAGTATGGACCTTTAGGTGCCTTTCACTTTTGAGGAATATGTTATCAATTGTAACTGAGATTTTGATTGGGAGATAAGAGGTTATGGTTGAGGTGAGTTCTATTAAGTACTTAGGGTACTGTAGCGTGGTTTATAGTGCTTAGTTCATTCCCCTAAGCATTTCTTGTACTGTGTTTTGTACACTAGTACGTGGTCGTTGACTTGTATGTCATTCCGGGATTCGTTGGTTACGGCGTGGTGCCGAACCTCTTCCATGTGGTGTCATTGTGGAGTTGGAAACGGATGGTTGTCTTCCGTAAGTCCAACGTATCGTTCTTCCTTTGCTGTCTTTTTGGGCATTATAGGAATCTGTAAAGTTGTGTTCGCCCTTATTCGACTGTCTTTCGGAAACGGTGTTTTCTAAACTCTTTATATTTAGAAGGAAAAACCCGTTTTCGCCTACCCCCGTAGCAATGAAAAGCTTTAACACTTTATAAAATGATCTTAGGATCTTCTTTAAAAAGATTTTGAACTTCTAAAAGCCAGTGATGGCAACTGACGGAGACCGGGGGCAAGACGGTCATTTTTACTATGTGGTTCTTAAAAGTAAAACCATTTTATTATTGTCTTGGGATTCTGAGATTTCGAGACTTCTTTCTCAATATCTCATCTGGTAGAGTTTTGAAAGGTGTTCCATTGTTTCACCTTTGTTTCCTATCATGCTTAAGTCTCGGATTGAGGCTTGTTGTTGTTCAGTGCATACATATAGTATTGCCTTTCCCTTTTCTGGGTTGTTGGTATCACCACCTAGGTGATATGAGTTTTTCTTACGTTAGGGGCATGGATGGCAAATGGATTGGTTCGAGTTTTTAAAACCTTTTTCTTAAAAACTATTGAATCCTTGGGATTCATCTTTTTATAACCCTTACTCTCGGCCATTCATTTTTGGTTTCCTTGTTCGATTCTTTCCTAGTCCCCTCTTGGTGTTCCTTCCTTGTTAACTTGTGGTGTTTTAACCTTGACATTGTTGTCTCAGTTATCTGTTGGTTAGCATTGGTTTTTCTTTCTCTTGCTTTGGTTTCCTTGTTCGAGTGTTTTGCTTAAACACTTGGGGTGTTCTTAACCTTGACGTTGTTGTCTCGGTTATCTTTTGGTCTAGCATTGGGACTTCTTTTCCTTGCTTGGGTTCTTGACTCTTACGGGGTTTTTCTCATCCTTAGTGAGAGTGTTGGTGAATTATTGACATTGTTGGAGATAGCAATTGAGGTGTTATGTGGTGATATGATTGAGGTGGCCTAGTCCATGAGAGGTAGATTTTCTCTAGGGATGGGATGAGGGTTGGTATATATACATATTGTGTATATATATATATATATTGATGACGATTGTGTTAGTACGCAAGGACGTGGGTGTTTTCCTTCCTGTGTTATCGGGGTGTAGGATTTGAGCCTTCCTTGGTACTATTGGTGGATTTTGTTTCCTTGTGGATATTAGAGGTGAGTGTGATCTCCTCGGTTGGATCTTCTGAATTGTATTGTGAGTAATTGGTGATTTGTTAGACTGGACCTTAGTATCGTGTACCTAGTGCACGTTGATGAGAGTAGTGTAGACTACTGGTGTTGGGTACTTGGAGTACGAGTTTTAGAGACTCATGTTGTGTATTTATATATATATATATATGTGTATATATATATATATATATTCCCTATATACTTATGTATACTCGTTTACGATAGTATATGAGCGTGTTGACTTGGGTTTGCGTGGATGGGACTAGTTGGGCTATATTTATATCTTATTAGACGGTTTAGCTTTACCTAAACTATCAGAGGATGTGGTAGTTAGGATATCTTTTCCCACTGAGCTTATTTGCTCATAGGGGAATTTCATTCGCCCCCTGGTATTCCACGTCAGGTTGCAGGAATTATACGGCTATGGCAGGATGCGGTGCAATGGCAGTTTTCCTTGGTTTTCTTGTTACAGGTTTGGAGTTGCGTTGGGTGATGCGGTTACGGTTGTAGCACGACTGGGTTTGGGGACGATATGTATCGCTTTCAGTTTCTCTACCTATTGTTATGGGATTGTTATGTATTTTCTTTTGGGAGCCAGTCTGTTGGCATATTCCTGTTGATGTATCTTTTGTTTTCCTGTCTTTATTCTTTCAGGATGTATTGTATCTATTCCGCACAGCTAGGTGCTTTTCTGTATTTTTATTCGAGCAATTGTGGCTCTGTTGATATTAGAGGGTTTGGAGGGGTTTTGGTTTCTTTCCATTATCTCGGCCCTAGTAGGATTGATGAATGTGGGGCTTGGAAGCCATTGTGATTATTGAATTGCTATTGGCAGGTTCTTGTGTTGTGGTTGTTGTCCGGATGTTCCATTTACAAATGGAACTCTGCCGGATTTTCGTTAGATTCCGCTTCTTTGTTTATTATCCATTTGGGTATTAAATATACAATTTCTACCATTAACCCATATGTTTTCTTGGTTAATGATGTCTTAGTTGGTCATTTGTATTAAGGATCACATCCTGGATTCCTCGGATGTCCCTGTTTGGAAGTTTTAGGAATTTAGGAGCGTGTCAGTTGGTATTGGAGGATGCTAGTGAGTTTCTAGCATTCTACTTGACATGGAGTATATTTTTATTGTTATTCCATGTGTCTCTTTGTTGTTGTTGACTCTAGTAGTCGCTTGACTAGCGTCATCCCTTGGAGATTCGCTGATTCTCTAGATTTGAGTTTCGGGAATCTTAGGGGCGTGATAGCGTGGTATCAGATCATTTTACCCTTTCGTGGGTATTTGATGATTGAATTTCGTTGGTTCTCATTTCTTTTTACTTCCGCAATCATTCCCTTAGCTCTTAGGCTCGGGTTTCGGAGTCCTAGGAATTTGGGGCGTGACAAATATGCTCCACCGCTGGCTGTCACTACCAGCTCCGGCGAGCTCGCTGCTGCACGCCGCTTCTGCCTCCAGCTCGCCGTTACTCCGGCGAGCTAACCCACACCTGGGTCGCCACGTCCGGCGACCCCAATTTCTAACCAGGTCGTGCCTGGTGCGCGACCTCCCGGTTTCCCTCTCAATCGGCCTCTCTCGATGTCTCTCTCTCTATATATATATCTCTAACAGATTCCTGATGAAGAAGAGAAGGGAGTGGTTGGTCTCGCAGAGCAGGAGAAAGAAATGAAATAAATAAAAAAATGTATGTTTGTATTTCGTCTCTGCAGACTCGATTAGAGACACTTAGATATATATTTTGGTTAATTACAAAACCAACTCTCATACTTAGCATAATTACACAAGTGACTATCTCATTTTCCAAAATTACTAAAGTAATTCTCTAATTTTCCATATTTACAAAAGTGACTCCCAAGTTTTCCATAGTTACCCATGTGACTCTTATCTCTTGTCAATTCACCTTTTCAACCCCAAGACGATATATATATATATTTAAATCCCGAAATATATATATATTATATATATATATTATATACAATAAATCCCGAAAAATACCGGGAACACCCAAACGTAAATTCGCAAACCCGAATTAATAACGGGACGCCCAATTAAATACACCGGGGTAGAAACCCAAACATCAGAACACCTAACAAGCCCGATCCAATTAAAATGCGTCATTGCCCAGTCGAAGTACTAAACATTAAATGTCAAAAGATACCGCGTAGTCAGTAACAAGAACTCGCATAGTCGTCAAAAAGAAACCGTAAAGTCATCCAGTCGACTTTAAAATTAAACGCGAAAAATTTACAGGTACCAAATACCAAGAATAATTAATACGTCTTGAACAAGTGACGTCATTACTGGAATTAAAATTTAAATAATTTCAGAAAAAAGGGAAAATAACACGGGGTGTTACACCCAAGGTGTAAGGATATTAATTGAAACCATTATAATTAAAAAAAAAACCCTTTTAAAAAATACTAAATACTAAAATAAAATTTAAAAACTTAAATGCAACAAATCTACTTCCAATTGTAAATCGAGGGCAAAACGGTCATTTTATCTCAAATTTTTGCAAAACAAAACATTTCTAAGCTTATTAGTGTAATATTGAATCAGTCAATAGGGGTTGAATTTAGTTTTTCAAAAGTCGAAAAATGGCATAATGTTGGGGTTTTTAGTGGTTTCTACAGTAATCATTGTAGCTATCCGCACCTTACTGCCCAGCACGCGCGATATTTTTCAAAACTTTATATCTGGAGCTACGGAACTTGGATTGAGTCAATTTTTATTGCGTTAGAAAGCTGACTTCTTGAAATTGTATTTAGGCTTTGTAATCACTCAGGTTAAGATATTTTGGGATGAGTTATGTTCATTTGAAAGTGAGGGTACATTTAAACTTTTCGCGACTTTTGTTTCAAAATTCATATTTTTCGGGTCGCTTAAAGGAATTCATTTCCGTTTCTTTCTATGGCCTTCTTAGAGCCTCATTTATCATATATATCTTCAGTTTTTTAATGGTGGTCCAAGCGCCCCGGTTTTGGCACCCGAACTCGTGTTTTACCCGGATTTGTTTAATTCTTCCGCACTTCGTCATTTTCCACGTTTCTCGGACCCATTTCAAAACCCGAGAAATATCGGGGTGTGAGAATTAAAATTAAAAAACCATTTTAGCAAGTACTAAATACTATCTAGTGTAATCAAAACTTAAACCATTGAATTTATATTTTTTTCGACTTTTATATATATATTTTCAATTTTTATATATTATTTTTGAATTTTTTATGTTTTTTTTTAATTTTATATTTTTTTCAAAATTTATATATTTATTTAAGAATTTTTTTTATTTTTCTCCAATTTTATATTTATTTTCGAATTTGAATTTTTTTCAAAATTTATTATATATGTTTTAGAATTTTATATGTTTGTTTAGAAATTTATATATTTGTTTCAAAATGTAAATGTTTCTAAGATTTGAAAATACATTAAACGGACAAAAGAGTTTTCCTAATCATTAAAAGAGGTAATAATGACATTTCAGAGTTAAAGTTAAGATTCTTAAGTGTCACGCCCCAAATTCCTATGACTCCGAAACCCGAGCCTAAGAGTTAAGGGAGTGAATGCCGAAGTAAAAAGAAACGAAACAAATGACATTCAGTCATCAAACACCCACAAAAGGGTAAAAGTGCTCTAATATCATGCTGACACGTCCCTAAATTCCTAAGACTCCCGAACTAGGACATCCAAGGGATCCAAGATGTGATCATTATGATGAACAACCAACTAAGATATCATTAGCTATGAAAACGTATGGAATAATGATAGAACGGTATATTTCATACCCAAATGAAAAATAAACAAAGCAGCGGAATCTAACGAAAATCCGGCAGAGTTCCGTTTGTAAATGGAACATCCGGACAACCAACCACAACACAATAACCTGCCAATAGCAATTCAATAATAACAATGGCTTCCAAGCCCCACATTCATCAATCCTACTAGGGTCGAGGTAATGGATAGAAACCAAAACCTCTCCAAACCCTCTAACATGAACAGAGCCACAAATACTCGAATAAGAATACAGAAAAGTGTCTAGCTGTACAGAATAGATACAATAACATCCTAAAAGAATAAATACAGGAAATAAATGATACACCGATAGGGATATGCTAACAGACTGGCTCCCAAAAGAAATAAATGACAATCCCACAAAACATAGGTAAGGAAGCTAACAGAAGACAACTACCGTCCCCAAAACTAGTCGTGCTGCATCCGTAACCGCATCACCCAACGCAACTCCAAAACCTGTAACAAGAAACTAAAGAAAACTGTCGTTGCACTGCATCCTGCTCATAACCGTATGTTTCCTGCAACCTGACGTGGAATACCAGGGGGGCAAATGAAATTCCCTTCGTGAGCAAATAAGCTCAGTGGGAAAAGATACTCTAACTACCACATCCTCTGGCAGTTTAGGTAATGCTAATTATCTATCAAGATATAAATAGCCCAACTAATCTCATCCACGCAAAACCCAAGACACGCGCTCATATACTACCGTACGTAAGTATATAACGGGGATATATATATATACACACATATATATATATATATATATATATATATATAAGTATACATGTATAAGTATGCAACCTGAGTCTACAAAGTACAACTACGGCTCATACTCCCAGTACAAACACCAGTAGTCTACACTACTCTCTCCAATGTACATTAAGTACCCGACACTCAGGTCAAATCTAACCAAGTCATAACGTGCTCACCACCCTAACCAGAAACTTCAAACAGAGGGAAAACACACTCACCTCTAATGTCCACAAGGATCAAAATCCACCACTCAGCATCCATGCCCCTAACATGTGTAACAACTCAAATCACCTAGGTGGTGACATCAACAACCCAGAGAAAAGGAAAGGCAACTGTAACGTCCGGTATTTTACGGGTTAATTTAAAATTTTTATTTAAACAATTAAGTGCTTATGTGTTTAATGTGTTTAATTATTTTAACATGCTTTACATGTTTTACGTGGTATAAAAATTGTACGTAGCATGTTGTATTTCCATTTTGAAATTTATGAAAATTATTGAGAACGATTTCGGGAAAGAAATGACCGAGGGGTAAATGGGTAATTTCACATTTGAAGCACTTAGTGGAAAGTGTAGAGATTTTGGGTAAGAATTAGGGCATTAGTGATATTTGTGTAATTAGAGAGGATGACAAGATGACAAGGGGTAAAAGGGTATTTAAGAGTCTTGATGGCACTCTTGTAATTAACTCCAACTTTGGATGAATTTGGTCATTTCCAACTTTCATGTGTTGTCTCATTCCTAACCCTTGATCTCATTCTCCCATCTTTGTTTTAAGCCCTTGGATCATAAGGCCTTGTTTGGTTGGCACTTAAATGGAATAATCCATTATTGTTGGTCATCCACTTGGCAAGACTTTTTCTCAACCATTGGATGGTTATTTGATTTCCATCTTTTTTCTAAGCCCTTGGATGATAAGGCCTTGTTTGGAAAAATAATGAGTTTTGTGATTTGTGTAATAAGTCTTCCACTTGGCAAGACTTATTCCTAGCCCTTGGATTCATTTCCTTTTCCCCCATATTCATTTTGAACCTTTGAATGGTGAGAAGAGTGAGTGGAGAATATCTACACTTATGAGTTTCTCTCATTTGCAAGACTTCATCTCTTCATCTCTATTTCCTTTATAAGTTTTCTCTCTTGCTCTCTCATTCCATCCTTGCTTGGTGTGGTCTAGAATGGTGTTCTTGAGCTATTTTGGTAAGTTTCTCTCCTATTCTAGGGTTTTGTTCACAAGAACCCTAGCTTCCAAGTTCATGAATTCTTTTGTGTTAGTATTGATTTTACTCTTCCTTTTTATTCATGTTTATGGAAGGTTGAGTTCCTTTTCCAACTACCAAGTGAGTTCCAATTATGGTAGCTTGTGACTTCGTCTTGTGAAGAAGCTATAGGTGAGTTCATAGTCTTTTGATCTCTTGAATTCATTTTTTTCATGAAACCCTAATTTAGTACTCATTAGGGTTAGAGTTGATTCTTGTGGTTGGAGCCACAAGGATGATTTTTGGTCTTTTGTGACGCCATAAGTAAATCTTGTTGTTTGTGTGGTATATTGATAGTTGGAAGCTAATCTATTGAGCCTTTGGAGGAATAGCTTGAGTACCTCTTTGGGGCATCCTTGAAATAGCTTGTTTGGAATTGAGGTAGGGGAAAAACGATTTGTGTTTGTCTTTGTATGAGGGTGTGTGTGTCTATGTGTATATATGCCGTATATATATATGCAAGTTGGTCTTGATAGTTTAAACTATGAAATAGGCCTTGAGAACATGAATTGTGATATAAATTATGTTGTGATTATTGCTTAACAAATGTTAAATTGTAAGCCTTGTGGGAAATTGAACACAATATAATGCTATTTGATAGAAGCATGTATTGTGATGGCATATGGTTATGATAAGAACCTTTATGCATTTTGGGGTACACCATGTAGTGTCAAAAGCACGGGTGTAGGGTTTATACGGATTATGTATTCGTATGTGTATATATAGTCGTGTGTCGAATCGTCGCAACAACTGGCCAGGGGGTGTTCCCATCCTACGGAATAATGAGCCGTGAATGGGGGGTATAGGGTGATTCGTCTCATTCTCAAAGTCGCGGGTCGTCTCGTGCATTCGTTATACGAATCTTTAGGCACGGGTCGTCTCCTGCCAACCGCCTTCCTTGTTGAAAGTGAAATGTCAAAAACACTTGGGAAGAATCGGTGCGGTACTCTTTCTCGTTATAAATGAGTAGGGTATAAATTCGTTAACCTATATTGGGCAAGCGCATATTATGGGGTGTGTTGAGTTATATTACACTTGAACTATCTCATATGTATGATTATGTTATTGATGTTGTTGAAGCATGCTATAATTGTAGTAAATTATGTTGTGAGCATGTTGGAGAAACTTATTTGTTGGGTTCGATGGGGTTCCGGATTGGTGTGAGAGCCATGTGGAATAAGAGACCGACCTAGGGTTAGTGGCATGAACCTTGGTTGGGTTGAACCACTCGGACTACCGAGATGGAGGCAATGACGCTTCCTCTACTGGGCTAGTGAGCTCACCCCACGCCTTATATATTTTTCAGGTGATGATCCCGTTGGGAGGGTTCCGTAGTCTCTCCGTGGACGTGTGGATGTATGTCCGCCCTTTTGTGCATGGGAGGCGGACCACACTTTTATTTTGTTGGGCATTAGGTCGGTAAATATGTTCATTTTTCACATGCAAAACCAACTTGTAAAACTACTTAATTTTTTTCCGGATAGCATGTTAGCCGAGGTTTTATTATCGATGTATATCCCTTGGAGCGCTATGCGCGGGGATTATATTATTTTGGTGCACTTCGGTGCCGGAAATGTAAGACTAGTTCGTATTATGAAAACTATGTCCTATTTTGCCTTGGTGCGGCGTAATCATTAAATGTATAAATTATTTTATCTTGAGTATGATGTGAATAATAGTTATAGAATGTGGTTATTAGGTGTCCGGACGAAAACGACATTTTTCTTGGCTTTCAAACAAACCCTTTTGTTTTGAACGGAAAAATCCATTTTCGCCTACCCCCGTAACCCCGGTAAAATTTCCTTGTTTTTAGAAATGGATTTAATTAAATTCATTATCTTAGAGATTTCAAACTTTAGAAACCGGCGGTAGTTAAAAACGGAGACCGGGGGCAAGACGGAAGATTTTATGAAAACTTACAAAAAAATCATATTTCAAACTTTAGAAACCGACGGTAGTTAAAAACGGAGACCGGGGGCAAGACGGAAGATTTTATGAAAACTTACAAAAAAATCATTTTTTGCTAAGTTTACGTTTTTCACGTTTCCCGATGTCACGCCCCAAATTCCTAGGACTCCGAAACCCGAGCCTAAGAACTAAGGGAGTGAATGCGGAAGTAAAAAGAAACGAGAACCAAAAGACATTCAGTCATCAAACACCCATAAAGGGTTGCAATGAATGCCCAGATACCATGTTGTCACGCCCCTAAAGGGTTACACAAACCAAGCGACTACTAAAGTCAACAATAACAAAGAAGTACATGGAATAACAATAAAAATATACTCCATGTCAAGTAGAATGCTAGAAACTCACTAGCATCCTTCAATACCAACTGACACGCTCCTAAATTCCTAAGACTCCCAAACAGGGACATCCGAGGAATCCAGGATGTGATCCTTAATACAAATGACCAACTAAGACATCATTAACCAAGAAAACATATGGGTTAATGGTAGAAATTGTATATTTAATACCCAAATGGATAATAAACAAAGCAGCGGAATCTAACGAAAATCCGGCAGAGTTCCGTTTGTAAATGGAACATCCGGACAACAACCACAACACAAGAACCTGCCAATAGCAATTCAATAATCACAATAGCTTCCAAGCCCCACATTCATCAATCCTAATAGGGCCGAGGTAGTGGAAAGAAACCAAAACCTCTCCAAACCCTCTAACATCAACAGAGCCACAAATGCTCGAATAAAAAAAATACAGAAGATCACCTAACTGTGCGGAATAGATACAATACATCCTGAAAGAATAAATACAGGAAATAAAAGATACATCAGCAGGGATAGGCCAACAGACTGGCTCCCAAAAGAAATACATGGCAAACCCATAACAAATGGGTAAGGAAAACTGAAAGTAGATACGTATCGTCCCCAAACCCAGTCGTGCCGCAACCGTAACCGCATCACCCAACGCAACTCCAAAACCTGTAACAAGGAAACAAAAGAAAGTTGTCGTTGCACTGCATCCTGGTCATAGCCGTATGTTTCCTGCAACCTGGCGTGTGAATACCAGGGGGCAAGTGAAATACCCCTGTGAGCAAATAAGCTCAGTGGGAAAGAATACTCTAACTACCACATCCTCTGATAGTTTAGGTAATGCTAAACCACCCAGTGAGATACATAGCCCACAACATAACCCAGCCACGAAAACCCAAGGCACACGCACTCATATACTACTGTACGTAAGTATATAACGGGGATATATATATATATACACGTATACATGTATAAGTATGCAACCTGAGTCTACAAGGTACAACTACGGCTCATACTCCAAGTACCAAAACCGGTAGTCTACACTACTCTCATCAACATATACTAAGTGCACAACTCCTGAGTCAAACCTCACAAATCATCAATTACTCACAACACAAATCAGAAGATCCAATAGAGGAGATCACACTCACCTCTAATATCCACAGGAAACAAAATCCACCACTAGTACCAAGGAAGGCTCAAATCCCACACCCCGATAACATAGGAAGGAAAATATCCACGTCCTTGCGTACTAACACAACCATCATCAATATATATATATATAACAAACCTCATTCCATTTCTAGAGAAAATACACCTCTCAAGTACTGGGTCACCTCAATTATATCACTTCCTCAATACCATGAATCACATCACCACATTAACCTCATAACACTATCATCAATGGGTCAATCACATCACTAACACTCTCACTGTAGGTGAGGAAAACCACACGATCAAGTCACTATGAGTAGACGAACTCAACTCACGAGAACGACCACCTAAAGGTCACCAAAACAAGGCAAAGGGATGGAATTCCCAATGCTAATCAACAGCTAACCAAGACAACAACGTCAAGGTTAAGAATACCCGAACAAGGAAGAACACCACAAGTGAACAAGGAAAGAACACCAAAAGTGAACAAGGAAACCAAAAACGAATGGCCGAAAGTGAAAGTAATGAAAAGATGAATCCCAGAGATTCAATAGTTTTTAAGAAAAATGTTTCTAAACTCGAACCAATCCATTTGGTATCCATGCCCCTAACATAAGAAAAACTCCTATCACCTAGGTGGTGACATCAACAACCAAGAAGAAAGGAAGGGCAACACTATATGTGTGCACTGAACAACACCAAGCCTCAAACCCGAGACTTAGAAATAATAGGAAGCAAAGGTGAAACAATGGAACACCTTTCAAAACTCTACAGGATGAGATATTGAGAAAGAAGTCCCGAAATCTCAGAATCCCAAGAAAAGTAATAAAATGGTTTTACTTTTAAGAACCACATAGTAAAAATGACCGTCTTGCCCCCGGTCTCCGTTAGTTGCCATTACCGGCTTTTAGAGTTAAAAATCCTTTCAAAGAAGATCCTAAAATTATTTTATAAAGTGTTAAAACTTTTAGTTGTTACGGGGGTAGGCGAAAACGGGTTTTTCCTTTTAAATACAAAGAGTTTATTTTAAAACTTAGAAAACACCGTTTTCGAAATGACCGCCACATAAGAATGAACACCACTACAAGGAATCCTATAATGTCCCGAAAGGACAATAAAGGAAGAACAACACGTTGGACTCACGGAAGACAACCATCCATTTCCAACTCCACGAAATCAATGATGACACAAGGAAGAGGTTCGGCACCACGCCGTAATCAACAACTCAAGGAGTGACATGGAAGTCAACGATATGTACTAGCGTACAAATACAGTACAAGAAATGCTTAGGAGAATGAACTAAGCACGAGGAACAACCCTACCGTACTCCAAGTACTTAATGAAATCACCTCAACTACAACCTCTTCTAACCAAACCAAAATCTCAAATACAATTTCATCACCCACATTCTCTAAGGCCTCAATTCATAACTGATATTAAAATCAATCTCGAACAAGGTCACACAGCTAACCAAAATCACCAAACTACTAACCACAATCACAAGGCTACTAATCACAATCACAAGGCTACTAACCACAATTACAAAACTATTAACCACATTCTCTAAGGCATTACTCCACATCAACTCAACCTCAATTCTACAATCCATCTCTAACTTCAACTAACCACAGAAGTCGCCAGACCAATATACTTAACCTCCCCTACGGGCACAAAAGTATACAACACAAGTATAAGGATATACGTCTCGTTTATACTTTAATAATTTCTGCTTTTAATTCACGTTTTCACATTTATCACTTTCAACTGAGCATTTTATAAAATGAATTCATTTTGCATATTCATAAATAATCATGCTCCAACATATATATATATACATATCAATAAATCACATGATGATATGCAACGCACCGTACTCACAGACCGCCTGTGGTACACACACACAAAAACACACCCTACCAAAGGGTCCTGGATCATTCTCCACCATTCCCCTAAGTCTGCAGGCTCACTAGGGAATGTGGACTCATCGTACCGTTCTTCCCAAGTGCTTTTGACACTTCACACTTTTAACCAAGGAAGACGTCCACCACGACCTAGTCGCGCACATAGGGCCTTGGACTATGTGTCCTCCCCCTATCGTCTCAGTTTCTCAGAAGATTAGTTCCGCGGGAAGCGAGAAACACCCCCTGGCCAGTTGTTTCGACGATCCAAACACAAACGTCTACTCGTGCCCCACGCACAAAGGAAGTAGACCACACCAAATGAATCTCTCTGCAAATGGTGAAATGATGCAATACATGCACCAACACCCATGTCTCACAATACATGGTGTACACAAATAAATCATGTCCAACATAAATATGTAATGCACCATATTTATGAAAATACCCACATGGTAATATCGACATAAATCTCGAATCTCTGTACATGCTTTTTAAAATTATATTAAAGCATTTAAATCGTGAGAAAATAGATTCATGTTCTAAACAATATATTTTATTTAATTCTTTAGAAAATATTTCAATTTCAATTAACATGTCTTTTTAAAATAATTTAAACAATTATTTCATGTATACCAAAAGGATCCTAGCATATCGTCTAAGCTTTTCGAATCTCTAATAACCCATTTAAATTCGTAAGGATTTCTAAGCCGTCCATTCTTATTTAATTTAAATAAGAATATTATTTAATCATATAGGAATAATTTAATAAATTTTCTTAAATTAATTCCTAAGTCCATTCCGATTCTAAACAATTTATAGATATTTAAACTAGCAATTTAATATATATATTAAATTAAATAAGGGTTTGCACCCCTAAACTACTTCAATAATGTGGAGTGAGAAATATAATTTCCCACCTAATTATACGTTACCGAACAGTCCGAAATAGCACAGTACCGGCGCCCAAATATGAAGTTCGCCGACCAAAATCGTCCGAAAACTATTTCGAATATATCGAAATGTCCGTCTCGACAACCTATACGATATATACGAAGCCCATTAATAATCGGTTAATTAATTGGGTTAAATCTAAAATACCCCAAACGAAAACTATAACCTATCAATGCGATTTCCGGGCAAACCGTTTATCGTAAATTCACGAAATTAATATATGACAAATACTACGTAGGTACCAAACTACTCACCGAAAATCGGCTCAAACCGATCACCGGAAGGTCGCCGAAAAATTGGTCAAAGCTCCGGCCGACTCGTCCCTGTCCACGCGTTGCTACGCGAACCAGCGCCTCCAGTCCCGGCGACCCACGCCGCTCGTGCCGCCGCCTCGCGCCACCTCGAACCGCCGCCGCCCTTCAGTCGTCGTCGCAGCTCGACCCTGCTCCAGCCGCCGCCTCTCGCCGCGTCCACGCGCGGCTGTCCAGCCGCGACCTTGCCCTTGCGCCACCGTGCACGACCACTACTGGACCGCCATGCCGCCGCCGCTGTCAACCCAGCAGACCCTCGCCGTCGTCGCTGTCGTCAATAGGCGACCGCCACGTCTGCTTCTCCCTCCTGCGCAGCCGAACCTCCCTCTCTCTCTGTGAACGATCATCCTTGTAGATGGAGAAGGAGTGCAGCTTCGTCAATGGCGAAGATGAAGAAGAATGAAGGAGTATAGCCGGTCATGGTGCAGAGAGAAGGAAGAGAAATGGTCGGTTGCGTGAAGAGAATGAGAAAGCAGGGAACATGTCTGTGGTTGTGTGTACAAGTATACATATATATGTACTAATTCCAAAACTAACCCTCAACTTATCCATAATTGCAGAATGACCCAACTTTAATATATATATATATATTGTAACACCCCGTGTTATTATCCTTTTTTCTGAAATTATCTTTGATTTAATTTCGGTAAGGACGTCACTTGTTCATGACGTATTATTTATTCTTGGTATTTGATACCTGTAAATTTTTCGCGTTTACTTTTAAAGTTGACCGGATGACTTTACGGTTTCTCTTTGACAACTACGCGAGTTCTTGTTGTTGACTACACGGTATCGTTTCGACATTTAAACGTTTAGTACTTCGACTGGATCACGACACATTTTAATTGGTCGGGCTTGTTTAAGTGTTCCGACATTTGGGTTTCTACCCCGATATAATTAATTGGACGTCCCGTTATTATTTCGGGCTTACGAAATTATGTTTGGGCGTTCCCGATAATTATTGGGGTTTACTGTATATATATATATATATATATATATATATATATTTAATTATATATATATTGAAGTGGGGTCATTTCGCAATTATGGATAAGTTGAGGGTTAGTTGTGCAATTAGTACATATATATGTATATATGTATACGCTACAACAGACCTGCTACTCCTCCTCTACACGCCATCAGACGAACCAGCTACTCTCCCTCTCTTTTCCTTCCCTCGGCAGCAACAACTCCCTCACGTCTCCATCCTCCATGGTCGCCGGTCAGGCGAGAGAGAGAGAGAGAGAATCGCCGGTCATGGCGAGAGAGGAAGAGCAGAGTCGGCTGAGGGATGACCGTCGGTTGCAGCTGGTCGGGAGCAGTGACGGCGAGGGGCTGCTGGGCTGTGGACGAAGGCAGCGCTGGTGGCGAGAGGCGGCGGCACGGGCGGCGTGAGTCGTCGGAACGGGAGGCGCACTGGTTCGCGCATGGACGCGTGGACAGGGGCGAACCCGGCTGGACCTTGGCCAATTTTTCGGCGACCTTCCGGTGATCGGTTTGAGCTGATTTTCGGTGAGTAGTTTCGTACCTACGTAGTATTCGTCATATATTAATTTCGTGATTTTAGGATGAACGATTTGCCCGGAAATCGCATTTATAGGTTATAGTTTTCGTTTGGGGTATTTTAGATTTAATCCAATTAATTAACCGATTATTAATGGGCTTCATATATATCGTATAGGTTGTCAAGACGGACATTTCGATATATTCGAAATAATTATTGGACGATTTTGGTCGGCGGGCTTCATATTAGGGCGCCGGCACTGTGCTGTTTCGGACTGTTCGGTAACGTATAATTAGGTGGGAAATTATGTTTCTCACTCCGCATTATTGAAGTAGTTTAGGGGTGTAAAACCCTTATTTAATTTAATATAGATATTTTAAATCGCTAATTTAAATATCTATAATTCGTTTAGAATCAGAATTGGACTTAGGGATTAATTTAAGAAAATTAATTAAATTATTCCCTATGTGATTATATTAATTCCTATCTTAATTGAATAGGAATATGCGGCTTAGAAATTCTCTTGAGAATTAAATGAGCTAGAAGATTTTGTAAACGTTGGACGTGAGAGACTTAGACGTTATTCTAGGTCCCCTTTTATTACGTGGATGATCTGTGTAAATTATTTTAAAAAGACATGTTAATTGAAATTGAAATATTTTCTAAAGAATTAAAGAAAATATATTGTTTAGAACATGAATCTATTTTCTCACGATTTAAATGCTTTAATATATTTTTAAAAGCATGTACAGAGATTTGAGATTTATGTTGATATTACCATGTGAGTATTTTTATAAATATGGTGCATTACATATTTATGTTGGACATGATTTATTTGTGTACACCATGTATTGTGAGATATGGGTGTTGGTGCATGTAGTGCATGTGTTCACCATTTGCAGAGATTCATTTGGTGTGGTCTACTTCCTTTGTGCGTGGTGCACGAGTAGACGTTTGTGTTTGGATCGTCGAAACAACTGGCCAGGGGGTGCTTCTTGCTCCCACAGAACTAAAAAGCTGAGAAACGCAGATGATAGGGGGAGGACATATCGTCCAAAGCCTATGCGCACGACCGCGCCGTGGGTGGACGTCTTCCTTGGTTAAAAGTCTGAAGTGTCAAAAACACTTGGGAAGAACGGTGCGATGAGTCCACATTCCCTAGTGAGCTGCAGACTTAGGGGAATAGTGGAGAATGATCCAGGACCCTTTGGTAGGGTGTGTTTTTGTGTGTGTGTACCACAGGCGGTCTGTGAGTACGGTGCGTTGCATATCATCATGTGATTTATTGATATGTATATATATATGTTGGAGCATGATTATTTATGAATATGCAAAATGAATTCATTTTATAAAATGCTCAGTTGAAAGTGATAAATGTGAAAACGGGAATTAAAAGCAGTAATTATTAAAGTATAAACGAGACGTATATCCTTATACGTGTGTTGTATACTTTGTGCCCGTAGGGGAGGTTATGTATTGGCATAGTGATCTATGTGGCTAGTTGAGGCTAGTGGTGGACCGTAGGCTTGACCTTGAGTTGAGGCCTTAGAGATTGTGGTTCGTAGCCTCAGAGATGTTGTTAGTAGTCTTGTGATTGTGATTAGTAGTTTTGTGGTTGTAGTTAGTTGTGTGATATCTTTAGAGATTTGAGATCATTAATTGATTTAGTATCAATTGTAATTGAGGCCTTAGATAAGGTGGTTGATGTGATTGTGGTCTTAGTAGATGGGGTAGTATAGACCCTTAAGTGTTTTTCATTCTTTTGAGGAATGGGTAGAGGTCATGATTGAAGTGATTTTATTAAGTATTGGAGTATTGTAAGTGTAACACCCCGTGTTATTATCCTTTTTACTGAAATTATTTTTGATTTAATTTCGGTAATGACGTCACTTGTTCATGACGTATTATTTATTCTTGGTATTTGATACCTGTAAATTTTTCGCGTTTAGTTTTAAAGTCGACTGGATGACTTTATGGTTTTTCTTTGACGACTACGCGAATTCTTGTTGTCAATTACACGGTCTCGTTTCGACGTTAGTTTATTCAACGTTTAATGATTAGTGTTTCGATTGGATGACGACGCATTTTAATTGGACCGGGCGTTTAGTGTTCCGACGTTTGGGTTTCTACCCCAGTATATTTAATTGGGCGTCCCGTTATTGTTTCGGGCTTACGAGATTATGTTTGGACGTTCCCGATAATTATTGGAATTTATGGTTTATATATATATATTTAATTACAATTAAATATATAAATAGTGTTGGGATTTATTATATATATATATATTGGAGTGGGGTTATTTTGCGATTATGGATATTTAGAGGGTTGTTTTTGTAATTAGGTCTTATATAGGTATATGTATACACGACCTGCTGAACCACATCTTTTTCTTCACGCTACCCACGGCTGCTTCTTTTTCCTCTCCCTGATGAACGACCGAGCAGCTCCTCTCCTTCATCACCATGTTCGCCGGTCATGGCAAGAGAGAGAGAGAGAGAGAGAGGCCGGCCGGAGGGAGGCGCGGCGGTGGTCGCAGCTGGTCGCCATAGGAGGCGCGACTCGAGCTGGAGCAGCGGCGACCGAGCTGGGTCGGCGGTTCGCGGTGGTCGTCGGTTGAGCTGGAAGGCGGCGCAGGGTCGGCGAGGAGCTGCGGCTGGTGGCGCAGTCGTGCAGGGGCGGAGCAGTCCGAACGACAGGGATGACTCCGGCTGAGCTTCGGCCAATTTTTCGGCGACCTTCCGGTGATCGGTTTGAGCCGATTTTCGGTGAGTAGTTTCGTACCTACGTAGTATTCGTCATATATTAATTTCGTGATTTTACGTTTAACGATTTGCCCGGAAATCGCATTTATAGGTTATAGTTTTCGTTTGGGGTATTTTAGATTTAACCCAATTATTTAACCTATTGTTAACGGGCTTCGTATATATCGTATAGGTTGTCGAGGCGGACATTTCGATATATTCGAAATATTTTACGAACGACTTTGGTCGGTGGGCGTTATATTCGGGCGTCGGTACTGTTCACGGTGGGCCCGAAACAGCTATTCTGTAAGCGTAATCTCAGGTGGGAAATTATATTTCTCACTCTGCATTATTGAAGTAGTTTAGGGGTGCAAAACCCTTATTTAATTTAATATAGATATATTAAATCGTTAATTTAAATATCTATAATTCGTTTAGAATCGGAATTGGACTTAGGAATTAATTTAAGAAAATTAATTAAATTATTTCCTACGAGATTAAATATATTCCTAATTGAATTGAATAGGAATAAGCGGTTTAGAAATTCCCTTGAGAATTAAATGATTTAGTAGAGATTCGTGAAAACTTAGACGTTGTGCTAGGTTCCCTTGCGAGACGTGAATTAATTGCTTTAATTATTTTAAAGGCATGATAAGGGAATTTGAAATATTTTCTAAAGAATTAAAGAAAATATATATTTGAAAACATGAGTTGTATATGAAATTGTTTTCATATGATTTAAATGCTTTATTGTATTTTAAAAGCATGTTAAAAAGAGATTTCGAGAATTATATTGGATTCATGTGGATATTATATATAAATATGATGCGTTACGTATTTATATTGAGAAATGATTGTCATTGAAACCTAGATGCATATAGTGTTGGTATATGCGGTTTATGAAATCATATTTATGTTGATGCATGATTGTCATTTGGACCTGGATGCATATTGAGAATATCATGTAGTGTTAAATCATGGTATTGGTATATGTGAGTTGTGAAATCATGTGGGGTGTCTTTGTGTCGAATCGTCGCAACAACTGGCCAGGGGGTGTTCCCATCCTACAGAATAATGAGCTGTGAATGGGGTATAGGGTGAGTCGTCTCATTCTCGAAGTCGCGGGTCGTCTCGTGCATTCGTGTTGACGAATCTTTGGTCACGGGTCGTCTCGTGCAAACCGTCTTCCTTGTTGAAGTGAGAAGTTTCAAAATCACTTGGGAAGTACCGGTGCGACCCTCTGTTAGCTCATATTTATGGGTAGAGTGCGTATTCGTTAACCTATGATAGGGCAAAGTGTGGTGTTGAGTCACATTATATTTGCATGGCATTTATGTGATTTCATTTGACATGTATACGTGAGATTATTACATGTGTCGTTGGAACATGTTTAATATGTGTTATTATTGCCTATTGGATTTTGGAGCATGTTATGTATGAATATTGCGAATTTAAATTCATATCTTTGTAAAATGCTCAGTTGATAATGATTAACGTGAAAGAAAATGATTACATGTGGTAATAGATCAAGTATAATGAAATGCTTATTTTATACTTGTGAGTATATATATACTTTCGTACCCTTGGGAGAGGTTAAGTATATTGACATAGTGACCTTGTGGTTAGTTGCGGTTAGTGATGAACTGCAGAGATGATTTGGAGTTGATGCCTTAGAGAAGGCGGGGTTAATAGTTTGGTGATTGTGGTTGGCTGTGTGACCTTGTTAGAGATTGGAGGTTAGAGATTGATTTTAGTATCAGTTATGAATTGGGGCCTTCGAGAAGGCGGGTGATGAGATTGTGAGTTGTAGTATGGACCTTTAGGTATCTTTCACTTTTGAGGAATAGACTATCAACTGAAGTCGAGATTTTGATTGGTGAGAAGAGGTTATGGTTGAGTGACTTGACTTTATTAAGTACTCGAGGTACTGTAGTTTGACAAACTTGGTTCTAGTGCTTAGTCCCTTCCCTTAAGCATTCCTGGTACTGTGTTTTGTACACTAGTACGTGGTCGTTGACTTGTATGTCATTCCTTGAGTTGTCGGTTACGGTGTGGTGCCGAACCTCTTCCTCGTGGTGTCATTTGAATTGGTGGAGTTGGAACGGATGGTTGTCTTCCGTGAGTCCAACGTGTTGCTCTTCCTTTACTGTCCTCTCGGACATTACAGGAATTCATAGAGTTGTGTTTCTCTTATTTGACTGTCATTTCGAAAACGGTGTTTTCTAAACTCTTTGTATTTAAAAGGAAAAACTCGTTTTCGCCTACCCCCGTAGCAACTAAAAGTTTTAACACTTTATAAAATGATCTTAGGATCTTCTTTAAACAAAGATTTTAACTTCTAAAAGTCGGTGATGGCAACTGACGGAGACCGGGGGCAAGACGGTCATTTTTACTATGTGGTTTCTTAAAAGGAAAACTATTTTATTACTTTTCTTGGGATTCTGAGATTTCGAGACCTCTTTCTCAATATCTCATCCTGTAGAGTTTCGAAAGGTGTTCCATTGTTTCACCTTTGCTTCCTATCATTTCTAAGTCTCGGGTATGAGGCTTGGTGTTGTTCAGTGCACACATATAGTGTTGCCCTTTCTTTCTTCTTGGTTTTTGACGTCACTACTTAGGTGATTCGAGTTGTTCCACATGTTGTGGGCATGGATACTGAGTGGATTGGGTTCCTTGTCCAAGTGTTCTCCTTAAACACTTGTGGTGTTTTAATCTTGACATTGTTGTCTCGGTTATCTGTTGGTTTAACATTGGGAAGTCTTTTCCCTTGCTTTGTTTCGGTGACCATTGGGTGGTCGTTCTTGTGAGTTGAGTTCGCGTACTCTTAGTGATTTGATTGGTGGTTTTCCCTCGCCTACAGTAAGAGCGTTAGTGATGTGATTGACCCTATCGATGATAGTATTATGAGATCGATGTGATTTATGGTATGGTGATATGATTGAGGTGATCTAGCCTTTGAGAGGTAGATTTTCCTTAGGAATGGGATGAGGTTTGTATTATATATATATATATATATATTGTACATTTACAATATATATATATATATAGACGATGATTGTGTTAGTACGCAAGGACGTGAGTACTTTTCCTCCTGTGTTATCGGGGAGTGAGTTATGAGTATTCCTTGGTACTAGTGGTGGATTTTGATCCTTGTGGATATTAGAGGTGAGTGTGATTCCCTCTGTTTAGATTTTCTGGTTAGCGTTGTGAGCGCTGGATGATTGGTTAGATTTGACATTAGTGTCGTGTACCTAGTGTACGCTGGTGAGAGTAGTGTAAACTACTGGTGTTAGTACTTGGAGTACGAGTCTTAGTTGTACATTACAGACTCATGCTGTGTATTTATTCTTATATATATATATATGTGCATATGTATGTATATCCCCGTTATATACTTACGTAAGGTAGTATATGAGCGTGTGCCTTGGGTTTTGCGTGGATGAGATTAGTTGGGCTATATATATATCTTGCTAGATAGTTTAGCATTACCTAAACTGCCAGAGGATGTGGTAGTTAGAGTATCTTTTCCCACTGAGCTTATTTGCTCACAGGGGAATTTCATTCGCCCCCTGGTATTCCACGTCAGGTTGCAGGAAACATACGACTATGAGCAGGATGGAGTGCAACGGCAGTTTTCTTTAGTTTCTTGTTACAGGTTTTGGAGTTGCGTTGGGTGATGCGGTTACGGTTGCAGCACGACTGGGTTTGGGGACGATAGGTATCCGCTTTCAGTTTCTCTACCCATTGTTATGGGATTGTTATGTATTCTTTTTTTTTGGGAGCCAGTCTGTTGGCATATCCCTGTTGATGTATCATTTATTTCCTGTATTTATTCTTTCAGGAGGTTATTGTATTTATTTTGCACAGCTAGGTGCATTTCTTGTATTCCTATTCGAGCATTTGTGGCTCTGTTGATTTTAGAGGGCTTGGAGGGGTTTTGGTTTCTTTCCACTACCTCGGCCCTAGTAGGATTGATGAATGTGGGGCTTGGAAGCCATTGTGATTATTGAATTGCTTTGGGCAGGTTATTGTGTTGTGGTTGTGTATCCGGATGTTCCATTTACAAACGGAACTCTGCCGGATTTTCGTTAGATTCCGCTGCTTTGTTATTATTCATTTGGGTATGAAATATACCATTTCCATCACTAATCCATACGTTTCCATGGTTAGTGATGTCTTAGTTGGTCATTTGTATTAAGGATCACATCCTGGATTCCTCGGATTTCCCTGTTCGGGAGTCATAGGAATTTAGGAGCGTGTCAGTTGGTATTGGTGGATGCTAGTGAGTTTCTAGCATTCTACTTGACATGGAGTATATTTTTATTGTTATTCCATGTGTCTCTTTGTTGTTGTTGACTCTAGTAGTCGCTTGACTAGCGTCATCCCTTAGAGATTCGCTGATTCTCTAGATTTGAGTTTCGGGAATCTTAGGGGCGTGACAGCATGGTATCAGATCATTTTACCCTTTCGTGGGTATTTGATGATTGAAAGTTGTTGGTTCTCATTTCTTTTTACTTCCGCAATCACTCCCTTAGCTCTTAGGCTCGGGTTTCGGAGTCCTAGGAATTTGGGGAGTGACAGTAAGTGTTGTGCCATTGTTTCTTATGCTTAGTTCATTCCCCTAAGCATTCCTTGTACTGTTTTTCGTACGCTAGTACGTAGTCTTTGACTTACATGCCATTCATTGAGTCTTCGGTTACGGCGCAGTGCCGAACCTCTTCTTCATGTTGACATTTGATTTAGTGGAGTTGTTTATTCTCTTATTTGGCTGTCATTTCGAAAACGGTGTTTTCTAAGTTTTGAAAATAAACTTTTGTATTTAAAAGGAAAAACCCGTTTTCGCCTACCCCCGTATAAATGAAAAGTTTTAATACTTATAAAATGATCTTGAGATCTTCTTTGAAATGATTTTCAACTTGTAAAAGCCAGTGATGGCAACTGACGGAGATCGGGGGCAAGACGGTCATTTTTACTGTGTGGTTTCTTAAAAGAGAAAACTATTTTATTTCTTTTCTCGTGATTCTGAGATTTTGAGACTTCTTTCTCAAAATCTCAACCTGTGTGTTTTGAGGGGTGGTTCCTTGTTTCACCTTTTCTTTGGTTCGTTCTAAGTCTCGGTCACGAGGCTTGGTATCGTTCAGTGCACACATATAGTGTTGCCTTTCACTTTTCTTGGTTATTGGTATCGCCACCTAGGTGATTGGAGTTTTTCGTTTGTTCATGGATACCGAATGGGTTGGTCCAAGTTTTAAAAACCTTTTTCTTAAAGACTATTGAATCCCTGGGATTCATCTTTTTATAACTATTACTCTCGGACATTCATTCGTGGTTTCCTGGTTCGGTTGTTTCTCTAAACCCTTGGGGTGTTCTTAACCTTGACATTGTGTCTCGGTTATCTGTTGGTGTAGCATTGGGACTCCTTTTCCCTTGCTTGGGTTCTTGACTCTTACGTGGTTTTTCATATCCTTAGTGAGAGTGTTGGTGATTTATTGACATTGTTGGAGATAGCAATTGAGGTTTGTTATATATATATATATATATATATATATTGATGATAGTATTATGAGGTTAATGTGATGATGTGACTTATGGTATCGAGGAATAGATGTGATTGAGGTGATCTAGTTCCTGAGAGGTAGATTCCTCTAGGAGTGAGATGAGATTGGTTATATATATATACATTGTAAATATATATATATATATGTATGGATGACGGTTGTGTTAGTATGCAAGGACGTGGGTATTTACCTTCCTGTGTTATCGGGGTGTGGGATTTGAGTATTCCTTGGTACTAGTGGTGGATTTGATCCTTGTGGATATTAGAGGTGAGTGTGCTCCCTCGATTGGGTTTTGTGGTTAGCGTGGTGAGTATTTGATGACTTGTCAGGATTGGACTTGGGTGTCATATACTTAGTGTACGTTGGTGAGAGAAGTGTAGACTACCTGTGTTGGTACTTGGAGTATGAGCCTTAGTTGTACCTTGTAGATTCAGGTGGCATACTTATACATGTATACTTGTATATATATAGATGTATATATATATATATATTCCCGTTATATACTTACGTACGGTAGTATATGAGCGTGTGCCTTGGGTTTTGCGTGGATGAGATTAGTTGGGCTATATATATCTTGCTAGATAGTTTAGCATTACCTAAACTGCCAGAGGATGTGGTAGTTAGAGTATCTTTTCCCACTGAGCTTATTTGCTCACAGGGGAATTTCATTCGCCCCCTGGTATTCCACGCCAGGTTGCAGGAAATATACGGCTATGAGCAGGATGCAGTGCAACGACAGCTTTCTTTTGTTTCCTTGTTACAGGTTTTGGAGTTGCGTTGGGTGATGCGGTTACGGTTGCAACACGACTGGGTTTGGGGACGATAGGTATCCACTTTCAGTTTCTCTACCCATTGTTATGGGATTGTTATGTATTTTCTTTTGGGAGCCAGTCTGTTGGCATATCCCTGTTGATGTATTCTTTAGTTCATGTATTTATTCTTTCTGATGGTTATTGTATCTATTCTGCACAGCTAGGTGCTTTACTATATCTTATTCGAGCATTTGTGGCTCTGTTGATTATTAGAGGGTTTGGAGGGGTTTTGGTTTCTTTCCATTATCTCGGCCCTAGTAGGATTGATAAATGTGGGGTTTGGAAGCCATTGTGATTATTGAATTGCTATTGGCAGGTTCTTGTGTTGTGGTTGTTGTCCGGATGTTCCATTTACAAACGGAACTCTGCCGGATTTTCGTTAGATTCCGCTGCTTAGTTTTATTAGTCATTTGGGTATGGAATATACCATTTATATCATTAACCCATGTGTTTTCTTGGTTAATGATGTCTTAGTTGGTCATTCGTATTAAGGATCACATCTTGGATTCCTTGGATGTCCCGGTTCGGGAGTCTTAGGGATTTAGGAGCGTGTCTGTTGGTATCTGAGGATACTCTTGTGTTTTTAGTATTCGGGTTGGCATGGAGTATATTCTTATTGTTATTCCATGTACTTCTTTGTTATTGTTGACTCTAGTAGTCGCTTGGTTTGCGTCACCCTTTAGGAGCGTGACAGCATGATATCTGGGCATTCATTGCAACCCTTTATGGGTGTTTGATGACTGAATGTCTCTTGGTTTTCGTTTCTTTTTACTTCCGCAATCACTCCCTTAACTCTTAGGCTCGGGTTTCGGAGTTCTAGGAAATTCGGGGCGTGACATATATAATTAAATATATATATATATAATAAATCCCAACAATTACCGGAAGCCTTCAATTAATATTGAGTCAACCCGTAAGTCCACATGACGCCCAATAACCAAATTAGTCCGAAAGAAATATACCGGTTTAAGAATCCAACAACCGGAACACCGGGAAGGTAATTTAATACTCTTCACACCGGTTCCGTAAAAGTACTAATACCGTAACCGAAATAATCGAAACGGTATCGTGTAGTCGAGAATAAGAATTCGCGTAGTCAAAGAAAAACGGTAAAGTCATCCAGTCGACTTTAAAACTAAACGCGAAAAATTTACAGGTATCAAATACCAAGAATAAATAATACGTCACGAACAAGTGACGTCATTACCGAAATTAAATCAGAATTAATTTCAGTAAAAAGAATAATAACACGGGGTGTTACACCCGAGGTCTCGGAAACTATTTTTGGGGTCCGCCAAGGAAAAACTCACTTTTTCAATATTTATAATTTTTCGGGACCGACGGCGCGAAAAACAAAGTCATATCGCAAAATCTCGCGTTTTTGCATATTCAAACTTTAAGGAAAGTGCATATTTGGGCAGTGGCTTAACCCTCCCATACTTAGAAAAAATTCAGCATTTTCGAAATTTGAAGTGCAGGCCTGCTGCAGCGGCTTACGACGTCCGGTGTTTGAAAATCCGTATTTTCCTCCTCGAACGTCGGAATGGACCCCCGTTTGTTTCTATGGGTTGTCCTACGTCCAAATTATCGGGATAAAAATTGAAAGGACCAGTTTAACCCTGAAATGACTGTTTTACCCTTAGTGAAAGAGGGGTACTTCAACTTTAGTTTTAGGTCGGTGTTGTCTGACTCCACTTTTGAAAATTCATATCTCCTTCATCGTGGCTTCAAATTAGGTCCCGTTTGTTCGTATTGCTAGTGTTAGGTCCAAATTTTGTAGTTGTAGTTGGAAATTATTATTTTACCCCTGATTTGACCAATTTACCCTTGGGTGAACATGGTGGGTTGGAATGATTCGTTCAAGGTACCGAGTGTTTCGATTTACCTCCTTTTCGATCCCGTGTGATCTTTTTGGACGTCTTTGTGATGTTTTAAGTCAATTTTACCCTTGTACAGGTATTTTATGACTTAAATGGATTTTATTTCATTTTTATTTCTTCCGCATTCACTCCTTTAGCTCTTAGGCTTGGGTTTTGGAGTCCTAGGAAATTAGGGGTGTGACAACAACACTATATGTGTGCACTGAACAACACCAAGCCTCATGCCCGAGACTTAGAAATGATATGAAACAAAGGTGAAACAATGGAACACATTTCAAAACTCTACAGGTCGAGATCTTGAGAAAGAAGTCTCAGAATCTCGAGGAAGTAATAAAATATTTTTCTTTTAAGAAACCATACAGTAAAAATGACCGTCTTGCCCCCGGTCTTCGTCATTCGCCTGTCCTGGCTACGGGGGTAGGCCAAAACGGGTTTTTCCTTTTAAATACAATGAGTTTGTTTTCAAAACTTGAAAAACTCCGTTTCCAACAGACAGCCAAATAAGAGTGACTAGAATTCCAAGGATTCCTATAATGTCCCAAGAGGACAATGAAGGAAGAACAATACATTGGACTCACGGAACACAACTGTCCGTTTTCAACTCCACAAGATCAAGTGACAGCAAGAGGAAAAGGTTCGGCACCGTGCCGTAACCGACTACTCAGATAATGACATATAAGTCAACAATCACCTACCTCTTCCGATTCATTATAACATGCACAACATGCACCAACACAAATATGTATATCATCATATTTATGGAAATATCCACATGCTACCACATGAATCTCAAAATTTCTTTACATGCTTTAAAATACCATAAAGCATTTAAATCATATGAAAACAATTTCATATACAATTCATGTTCTCAAAAATATATTTTCTTTAATTCCTTAGAAAATATTTTCAATTTCCCTTATCATGCCTTTAAAATAATTTGAATCAATCAATTCACGTATCGTAGGGGAAACCTAGCATAACGTCTAAGTATTCGCGCCCCTTACGTCCACACATCCACTAGTCCATTTAATTATCAAGGGAAATTCTAAGCCATCTATTCTTATTTAATTTAAATAAGAATTTAATTAATCTCATAGGAATTAATTTAATTAATTTTCTTAAATTAATCCCTAAGTCCCATTTGATTCTAAGCAATTTATAGATATTTAAACTAACAATTTAACATATCTATAGTAAATTAAATAAGGGTTTGCACCCCTAAACCACTTCAATAATGCGGAGTGAGAAATATAATTTCCCACCTGAAATACGCTTACAGAACAGCCGTTTCGAGCCCACCATGAACAGTACCGGCGCCCGAATATAACGCCCACTGACCAAAGTCGTCCGAAAAATATTTCACATATATCGAAATGTCCGTCTCGACAACTTATACGATATATATGAAGCCCGTTTACAATAGGTTAATTAATTTGGGTAAATCTAAAATAACCCAAACGAAAACTATAACCTATAAATTCGATTTCCGGGCAAATCGTTCAACGTAAATTGACGAAATTAAAGTATGATGAATACTACGTAGATACGAAGCTACTCACCAAAAATCGGCTCAAACCGATCACCGGAAGTCGACCGAAAAAATGGCCGAAGCCTGGCCGAGCGTAGCCTGTCGCACGAACAACGCCACCTCTGCAGCCGCCGACCCTTGCCCTTGCACCACCGTGCGCGACCACCACTTGCTAGCCTCGTCGACGCCACCAGCCGTCGTCGACCACCCAGCAACCGTCGCCACTCGCCGCTGCTACAGCTGCGGCGAACCTCCATGGCCGCGCCTTTCCTCAGCCGGCCTCTCTCTCTCTCTCTCTCAATCGATCATGATGGTGAAGGTGGTGGAGACGTGCAGCAGAGAAGAAGGAGAGGAGGTAGGTGGATCGTGCAGAAAGATGAATAAGAGTCTGTGATTCTGTTGCGTACATATGTATACACATATATGCCCTTATTGCAAAAGCAACCCTCTAATTATCCTTAATTGCGAAGTAACCCCCACTTCAATATATATATATATATATATAATAAGTTCCAAAAATTACCGGAAGCCTCCAAATAATATTGCGTCAACCCGTAAGTCCACAGGACGCCAAATAACCAAATTAGTCCGAAAGAAATACATCGGGTTAAGAACCCAAACTTCGGAACACCGAACAAGTCCGATCAATTACACGTGTCGCCATCCAGTCGAATACTAAACATTAAATGTCGAAACGATACCGCGTGATCGATAACAAGAACTCGCGTAGTCGTCAAAGAGAAACCGTAAAGTCATCCAGTCGACTTTAAAACTAAACGCGAAAAATTTACACGCGAATTACCAAGAATAATATGAACGTCATGAACAAGTGACGTCATAACCGAAATTAAATTAAATATAATTTCAGAAAAAAGGAAAATAACACGGGTGTTACAATAAGTATATTTGGATAATGGTATAGGTGCTGCATTTGGATGTAGAGATATTGCATTTGACATATATTTTGTAGCAGTTGGTACTAATGATGTTACATAATGGTGCTGCATTTGGTTAAATAAATGTTGCATTTAACTGTAGCAATGTTGCATTTGGTAAAAGCAATGTTGCAGGGGTTAAATACTTAAATTAAAAGTTAAGATAGGGTATTGATAGGTTACCCTATCTTACCTCCATACTTTGAAACAAATATATATAAATTTCTAAATAAACATATTAAATTCTAAAACATATATATTAAATTTCGAAAAAATTAAAAATTTGAAAACATATATAATATTCGTAAATAAATATATAAAATTATAAAAAATATATAAAAAAACATATAAATTTAAAAATAATATATAAAAATTGAATATATATATAAAATTCAAAAACAAATATAAATTCAAAATATATATATAAATTTTGAAAAAAACATGTAAAATTCCAATGCACGAATTGTATTTCTTGAATTTTATATGTTTTGATTGAATTTTATAATTATTTTCGAATTTTCTAAAAAAAATTTGAAATGTAATATAAATAGTTCTTTAATTTTATATGTTTTGTTTGAATTTTATATTTAATTTCGAATTTTATAATTGTTTTCAAAATTTAATATAAATTTGTTTCGAATTTTATATGTTTTTTCAAACTTTATATAGATATTTTGAATTTATATTGTTTTCGAATTTTATACATATATTTTCAATTTTTATATATTATTTTTCAATTTTATATATGTTTTATGAATTTTATATATATTTTTAAATTTATATTTATTTTCGAATTTTATATATTTATTTACGAATTTTATATATTTTTCTCCAATTTTATATTTATTTTTCGAATTTGAATTTTTTTCGAAATTTATTATATATGTTTTAGAATTTTATATGTTTGTTTAGAAATTTATATATTTGTTTCAAAACTTAAATGTTGTTAAGATTCAAAAATATATTAAACGGACAAAAGAGTTTTTCTAATCATTAAAAGAGGTAATAATGGCATTTTAGATCTAAAGCTAAGATTCATAAGTATATTTGGATAGTGGTATAGGTGCTACATTTGGATGTAGAGATGTTGCATTTGGCATATATTTTGTTGCAATTGGTATTACAGATGGTACATAACGGTGCTGCATTTGGTTAAATAAATGTTGCATTGGGTAAAAACAATGTTGCAGGGGTTGAATCCCTAAATTAAAAGTTAAAATACCCTATCTTAGCTTTTATGTTAGGGATTCAACCCCTACACCATTCTTTTTACCAAATGCAACATTTCTTTAACCAAATGCAACATCATTATGTTTTTAAATATTGTGAATTAAAACCTAATTGAACCCCCAAGGTGTAAGGATATTAATTGAAACCATTATAATTAAAAAAAAACCCTTTTAAAAATACTAAATACTAAAATAAAATATAAAAACTTAAATGCAACAAATCTACTTCCAATTGTAAATCGGGGGCAAAACGGTCATTTTATCTCAAATTTTTGCGAAACGAAACATTTCTAAGCTTATTAGTGTAATATTGAATCAGTCAATAAGGGTTGAATTTAGTTTTTCAAAAGTCGAAAAATGGCAGAATGTTGGGGGTTTTGGTGGTTTCTACAGTAATCATTGTAGCTGTCACGCCCCAAATTCCTAGGACTCCGAAACCCGAGCCTAAGAGCTAAGGGAGTGATTGCAGAAGTAAAAAGAAATGAGAACCAACAACATTCAATCATCAAATACCCACGAAAGGGTAAAATGATCTGATACCACGCTGTCACGCCCCTAAGATTCCCGAAACTCAAATCTAGAGAATCAGCGAATCTCCAAGGGATGACGCTAGTCAAGCGACTACTAGAGTCAACAACAACAAAGAGACACATGGAATAACAATAAAAATATACTCCATGTCAAGTAGGATGCTAGAAACTCACTAGCATCCACCAATACCAACCGACACGCTCCTAAATTCCTATGACTCCCGAATAGGGACATCCGAGGAATCCAGGATGTGATCCTTAATACAAATGACCAACTAAGACATCACTAACCATGGAAACGTATGGATTAGTGATGGAAATGGTATATTTCATACCCAAATGAATAATAACAAAGCAGCGGAATCTAACGAAAATCCGGCAGAGTTCCGTTTGTAAATGGAACATCCGGATACACAACCACAACACAATAACCTGCCCAAAGCAATTCAATAATCACAATGGCTTCCAAGCCCCACATTCATCAATCCTACTAGGGCCGAGGTAGTGGAAAGAAACCAAAACCCCTCCAAGCCCTCTAAAATCAACAGAGCCACAAATGCTCGAATAGGAATACAAGAAATGCACCTAGCTGTGCAAAATAAATACAATAACCTCCTGAAAGAATAAATACAGGAAATAAATGATACATCAACAGGGATATGCCAACAGACTGGCTCCCAAAAAAAAGGAATACATAACAATCCCATAACAATGGGTAGAGAAACTGAAAGCGGATACCTATCATCCTCAAACCCAGTCATGTTGCAACCGTAACCGCATCACCCAACGCAACTCCAAAACCTGTAACAAGAAACTAAAGAAAACTGTCGTTGCACTCCATCCTGCTCATAGTCGTATGTTTCCTGCAACCTGGCGTGGAATACCAGGGGGCGAATGAAATTCCCCTGTGAGCAAATAAGCTCAGTGGGAAAAGATACTCTAACTACCACATCCTCTGGCAGTTTAGGTAATGCTAAACTATCTAGCAAGATATATATATAACCCAATTAATCCCATCCACGCAAAACTCAAGGCACGCTCATATACTACCGTACGTAAGTATATAACAGAAATATATATAAATATACAAGTATACATGTATAAGTATGCCACCTGAATCTACAAGGTACAACTACGACTCATACTCCAAGTACCAAAACCGGTAGTCTACACTACTCTCATCAACATATACTAAGTGCACAACTCCTGAGTCAAACCTCACAAATCATCAATTACTCACAACACAAATCAGAAGATCCAATAGAGGAGATCACACTCACCTCTAATATTCACAGGAAACAAAATCCACCACTAGTACCAAGGAAGGCTCAAATCCCACACTCCGATAACATGGGAGGAAAAACACTCATGTCCTTGCGTACTAACACAATTGTCATCTATATATATGTATATAAAACAAACCTCATCATATTCCTAGAGAAAATCTACCTCTCAGGGCTAGATCACCTCAATCATATCACCATGCCATAAATCATATCGACCTCATAATACTATCATCAATAGGGTCAATCACATCACTAACACTCTCACGGAAGAACAATACGTTGGGCTCACGGAAGACAACCATCCGTTCCAACTCCACCAAATCAATGATACCACGAGGAAGAAGTTCGGCACCACGCCGTAACCAATGACTCAATAAAGGACATACAAGTCGACGACCATATACTAGTGTACAAAACACAGTACCAGGAATGCTTAAGGGAAGGGACTAAGCATAAGAATCGAGACTGTCAGATTACAGTACCTCGAGTACTTAATGAATCCCTAATCATAACTTCTTCTCATCAATCAAAATCTCACACAACTCATCACTCGCCTTCTCTAAGGCCTCAATTCATAACTGATACTAACATCAATCTCAGATCCCAAATCTCTAACAAGGTCACACAACAAATCACGATCCCAAAATCATTAACCTGCCTTCTCTAAGGCCTTAACTCCACATCAACTCAACATAAACTCTACAGTACATCTCTAACCTCAACTAATCACAGAGGTCACAACGTCAATATGCCTAACCTCCCCTAAGGGCATAAAAGCATATAATAACAAGTATAAAGATATTCATTTCATTTATACTTACTAATTATGGCATATAATCATTCTCTTTTTGTTAATCATTATCAGTTGAGCATTCTATAAAGATATGAATTTAATTCGCAATATTCATACATAACATGCTCCTAAATCCAACAGGCAATAATAATACATATTAAACCTGCTCCAACATCACATGTAATAATATCACGTATACATGTCAAATGAAATCACATAATGCCGTGCAAATACAATGTGACTCATAAACCTCATGGCAGAAACCCCATGAAACACAATGCACAACCCAGTTGCGACTTCATATGCACAACCCGGTTGCGACTTCATTTGCACAACCCAGCTGCGACTTCATATGCACAACACGGTTGCGACTTCATATGCACAACCCAGTTGCGACTTCATTTGCACAACCCAGTTGCGACTTCCACTACGAAATCCGAAATGGATGCACAGCCCAGTTGCGACTTATAAGCCAAAGACGGATGCACAACCCAGTTGCGACTTCACATGCACAACAAGCATCAACACAAATATGTATAACACCATATTTATGAAAATATCCACATGAATCTCATAAATTCTCAATTATCCTTTTAACATGCTTTTAAATTTATAATGAAGCATTTAAATCGTGAGAATTACATTTTCTGCTTAAACAACATATTTTCTTTAATTCTTTAGAAAATATTTTCAATTTCTCTTATCATGCCTTTAAATAATTAAAGCAAACAAATCACGTATAATGAGAGGAACCTAGAATAGCGTCTAAGTTTCTCACCTCCAACGTTTACAATTTTATTTTCGCCCATTTAATTCTCCAGGGAATTCTAAGTCGTCTATTCCTATTCAATTCAATTAGGAATATATTTAATCACATAGGAAATAATTTAATTAATTTTCTTAAATTAATTCCTAAGTCCAATTCCGATTCTAAACGAATTATAGATATTTAAATTAACGAATTAAAATATCTATATTAAATTAAATAAGGGTTTTACACCCCTAAACTACTTCAATAATGCGGAGTGAGAAATATAATTTCCCACCTAATTTATACGTTACCGAACAGTCCGAACAGCACAGTACCGGCGCCCGAATACGAAGCCCGCCGATCAAAATCGTCCAAAAACTATTTCGAATGTATCGAAATGTCCGTCTCGACAACCTATACGATATATGTGAAGCCCGTTAACAATAGGTTAATTAATTGGGTTAAATCTAAAATGCCCCAAACGAAAACTATAACCTATATATGCGATTTCCGGGCAAATCGTTCATCATAAATTTGTGAAATTAATATATGACGAATACTACATAGGTACGAAACTACTCACCGAAAATCGGCTCAAACCGATCACCGGAAGGTCGCCGAAAAATTGGCCGAAGCCTGACCGGATCACCCCTGCCACGCGCTTCTCCCCTGTGCTGGCCGTTCCTTGCGCCACCACCGACGCCGCCCTCCGCCGCCGTGCGCGACCATCACCTGCTAGACTCGCCGACCACCGCGAACCGCCGCCGTCCACAGCCCAGCAGCTCCTGGCCGTCGTCGCTGCTCCTGGTTGCGCGTCTCCAGCCGCAACCCATTCTCATGCTGCTGCCGACTCTCTCTCTCTGTCTCTTGCCGGCGACCGGCGACCATGGTGATGAAGGAGAGGAGCAGCTCGGTCGTTCATCAGGGAGAGGAAGAAGAAGCAGCCGTGGCAAGCGTGAAGGAGAAGGTGTGTTCTGCAGGTCATGTATACATATACCCATATAAGACCTAATTGCAAAAGCAACCCTCTAAATGTCCATAATCGCCAAATAAGCCCACTTCAATATATATATATATATATATAATTAAATATATATATAATAAATCCCAACACTATATATATATATTTAACTGTAATTAAATATATATATACGTAAACCATAAATTCCAATAATTATCGGGAACGTCCAATTAATTATACCGGGTTAGAAACCCAAACGTCGGAACACTAAACGCCCGATCCAATTAAAACGCGTCATCATTCAATCGAAACACCAATCATTAAACATCGAATAAACTAACGTCGAAACGAGACCGTGTAATTGACAACAGGAATTCGCGTAGTGTCGTCCAGTCGACTTTAAAACTAAACGCGGAAAATTTACAGGTATCAAATACCAAGAATAAACAATACGTCATGAACAAGTGACGTCATTACCGAAATTAAATTAGAATTAATTTCAGTAAAAAGAGAAAGTAACACAGGGTATATGAAAATATATTTTGAAAACATGAAATGTATATGAAACTGTTTTCATATGATTTAATTGCTTATTTGTATTTTTAAAGCATGAAAAGAGATTTTGAGACTTATATTACCATGTGGGTATTTTTATAAATATGATGGATTACATATTTATGATTGAGATATGATTTGATTGTACACCATGTCGTGTGAGCACATGGGTGTTGGTGCATGTAGTGCACGGTTTCACCAGTGACAGAGAGAGTTCATTTGGTGTGGTCTACTTCCTCTATGCATGGGGCACGAGTAGACCTTTGTGTCGGATCATCACAACAACTGGCCAAGAGGTATCACGCCTACGGAACTAAAAAGCCGACAAATGTGAGTTAGGAGTCCAGGTAGAGGCTCATGTTCTTGACTTTATGGTAGTCATGGCGTACGGAGTTGCAAGCTGGGCTCTCGTATAACCGCCTTCCCTGTTGAAGTGATAGAGAGAAAAATCACTTGGGAAGGGTCGGTGTGGTAACTCTACACTACTTGATGAGCTGTATCCTCATAAGTATGTGGACAGAGTTTGTATCCGTTACCCTTGGGAAGGGTGTGTTGTGTGTGAGTATCACGGGGAGTGTCGAGTCACATTACACTGCACACTATTTATGTGATCTCGTTTAACATGTATATGTGTTGTATTACATGTGATGTTGGAGCATGTTATTTATGAATATATTGTAAATTAAATTCATATTTTATAAATGCTCAGTTGAAAATGAATAATCTGAAACAAGACTTTAAATGTGGTAATTATTAATAAGTATAAATGAAACGAATATATTTATACTTGTTGTTGTATACCTTAGTACCCTTGGGGGAGGTTATGCGTGTTGGCATAGTGATTCATGTGGCTAGTGGTGGACCGTAGGCTTGACTTGAGTTGAGGCCTTAGAGATTGTGGTTAGCAGCCTTGTGATTGTGGTTAGTAGCCCTGTGATTGTGGTTAGTAGTTTGGTGATTGTGGTTAGTTGTGTGAACTCTTTTGAAGATTTGAGGTTAGGGATGATTTTTGTGTCAATTGATAATTGAGGCCTTAGAGAAGGCGACTGATGAGTTGTGTGAGATTTGATTGATGAGAAGAGGTTATGATTAGGGATTCATTAAGTACTCGAGGTACTGTAGTCTGACAGTCTTGATTCTTATGCTTAGTCCCTTCCCTTAAGCATTCCTTGTACTGTGTTTTGTATGCTAGTACGTAGTCGTTGACTTCTATGTCATTCCTTGAGTTGTCGGTTACGGCGTGGTGCCGAACCTCTTCCATGTGTTGTCATTTGATTTGGTGGAGTTGGAAATGGATGGTTGTCTTCCGTGAGTCCAACGTGTTCATTCTTATGTGGCTGTCATTTCGAAAACGGTGTTTTCTAAACCTTGAAACAAACTCTTTATATTTAAAAGGAAAAACCCGTTTTCGCCTACCCCCGTAAAATGAAAAGTTTTAATACTTATAAACTGATCTTAGGATCTTTTTTGAAAATATTTTCAACTTTTAAAAGCCGGTGATGGCAACTGACGGAGACCGGGGGCAAGACGGTCATTTTTACTATATGGTTTCTTAAAGAAAAACTATTTTATTACTTTTCTTGGGATTCTGAGATTTCGAGACTTCTTTCTCAATATCTCATCCTGTAGAGTTTTGAAAGGTGTTCCATTGTTTCACCTTTGCTTCCTATCATTTCTAAGTCTCGGGTATGAGGCTTGGTGTTGTTCAGTGCACACATATAGTGTTGCCCTTCCTTTCTTCTTGGTTTTTTTGACGTCACCACTTAGGTGATTCGAGTTGTTCCACATGTTGTGGGCATGGATACCGAGTGGATTGGGTTCCTTGTCCGGGTTTTCTCACTAAACACTTATGGTGTTTTAACCTTGACATTGTTGTCTCGGTTATCTGTTAGTTTAGCGTTAGGACTTCTTTCCCCTCGCTTTGGTTTCCTTGTTCGGGTGTTTTCACTAAACACTTGTGGTGTTATTTAACCTTGACATTGTTGTCTCGGTTATCTGTTGGTTTAGCATGGGGAAGTCTTTTCCTTCGCCTTGCTTTGGTGACCCTGAGGTGGTCGTTCTTGTGAGTTGAGTTTGTGTACTCTTAGTGATTTGATTGGGTGGTTTTCCTCGCCTAAGGTGAGAGTGTTAGTGATGTGATTGACCCTATTGATGATAGTATCATGAGGTCGATATGATTTATGGTATGGTGATATGATTGAGGTGATCTAGCCTTTGAGAGGTAGATTTTCCTTAGGAATGGGATGAGGTTTGTTATATATATATATATTGTACATTTACAATATATATATATATATATATACATGTATACATATATATATACATATACATATGGATGACGGTTGTGTTAGTACGCAAGGACGTGAGTATTTTTCCTCCTGTGTTATCGGGGAGTGAGTTATGACTATTCCTTGGTACTAGTGATGGATTTTGATCCCTGTGGATATTAGAGGTGAGTGTGTTTCCCCTCTATTTAGATTTCTAGTTAGCGTCGTGAGTGCTTGAGAACTTGTTAGATTTGACCTGGGTGTCGTGTACCTAGTGTACGTTGGTGAGAGTAGTGTAGACTACTGGTATGAGTACTTAGAGTACGAGTCTTAGTCGTACCTTGTAGAATCTTGTTGTGTATTTATACTTATATATATATACGTGTATATATATATATATCCCCGTTATATACTTATGTACGGTAGTATATGAGCGTGCCTTGAGTTTTGCGTGGATGGGATTAGTTGGGCTATATATATATCTTGCTAGATAGTTTAGCATTACCTAAACTGCTAGAAGATGTGGTAGTTAGAGTATCTTTACAGGGGAATTTCATTCGCCCCCTGGTATTCCACGCCAGGTTGCAGAAATATACGGCTATGAGCAGGATGCAGTGCAACGACAGCTTTCTTTTGTTTCCTTGTTACAGGTTTTGGAGTTGCGTTGGGTGATGCGGTTACGGTTGCAACACGACTGGGTTTGGGGACGATAGGTATCCGCTTTCAGTTTCTCTACCCATTGTTATGGGATTGTTATGTATTTTCTTTTGGGAGCCAGTCTGTTGGCATATCCCTGTTGATGTATCTTTTATTTCCTGTATTTATTCTTTCAGGATGTATTGTATCTATTCCGCACAGTTAGGTGCTCTTCTGTATTTTTATTCGAGCATTTGTGGCTCTGTTGATGTTAGAGGGTTTGGAGGGGTTTTGGTTCCTTTCCACTACCTCGGCCCTATTAGGATTGATGAATGTGGGGCTTGGAAGCAATTGTGATTATTGAATTGCTATTGGCAGGTTCTTGTGTTGTGGTTGTTGTCCGGATGTTCCATTTACAAACGGAATTCTGCCGGATTTTCGTTAGATTCCGCTGCTTAGTTTTGTTGGTCATTTGGGTATGGAATATACCATTTCTATCATTAACCCATATGTTTTCATGGTTAATGATGTCTTAGTTGGTCATTCATGTTAAGGGTTACATCCTGGATTCCTTGGATGTCCCAGTTCGGGCGTCTTAGGGATTTAGGAGCGTGTCTGTTGGTATCTGAGGATACTTTTGAGTTCTAGTACCCTATTTGGCATGGAGTATAGTTTTCATTGTTATTCCATGTATTTCCTTTGTTATTGTTGACTTTAGTAGTTGTTTGGCTTGCGTCACCCTTTAGGGGCGTGACAGCTTGGTATCTGGGCATTCATTGCAACCCTTTATGGGTGTTTGTTGACTGAATGTCGTTGGTTCTCATTTATTTTTACTTCCGCATTCACTCCCTTAGCTCTTAGGCTCGGGTTTCGGAGTCCTAGGAATTTGGGGCGTGACAGGACGGCTAGCGCAGCGATGCGCAACAGGGAGTTGCAGACCGGTTCGGCCAGACCTTTGAGCGACGGTTCGGCGACCTTCCGGTAATCGGTTTGAGCCGATTTTCGGTAAGTAGCTTCCTCTCAACCACGTATTTATCATACATTAATTTTGTGATTTTACGTTGAACGATTTACCCGAAAATCGCGTTTATAGGTTATAGTTTTCGTTTGGGTTAATTTAGATTTACTAAAATTAATTAACCTATTATTAATGGGCTTCGTATATATCGTATAGGTTGTCGAGACGAACATTTTGATTTATTCGAAATAGTTTTCAGACGATTTTGGTCGGCGGGCTTCATATTCAGGCGTCGGTACTGTGTTGGTTCGGGCTATTTGGTAAACGTAAATTAGGTGGGAAATTATATTTCTCACTCCGCATTATTGAAGTAGTTTAGGGGTGCAAAACCCTTATTTTATTTAATATAGATATATTAAATCGTTAAATTAAATATCTATAATTCGTTTAGAATCGGAATTAGACTTAGGAATTAATTTAATAAAATTAATTAAATTATTTCCTATGTAATTAAATAATTTCCTATATGAATCGAATAGGAATAGATGGCTTAGAATTTCCCTTGTGAATTAAATGGACTAGAGAATTTTGTAAATGTTGGACGTGAGAAACTTAGACGCTATGTTAGGTTCCTCTCATTATATGAGGTTTACTTGTTTAATTATTTATAAGCATGTTAAAATGGGATTGGAATATTTCTTAAAGAATTAAAGAAAATGTATTGTTTAAAACATAAATATGTTTTGTCACGATTTAAATGCTTATTTATATTTTAAATCATGTAAAGAGATTTTTGAGATTTTTGTATATATTACCATGTGGGTATTTTCATAAATATGATGCATGACATATTTATGTTGGACATGATTTATTTGTGTACACCATGTATTGTGAGACATGGGTGTTGGTGCATGTAGTGCATGATTTCACCATTTGCATAGAGATTCATTTGGTGTGGTCTACTTCCTTTGTGCGTGGTGCACGAGTAGACGTTTGTGTTTGGATCGTCGAAACAACTTGCCAGGGGGTGCTTCTCGCTTCCCGCGGAACTAATCTTCTAAGAAACTGAGACGATAGGGGGAGGATACATCGTCCAAGGCCCTATGTGCGCGACTAGGTCGTGGTGCATGTCTTCCTATTAAAAGTGTAAGTGTCAAAAGCACTTTGGAATGACGGTTCGATGAGTCTACCTTCCTTAGTGAGCTTGTATCCTCAGGGGAATAGTGGAGAATGATCCAGTACCCTTGGGAAGGGTGTGTTTTTGTGTGTGTGTACTACAGGCGGTCTGTGAGTACGGTGTGTTGCATACCATCATGTGATCTATTGATATGTATATATTTATGTTGGAGCATGTTAATTTATGAATATTGTAAATTAAATTCATATTTTATAAATGTTCAACCGGAAATGAATAATGTGAAACACGAAGTAAATGTGGTAATTTAAAAGGTATAATGGATTATAATCTTTATACTTGTTGTCATATACATTTATGCCTTTAGGGGAGGTAGGTATATTGACGTTGTGATTTCTGTGGTTGGTTGAGGCTAGTGGAGACCGTAGAGTTGATTTTAAGGTTGAGGCCTTAGAGGAGGCGGTTAGTAGTCTTGTGATTGTGGTTAGTAGTCTCGTGACTATGGTTAGTAGTTTTGTTATCGTGGTCAGTTGTGTGACCTTGTTAGAGATTTGAGATCCGAGATTGATTTGAGTATCAATTGAGAATTGAGGCCTTAGAGAAGACAGGTGATGAGATTGTGTGAGATTTTGAGTGATGAGAAGATGTTATGGTTAAGTGATTTCATTAAGTACTTGGAGTATTGTAAGTGTTGTGCCATTGTTTCTTATGCTTAGTTCATCCCCCTAAGCATTCCTTGTACTGTGTTTTGTGCGCTAGTAAGTAGTCGTTGACTTGTATGTCAATTCTTGAATCCTTGGTTACGGCGTGGTGCCGAACCTCATCCTCGTGGTTTTCATTTGATTCTGTGGAGTTGGAAACGGATGGTTGTGGTCCGCGAATCCAACGTGTTGTTCTCCCTTTACTGTCCTTTTGGGCATTATAGGAATCTGTGGAGTTATGTTCACTCTTGTTTGGTTGTCATATCGAAAACGGTGTTTTCTAAGTTTTAAAGTAAACTCTTTGTATTTAAAAGGAAAAACCCGTTTTCGCCTACCCCCGTAGAAATGAAAAATTTTGACACTTTATAAAATGATCTTGGAATCTTCTTTAAAATGATTTTCAACTTTTAAAAGCCGGTGATGGCAACTAACGGAGACCGAGGGCAAGACGGTCATTTTTTGTCACGCCCCAAATTCCTAGGACTCCGAAACCCGAGCCTAAGAGCTAAGGGAGTGATTGCGGAAGTAAAAAGAAACGAAAAACAAATGAAAACCAATGACTGAAGGTCATCAAACACCCACAAAGGGTTACAATGAATGCCCAGATACCATGCTGTCACGCTCCTAAAGGGTGACGCAAACCAAGCGACTACTAGAGTCAACAATAACAAAGAAGTACATGGAATAACAATAAGAATATACTCCATGCCAACCCGAATACTAAAAACACAAGAGTATCCTCAGATACCAACAGACACGCTCCTAAATCCCTAAGACTCCCGAACTGGGACATCCAAGGAATCCAAGATGTGATCCTTAATACGAATGACCAACTAAGACATCATTAACCAAGAAAACACATGGGTTAATGATAGAAATGGTATATTCCATACCCACATGACTAATAAAACTAAGCAGCGGAATCTAACGAAAATCCGGCAGAGTTCCGTTTGTAAATGGAACATCCGGACAACAACCACAACACAAGAACCTGCCAATAGCAATTCAATAATCACAATGGCTTCCAAGCCCCACATTCATCAATCCTACTAGGGCCGAGATAATGGAAAGAAACCAAAACCCCTCCAAACCCTCTAATAATCAACAGAGCCACAAATGCTCGAATAAGATACAGTAAAGCACCTAGCTGTGCAGAATAGATACAATAACCATCAGAAAGAATAAATACAGGAACTAAAGAATACATCAACAGGGATATGCCAACAGACTGGCTCTCAAAATAAAATACATAACAATCCCATAACAATGGGTAGAGAAACTGAAAGTGGATGCCTATCGTCCCCAAACCCAGTCGTGTTGCAACCGTAACTGCATCACCCAACGCAACTCCAAAACCTGTAACAAGGAAACAAAAGAAAGCTGTCGTTGCACTGCATCCTGCTCATAGCCGTATGTTTCCTGCAACTTGGCGTGTGAATACCAGGGGGCAAGTGAAATACCCCTGTGAGCAAATAAGCTCAGTGGGAAAAGATATCCTAACTACCACATCCTCTGATAGTTTAGGTAAAGCTAAACCGTCTAATAAGATATAAATATAGCACAACTAGTCCCATCCACGCAAACCCAAGTCAACACGCTCATATACTATCGTAACCGAGTATACATAAGTATATAGGGAATATGTATATATATATATCTACACGTATATATATATAAATACACAACACGAGTCTCTAAAACTCGTATTCCAAGTACCCAACACCAGTAGTCTACACTATTCCCACCAACGTACATCAAGTACCCGACACTAAGGTCAAATCTAACCAAGTCACAAAGTGCTCACATCACCAAACAGAAGATCCAACAGAGGAGATCACACTCACTTCTAATATCCACAAGGAAACAAAATCCACCAATAGTACCAAGGAAGGCTCAAATCCTACACCCCGATAACACAGGAAGGAAAACACCCACGCCCTTGCGTACTAACACAACATCATCAATATATATATATATATAACAAATCTCATCCCTCTCCTAGAGTAAGTCTGTACCTCAAGGATGGGATCACCCTATCATCTCACTATGCGAAAACCTCAATGCTATCTCCAACAAGTCAATAAGTCACCAACAGGATAAATCCATCACTAACACTTGCACTATAAGCTACAAAACCACCCGATCAATTCACTAAGAGTACAAGAACTCAATTCCCAAGAACGACCACTTAAGGGTCACCAAAACGAAGCAAAGGAAAAGAGTTCCCAATGCTAACCAACAGATAACCAAGACAACAACGTCAAGGTTAAGAATACCCAAACAAGGAAAGAACACCACAAGTGAACAAAGAAAGAACACCAAAAGTGAACAAGGAAACCAAAAACGAATGGCCGAGAGTGGAAGTAATAAAAAGATGAATCCCAGAGATTCAATAGTTTTTAAGAAAAATGTTTTCAAACTCGAACCGATCCATTTGGCATCCATGCCCCTAACGTAAGAAAAACTCAAATCACCTAGGTGGTGAAACCAATAACCCAGAAAAGAGAAAGACAACACTATATGTGTGCACTGAACAACGACAAGCCTCAAAACTGAGACTTAAAAATGATCGAAAGCAAAGGTGAAACAATGGAACACCTTTCAAAACTCTACAAGTCGAGGTTTTGAGAAAGAAGTCTCGTAACCTCAGAATCCCAAGAAAAGTAATAAAATAGTTTTCTTTTAGAAAATCACACAGTAGAAATGACCGTCTTGCCCCCGGTCTCCGTCAGTTGCCATCACCGGCTTTTAAAATTTGAAATCTTTTCAAAGAAGATCCTAAGATCATTTTATAAGGTATTAAAACTTTTCATTTCTACGGGGGTAGGCGAAAACGGGTTTTTCCTTTTAAATACAAAGAGTTTATTTAAAAACATTAGAAAACACCGTTTTCGAAATGACAGCCAAACAAGAGGGAACATAACTCCACATATTTCTATAATGTCCGATAGGACAAGGAAAGAACGAACAACACGTTGGACTCACGGAAGACAAATATCCGTTCCAACTCCACCAACTCAAATGACACCACAAGGAAGAGGTTCGGCACCACACCATAACCAACGACTCAAGGAATGACATACAAGTCAACGACTACGTGCTAGTGTACAAAACACAGTACAAGGAATGCTTAGGGAAATGAACTAAGCATGAGGAACCACCCTACAGTACTCCAAGTACTTAATAAAATCACTTCAATCATAACCTCTACCCATTCTTAAAAAGAATGAAAAACACTTAAGGGTCTATACTACCCCATCCACTAAGACCACAATCACATCAACCACCTTATCTAAGGCCTCAATTACAATTGATACTAAATCAATTACTGATCTCAAATCTCTAAGGATATCACACAACTAACTACAACCACAAAACAATTAACAGTTCTCTCTAAAGCCTCAACTCAACCTCAATTCTACAATCCATCTCTAACTTCAACTAATCACAACCACAAGACTACTAACCACATCTCTGAGGCTACGAACCACAATCTCTAAGGCCTCAACTCAAGGTCAAGCCTACGGTCCACCACTAGCCTCAACTAGCCACATAGATCATTATGCCAATACATAACCTCCCCTACGGGCACAAAGTATACAACACAAGTATAAGGATATACGCCTCGTTTATACTTTAATAATTACTGCTTTTAATTTCCGTTTTCACATTTATCACTTTCAACTGAGCATTTTATAAAATGAATTCATTTTGCATATTCATAAATAATCATGCTCCAACATATATATATACATATCAATAAATCACATGATGATATGCAACGCACCGTACTCACAGACCGCCTGTAGTACACACACACAAAAACACACCCTACCAAAGGGTCCTGGATCATTCTCCACCATTCCCCTAAGTCTGCAGGCTCACTAGGGAATGTGGACTCATCGTACCGTTCTTCCCAAGTGCTTTTGACACTTCACACTTTTAACCAAGGAAGACGTCCTCCACGACGCGGTCGTGCGCATAGGCTTTGGACGATATGTCATCCCCCTATCATCTGCGTTTCTCAGCTTTTTAGTTATGTGGGAGCAAGAAGCACCCCCTGGCCAGTTGTTTCGACGATCCAAACACAAGCGTCTACTCGTGCACCACGCACAAAGGAAGTAGACCGCACCAAATGAATCTCTGCAAATGGTGAACACATGCACTACATGCACCAACACCCATGTCTCACAATACATGGTGTACACAAATAAATCATGTCCAACATAAATATGTAATGCACCATATTTATAAAAATACCCACATGGTAATATCAACATAAATCTCAAATCTCTATACATGCTTTTAAAAATATATTAAAGCATTTAAATCGTGAGAAAATAGATTCATGTTCTAAACAATATATTTTCTTTAATTCTTTAGAAAATATTTCAATTTCAATTAACATGTCTTTTTAAAATAATTTACACAGATCATCCACGTAATAAAAGGGGACCTAGAATAGCGTCTAAGTCTCTCACGTCCAACGTTTACAAAATCTTCTAGTTCATTTAATTCTCAAGAGAATTTCTAAGCCGCATATTCCTATTCAATTAAAATAGGAATTAATATAATCACATAGGGAATAATTTAATTAATTTTCTTAAATTAATCCCTAAGTCCAATTCCGATTCTAAACGAATTATAGATATTTAAATTAGCGATTTAAAATATCTATATTAAATTAAATAAGGGCTTTACACCCCTAAACTACTTCAATAATGCGGAGTGAGAAATATAATTTCCCACCTAATTATACGTTACCGAACAGTCCGAAACAGCACAGTGCCGGCGCCTGAATATGAAGCCCGCCGACCAAAAATTATCCAAAAACTATTTCGAATATATCAAAATGTCCGTATCGACAACCTATACGATATATATGAAGCCCATTAATAATCGGTTAATTAATTGAGTTAAATCTAAAATACCCCAAACGAAAACTATAACCTATAAATGCGATTTTCAGGCAAATCGTTCATCCTAAAATCACGAAATTAATATATGATGAATACCATGAATATACGGAGCTACTCACCGAAAATCGGCTCAAACCGATCACCGGAAGGTCGCCGAAAAATTGGCCGAAGCTCCAGCCGACTCGCCCCTGTCCACGCGCTGCTACGCGAACCAGCGCTGCGTGTCGCCACCACCTGCGCCACCACCCGCGCACCTCGCCGACGCCACCAGCGCCGCCACCGTCCACCGTCGTCGCCCTCTCCAGGTCGCCGACCCTTGCTCCAGCCGTCTCTGCTACTAGCTGCAACCACCAGCCGCGCCTCCCTCCGGCCGGCTTTCTCTCTCAACTGCAGTCCCTCTCTCTCTCTGTCTGTTGCCGACGATAATGAGGATGGAGGCGTGAGGGATGTATGTTTGTGTATCGTGTAGAGAAGAAGAAGAAGGGAGTAGATAGCTTGCGTGAAGAGTGTGGGAGCAGGTCGTCTGTCTTTCACACTTATACAGATATACATATATGTGCAGAAATTGCGAAAGTAACTCCCCAAACATCCGAAATTACGAAATAACCCCCACTTCAATATATATATATATAATTAAATATATATATATATATAATAAATCCCAACACTATATATATATATTTAACTGTAATTAAATATATATATATAAACCATAAATTCCAATAATTATCGGGAACGTTCAAACGTGATTTCGTAAGCCCGAAATAATAACGGAACGCCAATTAAATATACCGGGTTAGGAATCCAAATGTCGGAACACTTAAACAAGCCCGATTAATTACAACGTGTCGTCGTCCAGTCAAGACACTAATCATTAAATGTCGAACGATACCGCGTAGTCGAGAATAAGAATTCGCGTAGTGTCGTCCAGTCGACTTTAAAACTAAACGCGAAAAATTTACAGGTATCAAATACCAAGAATAAATAATACGTCATGAACAAGTGACGTCATTACCGAAATTAAATCAGAATTAATTTCAGTAAAAAGAATAATAACACGGGGTGTTACATTTTTACTGTGTGATTTCCTAAAAGAAAACTGTCACGCCCCAAATTCCTAGAACTCAGAAAACCGAGCCTAAGAACTAAGGGAGTGAACGAAAGTGAAAGAAATGAGAACCAATGACATTCAATTATTAACACCCACAAAAGGGTTGCAATGAATGCTCAGATATGCAATGCACCGTACTCACAGACCGTCTGTAGTACACACACACAAAAACACACCCTTCCCAAGGGTTCTGGATCATTCCTTACCATGCCCCTGAGGATACAAGCTCACTAAGGAATGTAGACTTATCGTCCCATTCTTCCCAAGTGCTTTTGACACTTCACACTTTTAACCAAGGAAGACGTCCACCACGACCCAGTCGTGAACATAGGGCCTTGGACTATGTGTCCTCCCCCTATATCGTCTGCGTTCTCAGAAGATTAGTTCCGTGGGTGCAGCACCCCCTGGCCAGTTGTCACGACGATCCAAACACAAACGTCTACCCGTGCCTCATGCACAAATGAAGTAGACCACACCAAATGAATCTCTCTGCAGATGGTGAAATCATGCACTACATGCACCAACACCCATGTCTCACAATACATGGTGTACACAAATAAATCATGTCCAACATAAATATGTAATGCACCATATTTATGAAAATACCCACATGGTAATATCAACATAAATCTCAAATCTCTTTACATGCTTTTAAAAATATATTAAAGCATTTAAATCGTGAGAAAATAGATTCATGTTCTAAACAATATATTTTATTTAATTCTTTAGAAAATATTTCAATTTCAATTAACATGTCTTTTTAAAATAATTTAAACAATTATTTCACGTATACTAAAAGGATCCTAGCATATCGTCTAAGCTTTTCGAATCTCTAATAACTCATTTAAATTCGTAAGGGTTTCTAAGTCATCTATTCTTATTTAATTTAAATAAGAATATTATTTAATCACATAGGAATAATTTAATAAATTTTCTTAAATTAATCCCTAAGTCCATTCCGATTCTAAACAATTTATAGATATTTAAACTAGCAATTTAATATATTTATATTAAATTAAATAAGGGTTTGCACCCCTAAACTACTTCAATAATTCGGAGTGAGAAATATAATTTCCCACCTAATTATACGTTACCGAACAGTCCGAAACAACACAGTATCGGCGCCCGAATATGAAGTCCGCCGACCAAAATTGTCTGAAAATTATTTCGAATATATCGAAATGTCCGTCTCGACAACCTATACGATATATAAGAAGCCCATTAATAATAGGTTAATTAATTTGAGTAAATCTAAATTAACCCAAACGAAACTATAACATATAAACGCGATTTTCGGGCAAATCGTTTAACGTAAAATCACGAATTTAATGTATGATGAATACTACGTATACACGAAGATACTCACCAAAACTCGGCTCAAACCGATCACCGGAAGGTCGCCGAAAAATTGGCCGAAGCTCACCCGGAACCGGGACTGCCGCGCGGCTGCTGCTCCGCCCCTGCCGCGTGAACCAGCCCTGCATCACCACCTCATGCACCGCCGTATAGCTCAACTAAAACCACCACAACAGCACCCAGTCACCGCCGTCGTCCGCATCTCCAGCCGTCGCTGCCAATTGCCGCAAGCCAGCGACCAGTCGCGCAACTCCCTCTCTCGCCGACGACACTCTCTCTCTCTCTCTCTCGCCATGACCGGCGACCATGGAGAATGGAGAAGCAGGTTTAGTCGTCACTCGTGGAGAGGAAGAAGAAATAGGGTGTAGCAGGTGTCTGTAATGGCGTGAAGAGAATAGAAGGAGACTGTAGCAGATTTCGTGTACGCATATACATATATATATGCTTTATTGCACAACCAACCCTCTAATTCTCCTTAATTGTGAAATGACCCCACTTCAATATATATATATATATATATATACAGTAAACCCCAATAATTATCGAGAACGTCTGAACATAATCTCGTAAGCCCGAAATAATAACGAGACGTCCAATAAAAAATATATCGGGGTAGGAACCCGACAATCGGAACACCGAGAAAGTAAATTAATACGCTTCACACCGGATCCGTAAAAGTACTAATACCGTAACTGAAATAATCGAAACGATATCGTGTAGTCGAGAATAAGAATTCGCGTAGTCGTCAAAGAGAAACCGTAAAGTCATCCAGTCGACTTTAAACTAAACGCGAAAAATTTACAGGTATCAAATACCAAGAATAAATAATACGTCATGAACAAGTGACGTCATTACTGAAATTAAAATTTAAATAATTTCAGAAAAAAGGAAATAACACGGGGTGTTACAAAAACTATTTCATTACTTGTCTCAAGATTCTGAGATTTTGAGACTTCTTTCCCAAAATCTCAACCTGTAAGTGTTTTGAAAGGTGGTTCCTTGTTTCACCTTTTCTTCGGTTCATTCTAAGTCTCGGTTACGAGGCTTGGTGTTGTTCAGTGCACACATATAGTGTTGCCTCTCACTTATTCTTGGTTGTTGATGTCACCACCTAGGTGATATGAGTTTTTCTTACGTTAGGGGCATGGATACCAAATGGATTGGTTCGAGTTTTAAAAACATTTTCTTAAAAACTATTGAATCCCTGGGATTCATCATTTTTATAACTTTCACTCTCGGCCATTCGCTTTTGGTTTTTCCTTGTTCGCTTCTGGTGTTCTTTTCCTTATTCGCTTCTGGTGTTCTTTCCTTGTTCGCTTCTGGTGTTCTTTTCCTTGTTCGCTTCTGGTGTTCTTTCCTTGTTCGCTTCTGGTGTTCTTTCCTTGTTCGCTTATGGTGTTCTTTTCCTTGTTCGCTTCTGGTGTTCTTTCCTTATTCGCTTCTGGTGTTCTTTCCTTGTTCGCTTATGGTGTTCTTTTCCTTGTTCGCTTCTGGTGTTCTTTCCTTATTCGCTTCTAGTGTTCTTTTCCTTGTTCGCTTCTGGTGTTCTTTCCTTGTTCGCTTCTGGTGTTCTTTCCTTGTTCCCTTGTGGTGTTCTTAACCTTGACGTTGTTGTCTCGGTTATCTTTTGGTTGACATTGGGACTTCTTTTTCCTTGCTTGGGTTCTTGACTCTTACGGGGTTTTTCTTATCCTTAGTGAGAGTGTTGGTGATTTATTGACATTGTTGGAGATAGCAATTGAGGTGTTTATATGATGATATGATTGAGGTGACTTAGTCCTTGAGAGGTAGACTTTCTCTAGGAATGGGATGAGGTTTGTTATATATATATATATATATATATATATATATATATATTGCACATACATATATATATATATTGATGATGGTTGTGTTAGTACGCAAGGATGTGGGTGTTTTCCTTCCTGTGTTATCGGGGTGTGGGATTTGAGTTTTCCTTGGTACTAGTGGTGGATTTTGATTCATGTGGATGTTAGAGGTGAGTTTGATCTCCTCTGTTGGATCTTCTGATTTGTGTTGTGTGTAATTGATGATTTGTTAGGTTTGAACTGGATGTCGTGTACCTAGCGTACGTTGGTGAGAGTAGTGTAGACTACCGGTATGGGTTCTTGGAGTATGAGTCTTAGTCGTACCTTATAGACTCTTATTGTGTATTTATATTTATATATATATATATATATTCCCGATACATATATATATATATACTCGTTTACGGTAGCTTATGTCACGCCCCGAATTCCTAGGACTCCGAAACCCGAGCCTAAGAACTAAGGGAGTGATTGCGGAAGTAAAAAGAAATGAGAATCTACAACATTCATCCATCAAACACCCACAAAAGGGTTACAATGAATGTCTTGAGACCATGTTGTCACACCCCTAAAGGGTGACGCAAGCCAAGCGACTACTAGAGTCAAAGATAACAAGGAAAATCCATGGAATAACAATGAAACATACTCCATGCCAAAACGAATACTAGAAACTTAATAGTATTCTCAGATACTAACAGACACGCTCCTAAATCCCTAAGACTCCCGAACTGGGACACCCGAGGAATTCAGGATGTGATCCTTAATACGAACGACCAACTAAAATATCATTAACCATGAAAACATATGGGTTAATGATAGAAATGGTATATTAAATACCCAAATGAACAACAAAATAACGCAGCGGAATCTAACGAAAATCCGGCAGAGTTCCGTTTGTAAATGGAACATCCGGACAACCAATCACAACACAATAACCTGCCCAAAGCAATTCAATAATCACAATGGCTTCCAAGCCCCACATTCATCAATCCTACTAGGGCCGAGGTAGTGGAAAGAAACCAAAACCCCTCCAAACCCTCTAACATCAACAGAGCCACAAATGCTCGAATAAGAATACAGAAAGGTGTCTAACTGTACAGAATAGATACAATAACATCCTGAAGAATAAATACAGGAAAATAAAGAATACATCGATAGGGATATGCCAACAGACTGGCTCCCAAAAGAAATACATGACAATCCCACAAAACATGGGTACAAAAGCTAACAGAAGACAACTACCGTCCCCAAAACCAGTTGTGCTGCATCCGTGACCACATCCCCGTGCACAACTCCAAAACCTGTAACAAGGAAACAATAGAAAACTACCGTTGCACCGCATGCTGTCCATAGCCGCAACAATTCCTGCAACCTGGCGTGGAATACCAGGGGGCAAATGAAATTCCCCTGTGAGCAAATAAGCTCAGTGGGAAAAGATACTCTAACTACCACATCCTCTGGCAGTTTAGGTAAAGCTAAACTATCTAATAAGATAAATATAGCCCAACTAATCCCATCCATGCAAAGCCCAAGCACGCGCTCATATACTACCGTACGTAAGTATATAACGGGGATGTATATGTATATATATACACATATATATATACAAGTATACATGTATAAGTATGCAACCTAAGTCTACAAGGTACAACTATGGCTCATACTCCAAGTACCAACATCGGTAGTCTACACTACTCTCACAACGTACACTAGGTACACGACCCTAAGGTCCAATCTCACAAATCATTCGGCGCTCACAACGCTAACCAGAAAATCTAAACAGAGGGAATCACACTCACCTCTCATATCCACAGGAATCATATCCACAGGAATCGAATCCACAGGAATAAAATCCATCACTAGTACCAAGGAATACTTATAACTCACTCCCAGATAACACAGGAGGAAAAGTACTCACGTCCTTGCGTACTAACACAATCATCGTCTATATATATGTACAATATATATATAACAAACCTCATCCCATTTCTAGGGAAAATCTACTTCTCAAAGGCTAGATCACCTCTATCATATCACCATACCATAAATCATATCGACCTCATAATACTATCATCCATAGGGTCAATCAATCACCTACTGTAACACCCCGTGTTATATTCCTTTTTCCTGAAATTAATTTTAATTTAATTTCAATAATGACGTCACTTGTTATGACGTATTGTTTATTCTTGGTATTTGGTACCTGTAAATTTTTTCGCGTTTAGTTTAAAGTCGACTGGACGACATGCCGGTTTCTCTTTCACGACTACGCGAATTCTTATTCTCGACTACACGATATCGTTTCGATTATTTTGGTTACGGTATTAGTACTTTTACGGAACCGGTGTGAAGCGTATTAAATTACTTTCTCGGTGATTCGATTGTCGGGTTCCTACCCCGATATAATTTTGATTGGACGTCCCGTTATTAATTCGGGCTTACGAGATTATGTTCGGACGTTCCCGATAATTATTGGGGTTTACTGTATATATATATATTTAATTATATATATATTGAAGTGGGGTTATTTCACAATTATGGATAAGTTGAGGGTTGTTTTTGCAATTAGGGCATATATGTGTATATGTATACACTGATCTGCTGAACCAGTCTTCTCCTTCACGACTACACGCTTCCTTCTTCTCTACATGATACACAGGCCTGCATCACTCTTCTCTCATCCTCACACGGCGAGACCATGCCCTCCACCTCCATCTTCAATTTCCAGGAGACGGCCAGCAGCAGCTGCGGCTGGAGCAGGGCTGTGACAGGCGGCGCCGGCCAGGAGCAGCGGTGGCTGTGGTCGGCGGCGGCATGGTGGTGACGCGCATGTGGTGGCGCAAGGAGACGGCCAGAGCAGTGGCGCGTAGGCAGGGACGAATTCGGCTGAGCTTTGGCCATTTTTTCGGTCGACTTCCGGTGATCGGTTTGAGCCGATTTTTGGTGAGTAGCTCCGTATATACGTAGTATTCATTATATATTAATTTCGTGAATTTACGATGAACAATTTACCCGGAAATCGCATTTATAGGTTATAGTTTTCGTTTGGGGTATTTTAGATTTAACCCAATTAATTAACCGATTATTAATGGGCTTCATATATATCGTATAGGTTATCGAGACGGAAATTTCGATGTATTCGAAATGGTTTTTGGACGATTTTGGTCGGCGGGCTTCGTATTCGGGCGCCGGTACTGTGCTGTTCGGACTGTTCGGTAACGTATAATTAGGTGGGAAATTATATTTCTCACTCCGCATTATTGAAGTAGTTTAGGGGTGTAAAACCCTTATTTAATTTAATATAGATATTTTAAATCGTTAATTTAAATATCTATGATTCGTTTAGAATCGAAATTGGACTTAGGAATTAATTTAAGAAAATTAATTAAATTAATTCCTATGAGATAAATTAAATTCTTATTTAAATTGAATAAGAATAGATGGCTTAGAATTTTCCTTGAGAATTAAATGGACTAGTGTATATGTGGACGTAAGGGGCGCGAATACTTAGACGCTATGCTAGGTTCCCTTACGATACGTGAATCAATTGCTTTAATTTATTTTAAAGGCAGGTTAAGGGAAATTGAAATATTTTCTAAAGAATTAAGAGAATATATTTTAGAAAATATGAGTTATATATGAAATTATTTTCATATGATTTAAATGCTTTAATGTATTTTAAAAGCATGTACAGAGATTTTGAGATTCATGTGGATATTTTCATAAATATGATGTTATACATATTTGTGTTGATGCATGTTGTGCATGAGAAGTCGCAACTGGGTTGTGCATCCGTCTTTGGCTTATAAGTCGCAACTGGGCTGTGCATCCATTTTCGGATTTCGTATTGGAAGTCGCAACTATGTTGTGCATATGAAGTCGCAACTGGGTTGTGCAAATGAAGTCGTAACCGTGTTGTGCATATGAAGTCGCAACTGGGTTGTGCAAATGAAGTCGCAACCGTGTTGTGCATATGAAGTCGCAACTGGGTTGTGCAAATGAAGTCGCAACCGTGTTGTTCATATGAAGTCGCAACTGGGTTGTGCAAATGAAGTCACAACCGTGTTGTGCATATGAAGTCGCAACTGGGTTGTGCAAATGAAGTCGCAACCGTGTTGTGCATATGAAGTCGCAACAGGGTTGTGCAAATGAAGTCGCAACTGGGTTGTGCATTGTGTTTCATGGGGTTTCTGCCATGAGGTTTATGAGTCACTCTGCCTTGTATAGCTTTATGTGATCTCATTTAACATGTATACGTGATATTATTACATGTGATGTTGGAGCAGGTTTAATATGTGTTATTATTGCATGTTGGATTTGGGAGCATGTTATGTATGAATATTACGAATTTAATTCATATTTTATAAATGCTCAGTTGAAAATGAGAAATGTGAAACAAGACTTTAAATGAGAAGATTATTAAAGTATAAATGACACGTATATCCTTATACTTGTGTTATATACTTTTGTGCCCGTAGGGGAGGTTAAGTATATTGGCCGAGTGACCTTTGTGGCTAGTTGCGGTTAGTGATGGACTGCAGAGATGATTTTGAGTTGATGCCTTAGAGAAGGCGGGGTTAACAGTCTTGTGATTGTGGTCAGTAGTTTTGTGATTGTGGTCAGTTGTGTGACCTTGTTGGAGATTTGAGGTCCGAGATTGATTTTAGTATCAGTTATGAATCGGGGCCTTCGAGAAGGCGGGTGATGAGATTGTGAGTTGTAGTATGGACCTTTAGGTGTTTTTCACCTTTTGATGAATGAGTTATCAACTGTAGTTGAGAGTTTGATTGGTGAGAAGAGGTTATGGTTGAGTGACCTTATTAAGTACTCGAAGTACTGTAGCTTGACAGTCTTGGTCCTAGTGCTTAGTTCATTCCCCTAAGCATTCCTTGTGCTGTGTTTTGTACGCTGGTACGCAGTCGTTGACTTGTATGTCATTCCTTGAATCATTGGTTACGGCGTGGTGCCGAACCTCTTCCTCGTTGTGTCATTGATTTTGTGGAGTTGGAAACGGACGGTTGTGGTCCGTGAGTCTAACGTATGGTTCTTCCTTCATTGTCCTCTTGGGACATTATAGGAATCCTTGGAGTTGTAGTCACTCTTATCTGGCTGTCTGTCGGAAACGGAGTTTTTCACGTTTTGAAAACAAACTCGTTGTATTTTAAAGGAAAAACCCGTTTTCGCCTACCCCCGTAGCCAGTACAGGCGAATGACGGAGACCGGGGGCAAGACGGTCATTTTCATTGTATGGATTTTTAAAGAAAACCGATTCTATAGAAATTCTGAGGTTACGAGACTTCTTCCTTAAAAACCTCGACCTGTAGTGTTTTGAAAGGTGTTCCATTGTTTCACCTTTGTTTCGGATCATTTCTAAGTCTCGGGCATGAGGCTTGGTGTTGTTCAGTGCACACATATAGTGTTGCCTTTCCTTTTCGCTGGGTTGTTGATGTCACCACCTAGGTGATTTGAGTTGTTACACGTGTTAGGGGCATGGATGCCAAGCGGTGGATTTCGATCCTCGTGGACATTAGAGGTGAGTATGTTTTCCCTCTGTTTGGAGTTTCTGGTTAGCGTTGTGAGCGCTGGATGATTGGTTAGATTTGACATTAGTGTCGTGTACCTAGTGTACGCTGGTGAGAGTAGTGTAAACTACTGGCGTTAGTACTTGGAGTACAAGTCTTAGTTGTACATTACAGACTCATGCTGTGTATTTATTCTTATATATATATATATATGTGCATATGTATGTATATCCCCGTTATATACTTACGTAAGGTAGTATATGAGTGTGTGCCTTGGGTTTTGCGTGGATGAGATTAGTTGGGCTATATATATATCTTGATAGATAGTTTAGCATTACCTAAACTGCCAGAGGATGTGGTAGTTAGAGTATCTTTTCCCACTTAGCTTATTTGCTCACAGGGGAATTTCATTCGCCCCCTGGTATTCCACGCCAGGTTGCAGGAAACATACGACTATGAGCAGGATGGAGTGCAACGGCAGTTTTCTTTAGTTTCTTGTTACAGGTTTTGGAGTTGCGTTGGGTGATGTGGTTACGGTTGCAGCACGACTGGGTTTGGGGACGATAGGTATCCGCTTTCAGTTTCTCTACCCATTGTTATGGGATTGTTATGTATTCTTTTTTTTTTGGGAGCCAGTCTGTTGGCATATCCCTCTTGATGTATTCTTTAGTTCCTGTATTTATTCTTTCTGATGGTTATTGTATCTATTCTGCACAGCTAGGTGCTTTACTGTATCTTATTCGAGCAATTGTGGCTCTGTTGATTATTAGAGGGTTTGGAGGGGTTTTGGTTTCTTTCCATTATCTTGGCCCTAGTAGGATTGATGAATGTGGGGTTTGGAAGCCATTGTAATTATTGAATTGCTATTGGCAGGTTCTTGTGTTGTGGTTGTTGTCCGGATGTTCCATTTACAAACGGAACTCTGTCGGATTTTCGTTAGATTCCGCTGCTTTGTTTATTATTCATTTGGGGTATGAAATATACCGTTCCATCATTATTCCATACGTTTTCATGGCTAATGATATCTTAGTTGGTTGCTCATCATAATGATCACATCCTGGATCCCTTGGATATCCCAGTTCGGGAGTCTTAGGAATTTAGGGACGTGTCAACATGGTATTAGAGCATTTTACCCTTTTGTGGGTGTTTGATGACCTTCAGTCATTGGTTTTCATTTGTTTTTCGTTTCTTTTTACTTCCGCATTCACTCCCTTAGCTCTTAGGCTCGGGTTTCGGAGTCCTAGGAATTTGGGGCGTGACACCTACACTCTCACTATAGGCGAGGAAAACCACCCAATCGAATCACTAAGAGTACATGAACTCAACTTACAAGAACGACCACCTCTGGGTCACCAAAGCAAGTGAATGAAAAGACTTCCCAATGCTAAACCAACAAATAACCGAGACAACAATATCAAGGTTAAAACACCACAAGGGTTAAGGGGAACCACCTGGACAAGGACCCCAATCCACTCGGTATCCATGCCCCTAATATGTGGAACAACTCGAATCACCTATGTGGTGACATCAAAAACCAAGAAGAAAGGAAGGGCAACACTATATGTGTGCACCGAACAACACCAAGCCTCATACCCGAGACTTATAAATGATAGGAAGCAAAGGTGAAACAACGGAACACCTTTCAAAACTCTACAGGTCGAGATCTTGAGCAAGAAGTCTCGAAATCTCAGAATCTCGAGGAAGTAATAAAATAGTTTTCTTTTAAGAAACCATATAGTAAAAATGACCGTCTTTCCCCCGGTCTCCGTTGTTCGCTTGTCTGGCTACGGGGGTAGGCTAAAACGGGTTTTTCCTTTTAAATACAACGAGTTTGTTTTCATAACTTGAAAAACTCCGTTTCCAACAGATAGCCATATAAGAGTAACTACAACTCCAAGGATTCCTAAAATGTTCAAGAGGACAATGAAGGAAGAACAATACGTTGGACTCACGGAACACAACCATCCGTTTCCAACCACATAATCAAATGATGGTACGAGGAAGAGGTTCGGCGCCATGCCGTAACCGACGACTCAAGGAGTAACATAGAAGTCAACGGTTCATATAAACCCATGAATAAACTCAACACACTCCGAGCCATGATTCACATATCGATGAATCATTTACACACTCCTCGAAACAATCATTCCTAAAACCGTGAGTTGACACCACTCATCTTAAACCCGCAATTCAAATATCCATGAATTGACACAACGCAATGCACCTCAAGGTCACAATTCATATTATAATGAATTTACATAATACACCTCAAAGGCACCTCTCAATAGGTTATTGCAACTCGAGCCTACCATCCATATTTCAAAGGATTTATGCTCACACACACCTAACTCCGTAATCCATGTCAAAATGAATTACCTCAACCACACTTTAATTTCCTTAATCCACCTAAGTGAATTACTACAATTATACCCCAATACCACAACCCCAAACTAGGGTTCATGCCTGAGTCATATAACACTCCTACATTGGCGTTACTGCCAAGCCCTAGCTCCAAAGCCACAATCCTATCTAAATGATTAAATAAAAAAAACATATATATATATATATATATATATATATGTATGTATACAATTCATATCATTATGAATAATTACACTTTAACTCAAATTCACAGTTCACATATATCAATGGAACATAAATATCACATAACAATTTATAATCATGCATCAAATGCCATGAATAAATGTATGCAATGAACTAAACACCCGTACGTGACTCAACTCACGCACCCGAAACCACGGACTTTCGAACATACGGCCGAAGCCCAATATGCTTTACTGCATTCGTTCATTGGAGAGCTAGTCCAAAGGTCCACGCGTACCCTCATGGCCATGTTTAGGGTCTTGCACCCCAGGGCTCCAGGCCCTTCTTGTTATTGTCGTTTAAAGTTTTATAAAAAGTTTTTAGAGTCAAACTCCACACTAAATCTCATATAAAATCAACCCATGCATGATCACATGAATGCTATAATCAGGTATCAACATAAATATGTAATGCACCATATTTATGAACAATATCCACAGGAAAGATATCCACAGGAAAATATCTACAGGAAAACATCCAACATAAATCTCGAAATCTCTTTACATGCTTTAAAATACCATAAAGACATTTAAATCGAGAGACAACAGATTTATGTTTTAAACAATATATTTTCTTTAATTCTTTTAGAAAATATTTTAATTTCACAAAAATTGCTTTTAATACAATTAAAGCAATTAAACCACGTATTGTAAGGGGAACCTAGCATAACGTCTAAGTTTTCACATCCCTCACGTTCACATACCCCCCCTAACACAGTTAAAAGGGAACTAGCAACGCGTTTTAAGTCCACGTCTAATTCTTACGAATTTTACAAGCCCATCTACTTTCTCAAGGGGTTTCACTAAGCCACCTATTCCTATTTAATTAAAATAGGAATTTACTTAATCTCGTAGGAATATAATTTAATTAATTTCTTAAATTAATTCCTAAGTCATACATTTCTTCTAAGCCAATTATAGATATTTAAATTTACAATTTAAAATATCTATATTAAAATAAATAGGGTTTTACACACCCTAAACTACGTCAATAATGCGGAGTGAGAAATATAATTTCCCACCTGAAATACGCTTACAGAACAGCCGTTTCGGGCCCACCGTGAACAGTACCGGCGCCCGAATATAACGCTCACCGGCCAAAGTCGTCGAAAATGATTCCACATATATCGAAAATGTCCGTCTCGACAACCTATACGATATATACGAAGCCCATTAGCAATAGGTTAATTAATTTGGCTAAATCTAAAATACCCCAAACGAAATCTATAACCTATAAATGCGATTTCCGGGCAAATCGTTCAACGTAAATTCACGAGATTAATAAATGACGAATACTACGTAGGTACGAAACTACTCACCGAAAATCGGCTCAAACCGATCACCGGAAGGTCGCCGAAAAAATGGCCGAAGCCTGGCCGGGCACGCTCCTGCTCACACGCGTCTCTGCGTTGGCCGTCCCTTGCGCCACCACCGCCGCCGCCCTGCGCCACCTCCCCCAGTCACGACGCCACCCCGCCGTCGCCGTCCATAGCCACCGCTGCTGTAACACCCCGTGTTACTTTCTCTTTTTACTGAAATTAATTCTAATTTAATTTCGGTAATGACGTCACTTGTTCATGACGTATTGTTTATTCTTGGTATTTAATACCTGTAAATTTTTCGCGTTTAGTTTTAAAGTCGACTGGACGACACTACGCGAATTCTTGTTGTCAATTACACGGTCTCGTTTCGACGTTAGTTTATTCGACGTTTAATGATTGGTGTTTCAATTGAATGATGACGCGTTTTAATTGGATCGGGCGTTTAGTGTTCCGACGTTTGGGTTTCTAACCCGGTATAATTAATTGGACGTTCCCGATAATTATTGGAATTTATGGTTTATATATATATATATATAGTGTTGGGATTTATTATATATATATTTAATTATATATATATATATTGAAGTGGGCTTATTTGGCGATTATGGACATTTAGAGGGTTGCTTTTGCAATTAGGTCTTATATGGGTATATGTATACACGACCTGCATAACACACCTTCTCCTTCACGCTTGCCACGGCTGCTTCTTCTTCCCCTCCCTGATGAACGACCGAGCTGCTCCTCTCCTTCATCACCATGGTCACTGGTCGCCGGCAAGAGAGAGAGAGAGAGAGTCGGCAGCAGCAGGAGAATGGGTTGCGGCTGGAGGCGCGCAACCAGGAGCAGCGGCGACGGCCAGGAGCTGCTGGGCTGTGGACGGCGGCGGTTCGCGGTGGTCGGCGAGGCTAGCAGGTGGTGGTCGCGCACGGCGGCGCAGGGCGGCGTCGGTGGTGGCGCAAGGAACGGCCAGCGCAGGGGAGACGCGCGTGGCAGGGGTGATCCGGCCAGGCTTCGGCCAATTTTTCGGTGACCTTCCGGTGATCGGTTTGAGCCGATTTTCGGTGAGTAGTTTCGTACCTACGTAGTATTCGTCATATATTAATTTCGCGAATTTATGATGAACGATTTGCCCGAAAATCGCATATATAGGTTATAGTTTTCGTTTGGGGCATTTTAGATTTAACCCAATTAATTAACCTATTGTTAACGGACTTCACATATATCGTATAGGTTGTCGAGACGGACATTTCGATACATTCGAAATAGTTTTTGGACGATTTTGATCGGCGGGCTTCGTATTCGGGCGCCGGTACTGTGTTGTTCGGACTGTTCGGTAATGTATAAATTAGGTGGGAAATTATATTTCTCACTCCGCATTATTGAAGTAGTTTAGGGGTGTAAAACCCTTATTTAATTTAATATAGATATTTTAATTCGTTAATTTAAATATCTATAATTCGTTTAGAATCGGAATTGGACTTAGGAATTAATTTAAGAAAATTAATTAAATTATTTCCTATGTGATTAAATATATTCCTAATTGAATTGAATAGGAATAGACGACTTAGAATTCCCTGGAGAATTAAATGGGCTAAAATAAAATTGTAAACGTTGGAGGTGAGAAACTTAGACGCTATTCTAGGTTCCTCTCATTATACGTGATTTTTTTGATTTAATTATTTAAAGGCATGATAAGAGAAATTGAAAATATTTTCTAAAGAATTAAAGAAAATATGTTGTTTAAGCAGGAAATGTAATTCTCACGATTTAAATGCTTCATTATAAATTTAAAAGCATGTTAAAAGGATAATTGAGAATTTATGAGATTCATGTGTATATTTTCATAAATATGGTGTTATACATATTTGTGTTGATGCATGTTGTGCATGTGAAGTCGCAACTGGGTTGTACATCCGTCTTTGGCTTATAAGTCGCAACTGGGTTGTGCATCCATTTCGGATTTCGTATTGGAAGTCGCAACTGGGTTGTGCAAATGAAGTCGCAACCGGGTTGTGCATATGAAGTCGCAACCGTGTTGTGCATATGAAGTCGCAACCGTGTTGTGCATATGAAGTCGCAACAGGGTTGTGCAAATGAAGTCGCAACCGGGTTGTGCATATGAAGTCGCAACTGGGTTGTGCAAATGAAGTCGCAACTGGGTTGTGCATATGAAGTCGCAACCGTGTTGTGCATATGAAGTCGCAACCGTGTTGTGCATATGAAGTCGCAACTGGGTTGTGCAAATGAAGTCGCAACCGGGTTGTGCATATGAAGTCGCAACTGGGTTGTGCATTGTGTTTCATGGGGTTTCTGCCATGAGGTTTATGAGTCACATTGTATTTGCATGGCATTATGTGATTTCATTTGACATGTATACGTGATATTATTACATGTGATGTTGGAGCAGGTTTAATATGTATTATTATTGCCTGTTGGATTTGGGAGCATGTTATGTATGAATATTGCGAATTAAATTCATTTCTTTATAGAATGCTCAGCTGATAATGATTAACGAAAAGAGAATGATTATATGCCATAATTAGTAAGTATAAATGAAATGAATATCTTTATACTTGTTATTATATGCTTTTATGCCCTTAGGGGAGGTTAGGCATATTGACGTTGTGACCTCTGTGATTAGTTGAGGTTAGAGATGTACTGTAGAGTTTATGTTGAGTTGATGTGGAGTTGAGGCCTTAGAGAAGGCAGGTTAATGATTTTGGGATCGTGATTTGTTGTGTGACCTTGTTAGAGATTTGGGATCTGAGATTGATGTTAGTATCAGTTATGAATTGAGGCCTTAGAGAAGGCGAGTGATGAGTTGTGTGAGGTTTTGATTGATGAGAAGAAGTTATGATTAGGGATTCATTAAGTACTCGAGGTACTGTAATCTGACAGTCTCGATTCTTATGCTTAGTCCCTTCCCTTAAGCATTCCTGGTACTGTGTTTTGTACACTAGTATATGGTCGTCGACTTGTATGTCCTTTATTGAGTCATTGGTTACGGCGTGGTGCCGAACTTATTCCTCGTGGTATCATTGATTTGGTGGAGTTGGAACGGATGGTTATCTTCCATGAGAGTGTTAGTGATGTGATTGACCCTATTGATGATAGTATTATGAGGTCGATATGATTTATGGCATGGTGATATGATTGAGGTGATCTAGCCCTGAGAGGTAGATTTCCTCTAGGAATATGATGAGGTTTGTTTTATATACATATATATAGATGACAGTTGTGTTAGTACGCAAGGACGTGAGTGCTTTTCCTCCCGTGTTATCGGAGTGTGGGATTTGAGCCTTCCTTGGTACTAGTGGTGGATTTTGTTTCCTGTGGATATTAGAGGTGAGTGTGATCTCCTCTATTGGATCTTCTGATTTGTGTTGTGAGTAATTGATGATTTGTGAGGTTTGACTCAGGAGTTGTGCACTTAGTATATGTTGATGAGAGTAGTGTAGACTACCGGTTTTGGTACTTGGAGTATGAGTCGTAGTTGTACCTTGTAGATTCAGGTGGCATACTTATACATGTATACTTGTATATATATATATATATTTCTGTTATATACTTACGTACGGTAGTATATGAGCGTGCCTTGAGTTTTGCGTGGATGGGATTAATTGGGCTATATATATATCTTGCTAGATAGTTTAGCATTACCTAAACTACCAGAGGATGTGGTAGTTAGAGTATCTTTTCCCACTGAGCTTATTTGCTCACAGGGGAATTTCATTCGCCCCCTGGTATTCCACGCCAGGTTGCAGGAAACATACGGCTATGAGCAGGATGCAGTGCAACGGCAGCTTTCTTTTGTTTCCTTGTTATAGGTTTTGGAGTTGCGTTGGGTGATGCGGTTACGGTTGCAACACGACTGGGTTTGGGGACGATAGGTATCCACTTTCAGTTTCTCTACCCATTGTTATGGGATTGTTATGTATTTTCTTTTGGGAGCCAGTCTGTTGGCATATCCCTGTTGATATATTCTTTAGTTCCTGTATTTATTCTTTCTGATGGTTATTGTATCTATTCTGCACAGCTAGGTGCTTTTCTGTATCTTATTCGAGCATTTGTGGCTCTGTTGATGTTAGAGGGTTTGGAGGGGTTTTGGTTTCTTTCCATTATCTCTGCCCTAGTAGGATTGATGAATGTGGGGCTTGGAAGCCATTATTATTACCAAACTGCTATTGGCAGGTTCTTGTGTTGTGGTTGTTGTCCGGATGTTCCATTTACAAACGGAACTCTGCCGGATTTTCGTTAGATTCCGCTGCTTAGTTTATTATCCATTTGGGTATGAAATATACCATATCTATCATTAACCCATATGTTTTCACGGTTAATGATGTCTTAGTTGGTCATTCGTATTAAGGATCACATCTTGGATTCCTTGGATGTCCTAGTTCGGGAGTCTTAGGGATTTATGAGCGTGTCTGTTTGTATCTAAGGATACTCTTGTGTTTTTAGTATTCGTGTTGGCATGGAGTATATTCTTATTGTTATTCCATGTACTTCTTTGTTATTGTTGACTCTAGTAGTCGCTTGGTTTGCGTCACCCTTTAGGGGCGTGACAGCATGGTATCTGGGCATTCATTGCAACCCTTTTGGGTGTTCGATGACTGAATGTCTTTTGGTTCTCGTTTCTTTTTACTTCCGCATTCACTCCCCTAGCTCTTAGGCTCGGGTTTCGGAGTCCTAGGAATTCGGGGCGTGACAGCTGCTCCTGGCCGGCACCGCCTCTCCCAGCCCTGTTCCAGCCGCAGCTCCCACAGTCCGGCGACTCTGCGTGTTGCCGCCTGCTAGCGACCACTCTCTCAACCGACTTTCTTGCCGGCGACCATGGAGGTGTAAAGGAGCTGTAGTCGTCGCTTGTGGAGAAGAAGGAGAAGAAGGTAGAGTCGTGCTGGAGGAGGAGAATAGCAGATCTGTGGTTTCATACATGCATATACACATATATGCCCTAATTGCAAAACTAACCCTTCATTTCTCCAAAATCACGAAATAACCCCAAAACTATATATATATAATTAAATATATATATATATATAATAAATTTTCGAAAAATACCGGGAACACCAAAACGTAATCTCGCAAACCCGAATTAATAACGGGACGCCCAATTAAATATATCGGGGTAGAAACCCAAACGTCGGAACACTAAACAAGCCCGACTAATTACAACGTGCCGCCATCCAGTCGAAACACTAATCATTAACTTTCGAACGATACCGCGTAGTCGAGAATAAGAATTCGCGTAGTGTCGTCCAGTCGACTTTAAAACTAAACGCGAAAAATTTACAGGTATCGAAAATACACAAGACGTCATGAATAAGTGACGTCACAACCGAAATTAAATCAAAAATAATTTCAGTAAAAAGGATAATAACACGGGGTGTTACAGCTTATGAGCGCGTGCCTTGGGTTTTGCGTGGATGGGTTTAGTTGGGCTATATTTATCTTATCAGATAGTTTAGCATTTCCTAAACTGCCAGAGGATGTGGTAGTTAGAGTATCTTTTCCCACTGAGCTTATTTGCTCACAGGGGTATTTCATTTGCCCCCTGGTATTCCCACGCTAGGCTGCAGGAAACATACGGCTATGAGCAGGATGCAGTGCAACGACAATTTTCTTTAGTTTCTTGTTACAGGTTTTGGAGTTGCGTTGAGTGATGCGGTTACGGTTGCAGCACGACTGGGTCGGGGACGGTAGTATTATTCTGTCAGCTTCTTTACCCATGTTTTGTGGGATTATCATGTATTTATTTTGGGAGCCAGTCTGTTGGCATATCCCTGTGATGTATTCTTTTATTTCCTGTATTTATTCTTTCGGGATGTTATTGTATCTATTCTGCACAGCTAGGTGTTTTTCTGTATTCTTATTCGAGCATTTGTGGCTCTGTTGATTATAGAGGGTTTGGAGGGGTTTTGGTTTCTTTCCACTACATCAGCCCTAGTAGGATTGATGAATGTGGGGCTTGGAAGCCATTATTATTATCGAATTGCTATTGGCAGGTCTTTGTGTTGTAGTTGGTTGTCCGGATGTTCTATTTATAAACGGAACTCTGCCGAATTTTTGTTAGATTCCGCTGCTTTGTTTATTATTCATTTGGGTATGAAATATACCATTTCTATCATTAACCCATATGTTTTCTTGGTTAATGATGTCTTAGTTGGTCATTCATGTTAAGGATTACATCCTGGATTCCTTGGATGTCCCAGTTCGGGAGTATTAGGGATTTAGGGGCGTGTTTGTTGGTATCTGAGGATACTATTGAGTTCTAGTATTCTACTTGGCATGGAGTATAGTTTTCATTGTTACTCCATGTATTTATTCTAGTTATTGTCGACACTAGTGGTCGATTGACTTATGTCACCCTTTGGAGATTCGTCGATTCTCTAGATTAGAGTTTCGGGAATTCTAGGGGCGTGATAGTAGGGTATCAGAGTGTGTCATTCTTACCCTTTTGTGGGTGTTTGATGACTGTAAGACGTTGGTTCTCCTTTCTTTTTACTTCCGTTAACCTCTTTAGCTCTTAGGCTCGGGTTTCTGGGTTCTAGGAAATTTGGGGCGTGACACTTTATATAGATATTTCGAATTTATATTGTTTTCGAATTTTATACATATATTTTCAATTTTTATATATATTTTTAAATTTATATTTATTTTCGAATTTATATATTTATTTACGAATTTTACATATCTTTCTCCAATTTTATATTTATTTTTCGAATTTTAATTTTTTTTGAAATTTATTATATATGTTTTAGAATTTTATATGTTTGTTTAGAAATTTATATATTTGTTTCAAAACTTAAATTTTTTTAAGATTTAAAAATACATTAAACGGACAAAAAAGTTTTTCTAATCATTAAAAGAGGTAATAATGGCATTTTAGAGCTAAAGCTAAGATTCATAAGTATATTTGGATAGTGGTATAGGTGCTACATTTGGATGTAGAGATGTTGGATTTGGCATATATTTTCCTGTAGTTGGTATTACAGATGGTACATAATGGTGCTGCATTTGGCTGTAGCAATGTTGAACGGGTTGAATCCCTAAATTAAAAGCTAAATTACCCTCTCTAGCATTTATTTTAGGGATTCAACCCCTACACCATTCTTTTTACGAAATGCAACATTTTTTTAACCAAATGCAACATCGTTATGCTTTTAAATGTCGTGAATTAAAACCTAATTGAACCCCAAGGTGTAAGGATATTAATTGAAACCATTATAATTAAAAAAAAACCCTTTTAAAAAATACTAAATACTAAAATAAAATATAAAAACTCAAATGCAACAAATCTACTTCCAATTGTAGATCGGGGGCAAAACGGTCATTTTATCTCAAACTTTTGCGAAACGAAACATTTCTAAGCTTATTAGTGTAATATTGAATCAGTCAATAGGGGTTGAATTTAGTCTTTCAAAAGTCGAAAAATGGCAGAATGTTGGGATTTTTGGTGGTTTCTACAGTAATCATTCTAGTTGTCCGCACCTTACTGCCCAACACGCGCGACATTTTTCAAAACTTCTTATCTAGAGCTACGGAGCTCGGATTGAGGCGATGTTTATTGCGTTGGAAAGCTGACTTCTTGAAATTGTATTTAGGCTTTTGAATCACTCAAGTTAAGATATTTTCGAATGAGTTATGTTCGTTTGAAAGTGAGAGTATATTTTAAACTTTTCATGTCACGACTTTTTTTTCAAAATTCATATTTTTCAGGTCGCTTAACGGAATTCATTTCCGTTTCTTTCTATGGCCTTCTTAGAGCCTCCTTTATCATATCTATCTTCAGTTTTTGAGTGGTGGTCTAAGCGCCCCGGGTTTGGCACCCGAACTCGTGTTTTACCCGTTTTTGTTTTGATTTGTATAATTCTTCCGCACTTCGTCATTTCCCTCGTTTCTCGGACCCATTTCGAAAACCGAGGAATATCGGGGTGTGAGAATTATAATTAGAAAACCATTTTAGCAAGTACTAAATACTACCCAGTGTAATCAAAACTTAAACCATTGAATTTATATTTTTTTCAAATTTTAAATATATATTTTCAATTTTTATATATATTTTTTTAATTTTATATATTTTTTTAAATTTATATTTTTTTCAAATTTTATATATTTATTTACGAATTTTACATATTTTTCTCCAATTTTATATTTATTTTAGAATTTGAATTTTTTTCAAAATTTATTAATATGTTTTAGAATTTTATATGTTTTTTATAAATTTATATATTTGTTTCAAAATTGATATATTTTTAAGATTTGAAAATACATTAAACGCACAAAAGAGTCTTTCTAATCATTAAAAGAGGTAATAATGGCATTTCCGAGTTAAAGCTAAGATTCATAAGTATATTTGGATAGTGGTATAGGTGCTACATTTGGATGTAGAGATATTGCATTTGACATATATTTTGTTGCAGTTGGTATTACTGATGGTATATAACGGTGCTGCATTTGGTTAAATAAATGTTGCATTTGGCTGTAGCAATGTTGCATTTGGTAAAAGCAGTGTTGTAGAGGTTGAATCTCTAAATTTAAAGTTAAGATAGGGTATTGATTGGTTACCCAATCTTACCTCCAAACTTTGAAACAAATATATATAAATTTCTAAACAAACATATAAAATTCTAAAACATATATATTAAATTTTGAAAAAAATTAAAAATTAGAAAAAATATATAAAATTCGTAAATGAATATATAAAATTTTAAAAAATATATAAAATAAAAAAACAAATAAATTTAAAAAATAATATATAAACATTGAATATATATATAAAATTCGAAAAAAATATAAATTCAAAATATCTATATAAAGTTTGAAAAAAACATATAAAATTCGAATGCACGAATTATATTTCTTGAATTTTATATGTTTTTATTGAATTTTATAATTATTTTCGAATTTTTAAAAAAAAAATTAAAATTTAATATAAATATTTCTTGAATTTTATATTAAATTTCAAATTTTATAATGTTTTTCAAAATTTAATATATATTTGTTTCGAATTTTATATCTTTTTTTCAAACTTTATATAGATATTTTGAATTTATATTTTTTTCGAATTTTATACATAAATTTTCAATTTTTATATATTATTTTTGAATTTTATATATATTTTACGAATTATATATATATTTTTAAATTTATATTTATATTCGAATTTTATATATTTATTTACGAATTGTACATATTTTTCTCCAATTTTATATTTATTTTTCGAAATTGAATTTTTTTCAAAATTTATTATATATGTTTTAGAATTTTATATGTTTGTTTAGAAATATATATATTTGTTTCAAAATTTAAATGATTTTAAGATTTGAAAATACATTAAACGCACAAAAGAGTCTTTTTAAACATTAAAAGAGGTAATAATGACATTTCAGAGCTAAAGCTAAGATTCATAAATATATTTGGATAGTGGTATAGGTGCTATATTTGGATGAAGAGATATTGCATTTGGCATATATTTTGTTGCAGTTGGTATTACTGATGGTACATAACGGTGCTGCATTTGGTTAAATAAATATTGGATTTGGCTGTAGCAATGTTGCATTTGGTAAAAGCAATGTTACGGGTTGAATCTCTAAATTAAAAGTTTAGATAGGGTATTGATAGGTTATCCTATATTAACTCAAAACTTTGAAAGAAATATATATAAATTTCTAAACAAACATATAAAATTCTAAAACATATATATTAAAATTTGAAAATTATAAAAAATTCGAAAATATATATAAAATTCGAAAAATATATATAAAATTCGTAAATAAATATATAAAATTTGAAAAAAAATATAAAATTTAAAAAAACATATAAATTTCAAAAATAATATATAAAAATTGAAAATATATATAAAATTTGAAAAAAATATAAATTTCTAAACAAACATATTTTTTTCGAATTTTATATGTTTGTTTAATTTTATATTTATTTTCAAATTTTATGTATTTATTTACGAATTTTATATATATTTTTTGAATTTTATATTTATTTTCAAATTTTTAATTGTTTTTGAAATTTAATATAATGTTTTAAAATTTTATATGTTTGTTAAAAAATTTATATATTTTTATATATTTGTTTCAAAGTTTGGAGGTAAGATAGGGTAACCTTATCAATACCATATCTTAACTTTTAATTTAGGGATTCAACCCATGCAATGTTATATATTATACAATCTGTGCATTCTATAAAGTGTAAGTGCACACAAACGTTGAATATAAACACGCCAATAAGTTGTGTTAAAAATTATAACTATTATATATGTAAATTTATAAGTAATATTATAACGAGTAACAGAGTGTATAGTTACTTAATAAGACTGTTCATAAATATTTCAATCAATATAGAATAAAAATCATATTACATATAATAGGTCTTGGGATTGTGACGGGTGTAAGATTACCCTTATGCCGGATGCAACAAAAACATTGTGATGGGTCTAGTAATTTGTGAGTATACAAATTTTCAAAAATAATAAATAATAAACTATTAATTATCTTTTAAAATAAATTGATGTGTGTATAGTTATGCATACCACCCGTAAATTAGTCATAATCGCAAAACAAGTATGTTATATATTATACAATCCGTGCATTATATAAAGTGTAAGTGCACACAAACGTTGAATATAAACACGCAAATAAGTTGTTTTTAAAATTATAAGTATTATATACGTAAATTTATAAGTAATATTATAACGAGTAACATAGTGTATGGTTACTTAGTAAGACAATCCATGTAACGTCCTGTAATTTTACGTGCTAATTTAAAAAAATTATTTTTATTTATTATTAAACAATTAATTGCTTATGTGCTTATGTGTCTAACATGTTGACGTGTTTACGTGAATTATGCGAAATTGAAATTTTGAGTTACATGTTATATGTTATATTTCATTTCATGAATACTTGAAATTAATTGAAACGTTTGGAAAATAAATAAACGACAAAAGCGTAAACTAGAAATTTTTCATGTTTTGAGTTAGTGGGTTTTGTAGAGAATTATTGACTAAGTGTTGGGGAGATGTAGAGTGGCAATATTGTAGTTGTGTAGAAGACTTGGGGCAAAATAGTAAATTGAGTTCATAATGGCAAGGGTTGTGATTAAGTTATAAAGGGGTGGGTAGCTAAGACATTTCACTACCACCTTTAGTGTTGTCTTCCTATTAGCCATTGGATCATCCTCCATCTACCCATCTTCAATTCTAGCCATTGGATGGAGAAGTGAATTATTGGTGTATCTCTACACATTGGTAGTCTTGTTAACCCACAACCCACTTCCTCTCATTCCCACTTCACACGTTTTTCTTTCTTCTTCCCCAATTTCTTTGTTACGTTTCTCTCTCTCTTCCTCCATGGATGCACAAGACTTTTTCCTCTAGTCTTTTTGATAATTGCTTGAAGCTTGGGTCTTTTTTGGTGCTTCATTGTCCTCAATTGGTGTTGATGATTGGTAAGTTCCTTCACCATTTTCCTTGATTTCTCCCTTTGAATTGAAAACCTAGCTTTTATTTCCTTTTAATGATTTCTTTTATTCCCATAGATTTTCGGAATTTCCATGGTTATAATTGATTGTTGGTCCATTCTTGTAACTCTCCCTTCCATTTAATTGTTATTAGCTTGAGAAGACTTGAAAATGCTAATTTCGGGAATGCATTGCTTCAAGCTTGCTTGATGTCCACATTGTATATCTTGTGTTGAATTTATTGGTGAGTTCCTTTCCTTTTGATTCTTCCTTTTCCCGAAACCCTAGTTTAGCCATTTTGGGATTTTTAGCTTTACTTTGAATTCTTGATTTTTAATCGGTTGTTGCTATTAAAAATCACTAGTTAAGAATCCATATTTGTTGTAATGTTGCTTGAAGGCTTGGGAGACCTTTTACTCAAATTCCCGAAAATCACCTCCTTGAAGCTCTATTGGAAATTCTTGACTCGGTTGTTGTTGGCGTCAATTGGACGGATTGCTTGCGCCCTATTGCTTATTATTCGCTTGGATTGAGGTAGGGGAAAAACGAGTTGCTTTTGTTTTTGTACGAGGGTGTGTGCGTCTATGTGTATATATGTCGTATATATATATATATATATGCGAGTTGAGTCTCGACAACTTAGACGATGAATTAGATCCCCTTGAAAAGCATGATTATGTGATATTAATTCTTGTTGTGAATCATTGCTTAAATTGTGAAATTATGAGCATGATGCTAGTTTGATTACAATATATTGCAAAAAGAAATAAGTATGTATTGTGATGGAAATTGTGAACCTTGATTCATTTTGGGTGTACCACGTAGTGTGAAAATGTGGATATTAGTTCCTACGTTTTGCGAAAATTTTGTGGAAGTCGTCTTGTGTTTGGATTGTCGTAACAACTGGCCAGGGGTGCTTCTTGCTCCCACGGAACTAATAAGCCGAGAAATGCAGATGATAGGGGGAGGACATATCGTCCAAAGCCTATGTGCTAGACTAGGTCGTGGTGAACGTCTTCCTTGATAAAAAATTGAGTGTCAAAAAAACACTTGGGAATGACGGTACGATAAGTCCGCCATTTCTTAGTGAGTTGTATTCTCAGGGGAATGGTGGAGAAGGATCCGTTCACCCTTGGGAAAGGTGTGTTTTTGTGTGCGTGTCATGGAGGTGTCGGTCACCTTGCGTCTTAATTATTATACATGTAATTGTGATTTTAATAATGGAAACATGTTATAATTGTGATAAATTATGTTGTGAGCATGTTGGAGAACTTGTTTGTTGGGCTTGATGGGGTTCCGGATTGGCGTGAGAGTCATGTGGAACAAAAGACCGACCTAGGATTAGTTGCATGCACCTTGGGTGGGTTGTACCACTCGGACTACAGAGATTGAGGCAATGACGCTTCCTCTACTGGGCTAGTGAGCTCACCCCACGTTATATACATTTTTTTCAGGTGATGATTCCCATTTGGGAGGTCCGTAGTCTTCCGGTAGAGACTCGGGGTTGGTTCCGCCCTTTTTGCGTATATGGAGGCGGAGTACTTTTGTAGAGCATTGATAGACATTGTATAAATGTGCTTATTTTGTTTAGTGCTTCATTTAAGTCAAAACTATTTTATTTTAATCCGGCTAGCATGTTAGCCGAGATGTTGGTGTTGATGTACATCCCTTGAAGCGTTAGGCGCGGGGAATATATTCTTTTGGGTCATTTCGGTGTCGAATTGTGGAAACATGTAATTTTGAACAACTCTACTATGTTTCGCCTTAGGGCGCTATGATGAAAATATGGGACTCTTTTATTTGGAATTTTGAGTGTGGAATAAATTATTTATCTTGAATGCGATTATTTGGTATTCGACCGAAACGGCGTTTTTCTAAGTTTTCAAACCAATCCTTTTGTTTTGGATGGAAAAACCCGTTTTCGCCTACCCCGTAAAAACCGATAAAAACTTGTGTTTTGAACTAATTTGAGGTTGATTAAAGGAAATTGAGATTTTTGAGTCGGTGGTTTACTCAAACAGAAACCGGGGGCAAGACGGATGATTTTTACAAAAATTCAAGTAAAATATTTCGAGGAAAATAATTGTTTCCTTCTAGTTCTTGAGTTTCGGAAATATTAACAGCATTCTATTAGTGTTGAGGCCATTTCCTTTATTCTATAAGTGTTCTGGATGATTTAGACACAATTTTCCCCTTCTGCAGACCTTGTGGTTGAATTGAGTTTTATGTAGCCGACTAAGTCTTCACCATCCCATTTCAGTACACTTCTTTCTCAGCTTTGGCATAGTTTAGTCGACTTCTTTCTTGGTTTAGTCGACTAGAACTCTTCATGTAGTCGACTAGTGCCTTGAGTAGTCGACCGAATCCTTAAACTCCCATTTCCGCAAGCTACTGACTGATCTAGTCGACTAAATACTTGTTTTAGTCGACTAGATACTCTTTCTAGTCGACTAAGGGCTATTTCAATCGACTAGATGATCCTTGTAGTCGACTAAAAGTTCTTTCAGTCGACTACAGCTCACGCACTCTGTGCACACTGTTCAGTAAATTGGTCATTTCTCGAGCTACGTTTATCGGATGGATGTGTACTTTAGCTTTTTAGAAATCTGACTTCAAGCTCTTGCATTTAGGCTTTTGAATCGCATCATTTGAGTCAGGTTTGAGTGAGTAATGGTCGACTGAAGTTGACGGTAGACTTTCGGACCTTAAGCGTGGAAATGCTGATTTCAAAACGTTGTAGTTTCCACCTCACACATTGGATTTTGGTTCCGTTTGTTCCTATGGCTTGTTCTAGGTCCATACTTTGTGCTTGTAGTTGGAACTTACCATTTTACCCTCCAAATGACCATTTTACCCTTGGTTGAACTTAGGGTATTCCGACGTTTCGGTTAAGGTACCGTTTGTTTCGGTTTACCTTCTTTTGATCTCGTGTTATTCTTTTAGCATCCTTAAGATGTTTTATTTCTATCTTACTCTTGTATGGATATTTTACGACTTGAGGGATTTTATTCCATTTTTATTTTCTTCTGCATTCACTACCTTAGCTCTTAGGTTCGGGTCTTGGGACTGTGACGGGTGTAAGATTACTGTTATGCCGGATACAACAAAAATATTGTGATGGGTCTAGTAATTTGTGGGTATACAAATTTCAAAAAATAATAAATAATAAAGTATTTATTATCTTCTAAAATAAATTTATGTGTGTATAGTTATGCATACCACCCGTAATATAGTTGTAATCGTAAAAACAAGTACGTTATATATTATACAATCCGTGAAGGCTATTAAGTGTAAGTGCACACAAACGTTGAATTTAAACACGCAACTAAGTTGTGTTAAAAATTATAAGTATTATATATGTAAATTTATAAGTAATATTATAACGAATAACATAGTGTTTGGTTACTTAGTAAGACAGTCCATAAAGATTTGAATCAATATAGATTAAAAATCATATTACATATAATAGGTCTTGGGACTGTGACGGGTGTAATATTACTATTATGTCGGATGCAACAAAAACATTGTGATGGTTCTACTAATTTGTGGGAATAATAATTTCAAAAAATAATAAACTATTAAATATTTTGAAAAATAAATTTATGTGTGTATAGTTATGTAACACCCCGTGTGATTTTCCTTTTTTCCTGAAATTATTTATAATTTTAATTTCAGTAATGACGTCACTTGTTCATGACGTATTATTTATTCTTGGTATTTGATACCTGTAAATTTTTCGTGTTTACTTTTAAAGTCGACTGGATGACTTTACGGTTTCTCTTTGACGACTATGCGGTATCGTTTTGACATTTAATGATTTGTGTTTTGACTGGATGACAACACGTTTTAATTGATCGGGCTTGTTAGGCGTTCCGACGTTTGGGTTCCTAACCCGGTGTATTTATTTCGCAGTGTATTATCTATTTGGAGTCCCGTGGAGCTTCCGAGATTTTAATTAGGGATCGTTTGGACATTTTGATAAAGAGTTGGGGTTAGTTTGCAATTTTGGTGAATTAGAGGGTTACTTCTGCAATTTAGTTATATATGTATATACACACGTATATGTGCATCTGTAAACGAACGACCTAGCTCTTCTCCGCTTCATGCACGACCGATTCTGCGCCTCCATCTTCATCACCATTATTGTCGGCTGAAAGAGGTGGAGAGAGAGAGAGAGAGAAAGACGATCGGGAGAGAGAGGGGTTGGATGGAGGAGAAGCGCGACCATGGAGGTTCGCCGCAACTGTAGCAGCGGCGATGGCGATGCGGCGATGGCATGGCGGAGGCATGCAGGGGTTGTCGGTGGCGCAGAGGTGAAGCGCGTGGGCAGGGGCGAATCTGGCCAAGCTTCGACCATTTTTTCGGTCGACTTCCGGTGATCGGTTAAGGCCGATTTTTGGGGAGTAGCTTCGTATATACGTAGTATTCATCATACTTTAATTTCGTAATTTTTCGTTGAACGGTTTGCCCGAAAATCACATTTATAGGCTATAGATTTCGTTTGGGTTATTTTATATTTACCCAAATTAATTAACCTATTGCTAATAGGCTTCACATATATCGTATAGGTTGTCGAGACGGACATTTCGATATATTCAAAATAGTTTTCGGACGATTTTGGTCGGCGGGCTTCATATTCGGGCGCCGAAACTGTGCTGTTGCGGGCTATTTCGGTAAACATAAATTAGGTGAGAAATTATATTTCTCACTCCGTATCATTGAAGTAGTTTAGGGGTGCAAACCCTTAATTATTTTAGTATATATATATTAAATTGTTAATTTAAATATTTATAATTTGCTTAGAATCGAAATTGGACTTAGGGATTAATTTAATAAAAATTAATTAAATGATTTCCTAAGTGATTAAATCAATTCCTATCTGAATCGAATAGGAATAGACGGCTTAGAAATTCCCTTGAGAATTAAATGTGCTAGAGGATTTTGTAAACGTGGGACTTGAGAAACTTAGACGCTATGCTAGGTTCCTTTCATTATACGTGGATTATCTGTTTAAATTATTTTAAAGGCATGATAAGGGAAATTGAAATATTTTCTAAAGAATTAAAGAAAATATATTTTTGAAAACATGAATTATATATGAAATTGTTTTCATATGATTTAAATTCTTTATTGTATTTTAAAAGCATGTTGAAAAGAGGTTTTGAGATTATGTTGATATTATCATGTGGATATTGTTCATAAATATGGTGCATTACATATTTACGTTGAGGTCCGGGGTGCCTATTGAGAATATCGTGTAGTGTCAAATCACGATGTTGATATATATGGGTTGTGTACTCAAGTATGGGTGTCTTTGTGTTGGATCATCACAACAACTGGCCAGGAGGTATCACGCCTACGGAACTAAAAAGCCGAAAAATGTGAGTTAGGAGTCCAGGTAGAGGCTTATTTTCTTGACTTTTGTAGTCATAGCGCACGGAGTTGCAAGTGGGGCTCTCGTGCAACCGTCTTCCTTGTTGAAGTGATAGAGAGAAAAATCACTTGGGAAGAGTCGGTGTGGTAACTCTACATTAATTGATGAGCTTGTATCCTCAAAAGTTAGTGGACAGAGTATGTATCCGTTACCCTTGGGAAGGGTGTGGTTTTGTATGAGTATCACGGGAAATGTTGAGTCACATTACACTGCATATTACTTATATGATCTCATTTGACATGTATATGTGCTATTATTACATGTGACGTTGGAGCATGTTATTTATGAATATTGCAAATAAATTCATATTCTATAAAATGCTCAGTTGAAAGTGATAAATGTGAAAACATGAATTAAATGATAAAATTGTTAAAGTATAAATGAAACATATATCTTTATACTTGTAGTTGTATGCTTTAGTACCCTTGGGGGAGGTTAAGTGTATTAGCATAGTGACTTCTGTAGTTGGTTGAGGTTAGTGGTGAATCGTAGATTTGATCTTGAGTTGATGCTTTAGAGAAGGCGGTTAAATCGTTTCGTGATTGTGGTTAGTTGTGAGATTTTGTTGGAGATTTGAGGTTAGGGATTGACTTTAGTATTAATTGATATTTGAGGCCTTAGAGTAGGCGGGTGATGAGATTGTGTGAGACTTAGATTGATGAGAAAAGGTTATGGTTGATGTGATTTATTAAGTACTCGAGGTACTGTAGTTTGACAAACTTGGTTCTAGTGCTTAGTTCATTCCCCTAAGCATTCCTTGTACTACGTTTTGTACGCTAGTACGTAGTCGTTGACTTCTATGTCATTCCTTGAGTTGTCTGTTACGGCGTGGTGCCAAACCTCTTCCAGGTGTTGTCATTTGATTTCGTGGAGTTGGAAACGGATAGTTGTGTTCCGTGAATCCAACGTATTGTCTTCCTTCATTGTCCTTTCGGGACATTATAGGAATCCTTGTAGTGGTGTTCATTCTTAGGTGGCTATCATTTTGAAAACGGTGTTTTCTTAACTTTTTGTATTTAAAAGGGAAAAACCCGTTTTCGCCTACCCCCGTATTAAAAATTAAAAGTTTTAATACTTTATAAAATGATCTTGGGATCTTCTTTAAAATGATTTCAACTTTTAAAAGTCGGTGATGGCTACTGACAGAGACCGGGGGCAAGACAGTCATTTTTACTGTGTGATTTCCTAAAAGAAAACTATTTTATTACTAGTTTCGAGATTCTGAGATTTTGAGACTTCTTTCCCAAAATCTTAACCCGTAGTGTTTTGAAAGGTGGTTACTTATTTCACCTTTTCCTTTGCTTTGTTTTGGTGACCCTTAGGTGGTCGTTCTTGTGAGTTGAGTTCATGTACTCTTAGTGATTTGATTGGGTGGTTTTCCTCACCTACGGTGAATGTAGTGTAGACTACCGGTGTTGGTACTTGGGGTATAAGCCTTAGTTGTACCTTGTAGACTCAGGTTGCATACTTATACATGTATACTTGTATATATATATATATATATATATATATATCCCCGTTATATACTTACATACGGTAGTATATGAGCGTGTGCCTTGGCTTTTGCGTGGATGGGGTTAGTTGGGCTATATATATATTGATAGATAGTTTGGCATTACCTAAACTGCCAGAGGATGTGATAGTTAGAGTATCTTTTCCCACTGAGCTTATTTGCTCACGGAGGGAATTTCATTTGCCCCCCTGGTATTTCACTCCAGGTTGCAGGAAATATACGGCTATGGGCAGGATGCGGTACAACGACAGCTTTCCTTGGTTTTCTTGTTACAGGTTTTGAAGTTGCGCAGGATGGTGCGGTTACGGTTGCAGCACGACTGGGTTTGGGGACGGTAGTATTTTTCTGTCAGCTTCTTTACCCATGTTTTGTGGGATTATCATGTATTTCTTTTGGGAGCCAGTCTGTTGGCATATCCCTGTTGATGTATCTTTTATTTCCTGTATTTATTCTTTCAGAAGATTATTGTATCTATTCTGCACAGCTAGGTGCATTTCTGTATTCCTTTCGAGCATTTGTGGCTCTGTTGATTATAGAGGGTTTGAAGGGGTTTTGGTTTCTTTCCAATACCTCGGCCCTAGTAGGATTGATGAATGTGGGGCTTGGGAGCCATTATTATTATCAAACTATTATTGGCAGGTCTTTGTGTTGTGGTTGGTTGTCCGAATGTTCCCTTTACAAACGGAACTCTGCTGGATTTTCGTTAGATTCCGCTACTTTGTTTAATCATTCATTTGGGTATAAAATATACCATTTATATCATTATTCCATACATTTTCATGGTTAATGAAATCTTAATTGGTCATTCGTATTAAGGATCACATCTTGGATTCCTTGGATGTTCCAGTTCGGGAGTCTTAAGAACTTAGGAGCGTGTCTAATGGTATCTGAGGATACTATTGAGTTCTAGTATTCTATTTGGCATGGAGTATAGTTTTCATTGTTATTCCATGTATTTAGTCTGGTTCTTGTTGACTCTAGTAGTGGATTGACTTACGTCACCCTTTGGAGATTCGTTGATTCTCTATATTAGAGTTTCGGGAATTCTAGGGGCGTGATAGCAGGGTATCAGAGTGTGTCATTCTTATCCTTTTGTGGGTGTTTGATGACTGTATGTCCTTGGTTCTCATTTCATTTTACTTCCGTTCACCCCTTAGCTCTTAGGCTCGGGTTTCTGAGTCCTAGGAAATTTGGGGCGTGACAAGTTATGCATACCACTCGTAATATAGTCGTAATCATAAAACAAGTACGTTATAGATTATACAATCCGTGCATTCTATAAAGTGTAACTGCACACAAACGTTGAATAAAAACACGTAACTAAGTTGTGTTAAAAAATATAAGTATTACATACGTAAATTTATAAGTAATATTATAACGAGTAACATAGTGTATGGTTACTTAGTAAGACAATCCATAAAGATTTGAATCAATATAGAATAAAAATCAGATTACATATAATAGGTCTTGGGACTGTGACGGGTGTAAGATTACTGTTATGCCGGATACAACAAAAATATTGTGATGGGTCTAGTAATTTGTGGGTATACAAATTTCAAAAAATAATAAATAATAATGTATTTATTATCTTCTAAAATAAATTTATGTGTGTATAGTTATGCATACCACCCGTAATATAGTCGTAATCGCAAAACAAGTACGTTATATATTATACAATCCGTGAAGGCTATTAATACTAAGTGCACAAAAACGTTGAATATAAACACGCAACTAAGTTGTGTTAAAAATTATAAGTATTATATATGTAAATTTATAAGTAATATGATAACAAGTAACATAGTATGTGGTTACTTAGTAAGACAGTCCATAAATATTTGAATCAATATAGATTAAAAATCATATTACATATAATAGGTTTTGGGACTGTGACGGGTGTAAGATTACTGTTATGCCGGATGCAACAAAAGCATTGTGATGAGTCTACTAATTTGTGGGTATACTAATTTCCTAAAATAATAAACTGTTAAATATTTTGGAAATAAATTTATGTGTGTATAGTTATGCATACGACCCGTAATATAGTCGTAATCGTAAAACAAGTACGTTATAAATTATACAATTCGTGCATTCTATAAAGTGTAAGTGCACACAAACGTTGAATATAAACACACAACTAAGTTGTTTTAAAAATTATAAGTATTATATACGTAAATTTAGAAGTAATATTATAATGAGTATCACAGTGTATGGTTACTTAGTAAGACAGTCCATAAAAGATTTGAATCAATATATAATAAATATCATATTACATATAATAGGTCCTAAGATTGTGACGGGTGTAAGATTACTGTTATGACGGATATAATAAAAATATTGTGATGAGTCTAGTAATTTATGGGTATACAAATTTCAAAAAATAATAAATAATAAAGTAATTATTATCTTCTAAAATAAATTTATGTGTGTATAGTTATGCATACCACCCGTAATATAGTCGTAATCGCAAAACAAGTACGTTATATATTATACAATCCGTGCATTCTATAAAGTGTAAGTGCACACAAACGTTGAATATAAACATGCAACTAAGTTGTGTTAAAAATTATAAGTATTATATACGTAAATTTATAATTAATATTATAACGAATGACATAGTCAATGGTTATTTAGTAAGACAGTCCATTAAGATTTGAATCAATATAGGGTTTTGTACAAACTTTTTTAGGAGAGAAAGTTTTTTAATGTTTGTTTTTTCAAACATGTTTGAGATTCTATTTGGAAATATATTTTATATGAATTTGCCTCAAAACTAAGATTCATAATTATATTTGGATATAGGGTATATGTGCTACATTTGGATGTAGAGATTCTTCATTTGACATCTATTTTGTTACATACATTACAATCAACTGTTTTAGTTTATTTTTTGCATTTGGTTTTACTGATGTTACAATTAGAAGTAGAGTTGCTACATTTAATTTTTGATTAGACAAGGTACTATTTAGTATTTGTTAAAAATGTTTTTTAATTATAATTGTAACAACCCTAGAAATTTTGAAAGAAAAATATAAATTCCGAAAACAAATATAAATTTTGAAATATATATATATAATTCGGGAAAAAATATAAAATTCAAAAGATATATGTTAAAGCTCGAAAAAAATATAAATTTAAAAAATATATATAAATTTCAAAAAAGATATATATATTTGAAAAAATATATATGTTTCTACCTAAATGTTGTTTTGACGTATTGTACTTTGGTTACTTGTGTTTTTTATACTTCTATTTGCACAACTATTTGCCTTGTACCAATTTGTTTTTTTCCCATTTTGAACTACAGAATACAAAACAATTATTTGCCTAGTATACTATATTTTTCCTTTTAATATGATATTTTCAAAATATATTTTTTATTCAAAATTTATATATTTTTTTCTAAATTTATATATATATTTGGAATTTATATTTTTATGTGTTTTTTCAAATTATTTTAATGTTTTACAAATTTTATATGTTTTTTTAATTTCATAATTATTTTCGAATTTTATAATTGTTTTCAAAATTTAATATATATTTGTTTCGAAATTTATATGTTTTTTTAATACTTTATATAGTTATATTTTTTTCGAATTATATATATTTTTTCAATTTTTATATATTATTTTTTATGTCATATCCCGAATTTCCTAGAACTCCGAAACCCGAGCCTGAGAGTTAAGGGAGTGATTGCGGAAGTAAAAAAAAAACGAAAACCAAGAGACATTCAGTCATCAAACACCCATAAAGGGTTGCAATGAATGCCCAGATACCATGATGTCACGCTCCTAAATCCATAAGACTCCCGAACTGGGACATCCAAGGAATCCAAGATGTGATCCTTAATACGAATGACCAACTAAGACATCATTAACCAAGAAAACACATGGGTTAATGATAGAAATGGTATATTCCATACCCAAATGACTAATAAAACTAAGCAGCGGAATCTAACGAAAATCCGGCAGAATTCCGTTTGTAAATGGAACATCCGGACAACAACCACAACACAAGAACCTGCCAATAGCAATTCAATAATCACAATGGCTTCCAAGCCCCACATTCATCAATCCTACTAGGGCCGAGATAATGGAAAGAAACCAAAACCCCTCCAAACCCTCTAATAATCAACAGAGCCACAAATGCTCGAATAAGATACAGTAAAGCACCTAGCTGTGCAGAATATATACAATAACCATCAGAAAGAATAAATACAAGAACTAAAGAATACATCAACAGGGATATGCCAACAGACTGGCTCCCAAAAGAAAATACATAACAATCCCATAACAATGGGTAGAGAAACTGAAAGTGGATACCTATCGTCCCCAAACCCAGTCGTGCTGCAACCGTAACCACATCACCCAACGCAACTCCAAAACCTGTATCAAGGAAACAAAAGAAAGCTGTCGTTGCACTGCATCCTGCTCATAGCCGTATATTTCCTGCAACCTGGCGTGGAATACCAGGGGGCGAATGAAATTCCCCTGTGAGCAAATAAGCTCAGTGGGAAAAGATATCCTAACTAGCACATCCTCTGATAGTTTAGGTAAAGCTAAACCGTCTAATAAGATATAAATATAGCCCAAATAGTCCCATCCACGCAAACTCAAGTCAACACGCTCATATACTATCGTAAACGAGTATACATAAGTATATAGGGAATACATATATATATATATATATATATATAAATACACAACATGAGTCTCTAAAACTCGTACTCCAAGTACCCAACACCAGTAGTCTACACTACTCTCACCAACGTGCACTAGGTACACGATACTAAGGTCCAGTCTAACAAATCACCAATTACTCACAACACAATTCAGAAGATCCAACCGAGGAGATCACACTCACCTCTAATATCCACAAGGAAACAAAATCCACTAATAGTACCAAGGAAGGCTCAAATCCTACACCCCGATAACACAGGAAGGAAAATACCCACGTCCTTGCGTACTAACACAATCATCATCAATATATATGTATATAACAAACCTCATTCCATTTCTAGAGAAAATACACCTCTCAAGTACTGGGTTACTTCAATTATATCACTTCCTCAATACCATGAATCACATCACCACATTAACCTCATAACACTATCATCAATGGGTCAATCACATCACTAACACTCTCACTGTAGGTGAGGAAAACCACACAATCAAGTCACTATGAGTAGACGAACTCAACTCACGAGAACGACCACCTAAAGGTCACCAAAACAAGGCAAAGGGAAGGAATTCCCAATGCTAACCAACAGCTAACCAAGACAACAACATCAAGGTTAAGAATACCCGAATAAGGAAGAACACCACAAGTGAACAAGGAAAGAACACCAAAAGTGAACAAGGAAACCAAAAATGAATGGCCGAGAGTAGGAGTAATAAAAGGATGAATCCCAGAGATTTTCAAACTCGAACCAATCCATTCGGTATCCATGCCCCTAACGTAATAAAAACTCCTATCACCTAGGTGGTGACATCAACAACCAAGAAGAAGTGAGAGGCAACACTATATGTGTGCACTGAACAACACCAAGCCTCGTAACCAAGACTTAGAATGATCCGAAGAAAAGGAGAAACAGGAAATCCCCTTTCAAAACACTACAGGTCGAGATCTTGAGAAAGAAGTCTCAAAGTCTCAGAATCATCAAGACAAGTAATAAAATAGTTTTCTTTTAGGAAACCATACATTAAAAATGACCGTCTTGCCCCCGGTCTTCGTCAGTTGCCATCACTGGCTTTTACAAGTTGAAAATCATCTCAAAGAAGATCTCAAGATCATTTTATAAGTATTAAAACTTTTCATTTCTACGGGGGTAGGCGAAAACGGGTTTTTCCTTTTAAATACAAAGAGTTTATTTAAAAACATTAGAAAACACCGTTTTCGAAATGACAGCCAAACAAGAGGGAACATAACTCCACAGATTTCTATAATGTCCAATAGGACAAGGAAAGGACGAACAACACGTTGGACTCACGGAAGACAAATATCCGTTCCAACTCCACCAACTCAAATGACACCACAAGGAAGAGGTTCGGCACCACACCGTAACCAACGACTCAAGGAATGACATACAAGTCAACGACTACGTGCTAGTGTACAAAACACAGTACAAGGAATGCTTAGGGAAATGAACTAAGCATGAGGAACCACCCTACAGTACTCCAAGTACTTAATGAAATCACTTCAATCATAACCTCTACCCATTCCTCAAAAGAATGAAAAACACTTAAGGGTCTATACTACCCCATCCACTAAGACCACAATCACATCAACTACCTTATCTAAGGCCTCAATTACAATTGGTACTAAATCAATTACTGATCTCAAATCTCTAAGGATATCACACAACTAACTACAACCACAGAACAATTAACAGTCCTCTCTAAAGCCTCAACTCAACCTCAATTCTACAATCCATCTCTAACTTCAACTAATCACAACCACAAGACTACTAACCACATCTCTGAGGCTACGAACCACAATCTCTAAGGCCTCAACTCAAGGTCAAGCCTACGGTCCACCACTAGCCTCAACTAGCCACATAGATCACTATGCCAATACATAACCTCCCCTACGGGCACAAAGTATACAACACAAGTATAAGGATATACGCCTCGTTTATACTTTAATAATTACTGCTTTTAATTCCCGTTTTCACATTTATCACTTTCAACTGAGCATTTTATAAAATGAATTCATTTTGCATATTCATAAATAATCATGCTCCAACATATATATATACATATCAATAAATCACATGATGATATGCAACGCATCGTACTCACAGACCGCATGTGGTACACACACACAAAAACACACCCTACCAAAGGGTCCTGGATCATTCTCCACCATTCCCCTAAGTCTGCAGGCTCACTAGGGAATGTGGACTCATCGTACTGTTCTTCCCAAGTGCTTTTGACACTTCACACTTTTAACCAAGGAAGACGTCCTCCACGACGCGGTCGTGCGCATAGGCTTTGGACGATATGTCCTCCCCCTATCATCTGCGTTTCTCAGCTTTTTAGTTCTGTGGGAGCAAGAAGCACCCCCTGGCCAGTTGTTTCGACGATCCAAACACAAACGTCTACTCGTGCACCACGCACAAAGGAAGTAGACCACACCAAATGAATCTCTGCAAATGGTGAACACATGCACTACATGCACCAACACCCATGTCTCACAATACATGGTGTACACAAATAAATCATGTCCAACATAAATATGTAATGCACCATATTTATAAAAATACTCACATGGTAATATCAACATAAATCTCAAATCTCTGTACATACTTTTAAAAATATATTAAAGCATTTAAATCATGAGAAAATAGATTCATGTTCTAAACAATATATTTTCTTTAATTCTTTAGAAAATATTTCAATTTCAATTAACATGTCTTTTTAAAATAATTTACACAGATCATCCACGTAATAAAAGGGGACCTAGAATAGCGTCTAAGTCTCTCACGTCCAACGTTTACAAAATCTTCTAGCTCATTTAATTTTCAAGAGAATTTCTAAGCCGCATATTCCTATTAAATTAAAATAGGAATTAATATAATCACATAGGGAATAATTTAATTAATTTTCTTAAATTAATCCCTAAGTCCAATTCCGATTCTAAACGAATTATAGATATTTAAATTAGCGATTTAAAATATCTATATTAAATTAAATAAGGGTTTTACACCCCTAAACTACTTCAATAATGCGGAGTGAGAAATATAATTTCCCACCTAATTATACGTTACCGAACAGTCCGAAACAGCACAGTGTCGGCGCCCGAATATGAAGCCCGCCGACCAAAATCGTCCGATAATTATTTCGAATATATCGAAATGTCCGTCTTGACAACCTATACGATATATACGAAGCCCATTAATAATCGGTTAATTAATTGGGTTAAATCTAAAATACCCCAAACGAAAACTATAACCTATAAATGCGATTTCCGGGCAAATCGTTCATCCTAAAATCACGAAATTAATATATAACGAATACTGCGTAGGTACGAAACTACTCACCGAAAATCGGCTCAAACCGATCACCGGAAGGTCGCCGGAAAATTGGCCGAAGCCTGGCCGAAGCTCCCTGGTGCGTCGTCCTGGCGAACCAGCGCCACCCTGCACCGCTACGGCCTCCTGCGCCGCCGCCTGACCCAACCGACGACCACCATGGGTCGCCACCACCCAAGCCGACCCTGCCGTCGTCGTCCGCCACGAACCGCCGCCGAACCGCTGCTGCTACGCGCGGCAACCAGTCCGCAGCTCCCTTCCATGGCCTGCTCTCTCCTCAACCGGCCTCCCTCTCTCTCTCTAGCTGCAACGATGGTGAAGAAGATGAGGTGTAGCTCAGTCGTGTGGAGATAGAGGAGAAACGAAGGAGATGAAACAGATCTGTAAAGTGTAGTAGGTCGTATACAGGTGTATATGCATATATATGATATATCGCACAACTAGCCCATCATTTCTCCATAATCACAAAATAACCCCCCACTAATATATATATATATATATATAATTAAATATATATATATACAGTAACCCCAATAATTATCGGGAACACCCAAACATAATTTCGTAAGCCCGAAATAATAACGGGAAGCCCAATTAAATACATCGGGGTAGAAACCCCAATGTCGGAACACCTAAACAAGCCCGACCAATTAAAATGTGTCGTCATCCAATCGAAACACTAATCATTAAACGTCGAATCGAAACCGCGTAGTCGAGAATAAAAATTCGCGTAATGTCGTCCAGTCGACTTTAAAACTAAACGCGAAAAATTTACAGGTATCAAATACCAAGAATAAATAATACGTCATGAACAAGTGACGTCATTACCGAAATTAAATCAAAGATAATTTAAAAAAAAAAGGATAATAACACGGGGTGTTACATTTTAATTTTATATGTATTTTTTAATTTTATATTTATTTTCAAATTTTATATATTTATTTACAAATTTTATATTTATGTTTGAATTTTGAATTTTTTTCGAAATTTAATATATATGTTTTAGAATTTTATATTTTTCTTTAGAAATTTATATATTTGTTTCAAAACTTAAATGTTTTTAAGATTTGAAAATACATTAAACGGACAAAAGGGTCTTTCTAATCTTGTAAAAGATGTAATAATGACATTTCAGAGGTTAAAACTAAGATTCATAAGTATATATGGATAGGGGTATAGATGCTACATTTGGATGTAGAGATGTTGCATTTGGCATATATTTTGCTACATATATATATTATAGTCAACTGTTTTTACTTTCTTTTCTGCATTTGGTTTTACTGATGTTACAATTGGAAATATAGTTGTTGCATTTAAGTTTTTATTAGACAGGGTAGTATTTAGTACTTGCTAAAAGGGATTTTTAATTATAATTGTCACACCGCGAAAAAGTTTGAAAGAAAAAAATAAATTTCAAAAACAAATATAAATTTTGGAAAATATATATAAAATTCGGGAAAAAATATAAAATTCAAAAGATATATGTTAAAGCTTAAAAAAAATTTAAATTTCAAAAAATATATATAAATTCGAAAAAGATATATATTTGAAAAAAACAAATTATGCCTAAATGTTGTTTTGGTGTATTGTACATCGGTTACTTGTGTTTTTATACTTCTATTTGCACAACTATTTGCCTAGTACCAACTTGTTTTTTTCCCATTTTGAACTACGGAATACAATACAATTATTTGCCTAGTATACTATATTTTTCATTATAATATGATATTTTCAAAATTTATATATATTATTGAAATGTTTTCTCAAATTGTTTATATTTTTTTACAAATTTTTTTTACTTTCATAATTATTTTTTAATTTTATAATTTTTTTAGAAATTTAATATATATATTTTTTGAATTTTATATGTTTTTTTTTTAATTTTATATTTATTTTCGAATTTTATATCTTTTTTTCAAACTTTATATAGATATTTTGAATTTATATTTTTTTCGAATTTTAAATATATTTTAATTTTTATATATTATTTTTGAATTTTATTTATTTTTTACGAATTGTATATATATATTTTTTAATTTCATAATTATTTTCCAATTTTATAATTGTTTTTGATATTTAATATATATATGTTTTGAATTTTATATGTTTTTTTAATTTTATATTTATTTTCGAATTTTATAATTTTTTTCAAAATTTAATATATATATTTTTCTAATTTTATATGTTTTTTTCAAACTTTATATACATATTTTGAATTTATATTTATATGTTTGTTTAGAAATTTATATATTTGTTTCAAAATTTAAATTTTTTTAAGATTTGAAAATACATTAAACGGACAAAAGAGTCTTTCTAATCCTTAAAAGAGGTAATAATGGCATTTCAGAGGTTAAAACTAAGATTCATAAATATATTTGGATAGGGGCATATGTGCTACATTTGGATGTAAAGATGTTGCATTTGACATATATTTTGCTACATATATATATTACAGTCAACTGTTTTTACTTTGTTTGTTGCAGTTGGTATTACTGATGGTACAATTGGAAGTATAGTTGTTGCATTTAAGTTTTTATATTTTATTTTAGTATTTCATACTTGTTAAAAGAGTTTTTTTTTAATTATAATGATTTCCATGAATATGCTTACACCTTGGGGGTTCAATTAGGTTTTAATTCAGGGCATTTAAAAACATAACGATGCTCCATTTGGTTAAATAAATGTTGCATTTGACTTTAGCAATGTTGCATTTGGCTTCCAAGCCCCACATCATCAATCCTACTAGGGCCGAGGTAGTGGAAATGAACCAAAACCCCTCCAAACCCTCTATAATCAACAGAGCCACAATTGCTCGAATAAGAATACAGAAAATCACCTATCTGTGCAGAATAGATACAATAGCCTCCTGAAAGAATAAATACAGGAAATAAAATATACATCAACAGGGATATGCCAACAGACTGGCTCCCAAAAGAAATACATGACAATCACATAAAACATGGGTAAAGAAGCTAACAGAAGACAACTACCGTCCCCAAACCCAGTCGTGCTGCAACCGTAACCGCATCATCCTGCACCACTCCAAACCTATAACAAGAACAAAAGGAAACTGCCGTTGCACTGCATCCTGCTCATAGCCTTATATTTCCTGCAACCTGGCGTGGGAATACCAGGGGGCAAATGAAATACCCCTGTGAGCAAATAAGCTCAGTGGGAAAGGATACTCTAACTACCACATCCTCTAATAGTTTAGGTAATGCTAAACCACCCAGTGAGATACATAGCCCACAACATAACCCAGCCACGAAAACCCAAGATACGTGCTCATACACTACCGTACGTAAGTATCTAAGGGATATATATATATATACATATATATATAAATACACAACATGAGCCTATAGGATACGACTAAGACTCGTACTCCAAGGACCAACACAGGTAGTCTACACTACTCTCACCAATGTACACTAGGCACACGACAATAAGGTCAAATCTAACCAAAGCATTCAGCACTCACAATGCTCACCACAAAGTCCAATAAAGGGAAAACACACTCACCTCTAATATCCACAGGGATCGAAATCCACACTAGTACCAAGGAATACTCATAACTCACTCCCCTAAAACACAGGAGGAAAAGTACTTACGTCCTTGCGTACTAACACAACCATCATCAATATATATACATATATATATGTAAACCATCATTCCATTCCTAAGGAAAATCTATACCTCAAGGATGAAATCACCTCCTCATATCACTGTATGAATCTCGTATACTATCCCCAACAGGGTCAATAAATCACCTACACTCTCACTATAGGGGACCAAAGCAAGGGAAAAAGAAGTCCCAATGCTGAACAAACAGATAACCGAGACAACAAGGTCAAGGTTAAAACACCACAAGTTGTCACGCCCCAAATTCCTAGGACTCCGAAACCCGAGCCTAAGAGCTAAGGGAGTGAATGCGGAAGTAAAAAGAAACGAAAAACAAATGAAAACCAATGACTGAAGGTCATCAAACACCCACAAAAGGGTAAAATGCTCTAATACCATGCTGACACGTCCCTAAATTCCTAAGACTCCCGAACTGGGATATCCAAGGGATCCAGGATGTGATCATTATGATGAGCAACCAACTAAGATATCATTAGCCATGAAAACGTATGGAATAATGATGGAACGGTATATTTCATACCCAAATGAATAATAAACAAAGCAGCGGAATCTAACGAAAATCCGGCAGAGTTCCGTTTGTAAATGGAACATCCGGATACACAACCACAGCACAAATACCTGCCAATAACATTTCGATAATAACAATGGCTTCCAAGCCCCACATTCATCAATCCTACTAGGGCCGAGGTAGTGGAAAGAAACCAAAACCCCTCCAAACCCTCTAAACTCAACAAAGCCACAAATGCTCGAATAGGAATACAAGAAATGCACCTAGCTGTGCAAAATAAATACAATAACCATCAGAAAGAATAAATACAGGAACTAAAGGATACATCAACAGGGATATGCCAACAGACTGGCTCCCAAAAAAAAAAGAATACATAACAATCCCATAACAATGGGTAGAGAAACTGAAAGCGGATACCTATCGTCCCCAAACCCAGTCGTGCTGCAACCATAACCGCATCACCCAACGCAACTCCAAAACCTGTAACAAGAAACTAAAGAAAACTGTCGTTGCACTCCATCCTGCTCATAGTCGTATGTTTCCTGCAACCTGGCGTGGAATACCAGGGGGCGAATGAAATTCCCCTGTGAGCAAATAAGCTCAGTGGGAAAAGATACTCTAACTACCACATCCTCTGGCAGTTTAGGTAATGCTAAATTATCTAGCAAGATATATATATAGCCCAATTAATCCCATCCACGCAAAACTCAAGGCACGCTCATATACTACCGTACATAAGTATATAACAGAAAAAAATATATATTTATACAAGTATACATGTATAAGTATGCCACCTGAATCTACAAGGTACAACTACGACTCATACTCCAAGTACCAAAACCGGTAGTCTACACTACTCTCATCAACATATACTAAGTGCACAACTCCTGAGTCAAACCTCACAAATCATCAATTACTCACAACACAAATCAGAAGATCTAATAGAGGAGATCACACTCACCTCTAATATCCACAGGAAACAAAATCCACCACTAGTACCAAGGAAAGCTCAAATCCCACACTCCGATAACACGGGAGGAAAAGCACTCACGTCCTTGCGTACTAACACAACTGTCATCTATATATATGTATATAAAACTGTAACACCCCGTGTTATTTTCCTTTTTCCTGAAATTAATTCTAATTTAATTTCGGTAATGACGTCACTTGTTATGACGTATTGTTTATTCTTGGTATTTAATACCTGTAAATTTTTCGCGTTTAGTTTTAAAAGTCGACTGGATGACTTTACAGTTTCTTTTTGGACGACTACGCGGTTTCGATTCGACGTTAAATGATTAGTGTCTCGATTGGAGGACGACACATTTTAATTGGTCGAGCTTGTTTAAGTGTTCCGACATTTGGGTTTCTACCCCGATATAATTTTAATTGGACGTTCCGTTATTATTTCGGGTTTACGAGATTATGTTCGGACGTTCCCGATAATTATTGGGGTTTATTGTATATATATATATATTTAATTATATATATATATAGTTTTGGGGTCATTTCGCAATTACGAATACTTGAAGGGTCAATTTTGCAATTATTGACATGTAGAGGGTTGCTTTTGCAAATAGTACATAAATATGTATATACATGTATGCAGACCTTCAGCTTCTCCTTCACGCCAACATCAGACGAGCTGCTCCTTCTTCCTTCTCCTAGACGACGAACGGCTGAACCACCTCTCTCCACCTCCATGGTCGTCAGTCAGGCGAGAGAGAGAGAGAGAGAATCGCCGGTCATGGCGAGATAGGAAGAACGGCCGGCTGGAGCGGGAGCAAGGACGGACGCGGCGGCTGTCCAGAGGAGCGGCGGTGCTGGGCGGTGGACGGCAGCGGCGACCTTGGCAGACGGCGGCGCAGGGGCGTGTAGCTGCGGCTGGTGCACGCAGCAGGGACGGCCATCACTGGTTCGCGCGTGGACGCGTGGACAGGGACGATCTGGCTGGGCTTCGGCCAATTTTTCGGCGACCTTCCGGTGATCGGTTTGAGCCGATTTTCGGTGAGTAGCTTCGTCTCTACCATGTATTCGTTATATATTAATTTCGTGAATTTAGGATGAACGATTTGCCCGGAAATCGCATTTATAGGTTATAGTTTTCGTTTGGGGTATTTTAGATTTAACCCAATTATTTAACCTATTGTTAACGGGCTTCGTATATATCGTATAGGTTGTCGAGGCGGACATTTCGATATATTCGAAATATTTTTCGAACGACTTTGGTCGGTGGGCGTTATATTCGGGCGCCGGTACTGTTCACGGTGGGCCCGAAACGGCTGTTCTGTAAGCGTAATCTCAGGTGAGAAATTATATTTCTCACTCTGCATTATTGAAGTAGTTTAGGGGTGCAAAACCCTTATTTAATTTAATATAGATATATTAAATTGTTAATTTAAATATCTATAATTCATTTAGAATCGGAATTGGACTTAGGAATTAATTTAAGAAAATTAATTAAATTATTTCCTACGATATTAAATATATTCCTAATTGAATTGAATAGGAATAGGCGGTTTAGAAATTCCCTTGAGAATTAAATGATTTAGTAGAGATTCGTGAAAACTTAGACGTTGTGCTAGGTTCCCTTGCGAGACGTGAATTAATTGCTTTAATTATTTTAAAGGCATGATAAGGGAATTTGAAATATTTTCTAAAGAATTAAAGAAAATATATATTTGAAAACATGAGTTGTATATGAAATTGTTTTCATATGATTTAAATGCTTTATTGTATTTTAAAAGCATGTTAGAAAGAGATTTCGAGAATTATATTGGATTCATGTGGATATTATATATAAATATGATGCGTTACATATTTATATTGAGAGATGATTGTCATTGAAACCTAGATGCATATAGTGTTGGTATATGCGGTTTATGAAATCATATTTATGTTGATGCATGATTGTCATTTGGACCTGGATGCATATTGAGAATATCATGTAGTGTTAAATCATGGTATTGGTATATGTGGGTTGTGAAATCATGTGGGGTGTCTTTGTGTCGAATCGTCGCAACAACTGGCCAGGGGGTGTTCCCATCCTACAGAATAATGAGCTGTGAATGGGGTATAGGGTGAGTCGTCTCATTCTCGAAGTCGCGGGTCGTCTCGTGCATTCGTGTTGACGAATCTTTGGTCACGGGTCGTCTCGTGCAAACCGTCTTCCTTGTTGAAGTGAGAAGTTTCAAAATCACTTGGGAAGTACCGGTGCGACCCTCTGTTAGCTCATATTTATGGGTAGAGTGCGTATTCGTTAACCTATGATAGGGCAAAGTGTGGTGTTGAGTCACATTATATTTGCTTGGCATTTATGTGATTTCTTTTGACATGTATACGTGAGATTATTACATGTGTTGTTGGAACAGGTTTAATATGTGTTATTATTGCCTGTTGGATTTTTGGAGCATGTTATGTGTGAATATTGCGAATTTAAATTCATATCTTTGTAAAATGCTCAGTTGATAATGATTAACGTGAAAGAAAATGATTACATGTGGTAATAGATCAAGTATAATGAAATGCTTATTTTATACTTGTGAGTATATATATACTTTCGTACCCTTGGGGGATGTTAAGTATATTGGCATAGTGACCTTTGTGGTTAGTTGTGGTTAGTGATTAACTGCAGAGATGATTTGGAGTTGATGCCTTAGAGAAGGCGGGGTTAATAGTTTGGTGATTGTGGTTGGCTGTGTGACCTTGTTAGAGATTGGAGGTTAGAGATTGATTTTAGTATCAGTTATGAATTGGGGCCTTCGAGAAGGCGGGTGATGAGATTGTGAGTTGTAGTATGGACCTTTAGGTGTCTTTCACTTTTGAGGAATAGACTATCAACTGTAGTCGAGATTTTGATTGGTGAGAAGAGGTTATGGTTGAGTGACTTTATTAAGTACTCGAGGTACTGTAGTTTGACAGACTTGGTTCTAGTGCTTAGTCCCTTCCCTTAAGCATTCCTGGTACTGTGTTTTGTACACTAGTACGTGGTCGTTGACTTGTATGTCATTCCTTGAGTTGTCGGTTACGGTGTGGTGCCGAACCTCTTCCTCGTGGTGTCATTTGAATTGGTGGAGTTGGAACGGATGGTTGTCTTCCGTGAGTCCAACGTGTTGCTCTTCTTTTACTGTCCTTTCGGACATTACAGGAATTCATAGAGTTGTGTTTCTCTTATTTGACTGTCATTTCGAAAACGGTGTTTTCTAAACTCTTTGTATTTAAAAGGAAAAACTCGTTTTCGCCTACCCCCGTAGCAACTAAAAGTTTTAACACTTTATAAAATGATCTTAGGATCTTCTTTAAACAAAGATTTTAACTTCTAAAAGTCGGTGATGGCAACTGACGGAGACCGGGGGCAAGACGGTCATTTTTACTATGTGGTTTCTTAAAAGGAAAACTATTTTATTACTTTTCTTGGGATTCTGAGATTTCGAGACCTCTTTCTCAATATCTCATCCTGTAGAGTTTCGAAAGGTGTTCCATTGTTTCACCTTTACTTCCTATCATTTCTAAGTCTCGGGTATGAGGCTTGGTGTTGTTCAGTGCACACATATAGTGTTGCCCTTCCTTTCTTCTTGGTTTTTGACGTCACTACTTAGGTGATTCGAGTTGTTCCACATGTTGTGGGCATGGATACCGAGTGGATTGGGTTCCTTGTCCAAGTGTTCTCCTTAAACACTTGTGGTGTTTTAACCTTGACATTGTTGTCTCGGTTATCTGTTGGTTTAGCATTGGGAAGTCTTTTCCTTTGCTTTGTTTCGGTGACCATTGGGTGGTTGTTCTTGTGAGTTGAGTTCGCGTACTCTTAGTGATTTGATTGGTGGTTTTCCCTCGCCTACAGTGAGAGCGTTAGTGATGTGATTGAACCTATCGATGATAGTATTATGAGGTCGATGTGATTTATGGTATGGTGATATGATTGAGGTGATCTAGCCTTTGAGAGGTAGATTTTCCTTAGGAATGGGATGAGGTTTGTATTATATATATATAGACGATGATTGTGTTAGTACGCAAGGACGTGAGTACTTTTCCTCCTGTGTTCTCGGGGAGTGAGTTATGAGTATTCCTTGGTACTAGTGGTGGATTTTGATCCTTGTGGATGTTAGAGGTGAGTGTGATTCCCTCTGTTTAGATTTTCTGGTTAGCGTTGTGAGCGCTGGATGATTGGTTAGATTTGACATTAGTGTCGTGTACCTAGTGTACGCTGGTGAGAGTAGTGTAAACTACTGGTGTTGGTACTTGGAGTACGAGTCTTAGTTGTACATTACAGACTCATGCTGTGTGTTTATTCTTATATATATATATGTGTATATGTATGTATATCCCCGTTATATACTTACGTACGGTAGTATATGAGTGTGTGCCTTGGGTTTTGCGTGGATGAGATTAGTTGGGCTATATATATATCTTGCTAGATAGTTTAGCATTACCTAAACTGCCAGAGGATGTGGTAGTTAGAGTATCTTTTCCCACTGAGCTTATTTGCTCACAGGGGAATTTCATTCGCCCCCTGGTATTCCACGCCAGGTTGCAGGAAATATACGGCTATGAGCAGGATGCAGTGCAACGGAAGCTTTCTTTTGTTTCCTTGTTACAGGTTTTGGAGTTGCGTTGGGTGATGCGGTTACGGTTGCAGCACGACTGGGTTTGGGGACGATAGGTATCCGCTTTCAGCTTCTTTACCCATTGTTATGGGATTATTATGTATCTTTTTGGGAGCCAGTCTGTTGGCACATCCCTACTGATGTATTCTTTATTTCCTGTATTTATTCTTTCAGGATGTATTGTATCTATTCCGTACAGTTATGTGCTCTTCTGTATTTTTATTCGAGCATTTGTGGCTCTGTTGGTGTTAGAGGGTTTGGAGGGGTTTTGGTTCCTTTCCACTATCTCGGCCCTATTAGGATTGATGAATGTGGGGCTTGGAAGCCATTATTATTATCGAACTGTTATTGGCAGGTTCTTTGTGTTGTGTTGGTTGTCCGGATGTTCCATTTACAAACGGAACTCTGCCGGATTTTCGTTAGATTCCGCTGCTTTGTTTATTATTCATTTGGGTATTAAATATACCATTTCTATCATTAACCCATATGTTTTCTTGGTTAATGATGTCTTAGTTGGTCATTCATGTTAAGGATCACATCCTGGATTCCTTGGATATCCCAGTTCGGGAGTCTTAGGGATTTAGGAGCGTGTCTGTTGGTATCTAAGGATACTATTGTGTTCTAGTATTCTACTTGACATGGAGTATATTTTTATTGTTATTCCATGTGTCTTTTCGTTGTTGTTGACTCTAGTAGTCGCTTGACTAGCGTCATCCCTTGGAGATTCGCTGATTCTCTATAATTGAGTTTCGGGAATCTTAGGGGCGTGACAACGTGGTATCAGATCATTTTACCCTTTCGTGGGTATTTGATGATTGAATGTCGTTGGTTCTTATTTATTTTTACTTCCGCAATCACTCCCTTAGCTCTTAGGCTCGGGTTTGGAGTCATAGGAATTAGGGGCGTGACAAAAACAAACCTCATCATATTCCTAGAGAAAATCTACCTCTCAGGGCTAGATCACCTCAATCATATCACCATGCCATAAATCATATCGACCTCATAATACTATCATCAATAGGGTCAATCACATCACTAACACTCTCACGGAAGAACAACACGTTGGGCTCACGGAAGACAACCATCCGTTCCAACTCCACCAAATCAATGATACCACGAGGAAGAAGTTCGGCACCACGCCGTAACCAATGACTCAATAAAGGACATACAAGTCGACGACCATATACTAGTGTACAAAACACAGTACCAGGAATGCTTAAGGGAAGGGACTAAGCATAAGAATCGAGACTGTCAGACTACAGTACCTCGAGTACTTAATGAATCCATAATCATAACTTCTTCTCATCAATCAAAATCTCACACAACTCATCACTCGCCTTCTCTAAGGCCTCAATTCATAACTGATATTAACATCAATCTCAGATCCCAAATCTCTAACAAGGTCACACAACAAATCACGATCCCAAAATCATTAACCTGCCTTCTCTAAGGCCTCAACTCCACATCAACTCAACATAAACTCTACAGTACATCTCTAACCTCAACTAATCACAGAGGTCACAACGCCAATATGCCTAACCTCCCCTAAGGGCATAAAAGCATATAATAACAAGTATAAAGATATTCATTTCATTTATACTTACTAATTATGGCATATAATCATTCTCTTTTCGTTAATCATTATCAGCTGAGCATTCTATAAAGATATGAATTTAATTCGCAATATTCATACATAACATGCTCCCAAATCCAACAGGCAATAATAATACATATTAAACCTGCTCCAACATCACATGTAATAATATCACGTATACATGTCAAATGAAATCACTTAATGCCGTGCAAATACAATGTGACTCATAAACCTCGTGGCAGAAACCCCATGAAACACAATGCACAACCCAGTTGCGACTTCATATGCACAACCCGGTTGCGACTTCATTTGCACAACCCAGTTGCGACTTCATATGCACAACCCGGTTGCGACTTCATTTGCACAACCCAGTTCCGACTTCATATGCACAACACGGTTGCGACTTCATATGCACAACCCAGTTGCGACTTCCACTACGAAATCCGAAATGGATGCACAGCCCAGTTGCGACTTATAAGCCAAAGACGGATGCACAACCCAGTTGCGACTTCACATGCACAACATGCATCAACACAAATATGTATAACACCATATTTATGAAAATATCCACATGAATCTCATAAATTCTCAATTATCCTTTTAACATGCTTTTAAATTTATAATGAAGCATTTAAATCGTGAGAATTACATTTCCTGCTTAAACAACATATTTTCTTTAATTCTTTAGAAACTATTTTCAATTTCTCTTATCATGCCTTTAAATAATTAAAGCAAACAAAACACGTATAATGAGAGGAACCTAGAATAACGTCTAAGTTTCTCACCTCCAACGTTTACAATTTTCTTTTCGCCCATTTAATTCTCCAGGGAATTCTAAGTCGTCTATTCCTATTCAATTCAATTAGGAATATATTTAATCACATGGGAAATAATTTAATTAATTTTCTTAAATTAATTCCTAAGTCCAATTCCGATTCTAAACGAATTATAGATATTTAAATTAACGATTTAAAATATCTATATTAAATTAAATAAGGGTTTTACACCCCTAAACTACTTCAATAATGCGGAGTGAGAAATATAATTTCCCACCTAATTATACGTTACCGAACAGCCCGAAACAGCACAGTACCGGCGCCCGAATATGAAGTCCGCCGACCAAAATCGTCCAAAAACTATTTCGAATATATCGAAATGTCCGTCTCGACAACCTATACGATATATATGAAGCCCATTAATAATCGGTTAATTAATTGGGTTAAATCTAAAATACCCCAAACGAAAACTATAACCTATAAATGCGATTTCCGGGCAAACCATTCATCCTAAATTCACGAAATTAATATATAACGAATACCATGTATATACGGAGCTACTCACCAAAACTCGGCTCAAACCGATCACCGAAAGGTCGCCGAAAAATTGGCCAAAGTCCAGCCGGGTTGTCCCCTGTCCACGCGTCCACGCGCGAACCAGTGCGCCTCCCGTTTCGGCGACTCACGCCGCTCGTGTCGTCGCCTCCCGCCACCAGCGCTGCCGCCGTCCACAGCCATCGCCGCCGTCTGCCCTAGCTCCAGCCGCTGCTGCCAATCACCGCAAGCCAGCGACCACCACTCCTCAGCCAGTCGCGCAGCTCCTTCTCTCGTCGGCGACTCTCACTCTCCACAGCTCCTCTCTCTCTCTCTCTCTCTCTGCAAGACGATAATGGAGGAGGAAGAATGAAGTTGTGTCAGGTGAAGATGAATGAAGGCAGAGTGTAGCAGGTCTGTTGTAGGTGAGGAGAAAGGTAGCGTACACGCATATACATATATATGCCATATTTGCACAACAATCCCTCAAGTTATCCTTAATTGCGAAATGACCCCACTCCAATATATATATATATAATTAAATATATATATATATATACAGTAAATCCAAATTTATTACGGGCCAAACCCCAAGTGTGATTACACAAACTGGTAATTACACGGGACACCAATTAATTAAAATAGTCCGAAATAAATACACCGGGTTAGGAACCCAAACGTCGGAACACCGAACGAGCCCGATAATTTACAACGTGTCGTCGTCCAGTCGAAGTACTAAACGTTTAAATGTCGAAACGATACCGTGTAGTCAACAACAAGAACTCGCGTAGTTGTCAAAGAGAAACCGTAAAGTCATCCGGTCAACTTTAAAAGTAAACGCGAAAAATTTACAGGTATCAAATACCAAGAATAAATAATACGTCATGAACAAGTGACGTCATTACCGAAATTAAATCAGAATTAATTTCAGTAAAAAGAATAATAACACGGGGTGTTACACAAGTGCTTAGGGAGAACATCTGGACAAGGAACCCGATCCACTATGTATCCATGCCCCAATGTGTGGAACAACTCGAATCACCTAAGTGGTGACATCAAAACCAAGAAGAAAGGAAGGGCAACACTATATGTGTGCACTGAACAACACTAAGCCTCATACCCGAGACTTAGAAATGATAGGAAGCAAAGGTGGAACAATGGAACACCTTTCAAAACTCTACAGGAAGAGATATTGAGAAAGAAGTCTCAAAATCTCAAAATCCCAAGAAAAGTAATAAAATAGTTTTCCTTTTAAGAAACCACATAGTAAAAATGACCGTCTTGTCCCCGGTCTCCGTCAGTTGCCATCACCGGCTTTTAGAAGTTAAAAATCTTTTTAAAAAATATCCTAAGATCATTCCATAAGTGTTGAAACTTTTAGTTATTTCGGGGGTAGGCGAAAACGAGTTTTTCCTTTTAAATACAATGAGTTTGGAAAACACCGTTTCCGAAAAACAGCCGAATAAGAGCGAACACAACTCCACAGATTCCTATAATGTCCGAGAGGACAGTAAAGGAAGAACAATACGTTGGACTCATGGACCACAACCATCCGTTTCCAACTCCACAAAAATCAAATGACAACACGAGGAAGAGGTTCGGCACCATGCCGTAACCGACAACTTAAGGAATGACATGTAAGTCAAAAACTACGTACTAGCGTACAAAACACAGTACAAGGAATGCTTAGGAGAATAAACTAAGCACTAGAACCAAGACTGTCAAGCTACAGTACCTCGAGTACTTAATAAAGTCACTCACTATAACCTCTTATAACCAATCAAAATCTCACACAATATCATTTTAAACCTGCAATTCAAATATCCATGAATTGACACAACACCCTCAAAGTCACAATTCATATTATAATGAATTTACATAATACACCTCAAGGTCACAATTCATATTATAATGAATTTACATAATACACCTCAAAGTCACCCCTCAATAGGTTATTGCAACTTAAGCCCACCATCCATATTTCAAAGGATTTATGCTCACACACACCTAAATCCGTAATCCATGTCAAAATGAAATACCTCAACCACACCTTAATTTCCTTAATCCACTTAAGTGAATCACTACAATCATACATCAATACCACAACCCCAAACCAGGGTTCATGCCTGAGTTATACAACACTCCTACATTGGCATTAATGCCAAGCCCTAGGTCCAAAGCTACAATCATATCTCAATGATTAAATAAGAAAACATATATATATATATATATATATATATATATATATATATATATATACACACACAATTCATAACATTATGAATAATTACACATTAACTCAAATTCACAATTCACATATATCAATGGAATATAAAATCACATAACAATTTATAATCATGCATCAAATGTTATGAATAAATGTATGCAATGAACTAAACACCCGTACGTGACTCAACTCACGCACCCGAAACCATGGACTTTCGAACATACGGCCGAAGCCCAATATGCTTTACTGCATTCGTTCATTGGAGAGCTAGTCCAAAGGTCCACGCGCACCCTCATGGCCATGTTTAGGGTCTTGCACCCTAGGGCTCCAGGCCCTTCTTACTATTGTCGTTTAAAGTTTTATAAAAAGTTTTTAGAGTCAAACTCCACACTAAACTTCATATAAAATCAACCCATGCATGATCACATGAATGCTATAACCATGCATCAACATAAACATGTAATAATCCATATTTATGAAAAACATCCACAGGGAAAATATCCACTGGAAAACATCCAACATAAATCTCGAAATCTCTTTACATGCTTTAAAATACAATAAAGACATTTAAATCGTGAGAAAACAGATTTATGTTTTAAACAATATATTTTCTTTAATTCTTTAAGAAAATATTTCAATTTCACATAAATTGCTTTTAATGCAATTAAAGCAATTAAACCACGTATTGTAAGGGGAACCTAGCATAACGTCTAAGTTTTCAATTCCCTCACGTTCACATACCCCTCTAACACAGTCAAAAGGGAACTAGCAACGCGTTTTAAGTCCACGTCTAATTCTTACAAATTTTTACGAGCCCATTTAATTTCTCAAGGGGTTCACCAAGCCACATATTCCTATTTAATTAAAATAGGAATTTACTTAATCTCGTAGGAATATAATTTAATTAATTTCTTAAATTAATTCCTAAGTCACACTTCTCTCATAAGCCAATTATAGATATTTAAATTAACTATTTAAAATATCTATATTAAAATAAATAGGGTTTTACACACCCCAAACTACGTCAATAATGCGGAGTGAGAAATATAATTTCCCACCTGAAATACGCTTACAGAATAGCCGTTTCGGGCCCACCGTGAACAGTACCGGCGCCCGAATATAACGCCCACCGACCAAAGTTGTAACGTCCGGTATTTTTACGTGCTAATTTAAAAATTTTATTTTCATTTATTTATTAAACAATTAAGTGCTTATGTGCCTAACATGTTGACGTGCTTATGTGATTTATGCGAAATTGAAATTTTGAGTTTACATGTTATATGTTATATTTCATTTCGTGATTACTTGAAAATAATTGAAACGTTTGGAAAATAAATAAATGACAAAAGCGTAAACTAGAAATTTTCCATGTATTGAGTTAGTGGTTTTTGTAGAGAATTATTGACTAAGTGTTGGGGAGATGTAGAGTGGCAATGTTGTAGTTGTGTAGAAGACTTGGGCAAAATAGTAAATTGAGTTCATAATGGCAAGGGTTGTGATTAAGTTATAAAGGGGTGGGTAGCTTAGACATTTCACTACCACCTTTAGTGTTGTCTTCCTATTAGCCATTGGATCATCCTCCATTTACCCATCTTCAATTCTAGCCATTGGATTGAGAGGTGCATTATTGGTATCTCTACACAAGAATAAAGTCTTGCTAACCCACAACCCACTTCCTCTCATTCTCTACACTTCACACGTTTTTTTTTCTCTTTTTCTCTCTTCTTCCCCATTCCCTTTGTATTACGCCTCTCTCTCTCTTCCTCCATGGATGCACAAGACTTTCTCTTCTAGTCTTGTTGATGATAGCTTGAAGCTTGGGTCTTGTTGGTGCTTCATTGTCCACAATTGGTATTGATGATTGGTAAGCTATTTCACCATTTTCCTTGATTTCTCCATTGAATTGAAAACCTAGATTTTATTTCCTTGGAATGATTTCTTTATTCCCATAGATTTTCGGAATTTCCATGGTTATAATTGATTGTTGGTCCATTCTTGTGACTCTCCCTTCCATTGATTTGTTATTAGCTTGAGAAGACTTGAAAATGCTAATTTCGGGAATGCATTGCTTCAAGCTTGCTTGATGTCCACATTGTATATCTTGTGTTGAATTTATTGGTGAGTTCCTTTCCTCTTGATTCTTCCTTTTCCCGAAACCCTACTTTAGCCATTTTGGGGTTTTTAGCTTTACTTTGAATTCTTGATTTTTAATCGGTTGTTGCTATTAAAAATCACTAGTTAAGAATCCATATTTGTGTTTAATGTTGCTTGAAGGCTTGGGAGACCTTTTACTCAAATTTCCGAAAATCACCTCCTTGAAGCTCTCTTGGAAATTCTTGACTCGATTGTTGTTGGCGTCTGAGACGGATTGCTTGCGCCTATTGCTTATAAATTGTTTGGATTGAGGTAGGGGAAAAACGAGTTGTTTTCATTTGTGTACGAGGGTGTGTGCGTCTATGTGTATATATGCCGTATATATATATGCGAGTTGAGTCTCGACAAATTAGACGATGAATTAGGTCCCCTTGAAAAGCATGATTATGTGATATTAATTCTTGTTATGAAATTATGAGCATGATGCTAATTTGACTACAATATATTGCAAAAATAAATAAGCATGTATTGTGATGTATTTTGAGCGTACCATGTGAGGTAAAAACAGGGGTATTGTTTCCTACGATTTGCGTAAATTACGTAGGAGTTGTCTTGTGTTTGGATCGTCGTAACAACTGGCCAGGGGGTGCTTCTTGCTCCCACGGAACTAATAAGCCGAGAAATGCAGATGATAGGGGGAGGACATATCGTCCAAAGCCTATGCGCACGACCGCATCGTGGAGGACGTCTTCCTTGGTTAAAAGTGTGAAGTGTCAAAAGCACTTGGGAAAAACGGTACGATGAGTCTACTATTCCCTAGTGAGCTTGTATCCTCAGGGGAATGGTGGAGAATGATCCGTTCATCCTTGGAAGGGGTGTGTTTTTGTGTGCGTGTAATGGGGGTGTTGGTCACCTTCCATCTTAATTATTATACATATGTGATTGTGATTTTAATAATGAAAGCATGCTATAATTGTGATAAATTATATTGTGAGCATGTTGGGAAGCTTGATTGTTGGGTTTGATGGGGTTCCGGATTGGCGTGAGAGCCATGTGGAACAAGAGACAGACCTAGGATTAGTTGCATGTACCTTGGGTGGGTTGTACCACTCGGACTACAGAGATTGAGGCAATGACGCTTCCTCTACTGGGCTAGTGAGCTCACCCCACGTTATATACATTTTTTTCAGGTGATGATTCCCATTTGGGAGGTCCGTAGTCTTCCGGTAGAGACTCGGTGTTAGTTCCGTCCTTTTTGCGTATATGGAAGCGGAGTACTTTTGTAGAGCATTGATAGACATTGTATAAATGTGCTTATTTTGTTTAATGCTTCAATTAAGTTAAAACTATTTTATTTTAATCCGGCTAGCATGTTAGCCGAGATGTTGGTATTGATGTACATCCCTTGGAGCGCTAGGCGTGGGGAATATATTCTTTTGGGGCATTTTGGTGTCGAATTGTGGAAACATGTAATTTTGAACAACTCTCCTATGTTTCGCCTTAGGGCACTATGATGAAAATATAGAACTCTTTTAATTGGAATTTTGAGTGTGAAATGAATTATTTGTCTTGAATGTGATTATTAGGTATTCGGCCGAAACGGCGTTTTTCTAAGTTTTCAAACCAATCCTTTCGTTTTGGATGGAAAAATCCGTTTTCGCCTACCCCCGTAAAATTAATAAAAAAACTTGTGTTTTAAACAAATTTGAAGTTGTTTGAAGGAAATTGAGATTTTTGAGTCTGTAGTTTACTCAAACGGAAACCGGGGGCAAGATGGATGATTTTTACGAAAATTCAAGTAAGTGATTTCGAGGAAAATAATTGTTTCTTTCTAGTTCTTGAGTTTCGGAAATATTAGTAGCATCTTATCTTGAGTTTCGGAAATATTAGTAGCATCTTATTAGTGTTGAGGCCATTTCCTTTACTCTATAAGTGTTCAGGATGATTTAGAGACCAATTTTCCCTTCTGCAGACTTGTAGTTGTGTTGAGTTTAAGGTAGCCGACCAAGTCTTCACCCTTCCATTTCAGTACATTTCTCTCTTGGCTGTGGCATGTTTTAGTCGACTCTTTCTTGTTTTAGTCGACTAGAACCCTCCTTTTAGTCGACTAGTGCTTTAGGTAGTCGACTAGAGCTTCATTTAGTCGACTAGGGCTTTGTGTAGTCGACTGAATCCTCAAACTCCCTTTTCCGCAAGCTACTGACTGATCTAGTCGACTCAATACTTGTTTCAGTCGACTAGACACTCCTTCTAGTCGACTAAGGGCTGTTTCAGTCGACTAGATGACTCTTGTAGTCGACTAAAAGTTCTTTCAGTCGACTATAACTCGCGCACTCTGCGCACACTGTTTAGTAATTCGATCATATCTCGAGCTACGCTTGTCGGATGAATGTGTTATTTAGCTTTTTAGAAAGCTGACTTCAAGCTCTTGCGTTTAGTCTTTTGAATCGCTTCATTTGAGTCATGGTCGAGTGAGAAATGGTCGACTAAAGTTGACGGTAGATTTTTGGACCGTAAGCGTAGGAATGCTGATTTCAAAACGTTGTAGTTTCCATCTCACACCTTGGATTTTGCTTCCGTTTGTTCCTATGGCTTGTGCTAGGTCAAAAATTTGTGTTTACAGTTGGAACTTACCATTTTACCCTCCAAATGACCATTTAATCCTTGGTTGAACTTAGGGTATTCCGACATTTTGGTTAAGGTACCGTTTGTTTCGGTTTACCTTCTTTTGATCTCGTGTTGATTTTTTTGCATCCTTGAGATGTTTTATTTCTATCTTACCCTTGTATGGGTATTTTATGACCTGAGAGATTTTATTCTATTTTTATTTTCTTCCGCATTCACTCCCTTAGCTCTTAGGTTCGGGTTTTGGAATCCTAGGAAATTCGGGGCGTGACAAAAGTCGTCAAAAATTATTCCACATATATCGAAATGTCCGTCTCGACAACCTATACGATATATACGAAACCCATTAGCAATAGGTTAATTAATTTGGCTAAATCTAAAATAACCCAAACGAAAATTCGAAACTTCAAATTGAATTTTCCGAAAAATCGTTCAACGTAAAATTACGAAATATTTACACGTCATACCTAACATATAGGCGAAGCTACCCTCCGAAAATCAGCCCAAACCGAGGTCGGGAAGTCAACCAAACAAATGGTCGAAGTTTCGGCCAGACTGCACTGTTGCGCGAACTGCTACAGTGCGCGTCGCCCTGCGCGAACCAGTGCCACCCTGCGCCGCCGCCTGGCCCAATCGACGACCACCATGGGTCGTCGCCACCCAAGCCGACCCTCGCCGTCGCCGCCCAACCCTGCTCCAGTCACAGCTCCCACAGTCCGACGACTTTGCGTGTTGCTCACACGTCCATCCCGAGCTCTCTCTCTCTCTCTCTCTGCTCGCCGACGACTGCAGATGGAGGTGGAGATGTGGTGTCGTCGCTTGGAGAAGAAGAGGCGTGGTCTGCACGATTGTTCTCTCTCTCTATACAGATATACATATATATCTATATATATTCATATATATATATATATATATCTAAAATAAATATATATATCAATACCCATATATATATATTTCTCATTAATAATATGTGTCCAATAAATCCCAAAATATATTGGGAGCCTCCAAACGTAATCTCACAAACCCGAATTAATAACGGGACGCCCAACTAAATATACCGGGGTAGAAACCCAAACGTCGGAACACTAAACAAGCCCGACTAATTACAACGTGTCATTATCCAATCGAAGCGCTAAAGCTCAACGTCGAAATAAAACCGCGTAGTCGACAACAAGAATTCTCGAACTCGTCAATGAGAAACCGTAATGTCGTTCAGTCGACTTTAAAACTAAACGCGAAAAATTTACACGCGAAATACAAAAGACAATCAGGACGTCATGAACAAGTGACGTCACAACCGAAAATAAATCGGAAATAATTTCTGGAAAAAAAAAAATAACACGGGGTGTTACAGTATTGATAGGGTTACCATATCTTACCTCCAAACTTGTGGTTTATCCATTTAGGGTTTGTACAAACTTTTTTAGGGGATAAATTTTTTTAATTTTTGTTTTTTCAAACTTGTTTGGGTTTTTATTTGGAAATATATTTCATATGGATTTGCCTCAAAACTAAGATTCATAATTATATTTGGATATGGGATATATGTGCTACATTTGGATGTAGATATTTTGCATTTGGCATCTATTTTGCTACATATATTATAGTCAACTGTTTTACTTTATTTTCAGCATTTGGTTTTACAAATGTTACAATTGGAAGTAGAGTTGTTACATTTAAGTTTTGATTACACAAGGTAGTATTTAATACTTACTAAAACGGTTTTTTTATTCTAATTCTCACACCACAATATTCCTCGGGTTTCGAAATAGTTCCGAGAAATGAGGGAAATGACGAAGTGCTGAAGAATTAAACAAATCCGAACAAAAATGGGTAAAACACAAGTTCGGGTACCAAAACCGGGGCGCTTAGACCACCACTCGAAAACTGAAGATATATATGATAAAGGAACCTCTAAGAAGCCCATAGAAAGAAACGGAAATGAATTCCGGTAAACTATCTGAAAAATATAATTTTGAAAAAAAACTCGAGACATGAAAAGTTTAAAATATACCGTCACTTTCAAACGAACATAACTCACTCCAAAATATCTTAAATTGAGTGATTCAAAAGCATAGCTACAATTTCAAGAAGTCAGCTTTCCAACGCAATAAAAATTGCCTCAATCTGAGCTCCGTAGATCCAGATATGAAATTTTGAAAAATGTCGCGCGTGCTTGGTAGTAAGGTGTAGACAGCTACAATGATTACTGTAGAAACCACCAAAAACCCCAACATTCTGCCATTTTTCGACTTTTGAAAAACTATATTCAACCCCTATTGACTGATTCAATATTACACTAATAAGCTTAGAAATGTTTCGTTTTGAAAAAAATTGAGATAAAATGACCGTTTTGCCCCTGATTTACAATTGAAAGTAGATTTGTTGCATTTAAGTTTTTATATTTTGTTTTAGTATTTACTATTTGTTAAAAGGGTTTTTTAATTATAATGGTTTCCATTAATATCCTTACACCTTGGGTTCAATTAGATTTTAATTCAGGGCATTTCAAAACATAACGATATTGCATTTAGTTAAAGAAATGTTGCATTTGGCTTTAACAATGTTCCATTTGGTAAAAACAATGGTGCAGGAGTTGAATCCCTAAAATAAAAGCTAAGATAGGGTATTTTAACTTTTAATTTAGGGATTAAATCCCTGCAACAATTCTTTTACTAAATGCAACATTTATTTAACCAAATGCAGCACCGTTATGTACCATCAGTAATACCAACTGCAGCAAAATATATGCTAATTGCAACATCTCTACATCCAAATGTAGCACCTATACCACTATCCAAATATACTTATGAATCTTAGCTTTAACTCTGAAATGCCATTATTACCTCTTTTAATGATTAGAAAGACTCTTTTGTCCGTTTAATGTATTTTCAAATCTTAAAAACATTTAAATTTTGAAACAAATATATAAATTTCTAAACAAACATATAAAATTCTAAAACATATATAATAAATTTTGAAAAAAAATATAAATTCAAAATGTCTATATAAAATTTGAAAACAAACATATAAAATTCGAAACAAATATATATTAAATTTTGAAAAAATTCTAAAATTCTAAATTAAATATAGAATTCAAAAAAACTTATAAAATTCAAGAAATATTTATATTAAATTTCAAAAAAAATTATAAAATTCAAAAATAATTATAAAATTCAAGAAATACAATTCGTGGATTCGAATTTTATATGTTTTTTTCAAACTTTATATAGATATTTTGAATTTATATTTTTTCCAAATTATATATATATTTTAAATTTTTATATATTATTTTTTAATTTTATATGTTTTTTTTAATTTTATATATATTTTCAAATTTTATATATTTATTTATGAATTTGTTATATTTTTTTCGAATTTTATATTTATTTTCGAATTTTGAATATTTTTCGAAATTTAATATATATGTTTTAGAATTTTATATGTTTGTTTAGAAATTTATATATTTTTATATATTTGTTTCAAAGTTTGAAAGTAAGATAGGGTAACCCTATCAATACGCTATCTTAACTTTTAATTTTGGGATTCAACCCCTGCAACATTGCTTTTACCAAATGCAACGTTGCTACAGCCAAATGCAACATTTATTTAACCAATTGCAGCACCGTTATGTACCATCAGTAATACCAACAAGAACAAAATATATGTCAAATGCAATATCTCTACATCCAAATGTAGCACCTATATCACTATCTAAATATACTTATGAATCTTAACTTTAACTCTGAAATGCCATTATTACCTATTTTAATGAATATAAAGACTCCTCGGGTTTCGAAATGGGTCCGAGAAACGAGGGAAATGATGAGGTGCGGAAGAATTAAACAAATCCGAATAAAAACGGGTAAACCACGAGGTCGGGTGCCAAAACTGGGGCGCTTGGACCACCACTCAAAAACTGAAGATATATATGATAAATGAGACTCTAAGAAGCCCATAGAAAGAAACGGAAATGAATTCCGGTAAGCGACCCAAAAAATATGAATTTTGAAAAACAATTTGCAACATGAAAAGTTTAAAATATACCGTCACTTTCAAACGAACATAACTCACACCAAAATATCTTAACTTGAGTGATTCAAAAGCCTAAATACAATTTCAAGAAGTCAGCTTTCCAACGCAATAAAAATCGCCTCAATCCGAACTCCGTAGATCCAGATATGAAATTTTGAAAAATGTCGCGCGTGCTGGGCAGTAAGGTGTAGACAACTACAATGATTACTGTAGAAACCACCAAAAACCCCAACATTCTGCCATTTTTCGACTTTTGAAAAACTATATTCAACCCCTATTGACTGATTCAATATTACACTAATAAGCTTAGAAATGTTTCGTTTTGAAAAAAATTGAGATAAAATGACCGTTTTGCCCCCGATTTACAAATGGAAGTAGATTTGTTGCATTTAAGTTTTTATATTTTATTTTAGTATTTAGTATTTTTTAGAAGGGCTTTTTAATTATAATGGTTTCTATTAATATCCTTACACCTTGGTGTTCAATTAGGTTTTAATTCATGGCATTTAAAAACATAACGATGTTGCATTTGGTTAAAGAAATGTTGCATTTGGCTTTAACAATGTTCCATTTGGTAAAAACAATGGTGCAGGAGTTGAATCCCTAAAATAAAAGCTAAGATAGGGTATTTTAACTTTTAATTTAGGGATTCAATTTAGGGATTCAACCTCTGCAACAATTCTTTTACCAAATGCAACATTGCTACAGTCAAATGCAACATTTATTTAACCAAATGCAGCACCGTTATGTACCATCAGGAATGTAACGTCCAGTAATTTTACGTGCTAATTTGAAATTTTTATTTAATTATTTAATTATTTATTTTATCTATTTATTAAACAATCAAGTGCTTATGTGCTTATGTGCTTATGTGCCTAACATGTTTATATGCTTACGTGAAAAATTGAAAATATTGAAATGTTTGGGAAAAATAAATAAATGACCAAAGGGAAAATTAGTAAATTCACATGTATTGAGTTAGTGGGTTTTGTAGAGATTTAATTACTAAGTGTTGGGAATATGATGAGTGGCAATATTGTAATTGTGTAGAAGACTTGGACAAATTTGTAAATTTGGTTCTTAATGGTAAGGGTTGTGAATAAGTGATAAAGGGGTGGGTAGCTTGGACATTTCACCACTACCTTTAATGTTGTCATCATTATAACCCTTGGATCAATTCTATCTTGCCATCTTCATTCCTAGCCCTTGGATTGGATTCTCTACACACCAACCCTATCTCTAACTCTATCATTGTCTTCATCTTCTCTCATTTCTCACCAAGAACACACTCTTTTACACACACATTTCTCTACACCAAATTTTCGGCCACCATGTTCTCCTTGGAAATTTGGCTTCAAGTTTTGCTCTCTCCTACTCTTCATGCTTGATGGATGGTGAGCACTTGGGGTGGTCTCTTGGTGTGGTTTTCTTGAGCTCATAGTGGTAAGCTTCCTTTCTTTTTCTAAGATTTTGTTATAAGAAATCCTAACTTCCAAATTCTAGAAATTCATGTGCTAGTATTGAATTTTTGCTCTTCCATTGTTCATTCTTGTGGAAGGTTATGAATTGTCTCCAACCATCAAGTGAATTGGCTTGTGGTGAATTCTAATTTCGTTTTGGGAAGAACTCATTGGTGAGTTCACAAATTCCTACTCCCTTGAATTATTTTCCATGAAACCTAGCTTAACCATTTTGGGGTTTTTAGCCTTACTTTGAATTCTTGATTATAAATCGGTTATTGCTACTAAAAATCATTAGTTAAATATCCATGTTTGTTTTAATGTTGCTTGAAGGCTTGGGAGACCTTTGACTCAAATTCTCGAAATCACCCCTTGAAGCTCTCTTGATCATTCTTGGCTCGGTTTGTTGTTGGTGTCATTTGGACCGGTTGTTTGCACCCTTTTGCTCATTATCTTTGCTTGGATTGAGGTAGGGGAAAAACGAGTTGCTTTAGTTTTTGTACGAGGGTGTGTGCGTCTATGTGTATATATACCGTATATATATATATATATGCGAGTTGGGTCTTGACAAATTAGACGATGAACTAGGCCCCTTGAAAAGCATGATTATGTCTCGCCCCAAATTCCTAGGACTCCAAAACCCGAGCCTAAGAGCTAAGGGAGTGATTGCGGAAGTAAAAAGAAATGAGAACCAACGACATTCAATCATCAAATACCCACGAAAGGGTAAAATGATCTGATACCACGCTGTCACGCCCCTAAGATTCCTGAAACTCAAATCTAGAGAATCAGCGAATCTCCAAGGGATGACGCTAGTCAAGCAACTACTAGAGTCAACAACAACAAAGAGACACATGGAATAACAATAAAAATACACTCCATGTCAAGTAGAATGCTAGAAACTCACTAGCATCCACCAATACCAACTGACACGCTCCTAAATTCCTAAGACTCCCGAACAGGGACATCTGAGGAATCCAGGATGTGATCCTTAATACAAATGACCAACTAGGACATCATTAACCATGGAAACGTATGGATTAGTGATGGAAATGGTATATTTCATACCCAAATGAATAATAAACAAAGTAGCGGAATCTAACGAAAATCCGGCAGAATTCCGTTTGTAAATGGAACATCCGGATACACCACCACAACACAATAACCTGCCCAAAGCAATTCAATAATCACAATGGCTTCCAAGCCCCACATTCATCAATCCTACTAGGGTCAAGGTAGTGGAAAGAAACCAAAACCTCTAACATCAACAGAGCCACAAATGCTCGAATAAGAATACAGAAAAGCGTCTAGCTGTACAGAATAAATACAATACATCCTGAAAGAATAAATATAGGAAATAAAGATACATCAACAGGGATAGACCAACAGACTGGCTCCCAAAAGAAATACATGGCAAACCCATAACAAATGGGTAAGGAAAACTGAAAGCAGATAACTATCGTCCCTAAACCCAGTCGTGCCGCAACCGTAACCGCATCACCCAACGCAACTCCAAAACCTGTAACAAGGAAACAAAAGAAAGTTGTCGTTGCACTGCATCCTGCTCATAGCCGTATATTTCCTGCAACCTGGCATGGGAATACCAGGGGGCAAATGAAATACTCCTGTGAGTAAATAAGCTCAGTGGGAAAGGATACTCTAACTACCACATCCTCTAATAGTTTAGGTAATGCTAAACCACCCAGTGAGATACATAGCCCACAACATAACCCACCCACGAAAATCCAAGGTACGTGCTCATATACTACCGTACGTAAGTATATAGGGGATATATATATATATATATATTTATAAATACCCAACATGAGCCTATAAGATACAACTAAGACTCATACTCCTAGTACCAACACCAGTAGTCTACACTACTCTCACCAATGTACACTAGGTACACGATACTAAGGTCCAATCTAACAAATCATCCAGCGTTCACGACGCTAACAAGAAATTCCAAACAGAGGGAATCACACTTACCTCTAATATCCATAAGGATCGAAATCCACCACTAGTACCAAGGAATACTCATAACTCACTCCCCTATAACACAGGAGGAAAAACACTCATGTCCTTGCGTACTAACACAACCGTCATCTATATATATATATATATATTGTAAATGTACAATATATATATATATATATATAAAACAATCCTCATCCTATTCCTAGAGGAAATCTACCTCTCAAGGCTAGATCACCTCAATCATATCACCGTACCATAAGTCGTATCGACCTCATAATACTATCATCGATAGGGTCAACCACATCATTAACACTCTCCCTGTAGGCGAGGGAAACCACTCAACCAAATCACTAAGAGTACACGAACTCAACTCACCAAAACGACCACCTCAGGGTCACCAAAGCAAAGCGAAGGAAAAGACTTCTCAAAGCTGAACCAATAGATAACCGAGACCACAATGTCAAGGTTAAGAACATCACAAGCGTTTAGTGAAAACACCTAGACAAGGAACCCAATCCACTCGGTATCCATGCCCCTAACATGTGGAACAACTCGAATCACCTAAGTGGTGACATCAAAAACCAAGAAAAGTGAAAGGCAACACTATATGTGTGCACTGAACAACACCCAGCCTCATGCCCGAGGCTTGGAAATAATCCAAAGGAAAGGTGAAACAATGGAACACCTTTCAATACTCTACAGGTCGAGATCTTGAGAAAGAAGTCTCGGAATCTCAGAATCTCGAGGAAGTAATAAAATAGTTTTCTTTTAAGAAACCACACAGTAAAAATGACCGTCTTTTCCCCGGTCTCCGTCAGTTGCCATCACCGGCTTTTAGAAGTTAAAATATTTTTAAAGAAGATCCTAAGATCATTTATAAAGTACTAAAACTTTTCATTTCTACGGGGGTAGGCGAAAATGGGTTTTTCCGTTTAAATACAAAGAGTTTAGAAAACACCGTTTTCAAAATGACAGCAGAATAAGAGTGAACACAACTTTACAGATTCCTATAATGCCCAAAAGGACAGTAAAGGAAGAACAACACGTTGGACTCACGGAAGACAACCATCCATTTCTAACTCCACCAAATCAAATGACAACACATGAAAGAGGTTCGGCACCACGCCGTAACCGACAACTCAAGGAATGACATAGAAGTCAACGACTACGTAATAGCGTACAAAACACAGTACAAGGAATTCTTAGGGAATGAACTAAGCACTAGAACCAAGTCTGTCAAACTACAATACCTCGAGTACTTAATAAAGTCACTCAACCATAACCTCTTCTCACCAATCAAAATCTCAACTACAGTTGATAGCCTATTCCTCAAAAGTGAAAGACACCTAAAGGTCCATACTGCAACTCACAATCTCATCACCCGCCTTCTCGAAGGCCCCAATTCATAACTGATACTAAAATAAATCTCTAACCTCCAATCTCTAACAAGGTCACACAGCCAACCACAATCACCAAACTATTAACCCCGCCTTCTCTAAGGCATCAACTCTAAATCATCTCTGCAGTCCATCACTAACCGCAACTAACCACAAAGGTCACTATGCCAATATACTTAACCTCCCCCAAGGGTACGAAAGTATATATATACTCACAAGTATTAAATAAGCACTTCATTATACTTGATCTGTTACCACATGTAATCATTTCCTTTCACGTTAATCATTATCAACTGAGCATTTTACAAAGATATGAATTTAAATTCGCAATATTCATACATAACATGCTCCAAAATCCAACAGGCAATAATAACACATATTAAACCTGTTCCAACAACACATGTAATAATCTCATGTATACATGTCAAATGAAATCACATAAATGCCATGCAAATATAATGTGACTCAACACCACACTTTGCCCTATCACAGGTTAACAAATACGCACTCTACCCATAAATATGAGCTAACAGAGGGTCGCACCGGTACTTCCCAAGTGATTTTGAAACTTCTCACTTCAACAAGGAAGACGGTTTGCACGAGACGACCCGTGACCAAAGATTCGTCAACACGAATGCACGAGATGACCCGCAACTTCGAGAATGAGACGACTCACCCTATACCCCATTCACAGCTCATTATTCTGTAGGATGGGAACACCCCCTGGCCAGTTGTTGCGACGATTCGACACAAAGACACCCCACATGATTTCACAACCCACATATACCAATACCATGATTTGACACTACATGATATTCTCAATATGCATCCAGGTCCAAATGACAATCATGCCTCAATATAAATATGTAATGCATCATATTTATATACAATATTCACATATAATTCACATGGCGCCCATCACAGGTTAACGGATACAATCCGACACAAAACCGTCCCTATAGGATACATACCCCTGTACTCAGCATAAATATATAGTGCATCATATTTAAGCAATTACCCACATGGTAATGTCAACATAAATCTCAAAAAAATCTCCTTGCATGCTTTAAAATACAATAAAGCATTTAAATCATATGAAAACAAATTCATATACAATTCATGTTTTCACAAATATAGTTTCCTTAATTCTTTAGAAAATATTTCAATTTCCCTTAACATGTCTTTAAAATAAATTAAAGCAATTAGTTCACGTATCTTAGGGGAACATAGCATAGCGTCTAAGTATTCGCGTCCCTTACGTCCACATATACACTAGTCCATTTAATCATCAAGGGAAATTCTAAGCCGTCTATTCTTATTCAATTTAAATAAGAATTTAATTAATCTCGTAGGAATTAATTTAATTAATTTTCTTAAATTAATCTCTAAGTCCAATTCCGATTCTAAGCAAATTATAGATAATTAAATTAACAATTTAATATATCTATATTAAATTAAATAAAGGTTTGCACCCCTAAACTACTTCAATAATGCGGAGTGAGAAATATAATTTCCCACCTAAAATACGCTTACAGAACAGCCGTTTCGGGCCCACCATGAATAGTACCGGCGCCCGAATATGACGCCCGTCGACCAAAGTCGTCCGAAAAATATTTCGAATATATTGAAATGTTCGTCTCAACAACCTATACGATATATACGAAGCCCATTAGTATTAGGTTAATTAATTTGGTTAAATCTAAATTAACCCAAACGAAAACTATAACCTATAAATGCGATTTCCGGGCAAACCATTCATCCTAAATTCACGAAATTAATATATGACGAATACTAGGTTGAGACGAAGCTACTCACCAAAAATCGGCTCAAACCGATCACCGGAAGGTTGCCAAAAAATTGGCCGAAGCTCAGCCGAGTTTGCCCCTATCGAACGACTGTTCCGCCCCTGCTGTGTGAACTAGCCGCAGCTACTCGCTCCTCCGTGCAAGCCGCCGCCAACCACGGTCGTCGCCGCTTCAACCACCGTGATCCGCCATCGCCACATGTCCTAGCCGTACCCATAGTCCGGCGAAACCATCGCTTCTCTCTCTCAATCGTGGTCAGCCTCACACGGTCTCTCTCTCAACTGCAGTCCTTCTCTCTCTCTGTTGCCGACGACGAGAATGGTGAATAAGAGGAAGGCAGGTTCGGTCATGAAGGAGAGGTAACGTGGAGAAGAGAAAGGAAGCAGGTATGTGTGTAGCAGAAGAAACGTGAAGCAGAGAAGGAGTGGTTGCATATACATGTGTATATACATATACATATATATGACCTAATTGCAAAAGCAACCCTCCAGTTATCCTTAATTGCGAAATAACCCCACTTCAATGATATATATATATATAATTACATATATATATATATAATGAATCCCAACAATTACCGGAAGCCTCCAAATAATATTGCATCAACCCGTAAGTCCACAGGACGCCAAATAACCATATTAGTCCAAAATAAATACACCGGGTTAGGAACCCAACAACCGGAACACCGAGAAATTAATTTAATACGCTTCACACCGGATCCGTAAAAGTACTAATACCGTAACCGAAATAATCGAAACGGTACCGTGTAGTCGATAACGATAATTCATGAACTCGTCAAAGAGAAACCGGAATGTCGTCCAGTCGACTATAAAACTAAACGCGAAAAATTTACAGGTATCAAATACCAAGAATAAACAATGCGTCAAGAACAAGTGACGTCATTACCGAAATTAAATTAAAAATAATTTCAGTAAAAAGGATAATAACACGGGGTGTTACAGATTATGTGATTTTAATGCTTGTTGTGGTTTATTGATCATAAATGTCATATTATGAGCATGTGGATAATTTTGACATAGTATATTGCATAAAGAGAAAAAACATATATTATGATGGAGTATAGTTGATGAAAAATCATACGTGCATATTGAGTACATCATGTAGCGTCAAAGTCATGGTGTTGGAATATGAGGGTGGTGTAGTCAAGTGTGGTTAGTCGGGTTCGGATCAAAGCAACAACTGGCCAGGAGGTATCACGCCTACGGAACTAAAAAGCCGGCAAATGTGAGTTAGGAGTCCAGGTAGAGACTCATTTTCTTGACTTTCGTAATCATGGCGCACAGAGTTGCAAGTGGGGCTCTCGTGCAACCGTCTTCCTTGTTGAAGTGATAGAGAGAAAAATCACTTGGGGAGAGTCGGTGCGGTACTCTACATTACTTGATGAGCTTGTATTCTCAAAAGTAATTGGACAGAGTATGTATCCGTTAACCTGAGTTGGGCGCCTTGTGTCTCGTGGGGTATGTTGAGTCATGGTCTATTTAGATTATTATATATATATGTGATTATGATGTTATTATGGGAGCATGCTATAATTGTAGAAAAATTGTGTTGTGAGCATGTTGGGGAAACTTATTTGTGGGGTTCGATGGGGTTCTGGATTGGCATGAGAGCCATGTGGAACAAAAGACTGGCCTAGAAGTAGTTGCATGTACCATGGGTGGGTTGTACCACTCGGACTACCGAGATTGAGGCGATGACGCTTCTTCTACTGGGCTAGTGAGCTCACCCCACAATAAATACATTTTTTTCAGGTGATGATTCCCATTTGGGAGGCCCGTAGTCTCCCTGTAGAGATTCAGTGTTAGTTCCGTCCTTTTTGCGCATATGGAGGCGGAGTACTTTTGTAGAGCATTGATAGACATTGTATACATGTGCTTATTTTGTTTAGTGCTTCAATTAAGTTAAACCTATTCTTTTGCCGGCTAGTATGTTAGTCGGGTAGCTTAAATTGATGTACATCCCTTGGAGCGCTATGCGTAGGGACTTTATTCTTTTGGAGCACTCCGGTGCTAGAAATGTAAAAACTATGACTTGTTCCGCCTTAGGGCACTTTTAATGTTAATATATGAATCATTTTGTTTAGTGTTGTATAGTGGACTTTTACCATTGATGTGGTTTAGCCGAAAACGGTATTTTCTTCTAGTTTTTAAGCAAACCCTTTTTGTTTGAAAGAAAAACCCGTTTTCGCCTACCCCCGTGGCCCCGGTAAAATTTCTTGTTTTAGAAATGATTTTAAACTCATATTAAGAAGATTTTGATCTTTACAAACCGATGGTCGTTAAAACGGAGACCAGGGGTAAGACGGTTTTTTTATGAATTTTAAGAAGCATCTTGATAAAAATAACCATTTTCCTTCTCATTCCTAAGTTAGGGGACTTCTCCTAATTTCTGGAGTCTCAAGAACAAGTTTAGATATTTCTTGTATGTTCCCAATGGTTTAGAGCTGTAGGGGGGTCAATTTTGAGGTTTTCTAGTCGAGGCAGTCGACTGGCCCCTTTTGGGCAGTCGACTGGGTGAAACAGAGGAAGTTTTTTCTTCAAAAGTTGAGGTCACTGGTTCATCCAGTCGACTGGGTCATCAGCCAGTCGACTGGGTGGTTAGCCCTATTCTGACCCTGTTCTACTATTTTGTTCATATCTCGAGCTACGAGTGTCTGATGGAGGTGTTCTTTAGTTTTTTAGAAATCTGACTTAATGATCTTGATGTTAGGATTTTTAATCGCCTCATTTGAGTCAGTATTGAGGGCGAAATGGTCGATTGAAGTTGACAGTAGATTTCTGAACATAAACTTAGGAACGCCGATTTCAAAATGTTGTAGTTTCCGCCTCGTACCTTCAAATTCGGTTCCGTTTGTTCCTATAACTTCTTTTAGGTCTAAAACTTGTATTTATATCTTGGAATCACTACTTTATCCCTGTGATGACCATTTTACCCTTTGGTGCGCGTTTAATGATTGAAGGTCACTTATTCTCATTTCTTTTTACTCCCGCATTCACTCCATTAGCTCTTAGGCTCGGGTTTCGGAGTCATAGGAAATTTGGGGCATGACAAGTAATACCCATTGCAGCACCGTTATGTACCATCAGTAATACCAACTGCAGCAAAATATATGCTAAATGCAACATCTCTACATCCAAATGTAGCACCTATATCACTATCCAAATATACTTATGAATCTTAGCTTTAACTCTGAAATGTCATTATTACCTCTTTTAATTATTAGAAAGACTCTTTTGTCCGTTTAATGTACTTTCAAATCTTAAAAACATTTAAAATTTGAAACAAATATATAAATTTCTAAACAAACATATAAAATTCTAAAACATATATAATAAATTTTGAAAAAAAATTCAAATTCGAAAACAAATATAAAATTGGAGAAAAATATGTAAAATTCGTAAATAAATATATAAAATTCGAAAATAAATATAAATTTAAAAATATATATATAATTCAAAAATAATACATAAAAATTGGAAATATATGTATAAAATTCGAAACAAATATATATTAAATTTTGAATTTTTTTATAAAATTCGAAATTAAATATAAAATTCAAAAAAACTTATAAAATTAAAGAAATATTTATATTAAATTTAAAACAAAATTATAAAATTCGAAAATACTTATAAAATTCAAGAAATATAATTCGTGCATTCGAATTTTATATGTTTTTTTCAAACTTTATATAGATATTTTGAATTTATATTTTTTTTGAATTATATATATATTTTAAATTTTTATATATTATTTTTGAATTTTATATGTTTTTTTTTAATTTTATATATTTTTTCAAATTTTATATATTTATTTATGAATTTTTTATATTTTTTTCGAATTTTATATTTATTTTCGAATTTTGAATTTTTTTCGAAATTTAATATATATATTTTAGAATTTTATATGTTTGTTTAGAAATTTATATATTTTTATATATTTGTTTCAAAGTTTGGGTGTAAGATAGGGAAACCCTATCAATACCCTATCTTAACTTTTAATTTTGGGAATCAACCTCTGCAATATTGTTTTTACCAAATGCAACATTGCTACAGCCAAATGCAACATTTATTTAACCAAATGCAGTACCATTATGTACCATCAGTAATACCAACTGCAACAAAATATATGCCAAATGCAATATCTCAAAATCCAAATGTAGCACATATACCACTATCCAAATATACTTATGAATCTTAGCTTTAACTCTGAAATGTCATTATTACCTATTTTAATGATTATTAAGACTCCTCGGGTTTCAAAATGGGTCTGAGAAACGAGGGAAATGACGAAGTGCGGAAGAATTAAACAAATCTGAACAAAAACAGATAAAACAAGAGTTCGGGTGCCAAAACCGGGGCGCTTGGACCACCACTCAAAAACTGAAGATATGTGTGATAAAGGAGGCTCTAAAAAGCCCATAGAAAGAAATGGAAATGAATTCTGGTAAGCGACCCGAAAAATATGAATTTTGAAAAAAAAGTCGCGACATGAAAAGTTTAAAATATACCGTTACTTTCAAACGAACATAACTCACTCCCAAATATCTTAACTTGAGTGATTCAAAAGCCTAAATACAATTTCAAGAAGTCAAATTTCCAACGCAATAAAAATCGCCTCAATCCGAGCTCCGTAGCTCTAGATATGAAATTTTGAAAAATGTCGCGCGTGCTGGGCAGTAAGGTGCAAACAGCTACAATGATTACTGTAGAAACCACCAAAACCCCCAACATTCTGCCATTTTTTGACTTTTGAAAAACAATATTCAACCCCTATTGACTAATTCAATATTACACTAATAAGCTTAGAAATGTTTCGTTTCGCAAAAATTTGAGATAAAATGACTGTTTTGCTCCGATTTACAATTGAAAGTAGATTTGTTGCATTTAAGTTTTTATATTTTATTTTAGTATTTAGTATTTGTTAAAAGGTTTTTTTTAATTATAATGGTTTCCATTAATATCCTTACACCTTGGGGTTCAATTAGGTTTTAATTTAGGGCATTTAAAAATATTACGATTTTGCATTTTGTTAAAGAAATGTTGCATTTGACTTTAACAATGTTGCATTTGGTAAAAACAATGGTGCAGGGGTTTAATCCATAAAATAAAAGATAAGATAGGATATTTTAACTTTTAATTTAGGGATTCAATTTAGGGATTCAACCCCTGCAACATTGCATTTGGCATCTATTTTGTTACATACATTACAGTCAACTGTTTTACTTTATTTTCAGCGTTTTGTTTTACAAATGTTACAATTGGAAGTAGAGTTGCTACATTTAAGTTTTGATTACACAAGGTAGTATTTAATACTTACTAAAACGGTTTTTTAATTATAATTCTCACACCACGATATTCCTCGGGTTTCGAAATGGGTCCGACAAACGAGGGAAATGACGAAGTGTGGAAGAATTAAACAAATCCGAACAAAAATGGGTAAAACACGAGTTCGGGTGCCAAAACCGGGGTGCTTGGACCACCAATCAAAAACTGAAGATATATATGATAAATGAGACTCTAAGAAGCCCATAGAAAGAAACGAAAATGAATTCCGGTAAACTATCTGAAAAATATGAATTTTGAAAAAAAAGTCGCGACATGAAAAGTTTAAAATATACCGTCACTTTCAAACGAACATAACTCACTCCAAAATATCTTAACTTGAGTGATTCAAAAGCCTAAATACAATTTCAAGAAGTCAGATTTCCAACGCAATAAAAAACGCTTCAATCCGAGCTCCGTAGATCCAGATATGAAATTTTGAAAATGTCGCACGTGCTGGGCAGTAAGGTGCAGACAGCTACAATGATTAATATAGAAACCACCAAAAACCCCAACATTCTGCCATTTTTCGAATTTTGAAAAACTATATTCAACCCCTATTGACTGATTCAATATTACACTAATAAGCTTAGAAATGTTTCGTTTTGAAAAAAATTGAGATAAAATGACCGTTTTGCCCCCGATTTACAATTGAAAGTAGATCTGTTGCATTTAAGTTTTTATATTTTGTTTTAGTATTTACTATTTGTTAAAAGGGTTTTTTAATTATAATGGTTTCCATTAATATCCTTACACTTTGGGTTCAATTAGATTTTAATTCAGGGCATTTAAAAACATAACGATGTTGCATTTGTTTAAATAAATGTTGCATTTGGCTTTAACAATGTTGCATTTGGTAAAAACAATGGTGCAGGAGTTGAATCCTTAAAATAAAAACTAAGATAGGGTATTTTAACTTTTAATTTAGGGATTCAACCCTTTCAACAATTCTTTTACCAAATGCAACATTGTTACAGCCAAATGCAACATTTATTTAACCAAATGCAGCACCGTTATGTACCATCAGTAATACCAACTACGGCAAAATATATACCAAATGCAACATCTCTACATCCAAATGTAGCATCTATAAATATACTTATGAATCTTAACTTTAACTCTGAAATGTCATTATTACCTCTTTTAATGTATTTTCAAATCTTAAAAACATTTAAATTTTCAAACAAATATATAAATTTCTAAACAAACATATAAAATTCTAAAACAAATATATTCAATTTTGAAAAAAATTTAAGATTCGAAAATAAATATAAAATTCGAAAAAAAAAAACATAAAATTCGTAAATAAATATATAAAATCTGAAAATAAATATAAAATTAAAAAATCATATAAAATTCAAAAATAATATATAAAAATTGAAAATATATATATAAAATTCGAAAAAAATATAAATTCAAAATATCTATATAAACTTTGAAAAAAAACATATAAAATTCGAATGCACGAATTGTATTTCTTGAATTTTATATGTTTTGATTGAATTTTATAATTATTTTCGAATTTTAATATATATATTTCTTGAATTTTATATGTTTTTTTTTTAATTTTATATTTAATTTCGAATTTTATAAAAAAAATTCAAAATTTAATATATATTTGTTTCGAATTTTATATGTTTTTTTTCACACTTTATATAGATATTTTTAATTTATATTTTTTTCGATTTTTATATATATTTTCAATTTTTATATATTATTTTTGAATTTTATATTTATTTTTGAATTTGAATTATTTTTGAAATTTATTATATATATATTTTATAATTTTATATTATTGTTTAGAAATTTATATATTGGTTTCAAAAATTAAATGTTTTTAAGATTTTAAAATACATTAAACGGACAAAAGAGTCTTTCTAATCATTAAAAGAGGTAATAATGACATTTCAGAGTTAAAACTAAGATTCATAAGTATATTTGGATAGTGGTATAGGTGGTACATTTGGATGTAGAGATATTGTATTTGACATAGATTTTGATGCAGTTGGTATTATTGATGGTACATAACGGTACTGCATTTGGTTAAATTAATGTTGCATTTGGCTGTAGCAATGTTGCATTTGGTAAATGCAATGTTGCAGGTGTTGAATCCCTAAATTAAAAGTTAAGATAGGGTATTGATAGGGTTACACTATCTTACTTCCAAACTTTGAAACAAATATATAGAAATATATAAATTTGTAAACAAACATATAAAATTCTAAAACATATATATTAAATTTCGAAACAAATTCCAAATTCGAAAATAAATATAAAATTCGAAAAAAATACATAAAATTCGTAAATAAATATATAAAATCTGAAAATAAATATAAAATAAAAAAATATATAAAATTAAAAAATAATGTATAAAAATTGAAAATATATATATAATTCGAAAAAAAGAAAAATTCAAAATATCTATATAAAGTTTGAAAAAAACATATAAAATTCAAATGCACGAATTGTATTTCTTGAATTTTATAATTATTTCTGAAATTTAATATATATATTTCTTGAATTTTATATGTTTTGTTTGAATTTTATATTTAATTTCGAATTTTATAAAAAAAATTCAAAATTTAATATATATGTTTTTCGAATTTTATATTTTTTTTTCAAACTTTATATAAATATTTTGAATTTATATTTTTTTCGAATTTAATATATATTTTCAATTTTTATATATTATTTTTTAATTTTATATATTTTTTACTAATTTTATATATATATTTTAATTTTATTATATATTTAATTTTATAAGTAATATTATAACGAGTTTTTTTCAAGCTTTTGCTCCTTCTTTGCTTTAGAACCCTAAATAAATTGAAGAGAATAAGATATAGATAAAATGAATATAATCAAAAAGTCGATTAAGTCCCCAAATACTGTTCCAAATTTCAAATTTCAAACAGTTCCAAAGATTTCAAATTCCTTCAAAATTTTCAAATTCTGCAACTGTAACATATTTGGAATTACTATTTATATATGTAAATTAATATGTATAACTGTGTGAAAGTCAAACAGCTGGAGACCACTTATTTTACCACATAGGCGCCACCTCAACGACTTGTAACTGATAGTGAGAGAATGAATGGAGACGATCATAATCCAATGAATTTTATCATATTGAGGTCCAACACCCTCGACGAATTCACAAACGATATCTATCTATATATAGTACAAAGCACATAATCATCTCTAAGCTTAACTAGCTAGTTTGTTATAAGGCATTAATTTCTCTAACATTTCAATACAACCAGAATATATATATATATATATATATATATATATACACACACACACTAACCTAGTAGGAAAAGATGAGGTTACATATATAACAGATAAACCAAACCAAAAGAAACCGTTAGTCTATTTTAAGGGGAAAAAATGGTTTGCCAACTTTAATTGTAACTAACTTAGAAACAATAAAAAGGATCACTTCCCTTTTCCATCTTCATCCTCTTCTCCATTTCATTCATTCCCCCACAGAGTTTCTTCCCATTCTTTTTATTTTTTTATTTTCCTTTTTTATTTTTATTTTTATTTTCCTTTGAAACTTGACGGGGAATGAATGTCATCCATGCAAGCGTTATTCAAGTAAGTTTAATCAGTTTGTCTGTTCAATTTCATTTCCATTTTTTTTCTTATGATGCATTGTTATATAAATTATCCAATCCCGTCCTCCCCCATCGAATTCTGTTTCGTTTTAAAAAATGTAAAAGCAAGAATTCTCAACTACAGGTCATTTTAAATTCGAAAAAACTCAAAAGCTGGGATTTAAGAGTTCTTTCTAAATATTTATCCCTCTTATTATATATATATATATATATATATATAACTCATTTATTTAATTGTTTTTTACAAATATTTGACAGTATCAAGCAAAAATGATGGCGCGGTTGGTGTTTGTTCTCTTGTTGCTCCATGCAACTACAGCACAAGAACATCCCCCCAAGCCCTCATCTACACCAGAGAAAGACCCCAACAAGCCTAAATGGATGACTATTGATGGTAATGTATATATATATTTTTATTTCTATCTTAATTAATTAACTTACTGGCAAATAATCATCCATTTACTTTCATTTGTCTCTCTTTTGAAATTATTATAAAGTTCAAAGTTTTGAATTTGTTTCATAGTAAGTAAAATAGGCAATTAGATGAAGCATGCATGCTTGATTTAAACAAACTGCCTCATAAGTTGATGCATCATGCATTGATGTGAGGTCATTGAACCTAGAAATTTCTTAGTTCATTTAATTTAAAATTTTCTTGTAGTTGTTTACGACACGTATAAATTCTTAGATAAATTCTTAGAATCGAAGAAGGAGAGGGGAAGGAGAGAACAATAATACTTATACACACAAAGAAAAAAGGAGAAAAAAAATGGTTTTGGAGAAATTCTATCCACTAGTTTTTTCCTTTTTGCAACTCTGAAGAAAAAAATTAGCCAACCATTATTTTGTTGGGAATTTGAAAACGCTATGATACCACTTGTTAAGAGCTTATAATGCTCTGATATCACTTTCTGGGTATGCAACAGAAGCAACAAGTCACAATATAAGAATATGAAACACACTCACATAGAACAAATACAAGATTTATATGGCTCACCCTAAAATGGGTTTCGTCAATAAATGAGAAGGGATTTCACTATAATCATGTAGAGATATTACAAAAGTAGAGAATTATCACCACCGGTAAACGTACACAAACTTCACCTGAATTTTCCCCGTATACTCGTGACTCCTTCGCACGAGACTCATTCTTGTCATCGGTGTGTACCCTACCCAACCCAACCCAACCCATAAACTCTCTCTATCCTTTAAGGCACATCGATCCTCATGGGCTTACATCTCTTTCCTTCTCATAATTCTGACTTTCAACCCCTAGGTATCTATTTATAGAGTTCCAAACTCAATTCATTGTTTTGATAAAGAATATAAGTTTTTGGAGAATAAAACTTTTCTCTAACAAAAAATTACCATATAAAACATACTCTAAAATGAGAAACCTAATTAGAATAGGAATTTGAGACACTTTCCTAACAATCTCCACATTGGCTCAAATTCCGTCACGCCAGTCATCGTATTCCATGGCAATCGAGTTACACATCTCGTTTGACTTCTTACGCAACACCGGTTGTCCACTCGTTCAATCAAACCTCCAAAGCTCCACCACTTGAGCTTCATGCCATGTAACCCATCACGATTTTCGGATAATCGTGACCAACAAAATCGATTGAATCCACTTGCAACTTGGACCCTTTACAATACCGGTTGAGATTTCTTGTGTTTTCTGGATATTCTTCAAAACGTCCTAATACGAACCATCTGCTCTAATACCACTTGTTGGAAATGTCCTAATACGAACTATCAGCTCTGATACTACTTGTTGAAAATTTGAAAACGACGTGATACCACTTATTGGGTACGTAGCGAAAGCAAGAACTCACGATAGAAGAATATGAAAGCACACTCACATAGAACAAATACAAGATTTACATGGTTCGTCTTAAACTGGGCTACGTCCATGGATGAAAAGAGATTTCACTATAATCATGTAGAGATATTACAACAATAAAGAATTACCACCACCGGTAAACGTACACAAATTCTACCTAAATTTTTTCCGTGTACCTGTGATTCCTTCACACGAAACTCATTCTTGTTGAAAAATTGAAAATGATGTGATACCACTTATTGGGTACGCAGCGGAAGCAATAACTCACAATAGAAGAATATGAAAGCACACTCACACAGAACAAATACAAGAATTACATGGTTCGTCTTAAACTGGGTTACGTCCATGGATGAAAAAAGATTTCACTATAATCATGTAGATATATTACAACAATAAATAATTACCACCACCGGTAAACGTACACAAATTATACCTAAATTTTTCCCGTGTACCTGCGATTCTTTCACACGAAACTCATTATCGTCATCGGTGTGTACTCTACCCAACCCGTAAAATTTCTCTACCCTTTAAAATACAACGATCCCCATGGGGCTAACTACATCTCTCTCTTTCTTATAATTCGTTAGAAAATTTTTGCTTAAAAATACAAATATTATGAAATTATGTACCAAAAGACGCAACATATTGATAAAACTAACCTTTAATCAAGATAATTAAGGGATATTTTGATGTGATAAGAGTAGTTAATGTAATAAATACCAATCATACCCACGTAATTGCAACAAAACCTCAAGGGAGGTACAAGAAAGGAAAGTATGTGTACCAAAATGACATGGAGGATTCGGGATACCTCAAAACAAAGCCTAACAAACCCATTGGGCTGAATATGGGATTAGATAAATAAAAGCCCCAAACCCTAGCCAATCCAATAACGGGAGACCATTACCAAACATACAAAGCAATTCAAATGATTATCCCTGTAACGGTCAAAACTGATATCGAAGACATCTCTAAGGTGGTTCAACCATCACCAAGAGCAGGCTATTGGAAATGGAAATTAGGGTTTTGCTTGATATTTGTTGGTAGTGGAGAAAATTTTGTCTACCATTTCCTTCTATCGCCATGTGATACACAAAGTTAACCAAGGTGAATTTTTTCTAACTATAATTTTACTAATTTTTTCTCTTTGATTGGATGAATCCATATCGAAAAAGCTATTGGTTGTGAGATTCATGGGCTTTTAGGGCACAGAACACACACATTATCGCTTTTAGGGCACAGAACACACACATTATCGAAAAAGCTATGACTTTAAGTGTTGAAGCTTATAGGTGGTTATTCGAAAATATTTATGTTTTGAATTTTTTTTGTCCTTTATGATAATTGGTGTCTCTGCTATGTAAAGTTTAGTGAAATTTAGTGTATCTATTGATATTAATATTGCGTTATTGAAAACCTTTGCTAAATTTGTTCAGTATTAAGTATTGAATTGAGTAATCCAATATCGAATCAAGGTTAGGGTTATCTATGCTGTAAAGCTTCTGTACGGCTAGCGAGAAGAAAAATGCAGGTTTGGGGGTATTTTTGGTAAACTAGACCAGTGGGTGGCAATGATGTGGGTTATGAGGTTGAGATATGGCTATAATATTGTGGGAGAGGCAGTATTGGCTAACACCCTCTTTGTTAGTGACTGTTGGGTTGGCATGGTTGGGGACAGTGTTGTTAAAAGCGTGCCTAGGCTCCGGGCTCTTGATGCGCCTCGTGTGCGCCTTTGGCTACATATGCGTTTTTATTATGATATAATGAATGCATTAATAGTACTTCTATCTTATTATTATTATTATTGTATTTTCCTTTGTGTGTCTCACATCACTCAAACACGCGCCTAGTCTACAAAGGACCTCTAGCGCCTTGAGCCTTTATAACACTGCTGGTTGAGGATGTTGACTAAATTGGATATGAGCTTAGCTGGTCTTCTAGGTATACTCCTTGGATCTTTATAGATGATTGAAAATACCTTAGAATACCTGTTGATGCCCCAGCCTTGTCGAATTTGTCCACAAGGGAGTCAGTGATCAAATAGGACTCGAGTGTTGTTCCTATTGTTAACTTTATGGTTGGATAAATGTCTTGGAAGTGTCTCTGGTTTGGAGTAGTTACCTCCAAAACCATGAAGCATCACTAGGAATCAATATATCCGCTATATATGCTCTTTCCGTTGATGAGATGCTTATTGTGCTATTCCACCCAAAAATTTGTAGAATCAGAGAACAAGTACCATATAAGTCTAATTACTGTTGCTTTGTTCCTGAATTCCAAGTTAGGCACACTTCTTCCCAAGCAACCTTTCATATTTCCATGGATCAATGTTGGACCTGGCTATTTCAAGTTGTTAAGAATGTGATTGATCTTAGTATGTATGCAATTTGCGCAACCCCTAATGGAACGGCTAACCTAACCTAATAGGCCCTCACCAATTTTAATATGCTTGCTCTTTAATAAGGCTTCCAATATATTTTATTTATTTATTTATTGTTAATCCAATTACATAATTGCCTCAGGCTCAAAAAAAAATGCATAAACGGAATGGGGTGGGGGCAGGTGTAGACATTGGGAAACCAACCATCGCGAGTATGGGGAGGCACGGGTTTAGGAAAACCCGTGTGATACCGGCTCCATTGCCATCCCTAGATCTTATTTATGAGTTTTCTTTTAGAAGAACCAAAATATTGGTCCAGTTGCTTTGAATAGTGTTTAGAGTAGCCTTGATTATTTGTAACCTACCCTCAACTGATAAAACCTTGTGCACCATTTAGAAACTTTGCCAAGCATTCTTAAAATGATAGTTTGGCAATACCCTGAGGTTAGCTTGATGAGATAAGAGGAACAACTAGGTACTTCAGAAGAAGATAACCAATGGGGGAACTGAAAAAGGTCAGGCATAGAAAGTCTGTTAGGTTCATTTACTCCTGCAAAGACCAGAGAAGGAATAAAAGGATTCTAATGCTCTTTTGAGAAAGCGACTGGACGAGACATCCTGACGAGAGAAAAGAAGGATGTCATCAACAAGCATAAGGTGACAGACTTCAAGGCTGTTGCATATCGACCTAAGGAAAAAAGCTGGGATTGTTTCTCAAACATCGATTATAATAGATGATAAACAGTCCATGGCTAACACAAATAGGTAACGAATATATGATCCACTTGCCTGAGCATTTAACGATTGGTTAAAAGCCACATATCTCTCTGGTTGACAGATACTGAAAAGACGCAGTAGAGAGGCTCTCGGAGATCCAATTGACGTAAACACATGGAAATTTCATTATCTAAAGGAATCAAGAATAAATGGCCAGCTAAGACATTCTTAGGCTTTATGTCTAGTTAAGATCAGAAAAGAAAATTGAGAATATGTAATGAATAGAGGAAGAGAATAATTCCAAAAGGTATTATGACAAATAGAAGGATACTCATATTTGGCCAGTTTAAGGATAAGTATTACCAAAAACCATCAACCATAGCAAAAATAAAAAGAAAAAAGAAAATTTAGAGAACCACACACAGGAAACCAACTATGTTGGAGCACATTTTTGCTTAATGATTGGAGGGTAATGCAAGTTAAAGCTTCGAAGACAACGAAAGCTTGCTCCTCACTGCATCTTGAATGGACCTACCGAGAATAGGAGGAGAAGCTTTGTCCCTGAAGACCCTCTTGTTTTACCTTCCATCTAGATTGAACAGATTGTGCAAGAAATAGATAGTTTTTTCCAATAGGCATCACAATTCCCCTCCACCCAGCTTCATAGTGGTAAGAAATCCAAAAACTACAGCATCCCAGCTTGCAGGTTTATATTTTGGATCCTGTGTATAATTGGGCGCCGAAGAATGATGATTTAGGGCCTCATTTTTGGATTCTTCAATGCTACTAGACGAATGTTGATTTTTTTGGAATTATGTTGTTGGTTGGAATAAATTCGGATTGTTCTGATATTTGTTGATTATAATATAGTATCTTGGATACATACGTGGTTGAAACAAACACATGACAATTACCAAAATAGAAAAATAAATCCCCAAACTCGTGAACTGATAACCTCAATACTTCTTTGAGGAACCACCTAGTTTTCAATGTTCATCTTATGTACTTATAAAGAATTCAAATTGAAAAATATTACAGGAAGTAAATTAAGATAAAGTTTGGAGATTTAAACAGATAAAAACAAAGCCAACTAGAACAGTGTGGCCAATTGTTATGATATTCGGGAGAGTGAGTCATTGATAGACTAAGACTGCCGCTAGGCAGAAGGCCTAGAGTTTGCAAAGTTTTGAGTGTGAGGAGGGTGAATTTGAAGACAGAGAACTTAGTGGGAGACGTTTACATATGGGATTTTAGTAAATACTTCATCGGGGCACCATTAAAATCATACAGGTGAAATGAAAATAAAAACAAAGAAGTTAGTGGGGTGTTGGCTCCCCTGTCTAAGGGTAAGTTCTTCCTTGAAGCTAATTCAAAAATGAAGAAAAATTAGTATCAACTTAGTGGTTAAATTAATTAGCTAAAAAAAACAAAATACCTTTGTGCTTAGATGAAATGTGTGTTCTGTTATTAGTATGTTCTGAAACTAAAAGAAGTTAAGTTATGAGATTTGATTATTGTTAAAATAATCTCATTTTGTTTTTGTAGGGGAAAGTCCTCTTGTAATAGCACATGGTGGATTCTCGGGGCTTTTTCCTGCAGGGAGTGAGTATGCATATAAATTTACTGCAGATGTAAGCTTGCCTAATGTGGTAATGTTCTGCGATCTACAGCTAACAAGTGATGGTAAGGGGGTGTGCTTGCCAAGTTTAAAGCTTAACAATGCAACAATCATTGATCACGTCTTCCCCAATGGACAGAAGTCCTACAATGTTAGTGGACGTGAACTTCGCGGCTGGTTTTCCTTGGATTATACGGCTGAACAACTATCTAATGTCACCTGTAAGTCTCCATTATTATTTTTACTATATATCATTTACTGTAATATGAGTGTGTTCGCATTTATACACAACCGCATTTGTACTACTGTAATTTTGACTTATTTCGAAAAATTATTTTTAGTAGGGGATTGTGTCACTAAAATGTCAACGTGATGACTGGCGTCATGATGATATCATCCCCTACTCGCATAAATGTTGTCACATGCATTCGGATATTGGATACTTGTTTTCGGAGATCATGTAGCAAAAAAGTACCATCGTCTATTTGGATACTCGTGGCCTTGGGTCTCTATCAGTACACTCTTGCAATCACCCATGTATTATACAATCAAGTTTTCCAAGGGAAAAAAAGGACAAAAGAAAATGTTTCATTTTTCTACCCTATACTCTCAAGGGCTTTCAAATCATGCATTTGCTAAAATCATTTTTCTCTCTCTCTCTCTTTATTTTATTTTTTTAACTTGTTATATTCTTCCACAGTGGTTCAGAATATATTAAGTCGACCGATCAACTTTGATGGCCAATACCGTATTCTTCCCCTTGAAGACATAGGGAAACTGTTTAAAACACCACCAGTAATGTGGGTGAATGTTCAGGTCTGTTTCGCTCTCTCTGCTTTACAAGACGCTTGCAGCATACATGTAGTCTAATTCTTTATCGCAATAACAGACGCTCATGTTCATGTGGAGAATGAGAACGAGATCATATCATATCTTATTCACGTAAATGCAGTTGGATATGTCTGGTTATCAGACAATGTATAATTACTCGAGATCATGTCATACCATATGGACTAATAATTTAACTTCTTATATATATATATTTAATTATCGAGCATCATGCAATGCAAGCATGCATGTACACATGTCTCTACCAACTAACCTGCATTTTGGATTCTGAATGTGTTGCAGAACAACAAATTCTATACCGACAACAAGCTGGACCCTGCTTCATTTGTTGAAGGCGCAATGAAGTCTGTGGACATACAGTACATTTCATCTCCTGAAATAGATTTCTTGAGGTACATGGGTGGTAAATTAGGGGACACAACCCCCAAAACAAAACTTGTATTCCGATTCCCGGATGACATTGATGCAACCGAACCTACGACACAGCAACCATATCGTTCCATTCTCAAAGATCTTTCTTCCATAAAATCATTTGCTTCGGGAATTCTCGTGCCAAAAGATTACATTTGGCCTCTCAATAAAGAACGCTATTTAGAAGCTCCAACTACTCTGGTCGGCGATGCTCATAAGGAAGGTCTAGCAGTGTTCGTTTCTGGATTTGCAAATGATAATATAGCAGCTTTTAATTATAGCTACGATCCGACCGCTGAATACCTCCAGTTTATAGATAACTCCCAGTTTACAGTTGATGGCTTTCTTACTGATTTTCCTCCCACTGCATCCGAATCAATTGGTACGTACCTAATGCCATACTCCCTTGGTTCCATTTTTAAATTTCAACTTCTACGTTGTTCCTTTTCTATATCTCAACTTGTTACGGGCACAAACATGTAATGCATCGATCCTTCTAAAGTTTCCAAACATTTGAGTTGAGATATTTTTGAAAATTAAATGATCTTTTTCGAGTGTATTCCATTTAAATGATAATTTTGGACATCCAAAGATAGAATAAAATGGACAACATATTTGGGATGTAGAGAATAAGATGAAGATTCAAGATGTCTACTACAGTAGTATATTTGTTTTGCATTATGAGTATTAGTTTTTATTATTTTGGAAGCCTTTCCTTTTTACTTCTGTTTAACGTCCTTGTACAATGATTTTGTGACCTGAACAATATTTCGACAGATAACCCCTTTGAAATATATATAAAAGACAGTAAAATAAAATATTGAATCTTAACCTCTTAACGTTATTGTCAGTTCTATAGTCCACAGCATATTTTAGTTAGAAATTTGCTTATCTTGGAAATAGTTGGTGAAGTTATTAACTGACAAACAACAGGAAGGGTCTAAGGTGCAAATGTTTTGACGGTTATTCGTTTAAAACATAGTTCAGGTGATAATATGCTACAGAATTATATACTTGTGATTAATCCTATTTACAATACAGTGTATTTATGTATTTGTATACATCTCGTGTCCCCAAATGTCGGTGTCTCACTCTTTAATGAACTTAATTATTCTCTTGGTTGCAGCATGCTTGGCAAATAACAAAAATGCAAGCAAGCCTGATAAAGGTATGTAAAATTACTTTTCAATCACGTGTGAAGAATTAATACATATGTTGGTATATAATTCAAATATACTTGTAAAGAATTGTTGGAAATGCCTACATGCACGAATGTGTGCATAATATCTCAGTAGTTGATGGAAATTTGTTTATTTTAACCAGCAAAAGCTTTAGTCATATCACACAATGGAGCGAGTGCGGTCTACCCTCCCTGCACTGATCTGGCTTATCAGCAAGCAATAGATGATGGGTCAGACATAATAGATTGCATGGTTCAAATGTCGAAAGATGGAGTGCCATTCTGTATGGATTCGCCCGATCTCTCAGGAGACACTACTGCATTGGCTAGTTTCATTTCTAAATCCTCAGTGGTCCCTGAAATTCAAAATCAAAAGGGAATATTTTCATTTGATCTTACATGGGACGAAATTAAAACCTTGAAGCGTATGTAACTTCTTCTTCTAAGCCTCTCTGAATTCACTCCAAATATAAGTCTTTCAGCCATATATATATATATATGGTTATACGTACTTACATATATTGGAGTCGGTTAATATACATTTGACATGATTTTGATTGAAGCATTTTCTTAATATCTCATTTCAGCTCAATTAGAGATGCACTTCAAAGAAGATAAATTATTAAGAAATCCAGCAAACAAGAACAAGGGTAAATTTATGACTCTTGAAGATTTTCTGGATTTTTCCAAGAAAAAGTCAGTTGCAGGTATCTTAATCAACATACAGGTACTAAGCTTTTATTTGTGTTAGGTCAGCATGTTTAGTGCTTGATTTTGACATTGAATATGGAAATATACTATGCCTAGATATTAAGGTTATTTGAGAGAAAGCTTTTAATTAATGGTCCATTTGGATCATGTTGTGATTTTCACGTTATACTTTTCATGAAAACAGCAGCAATGTTTTTGTTGTAGAGTGTTATGAGTCGAAAACGAAGGCATGTTTGGTATCATAAATTTGTTGTAGCAATTGAAATTGTAAATCAAACACTTTATTTATTTATTTTCACTTTGTTACAGTTGTAAAACATCGGAAAAAAAAGAAAAAAAAAAGAGAGAGAGAGAGAAATAGTTACTTTTGAAATTTGCTCTTTTGCTTCGGAAAAATGTCACTGCTATTCAAAGCATAGCACCGACACCAAATATGCTTTTGATGTCAAATAGTGGTACCATTTAAACAGGGCCCAACTCTTTCATCTAAAAAAAAATGTATATTTTTGTGTCTTGAAGTATAATCTAACACTATCTTCGCCTGTCTCTGTCTAAGAATGCTGCGTACTTGACATCAAAGAAGGGTCTTAGCTTAACTGATGCGGTCACTTCTGCTTTGAGGAATGCCTCATTTGACAAGGAATCCACCAAACAAGTGCTGATCCAATCCGAGGACAGCGCCGTACTCTCCAAGTTCAGTGATGTCAAAAGTTATAAAAGAGTATTGTATTTCAAAACAGAAATAGGCGATGCGCCTAAGGAAATGGTGGAGGAAGTCAAGAAGGTCGCTGACGCAGTTAACCTTCGCAAACGGTCCATCACTCCAACTTCAAACGCTTTCACTGTCCGTAATACAAGCGTTGTTGACGAAATGCACAAGGCAAATATCTCGGTGTATGTGTCAGTGCTCAGAAATGAATTTGTTTCGCTTGCATATGATTATTTTTCAGATCCGATGTTGGAGCTAGCATCTTTCATTAGCGGACAGGGAGTCGATGGCGTTGTAACAGAGTTTCCCGCGACTGCAACTGCATACCTGAGTAAGTGCTAACTAGCTATAAAGCTTTTTATGACTATGAATTGAAAATGCCTCATTTCATCTATACGTGAAAATGTTTCCAGCCACAATGTACATTTTGAAATCTAGAATACTTTGTTAAAGCTACAAAAGGGAATTAAGGAGACACATAATAATATCACTAAATGAAAAAATTAGCTTCGGACCATGATCTTTTGAAAGAATAATGGAACGTCTAAATATGTAAATTAATGTACCATCATCAATTCTAAAGAATTACACAGAACTTGCATATCTGATAGCGTAAGGTGGATATAGTGTCTGAAGGAGAAATGAAAACTTTTAATTAGTTTTGAGCATAGATAAAGATCTACGGAACAGAATGTGTGCACCTCCCCTCAATTTCACCAGATGAAGGAAACGTAAAGACTACTATTTCATATCCTCTAATAAAATGTTTAAGTGTATAAAATATGCATGTCTCAACCTTGGTTTTATTAAAACCCAAGATAGAGAGGGAAAGGGAAAAAATCCTTGAAATCACAAAAAAGGAGCTTGTCAAAAACAACAATTAACTTGTAAATTGACAACTAGATCATATGCAAAATAGAATGAGACAGTTTCTGACCACCTTTACTCAGCTGTATGTAACAAATCGGATCGGGATGGGAAAGGTCATCGGTATTAATGGACTGGGTGTTAGCCCGACCTCGATCGGAAGCATGTAGCTAGGTTCTTATGGATGAATGATCTGGTGGTCAAAGACTTGATGAGGTGATTTCCATAGAAAAAATGGCATATGGAGTTGGTAAATGGGGCAAATTGTTATGGAAAAGCTTCAAAGTCATAGGTTTTGGGCCATTCAAGACGACAAATTTAGGTAGTCTTTAAAGGCTCAAAAGGGGAAGTTCTTTTTGTCTTTTATTAACTTACATGACAATATTATTCCAAATACAAGATACACTTTATATTCTCCAAATGAATGATTTAAGGCTTTAATTGCTCTTACAATAATATTCTTCGACACATTGTAATAATGAAATACCGTTTTTTGTTTATTAATATGCAGAAAGCCCGTGTGTGACTAATCAGGACAACGCAAAGCGTGGATACCAAATCTTTTGTGTGAAACCCGGTGGTCTCCTCCGCATAGTTCCACCCAGATCATTGCAAACTGCAGAAGCCCCAGCACCAGCCCTCCATTTAAAAGACATTGTTCACCCGCCACTGCCGAGTGCTGCTTCTGCTCCATCCACTTCTCCTTCTCCTGATGCACCTGCCCAAGCCTCAGCCCCAGCCCCTGAGCAAAGTGGTGGCACCCCAAATGTGGCAAATGTTGGTACTGGTCTTGTAGCAATTGTGGTCCTTAGTTTGCTCTCTATGGGATACTAAAAATATAATGGTTTGGTATATATGTATTATAATTTCATGGTTGTTTTTGTATTATTGTACAGCTACCCTGTACTTTGGCTATAACTTGCAACAGTTAGTGTAATGGTAAAGAAGTGAGTAATTAGCTCATAAAGGAGTGCTAATATATAATTCATTATATTCATGTTTTTGTCATAATTAAATAGAGGCATGTTCCATTTCTACATGAAGGGAAATTCTGGGTTGATTGCACTTTTGGAGTGTTAGTTATAGTGTGTGGGTATTTGGGCTTGACCCAATACGGGTCAGGCCCATATGATTTTGTGTATCAATCTATGTGTTGCCCTAATATTTATATATGTATATAAGACTGTTAACCAGAAAGTTAGTAAGTTGATATTACACTAATTTCAACATGGTATCAGAGCCAGATACCGAAGTTTGAGAAATTCTCTTCTCACAAAACCCTAACCCTAATCACCATCCTTATTCTTTAACCCTAATCCAAACAAAACCCTATTCCAAACAAAACCCTAATCCTTGTTTTTTTTTTGTGAAGGCCAATTCCGCTACGCAGTGCCCTAGTCGGGGATCGAGCTGCCCGGTCAGCTCGCGGGGTCCAGGGGCAGCGCCCCGTTTATTTTTTTTGTGATACTTGGTCTGTTTTCGTAATTCCGTTCATGAAACCCTAATTTCGTAATGGGTCCTTAACTGAAAAGTTGTCTTGATATATATAGGGGTGCGGTTCCCCCTTGTTTATGTGATTAGGGGTGCGGTTCCCCCTTGTTTATGTAATTAGGGGTGTGGTTCCTCCTTGTTAGTTATTCTGTTTCGATTCGCAGGGTCATCTCTCGATTTCTTTTATTTAAGATTTTATTATGGCGGATTTGTCGTCTTCCGGCGGTAGGGCTGTTGAGAACAACAACAAGCCCATTATTTCTAAGATTGTTTCTGCCTTTACCAAGCTTACAGATCAACGTTTGGATGGGTCTAATTTCCAGCATTGGAGAAAGATTATTCTTTTTGCTATTCGTGGTATGGATAAGGAAGATTATCTTACTGTTGAATTCCTGAACCAACAATCTGACCCTGCAGGTTATAAGATTTGGTTACGTGGTGATGCACGGTTATATAACCAACTTATCAATTCAATGGAGCCAAAGGTAGCCATGTTGGTTACCCATTGTGATTTAGTTAAAGAGTTGTGGAAGTATCTACAAATTCTATATTCTGGTCGAGATGATATGAACAAATTATATGATGTATGTCAGTCCCTATTCCGCCCTGAGCAAATGGAAAGTATCAATGATTATTTCGCTTCGTTCAAGAAAACATATGAAGAATTTAATATGTTGATGCCTATTACGTCAGATATTCATCAGATGCAGAAACAGAGAGAGTAATTGGTTATTTTTGCGTTCCTGAGTGGTTTAAAACCTGAATATGAATCGGCTCGGTCTCAGATTCTAGCGAGTCGCGAAACTTCACTTACAGAGGCATATTCTAGGGCTCAACGCTCTACTCGACACTCTTCAGGATTCAGTGATAATGGTGATAGGACTGCCCTAGCAGGTCAATCCGGAGGCAGTGCTGGGGGAAAACGAGGGGGCCGTGGGGGTCGTGGAGGACGTGGACCAGATGGTCAAGTTGCTTATTTTCACTATGGTGGCATTGGTCATATGCGTGACGATGTTGGAAGTTACATGGTAAACCACCTAATGTTCGGTCCACAAATATGATATCCGGGACTGATCAGTTTACCCAAGATACCACTATTGATGATGGTCGTGTGACTTTATCCGCTGAGGAGTACTCTCGCTTGTTATCTAATCAGGCCTCTATATATGCCATTGTTGCTCAGACGGGTCCATCTACTGCTTGTCTTTCCGCTTCTCCTCGGGCATGGATTATTGATTCTGGATCTTCAGACCATATGACTAGCACCACAGGTATATTGAGTGCATATTCTCCTACATCATCTCTTCCCGATGTTCGGGTGGCTGACGGATCATATATTGATGTTCGAGGGATTGGGAAAACATCTCCTACACCTAGTTTACAATTGTCATCCGTTTTATATTTATCTGATCTTCTTTTTATTCTGATTTCTGTCAGTGCACTAACCAAATGACTTAATTGTTGTGTAATTTTCTATGGTGAATATTGTGAATTTCGGGATCGTTCGACAAAGAGGACGATTGGTAGGGGTCGTCGCACTTCAGGGGGACTCTACGTGCTAGATGAAGAACCAATATCCATAGTGTGTTCTGGTGTGTCATCCACTCCTTTTGACCTTCACTGTCGCCTTGGTCATCCTGCTCTCCCCAGTTTCAAGCGTCTATATCCAGTTTTTCAGTCTTTACCAGAGTTGTTTTGTGAGTCGTGTCAGTTCGCGAAACATCATCGCGTGTCATATGTGTCTAGGATAAATAAATGAGCATGTGCTCCACAACGCACGTGAATATTTTTCTTCTCCCTTTATATCATTCATGACCCAAGAGGGTATCATTCACCAGTCTTCATGTCCAGATACCCCCCAACAAAATAGAGTTGTTGAGCGTAAAAATCAACATATTATGGAGGTTGCTCGAGCACTTATGTTTCATATGAGAGTCCCAAAAATATTCTAGAGCGACGTAGTATTGACTGCAACATACTTGATCAATCGGATTCCATCATCTGTTCTTAAAGGGGAGATTCCACATAAAGTATTATTTCCTAACCAGTCTATTCATTCTCTCCCATTACGCATTTTTTGGATGCACCTGCTATATTTGGGATATTCGACCTCAGTTGACTAAACTTGATCCCAAGTCCTTACGGTGCATATTTCTGGGATACTCACGTACTCAGAAGGGCTATCGGTGTTTCTCTTCTGAGTTGGGGTGGTACCTAGTGTCATCAGATGTAGTTTTTCATGAGTCTTCTTCCTTCTCGTCACATCTTTCATCTGCGGATCCACCTCCCACACCGCAAGTTGATGAGTTTTTGGTTTATGACTTGATTCGTGTCACATCTGTCCCCTTAGTTCGCTCAGTTCAGCCTATGTGTCCTCCCTTCCAGACATATGTCTGTGGACCACGTCAGGTGTTTGGTTCTACTCTCGTATCTGATCCTGAGCCGCCCCCTACTGCATCAAACTCTTCGTCATCTGATCCTCTAGTGTCGGTTCAGACATCTGACGATGATTTGCCCATTGCTCTTCGGAAGGGTAAGCGCAGTTGTGTTAGTTATCATGTCTCTGCAACCCTCTCCTATGCAGGTGTTTCTTTATCATTACAGGCTTTCGTATCAGCTCTGAACTCTATTTATGTGCCTCAAAATCTATCTGAGGCTCTCTCTTCTGCAGATTGGCGAGCATTGATGTAGGATGAAATGTTCGCCCTAGAGGCCAATCATACTTGGGACTTGGTGCCCCTCCCACCGGGCAAAATACCTATTGGTTGTAAATTGGTGCATGTTGTTAAAACGAATCCAGATGGTTCTGTAGCTAGACTCAAGGCTCGCCTAGTGGCGAAAGGCTATGCTCAGACTTATGGGGTGGATTATACTGATACTTTTTCTCCTGTGGCTAAATTTGCATCTATACGCCTCATTATTTCTCTTGCAGCTACGTCTAGTTGGCCGCTCCATCAGTTAGATGTTAAGAATGCGTTCCTGTATGGTGATCTCCAAGAGGAATTTTATTTGGAGCAACCACCTGGTTTTGTTGCTCAGGGGGAGTCTGGTCTTGTTTGCCACCTGAAGAAGTCTCTATATGGTTTGAAATAATCCTCGCGCGCATGGTTTGGGCGCTTTAGTGATGTTATTTTAGAGTTCGGTCTTAAGCGGGCAGCCCAAGATCACTCAGTCTTTTATCACCAGTCGGATGCAGGTAGCATTTTACTTGTTGTTTATGTTGATGACATTGTGATCACTGGCAGCGATGGTGCGGGTATTTCTTCACTAAAAGCATTTCTGCAGACTCAGTTTCAGACAAAGGATCTTGGTTGTCTTCGTTATTTCTTGGGAGTTGAGGTGGCCCGTAGCAAACGGGGAATATTACTCTCTCAAAGAAAATATGTTCTAGATCTATTATGTGACACGGGGATGATGAGTGCTAAACCATGTGATACTCCTATGGCTCCTGGAGTTAAATTATCTGGAGAAGATGGAGATGTGTTCTCTGATCCTGAGCGTTATAGACGTTTGGTTGGGAAGCTTAATTATCTTGCAGTAACCCATCCTGATATTGCCTTTCCTGTAAGTGTGGTCAGTCAGTTTATGGCAGCGCCTCGTATTCCGCATTGGGATGCAGTGATTCATATTCTACGATATATTAAAGGTACTACAGGTCGAGGATTATTGTATAATAACTATGGCCATATGTGGATTGAAGGGTTTTCGGATGCTGATTGGGCAGGATCCCCATGTGACAGGAAATCTACTACAGGTTACTGTGTGTTCGTTTGTGGTAATTTGATTTCCTGGAAGAACAAGAAACAAAATGTAGTGGCTCGCTCCAGTGCTGAATCAGAGTATCGTGCATTGGCTCACTTAACTAGTGAGGTGATATATTTGCAACAACTTCTCGATGAGCTTGGTTACAAGTCCTCAGAACCGTCTCAGTTGTGGTGTGATAATCAAGCAGCTATACATATTGCCTCTAACCCTGGTTTTCATGAAAGAACAAAGTATATTGAAGTGGATTGTCATTTTGTGTGGGATAAGCTACAAGGTGGATAGATTTCTTTGAAACATGTGAAGACCAGTGATCAGCTAGCAGATGTGTTTACTAAATCTCTTATGGGCAATCAGGTTTCTTATATATGTAACAAGCTGGGCATGATTAATATATATGCTCCAGCTTGAGGGGGAGTGTTAGTTATAGTGTGTGGGTGTCTTTGGGCTTGACCCATATTGGGTCAAGCCCATATGATTTTGTGTACCCATCTATGTGTTGCCCTAATATTTATATATATATATATATGTTGAAGCACATGTTACATGTTTAATATGTTAGTTGAGATTACCTAACTTAGGTAGCCTAATAGTTAGACATGATTGCCTAAATTAGGTAGACCTACTTTTGTATTGCCTATATATAGGCTTATGTATCTAGGGTATTAACAACAACTACACAATGTAATCCTTTGAGTGCTCTAGTTCTATTCTTACTCTTTGATACATTAGTAATTATTCTGCAATTACTATACACTTACAATTTCCAACATGGTATCAGAGCATACCGATTCTTGGTAGTTTCTTTCGTATATCGCCATCTCTGTTGGGGATAGTACTCCATCTCCCATTCCCCGACGGCGATAATTAATATTCTTGGTGGTGTTTATGTGTGTTGTTCTTGGAGCTATTATGTCTGTTGCAATTGTTGTTGATTGGTTGTGGAGAGTTTGCCCTTGGGAAAGTTAGTTGTTCTCTTTTCAGCCATCCCTTATTCTGGCCACATGACCACTCACGCAACCTATCTTTGATCTTGCGGGAGTGTTTGCCCTTGGGAAAGTTAGCTGTTCTCTTTTCAGCCATCCCTTATTCTGGCCACATGACCACTCACGCAACCAATCTTTGATCTTGCGGCTACCCACAACTTACGGTTGCCATATCTTTACAAATCACTTTCTAAAAGTGTCATTGATTCTATATGTCGCAAGCTGGGAATGATTGACATCTACTCTCCAGCTTGAGGGGGAGTGTTGAAGCACATGTTACATGTTTAATATGTTAGTTGAGATTACCTAACTTAGGTAGCCTAATAGTTTGGCATGATTGTCTAACTTAGGTAGACCTACTTTTGTATTGCCTATATATAGGCTTATGTATCTAGGGTATTAACAACAACTACACAATGTAATCCTTTGAGTGTTCTAGTTTTATTCTTACTCTTTGATACATTAGTAATTATTCCGCAATTACTATACACTTACAATTTCCAACAATATATATTGGACTGCTAACCAGAAAGTTAGTAAGTCAATATTACACTAATTTCAACATGGAGAAAAATAAATTTGGTTTGTATTGTGTGAAATTTGTGCATTTGTTACTAAATTGGATGTTAAACACCACCAATACATGTAACCATAATCTATATAGGGTTAACTGTAGTATAATATAGCTTTGAAAGAGATTGTCAAATTCCACAGAAACCAAGCCGTATTCTAAATGTAACACCCCGTGTTACTTTTCTTTTACCTGAAATTATATTTATATTTAATTTCAGTTATGACGTCACTTCTTCATGATGTATTATTTATTCTTGGTATTTGATACCTGTAAATTTTTCGCGTTAAGTTTAAAGTCGACTGGATGACTTTACGGTTTCTCTTTAACGACTACGCGAGTTATCATTATCGATTACGCGGTATCCTTTCGAAATTTAAATGTTTGGTATTACGACTGGGCGACGACACGTTGTAATTTATCGGGCTCGTTCGGTGTTCCGACATTGGGTTCCTACCCCGGTGTATTTATTTCGGACTATTCTATTTAATTGGTGTCCCATGTAATTACCAGTTACGTAAATTACACTTGGGGGTTGGTCCGTAATAAATTTGGATTTATTATATATATATATATATATATTGAAGTTGGGGTTATTTCGCAATTATGGATAAGTCGAGGGTTAGTTGTGTAATTATAGCATATATATGTATATGCTTACACGATACTACTTGCTATGCCAGACCTGCTCTCATATTATCTTCACGCAAACAATCTACTCTCTTCTCCTTCTCCACACACGAACTGCTTCTCTTCCCTTCATCTCCATTACGCAGGCGAGAGAGAGAGCAAGCCATGGAAGGAGAGCTGTGCGACTGGTTGCCATGCGTAGCAACGGCGGTTTGCAGTGGCTGTGGTCGACGACGGCTGGTGGCATCGTGCAGGGGTCGTCGGTGGTCGCGCACGGTGGCGTAGAGCAGAGCCGATTCACGCTGGCGGCAGTCAACACAGTGGCTACGCGCGTGAGCAGGGGCGAATCCGGCCAGGCTTCGGCCATTTTTTCGGCGACCTTCCGGTGATCGGTTTGAGCCAATTTTTGGTGAGTATCTTCCTCTCTACCATGTATTCATCATACTTTAATTTCGTGAATTTACGTTGAACGGTTTGGCCGAAAATCGCATTTATAGGTTATAGTTTTCGTTTGGGTTAATTTTAGATTTACTAAAATTAATTAACTTATTATTAATGGGCTTCGTATATATCGTATAGGTTGTCGAGATGGACATTTCGATATATTGGAAATAGTTTTCGGACAATTTTGGTCAGCTGGCTTCATATTCGGGCGCCGGTACTGTGTTGTTTCGGACTGTTCGGTAAACGTAAATTAGGTGGGAAATTTTATTTCTCACTCCGCATTATTGACTTAGTTTGGGTCGTGCAAACCCTTCATTATTTTAATATAGATATATAAATTGGACATGATTTTGTTGTTTACACCATGTATTGTGAGACATGGGTGTTGGTGCATGTAGTGTATGATTTCACCATTTGCAGAGAGATTCATTTGATGTGGTCTACTTCCTTTGTGCGTGAGGCACGAGTAGACGTTTGTGTTTGGATCGTCGAAACAACTGGCCAGGGGATGCTTCTTGCTCCCACATAACTAAAAAGCTGAGAAACGCATACGATAGGGGGAGGACATATCGTCCAAGGCCCTAGTGCGCGGCTAGGTCATGGAACACGTCTTCCCGATTAAAAGTGTAAGTGTCAAAAGCACTTGGGATGTATGATTCGATGAGTCTACATTCCTTAGTGAGCTTGTATCCTCAGGGGAATTGTAGAGAATGATCCAGTACCCTTGGAAATGGTGTGTTTTTGTGTGTGTGTACCACAGGTGGTCTGTGAGTACGGTGCATTGCATATCATCATGTGATTTTATTGATATGTATATATGATATTGGAGCATGTTAAAATTTATGAATATTGTAAATTAAATTCATATTTTATAAATGCTCAACCGGAAATGAATAATATGAAACATAAAGTAAATGTGGTAATTGGAAAAGTAAAATGAATTATAATCGTTTACTTGTTGTTATATACTTTTATGCCTTTAGAGGAGGATAGGTATATTGACGTTATGACTTCTGTGGTTGGTTGAGGTTAGTGGAAACCGTAGAGTTGATTTTTAGGTTGAGGCCTTAGAGAAGGTGGTTAATTGTCTTGTGATTGTGGTTAATTGTCTTGTGATTGTGGTTAGTAGTCTTGTGATTGTGGTTAGTAGTTTTGTGATTGTGGTTAGTTGTGTGACCTTGTTAGAGATTTGAGATCCGAGATTGATTTTAGTATCAGTTAAGGCAGGTGATGAGATTGTGTGAGATTTTAATTGATGAGAAGAGGTTATGGTTGAGGAATTTATTAAATACTTGGGGGAACCGTGGTGTTGTAGCATTGTTTCTTATGTTTAGTTCATTCCCTGTACTATGTTTTATACGCTAGTACGTAGTCGTTGACTTGTATGTCATTCCTTGAGTCATTGGTTACGGCGTGGTGTCGAACCTCTTCCTCGTGGTATCATTGATTTGGTGGAGTTGGAAACGGATGGTTATCTTCCGTGAGTCCAACGTATTGTTCTTCCTTCGTTATCCTTAGGGATATTATAGGAATCCGTAGAGTTGTGTTCATTCTTATTCGGCTGTCTTTCGGAAATGGTGTTTTCTAAACTATTGTATTTAAAAAGGAAAAACCCGTTTTCGCCTACCCCCGTAGAAATGAAAAGTTTTAATACTTTGTAAAATTATCTTAGGATCTTCTTAAAAATATTTTTAACTTTTAAAAGCCAGTAATGACAATTGACGGAGACCGGAGGCAAGACGGTCATTTTTACTGTGTGATTTCCTAAAAGAAAACTATTTTATTACCTGTCTCGAGATTCTGAGATTTTGAGACTTCTTTCCCAAAATCTCAACCTGTAAGTGTTTTGAAAGGTGGTTCCTTGTTTCACCTTTTCTTCGGTTCATTTCTAAGTCTCGGTCACGAGGCTTGGTGTTGTTCAGTGCACACATATAGTGTTGCCTCTCACTTCTTCTTGGTTGTTAATGTCACCACCTAGGTGATATGAGTTTTTCTTACGTTAGGGGCATGGATACCAAATGGATTGGTTCGAATTTTAAAAACATTTTCTTAAAAACTATTGAATCACTGGGATTCATCATTTTTTTATAACTTTCACTCTCGGCCATTCGCTTTTGGTTTTCCTTGTTCGCTTTTGGTGTTCTTTCCTTGTTCACTTGTGGTGTTCTTTTCTTGTTCGGGTGTTTTAAACCTTGACGTTTTTGTCTCGGTTATCTGTTGACTTAGCATTTGAAACTCTTTTCCTTTGCTTTGTTTTGGTGACCCTTAGGTGGTTGTTCTTGTGAGTTGAGTTCGTGTACCCTTAGTGAGTTGATTGGGTGGTTTTCCTTATCCATAGTGAGAGTGTTAGTGATTGATAAATCTTATTGATGATGTGATTTATGGTATTGATGAAGAGATATGGTTGAGATGATCTAGCCTTGAGAGGTAGACTTTCCTTAGGAATGTGATGAGGTTTGTTATATATATATATATATATATATATATATATTGTATATATATATTGATGGTGGTTGTGTTAGTATGCAAGGACGTGAGTGTTTTTCCTCCCGTGTTCTCGGGGAGTGAGTTATGAGTATTTCTTGGTACTAGTGGTGGATTAATCCTTGTTGATATTAGAGGTGAGTGTGTTTCCCTCTGTTGGATTTGGTGGTTAGCGTGGTGAGCATTTGATGATTGTTAGATTTGACTTGGGTTGTTGTGTACTTAGTGTACGTCGGTGAGAGTAGTGTAGACTACCTGAGTTGGTACTTGGAGTACGAGTCTTAGTCGTACCTTATGGTTTCATTTTGTGTACTTATATATATATACACTTATATATATGTATATATATATATCCCCGTTATATACTTACGTATGGTAGTATAATGAGTGCGTGCCTTGGGTTTGCGTGGATGAGATTTGTTGGGCTATGTATATATCTTGATAGATAATTAACATTACCTAAACTGCGAGAGGATGTAGTAGTTAGAGTATCTTTTCCCACTGAGCTTATTTGCTCACGGAGGGAATTTCATTTGCCCCCCTGGTATTCCACGCCAGGTTGCAGGAAATATACGGCTATGGGCAAGATGCAGTGTAACGACAACTTTCTCTTGTTTCCTTGTTACAGGTTTGGAGTTGCGTTGGGTGATGCGGTTATGGTTACAGCACGATTGGGTTTGGGGATGCTAGTTCTCTGTTGTTAGTTCTTTACCCATTGTTATGGGATTATCATGTATCTCTTTTGGGAGCCAGTCTGTTGGCATATCCCTGTTGATGTATTCTTTATTTTCCTGTATTTATTCTTTCAGTAGGTCATTGTATCTATTCTGCACAGCTAGGTGCTTTTCTGTATTCTTATTTGAGCATTTGTGGCTCTGTTGATTTTAGAGGGTTTGGAGGGGTTTTGGTTTCTTTCCACTACCTCGGCCCTAGTAGGATTGATGAATGTGGGGCTTGGAAGCCATTATTATTATCAAACTGTTATTGACAGGTTAAATTGTTGTGGTGGTATGTCCGGATGTTCCATTTACAAACGGAATTCTGCCGGATTTTCGTTAGATTCCGCTGTTTAGTTTTATTAGTCATTTGGGTATGGAATATACCATTTCCTATCATTATTCCATACATTTTCATGGTTAATGATATCTTAGTTGGTCCTTCGTATTAAGGATCACATCTTGGATTCCTTGGATGTCCTAGTTCGGGAGTCTTAGGAATTTAGGAGCGTGTCTGATGGTATCTGAGGATACTATTGAGTTCTAGTATTCTACTTGGCATGGAGTATAGTTTTCATTGTTACTCCATGTATTTATTCTGGTTATTGTTGACTCTAGTGGTCGATTGACTTATGTCACCCTTTGAAGATTCGCTGATTCTCTAGATTAAAGTTTCGGGAATTCTAGGGGCGTGACAGTATGGTATCAGAGTGTGTCATTCTTACCCTTTTGTGGGTGTTTGATGACTGTATGACGTTGGTTCTCATTTCTTTTTACTTCCGTTCACCTCTTTAGCTCTTAGGTTCGGGTTTCTGAGTTCTAGGAAATTTGGGGCGTGACACTAAATCTAATAAGTTAATATGCAATAACACATATTTTTATATATATATATTTGTTAAATTTTATGTATTTTTTAAACTTTTAAAATCAAATGATATCACCCTAAAATTAAAATACAAAAGTTATAGTTCAAAAGTAATTGATTTTATTATTTATTATGTGTATTCAAAACTAGAATTATTAATATAAGATACAAACATACAAAAAAAAAGACTAACTTTCAGCATAATTAAAAATATATTATTATGTATTATTTTTGAATATTTGTTTTTTCAATTTTGCTTATTAAATTTTTATATACTATGTTTAAGTCATTTTTTAAAAAAAATAATTACCAAATAATTAATTTAATTCGAAGAGAGAGAGATTTAAAATTTTAATTAATTAAAATGGATGGAGAAAGGGGGTATCTGAGTATATTTGAAATCTGTAAGGGGTTTTTTGATTAAAAATTGAAACCTCGGGGGGTTTTGTGAAAATTACCAGACAAAATCTTGGTATTACAAAATATGTCCTAAAACGTTGTCATATGACTACGGGCATTTAAGTCATTTTGAAATTTTCGGTGCTAGAAAATTGGTCATTTTTGGGAGCAGGGGGGTATTTGAGAAATTTATAAATCTTAGGGGTTTATTTGATTAAAATCTGAAACTTCAGGGGTTTTATGTAAATTACCCTTGATTCAATTACAAGTGACAATTTTGATGGGTCTTTATTACAACAGGGGTTGAAAGTGTAGTTAGTGAAACGAGCGGGGTGCGGGTGTAATTTACATTAACAACAGAGGATGTAAGTGTAATTTATCCAATTCTCATTAATAACAAATATTTATTAATGATTTTTTTACGCGTGCAAGGTGACCCTCCCAGAAATCGGGTAATTATTTTGATAACACAACATTTTATATATATATAAATAATTCTAGCTACATACTAAACAATTTTAAACTTTTTATTTAATTTTTATTTAATCAACCTAAAAGCATTATTCAAGCAATAAATATTAAAAGTTATATATAAATTTATGAGATAATATATCATCAAATTAGTATCAATTATTTCAAAATCATTACCAAAAAAATAAATATATTAAGTAAAATTCTACAAAGAAAGGGCATTGTGGTTATTTATGAATTTTTCTATAACAGCCCCCTCCCATTCCAGACACAATACTGTCCGCTTTTAGCTCACCCGAACCAGAGAATTCTCAGGGGCTCATCTATTCTAGTACTACTCCAAGTCAAGCACGCTTAACTGTGGAGTTCTGGTAGGTTCCCAGCCATCACAGTTTTAAAACGCGTCGTTTAGAGTCAGAGTTGCACAGCCGACCGTGGCTTACCTAGCCCACCTACCCTAGGCAATATTGTCCTCTTTGGGCACTTCCCAAGATTGTCAAGGTTTTATTTCTAGCTAGCCACCACTAGGCTACTAGAACGCGTCGTCTGAAGTCAGAGACGACAATTAAACGTGCTTAACTTGGAGTAGTTCCAAGATGAGTGACCCCTTGGGAATTCTTTGGTCCGGGTGAGCTAAAAGCAGACAGTATTGTGTCTGGATTAAGAGGGGGCTGTTACAAATGGTATCAGAGCCTGACCTAGCCGGAAGTGTGCCGATAAGGACGTTGGGCCTCCTAGGGGTGGATTGTGGCAATCTATGTGGGCGAGTGTGCCGTGAGCAGGTGTAGATGGCACTGGCTGTCTACCACACTAGGCGAACTACATGTGCACAATCCCACATTGCCTGGGTAAGGAAAGGCTAATACATGCTATATGTTGGTTTCATACTCTTCTATGACAGGACGCGTTTTAAAACTATGATGGTTGGGAACCCACTAGAACAATATTGTGTTTAAATTGGGAAGGGACTGTTACATTTTATTTTTTAAGAGAACGGGTCCGTTTGTAACAAAATGTGATAGTTTTTGTTGCAAAATATGGAGTTTAAGGGCGTTATTTTCAAATTTGTCCATAGTTTAGTTCATGAGGGCTTATTGCATTTTTACCAAATAATATATTATGAATTTATATAAAATTTCACTTCATACTCTTAAATAATAAAAAGAAATTATTGAAATATTCTTAACACCCTAAAATGTAGACTTACATGACAAATGCTTATTGGAGGAATGATGATGGAAAATGCCCCCCATTAGGTGAAAGCCAAGTGGCAGAAAGCTGATTTACCTTGAAGTAATGGATTACAAATGGAGTCCTAGGGAGAGAAGAACACATGACTTGTTATTAAGTTACCATAGTCTCCCACTAACTTTCAGTTCCTATTTTCATGAAATGTGGAGTCATGATAGCTAGAATATAACATAATGAATCTGGCCAAGATTTGTGCCAAGTTCATTATATGTTCCAAAGATGAAAGTAAGCTGGCACAACGTAGTTTTTGACGTGAGGAAATCATGAAGTGGATCTGAGCAGTAGTTGTAATTGCTAGGCATGTGGTAGAAATATAGTAGAAACGTGGTAGAAATTGGAAGAAGTTGGAAAGAGAATTGTTAACTGCTAGGGATGACAATTTGTCCCGTCCCGCCCCACCCTATTTATAGCGGTTTTGGGTGCCCCGTTTATATTATATGGGTGGGGATGTGATTGGGAAAAAAACCCGCACATAAACGGGGCAATGATGGTTTTAGGTGTCCCCGCCCAGCCTCGTGTAGATATATTATTATATATATATATATATTATAAATAATAAATAAATGTAACTCATCAATCCTTAACTCTATTTTTGTTGTTATCTAGATTGAAGTGAACTTAATATTGGACAATCTTCTTTTTTGTTATTTTTTTCGATAGAATGTATTGTAAGGTGGATTGTTGGATAATTTGGTAGTTTATTTAGTTTTTAGAATGTTGAATTTCGTGTTTTTAAGTATTTGATTTTGTGGAGTTGTTTAATTTTAAAATAATATATTGGAAAATTTCAACTGTTAATGGGTACCAGCAGACATCCAACAATTTTAAAAAACCCGACGGGGAAGAGATGACGCCCACCCCGTTTAGTCAGTTTTGGGCGGGGATGGGGTGGAGGTTTCTTAACGGTTGTGGGGGCGGGGGAGGGTACACCCGCCCAAAACTGCACCCGTTACCATCCCTACTAACTGCTTGGACACATGACGCTTTTATAGTAGATTTCAAATTCACTTGTTTGTATTAGAGTATAAATAGTGTGTTTAGGAGAACTTTGCAAACTCTCTCGCAGCACAACAATATTGTCTTTCAATTCCTTTACTTTTATTGCACTTACTTTCCTTGCACTTTAACTCATGCATTGCACTTTCAATTCACTTTAGTTTAACAATTTCAACACAAAAGTCATTTTCATTAAGGCAAAAGGAACCTAACCAGGAGTTTGGTGTCTTTCTCTGGTTCAATCACCTGATCCCAAACAATACTAGTTATCATTCATTTCACTCGATTCTCCAACGAATCCGGCACCCCGCGATCAGGACAAAAATAAGAGAAACATAACAAATAAAAACACATAGGGTGCGTTTGGAAAGCCTGTTTTTTGTATTTGTTTTTTGTCTTCAAATATAAAAACTGTTTTTGTATTTGACTTTGTTTTTTTCAGCAAAAAACTAAAAACAAAAAAGCGTTTGGATGAAAATTTGTATTGAAAAATAAAATGGTATTAGTGGGCGGCGGTGGGGGCTGTGGTGGTGGGTGACTGGCGGCGGGCGGAGGCGGTGGCGGCGCCCGGCGGCGACCAGTGGCGGGGGGTGGTGGTGGTTAGTGGCGGTGGCGGTGGGGGCGGTGGCGGAGGTGATACCCTAAACAGTGAAAAAACTCAAAAAATAACTAAAAATTGTATTTGGTTTTTTCACCACTTTTACACTATTTACAAAAAATAATTTTCTTAGAAAAAAAAAAATGAACAATAAATGCGTTTGCGAAACATATTTTTTTTTTAACTGAAAGAACAGTAAAAAACAAAAATTATTTTCTAGAATCCAAACGACACATAGCAATATTTGTAATTCAACCAAACAAATTTTATCCCCTATTTAGTAGTTACTAGAAACACTACTATACCAGAGTAGAGTTCCATAGTGAAAGGCGTGTTTTTTTACCACATTCTCTCTCAGTCGGTCATCATCCAATTCTAGAGAGAGAAGGGAAAGCTAGAGAGAGAGAGAGAGAGGCTGCGCTGTATAGTTTGCTTGGGCTAATCGATTTGGTATATGATCCATTTCTTCTTTCTCTCATCTCTATTCACCAGGTTTGTTTCTCTCCCTATTTCTTCAATACAAGATAAAAAACCCAGTTCATATATATGATTTCGTCATGGGTATTGGGTATTGTTAATTTTAATGTGGATTTCAAGTATAATATTTATATACTCACACATATAGGTTTGTGTTTCTAGAAAGAACCCACGTCCGTTTATTTGATTTTGTCCTGGAGATTGATAATTTTACACACATACACATATATCTATACACAATTGTATCTCTGAAAACAACCCACTTCAATTTATATGGTTCAGGACTAGGTAATGCTATTTTTTAGTTCTTAAATTATATATGACACACATATATGTATATATATGTTATTATATTAGTATAGAGAACCGGCATCCGTTGTTATGATATACTTCTGGGTTTTGGTAGTTTTAGATATATATTTTGTGATTTAACGTGTAAGGTTTACATGGGTTATTGAATTTTCTTTTCTTTTCCTTTTCATTTCGCTTTGTGAATTTCTTGTTTCTGTTCGGGATAATTATGACCTGATGTGTTTCAATGGGTATATATGGTAGTTTGGTATAATGTGGTTCCTATGTACTTTAATTCACTTTCTGTGTTCAATGAATAATTTTTCTTGTACATGTTCACTTTTTACTATTATGAGATAAATTGGGTTTTGATAGTTCATATTACCTGAAATTGAAAATTTTGGAGGAGTTTATGATTTCATAATTCGTTGTGAACTATCTAATTTATTACTTAATTGAATGAAGGGGTATTTTATATACTAAATGATTTTTTTTTTTGTTCACATGTAGAATTTACTATTTTGAGTTCAAATTAATTTTTAATAAATATCCTAACAACCATTTTCACCTGATTCAGTGTTTCTTCCTTCACTATCTATTTATGTGTTACCAATTTAGAATAGTAGACAATTCTGGGCAAACCCATACTATCAACGGCCAATTCAACTAACATATTGCAAAAACGAAAAAACAAGTGTCATCCCATAACCAAAGGCACTGTGCAGAAAATGTTTGAAAGGAAAAGCAAGTGAGGCCATCGCGAGTCGAGTGAATCTACCGAGCCCCAATGCTGAACCCTCAATGACTTTCAGTTGACTGAAACAGATGTTGACTAGGACTTACTAGAAAGTATTGAAATGATTCCTGCAATGCCAGTAAGGCTAGGTTCAACCCCCACACCCCATAAGGCGTGAACAAGGACTTTAAACATATTAAAGATGGTCTGGAACATGAAACCAAATGACAAATCAATCCATAAACCAACATATAATTAAATAAAGTTATACTAGAGGGGTTTACCTAGTAACATCAATGTTCCATGACTTACAAGATCATGAAATCGAAAACATCCATACATATGGTTAAAATGTCCAAAAGTTTATCCGAAAGCCTTGCAAGTCCAAGCACCTCATGCCTCTTCCCCTTATTGAAAATGTCGTGGTAAACAAACTAGGTTATATACAAACTAAGCTGCCCTACATTCTCAAGGTCATGCGATGGATAAACATCTAGGGGATTATGCTTTCTATATTTTTGTTTCATTGTCATGTATTGAGTTATAATATATTGTAATGTCCACTAAAGATGATCACTTCTGTTACTATGCCCACGAAGCTTTGATTGCACCTTAATGTAGGAACTGACGGGTATTAGAGTCCCATTTACAATTGTAACACACCCGGATACACTGTAATCATGCACAACATAAATCCGACTCATATATGATCCAATTCAGCATAAACAAAATAAATCCGATCCATATCCAATTTAATCTCAAAATCATTTACTGAAGACGATCCCTATCCAGTACAATTTCATAATGAATTACGGAACACGATCAATTTCCGATCCGAATTCAGAATCAGAAACTTACACTAAACAACTCCGATCCATATTAGATCTGATTCCAAAATGAATTACTCACAAAAAAATGAACCCAATCCTTATCCGATCCGACTCCCAAAACTTCGCCAAAATCAAGTACTCATAGTGAATACCATGCCCAACACATGTACCACCTCCATTCCATTACGTGAAAGGGAACCCATGGGTTATGACCTTCATTTTGTCACCATTAATATTCATTTCCATGTATACTACTCACTTAGGCATTCAATCAATTTCTTAGAGAGCATAGAGCGCATACTTATTCTCATGGCATTTGTTGTACTGATTAACTCAACTAAGCATTCTCTGAATAAGCACTTACTTAGCATCATGAACCACCACATACACCTGTAAAGAATATCATTTTTGCATTTACATATAAAAAAAAGTCAGTGTAGCAGTTTTCTTTTTTGATAAGTCATTGTAGCGTTTTTAACATGATAAACATCAAATTATCACATAGGGTACTTGAAAATTATGGATCAAGAGAGTTCATACACTCCTACCTCAAGATGAGTAAACCCTGGAAATTCCAAGCCCAAAATTTAAATATCTTGGATCCTAGACCATATACATGTAGAGATGTCGAGGCGAACGCCTTTCCCTTGTAGAGTTCCTCCTGCATCTCAATCTAAGAGAATTCCACCGAACTTGAAGTGGCCCAAATCAAAATCTAAGACCATAGATACCTAATGAATGTTGAGGCCCTTTCCACAGATGGCTTTTCCAAAATCACCCAACCAAAACTAGAGAAGTTTTAGACCTCAAAAACCTCCACTGAAACAAAAAATGCATCGAACATAATTTCGATACCACAGACTTGAAGCCCTCGACGAGTGGAAGCAAACTCTTTTTATGGCTTCTCAAACATCTCACTCTGACGACCTCATTCTAGAGAGGATATGGATGAAATCTAGAGACAAAAGGTGAGACATGAAGGGCCAAATGTCTTCCAATCTACAGATATTATCCAATTTTGGATGACTACGAAAGTTGGCCTACTTTTCTGCAAAATAACCAATGTTCAGTCAAAAACTAATAATAAATACTCCTTGCAGGGTTAAAATGATAATTTGTTTCCCACAATTAAACTAAGATATAACGTCACAGAAAAAACAAAAGGGAAGATTTGGCTGTGAATGAGAGGGAGGAAGGAAAGCAGAAAATTTGTTGTTCAACCTATATTGTAGAGAGAAAATCTACTTGAACATTACATGTAGCAAAACTTCCAAATTGGTTAGAACATAAGGTTCTGAACATGGATTTTAGCACGGATAATTTGTTGATGCTATTTGTACAGAAGATATTTTGGCATTTTGAAAATTTTAGAGGGCTTGTATTTTTCTGACCATGCATTTCTCTTATTAACATTTCAGCATAATAACAAGGTTGTCGTTTTTTTTTTCTCCGTTTGCAAGCAGAGCATTGGTGCAGTAAGCCTTAAGGTTCAGAAGAAATCTAATTCGAGGCCTTCAGTTGTTAGATGCTTCTGCACCAACACTGTTTAACAGGAGTTTGAAATTCGTAACGTTATATGGGCCCTCCATATTAGTCCAGCCTTGGAGTACCCTGTTCAAGGCTTTTTGCAGTTTGAATTCAGGTGCTTGTGGCATTTTAAGTTTATATCGGCATTCCAGTGCTTCTTTATTACACTGATGTGCAATGAGGATATTGGCTTCATGGACTGCATTAAATAGAAAAGGTGGTGCACCAAGGTAAGGCACAGAATCATATCTGCAAATTGACAGCTGCAACTAATGTGATGGCTAAGGAAAATCTGTCGGAAATGGATAGTGGTGGAGTCGATGATAAAGGTTGCTCACCTATCAAGAGTGAAGATCCAGAGAATTACTCCATGTCAAGTCACAATACGGATAAGGAGTCATGCTTGGCAACTTGTCGTGTGTGCCAATGCAATGAATCTGACAAAAGAGGAGATGCTGCATTGGCATTCTTGGGTATCACTCCACCTTTACAGGATGCGCATAAAAGCAACGGGAACGTGAAGCGTAACTGCAACGAAGTCCTAAAAGATGTCGAGGATGACGATTCTCATAACAATAATGGTAGAGTACCATCTGGATTTGTTGAGTTTGTCAGCCCTAATGGAGAGGTTTTCATTTGTAGTACTGATGTAGAACTGGGTTTTGATCATCATCAAGACACATTAGTTGAGCTTGGTTGTTCTTGCAAAAATGATCTTGCTCTAGTACACTATGCCTGTGCGCTCAAATGGTTCATCAACCATGGATCTACTCTTTGTGAAATTTGTGGATGTGTGGCAAAAAATATTAGAACTTCGGACTTCAAGAAGGTTGTAATTTCTTTGAGAGATTATGAAGCTTTAAGGGAAATGACTGCTAATGGGGAATCTAATCCTGCTTCAGTGCAGACAAATTCAGGTGTAGATCCGGATGCTCTTGCCGCTATTCGACGGCAGAGGCTAAGTGAAATTTCTTTATGGTTCAATCCACATAATAGCAATTCCACCACAATTTCACATGTTGCCCAACAACCTTCTAATATTGTCACTGAAGAGGTTCTCTCTAGTGAAAATCAAGCAACAAAATGGGCTGTGGAGGGAACTGGTATCCTGCTTGCTACAGGACTTCTTACTGTTACCCTTGCATGGCTTATTGCTCCTCGCGTTGGAAAGGTACTTAGAATTTTTAATTATTACATGGGGAGCAATTTTGTTTTATTTGTTTGTTTTTGTTTCATCTGGGATTCTAGTATTGTAGTTAGTAGGTTATCCTACGCGCAGAGGTATTAAGTATCTGGTCAGGAAAATTTTGTTTTCCTTTTGTTGTTAAGATACCTCACTTCTTACTCTATATAGTTAAGTTATTTTTACTTATCACTGTAATTTTTCTTTATAGATCACTTCTTTCATATCTGTGGACTTTTGGCTATTGGTTTATGACATTTGTATGCTATATATACATGTATACACATCTATCTATCTATATATATTAAAACTTATGAATATAAAATTATATATATATAGAGAGAGAGGGACATAGAATGGCTTCTTCACCCTCAAGGGGAGGGTTAGCCCATGCTGATGCTTAAGAAGGTCAAACCACCCTCAAACCACTAATGTGAAAAGATTTTAAAAATTGATTGTTTTGAGCACTTTATCTCCCTATTTACTCTGAAATCTCTCCCCACGCATTTCTTGCTCTGAAATCTCTCCCCACACATTTCTAACTAATTTCTTTATGTTCCCCCTGTCTATCTTTCTTACACCACCACATCATCCTGATGGAAATGGGTTTTAAAAAACTAGGGAACCATGGAAACCTTGAGGTGTGTTGAGGCATGGAGCTTTTCCAAAAAACCATGTATGAATGTGCAGAGATGTATAACAAAGGAATAAGAACCCTATATCTCAAAGGGAAAAGTAGGGTCGCTTCTACCAATCTTGAAAATTAGCTTGTAGATGTCTAGATCCTCAAGCTCTACCTCCTCGGATCTGCTCTCTCCTTTGGTCTCCTTGCTTTCACAAGCTTCAATGGTCTTTTGTGTGTTCCTTGCGTAAGACTTGGGGCAGTCTAGAGAGAAAATACGTAGGTTTAGAGTGTCTAATGTCTATATATAAAGAGAAGTTCTCATGTGAAAGATAAGTCTAAGCGTTTATAACTCCATATTCGTAGGCATGCTTTGGAGTACCCAACGACTCCCTAGACTCTCTTGGAGTGCCCATAACACTATTTACACCTATTTATTTATTCCACTCTCTGTTAAAGTTGGGCTACTGATGGAAATCCTATGGCTAGCCTGAAAACCTACACGAGACGTAGGTGGCTACCCTAAAGCTAGATTCAAGTCGGGCAAAACTGGACATAAATTGGATAGAGCAAGATCTAGACAAAGATGGTCAGAAGGATAAGGCTGCAATGTTTGACTGTTTTGACTCATTTTTTGTTTAATTTATGACTCACAGGCTCGTATTTATTAGCTGAGAGAAAACTTTTTATAAATACGAATATATATGTACCCTTATATTCAGAGTTGTTGAAGATAAATACAGACTTGAGTAGGAAATGGCCACAGAAGAGCTTACAAGGGACCTGATGGATAAAATGGGTAAAATGGAAGAGCAAACTCAAAATCTAGTAAGATTTAGTAATGCAGAACCATACAGTGCAAACTCAAACTCAAAATCTAAATTTGCAATGCAAGAAAGAACCATACAGTGTGCTATGAGGGAAACAACTAACTTTTTCATCCCAGAGACTCGACTTCTTCCACTTATGAAGTTAGGTATCGGGGAGGGTGCAGTTGAAATTCATGTTGAGAAGTGTTCGACCTTATATTCTATGTATTTTAGTGGTTGAGTCACACATATTATGTGCCGAAGTTCACAAGTATTAGGCTGACAATAAATGGAAGGTGCGAACAAATTTTAAAGATTAACTGTGATCCAATTGAAATTTTTACTAACGAAACTTTTTTTATTTTCGTTAAGTTACTCTCAACTGATAACTTTAAGTTCCCTAGGTGTAGTGTAGACTACGTGTTCATAATATGGAGCTATCCTTGATGCTTATTGAGCAGCGGAATGCCCAAGCTTAGGCAAAAAAGGTGACAATTATCGGAATGCCTTAAAGCTTAGTTTCCTTATAATCTTGAAGTGATCTTAAACTAGTCATGCCAATCATAACCAGAGATAAAGTTGTTAATAACCCATACCATTTCAAGGATTATATTTTAGTGGAGTTTGAGATAAACTCACTTCAATTCAACAAAGTTATTTATTTATTTATTTACTAAAAAAATTATTTTCTTACTAAATGGAGTCAAGTACATGAATCTTATTCATCTATCCCGCTGTAAGGCCATGTCCCTAGTTAAATTACATGGTTATCATATCTTTCTTAATTTCCTCTACCAAGTTAATTCTGGTCTTCCCCTTCCGTAGCATTGCCCTCAATGGGGATTATATCAGTCTTCCTCACTGGAGCACAAAGTGCTACTTTTTGCACATGGTAAAATCACACTTTTTCTTTATCGCCAATTGCTGCTACTTCTACTATCTTATGAATGTGCCCATTTCTTGTCTTGTCAAACATCCATTTCAACATTCCCATTTCTGACACATTCACTTTGTAATATGTTGTTTCTTAGAAATAACATTCTGTCCCATAAAGAAAGGCCCATAAAGAATGGTGGTCTAATAGTTCGTTTTAGAATATTTCTAAAAATTAGTGGAATACCTTAATCACACATTGTATTAGGCACGATCTATTAGGCATTCATCTATTTATCCCATTTGCCCTAATTAAATTATTAACATAATCCGGTTTCTTATTCCCCGTAAATAACTGAACCCGTATAGATCTCACTTTCAGTGTAAATAATTGAACCAAAATGATGGATATGTTCATTTATTTTACCTTGGATCCTTAAATCTTCAGTGTATTTTGGATTAACTGAAGTTACATGTTTTTTAAGGTTTACTCCTTAATTTAAACACTTTAATTTCGGAGCTTAGTTTTTAATGACCCTCTAAGCAAGCCTATTATAAGCCGAGCTGGAGTAGCTGGGCTTTGTTTGATTTACAAAGGTTTTCTTAGTGTCTAAAAAAAGAGAGCAAAAGGAAGCCTGCTTAGAAAAATTAATAACTGACTTTTGTGTCTTTCTTTTGTTATTTCCTTTTTTTGTTTGCTGTTATCCTATGCACACTCTTTTGTTATTTCCTTTTTTCTGCTGTTATCGTATGCACATTGCTATTATATGTAGCCACCAGAATAGATCATTTCTTATTTTCTATTATCTGTTATTCTTTCTTCCCTCTTTTAATCACCTTATTTAACCTTCTCCCTTTTTGGTTTGCAGAAAACTGCCAAAAGCGGTCTTCATATTCTTCTAGGAGGCATTTGTGCTTTAACGGTTGTAGTCTTCTTTCGGTTTGTAAGTTGTTGGATATTATCTCTTGTTCTTCTGTTCATCATGCATGTTTGCATTATAAGTGAGTCAAGAGGGTAGATTAGGCATTAGGCACTGAACCCTCATGTTTCCATACCCACTGGATGAGAAATAAAGGACCCTTCATTATGTCAAAGGACAGTTGTTCTTAGTATGAGAAGGTGTAAACATGAGGAAACGATCATCAGATGGTTATCTATTGGTATTATGACGTCAATTTTTTTTTATGAACGAATATGTGATGCTTTACTGAACAATAAAGGCGTTGACAAAATGTGGTGTCCTCTTAGCTAAAGTAAATGGGAAGAACGGTTGATTGACTTGACATATATAACCAACTTTTTTCTTTAACTATTTCAACTACAACACTGATTTGTCAGTCCCTAGAAACTGTCCGTTTATTTGAAATGGGAAATATGTTAGGCGTGGTTCATGTTTCTTCTGTCGTTCAGCCATCGAAGTGGGCTTCAATCTCCCGTCCCCTTGTTCTCTTTAACTTCTTCATTGCAAAAACTGATTTCTCAGTCCCTCAGAATTTCGCATTCAATATGAAGTAGCAATATGGTAGGTGTGTATCATGTTTTAACCATTAACATATACACTCACATTTCCTGTCTTTCTCATTCCTACCAAGGAAGTAACAATAACTAAAAACAGCTGGAGCAGGTCCCATCTAAAAATGAATTGAATTATTGAGACCTCCTCGTCTATCTAGCCTCCCCTCCCCCTCCTCTCTCAAAAACCAAAAAAAAAGAAAAAAGAGAGAAATGCTTGAGCACCTGCAATAAGAATGGGCAATTCATCCTTCAATGCGAACCATGTGGCTCATGTGTTTCAGAGAAATAAAAGCTCATTTGATCATCTGCTCTTTCTTTGCCATGTGGCTCAAGATTGCTGGAGCCTTTGTGTTCAACCTCTTTGGGGTTCGGTAGGTCATACCCAATATTAGCAGAGGTCTGTCTGATGGGACTTTGAAAAGGATATTATTTGGGTCCTCAATCCTGTGTTTTTTAGGAGGGAGACCTCCTCATGCCTTTGGTGGTGCATTTGTAAGAAATGTAATAGACCATCCTTTGATGGGGATGAAGCTTCTATTAGAAATTTAAAATCCTCTCTTATTTGCTCTCTCCGTTGTTGGGTCATGTGATGATGATGTACATCTATAGAGGAGACGATTTTTTGGGCTCTATCATCCATGGGCCTTTAGTGTCTTCTGTGGCTCTTGTGGAGTTTCTTAGCATGCGTTCCCCTTTTGAATGCTCTCTCGTACAGTTTTACTTGTATAAAAACACTATTAAAAATAGGTATGGATGGAGTTTCTTTTGAAAACTATCAACCCTTAAAGCTCTAGATCACGACCTTTAGCTGCTCTAGTAAGAGATTGGCCCGATAGTCTTCTTGATTCCGTTGGATAGAGAGAGGGGATGTTCTGCGATTTGACTATTTTGGGCAAATGGCAACCCAATGCACGAGGCCCCCTCCATTGCAGGTCTGGAATCACGGATTCAAAACATAAAATATTAATTGTTATAACTCAGTTGGGGGGAGTCGCGGTCTTTTCCCATATTATGAATCTGCAAATCCATCACATTAGGGTTGGTGAGGTGGATTACTTGAATCTCGGGAAATTTCATCTCACTTTCTGATCCATCATGTCTTGTCACTACAATATGACCAAAAAATGACTGTTGGCTTAGCTGCATCGACACATGAAAATCTCCTTTTTATTGGCAGGATGTGCTTTACATGTTTACACCAAGGCGACCTGTGATTTTTTCTTTTTGGCTGGATGTCTTGGTTTCTTTGAACATTTCTTACAAGTCGTAGTTGCTAACCACATTCCAAAGTTTGCTGGAGTCCAATAATTTGTTTTTACCTCTCATAACCTGCAGTTTGTGCTTACGAGAATCAAATATGGACCGGCGCGCTACTGGGCAATTTTGTTTGTTTTCTGGTTTCTCGTGTTTGGTATTTGGGCTTCAAGAACACATAGTGCTCATAGCACATAATCCGTCTGTATTATTGGTAAATCCTGGTTTCCTGTCAAATAATTCTTTTTTATTTTGGAGATTATGTAAGGTTTTTAAGGGCATTCACAAGTAGGAATGTTGGTTTGTATTTCTTTAGTGCTCATAGCCGTTATACTGGTTTTAAATTGCCCTCACTCTAGGTTTATTTTGCTAATCTGTGAATTAGTTCTCTGAGTACTTGCAATGGACTTGAATATCAATTTATCATTATATTGTGTATTGATTAAGCCAAGTTAAGGGTGTCTTGTTTGAGCTAGGGATGGCAATTTGTGTTCCAGGGTCATAATTGTGTTGTGTCAACTTATAATATGTACTTTTTGAAGTAAAGCAGGTTTCGCACGGTGTTTTGTTTTGTTGTGCACTGTAACGGGAATAGTTGAAATGTTTCAGAAAAAATAAAAACACCAATTGGATGTTTTTGGTATTGTAGCTAAAATATATATTGGGCATACTTAAAACATATTAAAATTAAAATTAAAATTAGCAAACACAATTCTGACAAAAACTAGTATTTTGTTTATGCTAAAAAATGAAACATCGTACCAAACATGGCCTTAATAATCGTGTCAAAGATCATCAACACTATCATGACCCTATTTGCTAAACCCCTCCATCATATAATTTACATTATTTATTGGATAGAACAACAATTATTCCAAAAATTATACGTCTCTATGGAACCAAACCACAAAATAGTCTTAAACATTCAAAATAACATCAACTAATTATGTTGCTACAGCACTTGGATATTTCTTAATTGCATCACAACTTCAACAAATTGTTGATAAGTAATTCAGATATATATTAGAGTTAGCCTTGAATATAAAAGTCATGTGAGATGAATGTTGAATTGACAATTGCATCAATGACATCAAAGATACATGATTTGAAATATTTTTTTTTAGAGTTTATTGCAATAATATTTTTTGGGGGAAACTAATGTTAGGGAATCTAAATTACAAACTAATCAATATATTTCATTTTGATAAAGTTAAGCAAACTAATTATAAATAGGTAAACAATTATTATTATTGAAGTCCAAAATACCCTCCAAATACTTTTTTAAAAGTAACAAAATATCCACCTCTCCTCCACCCTCCGCTAGTCCACCATCCTCCTCCACCTCGCCTCCGCCATCGTCCTCCCCCACCTCGCAACCGCCTCTCCACCACCCTCCGCCACCTCTCCACTGTGCCATCGCCCCTTCAACTTGCCCTTTTTTGGAATTTTAGGATATGTATATGCTGCTAATTATTCAATTTTAATTTCACTGAAATTCGCATCACCATTTATATTGGATGAAAGAAAGACACTAAAATTGATACCTGTAATCACTCCGGAAGGCAAATTAAAATTGAATAATGGTTTATGACCAAGGTTTATAAGGTAAAATTACCTTCATAGACCTTCCATGAATCGTCGGGGTGTCGGAGAAGGGGAGGATCTCAGCCAGGCTGTTGCCCACGATACCTGTCACACCATTGATGAGCTTGACACTTTCGCACTTTTTTTTCCGGTAAATCCAAGTATATAACCAAAAAAACTTACAAGCCTAGCAAAAACAAAAGCCCAAGCAAAGGCAGAGAAAAAACAAAGAAGACAAAAACAAGCCTGCAAGCCAAAGCCTAGTAGGAAGTAAACTAGAAACAAAAATCTAGACTAGAAAGCATAAACATATACAAGAAACATCACTAGCATCAAGAGGAAGGACCAGGTTGTTGAATCATAGAATCAGAAATGCTCCAGTCTTGGAGAACTTCTCTGGTTTTACCACAATCCACCATCTTAATGGACATCATTTTCCATCTAATAAAAGCCTTAATTTTCTTCATCAGCTCTCTAGCAGTTGTAGACTTATCAGAGAAGATTCTTGAGTTTCTCTCATTCCATAAAAAGTAAATGGAGGTGGTGAAACAGAGTTTAAAAACACAAGCCTCAAGAGGGTTGTTGTTAGGCTTCCAAAGAGAGGAGGCCCAATCGATGATAGAGGTGAAAGAAAGACAACCATGGTAGATACCACATATTTGTTGAGCCCACTGCCAAACTCTAGAAGAGAAAACACAATTAAAAAAAAGATGGTCATGGGATTCTGTAGCATTATTGCAAAGGACACAAAGGTTTACAATATTATTTGGGATTCCAGGTCTGTCAAGAGTTCATAGCCTTTGATTTATAGCCAACCAACTAACAAAAGAGCATCTGGGAATATGGTTTGGAAACCAAATAGAGTGAAATTTGGGGCATTTAGGGGAAGGAGGAAGCAAGGCATTATAGGTGTGTTTCATGTTAAATTTGTCATTGGGAGAAAGGGTCCAACAACACCAATCCTTTAGGCCTTGATGAATGGGAGGAAGCTGCTGAAAGCAATTCAGAGGGGCAATGTTTCTAAGGGCTTTTGGAATTCTCCATTCACCTCCTCTAATAAGTCTGCAGACCTTGGGGTTCCCAATGATTTGAATGTTGTGTATCTCATGAGAGCTTAGCACACTATCAAGTCTTCCACAAGGAAGCCAAGAATCATGCCAGAGTGAGATGGTCATACCATTGACAACCTGATGCTTGATGAAGTTTTTTGCAAGCCCTCTCATCTTTAGAATACATCTCCAATTCCAAGAACTCGGAACAGAAGGCTTGAGTAACCAGAAGTTGTTATCTTTGATGATATTAGATTGAACCCAATCATACCACAAAGATTGACCTTCATCATGGAAAATGTTCCAGATGTGTTTAAGCACAGAGACTTTGTTAAGCAATGAGAGGTTTGGGATACCTAGGCCTCCACAATCTTTAGGCCTACAAATGTTAGTCCATTTCATTTTTGCACCAGTCTTCCTCATGTCGGTTCCAGACCACAAGAAGCTTCTCAGAGTGTTATTGAGGTTTTTAATCACCTGAATAGGGAGAATCATGTGAGAGCTCCAGTAGTAATGCACACTTATCAACATGGTTTTGATTAGTTGGATTCTTCCTGCAAAGGACAAGAATTTAGAAGTCCAGCACTGAATTCTGTTGGAGATTCTGTCAAGGAGAGTCTTGTAATCAAATGATGAAAGTTTGGAACAAGACAGAGGGAAACCAAGATATCTAAAAGGGAAAGTACCAAGGTCAAAACCACAAGCATTTCTCATTTGCAACAAGTTGTCCTCAGAGATGTTAATGGTAAATAATTTGCTTTTTTGCTGGTTTGGCTTTAAGCCAGAGAGGGAAGAGAAGTAATGGATGTTGTCAAGCAAAATTTTGAGAGAAAGAGGATCACCATTACAGAACATTATTAGATCATCAGCAAAACAAACATGTGTGAGTTTATTTTTGCTACATCTCCAATTGTAGGAAAAGTTTTGGTTTCTAGCAGTGAAGTGTTCAACTGTGGCTGGGAAAACATCCATGGTTAGAACAAAAAGGAAGGGGGAAATTGGGTCACCTTGTCTGAGTCCTTGAGCCCCTTTGAAATAACCAACAAGTTCACCATTTAGGGAAATGGACAAAGAAGTGGAAGACATACATGACTTGATCCAACCTATGACAGTAGTGGGGAAGTTCAGAATGCTGAGAATGTCAATGATAAAATTCCAATTAATGGAATCAAAAGCCTTGTGAATGTCAATTTTCATGGCACATTTAGGAGATGATGAAGATAGATGGTAACCTTTGAAAAGCTCTTGAACAATGAAAAAACTATCACCAATTCTTCTGCTATTAACAAAAGTTGTTTGACATTTGTCAGTGATGAGAGGGAGGACATATTGGAGCTTCTTAGCAATAAGCTTAGATATGACTCTATAGATGACATTACAGCAAGATATTGGTCTGAAGTCACACATTGTGGTTGGATTTTGGACCTTTGGTACAAGGGCAATGAAGGTAGAATTAAGCTCTCCAAGCAGCTTACCATTTGAAAAGAAATCTTGGATAGCTTTGGTAATGTCAGCGCCAATAACTAACTAAGCTTTCTTGAAGAAATAAGGGTTAAAGCCATTAGGCCCAGGAGATTTGTAGTTGTTTAGACCAACAAAACAATTTATAATTGCTTCAGAAGAAGGAATTTCACAAAGGGGTTGAAAGATGTTTTCAGGAAGAGTCTTGGAATAGATATTTCTCAAATATTCAATGCTAGAATAGGTGGAAGAGGCACTCCCCAAAAGTTGTTGGAAGAAACTTACAGCTTCATTTTTTATTTCAGGCATAGAGCTTGTAGTTGTATCATTAGCAAGAGTGAGAGATGTGATCCTCTTCCTATTACATTTGGAGTTGAAAGTCTTGAGAAAAAATCTGGTATTACCATCTCCTTCCTTGAGCCAATTAACTTTTGATTTCTGCAAATAGAGAAGCTCTTCAGCCTTTGATAGCTCAGCATAGTTTTTGAGCAAGTCCCTTTCAAGGTCTCTAAGCAAGACATTTGCAGGATTGATATCCAAATTCCTTTGACAGGTGTCAAGAGCAGTTTTGGCTTCATTCACCTTAAGAGATAAATCATTAAAATTTCTGGAATTTAATAGCTTTAATTTTGGCTTCAGCAGCTTGAGTTTCCTTGAAATTTGATACATAGAATTTCCTGCAATGTCAGTGCTCCAAACAGCTTGTACAGTAGGGATGAAATCCTTGTGATCAGCAATAAAATTAAAAAAATAAATGGGCAATTCCTCTTGGTCAGAGTACTACCAGTATTGATGGGCATGAGAGAGTGATTGGAAACACCTTGAGGGAGGAAATTGCAATCAGAAGAAGGGAACTGAGTGCTCCAGCAATCGTTTATCAAAGCCCTATCCAACTTCCTTGAGGTGTTGGCAGAACCATGACTTCTGTTTGTCCAAGTGAAGAAAATTCCACTATGTCTAAGGTCACTTAGCTCAGTATCATGGATGCAAGATCTGAAATCATTTATTCCTGAGTTCCAAGCACCGGATCCACAAAAGTTTTCATTAGGATGAGCTATAACATTGAAGTCACCAAGGACAATCCATGGGACATTTGAATTGGAAGAGGCAGAAATGACAAGGTCATGCCATAGATGTCTTCTCTGAGATGCAGTGTTGTAGGCATAAGTAACAGAGGTGTTCCAAAAAACATGAGTTTGGAGATCAGTTACACTTAGGTGGACAATTTGAGCACTTTCTGAGTGCTTTTGAACATTCAGTTTCAAGGGGTTGAAGAGGATCCATATTCTCCCTAAAGGAGAATGAGAATAATTGTGAATGAAGCTCCATTTAGGGGCAATGAAATTGTGGACAGAGCTAACATTTGTTACCTGAATCTTTGTTTCCAAAAGAGCTATCATTTGGACATTGTGATCATTGATAAATTTCTTCACTTCAAGTTGTTTTGCAAAGGAGTTAAGTCCTCTGATATTCCAGGTAGCAAAGATCATTGATTTAAGGACTGGGCAAGTAACCCAGTGAATCCCAAAATGGGAGCACCTGAACAATAGCTCCAGGTGGTGGAGGACAATGGAGAGGTGGTGGTGGCGAAGTGGAGGACAATGGTGGCAAATGGTGGTGGAGAGGTGGATGAGGACGGTGGGTATTTTGGTATTTTTAAAAAAGTGTTTGAAGGGTATTTTAGACATCAATAATAATTTTTTACATATTTGTAATTAATTTGCTTAATTTTATCAAAATAAAATGTGAAACTTTAATATAGACTAACTTGTAATTTACATCCCCTAAGATTACATAGTTTTCCCATTTTTAATTTGTGTTGGGTAAATTAAGACCTGAGGTTTAATTTGAGTTTAATGTTTATGTTTTTTGGAACACCAAGGTTTTAGTAATTAGAAAAGCAACATGCATTAAGAGGCCATTTGCCTAATACATGGGCCATTATGTTGCACATTCTTGGACACTAACGCCTTGTTTGGAAAGAGATTTTGGGCCCATTTGTCTGAACTTGTCTTTGTTATAGAGACCAAACCTTGTTTGGCGGGTTTTGGTTTCTAATATTGAAACCAGACCACTCAAAACCAACAGACCCAAAATAGATCATTAAAATGATGGTTTTTGATGTGATCAGCCGCTATTTTTGACTTCCTAATAACATACACATGAGTTGCCATTTTTGACTTCCCAAACATTGAAGTCGTCTTAATTTATGCAACAGAAATTACATTACTCTCTTTCACTAGTTTATTATTATACATATATCCATATTTATATATATACACACACACACACTTAAAATTTGAAAACAAAATAATATATAAAATTAAAATATAAATATATAAATTATAAAATTTGGGAAAAAAATATAAATTTTGAAATATATATATAAATTTCAAAAATATATATATAAAACTTGAAATAAATATATAAAATTCAAAAACATATATAAAATTAAAAAATAATATATAAAATTCAAAAAAAAATATATAAAATTAATATATATATATATATATATATATATATATAAATTTTGAAACAAATATATAAATTTTGAAACAATATATATAAAATTCGAAAAACATATATAAAATTGGAAAAAAATATAAAATTTGAAAATATATATAAATTTCGAAAATAATATATAAAATTCAAAAACAATATATGAAATTCAAAAATAATATAAAATTTGAAAAAAAATATAAAATTTGAAAACAATATATAAAATTTGAAAAAAATATAAATTTTGAAAAAAATATATAAATTTTGAAAACATCAAATAAATGTGGTAAAATATCACTTACCTCCCTTGAGGTTTGACAATATTGCACGCAGACCCCTTAGTTTTCAAATATATCAGTTACCTTCCTTGGAGATGTAAAATTACAGAATGACCCTCAATAAACCACCTAGACTATTGAATTTTCACATTGCCCCCCACCCTAATGGGTAAATTACAGTCTCATCCCCTTAAATTCTAAAAAATATTTAAAATTTAAAAATATATTTATAATTCGAAAAATATATATAAAATTCAAATATATATATAAAATTTGGAAAAACAAATATAAAAATATATATAAATTTTGAAATATATATAAAATTTGAAATACATATATATAATTAAAAAAAAACATATAAATTTTGAAAATATATATATAAATTTCGAAATACATATATATAATTAAAAAAAAACATATTAATTTTGAAAATATATATATAAATTTCGAAATATATATATCTAATTCGAAATAAATATATAAAATTCAAAAATTATATATAAATTTTGAAATATATATATATATATATAAAATTTGAAACAAATATATAAAATTCGAAAAAAATATATAAATTCAAAATGGGTTAATTTGCAAGTTCAAACATGCATATATTTGAAGAGGCTACATTACAGGAAGGTCTTCCAATGTTTGTTGTGTAGATGGTGAAAAGTCTATCAAATCCTAAGCACCTTTTTTCTAATAGATTTAATGGTATCTGCTAGCTATTTTGCAGTTTTTTGCTTGGAAGATTGAAGCATCAAATTTTCAAATTATATTTACATTTTTCTAAATTTTATATGTTTTGCGAAATTTATATATTGTTGGCCTTAAGATTTTAATCTAAGGGTAATTCCGTAATTTTGATGATAACAAATCATTAATGATGTATTTGTACTAATGACTACAATGAGTATTTGTCCAAGCTTGAAAGAACAGGAAAATCATATATGGATCATGCGGACAAAAAGATCATGGCGTTGCATTTAAAGCGAACGAACAAGAATATCAAATGCAAAAAGATTGAAGTTCAAAGATGATCAAGAGCAAAGAGATTGAAGCTTAAAGTTAATCATTTCAAAGAGAATCAACCACTACTTGAAGATTGGGTAGATAGGTTGGTGAGTGTTTAGATTTTAACTGTCAAAGTAATTATTTGAATTATTTTGAAGCTCTAGAAATCTAAAATCATTATGCATAAAACTATTTTTTGTAAACAAATAAATACCAAATTAATGAATTTGGATTTGAGAATTAGCATTCAAAGTTTTGCAAATTAAATACAAAATATTTGGAGACTCAGCTCACCCCATTTGCAAACTCAGCTCACCCTATTCTCACAATTTTCAAATGCATAACTCAGCTCACCCCATTCAGGAACTCAGCTCACCCCAATCCCTGAATTGCTTTTCAACGGCTCTATTGCCTTTTCAAACGGCTCTATATGACTTTTTGTCATATTTTATGCCAAAAATGATGAAAATGTTTGCTATAAAAGGACTTAAAACTCTCTTTACAACCTAACTCTTGCAATCTAAATCATACACTTTCATATACATTTTTGTATCATCATTCACATATTTTCAAGTCTAGAGCTTCAATTCTTGATTCAAATTCTTACTATAGTCTTGTGAGCAAGAGAGCTACAATTGTACAAATCAATCTTTGAGAGATATTTTATTGTACAAGATCATTGTATTCAAAGGGTTGTGTGACCCAATTTTAGGCTAAGAGAGGGTGTTATCTTAGTAAGGAGAAGTGGTGTGCTTCTTGTAAAGGTTTGCTCTTCACCTGTAAGGAGGAGTGGTAGGAGAAGTGGTGTGCTTCTTGTGAAGGTTTTGCTCTCCACCCGTAAGGAGAAGCCATAGTGGATTTGGGAAGTCTCAAGAGAACCTTGAGCCGAGGACGTAGGAATCAAGGGTATTCTGAACCTCGCTAAAATCGCTTGTCCAAGTATTTATATTTCTCTCTCTACTCTTATTTTGATTTATATTGCTTTGTGTTTTTATATTAAATCATCTAGCATTGCAATTACATTTATCAAATAGAAATCGAATTAAATTCCATTGTTTAGCTAAGACTCTATTCACCCCCCCTCTAGAGTCATTTATTGGGCAACAATTGGTATCAGAGCAAGGCTCTAAATTAAAGGCTTAATCACCTTAGAGAAAAGATCATGGCAAACAATGGTGTTACATATATAGAAGGTCAATCTAACAATAGACCCCCTTGGTTTGATGGTTCAAACAATAGTTATTGGAAAACTAGAATGATTGATTTTCTTCAAGCTATAGATTACCAAATATGGCAAGTCATTGAAGATGGACCATTTATTCCTATGAAAGAAATCGATGGCAAAAAGATGCCTAAGGAAGCAAAAGAGTGGGATGCGGATGAGCGTAAACTTATCTCTATTAATGCTAAGGCTAAAGTGAATTTAAATTGTGCAATTAGTCCAAATGAATTCAATAGGGTATCCACTTACACAACCGCCAAAGAAATTTGGGATAAATTAGAAATAACTTATGAAGGAACCTCACAAGTTCGTGAGTCGAAAATTGATTTACTTATGCATGAATATGAACTATTTCGCATGAAAGAAAATGAAAGCATTAATGATATGTTTTCTCGATTCACAAATATCTTAAATGGTTTGAAACATCTTGGTAGAACTATGACTAACTCGGATATTGCAAGAAAAGTTCTTAGAAGTCTTCCGGCCAAATGGGATGCCAAAACTACCGCCATCAAGGAATCTCATGACCTTACTAAACTCAACATTGGTGAGCTACATGGTTCACTTCTCACATGGGAGATGAGTCTCAAATCTCGTGAAGAAGAATCAAAACCAAAGAAAGGATTAGCTCTTCAAGCCGCCTTCAAAGAAGCGTTGATGGAGACCGATGATCTCGAAAATGATGATGAAGAAATAGCTCTCATCACCCAAAATTTTAAGAAATATCTTCAAAGAAAAAGTTTTCAAAGAATGAATCCTATGAGGAAGGGAGAACCATCCAATGAGGCTAGCAAAAGAGATACACCCACGTGTTTTCATTGTGGAAAAGTGGGTCACTTCAAAGCCGATTGTCTCAAGCTCAAAAGCGAAAAGGAAAAGAAGAAAAATAAAAAGGCTATGCAAGCTACATGGGAGGATGATGAATCCGACGTCTCAAATAACGACAATGAAGTGGAAGAAATGGCAAATCTTTGTCTCATGGCTTTCGATGACGAGGTATGTAATGATTCTCTTAATGACACTTTACCTTCTTATGATGATGTTGTAGACTCATATAATGAATTACAAGAAGCATTTAAAGAAATTCATGATGAATTGAGAAAAATGATTTTGAAATGTAATTCTCTCAAGAGAGAAAACAAATCTTTATCACTTGAGCTTTCTAAATCTAAAGAAGAAGTTATTTCTTTAAAAGAACAAAAAGAAAACACTACTCCTTCAAATGATCTTATTAGTGAAAATGTTTTACTCAAAAAGACCATTGATGATCAAACAAATATATTAGCCAAATTTACAAAAGGAAAGGAAAACTTGGCTATTATGCTTGGAAGCCAAAGAAGTTCATTCTTTAAAGAAGGATTAGGTTATGATCCTTATCAAAAGGATGCTTGTTTATTAAAGAAAAGAAATCTCTTACATGAAACTTTCATTAAAAATTCTTTGACTCATTTAAGATGTAATTATTGTAAGAGGAGTGGACATAGAATATTTGAATGTACCAAAAGAAAGAAAAATAACATTAAGACAATTTGGGTTATCAAAGGCACTTATGTTAAAATTTTTAACCACAAAGGACCCAAGGATATATGGGTACCAAAATTAGTTACCTAATTATTTTTGTAGGTATGATTGAAGTCTTCCTCTTCCAAGGACAAATGGTTTCTTGATAGTGGGTGTTCAAGACACATGACGGGAGATAAATCAAAATTTCTTTCTCTCAAGCCTTATGATGGAGGAAATGTGACATTTGGGGATAACTCTAAAGGAAAAGTAATTGGCATTGGAGCAATTGGTATTTCTTCATCTCTCTCTATTGTTAATGTGCTTCTTGTTGATGGATTAAAACATAACTTGTTTAGTATTAGTCAACTTTGTGATAAAGGTTTTAATGTTATCTTTAAATCTAACCAATGCATTGTTGAACATGATAACAAACAAGTATTTGTTGCTAATAGAAATGGAAATTTATATACATTGCTTTTATGTGAATTGCATGACCAAGATGTAAAATGTTTTGTTTCTTCAAATGAAAATAGTTGGTTATGGCATAGAAGACTTGGACATGCTAGTATGGATTTATTGTCTAAATTGTCTAGAAAAGACTTAGTCAAAGGCCTCCCAAAGACTAAGTATATTAAGGACAAAATTTGTAGCTCTTGTCAATTAGGGAAACAAGTTAAGACATCATTTAAAAGCAAAAAGAGCATTACTACCACAAGACCACTTGAATTAATTCATATGGACTTGTTTGGACCGGAAAGGGTTGTTAGTATAGGTGGTAAACTTTATGCATTTGTTATTGTTGATGATTTCTCTAGATTCACTTGGGTTTTTTTTCTTACACATAAAAATGAGGTTCACTCTATCTTTTCTAAATTTTGTAGAAAAGTTCAAAATGAAAAAGAATATAAGATTAAAACCATTAGAAGTGATAAAGGAAGGGAATTTGAAAATCAAGACGTAGAGAGATTTTGTGATGACAATGGTTATGATCATAATCTCTCGGCCCCTAGAACTCCTCAACAAAATGGAGTTGTTGAAAGAAAGAATAGATCTCTCCAAGAAATGGCTAGAACTATGCTAAATGAGCATAGCTTGCCTACATATTTTTGGGCCGAAGCCGTCAACACCGCATGCTATGTTATTAATAGGGTAATTATTAGAAAGACCATTAACAAAACTCCATATGAACTTTGGTATGAAAGAAAACCCAACATTGGGTATTTCAAGGTTTTTGGTTGTAAATGTTTTGTCCTAAATGATAAGGACAATCTTGGTAAATTTGATGCTAAATCCGATGAAGGGATTCTCCTTGGTTATTCATCTAGGAGTAAAGCATATAGAGTGTACAATAGAAAAACTAAAGCGGTAGTTGAATCTATCCATGTAACATTTGATGAATCACCACTACCTTTACCTAGATCAAACCAAAGTGATGATGAGTTTAATGATATTGAACAAGGTGTCAATAAACTCAATGTGAATGAAAATCCAAATGAACCTTCACCAAACTCATCCCAAGATGATAAGTCTTCCAATGAACCCCCTCTTGAAGAGTCACGTGATACTCTTCCCAAGAGTTGGAAATATGTAAGAAATCATCCTATTGACCAAATTATTGGAGACCCTTCCAAGGAAGTTAGCACACGTTCTCAAGTTAATAATGTGTGCAATTACTTGGCATTTGTATCTCAATTTGAGCCTAAAAACATACAAGAAGCCGAAAATGATGAATCATGGTTTCTTGCTATGCAAGAAGAATTGAATCAATTTGAAAGAAATCAAGTGTGGGAATTAGTTCCAAGACCGAATGATAAAACCATTATAGGAACTAAATGGGTATTTCGGAATAAAAAGGATGAATCGGGAATCATTGTTAGAAACAAGGCAAGACTTGTTGCCAAGGGATATAATCAAGAAGAGGGAATTGATTATGAGGAAACATTTGCCCCCGTTGCAAGGTTAGAAGCGATCAGAATGTTACTTGCATTTGCATCTCACATGAATTTTAAATTATTTCAAATGGATGTTAAAAGTGCATTTTTAAATGGTTTCATTGAAGAGGAAGTCTATGTAGAACAACCCCCGGGATTTGAAAATTTCACTTTTCCCAATCATGTCTTTAAGCTATCAAAAACCTTATATGGCTTAAAGCAAGCTCCAAGAGCTTGGTACGAAAGACTTAGTGGTTTTCTACTTAAAAATGGATTCAAATGTGGTAAAATAGATAATACTCTCTTTACTAAATCCATTAATAGTGAATTGTTAATTGTTCAAATATACGTAGATGATATTATATTTGGATCAACTAATGATACACTATGTGACGAGTTTGCTTATATCATGCAAAACGAGTTTGAAATGAGCATGATGGGAGAACTCAACCTCTTTTTAAGGTTGCAAATCAAACAAACACTTGATGGCATTTTCATTTGCCAATCCAAGTATATCAAAGATTTGCTAAAGAAATTTGGTTTGGAGGGAGCCAAACATGCCAAAACTCCTATGAGTTCTTCCTTGAAACTTGATAAGGACGAAAATGGCATTGATTTTGATATTAAGAAATATAGAGGACTAATTGGTAGTCTTTTGTATTTAACGGCTAGTAGGCCAGACATTATGTTTAGTGTTTGTTTATGTGCTCGTTTTCAATCATGTCCTAAAGAATCTCATTTTATTGCGGTTAAAAGAATCTTTAAATATTTGAGTGGCACAATTGATCTTGGCTTATGGTATTCACGTCACACATCATTTGAATTAACTAGCTATTCGGATGCCTATTTTGCCGGATGCAAGGTTGATAGGAAAAGTACTAGCGGCACTTGTCATTTCTTAGGACACTCCCTTGTATCGTGGTCATGTAAGAAACAAAATTCCGTGGCTTTATCAACGGCGGAAGCCGAATATGTAGCCGCCGGTAATAGTTGTGCTCAAACGCTATATATTAAGCAACAACTTGAGGATTTTGGGCTTACCTATGATCATATTCCGATTAAGTGTGACAATACGAGTGCAATTTGTATCTCAAAGAACCCTATACAACACTCTCGAACCAAACACATCGAAATTCGATACCATTTTCTTCGAGATCATGTTTCTAAAGGTGACATCAAACTTGTTTTTGTCAAAACGGAAGATCAACTTGCGGATATTTTTACAAAACCCCTTCAAGAGGATCAATTTTGTTCAATCCGAAGAGAACTCGGCATGACACGTGAATTTGAGGTAATCTAAATTATTATTTAAAAATCTATATATAGTTATATATATATATATTTGTGTCTTTTTACATATCTTCATTTATAATTATATTTGTTTCCTATACATATGTAAGTATATATTTAGTTTATTTTAAAAAAAAAAAAAAAAAAAAAAAAAAAAAAAAAAAATTAGTTAACCGGTTTCCACTCAACTAAGCTAAGTTTTATTTGCAAAACTTGTCCAAAGCTACTGACTTTTCCTTCTACACCGAGTCTTATCTCAGTGTCATTCGAATGTTTTGGGGAGTTTTCAATTAAAACAAGTGTTGGGACAGATTTTAGGGCTTCTTCATTTCGTCTCTACGTCCCTCATCTCTCTCACACAGACGTTCATACCCAAATCACCACCTCTGCCACGAATTGATCCGTCAATACCATCACTGATCAAGCGCCGCACCTCCTCTGATCAAGCGCCGCACCTCCACTGCTCCATCACCACTAGCTCGACCATCTTCCTCCGCTGCGAACCAAAGCCATCTACCGCCTTCGCCGCCTCACTCGCAAACCACCACCGCTGTTCTGTCTCTGTCTCTGCAAATAACGCCGCTGCTCTGTCTCTGGGAAAACTCGGCGACCGGTCACCAGGCTACCCAACTCTCCAACTCCGTCACTGACCCAACACCCACATTCCCTCTTCAGCCCTCTTCTTCAGCCCTCTTCTCTCTATTGGAACTTTCAAGTAAGGAACTCTCACATTATGCACCAATTGCTTTCTCTAACTTTCAGTTTTCTCAATTTAGTTTTGAGTCTCTGTTTTCCTGTTGTTTGATTTACAATCTGTAGGTGCAAAAGAATTGGGATTCAAATTTTGGGAATTTCGAAATTCCAATTTTGTTTTCAAAATCTGGAGTTTGGCTATGTAATTATTAACTCGCAAGTATAAAAATTAAAAAAAAAAAATTGTCATCTTTCATCTCTTCCACTTGGGAATTCAGAAATTGGACATTTATTTGTATCTTGGAGAATTGAATATAAATTTTCATCTCTGTATTCATAGTGTCAATTTGGGAAATTTTGGTTTTTTTTTTTTTTTCAACCAATTGAATTCTCTGCTTATGTTTTGACAGTTTAAACAAAATTTGGATAAATTTGCAGAAATTAGGAATTATCAACCATAGGGTTTTTCTGCTGGAAAATTTCTTAGAGTATTAAAATTTGTTGTTTTCAAATTGAGGATTTTCCTTTGGCTTGTGCTGATTAGATATTTTCAATTTTGAAGCTTTCAAGTAAAGTGAGCTTTTTGATCATTGAATAAGGAATTCTTCCATCTTTGAAAATTTTATTTTGGAAATTTTGGCCCGATCTGTCGTTTTAGAGTAATCGCAGATTGTTTACTTACAGATGAAATTAGGAATTTATAAATTTGAAAATTTTAGAACTGAAATTGGACTTCTTTCAGTTTTTCATGAAATTGAAGTAATTGCAATAAATTTGGGATGCAAAAGGGGAGAAGAAATGTGTGTCTATCTTGCTTATAATTTGTGAAGTCTGAGTTGTTAAATTGGAGTATTTTTCGATAGAACTCAAAACTGACTTCTCTGCCTTGATTTGAGCTTTTAAAGGTTTCATAAATGTTGGGATTTCTTTGGCTTTTTGGATTATTGAAGTATCCGAATTGCAGATTTTAAAGTTTTCTTTAAATGCTCAGCGACTTCAAACCCTGCATTTCCGAAAGTTCGGATTTTTATTCTTCGAAATATTTGAACCATCACTGGAACCTCTGTGTTTTCAAAAACTGAGATAAATTGTGGCTTTTTCGGGATATATAGAGGCTGCTGGCTCTCTGCCCTTTTTGAGATGACAAAGGGGGAGAAAAAATGTGTGTTGTTTACTGTTTATCGTGCTTATTCATACTTATTGGTATATCTGGGTGGTATGAGTCCTTTGATCAATATCATGTTATGATATTGTGGACATATGTCAATGCCCTGTTTTAATTTTAAAGCTTGTATCAAACTTATGCATATTGACAGGGGGAGATAATGATATTAATTCATTTTGATAGGGGGAGAATTTTTGTCTAAAATTCAAATCTACTTACATTAATATACATTATCTATATGCACACATTAATATTTTGTCATCATCAAAAAGGGGGAGATTGTTGGCCTTAAGATTTTAATCTAAGGGTAATTCCGTAATTTTGATGATAACAAATCATTAATGATTTATTTGTACTAATGACTACAATGAGTATTTGTCCAAGCTTGAAAGAACTGGAAAATCATATATGGATCATGCGGACAAAAAGATCATGGCGTTGCATTTAAAGCGAACGAACAAGAATATCAAATGCAAAAAGATTGAAGTTCAAAGATGATCAAGAGCAAAGAGATTGAAGCTTAAAGTTAATCATTTCAAAGAGAATCAACCACTACTTGAAGATTGGGTAGATAGGTTGGTGAGTGTTTAGATTTTAACTGTCAAAGTAATTATTTGAATTATTTTGAAGCTCTAGAAATCTAAAATCATTATGCATAAAACTATTTTTTGTAAACAAATAAATACCAAATTAATGAATTTGGATTTGAGAATTAGCATTCAAAGTTTTGCAAATTAAATACAAAATATTTGGAGACTCAGCTCACCCCATTTGCAAACTCAGCTCACCCTATTCTCACAATTTTCAAATGCATAACTCAGCTCACCCCATTCAGGAACTCAGCTCACCCCAATCCCTGAATTGCTTTTCAACGGCTCTATTGCCTTTTCAAACGGCTCTATTGACTTTTTGTCATATTTTATGCCAAAAATGATGAAAATGTTTGCTATAAAAGGACTTAAAACTCTCTTTACAACCTAACTCTTGCAATCTAAATCATACACTTTCATATACATTTTTGTATCATCATTCACATATTTTCAAGTCTAGAGCTTCAATTCTTGATTCAAATTCTTACTCTAGTCTTGTGAGCAAGAGAGCTACAATTGTACAAATCAATCTTTGAGAGATATTTTATTGTACAAGATCATTGTATTCAAAGGGTTGTGTGACCCAATTTATGGCTAAGAGAGGGTGTTCTCTTAGTAAGGAGAAGTGGTGTGCTTCTTGTAAAGGTTTGCTCTTCACCCGTAATGATGAGTGGTAGGAGAAGTGGTGTGCTTCTTGTGAAGGTTTTGCTCTCCACCCGTAAGGAGAAGCCATAGTGGATTTGGGAAGTCTCAAGAGAACCTTGAGCCGAGGACGTAGGAATCAAGGGTATTCTGAACCTCGCTAAAATCGCTTGTCCAAGTATTTATATTTCTCTCTCTACTCTTATTTTGATTTATATTGCTTTGTGTTTTTATATTAAATCATCTAGCATTGCAATTACATTTATCAAATAGAAATCGAATTAAATTCCATTGTTTAGCTAAGACTCTATTCACCCCCCCCTCTAGAATCATTTATTGGGCAACATATATATATTTTTAATATATATTTTTTAATTATATATATTTCGAATTTTATATATTTGTTTTGGATTATATATATATATTTCGAATTTTATACATTTTTTTCATAATTTTATATATTTTTTCCGAATTTTGTTTATTTTTTCTAATTTTATATATTTATTTCAAATTATATATATATTTTTCAAATTTTATATATTTTGTTTCAAAATTTATATATATATTCCAAATTTTATATATTTTTTCAAATTTTATATATTTTTTCAAATTTTATATATTTTTTAAAATTTTAAATATTTTTTCAAATTTTAGGGGGTGAAACTGTAATTTACCCATTGGGGTTGGTGCAATGTGATATTCAATAATTTAAGGGGTGAAACTGTAATATGAATTGTAGGGGTATTTAGGGTACTTAACCCCTTTGACTGCATTGACTTTGGATGGATGGGGTGAAAGTGATAGAAAAAGCTAATCTAGAGGGAGGTAACTGATACATTTGAAAACTAAGGGATACCGCGTGTAATATGATCAAACCTCAAGGGATGTAAGTGATATTTTCCCAATAAATGTTGAAAATATAAATATATATATATATATATATATATATTTCGGAAAACATATTTCAAACCATACCACTTTTTGGAACGAGACAATTTCCCAAATATGCTCTGATTCCAATTTTGACAGACCAGACCGCTTACCAAACAAAATTTCAGATAAACGACCAGACCAGATCAAACCAAACCAGACTAGACCGTTTTCCAAACAGGCCATAAAGTTGTATAGAACAAAGAATAGCTAGTGCTCAAATTTATATGTACATACTAGCCAAGAGCACATGTGAATGCATGGTGATTATATTAATATATGATATGCACGTACGTAAAATTTAAAATTTCAAATATAAATTGTTATTATTATTATTTTTTTAAAGATATAAATTATTATTTTTCAGTAATAATAGTAGATTTTTTTTTAATGTAGTTATAATAGATCAAGTGTTTTTGTCTTTTGAAATGTTCATTATTTAAGATTATAATTATTGTATCACAAATATTATTAATTTGGATAAATATAATGTATTCTAGTTATAACTCTTAAAATTCTATATATTTAAGCATGAGATAATTTTCTTTTTTTAATTTAGGTGTTCATCCATCTTCCTTTATTAATACTTGGAGATACTTTAATTATATTTACATGTATTTTTTATTATAAAAAATACATGTAGTCAAATAAATCCTTTAAACTATGGGATTCAATTTGAACTAAATCCATTCGATCACAACCTGTAAAAACGAATACAATACAACAATAGACTACGATTTCAACTTGTATAAACAGCTAAAGTTACAACAAAAGATCCTACTCATATTTCACTTTATCAAAACAATCCTAAAACACATATATGAAACAAAACTTACTTTGTATAGTTTATCTTATACTCTTTCTTTAGTTTCTTTCCTTATTTAAAGGGCTTCTATGTTGTCGCTTAAAAAAAAAAATACAATAGAATTTATATATCAAATGATTTCAATGGTTAGTATAAGTAAAGTATTGAATCTAAAGCATAATAGTAAAATCGTAACAAATATAGAAATTATGAAAGTAGCTAGCCCTTCCCAACTGTTGCCACTACAAATTATCAGTAACAAGTACAGATACTTTATAAAGAAGTAAATTGTAACGGTAGGGGAGGTGAGAAGAAATTATTAATTGTATTGATTGCTGGACATTAATTCAATAATGTGAAAGATGAAAGGTTAACCTCAAATACCATCTCTCTTACTACCGTGTCAAAACATACATTGTATTGCAATTGCATTGACATTTAAAACTTTTGAAATATTCATTACAATGAATGTCTCTTGTATCAACAAATAGATGAATTGAAAAATAAAAGCATAATCTTTCTTCATCTTTTGGTGAGTACTTATAAAATATATATTTAATAACCATACTTTTATTTTCTCAAACGTGTGTGACCTTTGAGGTTTTTTCATGAAAAAAGAAACAATCATAATAATCAAGGCTGTTAGTAATCATAACGGGAAATCATATGTATAGTAATTCATTTTTTTTTTCTTGGATATTTGAGGTTTGAATTGAATACTCATAATTGTAAAAAAGCCATAATAAATTCTCTAAATGTGAAATTAATTATTTTAGAATTATAATTATTGTGTTCTAATGTAGACTAATAACGTAAGAGTTTCAAAAATAAAATATATAAAAAGATAAATATGCATTCATACTTTCAATTGAATATTCATAATTTTAAAGATTTACAATAAATACATTAAATTTATAATTAATCATTTTTGAACTATAATTATTGTATTTAGACCTAGAGTAATATCTAGAATTTAGAAAATTAGAAAAATGTATATAAAAAAAAGGCGTGCATACTTTTATAGTAGTAAGTATAGAAGATATATACTCCATATATATATATATATAGAAAATATAGACACAAATATAGATATATACATAAATTAAGTAATATTAAACTTGAATGAAAAAATATGAAGGTCATAACACTTTTGAAATACTTTATACATGAACCATAATTTAATTATAGTATTAAATGAGATACATTTAATGGAGTAAAATCATTTTTAATAAATAATAAAACAAATGTTTTTTTTATTTAAAATATTATATTAAAATGGGGAGAAATAATTCAAGGGGCTTACACTTTTAGAATAGTATAGATATTTTGTGAAGAGGATGAATGTGGTCCACTTTTTAATAAAGGCACTCTCGACTTGTAATGCAATATGATATTTGTCCTTGAATCAAATTATGGATTAAAGTATAAATAATATTCTGTAATGAGAAATGTTAAACATCTTGAAACTAGTTTCATGATGATGTAGATGAATATATGATCCAGCGTATGTTAAAAAAAGAAAAAAAAAAGAAAAAGTATGATTTATATTCTTTTGTAAGTGAAAATTAAAGTGATGAGGAAATTGAGATTCAATTAATTTAAAGAGGGATGAAATAGAAGCTTATTAATATCAATAAAAGATTATTTATTAATTTGTATAATAATATTGAAATTAATTCAAGAGGTGTGGTATATAGTATTAGGGTAATTTACAGGGACCTCCCCTGAGGTTTGCCAAAAAGCCAATGACCTCCCCTATTGTTTGAAAATTATTAACTACATCACCTGTGGTTTACAACCGTTTGCACATACCTCCCCTGCTGTTAAAATTCCTAACAAAAGTGAAGTGAAAGTACGAAAATACCCCAAAACATATGTTTTTATATTTCAAACCTAATTTTTTTATATATTTTACTATAATTAGTAATTCGAAAACAAATATTTTGGCATTAATTTTTTATTTTGACATAAATAGAAAAATAATCACTATATATAAAAAAACTTAAAATGAATTTTTTTATATAAATATATATATATTTTACTATAAAAGAATTCTTTTTTTATTTATGCCCAAATAAAATTTTAAAGTCAAAATATTTTTTTTTCGAACTACCAATTAAGGTATATTATTTTCCCACTTTTAACATTATTATCTAATTATATAGATAAGAATATATATTTTTTTAACTACCAATTATAATAAAATGTAAAAACATTTATGTCCAAAATATAGAAAAATATTTCAAACTAGCAATTAGATTTTTTTTTTAATTTTGAAAATACTTTTTATATAACGATTATTTTTTATTTATGTCAAAATAAAAAATTAATGCCGAAATATTTGTTTTCGAACTACCAATTATAGTAAAATATATATAAAAAATGAAGTTTGAAATATAAAAACATATGTTTTGGGGTATTTTCGTACTTTCACTTCATTTCCGTTAGACAATTTAATGATAGAGGAGATATGTGCAAACACTATGTTATCATTTTTTTCCTTGGAATGCGCAACACTTGAGGAAGTATCATTAGTAAAAATGGAAAGGTAGCATCAGGGTCAGTTTAGGCTACCCTCTATTTTATTTTCTTTAGCATCATTTTGAGTAGTTTCCTTTACTTAGATTTAGTTTGCAATAAGTCATTGAGCATTCTGCAGTAGAAGTTATTTTACATTAATTGTTAGAGCGGTGCCAATTATCAATAAAGAGAATTCTTTTTCTACAATTCTTGAGCACTTACTATGTTATCATTTTTTTCCACCCAAAAAATGGGGCCCCTAGCAAAAAGGGGGGGCTGAGTGAAGCTCGGGGTTATTATCTTATTATTGAAAGGATATGGCTGAGTGAAGCCCAAATCCTATAAACAAAAGAGAGTAAAAATTACTACTCATCTTCTCACAAAAATTGCCTTAATATGAAATGTGAAGTTTTTCCTACATAAATTAGGGATCAAGTTCCATAAACATCGTTTCATTCATAAACTTTCAAAGTACATCAGATGAAAATGAAAGAAAATGAAACATCACAACGACACTACAAGATTTCAACATAGAAAAAGAAACAACTACTGCCTACGACGTCCACTAGGGTTGAATCCTGTGAAATCCTGTGGTGGATAAAAGGCAGTCGCCTGCTCACGGAAATCCTCAAAACCACCAAGGTAATAAACTAGTTGCTGCTCCTGAAGCTCAGGAGAGTGTCTGAATTCCTCAACTGCATCGATCCTTGCTTCGCCCAACTTTTGGGCTAAAAGAGAGGCATGTTCCTCTTCTGCCCTCTTGAGGTCAGACTCATAAGTCCCTTTTAGCTTGTTGACCTCCTCCAGTCGGGCGGTCTCAAACTGCTGGTGTTGACGCTCATAGTGGCCCTGAAGCTCGTTGATCTCCGCTTGATGATTGACAGCCATCTTATCTCTCTCAGACTCGGCTCGAAGGGGATTATGGGCTATGTACCTGCCTCGGGTCAAATTCTGCAAAAAGAATGATGGTTCAACATATAATATATAAAAGGCAGACCATAAATAATGCAGATATACTAACCCGTCCTGCATCAAGGAGAGATCTCCGATAAGTCTCTACAATAGAGTCATTCTCATTCTCCAATGACCGAAGGTCCTCATCCATCAAAGCGCCCATGAGTTTTTCAGTCGCTACCTGCACGCTTGACATCACGGTATCACCCGATGAAGACTTGGACTCAGGGGCGGACATCCTAAAAATGGACCCAAGTCGCGAAGACTGGCCGAAAGTAGGAGGTCCAGAGAACTGGCTGAACCCAGTTTGAACGGCAGGCCCCCTGCTCATTGTATTTGCATCAAGATCCAAGGTCCTAACGGGACCAGAGGATGCTCTGGCCGTCATCTGGTGAGAGGGAGAACATTGGCCAGGCAGGGATGAGGAGAAACAGGGAATCGGTGGCGACAAACCTGTCTTGCGCTTTTTGTTTAAAAAGTTATCAAGCACATCCTGGGGAAACTACTGAGATCCTCCTATGTACACAATAAAATATTATATTTGAGACAAAGCAAATAAGTAATACTAAGGAAAAAAATAAACAAATGATGATACCTGCACTGGGACTGGTGAAAGGTGCCCGACTCCCGCCAACTGTTGGGGGTGAGTCAAGATCTCCAGTCACTCGACTCACGCCAACTGTCGGGGGTATGCCAAGATATCCAGGTGTGGAAGACGCTCGACTCCCGCCAACTATCAGGGATGAACTAGGATCTCCAGGATTAGAAAGTGTCTGACTCCTACCAGAAATTGGGGGAGGACTGGAGAGTGTCCGATTGTCGGTCGTCGGAGGAGCGGGGGAGGTCTGACCAGAGTCAACGGTTACCCGACATCCTCCAGATACCGGAGAATGGAGCTCCGGATTTGATGGCGAAGCTGACAAACTTCCACTCGGAGAGTCAGGGAAAGGAGGTACGGGTGGGATATTATGGTTTCCACGAAGACCAAAACAATATCCTGACAAAGCACTTGAGTCAAAAAAAGACTCTTCCTTATGACGGGCCAAGAAAACTTTTTCCCTCTTCAGTCTCTCCTTCATATGTTTTTTTCTCTTCCAGTGAAATAATGGGTGGTTTCTTTTTCGCTACAGAAGAGAAGAGAAGGTGTGTAAAAAAAAAAAAAAATTTTTTTACCCGCTTCCTTAAGATCACCCGCTTCCTTTGGAACGGACGGACCATTGTCATCGCCTTCAACCGCGTCTAGGAACTCCAATCCGTTGCCTTTAGCGTGAAAGAAACGACTCCACCAAAACTTTGGATTGTCACCAGTCTCCTGTGGAAGCCCTTTACTGCAGTTAAAAAATTGGCCCAAGCACCATTGCGCTGAATGTAATAGCAAGAGAGAAACTCTTGAAGAGACATGAATCCATTCCCGCACAGGCACCATAGAAGAGGAGCCCCTAGAATAGCCTTTCAGGCGTTCGAATAAAGTTGGGAAGGGATGAGACCAAAATGGACCAAAAATCTCTCTCGACTGTCGGGGAAGCGGAAGGCGCAGCCCAACGTCAAAATATGAGGTGTAGAGAAACATCCCATGTAGAAGGGAGTGATGCGCCCTTTGATTTAGACCCGGACAATTTGGCTTAACCTCATACGGAAATACAAATTCCTTCTTCAACTTATCAAGCATGGTCGGATGGACAGTGGAAATTACGTCATCTACGTTTTTAGGTGCCATAGAATATTTTTATAAAAATATTTGGGCAAATAAAATTTTAGACCAAGAAATGAGGGAGAGGCAAGATACAAAAGAAAGTAACAAGCTGGTAAATTGCAAGGAAAGAAACTCCAAAGTGGTGAAATTTATAGAAGAAATATGGTAATATGACCGTTGTAACTTAATTTTTGAAAATGCGGATATAGATTAGCTAGAGAGACTGGCGTGCATTTCATGCCTGCAGGGCTGGCGGACTGGCGTGACGGGCGTGCACTACACACCTGCAAAGTACAGACTAGAGCTGCAGGGCTGGCGGACTGGCGTGATGGGCATGCACTACACGCCTGCAGAGTACAGGCTAGAGCTGCGGACTGGCGTGACGCTCACGCCTGTAGGAGTACAAGCTAGTGCATATAACTTTCCTACTTTTCTGCTTTAAATTGTTTGATAGTTGAAAAGTCTTACAGATTCCTTTTCACATATATATATATACTTATTGTCATATATATATATATATACACGTGAAAGTTTAAAAGAATCTGGGAAGTTTAAAAAGATAATTAACTTTCCTACCCACAAAGTTCTACATAATTATTTAGGAACCCTTAGTTAAAGATTTTTCGTAATTAGTAAAATGACCCCTTAAAGTTTTGAAAGAAAATTTTGAAGGGATTATATTTTACTGTAAATATATATATGTATAAGTAAATTACGACAGAAAAAGATTTTCTTCCCTAAACTCGGCAAGCGAATTCGGGAACATGGGGCAACTGATAGGTATAATTTGTACGACACGTGCAGATAAGGATTTGTCAACTGACTACCTGCTACCAGGACTCTACACATCTCAACAGAATACCTACGGGTAGTTATTAGAATCCTATCAGGATACATATGGGTAGCTGTCAAGATATATACGACACGCTACAACTCTATCAGGATCACCGCATTAAAGACCCTATAACTATAGGGTTGTGACAACCTAAAGAGGTACGCAATAATCATCCACCATTACTCCTGCTATATTTTTCTGAACGATCCAAGTTCTAACTTGACCGTCGGAGTCTATTTGGCCGGTACCTCTTCCGGTCATTGTTTGTTCTTTTTGACAGGAACGACATCGTTTTTCTACCCGATCTTTCTACGCTTCATCAGCAGTCTACATCTATCTTCTCGCTCTATTTACGCTGAATAACAACAAAATTCCTGGACAAGAAGAATTATCTATGGGTAAAGTTGATTAAGCATCTACAGTGAAATAAGGATTAAATCTCACCTCCAGACATGCCCGCTCAAGTGTTTTACATTCTGAATTGCACCGTTCTTCCGAGTCTTGTTCGACAAGCTGCATAAAATGCAAAATTGTAGAGATCTAATAAATAAATGAAGTTTTATGCTAAACTCTATAAAAGGAAAGGCTAAATTACTCACCTTAATTTTAGTTAAGAAAACAAACATAATTGTACAGATTATACATCATTCCCATCCAATTTTCTGCAAACAGAACAAAACCCATCCACAACACAATCTGGAATATTAGATAGGCATATTAAATGAATATAGAAGTAATGTCTAACATTTGATAAAGGTCTTATCCGTCTATCAATTGAACAAAAAAAGGCATATTAGTGGCTTTGCATTATCTTTTGCAAAAGATGGGCTTTTTGTTAGATGCAAGCTGGCATCATTCAGAGGTTTTGCGAAATCAATTGCACCAAGAGATAACCCTTATACAACATATGAACTACTATTAAGTCTTTTCTTTTGGGATGGATGAAAAACAAGGATCTCTAATGTATTTCTTCGCATAGCATAGCCAATTGCCTCATCAATTTCTTTATAACAAACAGTTATCCTCGGACTTGTACTCATTTTGCGCATTAGATGTCACTTTAACTACTAATTACCACTCATTTTCGACATTAGAGTTGAAACAAAACCCAACTGCAATAATTAAGGATCTAGCAGAAAGTTGGGGCTGGTGCATCTTATGGGGCAGAGCGCTGCACCTCAATTCACCTCCCCTCACATTGTGTTCTGGATACACATAAGCCTGGACATAACACAACTTGAAGTAATTTCAACCCCAAATACTAGTCCACTTTCGGAAAGAAGACTCCTTTCAGCTTGCTTTTACAATGCAGATGAAAATTCTAAAAGTGAAAAAGAAGACTCCTTTCAGTTTATACTCTGAGTTTTTCAGAGTATAAACTCAGTTTATGTAGGTTATTTGTCATTTATTATTTATCTTATCTTGTAGGAGCATGGAAGGTTCTACTAATCTGCCAACTCAGTGCTCTTTTTCAAATTTTGGTTGCAATTTGGAACTTGTGTTCTTTATATATTTTCAGGAAACCATCGATAGATGAAATCTTATGTTGTCCATTTATTGTTTGTCACATGTTTGATGTGCTGGTTCATCCCTCAAGTTGGTTGCAGTTAGATAACATCCATACAAGTCTTATTATGTACTATATATTCTTTGCCGACCAAGTGTTCCATTTCTAGCTACTTCATCCCCGACTGCCCAAACAATCGACTCCCTGATGCAGCTTGACATTCCTGCTGGAGTTGATGTGGAGGTCAAGCTTTGAAGATGTGCTGCTGTAGCAATCATTGTAATCTGATTATCTTTAGTTAAATTGGAGAAATTGAAGTTCTCTAAATCCCAAAGTTTGAGTTCATTTTTTTCATGCAATCTTAGAGAAGGGCATGCAATTTTAGAGTAGTTGTTTGCCAGGCATATTTTTTGCCAATAAATAAATAAATTTGCTTCTTTGAGATGTTATGTGACCCATGTTATTAATGATAACATAATTTGATTTACTAGAGTTATATTTGTTTTGGTTTAAATCATATTTCATGTGTAAATGAAATTTTTGTGTTTGTTTATTTTGTATTTGATCCTTGATTATAATTTGACCTAAACCTAATGGTTCCATAAATCAAATTTGGGATATTATAAAGAAACCCCTGAGGTTTGAAACAAAATCAACTAACCCCTTTTCATTTCAAAAACTCCCTTACAGTTTTCAAAATTGATCAAATTGCCTTCTTCCCTCCAATTTCTATCAGCTCCTGTTAACGGCATTATTAAATGAATAAAAAGCCCTTACCAAAACGATGACATCAATCCTCACAGCTTAGGTTTTACTTATCGCAAGAACTCGAGTCAAATTATAGTATAGAAACGGCTTGAGACAAGGAATATTGAATCAACAGAGACTTGGTTTATTCACTTTAGCAATTTAAAAATATTGAATTATATTTGAAAAAGTATTTTGAATTGATTTGAACTATGACTAAATTAATTAAAAACAGAATTTAAATTGAGAGTTCGATCAAGAGAGAGAGAAAACTAGGGTTTTCATTGCTCCACCACTAACCGCATAATATAGTTCTCTCTTTGCTCAATTGCAAGAGGGCGATCCATAATTGTGAATCAGGTCATACCGCAAATAGTCGAATATAACCCCAAAAAGGATATCGTCAACCGGATTCACTACAACCCATCTTCGAACAAAGTATAACTAGTGCATGTTATTTACTTTACTCTAATCTACTCCTAATGCATGAAATTAAACTAAAGCATGTCTATATTATCTCGCCGAGTTATGGCCTATGTAAACCTAGGGTTGTAAGTGTTAAGAACCTTTGTGTAAAAAATCATGAATTAAGCATCCGAGTTCTAGCCCATAATGAATAATATCATGATTAAGTAAGATAGTATATTCATTCAATCTAAGACAAGAATCAAGAATAAATATAAAATCTTGTATCAAGAATAAAAACGGTCACACATCTACAACAATCATCACAGTATGGTCACAACTTCCCCTCGTTACAATTTAAAACAAATTAAGAACTACATTACTTGGCTAGGGTTTTGCTAGAAAACCCTAGATACCGAGTTAGTTGATCATGACTGACGGAGACTGCATCATTGATGTAGAACCGCTCACCATTCTCTTCTTCGCCGGATCTCTAGGTCTTGTATGGCTTATCACATTCGAAAGATATGTATTTCTAGAGGCTGCTCTGAAAATTATACGTGCCAATAAGCTCTCTCAAATCTGTAGCAAACCTCTGTATTTATAGACAAAGTCGAGGGAAACACTAATGATTCCCCTTGTTTGTAATTTCACACACAACCGAGCAAAATCCTACAATAAAATGACGTTTTTGTCCTCCGGGAGACTTTTATCTTAAAAACAGCTCTTTTGTTCTCTCTTTGAATAGACACAAACACTTAGTTAAGTCCCCAAAGTTAGCTCGTAATCTTCATTAAACTCCTGGAACACGCTTAAACACACAAACAACATAAAAATACCAAATAATGGAATGTAAAGACATAACAATAGTAAGATAGGGGCCTAAAATGGATAACATCCAACACCTTCAATAGTTCAATAAACCAATATTATATAAGAATGTGTGGGGTTATTGGAAGTTGTGGTTGAGTGGTCGGAAAGTGACGACGCTCAATGGCGGGGTCAATTGGACCGGATCGCCGACTACGATTTCCGATTCGAGTAGATCGATGTTGAATTAGGCTGGTTAAGGGTAAGTTAGTAATTTAACTTTCCTGACCATGTATGCTTTAATATATGTCGTAGTAGTAGGAAATACATTTCAGCATGAATCCTAATATACATTCGATATTTTCAAGTCCAAAACCCTATAACTTATATTTGAGCCAAACTTTCCCTTTGGGTCATGTCCTATCTTATCCCCTCAGCAAATATCATGAATTATCAGCAACATAAGTAAATATTTGATAATCAAAGTAAAAATATTTTTATTTTAAAAAGTTAAAAAAATGTATTAAAATATTCCGAAGCCCTTAGACTTTTATAATAGTATATAAATAAATATAGATAGATAGAAGTAAGTGTTTAAAAATTAAATAACTTTATTTGAAATACATAAATAATGATTGAAAATTCCTAAGAAAAATGTATATCCGTCTATGTCACCATTGGAAGTGGTATGGCCCAAATATAAGTTGTAGGGTATAATTGGTAAGACTTAAACATATAGAAGATGGGAACTGATTTGAGTTTATGGGCTAAATATAACCCTATCTTATACACTCAACATATATCATGAATTATCAACAATGCAAGATGGGAATTGATTTGAGTTTGTGGGCCAAGGGTCAACACAAGTTACATAGACGGATATAGAACTTAATTGTTCTGGCCATGTATCCTCTAATATATGTCATAGCACTAAACAACACATTCCTGTAGCAATCCTAATATACATTCGATATTTTCAAGTCCAAAGAGATACAACCCTACAAATTATATTTTGGCCAAATATAACCCTATCTTATACACTCAACAAATATCATGAATTATCAACAATGGAAGATGTGAACTAATTTGAGTTTGTGATCAAGGGTCAACACAAGTTATATAGACGGATATAGAACTTAACTGTTCTGGCCATGTATCCTCTAATATATGTCATAGCAGTAGGCAATACATTTCAGTTGCAATCCTCATATACATTCGATATTTTCAAATCCAAAGGGATACAACCCTTTAACCATATCTTTGGGTCAAACCGCTTCCCTTTGGGCCATCTTGACCAAGCCACTTCTTTTCAAATGTATATTTGCTGAGCGGATAAGATAGGGGATGGGTCAAAGGGATGTGGCTTGGCTTAAATATAATCCATATGTTACATTTGCTTAGTGGATAAGATAGGGGATGGCCCAAAGGGAAGCGGTTTAGCCTATAAATATTATAGGGTTGTACTCTTTAGATTTGAAAATATCAAATGTATATTAGGGTTCCTACTAATATTATAGGGTTGTACTCTTTAGATTTGAAACCATAGAGGGCTTTACTGATAATAGCCCTTATTTGATTGTTAATATGTTTTTTAACAAAATAATACGTATAGATATAATCTTATGACTTACGATTTTTCTGGCCACAACAATGGATTGCTATCTAAATACCATGTATACTAAACTTTAATAAGTGAACCAAGCTAGAACATTTTCTTTAAACTCGCTTCATAAATGAATCAAGTTTAAAAAATTATATAATCATGACTCATACAGAGTTGTTGATGTAATCATGACTCGTACAGAGTTGTCATATGACCATAACATTTAATATCATGCTACTTGGACTATCAGCCAAGCTGATGTAATCATGACTCGTACAAATTTGTCGTATGACCGTAACATGTAATTTAGTTTCTTTATTTCAAATGACTTTAGTGAAGCTTTAATAATTTTATGCTGAAAAATGTGGTAGAAATACAAAGTTGTCATATTACCTGAAACATTCGGTATATTTATTTGGATTTGAACATATATAATGTATATTAAGATTCCAATATCCATGTGTTACCTTATGTGTATACGGATATTAGCAAATGCAGGGCCATAATAGTTAAGTTCTATATCCATTTATGTCACTTGTGTTGACCCTTGACCCTTAAACTCAAATCCCAAATCCCATGTTCCATTCGTGAAAACTCGGGATATTTGGTGAAAACTCATGATATGTTTTTGAGTGGATAAAATAGGGGATGGCCAACCATTGTAATAAGACCCACATAATTTTTAATTATATCACATTTTTCAATGTTTTTCCCCTATGTTCGTGTCCTCCTTCTCCACCGTCGCCACCACCATCGCCACCATCGTTTTCATTTTAAAATAGAAAGTATTTTATTTCTATTAAGAAACACAGTAATTTGCAAGGTTGTTGAAATCGAGGGTCTAAGTAGGATCGTTGAGGGATTTGTACAATGGAAATCGTAAAATCGTAAGTAGGATTATAAGATTCTACATATACGTATTATTTTATTAAAAAACATATTAATAATCAAATATTTAATTTTAAAATCTAAATCATATTAGAATTTTTTAAATTTTCTAATATGTTGGCCCTTTCATTGTTTTCTCCTATGTTTAGGCCTTACACTCAGCAAATATCATGAATTATTATCAATGGAAGATGGGAACTGATTTGAGTTTGTGGGTTAAGGGTCAACACAAGTTACACAGACGGATATAGAATTTAATTGTTCTGGCCATGTATCCTCTAATATATGTCATAACTGTAGATAATATGTAACGTCCGGTATCTTTACGTGTTAATTAAAAATTTTATTTAAACAATTTAGTGCTTATGTGATTATGTGTTTAATGTGTTTATGTGTTTTAGCATGACTTACATGTTGTATATGATATAAAATTGTAAGTTGCATGTTGTATTTTCATTTTAAGAATAATGAAAATTATTGAAAACGATTTTGGGAACGAAATAGCCGAAGGATAAATCAGTAATTTCATATTTTGAACAATTAGTGGAAAGTGTAGAGATTTTGGCTAAGTATTAGGGCATGAGTAGCGTGTTGGTAATTAAAGAGGATGACAAGGGGTAAAAGGGTAATAAAGAGTCTTGATGACACTTTTGTGAATAATCCTAAGTTGGGAAAATATTAGTCATTTTACACTTTTGGAGTGGTGTCTCATTTCTAGCCCTTGATCTTCTTCTCCTATCTTTGATATTAGCCCTTGAATCATAGGGCCTTGTTTGGATGATACAAAAATGCATTAATGCATTAAATTTTGGTCTTCCATTGGCAAGACTAAGTTGTGGCCTTTGGATTGCTCTCTCATCTTTCCTAGTTTTAATTTCCACCATTTGATTTAAAAGTCTCTTAATGGTCTTGTATTTATATACTTGTGTGTATTTCATTCTCTTCCATTCTTATAATATCCAAGACAACACCAAGAACTCTTGCTTCTCCTTCTCACGTTCGTTTCTTCTCCCTTAGTTCTTTGTCAAGAACATCATCGTTGGGTTAGAATTTGAAGAACCTTTGAACATGAGAGTTGTAGAGGGTGGCCTTATCTTTCCTTTGATCTAGAGTTGGTAAGTGTTTTTCACTCCTTTAGGATTTTTCAAATTCAAACCCTATAATTAATTCCCTTGAAGTTTTGTGTTCAATTATTGATATTTGGTTCCCTTCTCTCTTGAATCTTGTTAAGGGACATAAGTTGAACATTTTCACCAATTGTTTCGGTTATTGAAAGCTTGAAGCTCATCTTGTGATTCTTGGCTCCTATTGTGGAAGAGTTGTGGTAAGTTCAAGAATCACTTCTCTTAAATTGTGTCTTTCTTAAAACCCTAAGTTGATATCAGTAGGGTTGGTTTTGTTTTGTGGTTAGAGCCACTTTGATAATTTTGATTTATGGAAACACCATTGTAATATTATCATTCATTGAATGGTGTATTGCAAGCTTGGAAGTTCCTCTCTTGGATACTTGATTTGATAGCTTACTTAGACCTTTCTTGACACTCTTGAGCTAGCTTGATTGGAATTAAGGTAGGGGAAAAATGAATTGTTAATGTCTTTGTATGAGGGTGTGTGCATCTATGTGTATGTATGTCGTATATATATATATATATATGCGAGTTGGTCTTGATAAATTAGACGATGATTTAGGGTCTTGAAATCATGAACTTGTGATATAAATGCTTGTTGTGTTTTATGGCTTATAAATGTGAATTGTAAGCATTGTTATAGGTTGAGTACAATATATTGCATAAAGAAACAAACATGTATTGTGATGACATATGGTTGTGAATGAAAACCCTTATGCATTTTGGTTACACCATGTAGTGTCAAAACATGGGTGTTGGTTTATACGGGAAGTGTAAACATGTGTGTGTAGTCTTGTGTCGAATCGTCGCAACAACTGGCCAGGAAAATGTGACTCCCACCTACGGACTAATAAGCCGGAAAATGGGGATATAGGGTTGGTTGTTTTCCCATCATGGTGGAAAGTGCCACTCTCAGATCTTTATGGCATGGGAGTTGCAAGCAGGGCTATCGTGCAACCGTCTTCCTTATTGAAAGTGAGATTTTGTTAAAATCACATGGGAAGAATCGGTGCGGTACTTCTTTTCTCATTGTGAATGAGTAGGGTGCGTATTCGTTAACCTGTATTGGGGCAAAGTGTGTAATATGAGGGGTGTTGAGTCATATTGCACTTGAACTATCATATATACGTGATTATAATATGATACTGAAGCATGCTATAATTGTGAATATTTATGATGTGAGCATGTTGGGGGAATTATTTTTTAGGTTCAAGGGGGTTCCGGATTGGCGTGAGAGCCATGTGGAACAAGAGATCGACCTAGGGTTAGTGGCATGAACCTTGGTTGGGTTGAACTACTCGGACTACCGAGATTGAGGCGATGACGTTTCCTCTATTGGGCTAGTGAGTTCACCCCACGCCTTATAAATTTTTCAGGTGATGATTCCATTGGGAGAGTTCCGTAGTCTCTCCATGGAGGTGTGGCACTATGTTCGCCTTTTTGTGCATGGGTTGTGGACCATACTTATATTTTGTTGGGCATTAAGTTGATAAACATGTATCTATATGTTCCTTTGTCCATGAAAATCGAATGTGAAAAACTATTTTATTTTAATCCGGCTAGGATGTTAGTCGAGGTGTTATTATCGATGTACATCCCTTGGAGCGCTATGCGCGGGGATTATATTCTTTTGGGGCATTTCGATGCCGAATTGTGGAAATATGTATTTTGAATAAACTATAACATGTTTCGCCTCAAAGCGTTATAATGACAATATTGAATCCTTTTATTTGGAGTTGTGAGTGTGAAATGGATTATTTTCCATGAAATGTGATTATTAGGTGTTTGGCCGAAAACAACATTTTTTCTAGGTTTTCAAGCCAACCCTTTTCGTTTTGGATGGAAAAACTCATTTTCGTCTACTCCCGTAAACCCGACTAAAACTTTGTGTTTAGAAATGATTTGAAGTTTTTTGAAAAGAATTTGAGATTTTAAAGTCGGTGGTCTACTAAAAACGGAGACTGGGGGTAAGACGGATATCTTTTACGGAAATTCAAGTAAGAGATTTTGACAAAAATAATTGTTTCCCTCTAGTTTCAAGTTCCAGGAATATTATTAGAATCCTAAAAGTTCCCTAATAGTTTTGAGGTTATTCCCCATGTTCCATAAGAGTTCAAGGCGGTTTAGAGTCATTTTTTTACTTTTTCAAACCCTTGTAGTCGACTGGAGCTTTAGGCAGTTGACTAAGCCCTCAAAATTCCATTTTCACACATTTTTTCCTTGGCTTCGACCTTGTTTAGTTGACTGCCACTTCCATTCAGTCAACTAAAGGCCTCCTTGTAGTCCACTCAATCAAGGTTTCTTGTAGTTGACTACAGCTCGACCACTATTCAGTATTTCGGTCATATCTCGAGCTACGCATGTCGGATGGAGGTGTTCTTTAGATTTTTAGAAATATGAATTCAATTTCTTATGTTTAGGCTTTTGAATCGCTTCATTTGAGTCATGTTTGAGTGAGAAATGGTCGATTGAAGTTGACGGTAGATTTTGGACCTTAAACGTAGAAATGCCGATTTTCAAAATGTTGTAGTTTCCACCTCACACCTTGGATTTTGGTTCCGTTTGTTCCTATGGCTTGTGCTAGGTCCAAATTTTGTATTTTTAGTTGGAAATTATTATTTTACCCTTGAAATGACCATTTTACCCTTGTACGGGTATTTGGCGACTTAAAGGGATTTTATTTCATTTTTTGTACTTCCGCATTCACTCCCTTAGCTCTTAGGCTCAGGTTTTGGAGTGCTAGGAAATTTGGGGCGTTAAATAATACATGTCAATAGCAATCATAATATACATTCGATAATTTCAACTCCAAATATATACAACCCTACAACTTATATTTAGGTCAAACCACTTCCTTTTGGGCAAAATATAACCCTATCTTATACAATCAGCAAATATCATGAATTATCAACAATGGAAGACGGGAACTAATATTTTGTGGACCAAGGGTCAACAAAAATTACATAGACAGATATAGAACTTAACTGTTCTAGTCATGTATCCTTTAATATATGTCATAGCAGTAGGCCATACATTTTAGTAGGAATCCTAATATACATTCGATATTTTTAAATCCAAAGAGATACAACCCTTTAACCATATCCAAAGAGATTTAATTTTTCTCTCCTATGTCTGTTTCCTCCTCCACCACTACCATGCCATCGGGTTCATTTTAGAGAGAGAAAACATTTATTTGTATTAAGAAAAACGGTAGTTTGTAATGAAATCCATCACTTTTGTAATAAGAATCACAATCCGTTTCCTCCTCCACCACCACCACAACTACAACCACCACTACCACCACCATTTCCGCTACCACCACCATCATATTCGTCTTCATCATCTTCTTAAATGGGATCTTCTATTCAGCAAATAATTAGTATGTGAAAGAAATATACTCGAGCAACTAGATGGATTGAATCTCTTAGGGGAATACCTTAGACCTTTTCTCTATTTAATTATCTCACCATTCTATTACTTGCTTTAATTAATTTAATAAATCCTGATTGAAAATTTCTAAGAAATACATAAATTATGTATATCCGTCTATGTCACTTGTGAAATTTCAAATCCCATGTTCCATTGGGTGGTGGAAACTCAGGATATTTTGGTGAAAACTCGGGATATTTGTTGAGTGGATAAGATAGGGGATGGCCCACCATTGGAAGCGGTACGACCCAAATATAAGTTGTAGGTGTTAGTCACTAATTAACCCTAGAGGGGGGTGAATAGGGTGTTCAAAAATATTTATAACTCTTTTCGAAAATAGAACAAGCTATAACAATTATTCAATTACTTCAATAGTCAAGAAAACAAATCAATTCAATTGATCTAATAAATTATCACGAGACTAATTATAGCATACAAGATATTGAGGTAAATATAGCATGCAAAATAATGAAGTAAAGAGATAGAGAGACAGAGATTGACACCGCGATTTTTTCGAGGTTCGGTAACTCCTACTCCTCGGTTCAAGAACCCCTTCTTGAGAGTTTTCCCGATCCTTTCACTATGGCTCTTCCTTCACAGGTGGAATAACAAACCTTTACACACGAGCTAACGAACCCGTCACACAAGCAAGAGGACAAACCCCTCTTGAAGATCAATGAGTTTCACTCACTCAAGGATCACAATCCTTTTAAAAAACAAGGAATCACTCAAGAACAAAAACACTCAAAAATCCTAAGGTTTTTATGGAAGATGAATCAATATAAACTCAAGTGTTCTTTAGTGATTTATTAAGGACTCTAGATGTATATTCTCAAAAGATGAAATCAATGAATGAGTTTTGAGAGAATAGAAATCAAAACTAGAGTTGAAAGCTTCAAGATATTTGAGTGAAAATCAAGCTTTTTGCTTCTTGCCTTCAATGGCTTTTTGAGAGAGTGTTAGAGAAAAGAAGATGAAGACTTTTGTATTTTTTATCTCACAAGAACAACACCCTTTAACTCCCATATCTCATTCTATATATATGAACACACTAGGGTTTGGAGAGTGGATCTCACTCTTGAAGAAGAGACAAGAGCCGTTGGAAAAATAAGGAAAAGAAGACATCAAGTGATGGGCAAAAAATGTGTGAATTAGCCATTTGACTACATCAGCAGTCGGCTTCCCAAACACCAAGAGTCAACTTCCCAAACACCAAGAGTCGACTTTCCAAAGAAAGACTTAACTTGGTTTCTTTCGTCCTAAAGAAGTCGGTTTCCCAAACACCAAGAGTCAACTTCCCAAACATCAAGAGTCGACTTCCCAAACACCAAGAGTCGACTTCCCAAAGAGGGACTCAGACTTGATTTCTTTCATCCTCAAGAAGTCGGCTTCCCAAGCACCGAGAGTCGACTTCCCAAGCACTGAGAGTCTGCTGCCGATGAAGGGTCTCAAGATCATTACCTTCGACCTTAAGCAGTCGGTTGCACCTTGTGTAGAAGTCGACTTCCGCACTGAAAAACTGAATTTTGAAATCGATTTTGGTTCATTTTGAGTTCGGTTATTTTATCACTTAAGCTTATGGGATTTACCAACACATAAAATACCTTGTTACAATGTTCGCACCCCGACCTATCTACCCCGATTCTTGAGTCTTCGACTTTCGCTTTTCGTTGATCATTTTGTCCTTTCATTTTAGCACTTGAATTCCTTTATCGCTTTTCTCTTTTTGTGCTTACATGCTTTCCGAATGATTTTCCCGTTCTTGCTGAAATGCTTAACTCAAAATCACATTAGTACCAAGCATGCTTTAAATGTTTTGTTAATATCAAAATATGATTTATTGTCCGAGAATAAATTTTAAGGCCAACAATCTCCCCCTTTTTGATGTTGACAAAAACATTTCGTGTTTATGTGTAAATGGTGAAGTATCAAGTTATACTCCCCCTCAATGTGTGCATTACATCCTCCCCCTTAGTAAATAGATTTTTGCAATTTCATACACTTGCATAGAGCCACACATAAACATGACTTGCATACACGAAAGCAACTAACTTCTCCTCCTTTGGCAACATAAAAAAAGTCGGGAAGTGTCGGTTGAATAAAGAATTTATCATGCTAATACATCAACATCCAAAGCCATCCCAATTTCTCTATGATTTTTGAAAAAGATTCCTCCGAAAAAGACTTTGTGAAAATATCCACTAATTGGTTTTTAGTGTTAATAAAAATCAATTCAACGTCACCTTTAGCTACATGATCACGTAAGAAATGATGCCTTATTGCAATGTGCTTGGTGCGAGAGTGTTGAATGGGATTTTTAGATATGCAAATGGCACTAGTAATATCACATTTAATAGGTACATGATTGAAAACAAGACCAAAATCAAGTAGTTGTTGCTTAATATAAAGAGTTTGAGTGCAACTACTACCGGCCGCAACATATTCTGCTTCGGCCATAGACAATGCAACGGAATTTTGCTTTTTACTTGACCAAGATACTAGGGAATGTCCTAGAAAATGACATATGTCGCTTGTATTTTTTTGATCCACTTTGCATCCGGCAAAGTTGGCGTCCGAATAGCTAATAAGATTAAGTGTAGTGTCATGTGGATATCAAAGTCCTAAGTTAATCGTACCACTAAAGTAGCGGATCTTTAGGACAAGATTGAAAACGAGCACAGAAGCATACACTAAACATTATATCCGATCTACTAGCGGTTAAGTAAAGCAAACTTCCAATCATGCCTCTATATTTAGTAATGTCTACACATTTACAATTTTCATTTTTGGCTAGCTTAATAAAGGTACTCATAGGAGTTATATCATGTTTGGTTTCCTCCATACCAAATCGCTTTAGCAAATCTTTAGTGTACTTGGATTGGCTAACAAATAAGTCATCCGAGCTTTGTTGATTTGCAACCCTAAGAAAAAATTCAACTCACTCATCATACTCATTTCAAATTCATTTTGCATAATTGTAGAAAATTCTTTGCAAAGAGAGACATTTGTTGATCTAAATATAATGTCATCAACATATATTTGGACAAGTAACAAATTTTTCTTAACGGTTTTTGTAAAAAGATCATTATCAACTTTTCCTTTTGTAAAACCATTTTGAATCAAAAAGTCACTAAGCCTTTCATACCAAGCTCTAGGGGCTTGCTTCAAACCATACAAGGCTTTAGACAATTTGTAAACATGATATGGAAAAAGTTCAATTTCAAAATCGGGTGGTTGCTTTACAAACACTTCTTCATCTATAGTACCATTTAGAAAAATACTTTTGACATCCATTTGATAAAGAATAAAATTTCTAGATGATGCAAATGCAAGAAGCATTCTAATTTTTTTTAATCTAGCTACGGGTGCAAAAGTTTCATCGTAGTTAATGCCTTCCTCTTGATTATATCCTTGAGCTACCAATCTTGCTTTATTTCGAATGATCACTCCATTTTCATCATTTTTGTTTCAGAAAACTCATTTTGTGCCTATTATTGTTTGATTCGTGGGTTGAGGAACTAAATGTAAAATTTGATTGTGTTCAAATTGGTTTAACTCCTCTTGCATGGCCACGATCCAAGAATCATCACATTGAGTTTCGTGGAAGTTCTTGGGCTCGATTTAGGACACAAAAGCCATGTAATTGCATAAGTCTCTAAGTTGAGATCTTGTGCTAACACCTCGTGAAGGATCACCTATGACTTGGTCAAGAGGATAATTGTGTACAATCCTCAAAGATTTATGAATTGAGTTTGTCAAGTCATCATTAGATTGATTCACAACTTCATTCTTTTCCATTTGGCTACTTGATGAGTTGGAGATATTAAGGTTATTTAAATTATCCTCAATCCCTACAACTTCATCATCGTCTAGGTCAACTCTAGGTAATGGTAGTGGTGGTGATTCATCAAAAACAACATGAATAGACTTGACCATGGTTAGAGTCCTTTTGTTAAAGACTCTAAAAGCTCTACTTCTCGAAGAATATCCTAGGAAAATTGTTTCATCCGATTTGGAGTTGAATTTTTCCAAGTTATCCTTATCATTTAGCACAAAACATTTACAACCGAACACCTTGAAATACCCAATATTGGGCTTTCATCCATTCCATAATTCATAAGGTGTTTTTCCCAATTTCATTCGAATAATGACCCTGTTTATAACTTGACAAGAGGTGTTTACCGCTTCCACCCAAAGGCTTCGGGGAAGGTTGTGTTCATTTAATATGGTTCTAGCCATTTCTTGCAATGACCCATTCTTTCTTTCAACCACACCATTTTGTTGAGGGGTTCTAGGAGCCGAGAGATCATGAGATACGCCAAGTTCATCACATAATTTCTCTAAGTCATGATTGTCAAATTCCCTACACCTATCATTTCTAATTTTCTTGATTTTTAAATCTTTTTTATTTTAAATGAGTTTATAAAATTTATCAAGAATGAAGTGAGTTTCATTTTTATGAGCAAGAAAGTACATAGAGTTTTCCGACTAAGCTAGCCGTTCTCTCTGGATAAAAAAAGGTTCATGTGAAGCAGCTCTAATGGTCTAGAAGTGGTAATGTCTTTCTTTCTCTTGAAAGAGGACTTTACTTGATTGCCTACTTGACACGCACTACATACTTTATCTTTTTAAAATTTAGTCTTTGGGAGGCCTTTTACTAAATCATTTTTGGATAAATGATGAATGAGGTCCATACTAGCATGTCCTAAGCATCTATGTCATAACCAACTATTTTCGCTAGATGTGACAAAACATTTAACATCTTGTTCATGCAATTCACATAGCAACATAATATACAAATTTCTGTTTCTTTTAGCATTGAACAATTGATTTCCATCTTTCTCAACTAAGTATGCATTGGTCCTAAAAATAACATCATAGCCATTGTCACACAATTGACTAATGCTAAACAAGTTATGCTTCAAACCATCAACCAAAAACACATTATCTATAGAAAGAGAGGAGGATATACAATTGGCGCCAATTCCAATAATTTTTCCTTTTGAGTTGTCCCAAAAAGTGACATTTCCTCCTTCATAGGATTTTAGATAAATGAATTTTGATTTGTCTCCCGTTATATGCCTTGAGCATCCGCTATCAAGAAATCATTTTTCCTTTGAGGCGGACTTCAAGCATACCTACAAAACAAATTTAAGTAATGTTCATTGGTACCCAATTTATTTTGGGTTCACGAGGGTTAGAGAGAGATGCAATGATTCCTTTTGGAACCCACATCATTTTTGGTACAACATTCTCCTTACTACGTAAGCATGCAATGGTTCCTTTTGGAACTCAAATCATTTTTGTTATCACTTTCTTCTTTCTAAGTAAACATGCATTTGTCTTATGTCCCTTTTTCTTGCAACAATAACATGTAACATGCTTATGATCATTTGAGGATGCATGAGATGATTGTCTTGTAAATGTATGCCTTGATGATTTTCTTTTTTTCAAGATAAGAGCATCTGTGTCAAAAGCATCATACCCTAAACCACTTTTATCAAATTGACTCCTTTGTTTTCCTAGTACAATGCTTAAATTTTCTTTTCCTTTTGTAAATTTTGCTAAGACATTTATTTGATGATCTATAGTCTTTTTCAAGGATACATTCTCCTTTTCTAGCTCAATGCTTTTATCATCCGTTACACTTGAATAAATTATTGAAGAACATGTTGAACTACATGAAGATTTAGCTTTCTTAAGTAAATGTGTTTCCTAGCTAATTTTTCAAATTCATTATGCAATTCTTCAAATGCATCTTGTAATTCATCATAAGAAGAGAGAAGTTCATCATATGATAATTTATCTTTATCTAATGTATGTGAATTTAAATGTACCTCATCTTCATTTGCCATGAAACAAGGGTTTGCCATTTCCTCACCATTTTCTTCCTCATCCGAATCACATGAGTCATAATCATCCCATGTAGCATTCATAGCCATCTTGTTTGGCCATTTCTCGTTCTCCTTTTTGAGCTTGAAGCAATCATTTCAATAGTGCCCTGACTTTTCTTAATTGAAACAAGTTGGAGGCTCCCTCTTGCTAGGCTCGCCTCTTTGCTAGTTCCTCTTTATGAATATACCACCGTTGTCTTTCTTTCTTTGAAGAAAACTTTTGAATTATTGGGTGAACAATGCAATATCCTCATCGACATCTTCTTTACATGGCTCATTTGCTTTATTTTTTATAGAGGCTTGCAACGCCACGCCTTTTCTTGGCTTAGTGTTTTCTTCACAAGATTTTAGGGTAATTTCCCAAGTGAGAAGAGACCCGAAAATCTCATCAAGGCTCATGGTATTGAGGTCATGAGCTTATTTGATTGTCGTCATTTTTGCATCCCATTTGGCCGAAAGGCTTCTAAGAACTTTGCGTGATGCATCAGATCTAGGAATAAATCTACCAAGATGCTTTAATCCATTCAAAATATTAGTAAAAAGAGACATCATAGAATTTACATTTTCATCATCTTTCATGGCAAATAATTCATATTTATGCATGAGTATATCAATCTTGGATTCTCGCACTTGAGAGGTTCCTTCATAGGTACCTTCTAGCTTGTCCCACATTTATTTAGCCGTTGAACAAGTAGATACACGATTAAATTCATTTGGACTCAATGCACAATTTAAATTGACTTTGGCTTTAGCATTGTAGGACATAAGCTTACGGTCATTATTATCCCACTCATTGGGTAATTTGGGAACGATTTTTCCATCAACAACTTTGGTTAAAACAAAAGGATCTTCAATGACGACTTGCCAAATTTGGTAGTCAATAGCTTGAAGAAAATACATCATTCTAGTCTTCCAATAGCTATAATTTGATCCATCAAACCATGGGGGCCTATTATTAGATTGTCCTTCTACATGACTGACTAAATTTGAGGCCATGATCGTTTTCTAAGACGGTTAAGTCTAAAATTAATAGAGATTAGGCTTTGATACCAATTGTTAGTCACTAATTAACCCTAGAAGGGGTGAATAAGGTGTTCAAAAATATTTCTAACTCTTTTCGAAAATAGAACAAGCTATAACAATTATTCAATTATTTCAATAGTCAAGTAAAAAATTCAATTCAATTGATCAAATAAATTATCACAAGACTAATTATAGCATACAAGATATTGAGGTAAATATAGCATGCAAAATAATGAAGTAAAGAGATAAAGATAGAGAGATTGACACCGCAAGTTTTTGAGGTTCGATAACTCCTACTCCTCGGCTCAAGAGCCCCTTCTTGAGACTTTTCCCGATCCTTTCACTATAGCTCTTCTTTCACAGGTGGAATAGCAAACCTTTACACACGAGCTAATGAGGCCGTCACACAAGCAAGAGGACAAACCCTTCTTGAAGATCAATGAGTTTCACTCACTCAAAGATCACAATCTTTTTATAAAATAAGGAATCACTCAAGAACAAAAACACTCAAAAACCATAAGGTTTTTATGGAAGATGAATCAATATAAACTCAAGTGTTCTTTAGTGATGTTTTAAGGACTCTAGATGTATATTCTCAAAAGATGAAATCAATGAATGAGTTTTTAGATAATAGAAATCAAAACTAGAGTTGAAAGCTTCAAGAGATTTGAGTGAAAATCAAGCTTTTTGCTTCTTGCCTTCAATGGCTTTTTGAGAGAGTGTTAGAGAAAAGAAGATGAAGACTTTTGTATTTTTTTCTCTCACAAGAACCACACCCTTTAACTCCCACATCTCATTCTATATATATGAAACACACTAGGGTTTGGAGAGTGGATCTCACTCTTGAAGAGGAGACAAGAGCTGTTTGAAAAATAAGGAAAAAAAGACATCAAGTGATAGGCAAAAAATGTTTGAATTAGCCATTTGACTACTTCAAGAGTCGGTTTCCCAAACACCAAGAGTCGACTTACCAAGCATTAAGAGTCGACTTCCCGAACACCAAGAGTCAACTTCCCAAAGAAGGACTCAGAATTGATTTCTTTAGTCCTCAAGAAATCGGTTTCCCAAACACCGAGAGTCAACTTCCCAAGTACCGAGAGTCGACTTCCCAAGCACCGAGAGTCTACTGCCGATGGAGGGTCTCAAGCTCATTACCATCAACCTTAAGCAGTCGGCGGCACCTTGTGTAGAAGTCGACTTCCGCACTGAAAAACTGAATTTTGAAATCGATTTTGGTTCGTTTTGAGTTCGATTATTTTATCACTTGAGCTTATAAGATTTACCAACAGATAAAATACCTTGTTACAATGTTCGCACCCCGACTTATCTACCCCGATTCTTGAGTCTTCGACTTTCGCTTTTCGTTGATCATTTTGTCGTTTCATTTTTGCACTTGAATTCCTTTATCGATTTTCTCTTTTTGTGCTTACATGCTTTCCGAATGATTTTCCCGTTCTTGCTGAAACGCTTAACTCAAAATCACATTAGTACCAAACACTCTTTAAATTTTTTGTTAATATTAAAATAGAATTTATTGTCCAAGAATAAATTTTAATGCCAACAGTAGGGTATAATTGGTTTGATTTAAACATATAGAATGTATGTTAGGATTTTTGTTGAAATGTGTTACGTTATGTGTAGACGGATATTAGAAAATGCAGGGTTAGGTATTTTAATAAGCAATTCCATAATCAATTGAAATTACTCTATAGTAAAAGTAAAGTACAAAATAAATTTCAGTCATGGTACCATAATGACTTTCTCTATTTTATTATGATTTGTATTATGTAATTATATCAGTCATTTAATATACCATCCACAAATTTAGCTAGGAGTTTTTACATTAATTAACCTGGTTGTTTAAGGTCACTTGCAATGCGATGGTGGTGGTTGTAGTTGTGGTGGTAGTGGTGGTGGTGGTGGTGGTGGTGGTTGTGGAGGAGGAAATGGATTGTGATTCTTATTTACAAAAGTGATGGATTTCGTTACAAATTACTGTGCTTATTAATACAAATAAATATTTTCTCTCTCTAATATGAACACGATGGCGTGGTAGTGTTGGATGAGGAAACAAACATAGGAGAAAAATATTGAAGAATGTGATGGAATTAAAAAATATGATTCTTATTACAAACAAATGGGATTTGACTTTGTGGGCCAAGGTCAACACAAGTTATATAGACGGATATAGAACTTAACTGTTCTTGTCTTCTATTCTCTAGTATATGTCATAGTAGTAGGCAATACATATCAGTAGCAATCCTAATATACATTCGATATTTTCAAGTCCAAAGAGATACAACCCTACAATATATATTTGGGCCAAACCGCTCCCATTTGGGCCAAATATATAACCCTATCTTATACACTCAGCAAATATCATGAATTATCAATAATGGAATATGAGAACTGATTTAAGTTTGTGGGCCAAGGGTCAACACAAGTTACCTAGACGGATATAGAACTGTGCCATGTATCTTCTAATATATGTCATAGCAATAAGCATTACATTTCAGTACCAATCCTAATAGATATTCGATATTTTCATAGGGGGATTTGTTGATCAATTCTAAAACCATATGGATAATATCCCTTTATCAGTAATTTGTTATATATTTATACTAATGCGTATTTAATACCAACTTATTTAAAAATTAAAAAATATATAAAAATAAAAGAGGGTTGTTAAAAGTTAGTGTCCTTTTCTACTTATTATTAATTCATATTATTAGAAAAATAAAAAAAGTATAATAACAAAAATAAATGTCTTCACAAAGAAAAAAAACAACGATTAAAAGTTTGTGTCTTTTTGTGTAATAATACAATAATTCATTAATATTCATGACTCATTCAGCTGGTTAAGGGTAAGTTAGTAATTTAATCATTCTGACCATGTATGCTATACTATATGCTCTAAGCTGATGTAATCATGACTCGTACAAAGTTTTCGTATGACCGTAACATTTAATTTGGTTTGTTTATTTCAATTGACTTCAGTGAAGGTTTAATAATTTTATGCTGAAAAATGTGGTAAAAGTACAAAGTTGTCATATTACCTAAAAATTCGGCATATAGGGGATGACCTAGCATTGGAAGCGGTATGACCCAAATTTAAGTTTTAAGGTATAATTTGTTGGATTTTAAATATAGAATGTATATTAGGATTTCAGTTGCAATGTGTTACATTATGTGTAGACATATATTATAAATTGCAGGTTAGGTTTTTTAATCAGCAATTCCATAATCCTTTTGAATTACCTATAGATAGTAGAAGTAAAGTACAAAATAAATATTAGTCATGGTACCATAATGACTTTCACTATCTTATTATGATTTGTAATAATTTGTTTGTACTTATGAAGGACCACTTGGCCCAACGGTATAACCAAACATATCAATAAGGAATGTGAGGGGATCGAGTCACCTTGGAGACAAAATAGGTGTGTGTGTGAAAAAAAAATGGCTAAATAATATTTTATATTACTGATATGATGGACACATTTAGAGTGAATTAAAAATTATGATTTTATAATAGTACATAAATAAATATAGATATATAGAAATAAATGTTAAAAAATAAATAACTATACATTTTTTTTATTTGAAATACATAAATAATGATTGAAAAATTCTAAAAAATACATAAATAATGTATATCAGTCTATGTTACAGGGGTGTGTTCAATAGTTAACCATTTAATTAATATCAAATCACAAATACATAATATCTATAATGATTCCAGTGGAACTAGTATAGTATAATGCATAATTGTGATAACATGTGGGATATAATAAATTTATTCTAACATACAAAATACTTGTATACGTAATGAACTTAATTTCACTAGTTTGAGTTGGAGATTTACTCAATTGAACTTAATTTCACTCAATTTCACTACTTGGAGTTGGGGATTTTATCAATTTCACTCAATTGAATTCAATTAAACTATTTTGAATTAGGGGATTTACTCAATTAAAGTAAATTTCATTAATTTAAAATATGAATTTTATCAATTTCATTCAATTGAAGTCAAATTAGCTACTTTAAGTTGTGGATTTACTCAATTGAACTTAATTTAAAAAATGTTGGGGATTTTTTTTTATTATCAATTTAACTCAATTGAATTCAATTAAACTACTTTGAATTGGGGGATTTACTCAATTTCACTCAATTGAAGTTAATTTCACTACTTTGAATTGAAGGTTTTATCAATTAAACTCAATTTCATTACTTTAAATTAAGGATTTACTCACCCTCCGGACCATCTATGCTAAACAACTATATTGAACTTAATTTCATTACTTTAAGTTAGGGATTTTATCAGTTTTACTCAATTGAAACTACTTTAAATTGGGGAATTTACTCAATTTCACTCAATTAAAGTCAATTTCACTAATATAAATTGGGGATTTTATCAGTTTATTTTAATTGAAGTCAATTTAACTACTTTGAGTTGGGTATTTACTCAATTGAACTTAATTTTACTCAATTTCACTACTTTGAGTTAGAAATTTTATCAATTTTACTTAATTGAATTTAATTAAACTACTTTGAATTGGGGGATTTACTAAATTTCACTACTTTGAATTGAGAATTTACTCAATTGAACTTAATTTCACTACTTTGAGTTCGGGATTTCATCAATTTCACTCAATTGAATTCAATTAAACTACTTTGAAATAGGGGATTTACTCAATTTCACTACTTTGAATTGGTGATTTACTTAATTGAACTTAATTTCACTACTTTGAGTTCGGGATTTCATCAATTTCATTCAATTGAATTCAATTAAAATACTTTGAAATGAGGGATTCACTCAATTGAAGTCAATTTCACTATTTTGAATTGGGGGTTTTATTAATTGAACTCAATTTCACTACTTTGAATTAAGGTTTTACTCAATTGAATTTAAATTCAATTCATTTTCACTATTTTGAATTGATGATTTTATCAATTTCACTACATTGAATTGAGGATTTACTCAATTGAACTTAATTTCACTCAACTTCACCAATTTGAATTTGGGATTTACTCAATTTTACTAAATTGAAGTCAATTTCATTATTTTGAATTGGGGATTTACAACAATTTATATATTTAAAATAAATATTTTCAAAATAAAAATAATTAACAATTTATTTTCTAATTTTATTGATCTATCAACATACAACTATATTATTTATATATATTTATTTACACACAAAAACCAAACTAATTCTAAAAATCTTAAACTAACACACAAAAGCCTTCATATTATATTTCTACATTTATATATACTATGCAATGTATGAATGTATTTCCTCATTTTAGTTAATATTGGTTTATATTTCAATCCGCAAAACCGATCCGAACCAATCCAGTTCACCGCAGTCCTATTGGATTGGTTTCGTTAGACAAATGGATTGGATTGGATTGATTCCGGAAATTGAGAATCCGGTAGTAGTGGATCGGATCCAAAATATCCTCAATCTAGTCCGATCCGATCCGTGTCCACCCCTAGAATTAGGCCATGTTCCTCCCCTTTATTTAAAGGTTTGGGAGCGCTTTTTATTTCGTAAAATAATTAATTTTATTATTTATTATATTTATTATGAGTAATCAAAACTATAATTATTGATATAAGATACACAAATAAAAAAGACAAACTTTGAACATAATTAAAAATATATTATTATCATTTATTATTATTGAATATTTATTTTTTCAATTTTGCTTATTAAATTTTCATATACTAGGTTTCTGTCATTTTTTTTTCTAAGAGTACTTATCAAATAATTTTTGAAGTGTATATTACACCTATAACTCACGTTTCAAATATGATATCACGGCCTAATATAACATATGACAAACACAAATTATAATTGACATCACACCTTAGTCGTGACATGTATCCATATTTTGTAATAATAAATAATTATATCTTTAGAATAACATCCAAACTTAAACATTAAAATATCAAATCACAGATTTTTGTTTTCCCTCTTTCATTTAAAGAATGAGGTGCTCATCACAAAGAAAATATTAATACAATATTTCAAAATTGTGATTAAAAAATAAATTAGCTCATCCATCCATGTGCTTCTTTTCTAAATATATGAAGTTGAAACTTGAATATAGTATGACCAAGAGAGGCTTAACCAGGTTAGCTACCCAAATTTACAAATTAACTCGTCTTCAAAAGAGGCCTAACCAAGTCAACTCTTCTAATTTACAAATTAACTTGTCTTCAAGAAAAAATCTTCTCAACACTTCAAGAGGCGATGCAATTCTAAGTCGTAAGCTATTCCTGTAATCAAGCACAAAAGATCATTAGTTAACAAATATCCAATGGCGAGTCTCGAAGTTCAAATGACCACAAGACTGCATATGAGGATGCAAGGGAAAAATACAGAAGAAAAGAAAAACAAAGAATATAAAGAATCTGTAAACACGTCTAGCTTTTGGTTGGGTCAGGAATACCAATACATCAGTTGGTTTCCTATTTCAAGCTTGTCAGCATTGGGTGGGTTTAGCCCCCATAAAATCCAATAATATAGTTGCTAAACCAAAGCCAAAACACAAGCTACATAAATAAAATTATTTGAGTCTATAAAAATCAAAGTTAAAGAAGAAAAATTAAGTAACTAAGTCAACCAACCCCAGCTAGGCCAGTCTTGTCAAGTTATATGTACATCATGTAACGTCCGGTATTTTTTCGTACTAATTAAAATTTTGAAGTGTTAATTAAAAATTTTAATTAATGATTAAATACATATGTGATTATGTGTTTAATGTGATTTTGTGCTTTATGTGTTTGTGTTTTAGCATGACTTACATGTTGTATATAATATAAAAAATTGTAAGTTGCATGTTATATTTTCATTTTGAGAATAATGAAAATTATTGAAAACGATTTCGGGAACGAAATAACCAAATGATAAATGAGTAATTTCACATTTTGAGCACTTAGTGAAAAGTGTAGAGATTTTGGCTAAGTGTTAGGGCATGAGTGACATGTTAGTAATTAAAGAGGATGACAAGGGGTAGAAGGGTATTTAAGAGTTTTGGTGACACTCTTGTGATTAACCCTAAGTTGGGAAAATATTGATCATTTTACTATTTTGGAGTGGTGTCTCATTTCTAGCCCTTGATCTTCTTCTCTCATTTTTGTTCACAACCCTTGGATCATAAGGCCTTATTTGGATGACACACAAATGCATAAATGCATTAATCTTGTCTTGGTCTTTCATTTGCAAGACTCTTTGTCCACCCTTGGATCTTTCTCACTTTCTCCCAACTTCATTTTGGATCCTTGGATCATGAGGTGAGTTAGTGAAAATTCTCTACATGTTATATGTGGGATTGTGTTGTCAAATGGTGAGCCTTTAGATCAACCTCTTTTTATCCCAACTTCAATATCAACCATTGGATTAAAACACTCATTTATGAGTTATACATATACACAATTATGTATTGATTATTGTCTTCTAAAGTGCAAGATATTTCTCTCATTCACCAAAAACCTTTCTCTATCTCTCATACGTTTTCTCTCTAGTTTTCCCTCACTTCACTCTTTCTTCTTCAAGTTATGTAATTTTATCTTACTTTTGATGGGAATTTGAAGGAGGTTTGTACATGAAAGTTGATATTGGTATTCTAAGATTCCTTTTGAGCCAAAGCTTGGTAAGTGATTTTTCCTCCTTTGGAAGTTCTAGTTTCAAACTCTAACTTCTATTCTTGAATTCTTGTCTTCAAATTTTGATTATGGGGTTGTCTTATCTATAACTCTTGCTTAAGATTTTATTTAAAGCTTAGCTACCGGGTAAATTGAACTTATTGTTGGGTAAGCCCTTTTCTCCTCTTTTGCCTTTATTTGGCAAGAACTCTAGCTTTCACCTATTAGAATTCCTTTGTCCAATCTTGTGGTTGGAATTGCTCTTGTTGATAAAGAACTTGTTGAAAAGCACCATTAAAATTAGATTTCTCTACTTGTTATTCATGGTAGCTTTGGAGGATGTTGGGTTGATTTGACTTCACTTTTGGAAGCCTTTACTCGTTCTTTGTGGTCTTGCTTGGACTCTCTTATTTACTCTTGAACTAGCTTGCTTGGAATTGAGGTAAGGGAAAAACGAATTGTTAATGTCTTTGTACGAGGGTGTGTGCGTCTATGTGTATATATGCGAGTTGGTCTTGATAAATTAGACGATGATTTAGGGTCTTGAAGGCATGAACTTGTGATATAAATGCTTGTAGTGTTTTATGACTTATAAATGTGAATTGTAAGCATTGTTATAGATTGAGTACAATATGTTGCATAAAGTAACAAGCATGTATTGTGATGGCATGTGGTTGCAATTGTGAACCTTAATGCATTTTGAGTATACCATGTAGTGTCAAAACATGGGTATTGGTTTCTACGGTTTGCATAAATTACGTCGGAGTTGTCTTGTGTTTGGATTGTCATAACAACTGGCCAGGGGGTGCTTCTTGCTCCTACAAAACTAATCTTCCGAGAAATGAAAACGATAGCGGAAGGACTTGTCCAAATCCTATGTGCACGACTGCGTCGTGTTTGACGTCTTACTTGTTAAAAGTGTAAGTGTCAAAAACACTTGGGAAGAACGGTATGATAAATTTACCTTCCCTTATGAGAATAAAGTGAAGTGTTAGAGAATGATCCCATTGACCCTTAGAGCAGGGTGTGTTTTTGTGTGCGTATCATGGGTGTGTCGGTCGCATAGCATCTTAACTATTATACATATGTGATTGTGGTTTTGATGATGAAAGCATGCTATAATTGTGAATATTTATGTTGTGAGCATGTTGGGAAACTTATTTGTTGGGTTCGATGGGGTTTCGGATTGGCGTGAGAGCCATGTGGAACAAGAGACCGACCTAGGGTTAGTGGCATGAACCCTGGTTGGGTTGAACCACTCGGACTACTGAGATTGAGGTAATGACACTTCCTCTACTGGGCTAGTGAGCTCACCCCACGCCTTATATATTTTTCAGGTGATGATTCCGTTGGGAGAGTTCCGTAGTATCTCCGTGGACGTGTGGCATTATGTCCGCCCTTTTGTGCATGGGTGGTGGACCATACTTGAATTTTATTGGGCATTAAGTTGATAGATATGTATCAATGTGTTCCTTTGTCCATGTAAATCAAACGTGTAAAACTACTTTATTTTAATCCGGCTAGCATGTTAGTCGATGTCTTATTATCGATATACATCCCTTGGAGCGCTATGCGCGGAGATTATATTCTTTTGGGGCACTTCGGTGCCGAATTGTGGAAATATGTATTTTGAACAAACTATAACATATTTCGCCTTAGAGCGCTATAATGACAATATTGAATCCTTTTATTTGGAGTGGTGAATGTAAAATGGATTATTTGCCATGAAATATGATTATTAGGTGTTTGGCCGAAAATGACGTTTTTCTAGGTTTTCAAACCAATCTTTTTCGTTTTGGATGGAAAAACCCGTTTTTGCCTACCCCCGTAAACCCGACTAAAACTTTGTGTTTTGAAATGATTTGAAGTTGTTTGAAAAGAATTTGAGATTTTAAAGTTGGTGGTCTACAAAAAACGGAGACTGGGGGCAAGACGGATATCTTTTACGGAAATTCAAGTAAGAGATTTTGACAAAAATAATTGTTTCCCTCTAGTTTTGAGTTTCGGGAATATTATTAGCATCCTAAAAGTTCCCTAATAGTTTTGAGGTTATTCCCCATTCTTCCACTTTTTCAAACCCTTGTAGTCGATTGAGCCTTCAAAATTCCATTTCCGCACAATTTTTCCTTGGCTTTAACCTTGTTTAGTCGACTACCAATTCCATTCAGTCGACTAAAGGCCTCCTTGTAGTCGAATCAAGGTTTCTTTTAGTCGACTACAACTCTTGCACTTTTAGACCATTGTTTAGTATTTCGGTCATATCTCGAGCTACGGGTGTTGGATGGACGTGTTCTTTAGCTTTTTAGGAAGCGGATTTCAAGATCTTGTGTTTAGGATTTTGAATCGCTTCATTTGAGTCAATGTTGAGTACGTAATGGTCATTTGAAGTTGATGGTAGATTTTGGACCTTAAACGTAGAAATGTCGATTTTCAAAATATTGTAGTTTCCACCTCACACTTTCGAATTTGGTTATGTTTGTTCTTATGACTTGTGATAGGTCCAAACTTTGTAGTTGTAGTTGAAAATTACTATTTTACCCTTGAAATGACATTTTACCCTTGGTTGATCATAGGGTGTCCCAACGTTTCGGTTAAGGTATCGATTGTTTCGGTTTACCTTCTTTTCGATCCCGTGTGATCTTTTTGACATCTTTATGATGTTATATATCTATTTTACCCTTGTACGGGTATTTAGCGACTTAAATGGATTTTATTTTATTTTTGGGTAAATACCACTGACACCCTGTAACGTCTGTTATTTTTGCGTGTTAATTTAAATTTTTTATTTAAACAATTAAGTGCTTATGTGCTTATGTGTTTAATTTTTTTAGCATGCATTACATGTTGTACGTGTTATAAAAATTGTACGTAGCATGTTGTATTTTCATTTTGAAATTAATGAAAATTATTGGAAACGATTTCGGGAAAGAAATGACCGAGGGGTAAATGAGTAATTTCACATTTGGAACACTTAGTGGAAAGTGTAGAGATTTTGGTAAGAATTAGGGCATGAGTGGCATTTTGGTAATTAGAGAGGATGACAAGGGGTAAAAGGGTATTTAAGGGTCTTGATGGCACTCTTGTAATTAACCCCAACTTTGGATGAATTTGGTCATTTCCACCTTTCATGTGTTGTCTCATTCCTAACCCTTGATCTCATTCTCCCATCTTTGTTTTAGACCCTTGGATCATAAGGCCTTGTTTGGTTGGCACTTAAATGGAATAATCCATTATTGTTGGTCATCCACTTGGCAAGACTTTTTCTCAACCATTGGATGGTTATTTGATTTCCATCTTTTTTCTAAGCCCTTGGATGATAAGGCCTTGTTTGGCAAAATAATGAGTTTTGTGATTTGTGTAATAAGTCTTTCACTTGGCAAGACTTATTCCTAGCCCTTGGATTCATTTCTTTTTCCCCCATATTCATTTTGAACCCTTGGATGGTGAGAAGAGTGAGTGGAGAATCTCTACACTTATGAGTTTCTCTCATTTGCAAGACTTCATCTCTTCATCTCTATTTCCTTCATAAGTTTCCTCTCTTTCTCTCTCATTCCATCCTTGCTTGGTGTGGTCTAGAGTGGTGTTCTTGAGCTATTTTGGTAAGTTTCTCTCCTACTCTAGGGTTTTGTTCACAAGAACCCTAGCTTCCAAGTTCATGAATTCTTTTGTGTTAGTATTGATTTTACTCTTCCTTTTTATTCATGTTTATGGAAGGTTGAGTTCCTTTTCCAACTACCAAGTGAGTTCCAATTATGGTAGCTTGTGACTTCGTCTTGTGAAGAAGCTATAGGTGAGTTCATAGTCTCTTGATCTCTTGAATTCATTTTTTTCATGAAACCCTAATTTAGTACTCATTAGGGTTAGACTTGATTCTTGTGGTTGGAGCCACAAGGATGATTTTTGGTCATTTGTGATGCCATAAGTAAATCTTGTTGTTTGTGTGGTATGTTGATAGTTGGAAGCTAATATATTGAGCCTTTGGAGGAATAGCTTGAGTTAGACCTCTTTGGGGCATCCTTGAAATAGCTTGCTTGGAATTGAGGTAGGGGAAAAACGATTTGTGTTTGTCTTTGTATGAGGGTGTGTGCGTCTATGTGTATATATGTCGTATATATATATGCAAGTTGGTCTTGATAGTTTAGACTATGAATTAGGCCTTGAGAACATGAATTGTGATATAAATTATGTTGTGATTATTGCTTAACAAATGTTAAATTGTGAGCCTTGTGGGAAATTGAACACAATATAATGTTATTTGATAGAAGCATGTATTGTGATGGCATATGGTTATGATAAGAACCTTTATGCATTTTGGGGTACACCATGTAATGTCAAAAGCATGGGTGTAGGGTTAATACGGATTATGTATTCGTATGTGTATAAATAGTCTTGTGTCGAATCGTCGCAACAACTGGCCAGGGGGTGTTCCCATCCTACGGAATATTGAGCCGTGAATGGGGTATAGGGTGAGCCGTCTCATTCTCAAAGTCGCGGGTCGTCTCGTGCATTCGTTATACGAATCTTTAGGCACGGGTCGTCTCGTGCCAACCGCTTTCATTGTTGAAAGTGAAATGTCAAAACACTTGGGAAGAATCGGTGCGGTACTCTTTCTCGTTATAAATGAGTAGGGTATAAATTCGTTAACCTATATTGGGCAAGCGCATATTATGGGGTGTGTTGAGTTATATTGTACCTGAACTATCCCATATGTGTGATTATGATATTGTTTTTGAAGCATGCTATAATTGTGGTAAATTATATTATGAGCATGTTGGGGAAAAACTTACTTGTTGGGTTCGATGGGGTTCCGGATTGGTATGAGAGCCATGTGGAACAAGAGACCGACCTAGGGTTAGTGACATGAACCTTGGTTGGGTTGAACCACTCGGACTACCGAGATGGAGGCAATGACGCTTCCTCTACTGGGCTAGTGAGCTCACCCCACGCCTTATATATTTTTCAGGTGATGATCCCGTTGGGAGGGTTCCGTAGTTTCTTCGTGGATGTGTGGATGTATGTCCGCCCTTTTGTGCATGGGAGGCGGACCACACTTTTATTTTGTTGGGCATTAGGTCGATAAATATGTTCATTTTTCACATGTAAAACCAACTTGTAAAACTACTTAATTTTTGTCCTGCTAGCATGTTAGCCGAGGTTTTATTATCGATGTTTATCCCTTGGAGCGCTATGCGCGGGGATTTTATTATTTTTGTGCACTTCGGTGCCGGAAATGTAAGACTAGTTCGTGTTATGAAAATTATGTCATATTTTGCCTTGGTGCGGCGTAATCATTAAATGTATAAATTATTTTATCTTGAGTGTGATGTGAATAATAGTTATAGAATGTGGTTATTAGGTGTCCAGCCGAAAACGGCGTTTTTCTAAGCTTTCAAACAAACCATTTCGTTTTGAACGAAAAAATCCGTTTTCGCCTACCCCCGTAACCCCGGTAAAATTTCCCTATTTTTAGAAATGGATTTAATTAAATTCATTATCTTAGAGATTTTAAACTTTAGAAACCGGCGGTAGTTAAAAACGGAGACCGGGGGCAAGACGGAAGATTTTATGAAAACTTACAAAAAATCATTTTTGCTAAGTTTACATTTTTCGCGTTTCCCGAGGTCTCGGAAACTATTTTTTGGTTCCGCCAAGGAAAAACTCACTTTTTCAATATTTATGATTTTTCGGGACCGACGGCGCGAAAAACAAAACCATATCGCAAAATCTCGCGTTTTTGCATTTATAAACTTTAAGCAAATGCTGAATAAACCAGTGGCTGATGGGTTCTATACTTAGAATTTTTTTTCAGTTTTCAGATTTTCCAAAAAAAACTCATTTTTATGGCTTTGGGCATGCCAGCCCGCAGCAGGCCGCGCATGGCTGCTGTGCGCGCGCGGTGCGCTGCAGCACGCAGCGCTGTACGCGGCATGGCATGCCATGGCCTGCTACAGCGGCATGAAATGTCCGATGTTCGAAAACTCGTATTTTTCTCCTCGCACGTCGGAATGGACCCCCGTTTGTTTCTATGGGTCGTCCTATGTCCAAATTTTCTAGATAAAATTTGAAATGATCAGTTTGGACCTGAAATGACTATTTTACCCTTGGTGAAACAGGGGTACCTCAACTTTAGTTTTAGGTCGGTGTTGTCTGATGCCACTTTTGAAAATTCATATCTCCTTCCTCGTGGCTTCAAATTAGGTCCCGTTTGTTCGTATTGCTAGTTTTAGGTACAAGTTTTGTAGTTGTAGTTGGAAATTATTATTTTACCCCTGATTTGACCATTTTACCCTTGGGTGAACATGGTGGGTCAGAATGATTCGATCAAGGTACCGAGCTTTTCGGTTTGCCTCCTTTTCGATCCCGTGTGATCTTTTTGACATCTTTGAGATATTTTATGTCTATTTTACCCTTGTATGGGTATTTGATGACTGAAATGGATTTTATGTCATTTTTATTTCTTCCGCATTCACTCCCTTAGCTCTTAGGCTTGGGTTTTGGAGTCCTAGGAAATTAGGGGCGTGACACACCCCCTCAAAGATACCCTAATCCCACATAGACCCCTCGATATTCACTATTCCCACTCAGACCCCCTCAAAATTGAATTTTGTCCCACAAAGACCCCCTCCGTCTCCACCCCGTTAAACTGTGTCGTTAACCAACCTGTGAATTGTCTATTTTGCCTTCAAAATGATATAAAATGACCTGCATATCCTTCTTCTTCTTCTTCAATTTGGGCATCCCAAAACCCTAACCCTAATTTATATACATAGAGAGATTGGAAGTGGGAAATTGGGAGAGAGATTGAAGATGGGGATTGTATATATTGCATACCCATATATATACATGCTGCTATATATACCCGTATATATATATATATATATATATATATATATATATATATATATATATATATATATAGCTGCTATACCCGTATATATATATATAGATATTGCTATATATATGTATAAATCTATATATATATGTGTGTATATATATATGTATAGATCTATATATATGTGTGTGTGTGTGTATAGATATATATATGTGTGTGTGGCAGTGGTGTGTGTGTGTGTGTGTGTGTGAGTGTGTGAGAGAGAGAGAGAAAGAGAGAGAAAGAGAGAGAGAAAATTTAAATGTTTTTTTAATTTTATATTTATTTTCGAATTTAGTATTTTTTAAAAAATTTAATATATATATATATATATTGAATTTTATATTTATTTTCAAATTTTATAATTTTTTATGTTTTTTTTGAATTTAATAATTATTTTCAAAATTTAATATATATTATTTGAATTTTATATGGTTTTTTTTAATTTTATATATTGTCTTGAATTTAATATGTTTTTTTTAAAAAAATCAAATTTTATATATATATTTTATTTTATATTTATTTTCGATTTTGTAATTTTTTTCAAAATTTAATATATATTTTTGAATTTCAAAAAATTTATGTTTTTTGCGATTTTTATATTTATTTTCGAAATTTAATATGTTTTTTTGAAAAAAAATTATTTCAAAATTTATATATATTTTTAATATTATATTTATTTTCGAATTTATAATATTTTTCAAATTTTAAAATATATTGTTTCGAATTTTATATATATTTTGAAAATTTAATACAATTTTTATTGAATTTTAAATATTTCTTTCAAATTTTATATATTATTTTTGAACTTTATAATTTAGGTATATTTTTTGAAATTTAAATATTTTTTTGAATCTATATATTTTTCCCCTTTTTATATGTTTTTTCTAAATTTTTATATATTTTCATATTTTAATATAATTTTTCAAAATTTTATATATTTTTTGAATTTTATATTGTTTTTGCATTTTCAGATTTTATATAATATTTTTTGAATTTTAAATATTCCTTTCAAATTTTATATATTATTTTTGAATTTTATAATTTATATATTTTTTCTAATATATATATATATTTTTTCGTGATATATATTTTCATAATATATATATATATATATATTTTATATATATATTGGCATATGGGTAATTTTATATTTTATATATTACCCTAATGTAATAAATGAAACTTCAGGGGGTGCTACTGCAATTGACTCTTTTTTTAAATATATATCGAATGGCAAATTAGTAATTTCATAATAAAACGCGAGTAAACCTAACGGCCGTCTGTCAAAGGGGGTTTGTGTGGGAATACTCAATATCGAGGGGGTCCGTGTGGGATTAGGATCTCTTTGAGGGGGTGTCGGTGAGAATAATCCTTTATTTTTTATTACTTCTGCATTCACTCCCTTTGCTCTTAGGCTCGAATTTTGGAGTCCTACGAAATTTGGGGCATGACACCTCCCTTCGTCTTAAACTAAGATTCTGACCTTGTGATCAAGATGGGGCTAAGGCTAATAGCCTGAAATGCAAAGCCACGTACAACTAGTTTGAAGCCTCTACTAACTAGCCTGTACAAATTTATTTTACAAAATTAAAACAAATGAGGAAGAATTCTTTCAACCATATTGCCATAATATAATTTTTGCTCATGACAGATAACTAAACAAGAACATATATCACAAAGTCCAAGCAGCCAGGCTAGTTTTACAATAAAACACTATTTCTTACTTTTATTTCTAATTATCTTCTTTATGAGAACCTGAAGTATGGATAGTTCTCAAAGAGTGAGATTTTTCTATTGAGCAATGTCAAAATGGGGAGTTTAATGAGCTCAAAATCAATAGCAATATCAAAATAGGGAGTTTAATGAGCTCAAAATCAATAGCAATATCAAAATGGGGAGTTTAACGGACCTATGTGATTGGTAGGCTGAAGAAGGCCGTGAAATGGGCTTCGCTTTAAAGGCCCGCCCTAGGCGAGATCAAATGTAAGTCCCTTTAAATGTAGGACTTTACGAACTTAAAAATTATAATTGTAAAACAAATTATTAAAAAAACATAATAATTATATTAATATTAAATTTTTTGAAAGTAACCTCCATCTTGGTGTTGATAAATGTCTTTTCTCCATGGCATGACTCCAAGCCCTTTATGCCGTATAAAGTACGAAGGAACCTACATGGTGTCCAAAGAACTTTAGGTTGCGTTTGGTAACGATTTGGTGCGGTGTTAGTTTTTGGTTTTGATTTGGGTTGGGTTGGATTTGGTTTGGTGTGGTTTTATTTTGGTTTCAAACCATGTGTTGGTGCAGATGGTTTTAGTATAAGAAAAAGTGATGCTGAAAAACCAAACCATGTTTGGTAGAGTTGGTATGGGTTAAAATATATTAATATTAATATTAAAATTAAAATATATTAATATACTAATATATTAATATTAAAATTTATAATATTAAAATATTTTTATTATATTAAAATATATTATATTTTTATTATATTAAAATATATTAATATATTTTTATTATATTAATATATTAATATTAACATATTTTAATTTTAATATTAATATTAATATATTAATATAATAACATTTTAATATTAAAATTTATAAATTTTAATATTAATATTAATATAAATTTTAATATTAATATATATATATTTATTATTAAAATTTATAATATTAAAATATAAATATTATATTCGATGCTATAGTGATTCGGGTTGCTACAGTGGAGTGTTATAGTGGTTTTGTCACGCCCCAAATTCCTAGAACTCAGAAAAACCGAGCCTAAGAACTAAGGGAGTGAACGAAAGTGAAAGAAATGAGAACCAATGACATTCAGTCATCAACACCCACAAAAGGGTTGCAATGAATGCTCAGATACCATGCCAAAAAGAATACTATAACTCAATAGTATCCTCAGATACCAACAGACACGCTCCTAAATCCCTAAGACTCCCAAACTGGGGCATCCAACGAATCCAGGATGTGATCCCTAACATGAATGACCAACTAAGACATCATTAACCATGAAAACATATTGGTTAATGATAGAAATGGTAGTCTACACTATTCTCACCAACATATACTAAGTACACAACACCTGAGTCAAACCTCATAAATCATCAATTACTCACAACACATATCAGAAGATCCAACAGAGGAGATCACACTCACCTCTAATATCCACAGGAAACAAAATCCACCACTAGTACCAAGGAAGACTCAAATCCCACACCCCGATAACACATAAAGGAAAACACCCACGTCCTTGCGTACTAACACAACCATCATCAATATATATATATATATATACACTATATATATACATATAACAAACCTCATTGCATTCCTAGAGAAAGTCTACCTCTCAAGTGTTGGGTCACCTCAATCATATCATCACATAAACACCTCAATTGCTATCTCCAACAATGTCAATAAATCACCAACACTCTCACTAAGGATAAGAAAAACTACGTAAGAGTCAAGAACCCAAGCAAGGGAAAAGAAGTCCCAATGTCAACCAAAAGATAACCGAGACAACAACGTCAAGGTTAAGAACACCACAAGTGAACATGGAAAGAATGCCAAAAGTGAACAAGGAAAGAACACCAAAAGTGAACAAGGAAACCAAAAGCGAATGGCCGAGAGTGAAAGTTATAAAAAGATGAATCCCAAGGATTCAATAGTTTTTAAGAAAAATGTTTTAAAGCTCGAACCAAACCATTCGGCATCCATGCCCCTAACATAAGAAAACTCAATCCCCTAGGTTGTGACACCAACAACCAAGAAAAGTGAAAGGCAACACTATATGTGTGCACTGAACAATACCAAGCCTCAAACCCGAGACTTAAACTGATCGAAGCAAAGGTGAACAAGAAACCACCTTTCAAAACACTACAGGTCGAGATTTTGAGAAAGAAGTCTCAAAATCTCAAAATCACGAGACAAGTAATAAAACAGTTTTCTTTTAGGAAATCACACAGTAAAAATGACCGTCTTGCCCCCGGTCTCCGCCAATTGTCATCACTGGGTTTTAAAAGTTAAAAATCTTTTTAAGAAGATCCTAAGATCATTTTATAAGGTGTTAAAACTTTTAGTTGTTACGGGGGTAGGCGAAAACGGGTTTTTCCCTTTAAATATAAAGAGTTTATTTCAAAACTTAGAAAACACCGTTTTCGAAATGACAGTCAAATAAGAGAAAACACAACTCTACGGATTCCTATAATGTCCGAGAGGACAAGGAAAGGGAGAACAACACGTTGGACTCACGGAAGACAAATATCCGTTCCAACTCCACCAACTCAATGACACCACAAGGAAGAGGTTCGGCACCACACCGTAACCAATGACTCAAGGATTGACATACAAGTCAACGACTACTTACTCGCGTACAAAACACAGTACAAGAAATGCTTAGGGGAATGAACTAAGCACTAGAAACCACGCTACAGTACCCTAAGTACTTAATAGAACTCACCTCAACCATAACCTCTTCTCACCCAATCAAAATCTCAAACTACAGTTGATAACCTATTTCCTCAAAAGGCGAAAGACACCTAAAGGTTCCTACTGCAACTCACAATCTCATCACCCGCCTTACCGAAGGCCTCAATTCTTAACTGATACTAAAATCAATCTCGGATCTCAAATCTCTAACAATGTCACACAACTAACCACGACTACAAAACGACTAACCATAGTCACGAGACTACTAACCACAATCACAAGACTACTAACCGCCTCCTCTAAGGCCTCAACCTTAAAATCAACTCTACGGTCTCCACTAGCCTCAACCAACCACAGAAATCACAACGTCAATATACCTAACCTCCCCTAAAGGCATAAATGTATATGACAACAAGTATTCTTTATAATCCATTATACCTTTTAAATTACCACATTTACTTCGTGTTTCACATTATTCATTTCCGGTTGAGCATTTATAAAATATGAATTTAATTTACAATATTCATAAATTAACATGCTCCAACATAAATATATACATATCAATAGATCACATGATGGTATGCAACGCACCGTACTCACAGACCGCCTGTAGTACACACACACAAAAACACACCCTTCCCAAGGGTACTGGATCATTCTCCACCATTCCCCTGAGGATACAAGCTCACTAAGGAAGGTAGACTCATCGAACCATACATCCCAAGTGCTTTTGACACTTACACTTTTAATCGGGAAGACGTGCTCCACGACCTAGTCGCGCACTAGGGCCTTGGACGATATGTCCTCCCCCTATCGTCTGCGTTTCTCAGCTTTTTAGTTCTGTGGGAGCAAGAAGCACCCCCTGGCCAGTTGATTCGACGATCCAAACACAAACGTTTACTCGTGCCTCACGCACAAAGGAAGTAGACCACACCAAATGAATCTCTCTACAAATGGTGAAATCATGCACTAACACCCATGTCTCACAATACATGGTGTACGCAATAAAATCATGTCCAACATAAATATGTCATGCATCATATTTATGAAAATACCCACATGGTAATATATACATAAATCTCAAAAATCTCTTTACATGATTTAAAATATAAATAAGCATTTAAATCGTGACAAAACATATTTATGTTTTAAACAATACATTTTCTTTAATTCTTTAAGAAATATTCCAATCCCATTTTAACATGCTTATAAATAATTAAACAAGTAAACCTCGTATAATGAGAAGAACCTAGCATAGCGTCTAAGTTTCTCACGTCCAACATTTACAAAATTCTCTAGTCCATTTAATTCACAAGGGATATTCTAAGCCGTCTATTCATATTCGATTCATATAGGAAATTATTTAATTACATAGGAAATAATTTAATAAATTTTATTAAATTAATTCCTAAGTCCAATTCCGATTCTAAACGAATTATAGATATTTAAACTAGCAATTTAATATATCTATATTAAATTAAATAAGGGTTTGCACCCCTAAACTACTTCAATAATGCGCAGTGAGAAATATAATTTCCCACCTAATTTAGGTTTACCGAACAGTCCGAATCAGCACAGTACCGGCGCCCGAATATGAAGCCCGCCGACCAAAACCGTCCGAAAACTATTTCGAATATATCTAAATGTCCGTCTCGACAACCTATATGATATATACGAAGCCCGTTAATAATAGGTTATTTAATTTGAGTAAATCTAAATTAACCCAAACGAAAACTATAACCTAAAAACGCGATTTCGGGAAAATCGTTCAACGTAAAATCACGAAATTAATGTATGAAGAATACTACGTATATACGGAGCTACTCACCAAAACTCGGCTCAAACTGATCACCGGAGGTCGACTGAAAAAATGGCCGAAGCCTGGCCGAAATCGCCCCTCCCTGCGCGCTGCGACGCGAACCAGCGCGCCTCCAGTTCCGGCGACCCACGCCGCTCGTGCCGCCGCCTCTCGCCACCAGCGCCGCCGCCGTCCACAGCCCAGCAGCCCCTCGCCGTCGTCGCTGCTACATCAGCGGCGGACCTCCATGGTCGCGCCTTCTTCAGCCCGACTACTCTCTTTCTCTCTCGCCATGGACGGCGACTCTCACTCTCCGTGTGTGAACGATCGCCCATGAAGATGGAGAAGGGGTACAGCTGCGTCGCGTGAAGGGGAGAAGGAAGGAGTTAGGTAGCAGGTTGTGCAGAGAGAATGAAGAAGAGTGGTCTGTTGTTGTTGCGTACACGAATATACATAAATATGCTATATTTGCACAACAATCCCTCAAGACATCCATAATTGCAATATATATATATATATATATATATATATAATATATATATATATATAATAAGTCCCAACAATTACCGGAAGCCTCCAATTAATATTGCGTCAACCCGTAATTCCACAGGACGCCCAATAACCAAATTAGTCCGAAAGAATTACATCGGGTTAGGAACCCAACAACCAGAACACTGATAAAGTAAATTAATATGCTTCACAGCGGATCCGTAAAAGTACTAATACCGTAACCGAAATAATCGAAACGATATCGTGTAGTCGAGAATAAGAACTCGCGTAGTCGTCAAAGAGAAACCATAAAGTCATCCAGTCGACTTTAAACTAAACGCGAAAAATTTACAAATATCAAATACCAAGAATAAATAATACGTCATGAACAAGTGACGTCATTACTGAAATTAAAATTTAAATAATTTCAGAAAAAAGGAAAATAACACGGGGTGTTACAGGTTTGCTACAGTACCCGCACCATCCAAAACCATCAAAAAGATGATTTCAAAATCCTTCACAAATTTGGCACCATGGTTTGCTACAGTAAAGGTACCATTTTTTGGCATCATTTTACCAAACATGGTTTGGTACCATTTTTTGGCACCAAACCTGTTTGCAAAACAAGCCCTTAGTGGTTATTAAATAATGCTTACATTTGACCTAATTAACATGAAATGTCTATGAATAGTATCACAGTTCTAATATCTCTATATCTAATACTTTTAATTTCGATTACGCTGTTAATTAACAACAGGATTCAAAAAGAATAAACCTGTTGTGTTTTGGATTTTTCAAAATATAAGCAAAATAAGATAATCGAAAGATATACCTAGGGATGACAATGGGGTGGGACGGGGATCGCACCCCCCATCATCATCCTCGTTTAATTTTATCATTTTCATACCCGCCCTAAACTCGGTTATTAAACGTGGCAGAGTGGGATAAAGTTAGGTAGGGGCGGGGTGGGTCTTCAACTTAGAAGAAAAATAATTTATGCAAATGAATATAATCCTTGATTTTTTAATTGAAATTGTTAACTTATTATTATTGTATAAGTATCAAAATAATATATGTAATTTTTAACATAATTGAGATGAGATTAATGCAGAATTTTGAAGAAGTACGAATATTAGAATTTGATTGGGGTGAAATGTATAAATAAATAAATTAGGAAGCTAGGGTTTAGTTGTAGGTGTGTATTTAAATAAGTACACAAGTATAACATATATAAATTAATAAGGATAAATATGTAATTTTATTATGTAATCGGGTAAGGCAACATAATCGGGGCGAGGCAACCCTCCCCATACCTGCCCCAGAACTCGTCCGGATTTTTGTCCCTCCCCCATACCCGCCCAATTTATTTAATCGGGTCTACTAACCCGCTTAAATCGGGGTGGGGAGGGCCGAGGTGGTTCCCCACCTGGAAGGCAATTTTTACCGGGTATACCCCAAAAATACATATTCTTTTTTATTCCATAAATGAAAAATACATATTCTTTCTTATTCCATAAATGACATAGAAATATATTGTTCTCCAATCTTATTTTTCTTGACTGATTTATGTTGGTGATTTGGTCATGTCATTCATTATCCATTGCATGTTGGTTAATGTTTTCTTGCACAAATATTTTAAAACTCATTTGTACTAAACAATATTGTTGATTTATTATTATCAAAATAATTGAGAATGTCCTTCTCAGCGTATATTATGGTTTAATAATTAATATTTAATGAAAACAAATAGGAGTATTAAGTTAATTTCATTGATGTTCAATAATTGATGTTTAATGTTTACCCAAAGATTCATTTAATTTTGGGTTATTTACACTGACACCCCCCTGAGATTTGAAAAAATTATAACCAGATGCAACATTTGGAGAGTGTGTTTCAATCGCCCCTTGTGGTTTAGAAAAGTTGACAAACACCCTCGGAACTACCCAATTCCCTATTTGACACATAATAAAAAGTCATTTTTACGATTTAACTTTTGTCTTTAACCACACCATTTATATGTTGTCTTTTTTACATTTGGTCCTTACTTTGATGAATTAAAATAACACTTCTATAAAACTAATCGGTTGAACCTGCTAATATATTTGTATGCGCAAACGAACAATAATATTAATTGAATAATTAAGTAATTAAATACAAATTCTTAATTTTTTATTTTTTATTGGGTCAAATACATAATGGTGTCAATTTCATCATGCAACTAAGATGAATTAAAATAACACTTCTATAAAACTAATCGGTTGAACCTGCTGTTATATTTGTATGCGCAAACGAACAATAATATTAATTTCATAATTAAGTAATTAAATACAAATTCTTAATTTTTTAACCTTTATTGGGTCAAATACATAATGTTGTTAATTGATGTCTGTTTAGGGTGACAAAAATAGTAATTAAAAACAACCCCTTACGACAGCTTAGGTTTTACCTATCGCAAGTGCACAAATCGTATTGTAGTACATAATCGGCTTGAGAAAGGGAATATCGATCCCACAGAGACTTGGATTATTCACTCTAGTAATTTAAAGTATTGAATTATATTTTGAAAAAGGTTTTGAATTGGTTTGTTTTGAGATCTATAACTAAAACAGAAAGTAAATTGTGATTGTGATTCAAGAGAGAGAGAAACTAGGGTTTTCATCGCTCCACCACCAACCGCATAATATAGTTATCTCTTTGCTCAATTTCAAGAGGGCGATCCATAACTGTGAATCAAGTCGTACCACAAATAGTCAAATACGACCACAAAAAGGGTACTCTCCACCGGACTCGCTACAACCCATCTCCGGACAGAGTGTGACTAGTACATGCAAATTACTTTACTCTAATCTATTCCTACAACATGAAGTTAAACTAAAGCATGTCTATATCACTTCATCGAGGCATGGCCTGTGTAAACCTAGGGTTTCAAGTATTAAAAACCATTGTTATAGAAAATCACGTTATTTTTATGATAACATGATTGGCTAAGAAAATATATTCATTCAATCTAAGACAAAAATTAAGAATAAATATAAGATCTTGTGTCAAGAATAAAAACGATCACACATCTACAATCAATAATCACAGTATGGTCACAACTTCCCCTCGTTACAATTGAAAATAAAATAAGAACTACATTACTTGGCTAGGGTTTTGCTAGAAAAGCCTAGATACCGAGTTAGTTGATCATGGTTGAGGGAGACTGCATCGTTGATGTAGAAACGTTCTCCATAATCTTCTTCTCCGGCTCTCTAGGTCTTGTATTGCTTATTTCCTTCAATGAAATCTCTGTAAATTATGTGTGAAAAAAGGCTCTCTAAAATTTGTAGCAGACCTTGGTATTTATAGACAAAGCCGAGGGAAACCCTAAGATTCCCATTTTTTGTAATTTCACACCGAACTAAGCAAACCCTTCAATATGGTATATAATATGTGTATATCACGTGTATCGAGGTGTTGGAGTTGCAATCGCATCAAATGAACTTAAGTCGAGGCTAAAATTGGAATTTTATAACTTAATCACGTTGATCCCCCTATGCTTGATGTGTATGGGAGCTATGCTTGGAGCGTAGGCACCAAGCGTAGGCCAAAATCACCAAGCGTAGTTTTAGCACTTTGTAGCCACTTTTAATTATTGTAAGCGTAGGCCAAGCATAGCAAAATCCTTGGAAGCCACTTTTCTTGGGAATTATACCGTTAAAACCCCCTCGACTCCCTTGGTATGATTCTTGAAGTTGCGGCTTTGAAAAATAACATTTTTACCCTCCAGTAGACACTTTTTGCTTGAAAAAACCTCTTTTGCTCTCTCTTTGAATAGACATAAACACTTCTCTAGTTAATTCATCAAAGTTAGCTCGTTTTCTTCATTAAGCTCCCAAAACACGCTTAAACACACAAATCGCATAAAAATACCAAATAATGGAATGTAAGGACATAACAATAGCAAGATAGGGGCCAAAAATGAAAAATATTCGGCACCTATCACACCCCCAAACTTATATATTGCTAGTCCCTTAGCAATGAACTCATGAAATTTTTTAAACTACCTTGTGATGATTTTTTTTATTCTAACTACTTTATACTACTCTACACTAATCCCTTCCTTTCGTGAGAGTTGACAATTACACTTAGTACGTGTAACAAGCCTTTTAAACCCCTCGGCAACACTGAGTGGACGAGTTAAGTCTCGTGAGGGTTAGCTATACTACCCACAACTTCTCCATTCTTCATTCTCATGCATTCATGCATTCACACACTCATCAATCAAGCCATGATACAATGTATAAGATAATATGAACGCAAATGCTCCCACTCACTACCGAACAATAACTATCTCGAACTTCATGTCATGAATGGTTCCCACTAAAGTAAATAACTTCGTTACTCTTTACTTACAATCCAGACAACCTTCCGTGTTTTTGTGATCATTCTCCTAAGGTATCTCAATCTCTCTTCTTCTACTTCATTAATCAAACTTTGTCATTTTTCATAAAAATTCATTTTTTCCATTTCTTCCACTTTATACCTTTTTATCTTTCTAAGCTCCAGACTTTCCAGTGAGGATTTTTAGTCCCAACCAATTGGGCCTGAGCTTATTCCATGGGATTTATGCTTGATATGTGCCGAATGTTGTTCATTTTAGGCCTCTATCTTGCTATTATTACATCTTTACATTCCATTATTTCATATTTTTATGTCGTTTATGTGTTTAAGCGTGTTTCAGGTGCTTAATGAAGAAAAAGAGCTAAGTTTGGTGAATTAACCAAGGACATGTTCATTTCTATTCAAAAGAGAGAGTAAAAGATGTGTTTTCAAGAGAAAAATGTCTCCCGGAGGGCGAAAACATCATTTTCCGAAGTCACAACTTCAAGAATCATTATAATAGAGTTGATGAGGTTCAAATGACACAATTCCCAAGAAAATTTGTTTCCATGAATTTTGCTACGCTTGGTCAACGGATACAGTAGCTAAAAGTGGCTAGAAAGTGCTAAAACTACACTTGGTCGACGCTTGGTGATTTTGGCTTACTCTTGAAGACACCAAGCGTAGCCATAGCCTATGGTCCAAGCATAGCTCCCCTATACTTCTAGCATAGGAGGTTTTGTGTGAATAAGTTGTAAAATTCCAAGTTTGGCCCCGACTTAAGCTCATTTGATGCGGCTGCGACTTCAACACCTTGATACACGTGATATATACATATTATATACCAGATTGTAGGGTTTTGCTCAGTTGGGTGTGAAATTATATAAAAGGGGAATTTTAGGGTTTCCCTCGGCTTTGTCTATAAATATCGAGGTCTGCTACAGATTTTGGGGAGCTTCTTTGGACGTACAATTTCCAGAGCAACCTCTGGTGATTCATATCTTTCGAAGGTGAGAAGCCATACAAGACCTAGAGATCTGGAGAAAAAGGCTATGGTGAGCTATTCTACATCAATGATGCAGTCTTCGTCAGCCATGATCAACTAACTTGGTATCTAGGATTTTCTAGCAAAACCCTAGCCAAATAATGTAGTTTTTATATTTGTTTCAATTGTAACGAGGGGAAGTTGTGACTATTCTGTGATGATTGTTGTAGATGTGTGACCATTTTTATTCTTGACACAAGATTATATATTTGTTCTTGATTCATGTCTTAGATTGAATGAATATATTTTCTTACAGAATCATGTTATCATAAACATAGTGTGATTTTCTACACAATTATACTTAACACTTAAAACCCTAGGTTTACAGAGGCCATGTCTCGGCAAGGTAATATAGACATGTTTTAGTTTAAATTCATGTTATAGGAGTAGATTAGAGTAAAGTAGATAGCATGCACTAGTTACACTCTGTCCGGAGATGGGTTGTAGCGAATTCGGTTGATAATATCCTTTTTGGGAACGTATTCGACTATTTGCGGTAAGTTCTTATTCACGGGAATAGATCGCCCTCTTGCAATTGAGCAAATTGAGAACTGCATTATACGGTTAGTGGTGAAAATCCTAGTTTTCTCTCTCTCTTGATCACAATCACAATTTAAATTATATTTTTAGTTAGTTTAGTTATAAATCTCAAAACCATTTAAAACTCTTTTTCAAACATAATTCAATATTTTTAAATTGCTGAAGTGAATAAACCAAGTCTCTATGGGTTCGATATTCCCTGTCTCAAGCCGTTTCCATACTATAATTTGGCTCATGCACTTGCGATAGGTAAAACCTAAGCTGTCATAAGGGGCTATTTTTAACCATTATTTTTATCATCCCTAGACAGAAACCAAGTTTTTGGCGCCGTTCTCGAGGACTTTGCATTATTCTTTGTTTTAGTAGTTTAGTAGTATTGCGTTATTGTAGTGTACTAAAGTTAGAATTTTGTGTGATTGACAGGTACTCTGAAAAGCATAAAAGAAGAAAGTGGAGCAACGAAAGTTATCTCGTCGGACCGCTTGTGAGTTTTAGTGTAGCTTAATTTCGCATTTAATTTTAGCTTTAATTTCTGTTAATAGTTAGAATATTTTAGAAGTAGTTAGTTTATTTTCAAATAAAGAAAAAAGGTTTTCGCGTAGTGTATGACCAATTGACAATCCCTTTTTGATCTCAATACTGCCTTTGTACCTTTTGATCTTGAGATCAAAATGACGTTTTGTAGGAACCGTCAAATAAGGGAAGAAGAGCATAGATGACCGTTGGATCATGAAAGGATGGCCGACCATAATGTCAACCCTAATGCCGATATGCGAAAGGCATCAGCCACATCCTTGAAATGATACTATGCACCTACTGCTCATGAAACATACACTGAATTTCCAGAATAAGAGGGAGTCAAACACTATGAGATCAAATCTAGTGTTATTAATATGTTACTTAAGTTCTTTGGACTTAGGAATAAGGACCCATACCAACATATTAATGATTTCTTATAAATGGCCTCAATAGTCAGAAGTTAGAACTGAGAATCTAAGCCCTCATGCATTGTGTGTGCGAGTATTCCCATTTTCCTTGAGAGAGAAAGCTAAACGGTGGTACGCCACTTTAGGGAAAAATGTAAAAATCGATTGGGAAACCTTAAAAGCTGAATTTTTAGAAAAACACTTTCCAATAGGTAGAACCCATGAAGCACAAGAGGCAATTACCTACTTCAGATAATTGTCTGGCGAGCAATTTCATGTTGCTTGGGATAGATTCAATGAAATTTTGCGGAAGTGTCCCCATCACAAGTTCGTTGAGCAAGATATTGTGCGTAATTTTTATCTTAGACTTAGTGCCACACATAAGAATTTGATTGATGCAGCAATGGGAGGTCAGTTTACACTGAAGCCATCAAAAGAACTCATAAAGTTGTTCGACAATGTGAGCTACAATTCGATCCAGCATGAATCCGAGATGCGTGATAGGGATGGACTCGAAAGATGATCTGACAAAACGTTTATCATAAATAGAAATAATAATGAAGATGTCATAGAGTCAGTAGTCGTATTAGGAGAAAAGCTCGACAAGTTCATAAATCTGTGTCAGGCAGCCCTGAGAGAAGTCTTTGCGATATGACCTGATTTTTCCCAAAATGAGTATCAGGGTAATGAGGTAATCACCGCTGATACTAATGCAACATGGACCAATTCGAACAGTACTCATTTTTCTAATACATACAATTTGAATTGGTGAAATCATCCACATCTTTCATATCGTTCTCAGAATGTGGTGAATCCTCCAACAAATTTCCCTTAGAGTCAACAATCATTCAATTCTCAACCAACAATCATGACTCAAATTGTTTAGCCTAATTCTCAAGCCAATCGACCTTTCAATTACCAACCTCCACCTCAAAGAAGTCAAACCCCACCACCGAGACCACCGAGCTTTAAAGATGAGCTGACAAGTACCTTAAAGGGCATTCAGAACATGTTGAGCTCTAATGCTCAAACTATTGCAAAGCTAGAAACCTATATGGGCCAAGTAGCTAATGCACTGAACTGAAGAGAAGAATGGAGATTGCCTAATCAGCCGGTGGCATACCCAAAGAATAAACAAGCGATGGAGCTTGGATCTTTTGCTGAGAATACTCGCAAAATGGTTCAAGCCATCACAACTTTAAGAAGTGGAAGGGAAGTGGAGAATAGGGTTGAACAACAGCATGAAGAGAGGGTGAGCAAGCGCAAGGCGACTGAAATTTTTTAGAAAGATCAACCTCAGGTGAAGGAAGATATCTATAAGACATTACCAGAAGAGCTAGAAAGGGCGAGTTATAAGAAAGCAGTGCCATTTCCTCAACATCTTAGAGAGCCGGCCAGATATGGTAAGCATAAAGAGACAGATATGTTGGAGACATTCCGACAAGTCAAGATCAATTTGCCTTTTTTAGACATTATTGCCCAAATTCCACCCTATGCTAAGTTTTTGAAGGACCTTTGTACCCAAAAGCGTAAAAGCATAGCGAAGGTCCCGAAAAAAATCCTGTTGACTGAACAAGTGAGTTCATTGCTTTTAAGTAACACACAGCCTAAGAGGAAAGATCCCGGTGCTCCCACTATTCCATGTGTCATCGATGACTAGGAAATTGGTAGAGCTCTTCTTGATCTAAGTGGGAGTGTTAACTTATTTCCATATTCAGTCTATCAGGAGTTAGGGTTGGGAGAGCTCAATCGCACCTCAGTAGTGCTTTAACTTACGGATAGATCAATCAAGCAAGCGAGAGGGATTTTGGAAGATGTCATCGTTTAGGTAGACAAGTTCTACTTTCCAGTGGATTTCGTAATTGTTGACATAAAACCTGTCCAAGACTCGAAGAAACATATCCATGTGATTTTAGGACGACCATTTTTGGCCACAACAATTGAGTGTATCAATTGCAGAACAGGAGCTATGAAGTTATCATTTGGAAACCTGAAGGTGTGGATGAATGTTTTTTATACTAATCATTAACTCCCTAGGTCAATAAACTTGTCACGCCCCAAATTTCCTTACTCCTAAACGGAGCCTAAGAGACCCAAGGGTGACATAAACCGTACACTAAACACTAAAGATAAATGCGGAAAATGAAATGTGGATCTAAACTAATCCTTCAACCTAACTAATATCATCCCCCTAGACCCCTAATACATGCTACTAGCATAGTAGAAGGAGTGGTGAAGCATAGGGGAGAGATCAGAAACAAAATAAGAAGGTGCGCACAAATCAGGATCCACCGAGTTGTTACTATGCAAACTTTATGGAATTTGGATAAAAATGGAAGTTTCAAAATGCAAAAACGCGAGATTTTGCGATAAGGGTCCATTTTTCGCACCGTCGGTCCCGAAAAATCATAAATATTGGAAAAGTGAGTTTTTCATTGGCGGAACCCAAAAACAGTCACCAAGACCTCGGGAAACACGTAAAACATAAACTTAGTATAAAAGTGATTTTTATAAGTTTCATAAAATCTTCCGTCTTGCCCCCGGTCTCCGTTTTAACTACACCCGGTTTTTAAAAGTCAAAATATTTATGAAAATGAGTTCATTTAACCCATTTCTAAAATAAGAAAGTTTGTTGGGGCTACAGGGGTGGGCAAAAATGAGTTTTTTCATTCAAAACGAAAGGGTTTGTTTGAAAACCTAGAAAAATGTCATTTTCGGCTGGACACCTAATAACGACATTCAATAACCACTATTCACATCACAACTCTAGATGAAAAAGTTCATACATTTTATAATTAAAATGCACCAAGGCAAAACAAGATATAGTTTAAATAAAATGAAATAGTCTTTACATTCCGGCACTGAAGTACACCAAAAGAACCTAATCCCCGCGCATAGCGCTCCAAGGGATGTACAATGATAATAACTTTTCGGCTAACATGCTAGCTGGGTAAAAAGAAAGTAGTTTAACACATTTGATTTACATGGACAAAAGGAATATATAGATACATGTTTGTCAACCTAATGCCCAACAAAAATAAGTATGGTCCGCCACCCATGCACAAAAAGGCGGACAAAGTGCCACACATCCACGGAGACACTACGGAACTCTCCCAACAGAATCGTCACCTAAAAAATATATAAGTCATGGGGTAAGCTCACTAGCCTAGTAGAGCAAGCGTCATCACCTCAATCTCGGTATTTCGAGTGGTTCAACCCAACCAAGGTTTATGTCACTAACCCTAGGTCGGTCTCTTGTTCCACATGGCTCTCATGTCAACCCGGAACCCCATCGAACCCAACAATTAATTCCCCTAACATGCTCACAACATAATTATTTACAATTATAGCATGCTTCAACATCAAACCACAATCTCATACATATAGCAGTTTAGATGTAATGCGACCAACACACCCATGGTGCGCACACAAACACGCCCTACTATAAGGGTACACGGGATCATTCTCAAACCCTTCCCTTTATGCTCATAAGGAAAAGTAGATTTATCGAACCGATTCCTCCCAAGTGATTTTTGACACTTTCACTTTTAACACAAGGAAGACCGTGAACACGACGCAGTCATGACATAGGATTTGGAACAAGTCCTCCCCCTACCATCTCTATTTCTTGGAAAACTAGTTCCGTAGGAGCGAGAAGCACCCCCTGGCCAGTTGTTACGACGATTCGAACACAAGTCAACTCACATGTAGTTTGCATAACCCGCATAAACCAACACCCATGTCTTTATACTACATGGTGTACTCTAAGTGCATCAAGGTTCTCAATCACAACCATATGCCATCACAATATATGTTTATCTCATTTTACATCATATTGTATCCAATTTAACACAATGCTTACAATTCACAATCATAAGCAATAATTCTCAACATTCTCCATCACAATATATGTTCATTTCATTATGCAATATATTGTACTCAAATTATCACAAGGCTTACAAATTCTCATTTATAAGCAATAAACCATCACAAGCATTTTATATCATAAAATCATGCTTTCAAGGGCCTAATTCATCGTCTAAGTTGTCAAAACCCTAGAGTGAATTAGAAGACTTACCAAAGTGGTTCAAGAACACCACCAAGAACTATCCCTAACAAGCAAGAAAAGGAAGAAAGAGAAAGAGTTTGTGAGAAGATTGAAGTCTTGCAAAGTGAGTTAACCCTAAAGGTTGTAGAGATTCTCCACTCACCATTCTGACCATCTAAGAGTGGAGAATAATGAAAGAAAAATGAATAGATGATCTAAGGGTTGACAAAAAGTCTTGCCAAGTGAAAGACCAAGAATAATGCATTATTGCATTTAAGTGCCAACCAAACAAGGCTTTATGATCCAAGGGTTGAGAACAAAGATGGGAGAAGGAGATCAATGGTTAGAATTTAGACACCACTTAAAAGTGTAAAATGACAACTTTCTTCCCAACTTAGGATTAATTACAAGAGTGCCATCATGCATTTTAATTTCCCTTCCACCCCTTGTCATCCTCTCTAATTACCAACATGCCACTCATGCCCCAAAATTTAGCCAAATCTCTATACTTTTCACTAAGTGCCCATAATATGAAATTACTCATTTACCATTCGGTCATTTCTTTCCAGAAATCATTTTCAATAATTTTCATTATTCTGAAAATGAAAATACAACATGCAACTTACAATTTTTAATATCACATAAAATATGTAAGTCATGCTAATCACATAAGCACTTAAATGTTAATAAAATTTTAAATTAGCACGTAAAAATACCGGATGCTACAAGACTGCTTTCGAATTGACTAAGCTAATTGGGATGAGATTGTAGAAGATTTTGCACCACAAATCTTGGAGAATGATGAGTTGGAGTCATTGATGAGTAGAGTAAGGTTGGAAAATGAACCTAACGATTGGGATGAGCATATAAGGATGAACTGTGAATATAGTTCTGCGATTGAGACTGCATTATACACTAAACCATGGAAAGCATCGATTGAGCCGCTTCCCATACTCTCAAATACACCACCAATTCCATCTCTAATAACTTTTCATGCCTTGGAACTCAATGAATTGCCTTAGAAGCTAAAATATGTCTTTTTAGGACCTGATAAGACTCTTCCTGTGATTATATCATTAAAGCTGACAAAAGAACATGAATTGAGTCTACTTGAGATCTTAAGTGAGAATAAATAGGTGATAAGATGGTGTGTTGCTGATCTTAAAGGAGCTCAATTTGCATGTATCGTATACATTTAGAGGAGACTTCAAAACCGTCAAGGGAAATGCAACGGAGATTGAACCCGAACATGAAAGAAGTGGTGATGAAGGAGGTGGTGAAGTTGCTAGATGTGGGTATCATATACCCCATATCTGACAATACATGGGTGAGTCCTACACAGGTGGTGCCGAAGAAATCAGGCATCACAGTTGTGCCTAACTCGAAGGGTGAGTTGATTCCACATCGCACGACCACTGGATGGCGTGTGTACATTGATTATAGAAAACTCAACTCACATACTAGGAACAATCATTTCCCATTGCCATTTATTGATTAAATCCTAGAAAGGTTCGTTGGGCAGAGCTATTATTACTTTTTGGATGGATATTTTGGTTATAACCAAGTGGCGATTGATCCTGTTGATAAGGATAAAATCATTTTTACTTGCCCATGTGGTACGTTTATGTATAGAAAGATGCCTTTTGGTTTGTGTAATGCGTCAGCTACATTCCAAAGGTGCATGATGTCAATATTCTCTGACATGGTGGAAAAATTCATAGAAGTGTTCATGGATGATTTCTCAGTCTTTGGGGCAACCTTTGAGGATTGTTTAAAACATCTAGCACTCGTGCTCAAAAGATGTAAAGAGACGAACCTGATTTTGAGTTGGGAAAAGAGTCATTTTATGGTTCAAGAGGGAATAGTACTTGGCTACATCATATCGAAGAAAGGGATTGAGGTAGACAAGGCGAAAGTTGAATTAATTTTAAAATTGCCTCCTCCCACATCTGTTAAGCAGATACGACCATTCTTAGGCCATGTCGGGTTCTACTGTGACCTTTGTCTTTGACGAAGAGTGTCTTCATGCTTTTGAGAAGTTGCGTACTCAACTCTCAACAACCTCAATCATTCGTCCACCGGGCTGGTTTCTGCCTTTCGAGTTGATGCGTGACGCTTCAGATTATGTCGTAGGAACGGTATTGGGTCAGAGAAAGGAGAAGTTGCCATATGTGGTGTATTATGCTAGCAAGACTCTGAATGATGCGTATATCAACTACACAACAACAGAGAAGGAGTTGCTGGCAGTGGTGTTCACCTTGGATAAATTTTGATCATATTTATTGGGAACCAAGGTGGTTGTATATTCGGATCATGCAACATTGAGGAATTTGTTGACAAAGAAAGACTCCAAACCCAGGCTTATCGATGGATTTTATTGCTTTAAGAATTTGATTTGGAGATAAAGGATAAAAAGGGTTCGGAGAATGTAGTTGCTGACCATTTGTCAAGGATCGTTGTAGAGACTACAAAGGAAACTACTCCTCTTAAGGATTCATTCCCGGATGAACATCTGTTCAGTGTGGATGTAGTGGAGTAGATACCGTGGTATGCTAATTTTGTTAAATATAAAGCTATGGGTCAGATTCCAAAAGGTTGGTTTAAGAGTGAAAGAGATCGATTATTCAGCCAGGTTAAATTATATATTTGGGATAATCCGCGATTATTCAAGTATTGCTCTGATCAGATAATCAGAAAGTGTGTCCCTGAAAGTGAGGTGCAGAGTATTTTGATGTTTTGTGCCACACGCTGGAATGTGGAGGGCATTTTGGAGCTCAGAAAACAAAACACAAGGTTCTGCAGAGTGGGTTCTATTGGCCAACCATATTCAAATATGCATTTAAATATTGTAAAGCATGTTTGCGATACCAGAAGTTGGGATCTATATCTCAACGTGATATGATGTCTTTAACCCCAATTTTGATCGTTGAATTATTTGATGTATGGGGTATAAATTTCATGGGACCATTCCCGAAGTCGGGTGATAAGGAGTATATACTTGTGGGGGGCGACTCTGTGTCAAAATGGGTAGAAGTTGTAGCCACCGCACATACTGACCATCAGGCAATAGAGGAGTTTGTGCGGTCATATATTTTGTCAAGATTTTGTATACCTGATGCGACGTTAGGTGTATAAAAATGTGGTTAAAAACAACACCTTAACGACTCTAAGTTTTACATTACGCAAGCGCACGTATTAATTGTAGAATAGTAAAGCTTGAGTAAGGCATATCGATCCCATAGAGACTAAGATTGTTTACTTTAATAGTTCAAAAACACTAAATTATATTTTTGAAAATTATTTGTTTTTGTGGTCGAAAGACCAAATTATATAATCTTAACTAAATTAACTAAAAAACAAAGTAAATTGGGTTGTGATTCAAGAGAGAGAGAAAACTAGAGTTTTCATCACTCCACTACTAACCACATAATATAGTTCTATCAATGTAACAATTACAAGAGGGCGATCCATAATTGTGAATTAGGTTGTACCGCAAATAGTTAAATAAGACTCCAAAAAGGAGTACCATCAACCGGATTATGACAACCCGTCTCATGACTGACCTAACTAGTACATGCCAATTATACTACTCTAATCTACTCCTACTGCATGAAAATAAACTAAAGCATGTCTATACTAAATCGCCAAGGCACGACCTGTGTCAACCTAGAGTTTCAAGTTTCATTACCACCATTGTGTAGAAAACCATAATTAAGCATCCGAGTTCCTGCTCATATTGAATAATCATAGTTGTGCAAAATAATATATTCATTCCATCTAAGACAAGAATTTAGAACAATCATATAATTTTATATTGCAAATCAGTACGGTCTTTTAACTACTGCAATCATCACAGTATGGTCAACAGTTTCCCCTCGTTACAATTGAAAACAATGAAATAACTACATTACTTGGCTACGGTTTTGCTAGAAAACTCTAGATGTCGAATTAGTTGTTCATGGTAGAAGGAGACTCCATCGTTGATGTAGAATAGTCTTCCATGGTTTTCTTCTCCGGATCTCTAGGTCTTGAATGGCTCCTCCTTGGAATGATAGATGAATATCCAAAAAATATTCTGAAAACTTATGTGTAGAGAAGTCCCAAAATTATAGGGAGAGAAGTCCCTTAGATCTGTAGCAGACCATGGTATATATAGGCAAAGGTAAGGGAAACCCTAACTTGGAGAATACGATTACTCTTTTTGGCAACTTTCACACCCAACCAAGCAAAACCCTAATATCTGATGTAGAATATGTGTATATTACATGTATAGAGGTGTTGGGGTCAAACTTAAAGTCATCCGTATCCAAACGGATCAATCCGGGTAAAAATAGAATTTTGGCCCGAATCTGAAATTTCCAGTTTTTTCTGCAGGAGACCTCTCACTCTTTTGATCATATCTGGAGCTACACACATTGGATAGAGGCATATAATATATCATTGGAAAGATGACTTCAAGATCTTGATGATACCATTTGGGCCTTAGTTTACCAAGATATGAGCTCCCAAAATTGACTGAAATTTTGTGCTGAAAACACTATAGCATTCCGCACCTACGCTTCAAGCGTAGCTTCCTATGCTTCAAGCGTATGGACAAGCGTAAAAACTCACTTTCTGACCAATTTTTGCAATTGAAATCGTAGGTCAAGCATAGCAAAACTCCCAGAAATCACTTTTCTTGATAATTACTATGTTTGAACCCCCTCGGCTCCCTCGGTATGATTCTTGAAGTTGTGGCTCCAAAAAATGACATTTTTGCTCTCCGGGAGACACTTTTCTCTTGAAAACACCTCTTTTGCTCTCTCTTTTAGATAGACACAAGCACCTCTCTAGTTAATTCACCAAAGTTAGCTCGTAATCTTTATTAAGCTCCTGAAACACGCTTAAACACACAAACGACATAAAAATACCAAATAATGGAATGAAAAGACATAACAACAATAAGATAAGGGCTTAAAATGGATTTGTTTGAGCACATATCACACCCCCAAACTTACATATTGCTAGTCCCTTAGCAATTAACTTAGGAAAACTACCTTATGATGATTTTTATCATAACTAACCTATACTAATCTACATTACTCCCTTGCTTTCGTTAGGGTCGACGATTATACTTAGCACGTGTGACAAGCCTTTTAAACCCCTCGACAACACCGAGTGGATGAGTGAAGTCTCGTGAAGGTTTCCAATGATGGTACCTATAAACTTCTCAGTTCTCTATTAATCACACAGTCATGAGTTCACACACAAATTAATTAAGTCATGATACAATGCAAAACATAACATGGATACAAATACTCCCACTCACTACCGAATAACAATTATATCAAGCTTCGTGTCATGAATTGTTCTCACTAAAATGAATGATTTCACTGCATTTTACTCTAAATCCAGACAACCTTTTGTGATTTTATGAACACTCGACTATGATATTTCAGTTTCTCTTCTCCTACTTCATTGATCAAACTTTGTAATTTTTAATAAAAACATATCTTTCCATCTTTCCACTTTTCATCCATTTTTGTCTTTCTAAGTCTCCGGACTTTCCAGCGGGGATTTTTAGTTCCGACCCACTGGGTCCGAACTTCTTCCATGGGATTTATGTTCATTAGTTTTCTCTCTTTTCTATGTGAACAATGATATTGGTGATACCAAGGCCCAATTACTTAGATCGAATAACTACTTTTTGCATTTTATTTTTCAAAATAAATTTTCAACTTTTTCTCCATTCCATCTATATCAACTCCCCATCTCCCCTTTTATTGTGGCAAAATTATTTTTTCAACTACATAGTTAAAGATCAACCTATTTCCCATAGTGAATGTGTGCTTGTGCTTATAAGTGAAGATCGTCTTTCTTAATTTCAATTTCACTCATTCACTCACCCATGTAAAACCACATCACTTCAATAACTCAATCTAATCATTACTTTCATGAATGGGAATATCACATCACATACTACTCATACATCATAAACATGAACTCAATCAAATTGTAATGCAAATCAATCATGCGTGAAAACAAAAAACTAGTCCAAAATTTTAATTTTTTAAGTTTTTTCAAAAATTTCATTCCTTGTAATTCTATACCCTCACTCCCAAACTTAAATTAGACCATGTCCCCATGGTCAAAAATAATATTGGAGAACAGATACAGTTACCCTTAAAGCTTAATTCTGGATTCCAAAGCAAAGCATGAATCCCCTCCCCCAAACTTGATTTGAATCACCTGTAGATAGCATCAACAAAGCATAAATACCCAATCATAGCAAGGGAAAATAAATTTAATCATAAACATCCAGAAATCAACACATGTTTTTCAAGAAATTAAAAATTCTCTCTTCTTTTTTTCTTTTTGTTTTTCAAATTATTTGGCCTTAAGGCATACAATCCTATAAATAAAATAAAATAAAAAAATAATGAAAATAAAAACAAAGATAAAGACGTGGCCTTAAGGGTCTACCATCTCTAGGAATTTAAAAATTGCATAAATTAAATGACCTACTATTTTACAAACCTAAGCTATAAATTAACTTTCACAGCCTATAACCAATGTTTAACGTCATCGGCACGACATGACCACTCAAAGGGTTATCCAACACCCTTCCTCTCTGCAACACTTCCCCTACTCATAGGAAAAAATGTAGGAGACGACTCTCTCAGTGCTCTCACCTGTGAACACTTAGTATTATCCATGACATCAAATATAGAACAATAATCACTATATAAAGTACCTCCTCTATCACGTTCTAACTTCACCCCATATACAAGTAATGTGTCCAACAGATCCTCCTTCAACACCTTATGTAAGGTTCCATCCACCAATTCATCATTCTCCATTAAACTGATAGATGTCATAAATTTTGGTCCCGGATCAATCTCCTCATAAATCTTTAGCCAATGATCACGCGTCTTTAACCTCTCACTTTCCAAACCTACTGATAAGTTCACAAAATCACTATTTTAAATGTCAAAAATAAATCATTAATTCACCATTTTATTGCATAAATGTTCTTATATATATCTTTTTATTTCTTATAGGTATGAATTGGAAAAGATGGAGAAAATGTATTAAAGTGAGAAATGAATGCACAGGGATGGAAAATGAATAATATAATGCACATGAAGAAAGAAGAAAATGACTTGGAAATCATCAATATTCAAAGAAAAAGAAAAGAAAAGTAGATCTAACTTCACATTACAAGATGTCATTATATTCCAATTTTTTCTTTAAATAGAAGAATAGTTGGATATTGTGAGGAGTTAGATGGTAGAGAGTGAGAAATTGTAGAGAAAAAATAGTCTTGTCTCAATTTTCTTATTTTGTTGTAAACTTATTTTTAATTAATGGAAAATTCTTCTATCATCATGTGTTATTTCTCTACAAAAATGCTAGCTTAAAACTCTTCTCAAGGGGGTGATGAAGCCACCATGGGTAATATATAAATAATTTTTATTTTATTTCTTATTGTTTAATTCTCTTCCCGAGAGTATTCATTTTATGAATCTTAATGACAAAAACCTTACAATAGATGTTGGAAGCTAAAAATAGAAGGAGGATTTTCCGTGATTACCACTTAATGGAAATACGGGGAATGACTACTACTATTTACATTTTATTTAAACCAAAACATTAGAGGGAGGATTTTTCGTGATTACCAATTAATGAAAATACGGGGAATGCCTACCAATATCTATGTTTATGTTTAATAGGTTGGAGGAGAATTTGGAATAGAAATATATAATATTATTTATATAGACCCGGGTGGTGGATTCTCTTCCCTTGAGATTTCTTCCACCATTTGATAATTTTATCAAGTTATTTTAGTTTACTATTCAAAAATTTAAGACTTGTTTTAAGTGATTTATTTTTATCTCAAAAATTAAAGTTTTGGATTCTAGTCTCAAAACGAGTTCCAAGTTGAGAGTGGTTCGACCCTACTTATTGCTATACTATTTTAAGTGAAGTATTAGTAGGTGTAAATTCTTGTTGACCGGGGTGTGGTGAAGCAACGACACAATATCATCAAACCACAACCCATCACCTAACTCTTCGTGGTGGTAAACCGATTTAACTCTAAGGCCCCGTTTGGAAACTGTGTTTTTGTTCTGTTTTTTGTTTTTTGGCACTGTTCAAGAGAACAGAACATGTTTGGCAGCCCTTTTTACTGTTTGTTCTGTTCTCAATTTGGAAACTGTTTTCGTGAATAGTAGAAAAAACAAGGGAACAACAAAAACTTGTTTTTTTGTTCTTTTTGGGATTTTCCAAAAAAATGAATTGTAGTAGAGAGGAAACATTGTGTGAGAATATGTGTGTTTTTTTGCCCCAAACATGTTTTTTGTTCTTATTCTTTTGGGTGAGAAAATAAGAACAAGAACAAAAATTGTTCTTGTTTTTTGATTCTCAAAACAAAAACAAAAACAATGGTTCCCAAACGGACCCTAAATGGTTCATCCCTTCTTAACCAGATCTTACCTGGAAACAATTTCAATTTTGAATTACGCCGTCGTCCCTCTGGCCGAGCTCAAGGAACTTAAGTCGAACATGCTTTGTCACGCCCTAAATTCCTAGGACTCCGAAACCCGAGCCTAAGAGCTAAGGGAGTGAATGCGGAAGTAAAAAGAAACGAAAAACAAATGAGAACCAATGACTGAAGGTCATCAAACACCCACAAAAGGGTAAAATGCTCTAATACCATGCTGACACGTCCCTAAATTCCTAAGACTCCCGAACTGGGATATCCAAGGGATCCAGGATGTGATCATTATGATGAACAACCAACTAAGATATCATTAGCCATGAAAACGTATGGAATAATGATGGAACGGTATATTTCATACCCAAATGAATAATAAACAAAGCAGAGGAATCTAATGAAAATCCGGCAGAGTTCCGTTTGTAAATGGAACATCCGGATACACAACCACAACACAATAACCTGCCCAAAGCAATTCAATAATCACAATGGCTTCCAAGCCCCACATTCATCAATCCTAATAGGGCCGATGTAGTGGAAAGAAACCAAAACCCCTCCAAACCCTCTAAAATCAACAGAGCCACAATTGCTCGAATAAAAATACAGAAAAGCACCTAACTGTGCGGAATAGATACAATACATCCTGAAAGAATAAGTACAGGAAATAAATAATACATCAATAAGGATATGCCAACAGACTGGCTCCCAAAAGAGATACATAATAATCCCATAACAATGGTTAAAGAAACTGAAAGCGGATACCTATCGTCCCCAAACCCAGTCGTGCTGCAACCGTAACCGCATCACCCAACGCAACTCCAAAACCTGTAACAAGGAAACAAAAGAAAGCTGTCGTTGCACTGCATCCTGCTCATAGCCGTATATTTCCTGCAACCTGGCGTGGAATACCAGGGGGAGAATGAAATTCCCCTGTGAGCAAATAAGCTCAGTGGGAAAAGATACTCTAACTACCACATCCTCTGGCAGTTTAGGTAATGCTAAACTATCTAGCAAGATATATATATAGCCCAACTAATCTCATCCACGCAAAACCCAAGGCACACGCTCATATACTACCGTACGTAAGTATATAACGGGGATATACATACATATACACATATATATATATATATATAAGAATAAATACACAGCATGAGTCTGTAATGTACAACTAAGACTCGTACTCCAAGTACCAACACCAGTAGTTTACACTACTCTCACCAGCGTACACTAGGTACACGACACTAATGTCAAATCTAACCAATCATCCAGCGCTCACAACGCTAACCATAAAATCTAAACAGAGGGAATCACACTCACCTCTAACATCCACAAGGATCAAAATCCACCACTAGTACCAAGGAATACTCATAACTCACTCCCCGAGAACACAGGAGGAAAAGTACTCACGTCCTTGCGTACTAACACAATCATCGTCTATATATATATATATATATATATATATTGTAAATGTACAATATATATATATAATACAAACCTCATCCCATTCCTAAGGAAAATCTACCTCTCAAAGGCTAGATCACCTCAATCATATCACCATACCATAAATCACATCGACCTCATAATACTATCATCGATAGGGTCAATCACATCACTAACGCTCTCACTGTAGGCGAGGGAAAACCACCAATCAAATCACTAAGAGTACGCGAACTCAACTCACAAGAACGACCACCCAATGGTCACCGAAACAAAGCAAAGGAAAAGACTTCCCAATGCTAAACCAACAGATAACCGAGACAACAATGTCAAGGTTAAAACACCACAAGTGTTTAAGGAGAACACTTGGACAAGGAACCCAATCCACTCGGTAATCATGCCCACAACATGTGGAACAACTCGAATCACCTAAGTAGTGACGTCAAAAACCAAGAAGAAAGGAATGGCAACACTATATGTGTGCACTGAACAACACCAAGCCTCATACCCGAGACTTAGAAACGATAGGAAGCAAAGGTGAAACAATGGAACACCTTTCGAAACTCTACAGGATGAGATATTGAGAAAGAGGTCTCGAAATCTCAGAATCCCAAGAAAAGTAATAAAATAGTTTTCCTTTTAAGAAACCACATAGTAAAAATGACCGTCTTGCCCCCGGTCTCCGTCAGTTGCCATCACCGACTTTTAGAAGTTAAAATCTTTGTTTAAAGAAGATCCTAAGATCATTTTATAAAGTGTTAAAACTTTTAGTTGCTACGGGGGTAGGCGAAAATGAGTTTTTCCTTTTAAATACAAAGAGTTTAGAAAACACCGTTTTCGAAATGACAGTCAAATAAGAGAAACACAACTCTATGAATTCCTGTAATGTCCGAGAGGACAGTAAAGGAAGAGCAACACGTTGGACTCACGGAAGACAACCATCCGTTCCAACTCCACCAATTCAAATGACACCACGAGGAAGAGGTTCGACACCATACCGTAACCGACAACTCAAGGAATGACATACAAGTCAACGACCACGTACTAGTGTACAAAACACAGTACCAGGAATGCTTAAGGGAAGGGACTAAGCACTAGAACCAAGTCTGTCAAACTACAGTACCTCGAGTACTTAATAAAGTCACTCAACCATAACCTCTTCTCACCAATCAAAATCTCAACTACAGTTGATAGTCTATTCCTCAAAAGTGAAAGACACCTAAAGGTCCATACTAAATCTCACAATCTCATCACCCGCCTTCTCGAAGGCCCCAATTCATAACTGATACTAAAATCAATCTCTAACCTCCAATCTCTAACAAGGTCACACAGCCAACCACAATCACCAAACTATTAACCCCGCCTTCTCTAAGGCATCAACTCCATATCATCTCTGCAGTTCATCACTAACCGCAACTAACCACAAAGATCACTATGCCAATGTACTTAACCTCCCCCAAGGGTACGAAAGTATATATATACTCACAAGTATAAAATAAGCATTTCATTATACTTGATCTATTACCACATGTAATCATTTTCTTTCACGTTAATCATTATCAACTGAGCATTTTACAAAGATATGAATTTAAATTCGCAATATTCATACATAACATGCTCCAAAATCCAACAGGCAATAATAACACATATTAAACCTGTTCCAACAACACATGTAATAATCTCACGTATACATGTCAAATGAAATCACATAAATGCCATGCAAATATAATGTGACTCAACACCACACTTTGCCCTATCATAGGTTAACGAATATGCACTCTACCCATAAATATGAGCTAACAGAGGGTCGCACCGGTACTTCCCAAGTGATTTTGAAACTTCTCACTTCAACAAGGAAGACGGTTTGCACGAGACGACCCGTGACCAAAGATTCGTCAACACGAATGCACGAGACGACCCGCGACTTCGAGAATGAGACGACTCACCCTATACCCCATTCACAGCTCATTATTCTGTAGGATGGGAACACCCCCTGGCCAGTTGTTGCGACGATTCGACACAAAGACACCCCACATGATTTCACAACCCACATATACCAATACCATGATTTAACACTACATGATATTCTCAATATGCATCCAGGTCCAAATGACAATCATGCATCAACATAAATATGATTTCATAAACCGCATATACCAACACTATATGCATCTAGGTTTCAATGACAATCATCTCTCAATATAAATATGTAACGCATCATATTTATATATAATATCCACATGAATCCAATATAATTCTCGAAATCTCTTTCTAACATGCTTTTAAAATACAATAAAACATTTAAATCATATGAAAACAATTTCATATACAACTCATGTTTTCAAATATATATTTTCTTTAATTCTTTAGAAAATATTTCAAATTCCCTTATCATCCCTTTAAAATAATTAAAGCAATTAATTCACGTCTCGCAAGGGAACCTAGCACAACGTCTAAGTTTTCACGAATCTCTACTAAATCATTTAATTCTCAAGGGAATTTCTAAACCGCCTATTCCTATTCAATTCAATTAGGAATATATTTAATCTCGTAGGAAATAATTTAATTAATTTTCTTAAATTAATTCCTAAGTCCAATTCCGATTCTAAACGAATTATAGATATTTAAATTAACAATTTAATATATCTATATTAAATTAAATAAGGGTTTTGCACCCCTAAACTACTTCAATAATGCAGAGTGAGAAATATAATTTCCCACCTGAGATACGCTTACAGAACAGCCGTTTCGGGCCCACCGTGAACAGTACCGGCGCCCGAATATAACGCCCACCGACCAAAGTCGTCCGAAAAATATTTCACATATATCGAAATGTCCGCCTCGACAACCTATACGATATATACGAAGCCCGTTAACAATAGGTTAAATAATTGGGTTAAATCTAAAATACCCCAAACGAAAACTATAACCTATAAATGCGATTTCCGGGCAAATCGTTCATCCTAAATTCACGAAATTAATATATAACGAATACATGGTAGAGACGAAGCTACTCACCGAAAATCGGCTCAAACCGATCACCGGAAGGTCGCCGAAAAATTGGCCGAAGCCCAGCCGGATCGCCCCTGCCCACGCGCGTCTCCCCTGCGCGAGCCCAGCTCTGTCCGGCGCCACCCTACGCCACCACGGCCTCCCGCGCCGCCGCCTGGCCCAACCGACGACCACCATGCTGTCGCCGACCGCCGCCGTGCCCTTGCTCCAGCTGCGCAGCCGCGTCTGCCATGGAGAACAACCCGAGGTCTCTCTCTCCAGCCGCTCCTCTCTCTCTCTCTCTCTCTCTCTCTCTCGCCATGACCGGCGACCGAAGATGGAGAAGAAGGGAGCTGCTTCAGTCGTGGAGAAGAAACGAAGAAAAAATGAAGAGAAATGGGAGTGGTGTCGTGTAGGAGAAGGAGCTCAGCAGACCTGTATATACATATACACATATATGCCCTAATTGCAAAAGCAACCCTCTAAATGTCCATAATTGCGAAACTGACCCTTCAAGTATCCGTAATTGCGAAATGACCCCAAAACTATATATATATATAATTAAATATATATATACAATAAATCCCGAAAAATACCGGGAACCCCAAAACGTAATCTCGCAAACCCGAATTAATAACGGGACGCCCAATTAAATATATCGGGGTAGAAACCCAAAATATCGGAACACTTAAACAAGCCCGACCAATTAAAATGTGTCGTCATCCAATCGAAGCACTAAACATTTAATATCGATACTATACCGCGTAGTCGATAACGAGAATTGTCGAAGTCGTCAATGAAAAACCATAAAGTCATCCAGTCGACTTTAAAAACTAAACGCGAAAAATTTACAGGTATCAAATACCAAGAATAAATAATACGTCATGAACAAGTGACGTCATTACCGAAATTAAATCAAAAATAATTTCAGTAAAAAGGATAATAACACGGGGTGTTACATGCTTAGCATGTTGTACTCTTGTCCGAGCTATGTAAATTCGAACATCCTCATACGCATAATTCCGTATCCCCTCACACTCATTTCTTAATCGCGGATCTTCCCAGGTATACAGCTTGTCTACCATGTTTATACTCAGCAGTCGCTCATCTGGAAAAGGGTCCTTAAGAAGGGTGGCATCCTTGGTAGGCTCTATGACGGTTCGTGGCAAATGCTCAACTCTAACATTCTTCACACCTTTTTTATCTTTCAATACATCATCATCCCTATGCAACACTATCTTAGGAAGCGTACTTTCAGACACCAACTTCTATGGAGGAATAAGTTGAGGTTCAAGCGACTCTCTTGGTGATCTCTCTGACGGCGAGTACAATGCAACTCCCAACACAACAATAACTTTCAAATTAGATTGATGTTGGTCCTCCCAATTTTCAAAATTCTCCTCTGATCTTTTCATCACTAAGGTCTTCTCTCGACCTTTAGTGCCGTCATACAACCCAATCTTATAAAGTGAGTTGTCGGGCACCAATGCTACTGGTGACATAAATGAAGATTCAGGCGAATCTCTTGACTCCCCCCTGGTTGCAAACCTAGAGCTCTTTCAAATGCATTTGATCTTTTCATCACAACATCCAGATCATTTCTCGCTCGACTCTGAGGCATTAGTTCTTCACAAGCCTTATTGATTTCTTTTGCATTAAAACACTCAATCGGTGTATTGATCCGATGACTTGTATAAAAAACATCCATCCTTACCTTCATATTCCTGAAAGATAGATCCATCGCTCTTGTCATGTAATTGATATGTGCATTGGCTGTAGCCAAGAATGGTCTTCCTAATATCACTAGAATATGTTTCTTCAAGTCTTGAACAGGTTCTGTATCGATAATTATGAAATCCACTGGAAAGTAAAACCTGTCTACTTAAATGATGACATCTTCCAAAACTCCCCTTGCTTGCTTAATTGACTTGTCTGGAAATTAGAGATCCACCGAAGTAGGATTGAGCTCTCCCAACCCTAGCAGTTGATAAACTGAATAGGGTAGTAAGTTAACACTTGCACTCAAATCAGGAAGAGCTCTACCAATTTCCTTGTCACCAATGACACAAGGAATAGTGGGAGCACCAGGATCTTTCCTCTTAGGTGGTATGTTACTTAGAAGCAATGAACTCACTTGTTTATTCATCATGATCTTCTTTGGAGTCTTTGCTCTGTTTTTCCAATTTTGCGTACAGAGGTCCTTGAAGAACTTGGCATAAGGTGGTATTTGGTCTATAATGTCTAAGAAAGGCAGATTAATCTTGACTTGTCGAAATGTCTTCAACATGTCTAACTCTTTATTCTTACCATTTTTGGTTGGCTCTCTAAGACATTGAGCGAATGGTGTTTCCTCCTCAAATGATGCCCTTTCTGACTCTTCATCTTCCCCCACTTGAGATTGATCTTTCTGGACTCTATCAACCTCTTTTTTTCGCTTTTCTTCAGCTTCATTTCTTTGCGCTCGTTCCGCCTACTTTCTTCTCTGCAACCTTTCTTCACGTTCCTCCTCAACTCTACTATCCACTTCCCTTACACTTCTCAGAGTCATAATAGCTTGGATCATTTCATAATTATGCTCAGCAAATGAACCACAATCCACTACTTGTTGACTCTTTGGATTAACCACTGGTTGCCTAAGCAATCTTTCTTCTTCAAGCCTATTCACATAAAAAGTTGCCCCATTTGGGTTTCTATTTGAGTAATGGATTGGGATTTAGAGTTCATTGATTGGATAGCTGCCTGAAAATGATTAGATTGATTTTTTAACTCCCCAAAAACTTAATTTTTTAACTCCTTCAAGGTGCTCATTACCTCTTCTTCAAAGCCATGTGGTCTTGGTGGTGGATTTTGAGTTAGATTTTGATGTTGGAGATGATTTTGAGGATATTGAGGGTAAGCTGGATTTGGATTGAATCCTTGGATTTGGTTTCCATGAGGATGAGTTTGGTAATTATATGGTTGAACAGCCTGATTAGTATTGAATGGCTAGAGAGCCTGAAAATTATTGGATGGCTCGAGAACTTAAGAATTATTGGATGGCTGTCTGGGTTGGTAATTTGACTGAGGATTTCTAGCCATGATTGTTGGTTATGAGTAGAATGATTGTTGACTCTATTGGAACCTTGGTTGTAGGTAGTATGATTGTTGTCTCTTAGTGAACCTTAGTTATTGATTGAATGATTTCCCTTGTTGGAAATTTGATGGTGGATTTTCAACATTGTTAGATTCGTAGGATAGGAGTGGATGATTCCTGGCATTGGAGGTGTATGAATTGGTGAAAGGAGCATTATTAGAATAGTTCCACGATGCATTGGCATCAGCAACCATTATTCCTTGACACTTAGTTTGAGAATACTTAGCTTCTAGTTATAACCTCTCTCTCGTAAGAGAATGTCTTTGCTGAAGAAAGTTGTCAATTCTTTCTAATTTCTCTCCTATCAAGGCCACTGACTTTCTAACATCCTCATCTTGCCTTCCTTCTATGACAAATGCTTTGCTAGATCCTCTATCATGTCCCTCTTTAGCCCATAACTCAAATTCATATTGAATTGTATTCTCACTAATATTATCAAACAAATCTAAGAGTTCTTTTGCCGGCTTCAGGATAAATTGACCTTGTGTTGACGTATCTATCAAAGTTTTAAGTGCATCTCCAAGTCCCATGTAAAAATTCTTAGCTACATCCTGTTCAGATAACCTATGGTGGGGACACTTATAGAAGATTTCACTATATCTCTCCCAATCATCATAAAAATTCTCACTAGGTAACTCTCTAAAACTTTTGATCGCACCCTGGGCTTCCGAGGTCTTTCCTATAGGGTAATTCTTTTCTATGAATTCTCTTTTAAGGGTTTCCCAATCAATTTTAATTGCCTTATCTAATTTGACATACCATATTTTAGTTTTTTCTCTCAACGACCAAGGAAATAGACGCACTCGTAAATCATTCTTAGACAAATTATCATACCTAACAGTCAAGGCAACCTCTAATAAATCATTAATATGCTGGTATGGGTCCTCTATCCAAAGGCAATAAAAATTTGGAAGCATATTGATAATGCTCGTTTTGATCTCGAAAGCATAGGAATCATACGCATCTGGTGCGTAGTATCCTTTTAAAGATGTGGTTGGTGTCCTTGGTAGATTGGCTCTTTGGTCACCCACCTTCTCGAAATCCAATTTTTATTTTATATTTTTGAATCACAAAGTCGCAGTTTTGAAGTCCTAAACGACGTATTTCGGCCTAAAATCAACTGGGCTTACTATGATATAGTATGTTTTATTCCATGGCCCTTTTCCACTCAAAAACCTTATCTCGCTTACAAAAATCAAAGTTTCTGACAGTTTATACAAAAACTGTAGATTTTGTTTTTCAGAAAATAAAACTAACTACTTCTAAACTCTTCTAACTATTAACAAAAACAAAAACTAAAATTCTGTGCAAAATTAAGATAAACTAAAACTCACAAGAGGTCCAATGACACAACTTTCACTACTTCGCCAAATCCCTTTATGATTCTCAGAGCACCTCGCAAAAACACACAAATTCCAACTTTAGATACAATACAATAATGCAATGTAAATAAACTACTAAAGCTAATGAACAATGCTTAGTCCCCGGCAACAACGCCAAAAACTTGATGCGACGTCAGGTGTATAAAAATATGTGGTTAAAAACAACACCTTAACGACTCTAGATTTTACTCTACGCAAGCACACGTATCAATTGTAGAATAGTAAAGCTTGAGTAAGGGATATCGATTTCACAGAGACTAAGATTTTTCACTTTAATAGTTCAAAAACACTGAATTATATTTCTGAAAATTATATGTTTTGATGGTCGAAAGACCAAATTATCTAATCTTAACTAAATTAACTAAAAAGAAAAGTAAATTGGGTTTTGATTCAAGAGAGAGAGAGAAAACTAGGGTTTTCATCACTCCACCACTAACCGCATAATATAGTTCTATCAATAACTGTGAATCAGGTCGTAACGCAAATAGCTAAATACGATCCCAAAAAGGAGTACTATCAACCGGATTGCGACAACCCGTCTCATGACTGACCTAACTAGTACTTTCCAATTATACTACTCTAATCTACTCCTACTACATGAAAATAAACTAAATCATGTCTATATTAAACCGTCAAGGCACGACCTGTGTCAACCTATGGTTTCAAGTTTCATTACCACCATTGTGTAGAAAACCATAATTAAGCATCCGAGTTCCTACTCATATTGAATAATCATAGTTGTGCAAAATAATATATTAATTCCATCTAAGAAAATAATTTAGAACAAACTTATAATTTTATATTACAAATCAGTATGGTCTCTTAACTACTACAATAATCACAGTATGGTCAACAGTTTCCCTTCGTTACAATTGAAAACAATGAAAGAACTACATTACTTGGCTACGGTTTTGCTAGAAAACCCTGAATGCCGAATTAGTTGCTCAAGGTAAAAGGAGACTGCATCGTTGATGTAAAATCTCCCTCTATGGTCGTCTTCTCCGGATCTCTAGGTCTTGAATGGCTCCTCCTTGGAATGATAGATGAATCTCCAGAAAATATTCTAAAAACTTATGTTTAGAGAAGTCCCAAAATTATGGGGAGAGAAGTCCCTTAGATCTGTAACAGACCTTGGTATATATAGGCAAAGGTGATGGAAACCCTAAGTTGGAGAATATGATTACTCTTTTTGGTAATTTCACACCCAACCAAGCAAAACCCTAATATCTGATGTAGAATATGTGTATATTACTTGTATAGACGTGTTGGGATAGAACTTAAAGTCATTCGGGACAAAACGGATCAATCCGGGTCAAAATAGGATTTTGGCCCGAATCTGAAATTTCCAGTTTTTTTTGCAGGAGACCTCTCACTCTTTTGATCATATCTGGAGCTACACACATTGGATAGAGGCGTGTAATATATCGTTGGAAATCTGACTTCAAGATCTTGATGATAGGCTAAAGTATCACCCCATTTGAACCTTTTGTTGACCGAGATATGAGCTCCCGAAGTTGACTAAAACTTTGTGCTGAAAATACTGTAACATTCCGCACCTAAGCTTCAAGTGTAGGTTCCTATGCTTTAAGTGTAGAAACTCACTTTCTGACCACTTTTTGCAACTGAAAGCGTAGGTCAAGCGTAGCAAAACCTCCAAAAATTACTTCTCTTGATAATTGCTCCATTTTAACCCCCTCGACTCCCTCGGTATGATTCTTGAAGTTGCAGCTCCGAAAAATGACGTTTTCACCCTCCGGGATACACATTTTTCTTGAAAACACCTCTTTTGCTCTCTCTTTTGGATAGACACAAGCACTTCTCTAGTTAATTCACCAAAGTTAGCTCGTAATCTTCATTAAGCTCCTGAAACACGCTTAAACACATGAATGACATAAAAATACCAAATAATGAAATGAAAAGACATAACAACAGTAAGATAGGGGTTTAAAATGGATACTTTTTAGCACCTATCAATACCATGTGTGATAATCAGTGATGGCGGAAAACACTTTGACAACCGTTTTCACAATGGTCTGTGTCGGAAGTACGTTGTCAATTATAAGATCGGTACACCATATCACCCCTAGACTAGTGGATAAGTGGATGTTTCTACCAGGGAAGTGAAGAATATCTTGGAGAAAATAGTGCGATGGGATTTGAAAGATTGGCCTCAGCGGCTAAATAACGCACTGTGGGCATACATAACTGCTTGCAAGACTCGGATATGTATGACGTCGTATTGGCTTGTCTATGGAAAGGCATGCTACCTTCCTATTGAGCTAGAACATTGAGCATATTGGGCGGTTCGAATGTTGAACATTGATTTGAAGAAGTTTAGTGCTCAGCGGAAACTCCAACTTGCAGAGCTTGAGGAGTTGAGAAACAATGCTTATGAGAACTCTCGGATTTATAAAGCTCGAATGAAAGTGTTTCATAATAAACACATTCGCAATAAAGTCTTTGAGCTCAACCAAAAGGTGTGGATGTTTAATTCAAGGTTAAATATGTTTTCTGGTAAGCTTGAATCGAGATGGGATGGGTCGTATGAGATTACAAAGGTTTTCCCCCATGGAGCAGTAGAACTTAATGATCCAGAGACGGGAAAGAAGTTTGTGGTGAATGGTCAGAGGCTTAAGCACTATATTGACGTTCAGCCAGTTGAGTGTATTGTAGAAATGATCGATTTGACTGATCCAACACACGAGCATGATCCCGGATACTGAGAAGTGGCAGCGTAGCGCCAACGAAGTTAAACATTGGTACTAGGGGATAAAAATTAATTTTTGAACCTCGTTTGTATTTGTAGTTTGCAGTGTAGTTCGTTAGTCGTTCCATTGAGTCGTAAGATCGAGTCAAATTGTTGTTTTCGTCACGATAGGTGTGGTGGAGTAGTTAATGAGGTGCATGGAACGTGCGGGGAACAGTGCGTTGAACGAAGTATGAGAAAAGATGAAAATTTGAATCTGAGTAAATTTTTCAAAAACATAAAGCTACGCTTCAAGCATAGGCTAAAATTATATATTCTAGCCAACGCGAACAGTAGCTTTGCATTTCAAACTCCTAACTTCTCCCGCTCTTTCGTTTCTTCATTGAATCTTCTCAAATCACTCCCAATCTCTCTCTCATTCAATTTCGAACAAATCCCCGTGAGTTTTGCATCAGATCTGTGCATTGATCATTGGGATTTGCGTGTAGAACTCGAAGAGTCTCGAAAACCAATTTTTGGAGAAATCATCAAATCTTCCGATTCAGTGAGTTTTTATTCATTATTTGTGTTTCTAACTACTCTTTTAATCATTCTAAACAAGTATTAACGAACGAATCCTGTCGAAAACATGTTTTAATCTGTTTCTCAAAAGTTATGATTATCGGCTTAGAGAATGGATTGAAATTTGAATTTTTCATGTATTTTTTATTTGAGGGTTTGTTTAAACGTCATATTGGGCCTATTTAGACATGGTTTTTAGTTTTATTCGGTGTTCGGAATGATCCGCTTATTATTTATGAAAATCTCGATTATAGGCATAAAGATGAGACCACGGAGAGGAGGTGTGAGTTATTCACGACCGAGGTCTCCTGATCAGGCAACTGATAGTTCACCTCCAAGGGCATGGAGACATTTAGTGTTGCCTGAGCCATCTTCTTCGTCTTCTGAGGCCACACAGAGTAACCATGTTGCTTCGCCAGTGGTGAAACCATTGGCATCACCGTTACTAGCACAAGCCAAGCCACAGATAGCTGATGATGAGCCGGGGGTATTGAGTTCTTATTTATCGGTGCCACCTTCGGCAGTGGTGGGTGAGTTGTTAGAGTAGGCGCTGCGGAATGGGTTTTAGCAGGAGCACATATATTTTAAGACAATCTTTGAGAGGATAGAGATAGTACCAGCATGGACGATCTGATGTCTGCAAGCACGACGATTATTGCCGATCCTTACCCCTCCATCTAAGTTTGTCTGTGAGGACATGATTCAGGATTTCTAGTTGCATATGCAGCACTACAGTTGGGGGATGAGGTTGGAGACTGAGGTCAGAGGGGTGAGATTTCAAATTACACCCCAGACCATTATCGAGGCTTGGGGTATTCCCGATATATGCCCGCCAGAGTTGGAGGGAGAGTTTCCACCTCTGCCAGAGCAGTTTCCTAGTGTTCCCGAGATAGTCCAATTACAGACCGAGGGGGAGTTCGGGGACAGCCTGAACAGCTGCATAAAGAAGTCGGATTATCATCCAAAGTTATAGTTCCTGGACTCCATTCCCAGATTCACCCTCAAGGGCATGCTATCCAGTGGTACCAGTTATTTCTGGTTCTCCACTATGCTTTCGAGTTCAGCCACTGGATTTCGCTTCCACAGGTTCTCTGGCGAGGCCTTTACCAGTATTATTAGGATTTACGGACCGCACGCAAGGTCAGGTAGAGTACATTTCGGATGAGATTCCCGACTTTGATTGTCACTCCCCTAAATTTCAAAGACTCCTGAACCGGGACATCAGAAAAATCCGGGGTGTGATCCATACAAAGAGCGACCAACTAAGATCATAAATAATAATAAAATGAATGAAATATTATTAATAACCATATTTCCATACATAACCAAGTGGAAGCTAAAACCAAATGATACACAAGGCACATTGAGGCGCCGAAAGAATATATCTCTACAATGATGCAATGATACCAAATACAAGGAAGGGATATGCTAACAGATTGGCTCTAAATAAATATAACAATGGTCCCAATAGAGGGGACAAGCAAAGGAAACTAAAATGGAACAACTCTACGTTTGACCGTCCTAAATCCCGTAACAGCATTCATAACACTCTGAGCAAATTCAGAACCTGTAACGAGAAAACAAAAGAAAGGTGGCATTGCACTGCATGATGTTCGTAGCCGAAACATTTCCTGCAAACTGGTGTTTGGGACACCAAGCAAAAGAACACCGGGGTGAGCTCATCAAAGCCCTATAGGAGAAAGGAATCGTAACTGTCACATTCTCCGACCGTCCAAGTCGAGTGCGAACCACCCCGTGTACATACATCTACCCTAGGTCAGTCAACGTCCCACATGACACTCACGCCAATACGAGACACCGAAAACACATCCCTCTAGTCCCCAACCATGCATCAACAAATAGGATAACTAGCACGTAGTGAAACCATAAGATAACAATATATAGTAAACGCACACCTATATTGGGCTTCCTTTGTTCTTTGAGGTCGGAGATTATGTGTTTCTAAAGGTCTCACCTCGCAAGGGCTTGATGCGATTCGGGAAGAGCGGAAAGCTTTCTCCACGTTTTATTGGGCCTTTCGAGATTCTTGATCGTGTCGGCGAGGTGGCATACCGTTTAGCGTTGCCACCGGATTTGTCACGGGTTCATAATGTTTTTCATGTCTCTATGCTTTGCAAGTACGAGCCGGATCCTTCTCATGTATTGAGATGGGTTGATTTCGATGTTTCCAAGGACGTGTCCTACGAGGAGCGACCTGTGAGGATCTTGGATGCTCGAGAGCAAGTTTTGCGGGGCAAAACTATTCCTTTAGCTAAGGTCTTGTGGCACCATCGCGGAGTCGAGGAGGCGACTTGGGAGCGTGAGCGTGAAGTACGGGAAAAATACCCGGACTTGTTTTCTCCTATAGGTACGTCTTGATTTCGGGGAAGAAATCTCCTAAGGTGTGGAGGTTGTAACGTCCGGTATTTTACGGGTTAATTTAAAATTTTTATTTAAACAATTAAGTGATTATGTGTTTAATGTGTTTAATTGTTTTAGCATGTTTTACATGTTTTACGTGTTATAAAAACTGTACGTAGCATGTTGTATTTCCATTTTGAAATTTATGAAAATTATTGAGAACGATTTCGGGAAAGAAATGACCGAGGGGTAAATGGGTAATTTCACATTTGGAGGATTTAGTGGAAAGTGTATAAATTTTGGGTAAGAATTAGGGCATGAGTGACATTTTGGTAATTAGAGAAGATGACAAGGGGTAAAAGGGTATTTAAGAGTCTTGATGACACTCTTGTAATTAACCCCAACTTTGGATGAATTTGGTCATTTCCACCTTTCGTGTGTTGTCTCATTCCTAGCCCTTAATCTCATTCTCCCATCTTTGTTTTAAGCCCTTGGATCATAAGGCCTTGTTTGGTTGGCACTTAAATGGAATAATCCATTATTGTTGGTCATCCACTTGGCAAGACTTTTTCTCAACCATTGGATGGTTATTTGATTTCCTCTTTTTTCTAAACCCTTGGATGATAAGGCCTTGTTTCGCAAAATAATGAGTTTTGTGATTTGTGTAATAAGTCTTCCACTTGGCAAAGACTTATTCCTAGCCCTTGGATTCATTTCCTTTTCCCCCATATTCATTTTGAACCCTTGGATGGTGAAAAGAGTGAGTGGAGAATCTCTACACTTATGAGTTTCTCTCATTTGCAAGACTTCATCTCTTCATCTCTATTTCCTTCATAAGTTTCCTCTCTTGCTCTCTCATTCCATCCTTGCTTGGTGTGGTCTAGAGTGGTGTTCTTGAGCTATTTTGGTAACTTTCTCTCCTACTCTAGGGTTTTGTTCACAAGAACCCTAGCTTCCAAGTTCATGAATTCTTTTGTGTTAGTATTGATTTTACTCTTTCTTTTTATTCATGTTTATGGAAGGTTGAGTTCCTTTTCCAACTACCAAGTGAGTTCCAATTATGGAAGCTTGTGACTTCCATAATGTGAAGAAGCTATAGGTGAGTTCATAGTCTCTTGATCTCTTGATTTCATTTTTTTCATGAAACCCTAATTTAGTACTCATTAGGGTTAGACTTGATTCTTGTGGTTGGAGCCACAAGGATGATTTTTGGTCTTTTGTGACGCCATAAGTAAATCTTGTTGTTTGTGTGGTATGTTGATAGTTGGAAGCTAATCTATTGAGCCTTTGGAGGAATAGCTTGAGTTAGACCTCTTTGGGGCATCCTTGAAATAGCTTGCTTGGAATTGAGGTAGGGGAAAAATGATTTGTGTTTGTCTTTGTATGAGGGTGTGTGCGTTTATGTGTATATATGCCGTATATATATATATATATGCAAGTTGGTCTTGATAGTTTAGACTATGAAATAGGCCTTGAGAACATGAATTGTGATATAAATTATGTTGTGACTATTGCTTAACAAATGTTAAATTGTATGCCTTGTGGGAAATTGAACACAATATAATGTTATTTGATAGAAGCATGTATTGTGATGGCATATGGTTATGATAAGAACCTTTATGCATTTTAGGGTACACCATGTAGTGTCAAAAACACGGGTGTAGGGTTTATACGGATTATGTATTCGTATGTGTATATATAGTCTTGTGTCGAATCGTCGCAACAACTGGACAGGGGGTATTCCCATCCTACGGAATAATGAGCCGTGAATTGGGTATAGGGTGAGTCGTCTCATTCTCGAAGTCGCGGGTCGTCTCGTGCATTCGTTATACGAATCTTTAGGCACGGGTCATCTCGTGCCAACCGTCTTCCTTGTTGAAAGTGAAATGTCAAAAACACTTGGGAAGAATCGGTGCGGTACTCTTTCTTGTTATAAATGAGTAGGGTATAAATTCATTAACCTATATTGGGCAAGTGCATATTATGGGGTGTGTTGAGTTATATTACACTTGAACTATCCCATATGTATGATTATGTTATTGATGTTGTTGAAGCATGCTATAATTGTGGTAAATTATGTTGTGAGCATGTTGGGGAAACTTATTTGTTGGGTCAATGGGGTTCCGGATTGGTGTGAGAGCCATATGGAACAAGAGACCTACCTAGGGTTAGTGGCATGAACCTTGGTTGGGTTGAACCACTCGGACTACCGAGATGGAGGCAATGACGCTTCCTCTACTGGGCTAGTGAGCTCACCCCACGCCTTATATATTTTTCAGGTGATGATCCCATTGGGAGGGTTCCGTAGTCTCTCCGTGGACGTGTGGATGTATGTCCGCCCTTTTGTGCATGGGAGGCGGACCACACTTTTATTTTGTTGGGCATTAGGTCGATAAATATGTTCCTTTTTCACATGTAAAACAAACTTGTAAAATTACTTAATTTTTGTCCGGCTAGCATTTTAGCTGAGGTTTTATTATTGATGTATATCCCTTGGAGCGTTATGCGCGGGGATTATATTATTTTGGTGCACTTCGGTGCCGGAAATGTAAGACTAGTTCGTATTATGAAAACTATGTCCTATTTTGCCTTGGTGCGGCGTAATCATTAAATGTATAAATTATTTTATCTTGAGTGTGATGTGAATAATAGTTATAGAATGTGGTTATTAGGTGTCCGGCCGAAAACGGTATTTTTCTAGGCTTTCAAACAAACCCTTTCGTTTTGAACGGAAAAACCCGTTTTCGCCTACCCCCGTAACCCCGGTAAAATTTCCTTGTTTTTAGAAATAGATTTAATTAAATTCATTATCTTAGAGATTTCAAAATTTAGAAACCGGCGGTAGTTAAAAACGGAGACCGGGGGCAAGACGGAAGATTTTATGAAAACTTACAAAAAAAATCATTTTTTGCTAAGTTTACATTTTTCGCGTTTCCCGAGGTCTCGGAAACTATTTTTTGGTTCCGCCAAGGAAAAAGTCACTTTTTCAATATTTATGATTTTTCGGGACCGACTGTGCGAAAAACAAAGCCATATCGCAAAATCTCACGTTTTTGCATTTTTAAACTTTAAGCAAATGCTGATGTGAGCAGAGGCTAAGCTATCACATACTTAGAAAAATTTTCAGATTTCAACTTTGCCAAAAAAAATCTCATTTTTTTTGCTTTGGACATGCCAGTCGCAGCAGGCCGCGCATGGCTGCTGTGCGCGGTGCGCTGCAGCGCGTAAGGCTGCACGCGGCATGGCATGCCATGGCCTGCTGCAGCGGCGTGAAATGTCCAATGTTTGAAAAATCGTATTTTCCTCCTCGCATGTCGGAATGGACCCCCGTTTGTTTCTATGGGTTGTCCTATGTCCAAATTATCTAAATAAAATTTGAAATTTTTATTTTGGACCTGAAATGACTATTTTACCCTTGGTGAAAGAGGGGTACCTCAACTTTAGTTTTAGGTCGATGTTGTCTGACGCCACTTTTGAAAATTCATATCTCTTTCCTCGTGGCTTCAAATTAGGTCTCGTTTGTTCGTATTGCTAGGGTTAGGTCCAAATTTTGTAGTTGTAGTTGGAAATTATTATTTTACCCCTTATTTGACCATTTTACCCTTGGGTAAACATGGGGTATTGGAATGATTCGTTCAAGGTACCGAGTGAATCGGTTTACCTCTTTTCCGATCCTGTGCGATCTTCTTGGCATATTTGAGATGTTGTAGGTCTATTTTACCCATTTATGGGTGTTTGACGACTTAAAAAGGATTTTATTTTATTTCCATTTTTTTTTCGCATTCACTCCCTTAGCTCTTAGGCTCGGGTTTTGGAGTCCTAGGAAATTAGGGGCGTGACACCAATCATGGGAGAAACACTCCTATTCATAACACCCTAGGAAGGATAAAACTCACACTTCCTAGATCACGAGTATACCGAGCTCCAAAATCTCCAATCACTATCAAACCATACCACTAATCACCTCACATGTCACTCCCTACCATCTTTACACTCAACATAGGGGTAAAATAATTATTTCAACCTAAGGGAAGTCACGAAGGTTCCCGAAATCAAAAAGAGAAGTGAAAGGGATTAAACAACCCATCAAACCGACCACTTCAAGGTCACATGTTCACCCAAGGGTAAAATGGTCATTTCAATGGAAAAATAGAAATTTCAAAGGGGAACTTCAAAGTTTGTACCTAGAAAAAGCCATAGGAACAAATGAAACCCAATTCGGAGGTGTGAAGCGGAAACCACAACATTTTGAAAATCGGTCGTCCCAACGTATACAATTTCAAAATATTCCATCACTTTCAAAAGACTATTACGCACACATAAATGACTCAAATGAAGTGATTCTAAATCGTAAACTCAAGAGCTTGAAGTCATCTTTCCAAAAAGCTAAAGAACGCCTCCATCGGAGCTTTGTAGCTCTAGATTAACCGAAAGAGTGAAGCAGTGTCGAAACGGGACTACATTGGGACACCCTGGGGAAATCAGTCAACTGACATGGGCCATCAATCGATTGATGGGGTCCATCAGTCGACTAACAATTAACCATCAGTCGAATAAATGCACCAGAATATTTGTGGCTATTTGCCAGTGGACTTACGGACCCAAAAAGGCTCCAACTGGTCCAAAAATCACCAAAACAACCACACACGCATTTCCCTATCTGTATAAACTCATAATTTGATCAATATACCAAATTATCTTTACCAAACATAAGTTTTGAATAAAAAACATTCCTTTAAGATCTTATAAAAATATCCGTCTTGCCCCCGGTCTCCAATTAGTATACCACCGACTTTTAAAGTATCAAATCATTTTCAAAAACAACTCAAAATTATTTCAAAACTCAAATTTTTTGTCAAGGCTACGGGGGTGAGCGAAAACAGGTTTTTCACTTAAAGATCGAATGGACTCAAATGCAAGTCTGATGAAAAATCCGTTTTTGGAAAATAAACCGAAACACCAACAGAAAAACCAAAGGAATTTAGAGACACTCAAATGGAGCAAGGAAAATCAAGAAATGGAAGTGAATGGCATCTTAAAGGAAAAGATAAGTGGCTATACACAACGACACTAACCCTAATCCAACCACACGTAGCTCCACATTCAAACCCATAAACCCTATAATGACTTAACCAATAATGGCCACACCTCCGATGACATTCCAATCCTTAAGATCATTAAAGGGAACCTAGTGGCCATTGCCACGGAACCAACTAGTTTTAATCAAAACCTCTTCCGATTATTTCAAACCTCAATTTCACATTCGAAACCACATCACTTAGGTTTCTAACAATATTATATGGCCATCAATACACAATCGAATCGATTCACTCATAACCTCGTCTATCATAACCAAAACCTCAATGTCACGATTGATGTCATGTTCTTACACCAACGCTAACTTAGACCACAAAACAATCACCCGCATTCTCAAGACTTTAACTTGCAATCAATCCAATGATTCATTACCGACTTTAACTTATCACAAGAAAGTCATTAAACCAACTTATACTACCACCGAAGGCACATAAGTACATACCAACAAGTATAAGCATTCATCTCATGTTATACTTCGAAACAAAGCATGAAAATCATATTCTCACACTATCCAATTTCACTTGAGTATTTTAATAACATATGAATTATATACTTCAAAACCCACATTAAACATGCTCCTCAACCACATAGGATAATATCATGATCCTCATGTAAACATAAATCATGTATTAGCAACTCAAATGTAATGTGACTCACACACCTTATGGTACACACGCGACCACACACACCTTACTCTAAGGGTCAACATGATCATTCTCTAACCATTCACTTTTGAGGATACAAGCTCATGAAGGAAGGTAGATTTATCGTACCGTTCTTCCCAAGTGCTTTTGACACTTACACTTTTAACAAAAAAGACGTCAAACACGACGCGGTCGTGCAATAGGATTTGGACAAGTCCTCCCCCTACCGTCTCTATTTATCATAAGACTAGTTCTGTAGGAGCGAGAAGCACCCCCTGGCCAGTTGTTACGACAATCCAAAACAAGTCTACTCACGTATAAATACACAAATGGATGTAGACCTCACAAATTGAATTCTCTCTATAAAAGGTGAACCCATATGCAATGTCTCAATGGGCTATGCACCAATATAAATATGTATCTCATCATATTTATAAACAACATTCCCAAAAATGTCAACACGAATTTTTTTCATCATTCAACATGCTTTTAAATTTCATTCAAAACAATAATCAACAAGGATGCTTTCTCATGCTCCAATTCATCAAGTTGTCCTTTTATTTCACAAGGATAACATTTTCATTCATTTATCATGTTTTTATCTCAATTAAAGCATTTAAATCACAATGATACATTCTCATGCACAATTAATGTTCCAAGTCATCAAATTGTCCTTTAATTCACAAGGATAACAATTTCATTCTTTTAAACATGCTCTTAGTTTAATTCAAGCAAGTTTATCACAAATCATATCTCAACCATAACATCAATTCTCAACATAGCAAATATCATTCACAAAAGGGAAACTAGATATTCGCTTTAAATTGAGATGTCGCATTACACCAATCACATGATATATCCTCAAATGTGTTATCCAAATGAGCTAGCCTAATCTCACTACCAAGGCTACATCCTTAACGCCTACATACACATATGTATAATTACATTTACACATATACACAACTATACCCATATACATATATACATATATATAGGCATACAAGCATACTTTAATATTATAAATCTCAAGAACAACCACCCATCTAGCATGCATCATAATCCTATCAATATCATCATCATGTACTCCACACACGAGGGTTAACTTACATAAACATGCTCAAACCCTAACTTCACATTTTTAAGGATACACTTAGCACTTACATCTAAGGTTAGGAATCCTAGGAATCAAATTCTCACACCTACATAATCATAAGATGAGATAGTTAAGAAAATTTCCTCTACCTCCATGAAGAGCATAATAAACCACCAAGCAAGAACAAAAAAGAACCCTAGCTCTCACCCAACACTAAAATCAATGGAGCAAATCGGTGCAAAGCTTCACCATAGCCTCCGAACAATGAATCAAGACAAAATACAAGAAGAGTTCAAGAAACATGATGTGGTTCATCAAGAAAACCCAAAAAATAGGATTTGAATAGAATATACACAAGGAGGAAAGAAAACTTACCAATCATTGGCTAAAATCGAAGGCAAGAACACCATGAACAACTTCCATGTTAATGGCCACATCAAACTCCAAACTTAGGGTGATGAAATCAACCCATAAGTGGAGAAGAAGCAAGAGGGAAAAGAAGAGAGAAAATGGAGAGGAAATGATGAAGTCTTGCAATGAAAGAATTTACATGTGTAGAGATCATCCACTCACACCTCTCACCATCCAATGGCCAAGATTCAAGCTAACAAATAAAGGCCTAATCCAAGGGCCACAAAGTAGTCTTGCCATTGAAAGACTAAATACACGACACATAAAATCCATTAATTTGCCAAATAAAGCCTTAACATCCAAGGGTTGACATGAAGTCTTGCCAAGTAAAAGACTAAGAATTATGGATTCTTACATTTAAGTGTCATCCAAACAAGGCCCTATGATTCAAGGGTTGAGAACAAAGATGGGAGAATAAGATCAATGGCTATAAGTGAGACACCACATAAAAGTGAAAATGACTAATTTCTTCATAACTTAAGGTCAATTACAAGAGTGTCATCATGCCTCTTAATTACCCTTCTACCCCTTATCATCCTCTCTATTTACCACTATGTCATTCATACCCCAACACTTAGCCAAATCTCTACACTTTCCACTAAGTGTTCTTAATATGAAAATACCAATTTACCCTTTGGTCATTTCTTTCCCGAAATCATTTCCAACAATTTTCATTAATTACAAAATTAAAATACAACAAGTAATGCATGTATTTACACCTAGACCTGTCAATGGATTGGATTTTGATCCGAATCCGATCCGAATCCGATCCGATTAGTCGGATTTGGATTGCAAAAAAAATCCGATAACCCGAATATGATCCGAATCCGATAATCCGATTCCTTAACAAATTGGATTTGGATTAGCCTAATCCGATCCGATAAAATATAAATATATATATGTGTATATATTTAATATTGTACATGTATATAAATGTTAGTTGTTAATTATTTTATTATTTATTAATAATGATTGATCATAAATACAATTATTAAAAGTGTGAATAATTTTAGTGTTTCAGTATTTATTGATTTTTCTATTCTTTTAATTAAATATTCGGATCAGATATTCTATAATGAAGAAATTCGAATATGAATTAATGAAGTGAAAATCTGTCGAATTATCGGATTCGGATCGCGGATCGGGAGTTTTTGTCATCCTTATAAATAGACTTATCAATAATCCGATTATGATTCGAATCCGATCCGAATCCGACATTAACCGGATATGGATTGAAAATAAAATCCGATAATCCGATTAGGATCCGAATCCGATAATCCGATTTCTTAACAAATTAGATTTGGATTTAACTGATCCGATTCGAATCCGATCCATTGACAGGTCTATTTACACCATTAAGAAACACTCGTGAAATATGTTAAGCACCACAAGCATAAAAATCCCATAAGTGCTACACCAGAACGTTTACAATAAACTAGGGTAACACATTCGGGAACGCAATACGATTGTTAAAGCTCCAACGAGAAAATGTTACAACGAACCCATGTAGTCGTCAACGAATAATAAATCATGAAGCCGGAAACGATAGTCCATGAAGTTGTCCCGCTAAGTCCGAAACTTAAACGCGAAAAATTTACACGTACTAAGATTACCCAAGACGTCATGAATAAGTGACGTCACAAAACGTTAACACTTGGAAAATAATTCCAGAAATAAGAAAGGAAACACGGGGGGTTACATTGATCATGCGGCTTATGACGGATGCTGGGGTCCAGATTGATGAAGAGGTGGACCGAAACCTATTTGTGAGAAGTGCTTACACAGCGACTATGTGGAGCAAGAACTGGTCGAGATTAGCTGGTGATACAGTTCTATTGAGGAGGTTTTGTAGATGAATTAGGGTTTGTAGGATTAGGAGATTTTTTTTTTTAGAAGATAGGTTACACTCTCAATTCTTAGGGTTGGCGTCAGAGATACATGCTGCTTGGGGAGTTTTTCCGAGTGGAAGTGAGTGATGAGCTAGTGAAGCAAGGATTAAAGAGGAATTATAGATGGATTAGGGTTTATAGGATTAGGATATATTTGTTTTTAGATAGGTTGCACTCTCAATTCTTAGAGATTGTAGGCCCTTAAGCCAAATCATTATTGTTTTATTAAAAAAAAAAAAAAGATTGTCATTCCTTGTACGATATTTTGATGATTTCCAGAAAGTTATGATGAATTTTATTTTACCGTGCTATGATATTGGGTATGTGCGCTTTATTGAGTATATCTACAAGTTATCCAAATCAAGTTTGGGAGAGGAGATCAAGTGCTTTATTGTGTAATTCCGGAATCGCGCTTCAAGGGTAACTATATTCTTTCTCATGCATTGTGAACCATGAGGACATGGTTTCTTTCAAGTTTGGGGGAGGGGATATAGTTTAGGAATGATGATTTTGAAAAATGAAAAAGAATTGAATTTTTTTGAAAGAAAATCTTTGTTTTCAGGCATGAGTGTTTGCATTACAAGTTGATTGAGTTTGTGTTTATGATGTATGAGTAGTATGTGATGTGATATTCCCATTCATGAGAGTAATGATTAGATCGAGTTAATGAACTGATGTGATTTTACATAGGAGAATGAATTAGTAAATTTGAAACCGAAAAGGACAACATCGACCAATAAGCACATGCACACATTCACTATGGGAAAAACAGTTGATCTTTGGCTATGTAGTTGAAAAAATAGCTTTGCCGCTAAAAAAGGGGAGAAGGAGTGATGGAATGGATGAATCTGAAATTTTTTAAATATCCTTTTAGAGAATAAAATGCAACAAGTAGTCTTCCAATTAAGTAATCAGGCCTCCTACAACAAAGTAGCAGAGTGTTCGTGTCAAAAGGGGAGAAAACTAATGAGCATAAATCCCATGGAAGAGGCTCGGGCCCAGTTGGTTGGGACTAAACATCCTCACTGAAAAGTTCGGAGCTTAGAAAGATAAAAAGAGATAAAAGTGGAATGATGGAAAGAATGAGTTTTTATGAAAAATGGAAAAGTTTGATCAATGAAGTAGAAGAAGAGAGATTGACATACCATAGGAGAATGTTCACAAAAATACGAAAGGTTGTCCGGATTGGGAGTAGAGAGTAACGAAGTCGTTTACTTTAGTGGGAACCATTCATGACATGAAACTCGAGATAGTTATTGTTCGGTAGTGAGTGGAAGTATTTGCATCCATATTGTCTAATAAGACCAGAATAGTTGGTATTTTGGGTGTTAATAAACCCTTAGTTAGTCTCTTTATTTTATTAATAAGATATTCTTATTTGAATTGTGTGTTTAAGCATGTTTCAAGGGTTTTAACACAAATTTGAGTTAATTTTGAGTTTTTAGCAAATGCACTGATCCGGAACACAACTCGGAGGATAAATGCACTCAATTTAGAGTAAGTTATAAGTCATTAAAGTAGAGTACAAGTGGTTGGAGCACAAAATCACATATTAAATAAATCTTAAAAATCAGGGATCACCGATCGATCGGTGGACTCCTCGATCGATTGATCGCAGCTGACCTTGGGATATGCGTAAAGTTATATTGCAGAATTCTGACTTTGTGTACAAGTATATAAAGGGGCAGATTCATCCATTTACCGTTGATACTTGGTCCTCACACTAAGTCTTCTTGGAGTGCAAGCAAAGAATATGTCATTTCTGCACCAACTTTTGTCTATAAATATATGAAGACTTCATGAAGAAAATATATCTTTCATTATAGAATAGATCGTTCAATAAAAAGTCTATCTCTTTGAGAGAGGCTCAAGAACTCAAGAACCCTCCAACCAATCATGAAGCTGGTGGCTACATCAACAATGGAGTCTCCTCTTTCAATGAGCGGCTAGTCGGTATATAGGGTTTCCAACAAAACCCTAGCCGAGTAATGTAGACTTTTATTTATTTTTATTGCAAATAGGGGGAGCTGAAGAACACTTATATAATGATTATATAGTGAGAGACTGAACGAATTACCTAAATAAGATTTATTTATTAATTCTCTTCTTAAGCTGAGATTGAATTAATGATTTATCTTGAACAATCATGTTTTTACTAAGGGCAAGAAATCCAAGGTTTAAATAATAGTTTCTACATAATGGTACTTAACGACATGATAAGGTTTTAGGTGCATACACTACTAAGAGGAGATGATCATTAGTGTGTTTTTAATTTCATGTTTTATGAGTAGTTGTAGTATAGATGCATATAATGGTCATGTTAATCAAAGACGAATTGTAGTAAACTAAACTCGATTGCATTCTTTTTGGGATTAGGCAACTGCTTGTAGCGTTACTAATCTGATTCATATAAGCTGTATCACCCTCTTGAAGTAAAATAATTAAAGGAATACATTACAAGGTTAGTAGTGGAGTTAGAATAAAACCCTAGACTTGTTTATCTTGAGTGAAACCAAAATCAATTATATTTTTATTTATTTTATGTTTAGTAGTTTAATCAAACAAACCAATCAAACAACTTTTATAAAATATAATTCAATTTGCTACTTTATAATTATTTGAAATACGACTTTGATCTCTCTAGTTCGATACCCTCTCTACCCAACTATACTATATACTACTCGCGTACTTGCGACTGAGAGGTAAAATTAGATCGTGTTAATTCTCTATTTTAAACACTTTTATTTTCATACGACTAAAACAAATCAAAAGTTTTTGACGCCGCTGCTGGGGATCAGACTGATATTTCAGATTGTTATATTTAAATTCTTTGAATTATTGTATCAATTTCAGTTTTTCTTTTTAATTTTTTGCATTTTTCTTTTTGCAGATATAGCTACTGCCGAAACTGCAATTTTCCAGAAAACTCACGGACTCCAGTTCTTGATCGATCGACTTCATCAGCAATCATTCGGTAAGTTCCACGATCTTTCGCACAATCCTCTAATCAATCAGTAATCATTTCGATCGTTCGGTTGACTTTATGATTGATCGGAATACTTATCTTCGTATAAAAATAAATATAGATAGAAAAGATACAGTTCAATCACATCACAACAATATCATAAAAAAATAAAAATATAATCTTTTATAAAAGGAAAAAATATTTACATATTTACATACATATATGTCTTATTATCATAATAGAAAAAAATAAAAATCTAATCTTTTCCTAAATAAAAATTATATAGATTTGTATAACATATATATGTATATTTCTTTACTAAATAAATATATATATATATATTTAAAAATAAAAATATTTAGTAAAATAAAAGTAATAAAATAAATAATATTTATTTATTTATTTGAATATATATTATTGTTGCATTATTCATTTACTGCAAGTTATTGTTTAATTTAAATTTATTATTTATTGTTTATGATTGGACGTCGTTTAATTAATAGTCTCCTTTAGACCATTGCCCCTAAAATTGAGCGAACGTACCAAATAAATAGAATTTGTTTTTCGCAGTTTTCGTGTAATTGTCAGAAAGTCCGATTGCAGTAAAAGAATACAGGTTTTTAAATGGAAAAGGGCCAATAAATGAGACTCATTGTTCGATAGTGAGCCTTGACGAATTTAGACCGAAACACGTCATTTAGGACCTCAAAACCTTGATTTTATGACTGTTATGAAAAATTAGATAATAATTCGAGTGGAGAGAATCTACCGATAGAAGACATGACTGATCATAATAATTTATACAATTCGGCGAGTGTTCCATATTATAATTCATAAAACCCGGATTGGAGAAATCATCCCAATTTCCAATACCAACAATCAGGTATAGGAAATTCATACCAAGGCTTTAATGAGGATCCACGATATTTCGATCCTAGACTAGATTATCAATCGTATAGTCAAGATTATTATCCTCAAACATTTAATAAATTTCAATTTAAAGAGTCAAATGCATATTCGTGTCCGGGGCCATTGTCTTTTGAAGATGAATTCTTAGTAACTTTGAGAAGAATCAATTAAACCACCTATCCGGAGTTATTGTCTTCTAATGAAAAATTCTTAGCATCTTTAAGCAAAATCAAAGTAACCCCTCAAAATTGTGATGAGATCACATACAATAGAGACATTTCATACTTTCTGAACACTGAAAAGTTTGAACCGAGTTTCAATAAAAGTCAACAACCATTCAGTACTCAGGATTTGTAGTACAATAATACCCAATTGTTCCAACCCTCAAACCAAAATCCACTCCAATTTCAAAATCAAAATATGTTGTCTAGAACAATTTGTGGGGAGGATGAACTGATGAGTTCCTTGAGAGAGTTTAAAGAAATTGTCCAATTGAATTCTCAAGCCTTATCTAGCTTAGAAACTCAAATGAGGCAACTAGCTGAAAATTCCAATGGGAGAAGGGAGGAACTGCCAAATCAAATGGTGGATAATTTTAAAGATAAGAATGATGAGTATAATGAAACAGAGGAAAACGTTGAAACCGAGAGCAACATTTCACAGGACAAGTGTGCGCAAATCATTCCTTTATTACAAAAGCCAAAAGAGAGCCCATATAAATCTGAAGCGATATTTACCCAATGTCTCAACCTGCATCTTGAAGATAAACAAGAAGGGAATGAACACTATGTAATTGATGGGATTGATAAGGTGATAAATGACTCATTACCTTATTCGTTGATAGAAGAATCGTTGGACATAAGTGTTAAACATGGGATGAATGTAGAGTATGATAAATGAGAGAAACTATATGACGATTATTATGTGTTTGATGTCTTGCTCGTTACTAAATGTTCACGATGGATACCGTGGACTGATTTACGTCCCACACTTGCTCCGTCATGTGGTGGAAGTGTCAAAGAGAGGAAGGGTGTTGGATAGCCCTTTGGAGAGCGGTCGTGCCAAAGACGTTAACCATTGGTCATAGGCTGTGAAAGTTAGTTTCTAGACTCGATTTTTAGAATAGTAAGTTATTTAATTTTTGCAATTTCAATTTATAGGATTGTAGGCCCTTAAAGCCAAATCATTATTTGTCTTAAACTAATAATATATATATATATATATATATATATATATACATATATATTTTAACAGTTAACATAAATATATTTTTATATTTATTTTATTCTTTACATTTATTTACACATAAATAATTTAATTTATTTTTACCTTTCTTCTAAATAAGTTAAGGGTAGGGTTTTATTTTTATTTTTAAAAATACACATATATATACTAATAATTTATGTATATTTAGACCATAACTTTTATATATTATTTATGTAAATTTATGTATATAATATTTGTCTACATCTAACTATATTCTTTATCTATTTTTCAACTCTCTTCTAACAAAGTTTGGGGGAGGGAAAATAATTTTAATATACTATATATTATTTTATAGGTTTCATGCCATCTTTTAAAAATATAGTTTTAAACATATATATATATATATGAATCATTTGACTAATTTATAAAATAAATAAATAAAATAAGTCATAGATTTTTTTTTATGCAAATTTTAATTCATTGTAGGCCTTTGGCCACGTTATCTTTAATTTTTTTGTCATTAATAAATATATATATATATATAATAATTCTATTCCCTTATATTTATTGTTTCTTTTTAAATTATTATACTATGATCTTGGTTTTAGTCTTAATTAGAATGCAGATTATGGAAAACATCAAGTTTGGGGGAGGTTTCAACAACATCCTGAAATCTTGCTCTAACAAGTGGTAATATTGTTCTATCCCTATGTTTAAATGTTTGCTAGACCATGAGGACATGATTTGATTCAAGTTTGGGGGGATGGGATAATATAGACATAAAATATAAAGGAATGACAAATTTTTAGTTTTGAAGAAAAAGAAAAAATCTGTATAAAGATACTGTTTTGATATTGTTAACAACGTGCAGAACAGTGGGCGGTCGATCGACTTACACTACGATTGATCGGCTTACTTAAAAATATATAATTTATATATATATATATATATATATATATATGTTTTTATGTTTGAGTATATATAATATATGTATGTCTAACTCTTAATAGCTATATATAAAAATAAATAAATATATATATACTATATATATGTAAAATAAATATTTATTATGTAATTCTAAAAATACTATATTTTTATCTATCTTTATTTAAGCATATTCTTGATTAAACTTGTGAATTAATTAGGAATATGAGAATAGTCTACAAGTAGATATATGTGATATTTTCTGCTTCTCTAAATAATGATTAAATTAGAAAGGTGAAAAGATGTGGTTTTCCATAGGTGAGTAACTGGTGAAATTGAAACTGGAAAAGACAATCTTGACCTATAAGCACATACACATGATCTCTATAGTTGCATTTATGATCATATAAGGTATTATCTCTAAACTAAATAAAATATATATATATATTATGAAAAAAAGATAAAAGAAAATCATGCGTAAACATTCTTCCTCTAAACGATACATATAAAAGAGTGGAGAATGGCGTATGGAAAAATGAGTGGAAAGAGCAAATAGGAAAAGAAAACCTTCTCTAAGAAAAGAAAGGAAAAAAATATTTATATGTGAGGAAAAAGCAAAAAGAGAGAGATAAGCCCTCTCCAAAAAGAAAATATATAGAGAGAGAGATATGCTATAAATGGGAGTAAATGTGATATAGAGAAAGTTCACGAAAATACGGAAGATTGTTGGCTCTAGAAGTAAAGATTAGTTATGTTTAACCACTAGTGGAGACCATTATTGACACTAATTTGAGATAATTATTATTTTGTATAAGCAGAATTTATTTGCTTGTGTTTATTTTATGGATTATATCATCTTCTAGTTAACGAATAAGAATATTCATGAATATGTGCAAGTAAAGATTATAAAGAAGTTGTGGGTAGTCTATTTAACCATCACGATACTTCACTCATCCACTAGGATTTTTCCTAGGCGTAAGGCTTATTACACGTGCTAAATGTAATCGTTTTTCCTTCACGAAAAAAAGGGATTAGTTTAAATTTTTTAAATAAATTAGAATAATTAATTCTTCATGATGTTTTCTTTTGCTTTATTGTTAAAGGACTAGCAATATTCAAGTTTGGGGGTGTGATGAGACCAAAATAGTTGGTATTCTCGGCATTAATAAATCCTTAGTTAGTCTCTTTATTTTATTAATAAGATATTCTTATTTGAGTTGTGTGTTTAAACATGTTTCAGGGGTCTTAACGCAAATTTGAGTTAATTTCGGGTTTTTAGCAAATGCGTCTAATCCGGAATTGTAACACCCCGTGTTATTTTCCTTTTTTCTTGAAATTATTCCCGATTTATTTTCGGTGGTGACGTTGTGGTTATTTTAGGTGTTTCACGTGTAAATTTTTTGAGTTTACATTTGAAGCTGACTGGGCGACTTGGAGATTGTTTCTTTGAGGACTTCGTGGATTTTCGTTGGTGATTACGTGACTTGACGTGACGGTAATGTTGCGGACTTAGCGAAACGTTTATGTGACTTCCAGTTGTCGACTAAGTGGATTCGATTCGACGTTTGGCATTTGATGATTCGATTGGGTGGCGACATGCTTAGTATGTCCAACGTTTTTTAGTTCTCTTGTAATTGGATTATTACGTGGTTTAGTTGTGATGTTAGCGTTTAACATCTTGTCAGGATTAGGATGTGCTAGGTGACGTTCAGAGTTATTATTTTCTTTCGTAATTGGATTAGTACGTACCTTGTTTAGCTGGCGTGCTCTGTTTTTGGATGTACTTGCCTCTATGTATTATTTGGCTTGTGTGCTTAGGGGTATTTGCATTAGCTTGTTTGTTCCCTGTACTTGTACTTATGTGACGCGTATTCTTAGACTTATTTATTTGACTTTTAGAGTTTTTTTTGTTTTAGGAGCTTCAATGGGTTAGTATATACCCGGTGTTTCGTTGGTTGTGTTTTGTACCCCGAACTATTTATCTCCGTTTATATTAGTTATCAGACGTCTCGTAGATTTTTCGGGTACGCGTGATATCATTTAGGGATTTTCTGAGGATATTCCCTTCATTATTATTATTCATTATTAAATTAAGGCTAAATGTTTTCTTTTCGTTCCACACTCGACGCGGAGGGCTTTGGACTGTTTCCTCGCGATGGTTTTTCAATTGACGGCAGAACGGACTATCGGTCCAATTTTCAGGACTTATTATACACGTATATATTATTAATTGAATATATATGTGTGTGTATGGGTATTTATTGGGTGTATATATATTTATTTTTATTTTGTACATAAATATATATGTGAAAATATATATGTATATGTATTATCAGTGGCTAAGAGAGAGTTATAAGTGATATATAGATATATATGTGTATCAGCCTATGTAGAGAGAACAATGACGATGCAACCACTTCCTTTCCTCCTTTCTCTTTGACGAACGACGACCTGATTCTCCATCTTCGATCAGCTTCTCTATCATCCTCTAATTGCCGATTGAGAGAGAGAGAAAGGGAGAGAGACAAGGTTGGGATGGAGAACGAAGGGGAGAAAGGAGTCGCGCGTAGGGGCTACGTGACCTGGTGGTGGAGCTTCGCCGATCTGGTGAGAGGGGTTAACAGCGAGGCTGGCGACGGTAGTGCAGCGCCGTGGTGGTGGCATAACTAGCTGAGAAAAGGGTCAGGCAAAACTAGAGTCGCACGCGCAAAGGAGGTCATGGTGGCGTGGTGGTGGCGCTAGTTCGCGTCGTGGTGGCGCGTGATGGATAGTCCCGAGTTTGGCTGAACTGAGTTGGGTCGACTCAGTGGTGATTCGTGCTCTGTTTGGGATGATATTCGGAGGGTATCTCGGCCTCAGTGTCGTGTACATCATACTCGATTTTGGTGCAAAACCGTTGAGCAGTTCATGGGGAAATTCAAATTTTTGGTACGATTTTCAGTTTTGGTTTTTTTACATTTATTGAAATTTATTTATCAATTGCTAACAGGCTTTGACTATGCTGATTAGGATGGCAAGATGGTCGTTTTGGTCCAAGCGAAAAAAAAATTGGACGACTTTGGTCGATGGGCCCCCTTTTCGAGCGCCAACACTGTTCACGGTGGGCCCATTTTGGGGCTATTTTGTAAGCGTAAATTTAGGTGAGATATTTTTTTAAATATATCTAACACTCACACTCGTAGCGTAGGGGGCCGCAAATTTTATTATTGTTTATTTATCGAACATGTTTTAAATGTTTAGGAAATTATGATTTTCCTGATGTTGTGTATTTACATGTATATGTGATAACATGTGTTTATTTCCTAGCTATAGATGGGCTAAGGAGTTTGTATTAACTCGAAATTGAAATGTCTCTATGTGGACTAGAAATGAGGCGGGAGATATTAATTCCCACGAGAAATTAGAATAATTAAAAACCTACTTGATTTGATTAAAATAGGCGGCCTAGTACCCCTTGGATTTGAAGTAGGTTAGTGAAATTTGTGAAAATTGGACATGAACTTAGAACGTGTTATTAGTTCCCCTGTTGTTTATGTTTTACTTAAATTAAAATATGTTAGGAGATACGTGAAAGCGAGGGACGTGAAAACATAGACGCTATTTTAGTTCCCTTTTATTTCTCTCGTAAATTATAAAAGAGTGATATATTGTGGACTAGTTGTCCCTGAGATGGGTCCGTAGTAATTTGTGGTTTTAATTAAATTATAAGCATGCTTTAAAGTTAAAATGAGAAATTATGATGCATCATTGTGCATTTATTCATGTGAGGCATATATATGATATGATAGACACCATGTGCATAATATCATCATTGGTGTCGTGTTTCATGTCTCATGGATGATTTTACGTGAGTGAACTTTTTTGGTAGTCGGAACAACTGGCCTGGAGGAGTCTCCCAAGGCCTGCATTCAGTAAGCTGCTTAACAGGGGGCGTGTGAGGACTTTTATTCCGAGCACTGGTTTATTTCCGGGTATACACATATAGTCATGGTTTATTCTCGAGTATCCATATAGATATTCGTGGTTTGGCGACATTATGCCCACTTATTTTAGTGTATGGGGTTGCCTTTGAGTTGCATTGGCATTCACATTAAGTCTTCATTTGCCATGGGATTGATTATTGAGATTTGATGCTATTACTACATGTTGATATCAAGCATGTGAAGTTGGCTTATATTAAAATTTATATTATTCCCTTGGGCGCTACGGCGTAGTGGTTGGAATTGTGATGATATTTGTAAATCCTTTATAAATGATAAAAAAGCACTCAATGTGAACGAATGTTTAAATACTTTGAGTTGGAAAATAAAAAGTGTAATAATAGTAAGAATCAAGGATTAATGGAGCCACGATTGGCATGTATTTCAGGTAATTAAGCGAAACTAACTAGAAAGGGGCCTTAGTGCATAATCTTTCCCCTTTGAATTTGGTTTCTAGTTGAGCTGATCTATTCCTTATTGGGACTTAGTTATGATTGTGACTTTTGGCCATATAGGTCTTAGTGGTTGATGACTAGTGTTACCGCGGGGTGATTGGTGTACCACTCTGGTTATGTGGTGAGGTTAGTAATTTAAAAGTCGATCTAGGCTTGTTAGTCTAGTCTTCTTTATTACGATTCCTGTATTCTAAGTTTGTCGCTCTTTCTCTCACTTTGAAAATATTTTGGAGAAGTAAACAGCCTTTATCTCGTGTATCTTGAAATCTTGGTTACGGTTTGGATCTTTGGGACCAAACTAAGACTCTCTCTCAATGTTGTGAAAACTTAAAGCTTTTGGGTTTTTATAAAGATTTGTTTTTTGTTTACCTAGGTCTCGTCAACTGTTTTCGAAAACCCTAAGTTAAAAACTTGTTTCATGAAATATGATTTGAATTCTTAGGACCGGACATATCAGAAGCAACTCCGTTTTGAAAAGTGCCAGGAGCTTTCATTTTAAAAACATTCTTTTGGAGTCATTGAGTTCAGGGTACTGTTTGTCCCTGTTTTTGAGATCTCAAGGTTCTGCCGAGATCTCGACATTGTTAGAGTTCGAGAACTCCAGGCTTCTTCTAGTTGTATCTGAAATTCATTTTGAGTCAGTTATGTTTTGGGCATCCTTTCAGAGTTTTCTCAAATTCTTAAACAAATATTAAAAGTTTGAGGACCGGTTTAAAAAAGGGATTTTGGAAATGGTTTTCAGTTTGAACTCTTGTGGTTGATCCTCCTATTGTCATCATTGTTCCTTGGCTTTTAGCCGGACTTGGGATCCTAAGGTTTCAGCCTTTGGGGCGGACCTTATATTCACTTGTGTGGTTACTGTCCTTGTTATATTCTCGGTTAAGAGATGTTATGCTGATTTGCGCACACATAGTGCGATTCCTATTACTTTGGTTGGGTTCGGAGACATTGGAACCAAGCAGATTTAACCGAGTCCTAAAACGTTTTCTTAAAAACCGGTTGAATCCTTCAGGGTTCAACATTTTTTCTTTAAAAATCCGAGGGCCTCGGCATCCATTTAGGACTAAATGACTCTGGTACCTCTTTATTGTGCCTCGATAGGTGGTGTGAATTGGAGATTGTCCTTTGGTTATCGAGTCTGATTTAGTGGTAGAGTTTTTCCACTTATATGACTTTCAAGGATTGGATGGTAGTAGTGTGTATATACCATGTGACCACTAATTAGTTTATAAGCCCTCTTTGTTATAAGAGGCCTTGGAGAAATGATCCTTTGAGTGAACGGATTATTTCACTGGATATTGGGAATGAAAGGACCCAATTAAGGTTAGAATTTGTGAGAGTAAGACTCTCCAGGGATGATTTGGTAGCGGTACGATATAGAAGCGTAGTTCAGTTCAGTTGTGGATGTAGTTGTGATTATTCCTTTCAAATAATCCTAAGGAGAGACTTAATTATCTCCTAGGAACCTTGAACGGTGTGTTCGGTGCACGGTGTTATGGGTAGTTAGTTCTTATGGTACATCAGGGCGAGGGTGCGTATTGGAGTATATATATACGCGCGGATATGATTATTTATCTATAGGGTTACATATATATATATATATATATATATATATATATATATATATATATATTCGACGGTGCTTGTATGCCTTTATAGTATTGAGACTTGTGGGTTGATATATATGTTTCAACTTTATGACTTCTGGTGTGGCCTTGACTTATGATTTAGATTATTTATGGGGCTATTTTGGGGTCTCGAATTGGCGTGGGTGTCAGGTGAGATATCTGACTGACCTAGGATAGATGCATGCACAAAGGATGGTTAGAGATTCCTGGCGGCTAGGGGTGTGTTTGTTAGGGATATTTTTGGTGAGCCGTGATTTTTGCTTACCCCCACACAGATTGCATGTTTGTAGATGGATGCAATATGGCATATTCAGCGACGATGGTATGGGTGAATTGGGACGTTTTTAATTAGTTTTGTTCCTTTAATCCGTAGTTATCCTTGTGTATTCTTATTTCTATTGGGAGCTAGTCTGTTGACATATTCCTTTTCGTTGTATCTTTTATTTCGGTTATTTATTGTTTCAGGGTGCCATTACACCTTTTCGGCATCGCCATGTGGTTTTCTGTATTCTTATTCGAGCATTGTGGCTCTGTAGGTTTTAGAAAGAGTTGTGTAGAAGTAGCGGTGATTTATTTTCCACTACCTCGGCCCTAATAGGTTTGTGGAATGTTGGACTGCGTGTCATTGAGTTTATTTAACTTGTTATAAATTAATAATAATAAATATATATTAATAATTTATGTATAATTATATATATTTAGACCATAAATTTTATATATATTTATGTAAATTTATATATATATATATAATATTTGTCTACAACTAACTATATCCTTTATTTATTTTTCAACTCTTTTCTAACTATGTTTGGGGGAGAGAAAATATTTTTTATACTATATATTATTTTATAGGTTTCAAGCTATCTTTTAAAAAAAATAATAATATATATATAAATCATTTGACTAATTTATAAAATAAAAAATAAATAAAATAAGCCATTGATTATTTTTATTTTCTTGCAATTTCAATTGATTGTAGGCCTTTGGCCACACTATCTTTTACTTTCTATTATCAATAAAAATTCCATTCCTTCTTATTCATTATCTCTGTTGATTATTCTCCTATAATCATGGTTTTAGTCTTGACTTAGAATGTAGATTATGGCACACACCAAGTTTGGGGGAGGTTTCTGCTACATTATGAAATCTGACTCCATAAAGTGATAATATTGTTCTATTCCCATGTTTTAATGTTTCTTAGAATCATGAGGACATGGTTTGATTTAAGTTTGGGGCGATGAAATAATAGGAGATATGAAATAGAGGGGAAATTGAAAATTTTTGATAGAGTGAAAAATGAAAAACTACATTTTTCCTACTGTTTTGTCACTGATATTTGTGCAGAATAGTTGTCGATCGATCGAACATACTCATCGATCAATCGGGGAGAGAAAAAAGAAAATGATAAATATGTATATATATTTATTTAGGTATTTGAAGTTTTATTACTTTAGTAAGTTATCATTTAAAACTTATTTATGAGTAGACTTGTGATTTGATTACGAAAATGAGACTAGTTCATAAAATATATGTAGGCTATATTTTCTGCTTGTCTGAATAATGATTAAAGTTGGAAAAGTGAAGAGATGTGGTTCTCCATTGGTGAGTAAACTGGTGAAATTGAAACTAGAAAAGACAATTTTGACATATAAGCACATGCACATGATCTCTATAGTTTCTTTTATGATCATATAAAGTATTATCTTTGGGGAAAAAATAATATGTAAACATTCTCCCTCTTAAACAATACAATATCAAAGAGTGGAGAATGGCGTATTGAAAAACAAAAAAAAAATAGAGTGGAAAAAACAAATAGGAGAAGAAAGCCTTCTCCAATAAAACAAATATATTATATATATGATATGAGAGGAAAAAACAAAAAGAGAGAGAGGAAAGAGTAAATGTGATGTAGAGAAAGTTCACAAAACACGGAGGATTGTTGGCTCTAAAAGTATAAATTAGCTAAATTTAACAACTAGTGGAGACCATTCTTAACACTGATCTGACTTGATTATTTTTTTCCATAAATAGGATTTATTTGCTTGCATTTATTTTATAGATTATATCATCTCCTAATTAATGAACAAGGACATACATAAATAGGTAGAAAATATAATAATAAATATTATAAAAAAGTTATGGGTAATCTATTTAACCCTCACGAGACTTCACTCGTCCACTAGGATTTTTCCTAGGGGTTTAAAAGGCTTGTTACACGTGCTAAGTGTAATCATTTTTCCTTCACGAAAGAAAGGGGCTTAGTTTAGATAAATTAGATTAGTTTATTCTTCATGATGTTTTCTTTTATTTTATTGCTAAGGGACTAACAATATTCAAGTTTGGGGTTGTGATGAGACTAGAATATTTGGTATTCTATGCATTAATAAATGTTTTGTTAGTCTTTTTATTTTATTAATAAGATATTCTTATTTGAGTTGCGTGTTTTAGCATATTTCAGGGGTCTTAACGCAAATCTGAGTTAGTTTTGGGTTTTTAGCAAATATGGTTGATCCAGAATGATCCTTAGAGGATAAAGGCACTCAGTTCAGAGCAAGGTACAAGTCAACAAAATAGAGTACAAGCGGTTGAAGTACAAAATCGCATAATAAATAAATATTAAAATTCAGGAGCCATCGATCGATTGGTGGAAACTCCAGATCTATCGGCTACCGCCGACATTGAGAAATGTGCGCAAAGATACTGCAGAAGTTTAACTTTGTGTGCAAGTATATCAGAGGACATAAAACCCTAGATACTGAGTTAGTTGATCATGGATGAAGGAGACTGCATTGTTGATATAGAAACGCTCTCCATAATCTTCTTCTCCGGCTCTCTAGGTCTTGTATGGCTTCTCTCCTTTAATGAAATCTTGCAAATTATGCATAAAAAGAGGCTCTCCAAAATCTGTAGCAGACCTTGGTATTTATAGACAAAGCTGAGGGAAACCCTAAGATTCCCCTTTTTTGTAATTTCACATCGAACTAAACAAACCATTCAATATGGTATATAATATGTGTATATCATGTGTATCGGGGTATTGGAGTCGCAGCCGCATCAAAGGAACTTAAGTCGGGGCCAAATTTGGAATTTTACAACTTAATCACGTTGATCCCTCTACGCTTGGAGCGTAGGCACCAAGCGTACACTAAGCATACACCAAGCGTAGTTTTAGCACTTTCTAGCTACTTTTAGCTACTGTAAGCATAGGCCAAGCGTAGCAAAATCCATGGAAACCAGTTTTCTTGGGAATTGTGTCGTTAGAACCCCCTCGACTCCCTTGGTATGATTCTTGAAATTGTGGCCTCTGAAAAATGATGTTTTCACCCTCTAAGAGACACTTTTTGCTTGAAAACACCTCTTTTGCTCTCTCTTTGAATAGACACAAGCACTTCTCTAGTTAATTCACCAAAGTTAGCTCGTTTTCTTCATTAAGCTCCTGAAACACGCTTAAACACATAAATCGCATAAAAATACAAAATAATGAAATGTAAGGACATAACAATAGCAAGATAGGGGCATAAAATGGACGACATTCAGCACATATCATCAATTTTATCATGCAACAAAGAAAAAACAACTCAAGTTCAAAAATAACACACACAATGTTAAATTACATCATTTACATGCAACTAAACAAAAGTCTTTGAGGATTGTTAAATACAATTTTAAAAGTTCTGATCGCAAAAGATATGAGGGGGTTATTCTTGGCGATTTGAGGAGGGAGGGGAGATAGGGTAGTAGGCATTATAGGCTTGCAATTTTTGGTTAACCCTAAGCATTTATTGCTAGGGTTTCTCTTGCATATCTCTTCTTTTTCACAACTTTTAATGCGCTATTAAATATTGTTGCATCATTTATTATTTATTTGAGTTTTATTCACATCAGAATCGCTGTATCTAGGGTTTTCTTGTATGCTTTCATTGATTTACAGTTTTTCCATCCTGGTTCTAAGGTTTGAGGAATCCTAGTTTCTAGGGTTTTACTAGTTTGGATTGCTATTAGGGTTTATTTTCTCTTAATGGCAGCTGACTCAGATTACCAAAAAATGCTCCATGAGTTACAAGGAGTTAAAGACTTAGTTCAATCATTGAAAGGTGTTTCACGGGGTCGTACGCAGAGTCGTCGTTGTCAAGTTATGAATCAAACTGATCGTAGTAAAGTGCATGGTTCTGTAGAGGTGACTGCATTTCCTCCATTGCATGATGGCTCAAAAACTCAGCCAGTAATTGGTGATGTTGGTCCGTCTTGGGCTTCCATAGCCACTCCTATCACTACACCTAGAATGAAGCTTGTATATTTTCCTCCAACAAAGGTTGGTGATAGAATTGTTGTTTCTCCACCTCCGGAGGTGGCTGCTACTGATAGTCTAAAATGGAGAACATGTTTGGTAGATCACTTTCTGGACAAGAAGCTTCCATATCTCGTGGTTAATTATATTGCCAATAGATTGTGGAGTACTGCAGGTCTACAGAAGGTTTTGGGTGTAGAGAATGGCTTCTTTTTCTTTCATTTCTCTTCTGAGCATGAATGTGAGGTGATTTTAGAAAATGGGCTATGGCATTTTTGCCAACCAGTTTTTGGTTTTGCAAAAGTGGAAGGAGAGGTTATCTTTGCAAAAGGAAGTTGTTTCTGCCCTTTCTCTTTGGGTTAAACTTTTTGGGGTTCCACAAGAATATTGGACAGGTCTTGGGCTTAACCATGTGGCTAGTGCATTGGGTACTCCTTTATACCCTGATTCCTTAACTGAGAAATGAGATAGAATTGGTTTTGCAAGGGTGTGTGTGGAGATGTCAGCTAAGACAAGTATGGTGAAAGAGTTTGACCTAACTATGCCTTCTGGGGAGGTAATGGTTATTCATGTTGATTATCAGTGGACTCCTTCTAGGTGTGAAGGTTGTGGTGTTTTTGGGCACTGGGATAGAACATGTCCTAAAATTATTGCTTCTTAAACAGGTACTCAAAATCAGGCTAAGAAATCTACTAGAGTTGTTACTACTGAGTGGAGGGTTATGAATAGGTTAAATAAAATAGCAGAGGTGCCTGATACTTAAGGTGTTCTTAATGAGGTTGCATCTCCTTTAAATGGTGTTCATATTGCTTCTCCAAAGGGGGTTAATCCTTCTAGTCCTTCTTTTACTAATAGTTTTCAAGCTCTTCAAGGTATTGATAAGGAGGAAAACTCTATAGAGGAAGTTGTGTTGGATTCTCAAGCTGATGCTATAGCTAGAGTTGCTAATCAAAACTCCACTAATATTTTGATTGTTGATTCTATTAATAAAGAGGTGGGAGATATTGTTAATGTTGTTGAGGTTGTTCCCATTATTCCAATGGTTGATCTTATTGCTCAGGTTAATGTGGAAGTTCAAGCTAGTTCAGCTCATGATTCTCCTTTACATGGGGATGGTAAAGGTACTCAAGTTACTGATCCTAAATTTGTCAAGCTTGGTGATAAGCATAAAGGTGCTAAGATTCCTCATTCTAGTATGAAAACTAGAAAAGGAAGATTTCTACATTAGGTTTAGCCAATGTTTAGTTGGGGTTTTGTTGTACATTATTTCTCCTTATCATATCTTTTAGTATTTGGAACATAAGGGGTTTAAACTCTCCTGAAAAGCATAATGAATTTGGTGTGTGGGTTAAGAGGTATCAAATTTCTATTTTTTGTTTAGTTAAGACTGAGATCCAGGAATCTAAAGCTTCAAGAGTCCTTAATGTTGTGGCTTAAGGTTGGAGTTGTATTTCTAACTTTGACCGTGCTCAGAATGGTAGAATTTGGGTATGTTGGGACCCAAATGTTTATAATGTTGCTAAAATCCATGATACTGATCAGATTATCTTTTGTTCCATTAGTGTTACTGATGAAACCAGAATATTTGGTATTATGGGCGTTAATAAACACTTAGTTAGTCTATCTATTTTATTAATAAGATATTATTAGTTGAGTTACGTGTTTAAGCATGTTTCAGGGGTTTTAACGCAAATCTGAGTTAATTTTGAATTTTTAGCAAATATGGTTGATCTGGAATGATACTTTGAGGATAAAGGTACTCAGTTCAGAGCAAGGTACAAGTCAGCAAAGTAGAGTACAAGTGGCTGAAGCACAAAATCGCAGAATAAAGAAATATTAAAATTCAGGAGCCACAGATCGATCGGTGGAAACTCTTGATTGATTGGCAACCACCGACATTGGGAAATGTGCGCAAAGATACTGTAGAATATTCACTGTTGTTACTTGGTCCTTACATCAAGTCTTCTTTGAGTGTAAGAAATACATGTTATATTTACATCAACTTTTGTCTATAAATATATGAAGATTTTATGAAGATAAGATATCCTAGATCCTTGGATCATATATCATCATTCATACAAAAAGTCTTTCTCTAGAGAGAGAGGCTCCCTGTCACGCCCCGAATTCCTAGGCCTCCGAAACCCGAGCCTAAGAGCTAGGGGAGTGAATGCGGAAGTAAAAAGAAACTGGAACATATGACATTCAGTCATCAAACACCCACAAAAGGATAGAAATGGTATATTTAATACCCAAATGGATAATAAACAAAGCAGCGGAATCTAACGAAAATCCGGCAGAGTTCCATTTGTAAATGGAACGTCCGGACAACCAATCACAACACAATAACCTGCCCAAAGCAATTCCATAATCACAACGGCTTCCAAGCCCCACATTCATCAATCCTAATAGGGCCGAGGTAGTGGAAAGAAACCAAAACCCCTCCAAACCCTCTAATATCAACAGAGCCACAAATGCTCGAATAAAAATACAGAAGAGCACCCAACTGTGCGGAATAGATACAATACATCCTGAAAGAATAAATACAGGAAATAAAGATACATCAACAGGGATATGCCAACAGACTGGCTCCCAAAAGAAAATATATAACAATCCCATAACAATGGGTAGAGAGACTGAAAGCGGATACCTATCGTCCCCAAACCCAGTCGTGCTACAACTGTAACCGCACCACCCAACGCAACTTCAAAACCTGTAACAAGGAAACAAAAGAAAGCTGTCGTTGCACTGCATCCTGCTCATAGCTGTATGTTTCCTGCAACCTGGCGTGGGAATACCAGGGGGCAAATGAAATACCCCTGTGAGCAAATAAGCTCAATGGGAAAGGATACTCTAACTACCACATCCTCTGATAGTTTAGGTAAAGCTAAACCACCCAGTGAGATATATAGCCCACAACCTAACCCAGCCACGAAAACCCAAGGTACGTGCTCATATACTACCGTACGTAAGTATAAAAGGGACATATATATATATACATATATATATATAAATACACAACATGAGCCTATAGGATATGACTAAGACTCGTACTCCAAGTACCAACACTAGTAGTCTACACTACTCTCATCAACGTATACTAAGTACACGACCCTAAGGTCCAATCTAACAAATCATCAAGCGCTCACAACGCTAACCAGAAACTCCAAAAAGAGGGAATCACACTCACCTCTAATATCCACGAGGATCAAAATCCACCATTTGGCATCCATGCCCCTAACATGTGTAATAACTCGAATCACCTAGGTGGTGACATCAACAACCCAGAGAAAAGGAAAGGCAACACTATATGTGTGCACTGAACAACACCAAGCCTCATGCCCGAGACTTAGAAATGATCCAAAACAAAGGTGAAACAATGGAACACCTTTCAAAACACCACAGGTCGAGGTTCTTAAGAAAGAAGTCTCGTAACCTCAGAATTTCTATAGAATCGGTTTTCTTTAAAAATCCATACAATGAAAATGACCGTCTTGCCCCCGGTCTCCGTCGTTCACCTGTACTGGCTACGGGGGTAGGCGAAAACGGGTTTTTCCTTTTAATACAACGAGTTTGTTTTCAAAACATAGAAAAACTCCGTTTCCGACAGACAGCCAGATAAGAGTGGCTAGAACTCCAAGGATTCCTATATTGTCCTGAAAGGACAATGAAGGAAGAACAATATGTTGGACTCACAGACCACAACCATCCGTTTCCAACTCCACCAAAACCAACTGATAACACAAGGAAGAGATTCGGCACCGCGCCGTAACCAAAAAAAACCCAAGGAGTGACCTATAAGTCAACAATCTCATCACTCGCCTTCTCTAAGGCCTCAAATCTCCAAATCAACTCAACATAAACTCTACAGTACATCTCTAACCTCAACTAATCACAGAGGTCACAACGTCAATATGCCTAACCTCCCCTAAGGGCATAAAAGCATTTAATAACAAGTATAAAGATATTCATTTCTTTATACTTTAATAGTCACCGCATATAATCATTCTCTTTTACGTTAATCATTATCAACTGATCATTTTATAAAGATATGAATTTAATTCGCAATATTCATACATAACATGCTCCCAAATCCAACAGGCAATAATAATACATATTAAACCTACTCCAACATCACATGTAATAATATCACGTATACATGTCAAATGAAATCACATAATGTCGTGCAAATACAATGTGACTCATAAACCTCATGGCAGAAACCCCATGAAACACAATGCACAACCCCGTTGCGACTTCATATGCACAACCCGGTTGCGACTTCACATGCACAACCCAGTTGTGACTTCATTTGCACAACCCAGTTGCGACTTCATATGCACAACACGGTTGCGACTTCATAAGCACAACACGGTTGCGACTTCATATGCACAACACGGTTGCGACTTCATATGCACAACACGGTTGCGATTTCATATGCACAACCCAGTTGCGACTTCATTTGCACAACCCAGTTGCGACTTCTAATACGAAATCCGAAATGGATGCACAACCCAGTTGCGACTTCATTACCCGCACATAATTCACATGGCGCCCAATCACAGGTTAACGGATACAATCCGACACAAAACCGTCCCTATAAGATACATACTCCTGTACTCAACATAGATATTTATGCATCATATTTACGCAAATACCCACATGGTAATATCGACATAAATCTCAAAGATCTCCTTGCATGCTTTAAAATACAATAAAGCATTTAAATCACATGAAAACAAATTCATATACAATTCATGTTTTCACAAATATATTTTCCTTAATTCTTTAGAAAATATTTCAATTTCTCTTATCATGTCTTTAAACAAAATTAAAGCAATCAATTCACGTATCGTAGGGGAACCTAGCATAGAGTCTAAGTATTCGCGCCCCTTACGTCCACATGTACACTAGTCCATTTAATCCTCAAGGGAAATTCTAAGCTGTCTATTCTTATTCAATTTAAATAAGAATTTAATTAATCTCGTAGGAATTAATTCAATTAATTTCCTTAAATTAATCCCTAAGTCCCATTCCGATTCTAAACAAATTATAGATATTTAAATTAGCAATTTAATATATCTATATTAAATTAAATAAGGGTTTACACCCCTAAACTACTTCAATAATGCAGAGTGATAAATATAATTTCCCACCTGAAATACGCTTACAGAACAGCCGTTTCTGGCCCACCGTGAATAGTACCGGCGCCCGAATATGACGCCCACCGACCAAACTCGTCCGAAAAAAATTGTTTCGAATATATCGAAACGTCCGCCTCGACAACCTATACGATATATATGAAGCCTATTAGCAATAGGTTAATTAATTGGGTTAAATCTAAAATACCCCAAACGAAATCTATAACCTATAAATGCGATTTCCGGGCAAACCGTCCCTTGCGCCACCACCGACGTCGCCCTGCGCCGCCTCCCCCAGTCACGACGCCACCCCGCCGTCGCCGTCCATAGCCACCGCTGCTCCTGGCCGGCGCCGCCTGTCCAGCCCTGCTCCAGCCGCAGCTCCCACAGTCCGGCGACTCTGCGTGTTACCGCCTGCTAGCGACCATTCTCTCAGCCGACTTTCTTGCCGGCGACCATGGAGGTGTAAAGGAGCTGTAGTCGTCGCTTGTGGAGAAGAAGGAGAAGAAGGTAGAGTCGTGCGGGAGGAGGATAATAGCAGATCTGTGGTTTCGTACATGCATATACACATATATGCCCTAATTGCAAAACTAACCCTTCATTTCTCCAAAATCACGAAATAACCCCAAAACGATATATATATATATATAATTAAATATATATATATAATAAATCCTGAAAAATACCGGGAACACCCAAACGAAATCTCGCAAACCCGAATTAATAACGGGACGCCCAATTAAATATACTGGGGTAGAAACCCAAATGTCGGAACACTAAACGCCCGATCCAATTACCACGTGCCGTCATCCAGTCGAAGCACTAAACATTTAATATCGATACTATACCTCGTAGTCGATAACGAGAATTCTCGAACTCGTCAATGAGAAACCGCAATGTCGTTCAGTCGACTTTAAAAGTAAACGCGAAAAATTTACACGCGAAATACCAAGAATAATATGAACGTCATGAACAGGTGACGTCATAACCGAAATTAAATTAAATATAATTTCAGGAAAAGGGAAATTAACACGGGGTGTTACACTCCCCAAGAACTCAAGAACCACAAACCAATCAAGAGGAGGATGTCTATATCGATGATGCAGTCTCCTTTTTCCATGAGCGGCTAATTGGTATCTAGGGTTTCCAACGAAACCCTAGTCAAGTAATGTAGAACTTTAATTGATTTTATTGCAAAGAGGGGAAGCTAAAGAGAACTTATATGATGATTATGTAGTAAGAGACCGAACAAATTCCCTAAATAAGATTTGTTTATTAATTCTCTTATTAAGCTGAGATTGAATTAATAATTTATCTTGAAAAACCATGTTCTTACTAAGGGCAAGAAATCCAAGGTTTAAATAATGGTTTCTACATAATGGTATTTAATGGCATGATAAGGTTTTAGGTGCATACGATTCATACTAAGAGAAGATGACCATTAATGTGTTTTTAATTTCATGTTTTAGGAGTAGTTGTAGTATAGATGCATACAATGGTCATGTCAATCGAAGATGAATTGTAGTAAACTAAAGTTGATTGCATCTATTTTGGGATTAGGCAACTGCTTGTAGCGTTACTAATCTGATTCGTATAAGTTGTATCTCCCTCTTGCAATAATAAGATTAAAGGACTATGTTATGAGACTAGTGGTATAGTTGGAGCAAACCCTAGACTTATTTATCTTGATTTACAAACATACAAATTACTTGTTTATTTATTTTATGTTTAGTAGTTATAAAACCAACTAATCAAAACAATGTTTATAATATAATTCAATTTTCTGCTTTACAATTATTGAAATACGACTCTGATCTCTGTGATTCCATACTCTCTCTACCCAACGATACTATATACTACTAGCAGTTCTTTTCATTGTTTTAGGGGTTTTATTTATGCTCTCAATGATGTCATTGGTAGAAGAAGGCTTTGGAGGGAAATCTTATAATAATCCCATTCTTACACTAATTATCCTGTCTTTCTAGTTGGTGATTTTAATGATCTTAGATACCCTTATGAGTGGTTTGGTGGGTCTGTTATTTGGGATTCTTCTATGAGATAGTTGGGGGACTGTTTGGCTGAAGCTTCCATGTTGGATTTGAAACAATCAGGTCTGAAATTCACTTGGTCTAATGGAACTGTGTTCAGAAAGATTGATAGAGTTCTTGTCAATGAATATTGGAATGATTCTTTTCCTCACTCTGAAGTAGTTTTTGAGCCAAAGGGTATTTCTGATCATGCCTTGATGCATTTAAAGATTCAGTCTTTGTTTCAGAAGAAGGGTGCTCCTTTTCAATTCAATAATCATCTTATCCTTCATCCTATCTTCATGGAAACTGTTCAAAGGGTATGGTCTATTTTTATTCCTGGTTCCTTTCTTTTTCAAGTTTCTCAGAAGCTAAAGCTTTTAAAGTTTGAACTCAAGAGGTTGAATTCTATTAGTTATAATGATATTTTTGCCAAGGTTTCAGAATCCAGAGATAGGTTATATGCCATTCAAGCTTCTGTTGATGCTAATATAGATACTGAGGATCTTCATGTGCAAGAGAATGGGTGTCTGTCCACTTATCTTCACTTATCTAGAGTTGAAGAGTCTCAATCTAAGCAAAGATCAATAATTCAGTGGCTTCAATTAGGAGACAAGAATACCTCATATTTTTACAAGATTGCCAACTATAGAAAGAAGGTAAATTCTATTTTTTCAATCACTTCTAGAATTGGTGCCAGATTTGAAGATGTTATTTTGGTGGAGGAGGAAGTGGTTAGCTTTTTCAAGGATTTGTTGCAAGCCAAAGGTTCTATTACTATGCCAAATTTGAGTCCTTTTATTCATCACCCTCTTTCTATAGACATCATTCAAGAGCTGTCAAAACTAGTTTCAGCTGAGGAGATCAAGCAGGCCATTTTCTCTATGAAGGATGGGAAGGCTCGTGGAGTGATAGTTATAATGCCTTTTTCTATAAGCACACATGGAGCATTATGGGATCAGATGTGATTAGAGCAGTTCAAGCTTTTTTTCCATACAGGTTATATGTTTAGGGAGGTTAACACCACTATTATTACTTTGGTGCCCAAGATTGATTCTCCTGATTTGGTTTCAGATTATAGGCCCATTTCTCTATGCTCTACTCTCTACAAGTGTATCACTAAGATCATTGCTAATAGACTGAAAAGTTGCCTTAAGGATTGTGTGAGTTTGAATCAAGGGGCATTCATTCCTGGAAGAAGCATAACAGATAATATCATTTTAGCTCAAGAGCTCTTAAGGGGCTACCGTAAAGATGATGGTGACCCTAGAATTGCTATGAAAATGGATTTAACAAAGGCTTTTGATACTTTGTCATGGGATTTTTTGGAAGTTACTATTTCTACTTTCATATTCCCTTCTACTTTGATTAGATTAATCATGACTTGCATTTCAACTCCCATGTTCTCAGTGAATGTTCATGGCTCTTACAAGGGATTTTTTCAGAGTTATAGAGGTATTAGACAAGGAGATCATCTCTCCCCATATCTTTTTGTACTTGCTATAGAGGTCTTTTCTGGTATGATTGTTTTGAGGGTTACTGCTTCTACTGATTTCGTCTATCATTGGAAGTGAAAGGAGCAAGGCATTACTAATTTGTTATTTGCAAATGATCTATTACTTTTCTTAGCTGGTGATGTTGCTTCTGTGGATTGCCTCATGTCTGTTATGGATCACTTTAGTCAACTTTCAGGTCTTCTTCCTAACAGTGCTAAGAGCAGTTTGTTCTATTCTGGTGTGGCTAATGATACTATTTCCCTAATTAAAAGCAGGCTCAGTTTTAGGGTTGGTAAGCTTCCAGTGAAATATTTAGGAGTTCCTCTGTTATCTACAAAATTGGAGAAGAATGATTGTGATGTCTTAGTGGATAAAATTTCAAGGAAAATTTCTAGTTGGTCTGCTAAATTTCTCTCATTTGGTGGAAGACTTCAGTTGGCGAGGTCTGTTCTTTTTTCTACTCAAGTTTATTGGGCTTCCACTTTTATTCTTCCTAAAGCCATTCTTAATAGTATCACTACTCTTTTGAGGAAATTCTTATGGACAGGATCTAAAATGTGCAAGGGTGGATGCAAGGGTGCTTGGAAAAGGATTTATGCTCCTTTAAATGAAGGGGGATTAGGTGTTAAAGACCTTGAAGAATGGAATCATGCAGTTATGTTTAAGCATATATGGAATATTTTTAAGGCCTAACACTTCCTCTCTTTGGGTTGCTTGGGTTAAAACTCATCTTATCAAGAGTAAAAACTTTTGGGAGCTTGGTGTACCTCAGAATTGTTCTTGGACTTGGAAGAAGATTCTCAAGCTGAGGCCTCTTATTAGAAATGCTTTCAAGATGGTGATTGGTGATGGTTGAACTACTTTTTTATGGTATGACAATTGACATCCCCAAGGTCCTCTTTTCAAATGTTATTACGTCTTCTGGAATTGGTGTCAATGCATCTGTTAGTAGGCTGATTAGTGTTTCTGGATGGCACTTTCCTGCTTTAAACTCCCAATTTTGGCTTGACTTCAAAGTTGTTTTTCCTCAAGACTTCCTTCCTAATGTTTCAAGACCAGACAAATTGGTTTGGTTGCCTTCCAATGGTAATTTCTCTATTCACTCAGTTGGGACTGGATGAGAGTGCATTTTGATAAGGTCAATTGGAAGATTTTAGTGTGGTTTAGTCATTGCATTCCTAAACACTTTTTTCTGGTTTGGGTAGCTCATCTCAATAGGCTTCCCACTCTTTGTTTTTTGTTATCCATTGGTCTTGTTCAGCAAGCTACATGCATCTTTTGTGGTTTAAGGTAAGAGGATAGAGAGCATCTATATTTTTAATGTAGCTTCACTACTAGGTTATAAAAGTCAGTGGTTCAGAGAGGGCTGCTGGAATGGCCGGATAGGGATTGGGATAGGCTTTGGCAATGGATGCTTGATACTTTACAAGGGAAATCTTTGGTCTCATTGTTTAATAAGCTAGCCTTTTCTGCCATAATTTATGAAATTTGGGTTGAGAGGTGTAAGAGAATCTATTTTGTTGAGTTTAATTCCATGGAGGTTCTTATTAAGAAGATTGTGGATTTAGTCAGATTTCCTTGTTTCCTCTTTCTAAGTATACAAATTCAGCTCAGAACAGGAAATTGATTCGTGAATGGACTTTGCCTTCCTCAATTCTTTTGCCATGACTTGCTGGTTTTTTAGAAGCATTCTGCTAGAAGTTGCTATTACTGGTGGTGGTTGGTTACTCTAGATTCCTTTACTCATTGCTTGCATAAGAGCTGGTCTAATCAGTGGGTTTTTTCAGTATCGATTTCTGCTTGAGGCTCAGCACTGTTTCTGCTTATTCTTTCTTCATGTTTGGTCTGCTTTAGCTGATTCCTATAATCATTGTGTTAGTCTTCAGTATACTCTTTATTGTTGGTGTGGAGGTTGGTGTGTTGTGTATCAATTTGGCTTCCTTGAGCTCATTTCAGTTGGTATGCTACATGGTAAGTTGTGGGCTAGTGTGGCTCTTCTCAAGGTTGATCTTGTTCCAGCTGGGGTTTGTTCTACTTGGTGGCATAAAGAGTTGCTAGTTGCTACTAGATTTTCTCATGTTTCATGTCTTTGGTTCTATTTTTTTCATTGGGTTTGTTTAGTTTGTTTTTTCTGGTGGATTTCAGGATTTCATATATGTACCAAGGGTATGCCCCTGTGGATTTTGTAAGGCTTTTGCCTTTGGTTATTTTATAAAATCATCTTACCATTAAAAAAAATAAAAGTCTTTAATTTAATAACATATATTTGGGTCAAATTTCAATAATCTATTACAACTAATAAAAGAATTCAACTATCAGATCTAATTAGGTCAAATTTCATCAAGACAGTTAATTTATGTATAATAAAATTCAAAATTCTAAAATAAAACAAGTATAGAAGGTCAACTTTTATTTATTAGTTCATTAATTAAACAAAAAAATTTAATTTATCAATACTAATTAGACGATCTATTTGAAACCTAATTATAATAAAATAAAATAAAAATAAAAATTTCAAAATATTAGAGAAGATCAAATTTCATCAAGTACAATTAAATAAACAATCTCAAGCTATCAACCCTAAGTGAATAAAAAATGAATTAATTATTTTTAAATAAAAATCCGAATATTACAAACCATATTCCGTCCTTTTGAAATAAGTAAATTTATATTAATAATTCCCCAAGCAAAGAGTAATATATAGGGTAAATTTTCATGTATTAAGTGTAATTAAATAAAAAGATCGAACATGCCAACCTTAATCCAGTGCAATTTCTTCAATTAAATCCTATGAAAACAAATTCCCAATTTGATCCAGTTAATATTAATGAATTGAGCAGTGTAAAGTGATATATTGAGAAGGGGTATTATAGATTTTTAACGCACCTTATATTTTTATACTTCTTTCATTAATTTTAGGGTTATTTACAACAACACTACCTTAAGTAAATTACAGATAGATGTAACGTTTAGAGAGTGCGTTTCAATTGCCCCCTGAGGTTTGAAAAAGTTGACAAAGACACCCCCAACACCTAGGAAATTTCCATATTACCCATTGACTTTGGATTTGCAATATAAATAGTTTTTTCTTTCCTTTCTTGCTCTTTTTTCCTTAAGTTGAATAGACTAAAATAACTATACATACACTTTAATTTTTAAAATTTTTGTATTGTAGCATTATTAATCTTTAAGGTAACTATTGTTTTATTTATCATAAGTACTTTTTACCATATTCAATATATGCCACATACAATTTTTCGGTATGCCCCTGTGTGCGTAGATTTTAGTTTTTTTTTAACTATTAATAATTCATTTTAAATATAATTGTAATACTTGTTGGTTAACTTTATTTATATAAATAATTTGAAATGAATAGCGTCCACTTAGAATAGTTATCTCTTCTTATATTTGGTAGAGTTGTTAGATAAATTTCAATTAACTAAATTTCAATAATTGTAATATATACATTCTATTTTATCATTAGTAACTAATAATTTTTACATATTTGTCACACTTAAAAATAATTAATAAAATACTTAAGTTTTTGGCACAAAGTGCCAAATACAAATATTCTGCAACCAAATAGAATTTTGTCATAAAAAATATATATTTTAAGCAGCAAACATTCAAATTTGTTGCTAAAAAATTTATTTTACACAAAAAATAAAAAATTTATTACTTAAAACTAATTATTACAACAAAAACATTTAGTTAATTTGCACCAAATAGTTTGTATCTAATTTTTTTATACGAATTATATTTTTGTCGCTAAGTTCAAAAAGTTTGCAACAAATTTGAACTTTGTTGGAAAAACATTTTTAGACAACGAACATATAAGTTTTTGGCTAAAAATTGAATTTTAGGCAACAAACTTTTTTTTTTTGCGAGAAACTAGTTATCTACAACAAAATCTCATGTTGTTACATAGATGGGTATATGCGTCATTTTATTATTCAACGATTTTACTCATTTAATTAATTCTTTAATTTAAGGGGCATATGCGTTATTGGGGTGTCTTTGTCAATTTTTTCAGACCTCATGGGACAATTGAAACGTACTCTCCAAACGTTGCATATATTTGTAATTTATTCAAGCCTCAGGGGGTGTCATCGTAAATAACCCTTAAGTTTATTCAATGGTGTTGTCCACGTTTCATGTAATTAGGGGGGAGTTTGTCAAAATTTTCAAACTTCAGTGGACAATTAAAATATACTTTCCAAACATTACATCTAAGTGTAATTTTAAGAAACCTCACAAGGTGTCACTGTAAATAATCCTTTAAATTTCCATGTGTAATTTCAATATATGGGTGTAGGTAGTTTAGGTCATGTTTGGTAGGCGGTTTTTTTGGTCTGTTTTGGTCCGGTCCGGTCTGGTCGGTCTGGTCTGGTCTAATCTGATCCGGAAAAGTCTGTTTGGTAAGCGGTCTAGTCTTACTATTTATTTATTATTTATTATAATATTTATTTATGTATTATTTCTTTCTTTCTTTATTATTTATTCACGTTATAATATATTTTATTATTTTATTATTTATATTATTATTTATTAATTTATATATTAATTTATAAATATATTCTATTTATTTATTATTATTTCATTATTTAATTCATTTAATTTATAAATTATTTATTCATTTTTTTAATTATTTAAAAATATATTTTATTAATTTAATATTAATTTATTATTATTATACTCATTTTTTATTATTATTATGAAGTATTGATTCATTATTATATTTACTTATTATTTATTATTATATCTATTTATTATTTTTTATTATATTTATTTATTATTATTATTTATTCATTTTGTTTATTATTTATTATTTTTATTATATTTTTAAATATGTTTTATGTAATTTATTATTTATTATTTATTTTATTAATTTATTTTTATTATTTATTATTTAGTCCATTTTTTATTATTATATTTATTTATTATTATTGTATTTATTTTATATTATTATTATGTTTTATTTAATTTATTATTTATATTATTAATTATTCATTTTTAATTATTTATAAATATATTTTATTATTTATTCATTTATTTATTATTATATTTATTTATTATTATATTCATTTTTTATTATTATTAGGTATTATTTATTTCATTTTGTTTATTATTTATTTTTTATATTTTATTTTTAAAATATGTTTTATTTAATTTATTATTATTATTATTAATTTTTAATTATTTATAAATATATTTTATTAATAAGACCAGACCGGACCAGGAACCATCTTTTTTTTGGTCTGAAATGAGGTCATTTTGGTCTGATTTGGTCTTATTTGATCTAATCAAAAATTTGGGACCAATACTATTAAACATGATCTGATCCCATAAAACACAAGACCAGACCAGATCAACTGTAACAAACCACCTACCAAAAGAGCCTTAGGCCCTGTTTGTTTACCGGTTATGGTCCCATATTTCCGGTCTTGTCATGGTTTTTTGAGACCAGACCATGTTTGTTTTGCCTTGGTCTCAAAAAATATAACCAGACCACGTAAGACCAAATTGAACCAAAATGACATTTTTTAGGACCACAATTTTTGGTGGTTCTATCTGGTCTGGTTATAAAATCTATCCAAAATCTAACCAAAATGTCCTCCAATAATTGAACCACATCTAACCAATATATAACCAAAACACAAAAATAAAATAATAAATAATAAATAAAATGAATTAAACAATACATAAAAATAAATAAAAATAAAAATAAATAAATAAATAATAAATTAATAAAATATATTTATAAATTAATAAAAATAAATTAATAAATAAAAATAAAATATATTTATGAATAAAATAATAAATTAAATGATAAATTAAATAAAATATATTTAAAAATTAATATAAATAAATTAATAAAAAATACATTAAATAATGAATAATAAAATATATTTATAATAAATATATATAATAATAAATTAATAAAATATATTTATAAATTAATTAAACAAATAAATAAATAATAATAAGTGATAAATTAATAATATAAATAATAAATTAAATAAAGCATATTTATAAATAAAATAAAAATAATTAATAATAAATAAAATGAATTAAATAATACATAAAAAATAAAAAATAAATAAATAATAAGAAAAATGAATTAAAAAATAAAACATTAATAATAAATGATTAAATATAATAAAAAAATAATAATAAATAATAATATAAATAATAAATGAATAAAATATATTTATAAATTAATTAAAATAAATGAATAAATAATAATATAAATAATGAATTATATTTATAAAAAAAATGAATAATAAACAAAATGAAATAAATAATACATAATAATAATTAATAAATTAAATGAATTAAATAATGAACAAAATAAATTAAATACAATAAATTAAATAATACAAAATAATAATAATAAATAAATAATAATAAATAATAATATAAATAATAAATTAATAAAAATAATTTTAGAGACAAATAAAAATAAATGAATAAATAGTAATAAATTATAAACAAAATGAATTAAATAATATATAAAAATAAGAATAAATAAATAAATAATAAGAAAAATGAATTAAATAATACATAAAAACAATAATAAATAAATAAATAATAAGCAAAATGAATTAAATAATACATACAAATAATAATAAATGAATAAATATAATAATAAAAAATAAAAAAATGAATAAATAATAATATAAATATAAATGAATAAAATATATTTTATAAATTAATTAAAATAAATGAATAAATAATAATATAAATAATAAATTAAATGAATTATATTTATAAAAAAATGAATAAATAAACAAAATTTAAGATCAGACCAGTTTGTCAAACAAGGTCTGGTTCAAAGAAGTTTGGAACCAAACAGTTTATCAAACATGGTCTGGTTCCAGTTTTCTCAGACCAAGACCATTAGATCAGACCGCTTACCAAACAGAATTTCAAAACATCACCCAGACCAGACTGGACCGGACCAGACCAGACCAGACCAGACCGGACCAGAGATAACCGAACCAGACCGGTTACCAAACGGGGCCTTAGTCATTTGTTAAGTAGAGCCAGCCATGTGTGGGTACGAATTGCCAAAAACGTCCTTTGTTGTGCTCCATTATTTCCACTAACAGGCTGTCACGAGGGAACACCAATTAAAGACATCTCTCTCTCCCCTAATCTCTCTCTCTCTCTCTCTCTCTCTCTCTCTATATATATATATATATAAAGCTGCAAATACTGTAACACTCACTACCAAGGCGTTTTCTTCGTGCCAGTTCTCAGTCATGCCTGTAAGTAATACATATATGTATGTATATATTTGTTCGCATTTCAACTTGTGTGTGTATATACTAGTATAAATCTTGCATTTCAGTATGTGTATCACCATCTATCTAGTATCGTTTTCTGTGTACGTATATATGTATATGTATATCTATCTCTATGTGCGTGTGTCTTGGAAAGCTTTGATTCTGTATTTGTGTTGATGAACTTTGATTACCTTTTTGTTGTGTTTGCTGGATCAAATTTGCCTCTTTGAATTAAAATTGGAGGTTGGGCCAAATATATATATATATATAATAAATTGTTGTAGGATAATTTAGTCGGAATTTTAGGTTAAATGTCTTCAGCTAAATTTAAACGCACATATATGCACACACCTATTTATATTGTCTCTTCAATGTGTATATGTTTTTGCTACTTTTTTGTAATAATTGTTTTGGAGTTTTATAAATATATGGGAGTTTTTTTTTTTTTTTTCTCTTTCCAAAGTTCTCTTTAAATGATGTGAAAATCGTTTGAAAACAGAATTATTATAATTACCTGATCTTTAATTTGCAATAATATATTTATGGCACCAGAAAAAATTAAAATCCCTTTTGTGTTTGGAGAACTGAGTGGGTGACCTGGGCTGAATTTGGGGTTGGAGGAAATTCAATTTAATTGTGAATTGAATTTCATCCAATTTGAATTTCCTCCAATTCGACTTTTCCGCCAATTTCAATACCAAGGCTCTGATTCAGTGCTATCAAAAGCAACATCAGTGTACTACAGTCAATTTACACATCTTGAATGTCTAGAAAATTTGTTTTACATGTTCTTAAAATCAATGTACAAGTAGAAAAATAGGATTCAGTAGTTTGTTGCATTTTATTTTCCTGTAAGTTTTTCCCATCTATCAAACGGATAGAATAAATTGTAAAAAAAATCCAAAATACTAATGAGTTGTAAACTTAATCTGTTTTTAAAGTTTACAGATCAGATAAATTGGGTTGGCTCTGCTACTTTCTGATTTGCTTGTGTTACTTTTCTTATGCTATGAGTTTGTGGGAGAGCATAAGCTTGCTGAAATCAAAGGCTTAGGGTGCCATTCGCCGAAGTGATTGGTTGTTGGCAGAAATATATTGAGCACCATATTAGGGAGTGGAAGGGTGCAATGAGTGATCTTTATAGACAGTCAGTCTTTACTTAACTCTATCCAAGCAATATCGAAGAACCCTTTACTTTCTTGGATACAACTATTTTACAGCACATATTTCACAAAGTTGTGGGCACCCAAATGAGCTTACCTCCGCATTGCCCCCTTGTTTGGTCTTCTTTTCCCTAGTGGTTTCCTTGTTTTTCTGCCAGAGACATTCCAGGAACCCACTTTCTAAGTATAAGTGCCTAACTGCCTATCAAGGAAGTGCCAAGGCTCCTTATCAAGAAAAGCATCCCTCTGACCAGGAACTTGAAACCAACAGAAAAAATAGCCCGAATAACTGCTAAGAAATGCACGCCTTGGTAGCTCCTCTTGGCTCAGTGGGAAACGGCAGCCCTCCCAGTTTCTCTTCCTCCATGAGAATTATGTTAACTCACTCATGATCTCTAAAGGACAAGTAGCTTGATTAGTTCAAATCCAATTCCTGCAGTTTGAGTATCCTTGACATTACGTTTGGGATTGGAATTAGAACTAGAGGAAATTTAGTTTTTATTAAACATAGTGCAATTTGAACTTTAATTCCAATTCAATGGTGTTGATTCAGTACTCTCAAAAGTAGCTTTAAGGTGAGATACAGTAGGTCTAGTAAGGCTGAACACCATGCTAGGTTTGTAGTTTGAGCGAGACAAAATAAAAAATATTTAATTAATGTGGTGATTATTGCAGCTTGGGGAGATATAGGCACCTCATAGAAATATGTAGATTTCTTATTAGGGTTCACTGCAATAATATGCTACTTCAGCCTGTATTGATTAACAAAACGTGATTGGTTTCCATTTGCAATCAAGATTATATATGATTGGTTTCCATTAACAAAACGTGTTTTGTATCAATGTTTATATTATATATGTGTATTTGTGCATGCGTGTTTTGCTAAATTCTTTGTGCGAATTTGTGAATCAGCTATATAGAAAGTGATAAGCTATTTATTCTGTCTTCTTAAAATTTTCCGAAAAGTCAAGTAGCTCAACCTTTTCCACTTCTTTTCCCGTCTTTTACATTTTATTTATTATTATTTTTTTCATGTGTCGTTTTAAATATATGGCATAACTCTTACGTTTCTAAGACTTGGTACAAATGTTACTGATACTTATTGACTTCAGTGGAATTATTATATTCTTGTTGCCTTGTATCCATATTACTTTCGGTTCCCTTTAACTTTGCAGCTTCAATTGTACAAACATTACTGATACTGTGTCTATGTTTGTTTCAGATGACTGTGTGTCAGGTTTGTGGTGACAAAGGCGAAATTAAACTTCTATTCTACTGTGTGAAGTGTCAGGATTCTGCTGTGCATCAGTATGTTATATTAATTATACTTTTTCTTTGAATGTTGTTTACTTATCAATGGTGTTGATACACACACACACAGGCATATGTTTTTCTTTACTAATGGGAGGGGATGGGAATAAAATATTCTACGTGTACCCTAGCCAAGAAGTCTATATATCTAGGCTTAGCAACCTCTCTCACACTTAGCCACAATTGCCCTTTTTATACAAAATTATCGGACTAAAATGGACTCGGCAAGTTATCAGCCTCTAGTTTACCTTTTATTTGGTTCTGAATAATATATGAAAAATTGATCCTACTAAACTTCTGTGATAGATTGGATGTCTTTTAACTGTTATTACCACATAGCCAGGACATGTAAGAATTCTATCACTTAAGATGCCCCTGATGCATTCTTGGTAAGAAGCATGACACGAATATGCAAATAGGACATGAGTATGACACAATATGAACACTGTGAGAGGACATTAATACATTAAGAATATTCAGAATTATTCTGCGGATAAATTGCAATGGTTCCTTCGTACTTCGTCCTTGATTGTAGCTTATTTTAGTTGTTGATTTCAGCTGTTTGTACATCTGTAAATCTTTGATTATTTTTTTTCCTTATTTATTGTTGTCCTTTCTTGTATGTATACAGGCCCTTGTACAATCTGTTAATGTTGAAGGTGTTAAGGATGAAGCATCGACCCCTTAGGGTTGCTACAGATTTTTATTTATAATAAATTTAAGCGTACATAATAATAATACGGTGGGCATCCTCATACACAAGCACTACTTCATAAAGTCTAATAACAAGTATAACACAGTACAACTAACACCCCCCTCAAGCTGGAGCATAGATATCTAGCATGCTCAGCTTGTTACATATGAACCGGACCCGAGGTCCTGCTACTGGTTTAGTGAAACATCTGCCAACTGATCTCCATTGCAAAGGTGACCAAATGTTATAGTTCCCTTCTGATATGCACCACAGATACAGTGACAGTTGACCTCAATATGTTTCGTTCTCTCATGGAATTTAGGATTTGTGTCAATGTGAACTGTAGACTGGTTATCGTGCCATAATTTAGTTGGGTCATGAGGAGCCTCTACTAGCTTTGTGAGTATCTGTCGAATCCATATAATCTCGGTTGTAGCTTACGCCATTGCTATGTACTCTGCACTAGATCGAACCACCACATCTTCTTTCTTGCTTTTCCAGGATACTAGGTTTCCACCATCAAAAATTAGAAAATCCTGAGGTAGATCTTTTGTCAAATGGAGATCCCGCCCAATCAGCATCGGAGTACCCTTCTATTCCAGAATGCCCATGATCACCGAAGTTGATGCCTTTTCCTGGGTTACTCCGGAGATGTCGTAAGATTTGGACTACTGCATCCCAGTGTGGAATCCGTGGATCTGTCATGAATTGACCGACTACGCTGTCTGGGTAGGCGATATCGGGGCAAGTCATTTTAAGATAGTCCAGCTTGCCAACCATTCTTTTATACCGTTTAAGATGATGGAACACATCGGTCTTACCAGGTAGCAGCTTGATGCCAGGATCCATCGGGGACTCGGCGCCTTTGGCCTTCAGTAAACCTGCATTATGTAATAAATCAAAAACATATTTTCGCTGTGAGATAAATATCCCTTTCCGACCACGGGCAACTTTAATACCCAGGAAGTACTTGAGAGTTCCCAAGTCTTCGTCTGCCTTCAAAAACTCTTTCAAATCACCAATGCCAATTCAATCATCTCCTGTAATAACAATATCAACAACATAAACAACTAACATAATACATCTAGCCGACATATGCCGATAAAATACCGTATGGTCCTTTCTTGACCATGTCAAACCAAAATCACGAACCACAGTACTAAATCGCCAAAAATCAAGAACGGGGGGATTGCTTTAAACCATATAAAAAGTGACGAAGGCGACAAACATTACCATAGACCTCTTTCATGAAGTCACTATGAAAAAAGCCATTCTTCACATCCAGCTGATGAAGTGGCCAATGATGTGCTGTAGCCAATGATAAGAGAAGTCGAACAAAGGCCATCTTAGCCACCGGAGAAAAAGTATCAAAGTAATCGACACCATGTGTTTGAGCATAGCCTTTAGCAACAAGACGGACCTTTAGACGGGCAAGAGATCCATCAGGATTGATCTTCACCGTGTACACCCATTTACAGCCAATTGTTTTCTTGTCAGCAGGAAGGGGAACAAGGTCCTACGTCCGATTAGTCTCCAAAGCTTGCATTTCCTCAGCCATGGCCCCACGCCACCCATCGTGAGACAATACAAGTGTGTAAGGGACCAAATAGGCCTTTGTATGTAGTAGCATAAAGAGGGTGATTCCGAGATAAGTGATAGGACGTCCAAAGAGCAATATGAGCATTACTTACCATAAGATCATGGTACTTTAACTGGGGAATTGGCTCGGTAGAGGAAGGTGGCTCCGGGACAAACACATCAGAAGTCGGTTACGGAGACAGTAGGGACATCTGCAAAAGAGTCTGTAACCATACGATATACAAGAAAGTCATCATCATAGGAGGAAGGAGAGGCGGGTGACGAGGAATGAGGATAGAACGAGGTAGACTCAACGAAAAGCATATCCTGAGTAAGAAACCGACACAACTCTAAGCAAAAGCAGTGGTTGCCCTTCTGGGATTTAGCGTAACCCAGGAAAATACACATAAGTGCCCTAACATCAAGTTTAGTCACATGTGGTCTAGTATTATGAATAGGGCTGTAAATGAACAGAGCGCTCGATGAACTACTCAGAGATCGGTTAATGTTCATTTATTTGATAAACGAACCAAGCTCAAACATAAAGTTTAGGCTTGTGTATTAAACAAGCCAATCTCAAACATCCCTAAGCTCGGCTAGTTTGTTCGTAAATATGTTCGTGAACAAACTCGTTTATGTACTCACTTGGAGCTCGTAGTAAATTAATAATTTATTAATATTTATATAATTAGATATTTTTTTAACAGTCCAAATTAAAGGCCCACTCACATATATAAGTCCATCTTTCACATGTTTATTATTTCCTATTTAAAATTTAAATTTAGCCCATTAGAAATTCCAGGCGCATATGCATTTAATTAGAAGCAAAAACCCTAGTTTCAGATGAGGACATTTTAGTCATATCCCAAACATCCACAAACACCACTTCCAATCTATACCAAGTCAGTCTGTCGACTTCCAATCTACCTCTACTTTCCGATCCCTTCCAAGTTAGTCCGGTCGACTTCCAATCTGCCTCCACTTTCTAGTACCTTCTAATTCAGTTCGTTGGCGTTTGGTGGTCCTCATCCAGTCATCCTTAATGGAAATATCTCAATAACCTCTTCTCACTAGAAGATACAAAAGCATTATTTGTGATTACAAGTGGTTATGGTGAGTTCTATTATGGACTATGTTACCAAGACTCGGGTGCTGGTGTCGGACACGGGTGCGTGTCTAGGGGTCAGATCCGTCGACTGGTTACATTATAGGACACGGGGACACAAATTTAAAGTGTCCAAAAACAAGACACGGGTACTTGGACACGGACACGTACAAATATATATATATATATATATATATATATATATATATATATACATCTATAAATTTATTTAAATACATGGCATAGCATACATATACATATAAATATTATCCCATGATTATATATATTTTTAGATTATTTTCAACTTTTTGATATGTATATGCACACACACATAAATATATCAATATATAATAACTGTTATTTTTATTTATTTTATGTGTTTTCATAAAGTTTTTTCAAATTCAGCCAAGTTTGAATGTATATTTTGTGATTGGTCGGTGGGAAGTCCTTTTATAGTCCATAAGATGTAATTAAAAGCCCAAACATTAACTCCTTTCTGGCTTTAACTTCATGATGGGATGTAGAACATTAATAGCCCAATCTATGTGTTTATATTGGGCCATTAACTCTATTTCATCTTACTCCAAACATTAACAACCCAATCCAAGTGTTTATTAAAATAAGGAATAAATACATTACACGTCATCATAAAGGAAAGACAAAACATTACGCATCCTTTCTAGAAACCCTAGTTTCCAATCAACCTTCCTCTTCTTCCAAAAACAACCCCACCGCCTCTCTTTCTTCTTCTATGCCTGCAAACCTTCAGATCTACCTCTCGTTGTTCCGTCCCTCGCCTTTGATGCCTCTTTTCGTCACCACAAAAAGCTTAGATCTTGAAGCTGCCGCATTTTTGTCGCCACAAAAAAGCTCAGATCTGAAAGCTGCCGCGTCCATCTCGAATCTGAAGGGTCCAATGCATATCCCGTGTCCGAGTCCGTGTCGCGTCGCGTCGACTCCGGTACTATCGCTGGAGATGCTGAGTCCGGGTAACACATATTATGTATATACATATTGAATATTTGATTTTGTAAGTATAAATTTGTATAAAGATGGTATGTTTGTGTGTATATATATGTGTGTGTTTAGATATATATTCATATTCGTATGTGGTGTGTAAGAATATCTGCGAGAGAGACTGACCGTGGGGATGAAACGGTTTAGGAATAAAAAAAACACAAAATGAGCTTCGAGCCAAGCTCGAGCAGCTTGTGAACTTGGCCGAGCCAAGTTCAAACAAAAGAAATAGACTTATAATAGGTTCAAGCCAAGCCTAAACAAGCCACTACTCGGCTCGGCTCGTTTACAACCCTAATCACGAACATAACATACACCCAAAGATCTTCAGTGGCAAAGGGAAGGAACTTCGCATTGGATAGAGGATTGAATAGGGAGAGGCACCATGTAATACCGTTGAGGGCATGCGATTGATGAGATAACTCGCAATCAGGACTGCCTCACTCCAGAATTGTTTTGGGACCTACATATGTAGTAAAAGTGCTCGAGCGGTCTCCAGAATGTCGGTTCTTTTGTTCCGCCACTCCATTCTAATGAGGAGTATCGGAACACGATTTTGATGAACAATAACATAAGTGGTTGGAAACTCATGCATTGGTCTTCAGCAATATTCACCACCATTATCCCTCTGCAATACTTGAACAAATGTATGATGTTGAGTTTTAACTTCCATACAGAATGCAAAGAAAATTGACAAAAGCTCCGACCGAGATCTCATTAAATATGAATAGGTAATTCTGGAAAAATCATCCATAAAGATAACAAAGTAACGAAAACCTAACACTGAAGGAATTGAACAGGGTCCCAGACATCTGAATGAACTAAAGAAAATGGAGCAGAAGCTCGTTAATTAATTATGGATACATAAGGCACATGCAGGTGCTTGGCCAAATGACATGACTCACACTTGACTTGGGAAACATAACCCAGATCAGGACACAACAATTTAAGATTAGCTAAAAAGGGATGACCTAACCGACAATGAACATCAAGGACTCGAGATGACACTACTAAGCACGCCTTCGCAGGCACCTCGTCGAACAGGTACAATCCACCAGCCACACGACCTCTACTGATAGTCTTCCTCGTCGAAAGATTCTGAAACACACAATAGTCAGGAAAGAAGGTTACGGAACAATTAAGATCATTCGTAATACGGCTAATAGATAACAAGTTAAATGGGGATCCAGGAATATGCAATACAGAGATCAAGGTGAGAGATGGTGTGGGTTGAGACAAACCGCATCCTCGAACTGTCAGGGCGGAGCCATTCGCAACAGTCACACTCGGCTGCCCGGATGTTGTCTGATAAGAAAATGTACTTGTTTTGCCAGTCATATGACAAGAGGCACCTGATCGAGCACCCAAGTATGCAGGAGAGCCATACATGCAGTGGGATTAACTGCAAAAGGAGCTGCTGGGGACCCTGAAGAAGCAGTGATCTGGGCCTGAGTGTATCCCTCATACTCTTCAGCTTGTCATTTCAACCACTCTCGTATCATTAGTCAATGGCATAGGTTGGTTAGTCTCAGTCACAGTATTGGCCACCTGCGAGGGTCGACCATGTAATTTCCAGCATTGGCTTCGCACATGTCCGAGAATGCCACAATGTTTACAAATATGCGTCTCATGGGACCCATTGTCACGTCCTCCGCCACGACCACCACGACATCATCCGCGACCACGACCTCTGGGTACAACTAGAGCCGTACTATCACCAGAATTAGTAAGTAAAGTACGAGAGTCGTCACTACTCACTGCCCGACTTACGGGCGAAAAGTCTCAGATAAGGTGGCCATATCGGCATCGGCCAGAATGTGAGATTGTGCAGCATCGAATTCAGGACCCAAACCCGCAAGAAAGCAAATAAGAAAAATCTGCATCCGCTGTTCCTGAAACTTGTCCCGACAGTTAGTAAATGACAGAAGGCGATCATATAAAACACAGCACTTTGGAATAGAGATTATGCCATCAAATTTGTATCAATTATATCATAATCTTTGTTAATAACGAAAGTGTATTAAGTTAATTTAATAAAAAGGGGCATTATAGTCATTTAACGAATAATTTGAAGACAATGTTTTTTTTTTTTCATTTTTGTGTTAGTTTAGGGAAGTCAGTGAAGACCTCTTGTAAAGACTTTCCAGTTTGCGTGGGCCTGGAGAATCCTTTCATCACATCATATAGGCGAGATATATCATTTGAGCAGAGTAGGTGTCCTCGAGAGAGAGCCACACATCCTTGATGGTGTCCGCATTCTCGACTAAAATCTGGATTGAGGAGTCCATGGAGTTTAACAACTCACTAAATATTCTTGCATCATTATGCAACCACAAAAGGTACTTAGGTGATGAGGATCTGGTGGATCATCTGAGAGAAGAAAATCTAACTCCATGCCTTGTAGAGATTTCAGAACAGTCGCCCTCCATATTGTATATGTCGTAGGACCATCAAGCTTCCTATCCACAAGCCGAGTAGAGGAGGAAACACCTCTGTGGTTCTTTGCCGCCCGGCATCCGTCTGAATCTCGTCCGGGTTTCGCTTCCTTCACTAGAAAACATCCTGGCCACAAAAATACTTGCAAAGACCCCACAAATAAGGAATACAACTGCTGTTCGGAATCTCAACTCAACATACTAGGCTTCAAAACACCGGAATATGATACAAAACTCATAAAATCAACTCATGAGACAGTAAAAAAATAATATCTTTCAGGTTCAGATCACCATCACAGAAACGAACCTGCCGAGATTTTGAATCTTCAAACTAACATCACTCACACTCAGCAAATGAACAAGTTTCTCTTTTAATAGGCTCTTCTACAAGTGTAGAATATGGGTATGGGGTGAAACAGATCTAAGAGAGAAAGATGGAGAGAAGAAAGAGGAAGCGGAAGAGGAAGAAGAAGAGAAAAAGAATGGAGAATAAGAGTGTCGTCGACCAGAAGCTAGTGGTCGGCCAGCTGCATGTGGGCGTCGGCTAGGGTTGGAGGATTATGGCTGTGATACCATATTAAGAACGAAGGGTCATCCCCTTAGGGTTGCTACAGACTATGTTACCTGGACTTGGGTATGGGTGTCGGACACAGGTGCGTGTCTAGAGGTCGGATCCGTCTACCTATCACATTATAGGACACGGGGACACGGATTTAAGGTATCCAAAAATCGTACACGGGTACTTGGATACTTATAAATATATATATGAAAAAAAAATACTAGCAAGATCTTTCATACTGAATCAGTTCTAAATCAATTATAAACATACTGAATCACTAACATACAAATTAAGATTATATAAAAGAGTAAAACTATAATAGATATTGTTAAATGATAATTAACAATAAGAATACAATTGAATTAACGGAATCTTAAGAATACCTTATTGGGTCTTGAATATGATTTTTAGTCTTTCATGTCCATGTCTGCAATAGGTTTTGAGGAAGATTGCAGCAGAAGCCGTAAGAAAAAAGAGGGAAAAAGAAGGGGGAGGGGTTTCCTCGCGCATGAAGAGAAGCTAGCTGTTTGAAAGTGAAAAGTATAATGTCATGTGTTGATGATAAGTTAAAGGGTCACACACACGTGTCATTTGTGGGATCTAAAGCAAATTGGAGTTAAATTAAATACTTGTTGTGGGCCGGGTAATTGTACATGAATTAATAAATATGTATTTATTGATAATTTATTTTATATAGTTTTATTGTTATATTAAATTTGAATTATTAATTAATAGTACTGTTGAGTATAATTTAATACATTAGTCTAATGTTTCAATTGCATTATTATATTATAGGCTTATTAATTTTATTAGATCATAGTCTATCCTTATTCAATTGAATTTGAATTATCAATTTATAGTACATAGTACATTAGTCTAATGTGTTCAATTGCATTATTGTATTATAGGCTTATTAATTTTATTGGATCATAGTCTATCCTTGTTCAAGTGAATTTGAATTATCAATTTATAGTACATAGATGTTGAGTATAGCATAATACATTAGTCTAATGTGTTCAATTGCATTATTGTATTATAGGCTTATTAATTTTATTAGATCATAGACAATCCTTGTTCAATTAAATTTGAATTATCAATATCAATTAATAGTATATAGATGTTGACTATAGTATAATACATTGTTCTAATGTGTTCAATTGCATTATTGTATTATAGGCTTATTAATTTTATTAGATCATAAACAATCATTATTCAATCAAATTTGAATTATCAATTAATAGTAGATAGATGTTGAGTATAGTATAATACATTGTTCTAATGTGTTCAATTGCATTATTGTATTATAGGCTTATTAATTTTCTTAGATCACAATCCTTGTTCAATTTAATTTGAATTATCAATTAATAGTAGATAGATGTTGAGTATAGTATAATACATTGTTTAATGTGTTCAATTGCATTATTATATTATAGACTTGTTAATTTTATTAGATCATAGACAATCCTTATTCAATTAAATTTGAATTATCAATTAATAGTAGATAGATGTTGAGCATAGTATAATATATTGTTTAATGTGTTCAATTGCATTATTGTATTATAGGCTTATTAATTTTATTAGATCATAGACATTCCTTATTCAATTAAATTTGAATTATCAATTAATAGTAGATAGATGTTGAGTATAGTATAATACATTATTTAATGTGTTCAATTGCATTATTGTATTATAGGCTTATTAATTTTATTAGATCATAGACAATCCTTATTCAATTAAATTTGAATTATCAATTAATATTAGATAGATGTTGAGTATAGTATAATACATTGTTCTAATGTGTTCAATTTATTGTATTATAGGCTTATTAATTTAAATTTTAAATGTACATACATACATATGTAAATATTTCAGAATAATGATAACTATTATTTTTATTTTTATTTTTCACAAGATTTTTCAAAATTCAGCTTAATATATTTTTTAGGAGTAACAAAGTGATATTTTAGTCTTATGATTAGGTTCAGTAGAGTCTCAAAATTCAAACCTTGATATATTTATATATAAATACTATTAAACTTTACAAACTTTACGAATTTTTGAATTGAAGTATAATGTAATAATTCTAAATAAATTACATGAAGAGTATAGTAACTTAAATTACAAAAATACCTATAATATAATAATTATAAATAAATTACATGAAGATTATGGGCTTGGTAACTAACTATTCTTTAGTTAAGAAAATTACATGGATGACATGGATTATTCTCAATCAATGATACATTGATACATATTAAAAAAAATAATGATAATGTATAGCTGTACAATCATCTTTACCATCTTCATAAAAAAAAAAACCCTAAACTAAGTTCACGCCGCCTCTATCAGTGAATAGCGTGCCAAATCGAAACCCTACTTTCCATCGCCTTATTCTGCGCCGCAAAAATAGATTTGCCTGGCCTCTTTCCTTCCGTTCCTCTCTTCTTCGCCGCCGGAGCACTTCTTCGCCATTAAACCGAAGCTGCCTCTCTCCTCCCGTTCCTCTCTTCGTCGCTGTCGGCGCTCTTCTTCACCGTTAGACCAAAGTTGTTGCGTCCACTCTCAAAATCAAAGGGTCCGACTCGTATCCCGAGCCCGTGTCCGCGTCGTGTCGCGTCGACACCGGTACCTTTGCCGAAAGTGTCAAGTCCAGGTAACATAGGCTACAGATTTGTATTTATTATAAATTTGAGCGTATATGATAATACGGTGGGTATGCTCACACACAAGCACTACTTACTAAAGTCTAGTAATAATAAGTAACGCGGTACAACTAACAGAAGGAAATCAATTGTACTCTCTATTCAAAATATTTCCTCATGGTATAAGAGCAGAAAGTTCCGTGTTCAAATTACGATGTCACGCATATTAAGAATGTTGTTTCACGTGTTGGACCAAAAAGTAGGCCACACGTGAGGGGCGTGTTGAACCACATAAATACTTAAGTTGTACCCTCTCTAACAACTTAATATTTTAAAGTAAATGGGTAGTTAAGAAAATATCACCAAGTCGAAAGTGTCCAAATTGTATCCTTGTCGTGTTTATGCCATGTCTTAGCCGCGTCCAACTAGAAAACATAGTATAATCAAAATTCAGATTTTTGAAAGAAGGGTTATTTGTTTTAGTTCGAACTAGCCAAATTGATTTGTTAAAGAATTGCATTCATTTACGTTAAGCACAGTTAAGGAAGCTGATCTGTAGTATCTTATTTAGTTCGTCCACAATTAGACTAGATGTATTGGTGTAAGAATGGTATCAATTAAGGTAATATATAATTTAGTTTGGGTCGAGTTGCTTTGTTGAAGAAATTGCCAGTCTGACTTCTTACCCTTGCAACAGGAGTGTTCTAAAAGAGGAATATAAGTATAGTATCGTTTAAATAGGGTGAATTTGCTCAAGTGCTTTACATACACCAATTATGATGTTGATAAAATATGTGTTGGAAAATAAAAACTGAAAAAGAAAAAGATGTGAATGACGTCTAATAGAATATGTATCATCTTTAATGTTTGAAATTTGAAAAGAAAGAGACCAGATGTTAAAATTGTTGATAATCTTTCCCTTGGTAGAAGCAGAAGTTGTGTTTGGGGATTGATGAATGCATTCTTTTGTACATTAATTTCTTTCAATGTTCTCCCTCTCTAATGAATGCAAAACTTTTCTCGAGTATCTTTCGATTATAGTATTCCTGGGATATCTGAATTCTCTTGAACACATTCTCTTTGCTTTCGTAGTTATTAATTTTCGTTATGCAATATATTATTGCCTGTTCTTTGAGGATCTTGTAATAGCGATTCACAATTATCGGTAGAAAATGTTACTCATTTAGATTCCTTTTTTTTTTTTAATTATAAAATGTTGTCTTCCGATTTCATGTTAGCAATTTCATGCGCATTTACGATTATTGGAAGCATGGAACTTATATTGTTTTTCTATAAAGAACTTGAAGAATTGAGGCCCCCCATACAAATATATATATAGACACACACAAAGGCGCGCATGTAAGAGTAGAAGGTACAAAAAGTCTCTTATACTAGTAAAATGTTGGGTCTTATGGCATCTGAACCTATTCTATTTGTTCGCTCCAACATTTCTGTTGAACTAAAAATACCCATTACATCATAATTTGGAGGTGTAATCTTATGTGATAAAAGAAGTGGAGTGTTGGGCTTTGAAAAAATAAGAGAAGAACAACACTTTTCTGTTGCAGATAGGATCACTAATGAAAGGTGAGAGATTGGGCCGGATTGCCCATTGTGGAGGCATTCGCCTCATGGCAGGTTTGAGGTCTCACCTCTGTTCCAGTGCCTCTCGGCTAGGGATAGGTTGCCCTTTCCTTGGAAAGTGGTCGGGGGCTCCAAGGCCCCTCCCAAGGATGCATTTTTTTGTTTGGTCTATGGCTTGGGGACATATCCTCACCGTCTTAAGGCACATGAACTTTATTATGGTTAATCGGTCTTTTTAAGAATGACGACGAATCCAAGGATCACCTCACCTTCTTCTGCATTGCCCGGTTGCCCATGACTATTTGAGTTTGTTTTTTGGTCACTTTGGCATTCAGTGGACCATGCCCGCCAATGGTTGGATTGTCCTCGATGCTTGAAGAGGTTGTTCGGTGGGGTTTCATCCTCGTATTTTTTGTTAGGCAGTGCCCCCTGTGCCTTTGGCTGGAGCGCAATAGGCATTGCTTTGAGGAGTTCGAGTCCCCAGTCAACTCCATCAAGGATTCTTTTATTTCTTCTCTTTTTTATTGGGGGAGGGTAGATATTGTATATCCATAGAGGAAAAGATTGATTTTTTGAGTTCTCTCGGCCCTTAGACGGTTTTGTTTTTGTATTGAGGGATCAACTCCCCTTTTGAGTGCCTTTATATACGCTTCTTGCTTATCAAAAAAATTTGAAGGGTGAGAAAAATATTAGGGGTAGAAATAATTGGTGAAAAATTAGAGAGAGGATGGTTAGATGGTATGGACACATATCGTATGCATATCTCTGCACCAGTCAGACGAAGAAGATTAGTTATTGTTAACCACCCATCTACGAGGGTGAAACTTAAATATAAATCCTTCAACACGCTCCCTCACATGTAGTCTTCTTTTTGGTCCCACCAAAAGAAACAACAATTTTTAATATAGGTGATGGTGAGGTTTGAACATGAGACATTTGGTTCTAATACCATGTTAACTCATCGTCTACTCTAAAAGCTTAAGCTTTTAGAGAGGGTGTAACTTAAATATTTACATCATTTAACAGTCATAACAACAAGTAAGGGGCGCAGACGACAATCAAATATAACACGAGATGAGGTGATAAAAAATGACTTTGAAAAGCTAAATATAATAAGATGAAATGACATATAATAGAGAATATTGGAGTGAGAGAATTCATTTGGCCAACGCCATACATAAGGAATTAAGCAAGGATGATGGTGGTAATATACTAATAATTCAATGGTCTGATTGAAGTATACCTCTCGTGGCAATTGCTAAGAAACATCTTATTCATAAGATGACGTGTAAATGAATTTGAATATTGGGATGGATGTGGTAATAAGAATGAATGTATTCTTGAAATGGTTAAATTAGCATTAGTTTGAGGGCCCCTGAGGAAACATAACTCTCATTCAGGGTAATGCTAGGAGAAGGGGAAACTACAAGTAGTATGGACTGAGATAGCTAGGAAGGATATTAAAATACGTGGTTTGATCAAGGTCATGAGCTTTGATAGAGTGGAATGGCCAAACACCATCTTTCGGCCAGTCTAAATAGTTGAAAAAAAGTTCCTTGGAGTTGGGTTGTATGAGTTGGCGTAAGCTTAATGTACAAATAAACCTTGAGAAATCGTTTCAATTATTGAAATCATAAACACCTGTTTTTTTGTTTTTTTTTGGCGGTTAAATACTAATCCATGGTTTATTGTACTTCATCAGCTATTGCCTCGACAAATTTTCTCCTGATGATGAATATGTCAATTGGATGTGTGTGGAATGTGCCCCAGTGGCTGCTAAAGTGGTGTCACCAAGAAAAAGTGAGCGAACTCCACCAAAAGTCCGAGCTTTTGATGCACGAAATAGGAAGAAAAAGCTAAATACCAACTCTTCTTTAACATCAAAGAGAGCAGTTTACATGGACAGACTGGCTGAAACCGCTCAGTTACCAAGTGATGGTTCTGTCCCATGTGAAGAGATGAAGAACCTTCATTCCGTTGATGAGACACGTGGGAATCCCGGTCTTAGAAAGCATAGAAGAAGGTTTATTCTTGAAGACGGGGATTGTGGGGACAGTTCGTTGGAGGAGTTTGAATCAAATAAAACTGCAGCTTCTTCATTACCTCCTCCTGAACATTATGGTTTAATGAATGATTCTTATGGTCAGCGATCTTTAGAATCCCATGAATTAGTCCAAGCACAACCTATTATGGACCCAATCTGGAGGTAACCTTTCTCTTTTGCAGATTTACGGTTACCACATGCTCATATGTAGTTTACTGGTTTACATTATGGAATCAATTCATTCATTTGCTGCTGGTCACTTTTGTTGGCTTCTTTTTCTGTCATAGGGGTTCCTTCAGGATTGCAAACACAAAGGATAAAACCCTTGTTGGACTTATGGCCCATTTATCGACTAAAGCTTGCTCGAAAGTGTCTGATGCAGCAGCTTTGCTACCAAAAAAGGTTGATGTTGATATTCTGCCTATATGTGATGCATGGCCAAAGAGTTTTAAAGAGTTGCCACCCGCTGATGATAGCATTGCTCTCTATTTCTTTCCGGAGTATGAAAGGTAGCTTACTTATCCTGATGTATGTTTCATATTTCATGAATTTTCTGGATGTATCTTCTGATCTGACGGATGTTTCATATTTCATGAATTTTCTGGATGTATCTTCTGATCTGACGGATGTTTCATATTTCATGACTTTTCTGGATGCATCTTCTGATCATTTATATATTCTGCTCAAGGGATGAAAAAGTTTTCGACTGGCTGCTAAATAAGATTATTGAGCAAGACCTCTCTCTGAAGGCGGATATTAATGATGTGGAGCTTTTAGTTTTCTCATCCCTTGAATTGCCACAAGAGCATTGGAGTAAGTCGAAGTAACATCTCTTGATCATTAATTGTTGTATCTGTTGCAAGTTGATCAAAAAGAAGTATAATCTTATGGAAAAGGTTGAAATATCTTGAATTAATGTTTGCAGGATATTGTAGGAAGTATTACATGTGGGGTGTGTTTAAGAAAAAGCAGATACGACCGAAAATTCCTGATAAGTAGCAGTTCTCAGTGTGCCATGCCCGAGTACTAATTATAAGCAGCAGCCAAGGTCACGCCATTTTCTTGCTAAATCCATGTTGGTAGCATTCATTTAAGGCATCTCGTTCTCCTTCCTTTACGAAACCGAAAACTTTCTTACCTGATCTTTTATCTTCGTATTCATCCAAACTTATTAGGCTTCAGGAAACGTAGCAAGGTTGTGATTGTGAACAAGAGGCAGGCCTAGAAAGGCATCATATTAATATGTCTTCAGCTGGGACTGGGTGTCTGGTGGTACCTTCTTCTGCCAGAGCCCCTATTCGTTGAACCGACAACTTGCTGCTCACCTGAGCGCGCTAGTGCAATCATAAGTAGGTGAAAGCTTAGATTGCAGCGCAAAATATGAGACAATGGAGATATGATAGAAGCATTTGATGTGAACTCTTCACAAGCCTAAACAACTTTAGGCCCATTTGTTAGGTTGACGAAGACAAACATTTGTAAGCCTTTTCTAGAACCGTTATGTTGCAGTAGTTTTGACCTGAAGTCGGGTTTGTAACTCATCCGGTAGGGACGATTATAGGAATGGGGTGTTGGTGTCAGTTACTACCAGACAATCCCTTTGTGCTTGCCTTTGGATAGGCAGTCTTTACGTGTCGCGATGCTGCTTGTATAATGTTTTTGTTCTGATATAGGCAATTACAGTGGTTGAAGAATCATGCATTTCGGATAGTCTGTATGTGAAATGTACGTACATGCTGATTTTTTTTCGCAATCTTACAGCTTCAATGGCATCATCTAATATATCTCCAAGTGGAGTGTCTATCTGTTGATCTTGGGCTGTGATTGCTTTGATGGCACATTGTTCCTTTTGAAGGTGAGGCCCTTGTGGATGGTTTTTGTATTGTGGTTTGATTATAATATAGCTTGTGGTGGAGGTTAGAATGCAATGCACCTAGTCTTATTAGCAAATGGAAAAAAAATTCATGCCGGTTGTTCTCTCACGGGACAAAAGTCTGGTGAGTTAACGATGGATCAAAATTTATCTGATAGCAAGCGGACCTACTGATGTGGGCTCGTCATAACACGGGGTGGAACTGCTCCATCTACTGATGTGGGCTCGCCATAACACCAGGTGGAACTGCTCCATCAGGTCTTCACTGGACTGAATTAAAGTTCTAGGATACGCCCCATTACTTCATTGTTTGTCTCGTGTCTTGTACTTTGCAAACGATCCAAAAGGCTTCCTTTCCATGTTGGTAAAAAAAAGTAGGGTTATTTATGAAAAAACCCGGTGGTTTCATACTAGGTGCAAAACCCCCCATTTGTTATAAAATGTGTATAAATCCATTATGTTTCCAAAATGTTGTAACTTACTCCCATTTTGCTTTAAAATAATATAAAATTCCTAAAATACCCCTTCTAACCTAATAAAAATAACAAATACTGAATTAATAATAAATAATGTATAAAAAAATGTTAAAAAAAAAATTACATAAAATTAAAAAATTTGAAAGAAACCGGCTTAATTTTTTTAATCAATCAATAAATAAATAAAAACAAAAAGTTCTTAAAAAATATGCTTTTTTTCAAAAAAAAAATTTAATATTTTTGACAATAAAATTTTAAATCTTTTGTTGATGATTTTCTTAAATATATTTTTTACATACATATTTTTCAGTTTTTTGTTTTTGTTTATGTAATTTATTTTATTTTTTCAAAAAAAAAAACTAAACTGGATTAATTTTTTTAATCAAATGTTAAATAAATAAAAATATTTTAAAAAAAAATAGGCTTATTTTTTTTCAAAATAATTTTAATATTTTTGGAAAAAATTGTAATTGTTTTGTTGATGATTTTCTTAAATGTCTTTTTTATAAACACATTTTTTGTGTTTGATTTTGTAATTTTTTTTTAATTTTGTTTTTTTAAAACTTATTTTAAGAGTATTTTCAGACAATTCATGTCGACATAACGCACATATTTTTGAATAATAGATCTCAAAGAATCACAGAGGTATTATACGCGCCATATACATACTATTATGGGCTAAAGGCTCATGACCCAAAAAAAGTATTTGAAGAAGAAAATTTTACACACCTAAATTATTGACAGTTGAATATGATTAACATAAATAAAGTAATTATCAAACCTAACAATCACATTTAATAGCTATTGCACTGTGTATGAATAAAAATTATTGCTACTAGTGAATAAGAGATTATTATTGAAAAATTTTAATTGATCAATGTTTAAGAATGTATTAGAGATTGATCATATTTTTGGACATCTCTGGTCCACTATCCAATGTCACAATTAAGAGTCCCATTATTTTTTTCTTTTATTTTATTTTTTTAATTTCAACATTATTCATTTACTTAAACTTCCCTAGTCACGTTCTATTTCTTGGCATTCTATATTTATGTTTTTGGCCATTCATCGTAGAACTCCTTTCCTGAGAACAACATGAGAAATTGTTGGCCTTCAACATGTAAATTTCAATATATATATATATATGGGAGAATGACAGTAAACACCCCTGAGGTTTGAAAAAGGTGCCGAAAACTCTCCTAATGGTTTAAAAACACCCCTCAAGTTTCAAAAAGGGGCGCTAAATACCCTCAAACACCTTTTCCGGTTACGGAAAAGGGAAATTACTTTTATGCCCTTATTTAAACTGTTTAAATTAAATAGGGTAAATTGCTTAAAACCCCCCTCAAGTTTACTCTATTTCCCTATTATACCCCTCAACTATGAAATGAGCTTAGAACCCCCTAAAATTTCATAAAGGTTTCAATTAGACCCCCTCCCATCATTTAATAATTTAATTTGTATTAAATTTTCAAAATATATAAAATTCAAAAAAATATATATTAAAATTTGAAAAATATTATAAATTCGAAAATAAATATAAAATTAAAAATTATATATAAATTTTGAAATTATTTTTTTTTCAAAAAAACATATTAAATTTCGAAAATAAATATAAAAATCGCAAAAAACATAAAAAATTTGAAACAAATATATAAAATTTTAAAAAAAACATATAAAATTCAAAATTATATATTAAATTTCGAAAAAAATTATAAAATCGAAAATAAATATAAAATAAAAAATATATATAAATTTTGAATTTTTTTAAAAAAAACACATTAAATTCAAGACAAATATATAAAATTAAAAAAAAAACATATAAAATTCAAATAATATATATTAAATTTCGAAAATAATTATAAAATTCGAAAAAAATATAAAAAATTATAAATTTTGAAAATAAATATAAAATTCAAAAATATATATATTAAATTTAAAAAAAAATACTAAATTAGAAAATAAATATAAAATTAAAAAAACATTTAAAATTTATTTAATTCTCTCTCTCTCTCTCTCTCTCTCTCTCTCTCTCTCTCTCACACACACACACACACACACACACACACACACACACACACCCCTCCCTCTGCACACACATATTTTCTTATAGATCCAACCCATTTATGGGAGGAGCAAATTTACCATGAGTTTCGAGTAGTCCCTCACTGAAAGCTTCTGGATAATCAATGGGTGTTCATGAAAATAAGAATTGTGAGTAAACCCATATGGAAACGAGATCAAACAATGCTTTGGGCATGGTGACTGATAAGAAATTTAGCAAATTATCAAGTTGTGGAACTGAATTCAACAGTCCTAATGAGACAAAGTCCTCTGTTTCTGAGCAAATCCCAATTGAGGACGATGGATTCGGAACACCAATGGAGTTGAATTCCAGGAAAATAAAAGATGTTTCCAGAGCAAAATCCAAGGAATTTGCATCGTCTCAGTCTCCCACCAAGGTGTAATTTTTTTAAAGAAAAGTCAAACTTCTTACCAATTTTTCCTCCCAAAATTTTATTCGCATTTCAATAATTTTGTGATTTTTGATTTTTGATTTTCAACTAGTTGAAACAGAGGATGATAAGAATTCAAAGCAATCCAAACCGAATGAAATGAATCCAAGAAACCTTCGGTCGAAAATAGGGGGAGGGGGAGGGGGAGGTGGTGGTGGGAGGGGGGCGACGGCGCCGATGGGGGAGGCGGTGGGAGGGGATGGTGTAGATATATATATATATATATATGTATGTGTATATATATATGTATAGATCTATATATATATATGTGTGTGTGTGCCGAGGTGTGTGTGTGTGTGTGTGTGTGTGTGTGTGTGAGAGAGAGAGAGAGAGAGAGGAGGGAGAGAGAAATAGTAAACTTGAGGGAGTTTTAAGCAATTTATTAGAGGGGTATGTTAGTGATTAGGCAAGGGCAATTTTGGAATTTAATTTTTTTTAAGTCATGTGATCTGCATGTGACCGAAAAAATTGTCGGAACAGTGCCGCAGGGGTGCAAAGTGCCCAATCGGAGGATACTTTAGGGGGTTATTTGCACAAAATAAAATTGAATGGAGTTTTCTACACCTTTTTCAAACATCACGAGTGTTTACCGCCATTATCCTACATATATATATATATATATATTTGAAAAGTAAGCATTTCATTGATGTTGCTTAAATGGAGCAAGTTTTCTACTACGGCTCAGATCTACTTTTTCCGCGGTACATGGGAAGTAGACCTGTCAATGGATCGGATTCGGATCGGATCAGTTAAATCCAAATCCAATTTGTTAAGAAATCGGATTATCGGATTCGGATCCTAATCGGGTTATCAGATTTTATTTTCAATCCATATCCGGTTAATATCGGATTCGGATCGGATTCGGATCATAATCGGATTATTGATAAGTCTATTGATAAGGATGACAAAAACTCCCGATCCGCAATCCGAATCCGATAATTCGACAAATTTTTACTTAATTAATTCATATTCAAATTTCTTCATTATAGAATATCTGATCCGAATATTTAATTAAAAAAAATACAAAAATCAATAAATACTGAAAAACTAAAATTATTCACACTTTTAATAATTGTATTTATGATCAATCATTATTAATAAATAATAAAATAACTAACAACTAACATTTATATACATGTACAATATTAAATATATACATACATATATATATATATATATATATATATATATATTTTATCGGATCGGATTAGGCTAATCCAAATCCAATTTGTTAAGGAATCGGATTATCGGATTCGGATCATATTCGGGTTATCGGATTTTTTTTGCAATCCAAATCCGACTAATCGGATCGGATTCGGATCAGATTCGGATCAAAATCCAATCCATTGACAGGTCTAATGGGAAGTGAATTGGACTCAAATTATTTATTTATATATATATATTCTGTAGTCAAGACTCTTCTTTTTATTAAGGATTAATTTCATTTACACCCCTAAATTATATTCAAAATGTATTTTGATCCCCTCAACTATGCATAATTGCATTTAGACCACTAATTAGGCAAACTTTTAATATTTGGACCCCTGATCACTTTTGGGTCTTGACTTAGAAGGAAAAGACAAGTTTACCTTTTGCCAAACAGCTCTATTTTAAGTTTAAATCTATCCATTTGCATGAATAAGGATATCTTTATTCCAATTTCGGATTTAGTTAAAACTCACCCCCAAATACCCATCTTCTTCAACCCTCTTCCAAACCAAATCCTAACCATAACCCTAATTTTCACACACCCACCACCACCGCCTGCACCACCACTATCACCACCACCTCCCACCTCCTACTTACACACGTGCACACACACATGCATGCACATACACACACGCACCCGCACATATACACACACGCGTGCACAAGTACACACAGGGGCAGCCATGGCTGCCCCTCTCTATATATATATATATATATATACACACACACATATACACGCACATATACATATACATATACATATATATATATATACATAAAATTGGAATTGGGTATGTGAAATAAAAAGGGTAATCAAACATATCGGGTGGTGGTGGTGAGAAAAAAATATTGATTTTATTATTAATTTTATATGAATAAAATGTTTTTATATTTTATTTTCATATTAAAATAAAATTTTGTATGTTTGAATATTACAATGGACAAATTAAATATTTCATTTATATAAATAGTAAAATTAAATTTATTTTGGATCAAAAATTGTTATTTATGTGTGTAATTAAATTATTATTTTTTTGAAAAATGTAAATATTTTATATTTTTATTTTGATTTAAAATACAATATATATTTTTTTATTTTTTGGAGGTGGTGGTGGTGATGGAGAGAGAAAATTATATTAATTGAATTGAATAATATATTTAAAATATAAATTTATTATTAATTCTATATGAATAAAGTGTTTTTATATTTTAGTTCCTTATTAAAATAGAAATTTGTATATTTGAATATTACAATGGACAAATTAAATATTTTCATTTACATAAACAGTAAAATTAAATTTATTTTTGAACCAAAAATTGTTATTTATACCAAAGGTATTGTAACTTAATGGTATCATATCTCCTCCCCAAAGGGGAGGTTAGGGGTTCGAGTCCAATGGAGATCATGTGGGTGAGTGCGTGGGTGTGGGTGTTTCTTACCATTAAAAAAAATGTTATTTATGTGTGCAATTTAGTATTTTTTTTGAAAAATATAAATAATTTAGTAAATACTTGTGTTAAATATGTATACAATTTTTTTTTAATTAATTTCATTTACAGTCCCTAAATTGAGTCGTCAATATGACATATAACTTTATATATATGACGCCAAAATTGCACAGATAAGGGGGGAAGAAGTAAGGATAGTGATAAGGGTATTTTAGTCATTTCACACACTGCTAAATGTACATAAGGGGGTCCAAATGTGACACCGGACAGAATAGAGATTATTCTGTAGGCTAGCGCAACGGGTAATTTGCAAGAAAGAAAAGGGAGAAATTCGACCCAAAATTCAGAGAACACTCTGGAATTTTATATAATTATGTATAATCAAGAATGAATAAAAACAACCCACAAGTCGGGTATAAATAGCTGAAAATCGACCCCTAATGGGATTTTTGCCAAAAATAGCAAAACCCTAAAAGTCCTACCAAAACAAAATATGGAAAAAAATAAAAAGATTGCCAAAAATCTGGCTCAAATCGGGTTTAGAATCAATTCCTAATTGACAAATTAAAGATTACCATAAATAAAAATTAACTAAAAATAAAGATTTGAAAAGGAAACCGCCCCAATTAGGCTAGATCACGATTTCCTGCCATCCTTGCGCTGATCCTCCTGCATCAGTCACCCCGGGTTGGAAAGAACTCGTCCTCGAGTCACAGCAGCATCAGCAGAATCTGTATGCGTTGTCATTAATCTTCTGCAATATCTCACAAGGTCCAATATTCTGCTCCTTAAGCTTATTATACTCGCCAACAGGGAAACGATCACGAGTTAATACAACCCAAACAAAATCACCAACATCAAAAAGTACCTGACGATGATGACTGTCCGCTCGAGTTTTGTACTTGGCATTGCTCTTGTGAATGGCCAGTTTCACTTGCTCATGGATGCCTCGAAGATGTTGGCCATTAGACGACGGAGACATCGGCTGATTAAATGCAGAAGGAGACATTATAGAGACTGACGAGGGAGAACCCTTCTTTCGGACAACGTCTTTAGAGACTACGTTCTCGCAACTGCCACTGTCAATAATCATCTTGCAGACTTTGTCGGCCATGGTGCAGGTTGTATGGAAAACATTGGTTCTCAACCAATCATCTTTGGAATCGCTTCTGGGAGTTAGGAGGCTCTTAGGAATGACCAGAGTTTCATGGTCGTCCCTATACAACACATCATCATCTCCTTCTGTGTCATACACTGGCTCTCCAACGAAAGTATCGGTTTTCAACCAATCATCTTCGGAATCAGAATCTTCCGAAAATATTGGCCATAACGGTGGATACGGATTTTCGAAGGTGGAATTGTCGGTATCAGAATCTTCCACATCATGATTACCGATTTCCTGCGCCGCCAGGCGTTGGGTTAACTCTGCCACTTGCCTCTGCAAATCCTCAATCATAACATCCTGAACGTTACGATCACGGTGCGGGACTTCCTCAATCGGAACCTGCCCACGACGACCACCACGACCACGACCACGACCACGATTATTAGCCATCGAAAACTGATGGAAATAACCGTCTCAGGAAGATGCTGAGCTCTGATACCAATTGACGCCGGACAGAATAGAGATTATTCTGTAGGCTAGCGGAACGGGTAATTTGCAAGAAAGAAAAGGGAGAAATTCGACCCAAAATTCAGAGAACACTCTGGAATTTTATATAATTATGTATAATCAAGAATGAATAAAAACAACCCACAAGCCGGGTATAAATAGCTGAAAATCGACCCCTAATGGGATTTTTGCCAAAAATAGCAAAACCCTAAAAGTCCTACCAAAACAAAATATGGAAAAAAATAAAAAGATTGCCAAAAATCTGGCTCAAATCGGGTTTAGAATCAATTCCTAATTGACAAATTAAAGATTACCATAAATAAAAATTAACTAAAAATAAAGATTTGAAAAGGAAACCGCCCCAATTAGGCTAGATCACGATTTTCTGTCATCCTTGCGCTGATCCTCCTGCATCAAAATGATAAAAGTTTGCCTAATTAGGGGGCTTGACTGCAATTATGCAGAGTTATAGGGGTTAAAATGCATTTTAAACATAGTTCAGGGTGTAAATGAAATTAATCCTTTTATTAATATCATTTCAATCTCATGGACTCAATTCTTATTGATTTATTGCAAACATTTTTTATTTTTTATTTTATTTATTTAATTTTTTTGGGCAGTAATACTTGCACTGAATTCATAACCGCAATTGATTAACTTACACGATATTGTTCATTTAATTGCATGTTTATATATTTTACTGTTGATAATTATTTGGTGTTATTATTCGGTCTAACTTATCCGTTGTAAGTAACAATTTTTGAAAAACAAAGGTCAATATAAGGAATTACAGGACCAATAACTAGAAATTTTCAACAGCACATATGCCAAAGATTTTGTTGAGTTGAGATTGCCCATTTTTGTAAAATCATTTATTATTATTATTATTATTTAGCGCACACACAAATCATGCTTAAAGGTTATGAAGCACGGACACTTCGTCTAGGGTCGCCGTACTCGTGTTGGACACACATGTCCGTGTCGGACACGACAAATATAAGTGTCTGACACTCCAAAAACGTATCCTGAATTTTTTAAAAATTGGACACACGCATGTTCACGTGTCGAACACACAGTGGGTTGGTTGTATCCATGAAAGATAGATGACTTATGGAGGCGGTAATTTTGTGCATCACTTATGGAATTTCAACATCATTAATCCAATATTTAGTTTTGAAGAAATTTGACCATCTTTGTTCCTCTTAATCTTATGAGAATAATTAAACCAACTATTCATTTATCTAGTATTTGAAAAGAAATAAGATAATACCATAAATAGTCGAACATTTGGTAATTGTATATTTCAATCTTTGTCTTCAATAAAGAAAATTTTCACAATATAACGAGGGAGAGACTAAGATGTCGAATGTTGGTGGAGATGCAGTTGATTTCTTGGATGGTAATAGAATGAAGAATTTTGAACACGTCAGACATTTCATTTAACCTATTTGTTTATTTTTGTTTATAAGTTTATTTGATTCTCATTGTTTAAGTGATAAATGAAATATTTGTGCAAAATAATATGTATATAAAAAAAATTATATTTTCTTAATATATCGGAGGCATGCGGTGTCCATTGTTTTTGGAATTTATCGTGTCGCCGTGTCCGTGTCAGTGCTCCATAGTTTAAAGGTAAAAAAAATGCTAAAAAGATAATGAGTATATGAAGGGAAAACTTAAGGCCCTGTTTGGTAACCGGTCTGCTCTATTCTGGCCCGGTCTGGTCCCTGAACTGAAAGTCTGTTTTGTAAGCGGTTTGTTCTGATGGTCTCGGTCTGAGAAAAATGGAATTAGACCATTTATAAATATATTTTACTTAATTTCTTATTTATTTGAGTATTTATCCATTTTTTTTTATTTTTTTTATCAATATATTTTATTTTATTTTTTATTTATTCATTAATTTTTATTAATTTATAAATATATTTTATTACTTTATTATTTATATAATTATATTATTTATTATAATATTTATTATTATTATTTATGTATTATTTAATTCATTTTATTTATTATTCATTATTTTTTTATTCATTTATTTTTACTAATTTATAAATATATTTTATTTAATTTATTATTTATTCATTTATTTTTATTTTATTTATTATTTATCCATTTATTTTTATTAATTTATAAATATATTTTGTTAATTTCGTTATTTATATTATTATTTATTATTATTATTATTTTTATTTTTATGTATTATTTAATTCATTTTATTTATTATTCATTATTTTTTTACTATGCCTATTCCTAATCCTAAGTGGAATGGAACGACGTAGGGATCCATATGTAAACATACGATACGCTCGAATTTATTTATTATTCATTGATTTTTATTAATTTATAAATATATTTTATTTAATTTATTGTTTATTCATTTATTTTATTTTATTTATAAATATATTTTATTTTATTTATTATTTATATTTATTATTTATTCATGTATTCATTTATTTTTATTAATTTATAAATATATATTTATTATTTATATTTATTATTTATTCATGTATTCATTTATTTTTATTAATTTATAAATATATATTTATTATTTATTATTATATTTATTTATTATTATTATTTTTATGTATTATTTAATTCATTATTCATTATTTTGTTTATTTTTATTCATTTATAAATATATTTTATTTTATTAATTATTTATATTATTATTTATTCTTTTATTTTATTTATATATATATTTTATTTATATTTATTTATTTTTCTTAATTTATAAATATATATATTTTTAATTTATTATTTATTATTATTTTTATGTATTATTTAATTCATTATTTATTATTTTGTTTATTTTTTATTCATTTATTTTTATTAATTTAGAAATATATTTAATTTAATTTATTATTTATATGTTTTTTTATTTTTTTATAAATATATTTTATTTATATTTATTCATTTATTTTTATTAATTGATAAATATATTTTATTATTTTATTAATTGGATTATTATTTATTAATTTACTAATTATTTATTATTATTTTTATGTATTAGTTAATTCATTTTGTTTATTTTTTTGTTTGGTTTATGAAATTTGGACCAAAGACCGAACGAGACCAATTGGACCCATTGATTTGTTAGGTCTAAAAACACACAATTTTGTCATTTATGATCTCATTTAGTCTGGATCAAAAAACCGAAATCATGTCAAGACAAATATGATCTGCTCTCTAAAAACCCATATCAGACCGATTACTAAAGACGGCATAAGCATTGGTTGTAAGAAGTAGCCATGGAATTGAAGAAAAAGCTGAGTTGTTTGGCATATATGCCTATCCTTGCCATATTAAGTACACAAAATTAGGATTTCTCCGTATATGTTTATTTACTGTTTATAAACTAACCGAATCTCAAAGCAGGATCATTTTGCTGATGTATTTTAACAAAAATATTAATGTTGTCGTTTGAAAATATAAGGGAATTTAAGTCCCAGGAACCCCGGAAAAAAGAAAAGAAAAAATATGTTAGTAAAACACTTCCATTATTCATTTTATTTTGCTAATCTAAATTATTGATCAACAAAATGAGAGGAGACAAAATGAGTATGCATAGGTCTATACAAATAGAAAATAAAAAAAATGTCTTACTTTATTCTGTTTGCGATGCGTCTTGTTTTTTGCATTATGTTAAATTAGATGTTTTTGTTATATAATGTTTTGGATAAAACGGAATAGTGTTTGGTAAGTTGGTAACATAAATTTGAATAGTTTGACCAACATATATTTTAAATACAGTAATTTTGCAAACCTTGCAAAAATATATAAAAAGTATATACGTTAATCCGTTTTGCGATGCGTCTTGTTTTTGGTGTGTTTATTTTTCTCATGAATTTTTGTAAAGATATACAGTACCATAAAAAAAAAAAACACAGATCGTGCTAAACATGCTCCAGCCAAAAACAGTGCATTGTTTTTTGGTCGAATTGCTGGCAGCTTGGAGTATCAAAGATTCTGTGATATAGCTTTGTTTCGGATCTTCTTTTCTTCTCTTGATTGGGCTGCTGTGTATAGAGATAGTACTATTACCAGTGTTGTTGGGAGTTCTTGTTTTCTAAATTTTCAGCTCTGGTTTCTTTTTCATTGTCGTGGGTTCTTAGTTTGGATCCATGGTTTAGCTCTTCTTGTTATATATATATATATATATATATCTATGGAATTCACGTGGCATCCATTACCCAACTACCCCATTAATGTTTTTCTACCACTTGTCTACCAAACTACTCTTTATCTAGCCTATAAATAAGGCTTTGTGTTTATAATGAATGGGACGAGAAAATGAAGCCTCAATTCTATCTCTCTTTCTCTCTACACATATATATACATAGTATTGCATCATATATATAAATAGATATATATATATATATCATATATTATGTTTATAACATGTTATCAGTATAAGTTTCTGCCTATTTAAGTTCGTGATATTTTTTATATAAAAGAAAATTTATATTTTCTATTCCAATCCTGCAGAAATATTTTTCTAAGGTGTTTATTAGTTTTGAAAAATCTTATATATTATTTAAGATGAATTATAATTGGTATACTATAAAATATATGAAAATTTATATAGTGTCAATAACTATATGTGTTCCACCTTATCATCACCACCATCTCGCTTAGTGATTCCAAACCGTGCATTCGCAACATCTACTAGACGACTGTCATGATTGCTTACACTTACCTACTTATATGTATGTGTTAATTGCATTTGGAACTCTGAGATTTTATTATAATTATGGGTTGACCTTTGATATTTGCTAAAATTATAGTTTGACCCCTAAATGTTTTTGAAATTACATTTTGGCCCCATAACTTTGTTGAAATGAAAAAAATAAAATAATCTCCGAACTTTATAATATTTAAGTTGTTCATCTGTAATGGTTGGATCTATCACCTATATTTGTTCCATATGATTGGTTGTACCGTTTCTGGATTTAATTTAATCAATCATATAATGTTAAAATATATTTAGAGAAAAAAGATTATTTCCTTGACATTATCCAAATAACATGACCTTATATTCCAGTAACTTATAAGGACCAGGGACATTATTTTTCAAGGACAAAAGGACCGAGGACATTTAATTTCAGGACATTAAAGGACATTGAACTCTATGGACATAAGAGGATTGTTGACCTTAAACCACCATGGACATAAAATGACAGTGAACTCTATATATATATTATTGATTTATATTTCTGTCACTGACATTTAATTTATGTCACTAACAAAACTAACATTTAATTTATGTTATATTGGTGGATAAAACTATCAGTTTACTTTATGTTACATTTGTGGGTACATCTACCAATTTAATTTATGTTATGTTGGTGGGTAAATTTACCAATTTACTCTATATATTACATTGGTGGGTAAATCTGCCAATTGTAGTTATATTACTTGCATTTATGATTTATGCACTATAAGAAAGATGTGTGGGAAAAATAAGTCTCATTATCCTTCAAAATAATTATTTATTGTATTACTAACGTTTGTGCTTAATGTGTTATATATTTAGCCATTTTCATTATCTATTGCATTTTTGGAAAATAAAAATATGATCGCAAAAGGATTTGAACAGCTACCATGGATAATTTGACCATATTTAACTACGACAAATCTGGATTGTCTTACCACTAAGCAAATAGGTTCTTTGTGTCATATATATACTTAAATATATATGAATATGTGTTATGAATGAATATAGTCAAGAAAAGCTATTTTTTTAAAGAAGAGAAATTACATTACCATTATCCTACAAGATGCCCTATGAAGGGAACAGAAAGAGACAGACGTCGGGCGGACCTCGAAGCACTCTCATTCTCATCAAGACAATCAGCATTGTAACTCTCACTAGCTAATCTTACACAAAGCTCTTGGGCATGAGTCTCGTGTAGGATGGCTTCCTCAATCAATTTTCTGGACCCTGCTCTGGCTTTCTCCCTTGCAGATGTAGCGTCATCCCGCGCTGCTTCCTCGATATCTTGAACCCGTTGCGAAAGAACATCAAGATTGATACTGAGGAATTTTGCCTCAGTAAGAATTGCCCGTGCAAGCTCGAGTTCATCAGGCGTAGTATCATCCAAGCAAAATAAGCTTGTTCTTTCAATATAACCAGCCAGATTATCAAGGGCAAAGGCTTGAAGAAAAGGAGGCACCCCAGCTTTGAAACTAGTAAAGGTCTCTGGATACGATTCAAGGTATTTATACTCCATAGGTGGCATTGGAGGTGACCCTAATTAATCAAGTCCTTAATAGGATTCCTCCGGTAAGGACACCTAGCATGTACTGGTAATGTCTCAGATCTAATCGCAGGACCCGATGAAGAGCTAGGCACATCTGCAACAGGTGTGGCACTAGGAACCATCGGATAAATTACGGGAGTGTACCACTCAGGATCCAAATCTATAGGATCCATGTTGGCTTGGGCACCTGAAGTGCTGGCTTGTCGCATAGAGCGGGACAAGGGGGCAGAGGTGCCGAAAGAAATCACAGCCTTAATCTTTTTTGAAGGAGGATTTTCTGCCTAAGTTATATGGGATCGAAGTCCCCTTTTACGTGTGATAACCCCCTTTGGAGGAGGATTATCTGTCCGAGCTGAAGGGGATCAAATTACCTTTATGCGTGTGATACCCCCCCCCCCCCCCCCCCCCCCCCCCCCGCATATTGCGAAGGCTGATGTTGATCCATTCGTGGTGAAGGAGAAGTAGATTTCGGATCTACAGGAAGAGGAGTTGGATTTGTAATAAATAAAATTTCTAGGTCATTAATGCAAAGGATGGTAGAGAAGTGAGATATTTATAAAGGATTACTAGGGGCAGAATTGGCAACGGAAGGTTGTCCAAGGACCTTCTAGACATGAGTAGTCATCTGTGACAAAAATCTCATTGAGGTCATCCATGGGGATCGCCAAGGGAGATGATAATTCGTTATTGTCATCTAGGAGAGGAAGAAATTTTTTTAGTATTATCCAAAGGATCCATCCGAAAGAAGGAAGTAGGGAGACACTGATTTGCGCTCTCTCTCTCCTCTTTCAATATATATATATATATATATATACAATAGTTTAGCTATGTGTTGTTTCTATATCTTGCAGGTTTACAACATCGAATATAAGGCAGTCCCAAGGGGAGAATTTAAAAGGGAGAATTTTTTTAAATTCAAATGAATATGTTATTCATTATTATAAATCACTAACCCCTGACAAGTGATTTATTCAAAGCCCAAATTTGCAGGTTATTGTAAAACAAATTTTCCCACTATCAGAGGGAGAAATGATAAAAGTATGGTAAGATTAATTTTTATACATCAATTATTTTATTTTGATATTCGTACTAACCAATATATACAGGAAGTACGATGAACTGATGTCTTTACTGATAGAAAGAAAGTGAAAGAAAAACATCTATCTCGTCTAACCGGATCAACATTAAATGTTGTATCGTATAGAAGTTGTAGACGGAGACATGACATCTATCTCGTCTGACCAGATCAGCATTAAATGATGTATCGTATAGAAGTCGTAGACGGAGACATGACATATATCTTGTCTGACTAGATCAACATTATTCCCGGAAGCAAATGTTGTATAGTATAGAGGTCGTAGACAGAAAAATTATCTATCTTGTCCGACCGGATAAACATTATTCCCAGAAGTAAATGTTGTATCGTATAGAAGTCGTAGATGGAGATTGCTATTTTAGCTAGTGTTTGTAATTCAGAAAATATTATACTGAGCTCGACAGAGCTTTATAATTCAAAAATTGGAACTTGGAAGTTATTACCAAGCATGCATATACCACAACATATGTGTTCTGAGGTATTTATGGATAAAAAGTTTTATGTGAAATCATATTTGTTTCTTAACAAGTTTTGCAGTTGCAGTAAATCTGGACATGCATTTAATTACAACAATCGTTGTACAAAGTTGTCTCAACGACTATTCATTATATGAGGATTATTTTATTTCTATGTGATACAGTCGCCTCAATGACTATACATTACAGGAGGATCATGAGGATAATTATATTTCTCTGTGCATAGTCACATCCAGAAAAATCAGACTATGTGTATGACAACATCGTTATCGCATGGAGATCTATTACTATCACTTCTTCAATTCATTCATTTATGAAGCAAACTGAGAATGTTTATAACATGGATATATTATGCAACATTTATATCAGATATATCAAAGCTATGTTATGATATTCTCCTAATCTTTGGGTCTTGAGTTTCAACATCAAAGTAGATAATACGCAGTATTCAAATGCATCATCTCAAGAGCTGTCATACTTATCGACTACTCAAATTCCTACTAATGAGGGGGAACAAATATTTTGAAGAGGTATTTGCATGTTGTACTCTTTTTCCTTCGACCAGGTTTTTTTCCACTAAATTTTTTTAGCAATGTTTTAACGAGGCAACTACAATGCAATACTATATTCATCTACATTAGCATACTGCACTTTTTTTTCCTTTGATCAAGTTTTTTCCACTGAGTTTTTCTAGTAAAGTTTTTAACGAGACATATATGATATAACATTTTTAGCTACACCAGATTACTGTACTCTTTTTCCTTCGTCGTGATTTTAATAATAGACTAAAATAGATAACACTTTTTCCTTCGTCGTGGTTTTAATAATAGACTAAAATAGATAACACTTTTGACCAGAAAACGAGATTATCGAAAACCCATTAAATAAAGATGAAAAATCAGAATATTTTTTAATTTGACACATATATATTTAAAATAAACCATCCATAAATTGAAAGAAAGCTTGGCAGTGTGGACTGATAACACATTGTTTGTGTGTGTGAGTGTGTGACTCATCCCCTCTGTTTGCAGTCTCAGTTTGTGATGGCTCTATCTAGTACTGCCTCGTTTGGCCGCCCAATTTCGTCTCAAATCACCGTCTCTCCTCAATCTCTGCGTGTCTTCAAACCCCACCATTCCAATCTAACGAAGCCCCATCAGAGCTCATATCGTCGAATTGTGATTCACTGCTCTTCTTCTGAAATGGGTTCCACCTCAGACTCCATCAATTTCAGGTATCTATATATATGTGTGTATGTATGTGTGTGTGTATGTATGTGTGTGTGTGTGTTGTTTATTTATGAGGGATAATGGGTTGGTTTTAAACTCTCTTTAACATTATGGGTTGTGGGTGTTTGTTAAATTTACTGTGTGAAGACATTGCGATTTCCAGGTTTGTCATGACTTTTTGAGTGAGTTATTGTGAAGAATATTCATGCTTTTGTTGAACTTTTAAATGCTACTGTGTATGTGTATTGTGGTTTTAACTTGAAGAAATAAGTTATTAATTATGAAAAAAAAATAGCAAGAAGGACAGAATTTTTTGGTTAATGTTGTGTTAGTATAATATATATATATATATAAAGAAAGGGGTCTCTGCAATTTAGAGCGAAGGTTGTTCTAGTGAGAGTGATGACCTTCTGTATTTGTTGATTTCCTTGACCGCGAAAGCACCAGATTGTGTAATGCAACTGTTATACAAATTCGATATGGGTCTGGGGGGATTTATGTATTTATGTGCGGTAATGGGTTGTTTGTGAATTGAACAAGCTTTGAAAAGAAAATATGAATATGATAAATGTTAAAAAGTTCCGGTGTGGGGTATAATGATTTAAAATGACCAAAAGACAATTGCTGTTGTGTTGTTCTGAGTATCCATGACATATCAAGTATATTAAACGAATTAGACGGGTCGTGTCGTGTTACACGTTTATGAAACTAAAGGTGTTCGTGGCGAGGGTCTCTGACACGATAAACGGATTGTGTTCGGGTTGACCTGTTTTGCAAGATACTCATAAATTGACACAACACGTTTAGGACCCACGAACACAAATCAATACCCCTAGCAGCTATACCCACTTGGGTTTAGTTGATTGTCTCAAGTGACAATTGTGCCCAAGCCTTAGCCCAATACATCAGTCTACCTATCAACCAGATGTTTTAGAGATTCCAGAGTTTGAAAGTCTTCTATAGGAGGGTAATATTTATTGCATTTGTGTTTCTGTTTTAAAATTTTGAAGCTGGAGCAACATGGACTGCTTAAGGGATTAGTAACATCTAGGTGTAACATATTGCTATAGAGTTGTTTTTTAATTCAACTGAGCATAAAGTTTAAACAAGTTGATATATTCACTAGAGCTGTTAGACTGATTCCACCTCCTATATTTTGAGATATATAGGTTATCCTACAGATTGATCTCCGAAGTTTACTGGATAACAGTATCATGTGAAACATCAAAATGCTTTATCTGTGCTGCATTGAGTCGATGTTGATTTAAGCTGCTATGACTCCCTCTCTCTCCCTCTCCCTCGCCCTCACCCTCGCCCTTTAAAATTTCTCATGGATATGTGGATTAATTAGCTATTGGAATTAATGATTCCAAGGGCCTGACATCAGCAACACTCGTCCTTATCTTTCATAAAAATTAGCAAGCCTCTGGAATGTGAATGGTCGAACTTTGGGTATAACTGCGTTCTCTTGAGCAGGGTATCTAGTTCTGCACAATGGAATTATGACATCTAACATAAAGCTTAGGTTAAAATTTGTTCTACGCAGAATGGTAGAGCTTTTGGTTTAGTGAAGTTCTCTTGAGCAAGCCTCAAGTTCTATTCAATAAAATTTCACATCTAGTATAAAACTGAGATTAACTTGGTCTTCTTTTCTGCTTTGAGGAGTGTTTCTTCCCATTATCTCTTATGATTCTGTCCAAAGAGGTTATAGGAGAGCTCTGTTATTGTGCTTTGACAGCGTCTCTCCATCTCAATCTTTTTATAATCTTGTCTTATATCTGCCTTCTTATTATCGATCTTTTTACACGTGTTGGCAGACATTCCAAATTGAGTTCCTTGTCTTGATTATGACACTCTCACAGCAATAGGGTTTTGTCCACCAAAATAAATAAATGTAAAGAGAAAAAAAGTACTTCCCTTCATACTTGGGTTTAATAAGACTTAAACATGCTTGTCTCACTCTGATGTTATCAGTCAACCCCGAAACTCCCCTTTAGCTGTAGAAAAATTTTCTATGATTCTGCAGTTGTTCTTATATCTGAAGCGAAAGAATATCATTTAAATTAAATTGAATTTTATAATTGTTCAGAGTGAAGCACAGTGGAATTCATGAGTTACTTCTCAGATTCCTGATGGTGTGCTACTCATTTAGTAAGTTTTGCAACTTGAAAAATAATTAACATGAGATCGCTGGAGTTGATCATATCTGATCTCTATGCTTTGACATAACAAACTATACATCAATTGACATCTAATATTCCCTTTCTCTATGCTATCTTGTTCTTTTACTCGGTTTTTCTGTTTTGATACTTAATTTTGTGCAATGAGTTTCAAACTGTGAGATATCAGATGAGAATAAAAGTGCAGTTCTCTATCCCAAGTTATGATTGTCCCTTTCGTATGTATATTACCTTGGGAGTGTCATATGTTGTTCTTTGTGCTATAATTACTAAATAGTGTTCACCTTGAATGTTTATTGTTTGTGGACTTGCTGCCTACAAAACTATAGGAGATTTGTTTCTCTTGATTCATTGTTCAGTTTGAATTCTGTGAGACAAGTATTAATCGATAGTGATCAATATCCTTTGTTAGACTACGTAGGTCATTGTTCTGTGTACTTTGTCTTGGGTATTTTTTCTCTTTCATCCATTTGAATTTTTGAGATTGCATCTTAATTCTCTTTTTTATTTCATATAAATACTAATCTTGGAGATTTTTATCCTTCAACCATTGGGATTTAGAGTATCCCAGGCTTCTGCTATTTCTATCATGTTTGGTTTTGAATTAGAGATGTTAAAAATACTGATTATACGGCAATAATATATTTTCAACAAAATTACCTATTTCTTATCTTTGTATGTCTTGCTTCTTACATACTGCATTTTTGGTAATATCTCTTGGTTTCTCCTTTATTAATTTCATGGTTTTAACAGGCAGCCTCATTTATCTTCTACATCTCCTTTTGGCTTGAGAATGAATGAAGTTAGCACATCCAAACCTACGTATAAATGGCAGAGGGTGTTGCTTAAAGTGAGTGGAGAAGCACTTGCAGGAGATCAAGAACAAAATATTGACCCAAAGGTTGAAATATGAATACACATGCTTAGTACTTTAGCACATCTTTACACTTTTGATGATTATAGGAGTCCTTTGATGGTTACAAGATGCATCTATGTTGCAATGTAGGTTACGATGACCATTGCAAGGGAGGTCGCATCCGTGACTAAGCTTGGCATTGAGGTAAATCTTCATCCGCTGCTTCTGGTCAAGTCTACCAATTATTGGGTGATTCTAGATTACGAACTGTTTTATTGTTTCTATTCTTATATTCGCAATAAAACTAAAAAGGGGGAGAAATGAGTTAGAATCAATAGGGTTAAAAATTTATAGTATTCAAACTGAATACATGGAATGTAATTTTAGTAAGAACTTTATATTGATATTATAATCGCACACTCCGAAAGCACGAGATTGTTCAAAGTCGCTATTTTCGATTCTTAAGCCGGCAGTACCAAATAATTGTGAGATGGATGGTCATATAATTAGTTTTGTTGAACAGGTTGGACAAAATGGAGTCAAGTTATTTGGATTATAGGCCATAAATGAATAAGAAATAAATTAAAAGGAGATTTTTCTTGTCAAACGAAACACTTTTTTGGCCAATTATTTACTATGGTTCACATCCATGTTGAATCAATCAAGTCAGTTTATGAACGTAAATCTTTTGAACTCCTCCTCAATGAATGTACCTGAACCTCTTCACTCCCCAACTACATACATACTTTTCCTCCTTTCTCACATTAAGCTTCCTTTCCTGAATCTTAGCTCCTTAATTTTCTACTTAGTATCAACAAACGAGGCCGGCAGAATGAAACCTTGACATAGAAGGGGTGGAGTTGGGGGGGGGGGGGGGGGGGGGGGGGGGGGGGGGTAGTAATACTGATTTATGTGCAGAAATCAGGATCTGAATGTGGATAGTATGACTGTATGAGCGACTAGAACAAATAGGGTTATTAATAAAAAGATGAGGGAGAAATTTGGAGTGACACCTATTACGGAAAATAGAATTGGGTTTTAGGGACATATCCAAAGATGAGATGTTTTAGTAAGAAAAGGGAGATTAATTTGCATACAAGGTAAGGGGCAAAGAGGGCATTCGTAGGTAACATGGGATTGAAAGTTTAACTGAAGTTAGTAATCATCTCTTATCATACAAACAACATAGGATGTTCTCTAGATATGATTTAAAGTAATTAGGAGAGATGACCTGTAATAAAAAATTAAAAAAAATAAAAAATAAAAATTGGAAAGAATGATAATTTATGTGGCCAACTCTAACTATATGGGATTAATGCAAGGATGGTGGTGTTATATTGCGAATTCCTACTCATGTATACATAGTTTTAAATTTCTTTTGCAAATTTAGAATTTACACATTATTCGGTGCTCAAAATAACTTGGACTATGGGTATTTAAATGGGAAGATTCTAGATTATTTTCATGTGGTTTAAGAATGAAGCTCATGGGAAAAAAGAGTTCATATTCAAGTGAGAGGGAAAAATCATTGGTTGAATAATTTGGGGTTTTTTGCTGCATCATTCTCTGCATCAGTGTATTTACTCGGGAAAGTAAAGAACTCGTCTATTTCACAGCTTTTTGGTATTTATATAACAGTAGTCATGAAATAAAATAAAACCTATTAACTCAAGAATACTTGTAATATATATATATATATATATATATGAGATAAAATTAACCTATCAACTTGAGAACTGGAAGCTTCTTTTTTATTTTTCAAATATACTAACCAAACATAGGTGGAAAAAATTTCAGGTTGCGATTGTCGTTGGTGGGGGAAATATCTTTCGTGGATCCTCTTGGGCTGGAAGTAGTGGCCTTGATCGTTCATCTGCTGATTATATTGGGTATTCGTCTTAATTTGATTCAATACTCTCCTGTTATTTTATTATTGGTTACTAGTGCTGGTTTTCTGCTTATGGCATGCTTTATCAGATTGAATTCCATGTCTCTCTCTCCCTGTATATATGATTTCCATATATGTATAAATGTGTAATGGACTGGTTTGAAAAAAAGTTGAATTCTATATATATCTCCTGATGTTTATATATATATATGTTTGTGTGTGTGTGTGTGTGTGTGTGTGTGTGTGTATGTGTGTGTGTGTGTATAGAGAGATAGATGACACATAACTCAGTCTCGAAGGCCAAAATTGTGAAGAGTTATTCACTAATTAAGATTATAAATAGTCAATAGTTCAATCTTTTGGTGTACATCTTGGTAGTTGGAACCTGAAATGCTGATTTTTTTATTTTTTTAAGATGTAAATCCTGCAGCTTGGAAGTGTTCCAATAATTGGTTCTTGATTGTTGGGCTATACATATTATTCGTCATTTCTTTTCGGTGTCGCCTGTATTGGCTATGTAATTTTGAGCTGCAATGATAACTTGCATAAGTTTTCCTCTTTGTGGTTGGGTCAGGGAGGGGATGGCTAGATGTTGTGGGGAAATGATTTTGTCTCTATGGTTAACTTGCATTTGTTGTTTAAAGCTAGTGTGCTCCGTCCTTGCAAAATGTACTACTTTTGTGTTTCTTTGTGTCCATGGAATGTGGGATGAGACAAGGTAGGAATTGGTGTGTACCTAGTGTTTAGATAGTCCACATTATTCTTCTCATAAAATCGAGCTTGTCGAGATTATGAATATGAAGGTGGCTGTCACTTAAATTGATTCTTCACCTCTCTAATTTCGTAACCCTATTATTCAGGATGTTGGCAACTGTTATGAATGCTATATTTCTGCAAGCGACAATGGAGAGTATTGGCATCCCTACACGAGTCCAGACTGCATTTCGCATGTCTGAAGTTGCTGAACCTTACATACGTAGAAGGGCTGTTAGGCATTTAGAGAAAGGTAGGGTTGTGATTTTTGCAGCTGGAACTGGAAATCCATTCTTCACGACGGATACTGCTGCAGCCCTTCGTTGTGCAGAGAGTAAGTTATTGTTGGATGACACATACTGTACATAGAGATATTTATATACCTATGTGGATGTGCCTGAAATTGTAGTATGCAAACTGTTTTACAGTTTTCTTACGAAGAAACAATCCAACATATTACAACATATTTGGGAAAACTACCAAATTTGATATTTTATCTCATTACATATAGTTCTGCGTGGGTAATTTTTTAAATTTTTTTTTCTGTACTGCACTAATTTTGGCATTCGATGGGTGATCCAGTTAATGCAGAGGTAGTGCTGAAGGCCACAAACGTGGATGGAGTATACGATGACAACCCCAGGCATAACCCAAATGCTCGCCTTCTTGATACTCTAACTTATCAAGAGGTGATATCAAGGGATCTTTCGGTGATGGACTTGACCGCCATTACTTTGTGTCAGGAGAACAACATTCCTGGTATGACTTTCATATGATCCGTCTTAACGTTTGTTTTGTTCAATATATATATAATGACACTTAGTTGTTGGCACTCGTATGAATAGCCAAATATGTTATGAGGTTGTACTAGTAAAGGGGATAGTGCTTACAGTGGTTGCATTAATGTTAAATTTTCCTCGTGCAGTTGTTGTTTTCAATCTTTCCGAACCCAGCAACATCTCAAAAGCCATTATGGGGGAAAGGGTGGGAACCTTGATAGGAACAACGTCGAATTCAGCTGCAGTCAGGACTTGATTAGGAGGGTTTCTACAACCATGAAGTCTGGTTTGTCTTCTTAGTTTGGGTTCGAGGTGTAGCTGCGAAAACAGTTTATCATTGAACCTGTCGATGTTGGAGTCTTTCAACCACGAGCATCGTTTAGTATGCAGTTGAAGATTGAAGAGGAAATATAAACATGGCAGTGCTAAATATGAGCATCCAAGTTAGCTAATTTAGATGTTTGTTGATGCTCATAATGTGAAGTATCTTGTGGAATGCAGAATTTTGTTCTGAGTGAAACTTTTGTTGAATCTTCGTACTCTTTTCTGGAGTCAAGTTGAACAATTTACCCTTCACGAGACAGCAATTTGTATTACTCGGGTATCTGTTATATAAACATGAGAGAGAACGTTTGTGAGAAGAAACAAATGGTAACTTTTGTTGCTCTCTGATGTGAATCAGCCATGAAAAGAATTGTGCAGAATGAAGCATGTCCAAATAGATTGCAGTAACGGTTTTGGTAACAGTCACTGTATCGGTGTAACGGATTTGTCGGATGAGTATCCGTCCTAAATAACGGTATCGTAACGTTTTGAACCCAGCGAACCATGTTACGACAGCCCAATGCATGAAAAATAAATTTTACTTATTAATAAAATATAGGGTAAAGTGCAAAAAAAAAAACCTCAACTATTACTCAATGAGCAAAAAACCCTCCTTAACTACAAAAGGAGCAAAAATCCCTCTCAACTATCAATTTAAGGGCAATGTACCCCCTCCACAAGATTTTTCAATGCAAAAATACAATTTTACCCTTACAAAAAAATATATATATAAAATTCAAAAAAAATATAAACTTCGAAAAATATATATATAAACTTCGAAAAAATATATAAATTTTGAAAACAATATATAAAATTTGAAAAACATATATAAAATTCGAAAACAATATATAAAATTCAAAAAATATATATATAGAATTTGAAAAAAATATATAAAATTCAAAAAAATATATAAATATTGAAACAAATATATAAATTTTGATTTTTTTTTTATAAATTTCGAAAATATCATATAAATTTTGAAACAAATATATATATTTTGGAAACATATATATATATTGGAAATATATATATAAAAGAAGACCACTAATTGATGTTGGTGGTAAGTAGTTTGATTCAATTCATTAGAAAAGATATAAGATTCTACAAATATATATATATTTTTGAAATTTATATATTTTTTTGAATTTTGTTTTTCGAGATATATATATATATATTTTGAAATTTATATATATATTTCGAATTTTATATATTTTTTTCGAAATATATATATTTCAAATTTATATATATTTTTCTCCGAATTTTATATATTTGTTTTGAATTTTATATATTTTTTAAAATTTATATTTTTTCAAATTTTATATATGTTTTTTGAATTTTATATATTTGTTTCTAATTTTATATATTATTTTTGAATTTTATATTTTTTTCAATTTTATATATATTTTCAAATTTTAATATATTATTTTCGAATTTCATATATTTGTTTCAAAATTTATATATTTGTTTTCTAATTTTATATATTTTTTCAAAATTTAATATATATTTTTTGAATTTTATATATATTTTCAAATTATATATATATAATTTGTGATTTTTTAATTTAATTTTGGGGTAAATGTGTCTTTTACTAATGGGGGGGGGGGGGGGGGGTTAATTGCACCAAATTGATAGTTGATAGTTTTTTTTTTGTACTTGAGGGGGATTTCTTGCTCATAGACAATAGTTGAGGGGAGTTTTTTTGTCAAAACCAATTTTTTTGGGCATGACCCTTAGGCCCAGTGTTTGAGAGCCCAGTTCCTTGAGCGGTTAGGCCTAGTGGTTGAGAGGCCTAGTGGTTAGGCCCAGTTCCTTGAGCGGTTAGGCTTAGTGGTTGAGAGTCCAGCTCCTTGAGCGGTTGGGTTAGGCCTAGTGGTTGAGAGCCCAGCTCCTTGAGCGGATGTGCCATGTCGATTCCCCCTCCAAAAATTGCTTACTAAGAAAAGAAAAAAATCTCTCTAATAAGTGAAGTATTAGTGAAATCATCTACAAAGATGTTTGCAAATGCAATTTTAATGACAAGATTTTTTTAGGGAAAATTAAGGATTTAACGATAAAATAGAATATAATAACAAATATAACGAGCAATAAATTTTATTTTCAATAAATAACGAGATTATAAACATATTTACAAATTACACAATTTGACCATAATACCTTTTAAAATTATCAAATTTTATTAAATTAGCATAACATAATCATTTTACCTAATCAAATCTAATATCTTTTGATAGTAACATTTTCTTACTTAATTAATAGCATATTACTAAATTATCCTATAGATATTATCCTCACATATTATTTTTAACAAAATAGCCCCATTAATAATTATTCCAAATCAATCTCATTTTATAATTTATAATTATCATGTTAACTTTTTTAATCCCTACCTAACTCCTCTCCTTCGTGAGCCAATTGTCGTTACTTTTATTTTATTATTTTATTTATTTTTAATCAACTCTTCTTGCTCTCTTCTCATTACCCCCAAACCCTAATCCTAACCCTCAAAATTGATTCGTCAATATTACTTTTCAAGGTGTTCAAATTTCTATTCATTATGTCAAAATTATTTATTAAGGTGTCCGAATTTTATTTCACAATGTCAATTTTTCTTTTCAAGGTGTTCAAATTCCATTTCACCATGTCAAAATTATTTTTCAAGGTATTCGAATTTTATTTCACAATGTTAAAATTTCTTTCAAGGTGTCCCAATTTCATTTCACCGTGTCAAAATTATTTTTCTAGGGGTCCGAATTTTATTTCACAATGTTAAAATTACTTTTCAAGCTGTCTGAATTTTCTTTCACCATGTCAAGATTCCTATTCAAGATGTCCGAATTTCATTTCATCATATCAAAATTCCTTTTCAAAGTGTATGAATTTTATTTTACCTTGTCAAAAAGAATTTCATTTCCCAAATACAACAAAAATCACGATCAACTCTAAAGTTTAACCAAAATCAATCATTAAAAACTTGAAAAGCTCATCTGTTCCACCTTAAACACCATCATCAACCTCTCGTACCTATGTTCTAGGCCTCAAAAAGCATCTCAGGGATGGAATGGAAGGCAAGAGTACCATAAAAAAAAAAAACCCAAATCGAAATAACCAAACATTTGCTTTTCAATTTTTTTATCGAGATTTCGGGTATGGTAGGATGTCCTTGTTTCCTATCTAGATTTGCATGCAATTTTTCCGATGCCGATGGGTATAGAAATAATCACCATTATGAATCGAGACAGAGATGATATAGAAAGAAAAAAGAAAAGAAAAAGGTTGAATGGAGAACTATATAATACTTTTTGTATTTGGGAAGTGAAGCAGATGTTCGGAGCATGGTTCGCCGTAACGGTATCGGTGTAACGGATTCGGGTCAGTATCGGGGTTACGTAACGGGACTCGGTTATCGCAATCGTGAATTTTTTAAAATCTTGCACATCGTACCCAAAATGTTCTAATTGGATACTTTTGGCAACATGAATGAATAAATATGATTTTTTGATAGATTTAAGTAAATTTTATTTAATTTTTTAAAGAATTTTAATATAAAAAATGAGTTATTAATAAATCTAATGGTGTCATCGTTATTTGAATGATTATGATATACTTGTTATGATATTATTAAATCAAAATTTTTTTCTTTACTTTTCAATAATTTAATAATGGAGTAACATTTATCATATCATATACATAACATAAAACTTTTTAACCCAAATTTTTGAAAAGCTTCAATTGCGGTAACCGTTACGGTATTTTCGGAACCGGCGAGAATCGGGGTAACACCGTCCCGTAACGGGCGTTACGGGTGTGGGAATCGGGAAATGGGCCCGTAACGGCCCTGAACAGTAACAGTAACATCAAAAACCGTTACGTAACGGCTCGTAACAACCATTACGGTCCGTTACGGCGAACCATGGTTCGGAGGGAGAGGATGACGAGGAAAAGGGGAGAGGCAACAAGTGGAGAAGAAAAAAAGGGTAATTTTGGCAAATGGAAGGAGTAATTTAAAGGAATAATAGGTACAATACAAAAGTTAACTTGAGGGGTATTATTGTTATTTTAAAAAAATTATTCCTGAAGCTGTAAATAATTGTACAAAAATTGACTAATATGTAAATAAATTTCTCTATTCGTTATTTTTTGTAAATATTATTTCTCTCTTGTTATATTTGTAATTATATTTCATTTTATCGTTAAATCTGTAATTTTTCCAATTTTTTTTTGGGTCAAACTATCACTCTTAAACACCACTACACTATTATGATTATTTTGTACACATAAGGTCTATTTGAAATGTAATCAAATTTACTCACTCCGTCCCTTTTTACTTGTTCATTTTGAAAAAGTCAATGATTTTTTTATTTTATTTTATTTCCAATTTTTCCTATAACTTATATAATTAAGATTTGGTTTTTTAGTGGGGTCCATTATCTTTTTGATTTGGTGGAGAGGGATAATTTTGGAAAAATATGTAATAATATTATATTGAAATTTGAAACTGAATAATTAATTTGGGACAAATAAAATAAGTAAAATGTACAATGGATGGAGGGAGTAAAAAAATTGACCACTTAATCAAAACACATGTAACAATTTACAACCTTTCTAGCCACATTATACTAGGAGTAATCTTGCTCTTTTGGTCACACATAAGACTTTTCCATGAGAATTCATGTGGACAAATAACCCTCCCACTATCAATGTCAAGGTTTTCAATATGGTAACACAAATGCTTGGTTGGACGGAATATTATTTCATTTTTCTATTTGACTTACAATAAAATCCTCTTGATTGCTAAAGGTATTTTATCGACAATTATTTGTTTAGAGCAATGTTTTAAAGAACTTTCGTCACATGAATCATTATGATCCCGTTTGGAAATTATTGTTTTTGTTTTTGTTTTGGGAACCAAAAAATAAGAATAATTCTTATTTTTGTTCTTACTTTCTCACCCAAAAAAAAAGAACAAAAAACATGTTTGGGGCCAAAAAATATATATTTGTTTTCTCTCTCACACACACACACGATGTTCTCTCTCTCACAATCGTCTCTCTCTCTCTCACGGTGATGGTGACGATTAATGACGCGGTGATGGTTTTCGAAAGATGTTAGGATTTGATTGGGGGCTAAGAGTTTGATTAGGGGTTAGGGTTTCTAAGGGGGTTGGTGGTGGTGGTGGTGGTTGATGGTTGTGGGTGGTGGCGACAGGTGGTGGGTGGTGTCGATCGGTGGCGTGGTAGTGGGGGAGGAGGAAAACGAATGTGTTTTTTGATGTGTGTATATATATATATGTGTGTGTATATGTGTGTATTGAAGGTGGTGGTGGATGTGGTGGTGGCGGCTGCGGCGCGTGGTGGGGTGGAGCGGGTGGTGATGATGGTGGTGGTGGTGGAGGAGAATGAAAGTGTTTTTGATTTTGCAAATTTTTTTTTTCCAAAGAAAAATTCCAAAGTTAGAACAAAAAAATATAATTTTCTCGTTCTCTTATTTTTTGCACTATTCAGCAGAATTGTTTCCAAAACAAGAGTAAAGTGAATGGTAAAAACTCTTTCAAACATGTTTTGTTCTCATGAACAATGCAAAAAAATAAGAACAAAAACAGGTATTCCCAAACGGAGATAATTGACATATGTTCTAATATTTCAAAATTTGATATTTATAAAAATAATTATAAAATTTAGCAATTTTTTTTTATTTTATCCAATACTATGTTGTCTTATAGTTAAAACGGATAACAAATAAAAGTAAAAACTTGGTGTTTACATTCACGAAAAGTAAACGAAAGAGACAGGAGAATGAAGAAAAACATTATAGACCCAATAATCTATTATGTTTTAAAAGATATATATAAAGACACACAATCTCATGCTCCACCAAGTCGGAAAGCCCATTAAATAACAAACCAATTACAAGTTGGAAAGCGCCCCCATTAAAAAAAAATAAAAATAAAATCCCACTAAATTGATAATAGATCAACACAAAAGTGAGCACTTGCTTTTCCCATAAAATTCATGTAATAACTAAATACAAAATTGTACAATCGGCAATCACTTTCTATTCTTTCCTCAACTTTCTCTCTCTAGAAAAATAAAGGGCCAGTCACTTGAATTTTTCTACAAACTCTCTCTCTAAAAAAACATTTTCTCTCTCTAGAAAGTTGAGGAAAAGTCAAGAAAATAGGTTGAATACATCAAAGGAAGAGGAGGGAGATGGTGAGAGCATTGGTGTAGAAGAAAGCAAAGCTGAAGGACTTGGTATGAACATGTTACCATACAAAAAAGGGCTCAAGTCATTCAATAGATAGTACCCATGTGGATCAGACGCCGCCGGCGAGAAGAACCCAGATGGTATAGGCGCCAGGCTCGCCGGCGCTGGCGACAAGATCCCCGGAATCTGACCCACCTCCACTACATCCTCAACACTACCCATCATCAGATCGCCGGCTCTTTCTCTCTCCTTCGGGCTCGTCCTCTCTATGGAGGCCATCCTCGCCGCCGGAGACACGTCGCCGCCACCTGGGTCGCCGGAGCCGGAATCTGACGAAATTCCGGTGAGACGTTGTACCAAGTCCTTGTAGTCGCTGGGTGTGGTGTGGATGACTTTTGGGGAGACGGAGTAGATTATCACCGGTTGGGTTCTCTGCGTAGTGGTCGCCGCCGTGTGCGGCGGCGGAGGTGGTGGTAAGTGGTGGTGGTGGGGGTGTGGCGGGACTGGTGGCTTCTTGATCTTGTAGGAGTCTTTGCGGACTCGGAGTGGGGAGGGACGAGGACCCTGTAACTCTCTTCTGGTCGGAGATGGCCGATCGCCGGAGGGAAATTCCGGCGGGTCCATGATGAATTGGGGAAATTAAATGGGTGGGTGTGGTTGGAGAGAGGCGAAAGGGGGGTGTTTGTAGATAAGAACAAAAGGTGTATACAGATATTTATATATATATTTATATGTGTTTGTATATGTAATGACCTTTAACACCAACTTAAATTTATTAGAGTTGACCCACCAAAACTGGACTTTCTAGGAAGGGCAATGTTTTGTTTTGCACCAGTTTTGCATGCCATAGACTTTTATAGTTTATATATATATATATATATATGGTAAAATGCAATAAACTCTCTTCTATGATCAAATGTCTAAATAATCTACTAAATTATGATTTGTGCAACAAATCCCCGAACTATGCTATTTTGTTGCAATCTACCCTATTTTATTAAAAATATGTTTTAAATTATCAAAATACCCTTTCTTTATTGAATTTACTTAATGTAATATTCTCATTAGCATATATAATGAAACAATTAATACTAATTTGATGACATATTATCCATTCAAAATTTTACACTTCATTTTTATAATTAAATTATTTGAATAATGTTTTTAAGTTGTTAAAATAAAAAAATAAGTAAAATATTTAAAATGCTTAGGTAATTATTCAAAATTATTTATATAACATGATAAAATTAAAATGTATTTATTATTCAAGTAAATCGCGAGTCATTTATAAATATATTTCTATGAAAAGAAGTTTTCATTCTAGCATAAAAAATGTTTTAACAAGGAAAATAAATTTTATTATTTAAATCAAATAAATTTTAATAGCAAGTGAATTACTCTAAAAATAAAGAAATTATAATTATAACTCTATTTTTTGTTTTTGAATTTGAGAATATATTTATTCTAATATAATTAAGGTGAAGGGTGTATTTAATATTCCAAATAAGAAAAATATTATAGATATAATTAAAGGAATTGATAAATTGAATAAAAAGGGTATTATAGTCTTTTGTGATGGAATTAGGGCAAATTGTAATAATTTGATAGTTCAAGGGAGTTAATTGTAGTTTAGGGGGGTTAGTTGCAAAAGGACAATAATTTAAGATATTGTTTTTGCATTTTACCCATATATATATATATTTATTTATTTATTTTGAACTTGAAGGACTTTTATCTCTTTTTTTATTTATTTTTATGATAAGATTCTCACACCTCCTAACTTCCTCTTTGGGGAGGAAATATTATACCATCAGTTTACAAGATATTTGGTAAGGGTTTTTATCCTTGGGTAGTACGATTTTGATATATTTAACGAAAACAAAAAATGTTTTCTTACAAAACACGAACATTTCATCTGGAAGCGTTGTGGTATTAGGTACTTGAACACGTGTAAGATAAGCGAACATTAATGCAGTGTAATATATTTTTAATTATATTGTTTATAAAGAATAAAATTTAATGCAATTTAAAATATATTTTTGATTAATATAACATTAATATAAATGAAATGGAATAAACAAACAATAATTATAAGCTTTAAATTAGTCAATTTAATAATTCGTAGGTTTTGCATACTTGTGCCTGTTTGGAAAGCGGTCTGGTTTCTGATATGAAACTCTGTTTGATAAGTGGTTTGATCTGATTTCAAATATAATTGAATATATATATTTAATTAAATTTGTATATATACACACACACATATATACCGTCACATTATATATAGTAGTGGTGATGGTGGTGGTGCCGTGGGTCGTGGGGGTGGGGGTGGGGGTGGGGGTGGTGGTGGAAGTGGTGATTTGGTTTCATTTTTGAGATACCAATCTTCCCAAATATAGTTTGGTCTCAAAAATATAAAACCAAACCAGAAAAACGAAAACCAAATCGCTTTCCAACACATGGCCTAAGGACTTTTATAGTTGGATAGGATTGTTTTGATATAATTAAAGATTTTTTTTTTTTTTTTTTACAAAACACGAACATTTCATTTAGGGGCGCCATGGCGGTGCTAGATATTTGAACATTTCAAATGAATTTTTGATTAATTTAACGTTAATATAAATGAAATGAAATAAACAAACAATAATTCTAAACATTGAATTAGTAAATCCATTGATGATTATCCAAATATAACAATTAGAATTATTATTTATGTAACATAAGTAACATAGAACTATTAATTTTTGACGTATTAATGTCATATTGTGGGATGCTCGTTCTTAGGTGCCAAATATTAGTATTCAAAGTCCCTAACAGAGCATTATTAGTATAATTATTTCATTATTTTGATATTTTTATTCGGTTTGTTTGTTAAGCGTGTTTCTAGAAAAAATTAGTTAATTTCGGTGAATTAACTAGAATACCAACTCAAGACCATTCAAAATCCGAGATTGAAGAAGAATGTAGAAATCTAAGTCACAAAGTGAATGAAAGCAACCGGAAATGAAAATGAGAAGTGTTCGGGATTTTACGAAAAAGAGGAAGTAATAGCTGAAAAACCCGGAAGATAGAAATAGATGAACAACTTCAAGAAACCATAACTCGGTCAAAATAATTTCAAATTGAGTGATTCTTGAGCCTAAACTCAAGAGCTTGAAGTCATCTTTCCAACAAGCTAAAGATTACAGACTCCTGTAGTAAACGTTATGGACGAAACAGTGCAAGTGCACAGTGGAGTTGCGAATGATCGCGAAAATGTCCACCGATCGATCGCCCGATGACGTTCCAGACTCCCCATGTTCTAATATATATGATATATTTTAACCTCTTCTCCACTCTACAACATGGGAGAAGGGTATAATTGGTACAACATACCAAATATTGAGTGGTCCTCATACCAAGTCAACTTAGAGTGCAAACAAAGACATGCCATAATTACACCAACTTTTGTCTATATATAGGGGGTCTCACATACAGATGAGGCTATCTTTTAATTGTCTTTCAGTTGTCTGATCATTCTACAACTTCTCTCTCAAGAAGACATTCTCTCTCTACCATTCAAGACCTAGAAGAACGGTTTAAACCAATCATGGCGGCGATTTCTATATCAATGATGTAGTCTTCTCCTATCTTAAGAGGCTAAATCGGTATCTAGGGTTTTCAATGAAACCCTAGCTAAGTAATGTAGACTTTTAATTATTTTTATTGCAAAGATGATGCATGGGGATTCGAGTCAGACGATGCCGAGCTGTCAGATTGCTCATTAATGGCGCTAGATTACCAGGAGCGGGAGGATCAACGCAAAGATGGCAAGAAATCGTGATCTAGCCTAATTGGGGCGGTTTCTGTGCACGTGTCGGTTTTTTGGCCATAACTGGAGCTACAAGTGTCCGATTAGTGCCCGTGACCCCAATTCGGAAAGCTAATTTCGGCGCGCACGTCATGGCCACCCAAGCCACGCTCGGTGCACATCGTTTCGAGCCCCAAATCCGCTATTTTCCTTTTCAAATCTTTATTTTTAGTTAATTTTTGCTATTTATGGTAATATTTTATTTGTTGATTAGGAGATGATTCTGAACCCGATTTGGGCCAGATTTTTTGGCAATCTTTTGATTTCTTTCCGTATTTCGTTTTGGTAAGACTTTTAAGGTTTTGCTATTTTTGGTAAAAATCCCATTAGGGGTCGATTTTCAGCTATTTAAACTCGGCTTGTGGGTTGTTTTTTATTCATTCTTGATTATAAACAATTTTATTAAATTCCAGAGTGTTCTCTGAATTTTGGGTCGAAATTCTCCTGTTTTTCCTTGCAAAGTACCTATTGCACTAGCCTGCAGAATAATCTCTATTCTGTCCGGCGTCAAAAGAGGGGAAACTAAAGAACACTCATGTGATAATTATGTAGTTAGAGAACAAACTTAACACCTAAATAAGATTCTTTGTTGATTCTCTTCTTATCTTCGATTGAATTAATAATTAATTTTGAACAAGCATGTTTTATCACTAGGAGCTTGAACTCCGAATGTTTAATAATGGTTCTTCATGGGGCATGATAAAGTCTTGAATTTACACAATCCATGCTAAGAGAAGATGATGTAGACATTCTTTTAATTTAATGTTTTAGGAGTAGTTGTAGAATAGATGCATGCACTAATCATACTTTAATCGAAGATGAGTTGTAGTGAATATGATCGATTGCATCTCTTTGGGGATTATGCAACTGATTATAGCGTTACTAATCTGATTCATGTGAGCTGTATCTCCCTCTTGCAATTTAATGATTAAAGGACTATATTATTAGGCTAGTGGTGGAGTTGTAACAAAACCCTAGACTTCTTTATTTTGAATTTATCCCAAAAATAATAATTTATTTATTTCTTTTATGTTTAGTAGATTATTAACAATAAACTAATCAAACTATTTTTAATATAATTTAATTTACTAAGTTGTGATTATTTGAAATACGACTTTGATCTTTGTGGTTCGATAACCCTCTTAACCCAACTATACTATATATTTCTCGCGTACTTGTGATGGAGAGGTAAAACTAGATCGTGATAATTCTTTATATTTAACACTATTATTTTCATATGATTTGGACCGATCATAAGCTTTTGGCGCCGTTGCCGGTGATCAAATGGATATTTCAGATTATTGCAATTCAGTTTCTTGAATTATTATATTAATTTCAGTTTATTTTTCTTACAGGTCAAAACCACACTGTTCGAATCTTCAGTTTTCCAGAAAATTTACGCACTTGTATCACCGATCGAGCGGTACACCACCGATCAAGCGGTGAGTAATTCGATCGATCGATAATACTGACTGCAGGTTCATTCGAAAAAAAAAACAAAAACTTTTATAATATATATACACTACTTATATATAATATATAATATATATACAAAGAAATAATATATATACAATTATATACATATATATATTTCAGCATATATAATTATTTAGTAAATAAAATAAAAACAGTATTATAAATAGTAAAATAAATGATCTTTTTATAAATAAAATATTTTAAAACTTTTTTGAAAAAAAAATATTTATTTTCTTTAAATTGTGAATTTTTAATTTGTTTTACTTTAGTCAAATTTAAAAAATAATAAAAAATTCGTTAACCATAGTTCGCGATCGATCGAGTGTTCGTACGATCAATCGGATTTTCTAAAAAAATAAAATAAAATAAAAATATATATAATTAATAAATATAATACTAACAATATATAATTATATATATTATTCAATATAAGAAATATTTATATAATAAGTAAGTGAAAAACAAATTAATTGTTTTGTTTAAATATCTCTATACATATAAAATATAATAATCATAAAATATATAAATAAATATACATATATATATATATATAATTGTGTTTATTACTTTGTCCAAGTAGTATAATTTTATTTTTATATTTGGTTATTATTTACTTTTCTTGCTTAATTTCTCTTTTATTTTATTTTATTTTGCTTTACATAAGTAGTTTAGCCAAATGTATTATAATTTTATTTTTGAATATTTCATTAGTTGTATCGTTGGTTGCCATGAACCATCAAAAGAAATGCTCTCTTTGGATTCTAAAATTAAAAGTATTGTGCTTAACTCCGTAAATGAGGAGAAAATAATCCAATAAGAGAGAACATATCAATAGAAGACATGACTAACCATAAAATACAACCAATAATATTAGGAGATTACTAGACTCCTTCTAGTTACATTTCCCCATTCGATATTGAATTACCGGGAGTTACGAAAGATCAATATGAGATTAACTCGGACATAACTGACCTGTTACCACAATTTTATGGATACAATAGCGAAAACCCGTATCAACATATTGATTTGTTTCTAGAAATTTATTTGACCACCAAAGTAGATGGATTAACGAATGAGGGACTGTGTTTACGCTTTTTCCCTTTCCTTTTGGAAGATAAGACAAAGACATAGTTTAAGACTTTAAAACCAGATGGAAGAACAAGTTGGAAGACTCTTTAACGAGAATTCTTGCATCAATTCTTTCCAATAAGTAGAACTTATGAGATGTGGAATGCTATATTCACTTTTTCACAAATTGTTGGAGAGGAGTTCCATGCAATGTGGGAACGATATAATGAAATTCTAAGGAAGTGTCTGCACCATAATATCTCAAAACATGAATTGGTGTTTAGGTTTTATGGTGGACTTTGATAGGTGCCAAATGTTGACCAGTTTAGGCCCCTAACTCGCTATTGTTAATGTCTTTACATTTCATTAATTGATATTTTTATGCGGTTTGCGTGTCTAAGTGTGTTTCAGGAGCTTAATAAAAAAAACAAGCTAACTTTGGTGAATTAACCAAGGAAGTGCTTGTGTCTATCCAAAGAGAGAGCAAAAGAGAAGTTTTCAAGCAAAAAGTGTCTCCTAGAGGGAAAAAATGTCATTTTTCGGAGTCAAAACTTCGGGAAACATACCAAAGGAGTTGAGGGGGTACTAACAACGCAATTATCAAGAAAAGTGGTTTTCAAGGATTTTGCTATGCTTGACCTATGTTTACAGTAGCTAAAAAATGGCCATAAAGTGCTAAAACTACGCTTGACCTACGCTTGGTGAAATTGGCTTACGCTTATGGCCTACGGTTCAGCGTAGGGACAAAACATAGGTCAAATGAAGTGATTCTAGAGCCTAAACTTAAGAGCTTGAAGTCATATTTTCATATAAAAAAGTACGTCTCAATTTGAGTTGTGTAGCTCCAGTTATGATCAAAAGAATGAGACGTGTCTATAGAAAAAACTAAAAATTTCAGATTCGGCTAGAAATCCTAGTTTGACCCGTTTTGACCCGGATGACTTTGTGTTCGACCACGCCACCTCTAAACACATGTTTTAGACATATCTTACATCAGATTGAAGGATTTGGCTCAGTTTTACATAAAAGGGGAATCCTAATCCAAGCGGGACAAGTATAATGCAACTAGGATTTCCCTCAACTTTGTATATAAATACCAAGGTTTGCTACATATCTAAGAAGTTTCTAATTCCATAATTTTTAGAGCATTACCTCTGGAGATTTACATATTTCAAAAAAGGGAGTCATTCAAGACCTAGAGATTCAGAGAAAAAGACCATGGAAGGTGATTCTATATCAACGATGCAGTCTCTTTCCACCATGAACAACTAATTCGGTATCTAGGGTTTTCTAACAAAATCCTAGACAAGTAATGTAGTTTATTTATTCGTTTTAATTGTAACGAGGGAAAACTGTGACCACACTGTGATGATTGTGTAGATTTGTGACCGTAGTTATTCGTGACACGGGATTTTATATTTATTCTAATTCTTGTCTTAGATTGAATGAATGTATTATCTCAACCAATCATGTTATATTAAACTTAGTGTGATTTTCTACACAGTGATGCTTAACATTTAAAATCCTAGGTTTACACAGGCCATGTCTCGGCGAGGTGATATAGACATGCTTTAGTTTAATTTTTTGTTATAGGAGTAGATTTGAGTAAAGTAGATGATATGTACTAGTGACACTCTGTTCAGAGATGGGTTGTAGCAAATCTGGTAGATAATATCCTTTTTGGGACGTATTCAATTATTTGTGGTATGATCTGATTCACGGTGATGGATCCCCCTCTTGCAATTGAGCAAGTAAATAACTATATTATGCGGTTAGTGGTGGAGTAAGGAAATCCTAATTTTTATCTCTACTGTTCTTGTCTTAATCTATCTTTACTTGCTTTATTAGTTAACTAGTTTAGAAATCACAAACAACAAACCATACTTTTTTAGAAATTTAAGAGTATTACTTTACGAGAGTTCAGAATACGACTTAGTCCATTGGGTTCGATAACCTTTCTCAAGCCGAACTGTACTATAAAATGATTCATGCACTTGCGATAGGTAAAACCTTGTCGTCATAAGGGGTTGTTCTTAACCATTATTTTTATCACCCCTAGACAAACATCAAGTTTTCGGCGCCGTTGCCGAGGACTAACAAATATTCTGAATTTTAGTAATTTAATATACTTGAATTGTCTTTTGTATTGTATCTAAAGTTGGATTGTGTGTTTTTCCGAGGTACATTGAAAAGCGCAAAAGGAATTGGCAGAGCAGTGGCGATTGCATCAATGGACCACTTGTGAGTTCTAGTGACTTAATTTTATGCATAAATCTACTTTTATTTTTTGTCCATAGTTTAGAAGTAGTTAGTTTATTCAAATAAAAAAATAAAAAATAAAAAAATTCTGCAGTTTTCGTGTAAACTGTCAGAAAGTCCGAATTTAGCGGAAGATGAGAGGTTTTTGAGTGGAAAAGGGCCATTGAACAAAAATCACTGTAGAACATTGAGCCTAGTTGATTTTAGGCCCAAACACGTAGTTTGGGACCTCAAGACTATGATTTTGTGATTGTTCGAAAGAAAAAAATGTATAATTCTTATACCAATTCGGCGAATGTTCCATATTATAATTCATATAACCCGGATTGGAGAAATTATCTCAATTTCCAATACCAACAACCAGGTATAGGAAATTCATACCAAAGCTTTAATGAGGATCCACAATATTTCGATCATGGATTAGGGTATCGACCGTATAGTTAAGATTATTATCCTCAACCATCCAATTAATTCCAATTTGAAGATTCAAATGCATATTCGTGTCTGGGGCCATTGTCTTTTGCAGATAAATTCTTAGTCTATTTGAGAGAAATCAGAGCAAACCCCCATCCGAAGTCATTATCTTATGAAGACAAATTCTTAGTATCTTTGAACAAAATAGAAGCAAGCCCTTGAAATTGTGAGGAGATCACATACAACAGAGACAATTCATACTTTCCTAACACTGAAAATCCTTAACCAAGTTTCAATAGAAGTCAACAACCATTCAATACTCAGGAATTTTCAGTTCAATAATACCCAATTGTTCCAACCCTCCAATGAACTAATGAGTGCCTTGAGAGAGTTTAAATTAATTGTCCAATTAAATTCTCAAGCCTTATCTAAGTTAGAAACCTAAATGGGGCAACTAGCTGATACTTTAAGAATTGAGGAATTGCTAAATCAAGTGGTAATAATTTTGAAGATGAGTAGGATGGGTACAGTGAGACGGAGGAAATCTTTGACACTAAAAGTGACATTTTATAAGACGAGTGTGCACAAACCATTCCTTTACCACAAGAGCCAAAAGAGACACCATATAAACCTAAAGCAATATTTACCCAATGTCTCGATGAGCTGTGTCTTGTAGATAAATAAGGAAGGGATGAGTACTATGTAATTGATGGGATTGATAAGGTGATGAATGACTCATTACTTTATTCGGTGATAGAAGAATTGTTGGACACAATTACTAAACATGGGATGAGTGTCGAGCATGATAAATGAGAGAAAATATATGAGGATTATTATGTGCTTGATGTCTTGCTCATTACTGAGTGTTCACAATGGACACCATGGAATGATTTACTTCCCACACTTGCTCCGCCATATGGTGGAAGTGTGAAAGAGAGGAAGGGTGTTGGATAGCCCTTTGCGGAGCTGTCGTACCAAAGATGTTAAACATTGGTCCTAGGCTGTGAAAGTTAGTTTCTAGCCTCGGTTTGTAGAATAGTTTGTCATTTAATTTTTGCAAATTTCAATTTGTAGGATTGTAGGACCTTAAGGATAAATCAAACTTTTTTTTTTCAAATAAAAAATAAATAAAACTCATTCCTTGTGTGTTCCCTTGCTATGATACTGGGTATTTATGCTTTGTTGAATATTTATACAGGTAACTCGATTCAAGTTTAGGGGGGGGGGGGGGGAGGGGGGAGAGAACATGCATAAAGAGAAATTCTGGAACTGCGCTTCAAGGGTAACTATATTCTTTCTCATGAGTATGATTATGAACCATGAAGACATGGTTTAATTTAAGTTTGGGGGGAAGGTATAGTTGGTTATAGGGAATGATTGGATTACAAGGTGATTAAGTTTGTGTTTATGATGTATGAGTAGTATGTGATGCGATATTCCCATTCACGAGAGTATTGATTAGATTGAGGTAGTGAAGTGATGTGGTTTTACATGCGTGAATAAATTAGTCAAATTGAAACCGAGAAGGACGATCTTGACATATAAACACATGCACATATTCACTATGGGACAATTAATTGATCTTTGACTATGTAGTTGAAAAATTAGCTCTGCCTATAACGTCCGGTATTTTTACGTCCTAATTAAAATTTTTTTTTAACAATTAAGTTCTTATGTGGTTATGTGTTTAATGTATTTATGTGGTTAGTATGACTTGCATGATTTATTTGAGATAAAATTTGTAAGTTGCATGTTGTATTTTCATTTCGTGAAAAATGAAAAGTGTTGAAAATGAATATGGGGGATAAATGACTAAATTGTAAATTGGTAATTTCATATTAAAATGACTTAGTGGAAATTGTAGAGATTTAGCTAAGTGTTGGTGTATGAGTGGTATGGTGGTAAATAGAGAGAAATACATGGGTTAAAAGGGTAATTGAGGGTCATGATGACACTTTTGTAAGTAATCTTAAGTTGAGAGGGATTTGGTCTTTTCACACTTTGGAGTGTTATCTAATTCTCCACCATGGATTTCAAGTCTTCTTCCACCTCTATTCTCAACCCTTGGATCATAGGGGAATGTTTGGATGACATACAAATGCATGAATGTATTATTCTTGGTTTTTCATTTGCATGACTTTATTTCCACCCTTGGATCATTTATTCATTTTCTTTGCTTTATTCTCAACCCTTGGATTGTGAGAAATGCGAGTAGAGAATCTTTACATTTCTGAAGTCTTCTCCACTTTGCAAGACTTCACATTTTCTTCCAAAAACTTCTCTCTCCTTTCCTCCATAGTACTTCACTCTCTCTTTCTCCATGGATGCCAAGGTTTGATCATCTCTTGCTTGGATGGTAGTGAAGTATTTCTTGAGCTTGTGTTCTTACTCTTCTCCATTTGAGTTGAACTTGGTAAACTCTTCTCATCTCTCTTTGATTCTTGTACATTGTAAACCATAGCTTTTATTATTTTGGGAAAGCTCTTTGAAATCACATGGGTTCTTAAATTCCATTATTGAATCCATTATAGAAATCATTGTGGAGATCTTATTTCTTTTCCCCATTGATTTGTTGTTTCTAGCTTGGAGGAGATTTGTGATGTCCCACATCGCCCAGGTAGAGGTCTGGGGATGTACTTATATGTGCAGTGTTGTCTCCAATTGGTATGAGGCCTTTAGGGGAGTAGCCCAAAAACAAAATCGTGCGAGCTGGGCCCAAAACAGACAATATCATACCAAGTGTTGGAGCGGGGTGTTACAATTGGTATCAGAGCTAGAGCCCGGCCGGAATTAAGTGTGGGAACATGTACATCACCTGCGGATCGCCAGCGAGGACACTGGGTCCCAAGGGGGGGTGATTGTGATATCCCACATCGCCCGGGTAGAGGTCTGGGGATGTACTTCTATGTGCAGTATTGTCTCCAATTGGTATGAGGCCTTTTGGGAGGAGCCCAAGAGCAAACCCTTGCGGGCTGGGCCCAAAGCAGACAATATCATACCAAGTGTTGGAGTGGGGTGTTGCAAGATTTGGTTATTAACTCTTGAAGAGTTGTAAGTGGTCTTGGTCTATTAGTGTTGGTTCTCTCTTGGGTTCCATCTTACGGTTGAGTTATTGGTAAGAGTTTCCTCTCCTGATTCACCTTAATTTCAAAATCCTAGAGTTTACCATTTTTGGGTTTTTGGCTTAACTTTGATTGTTGCCTCTACTTGGGTTTATTGTTGTTGAAAAATCCTAAGATAGTGTTATGGTGATATTTTTGTTCATTTGAAGGTTTGGAGACCTTTGAGCCGAACTATCGAAAATCTTCCTCTTTGAAGCTCTCTTGAAAGTCCTTTGCTCGGTTCATTATTGGCGTCGTTTGGAGCAATAGCTTGCACCCTCTTGATTGCTAGGACTTGTGATTGCTTGGAATTGAGGTAGAGGAAAAACGAGTTGTTTTAACTTTTGTACGAGGGTGTGTGCGTCTATGTGTATATATGCCGTATATATATGCGAGTTGAGTCTTGACGACAACTTAGACGATGAACTAGGTCCTTGAAAAACATGATTGCATGATGTTAATGATTGCTATGGATTATTGCTTATAAGTGTGAAATTGTAAGCATGATGACAAATTGAGTACAATATAATGCACAATGAGATAAACATGTATTGTGATCAAACATGATTGTGTGATATTAATACTTGTTGCGGATTACTGCTTATAAGTGTGAAATTGCAAGCATGATGATTAATTGAGTACAATATATTACATAATGAGATAAACATGTATTATGATGGAGCATAGTTGTTATTGAAATCCCGGATGCATTTTGAGTACACCGTGTAGTGTCAAGTACATGGGTATTGGTCTATGCGGGTTGTGTAACCATGTGTGAGTAGTCTTGTGTTGGATCGTCGCAACAACTGGCCAGGAGGTGTCCCCCACTTACGAAACTAGCAAGTTCGAAAATTGTGATATAGGTTGGGTCGCCCCATCCTCATCATCGCGGGTCGCCCCGTGCATTTGATCTTTGGATCTTTCGTCGCGGGTAGCCTCGTACAACCGCTCTTCCTTGTTGAAAGTGAAAGTGTCAAAATTCACTTTGGAAGAATCGGTGCGGCATTCTATCCTTGTCACGGGTCGCCTCGTGAATGGTTAGAGTGTGTATCCGTTAACCGTATCGGGAAAAGTGTGTACCATGAGGTGTGTTGAGTCACATTACATTTAAATTGTCATATATGTAATTATGATACTTATGATGATACATACTATATTCTAGAATCATGTGGGATAAGAGACCGTCCTAGGATTAATAACATGAACCTTGGGTGGGTTGTACCACTCGGACTAACGAGATTGAGGCGATGACGCTTCCTCTATTGGGCTAGTGAGCTCACCCCACGACATATTATATTTTTCAGGTGATGATTCCGTTACAGGAGGTTCGTAACCACTTGATGGATTATGGCGTCTTGTCCATCTTTTTATACTTATAGAGATGAACTTTATCATTTGTGAAGTATAAGTGATACATGTATTCACATGTCTTCTTTTGAAAACTTGTAATTTAAACAATGTATTACTTATCTTTTGACGGTTAGCATGTTAGCCGGGTAGTTTAATTTTGATGTATGTCCCTTGGAGCACTATGCGCAGGTTTTTTTTATCTTTCGGTGCACTTCAGGGCCGACAATGTAAAACTACTATTTTGTTCAAACTATAACATCTTTCGCCTTAGAGCGCTTGAATGTAGTTTTTGAATCCTTTCATTTAGAGTTGTGAAGTGGATTGTTGTTATTGAATGTGGTTATTAGGAGTTTGGCCAAAAACGGCGTTTTTCTAGGTTTTCAAACAAACACTTTTCGATTTGAATGAAAAAAACCCGTTTTCGCCCATCCTTGTAGCCCCGGCAAATTATCTTGTTCTAGAAATTGTTTTAAACTCATTTTTATAAAGATTTTGATTTTTAGAAGCCGATGGTAGTTAAAACGGAGAGTAGGGGCAAGACGGATAATTTTATGAGATTTTAGAAAATCACTTTTACTCAAAGTTTGTGTTTTTTGCGTTTCCCGATGTCTCGGTAACTATTTTTGAAATCCGAAAATGAAAAACCTACTTTTCAAATATTTGTGATTTTTCGGGACTGAAAACGTCAAAATCAGACACCGTATGAGAAAATTACATTTTTTTGGAAAAACTTGGGGTTTTGGGGCAAAATCGCTCATACTTGATGTTGTAGCCTGTAGTTGGTTGCATGGGCCAATTTTCAAAAATTCGTATTTCCCGTTTCGTTGCTTCGATTTTGGTCTCGTTTGTTTCTATGGATTGCCCTATGTCCAAATATGTGGGATAAAATTTGAAATAACATATTTTCCTGTGAAATGACTATTTTACCCTTGATGAAAATGGGATACTTCAACTTTTCGTTTTGGTCAGCGTTGTCCGATACCGTTTTCAAAAATTCATTTTTCTCGCCTCGCACCTCCGAATTAGGTCCAGTTTGTTCCTATGGCTTGTGCTAGGTACAAAATTTGTATTTTTCCTTGAAAATTACTATTTTACCCCTAAAATGACTATTTTACCCTTGGGTGAACATGAGTTGTTCAAATGATTCGTTTAAGGTGCCATTTGAGGCGTTTCACTTTCTTTTTGATCATAAGTGATCTTTTTGGGCATCCTTGAGAAGTGAAATGACTATTTTACCCTTGTATGGGTGTTTTAAGAATATATATTGTATTGTTTTTATTTCTTTTCACTTCCGCGTCACTCCCTTAACTCTTAGGCTCGTGTTTCGGAGTCCTAGGAAATTTGGGGCGTGACACTGCCACTATAAAAGGGGAGAAGGGGAGTTGATAAGGAGGAAATTTGAAAATTTGAAATTTTTTTTAAAACATTAATAAAATGCAAAAAGTAGTTTTTCGATTTGAGTAATCGGGCCTCCTACCACAAAGTAGCAGAGAGTTTGCGTAAAAAAAGGAGAAAACTAATGAGCATAAATCCCATGGAAGAAGCTTGGGCCCTGTTGGTCGGGAATACAAATTCTCGCTGGAAAGTCCGGAGCTTAGAAAGACAAAAAGGGATAAAGTGGAAAGAAATGGAAAGTAGGAGTTTTATATATAAAAAACAAAGTTTGATCAATGAAATAGAAGAAGAAAGATTGGTCTACCATAGTAGAATGTTCACAAAAATATGAAAGGTTGTCTGGATTCGGAGTAGAGAGCACCGAGGTCATTTACTTTAGTGGGGACCATTCACAACATTAGCTCGAGATAGTTATTGTTCGGTAGTGAGTGAGACTATTTGCATCCATGTTATCTCATACATTGTAGCATGGCTTGGTTGATGAGTATGTGAATGCGTGAAAATAAAGAATGGAGAGGTTGTGGATAGTATAGCTAACCCTCACGAGACTTAACTCGTCCACTCGGGGTTGCCGAGGGGTTTAAAAGGCTTATTACATGTGCTAAGTGTAATCGTCGATCCTCACGAAAGCAAGGGATTAATGTAGGATAGTTAGAATTAAAATAATCATCACAAGGTAGTTTCCAAGTTTTCCTACGTGTTTTGCAAAGCGACTAGCAATATGTAAGTTTGGGGGTTTGATAGGTGCCAAATGTTGATCATTTTAGACCCCTAACTCGCTATTGTTATGTCTTTACATTTCATTACTTGGTATTTTTATGCGGTTTGCGTGTCTCAGCATGTTTCAAGAGCTTAATGAAGAAAATGAGCTAACTTTGATGAATTAACCAAGGAAGTGCTTGTGTCTATACAAAGATAGAGCAAAAGAGGAGTTTTCAAGTAAAAAGTGTCTCTTGGAGGGTAAAAATGTCATTTTTCAGAGCCAAAACTTCGGGAAACATACTAAAGGAGTCGAGAGGGGTATAACGGTGCAATTATCAAGAAAAGTGGTTTCCAAGGATTTTGCTACCCTTGACCTACGTTTACAGTAGCTAAAAGCCAGAAAGTGCTAAAACTACGCTTGACCTACACTTGGTGAAATTGGCCTACGCTTAAGCGTAGGGACTAAACGTAGGTCAAATGAAGTGATTCTTGAGCCTAAACTTAAGAGCTCGAAGTCAGCTTTTCAAAAAAAAAAAGAGTATGCCTCAATCCAAGTTGTGTAGCTCCAGTTATGATCAAAAGAGTGAGACGTGTCTGCAGAAAAAGCTGAAAATTTCAGATATAGGCAGAAATCCTAGTTTAACCCAAATTGATCCGTTTTAACTCGAATGACTTTGTGTTTGAACCCACCACCTCTAAGCACATGTTTTAGACATATCTTACATCAGATTGAAGGATTTGGCTCAGTTTTACATAAAAGGGGAATCCTAATCCAAGCGGGACAAGTCTAATGCAATTAGGATTTCCCTCAACTTTGTCTATAAAGACCAAGGTTTGCTATAGATCTAAGGCGCTTCTAATTCCATAATTTTCAGAGCACTACCTATGGAGATTTACATATTTCAAAGAAGGGAGTCATTCAAGACCTAGAGATCCGGAAAAGAAGACCATGGAGGGTGATTCTATATCAACGATGCAATCTCCTTCCACCATGAACAACTAATTCGGTATCTAGGATTTTCTAGCAAAACCCTACCCAAGTAATGTAGTTTATTTAGTCGTTTTAATTGTAACGAGGGGAAACTATGACCACACTGTGATGATTGTATAGATCTGTGGCCGTAGTTATTCGTGACACGAGATTTTATATTTATTCTAATTCTTGTCTTAGATTGAATGAATGCATTATCTCAACCAATCATGTTATATTAAACATAGTGTGATTTTATACATAATGATGCTTAACATTTGAAACCTTAGGTTTACACAAGCCATGCCTCGGCGAGATGATATAAACATGCTTTAGTTTAATTTTACGTTATAGGAGTAGATTAGAGTAAAGTAGATGTCATGTACTAGTCACACTCTGTCCAGAGATGAGTTGTAACAAATTCGGTGGATAGTATCCTTTTTGGAATGTATTCAACTATTTACAGTACGATCTGATTAACGGTGATGGATCATCCTTTTGCAATTGAGCAAATAGATAACTATATTATGCAATTAGTGGTGGAGTAAGGAAATCCTAGTTTTTATCTCTACTGTTCTTGTCTTGATCTATCTTTACTTGTTTTATTAGTTAACTAGTTCAGAAATCACAAACAACAAACCATACTTTTCTAGCAATTTAAGAGTATTACTTTACGAGAGTTCAAAATACGACTTAGTCCTTTGGGTTAGATAACATTTCTCCAGTCGAACTGTACTATAAAATGATTCATGCACTTGCGATAGGTAAAACCTTGTCGTCATAAGGGGCTATTCTTAACCATTATTTTTATCACCCCTAGATGCACATCAGACTTAATGATTCATGTAGAGGATTAGTAGAGTTGACACGTGGAGGAACATTTTATCTTAGACCGGTAGATAAACTTTGGAAGTTGTTTAAAGATTTGAGTGAAAAATCCTATCAAAATGCGTCAATAACTAGAGTTCCTAGGATAACTCTTAATAATCCGAAGAGGTCAGAGGAATTGTACGTAGACGTAAAAGTTGACGAGTTTGGCCAAAGGCCTGAAAAATTCATGAATTTCTCTAACTCCTCCCCTAAAGAAGTTTGTCCCGAATATTTTGATTCTTCCTATTTTGCCGACAACTGTCCAGTCGCGTACCAAAATACTGAGGTAATACCTGAGGAATTCAATACTACTCTTACTAATCCGGTTAATCATTCATGTTCTAATACGTACGGTACTGATTGGAACAATCGACCCAATTTCTCATATTACCAATCACGAATGAATCAAAATCAGAATTTCCATACAAATCCACGGACTTTTGAAGATTAGGAAAATTTCCAGTTTTGTTCTCAACCCCCTAGTCCACCTCAATTCATACATCCTAATCTCAATCCACCTCCAAGGTCATCCATTCTCAAGGAAAAGTATTAGATACCTTTAGCAATTTAGAAGCCAGTACACAAATGGTAGTTAATCCAAAAGGCCAACACATAAGTGACTTAGTATCTACTAGTGGACCTAAATGTGAGACAATTCTAGCTGACACGGCTTTTAGAAACACAAACGAAATTGATAAGCAAGTGGAGGAAAATGTTATGATTGAGGACGAGGAACAAGAAGATTCTCAAAAAACTTCACAAAAGGGGTATGATCAACCTATTCTCCCATCACAAGAGCTAATTAAGATAACATATGAACCTAGAATACCATCTTCCCAACGTCTCAATGAGCCATCTCACTATAGAAAATAAGAAAGTGATGAATGCTTTGTTATTGAGAATATGAATAAGTTGATGAAGAGACCATTACCTCATGGGTTGAAAGCAGATTCGTTGGAAACATTACCCATACATGGGATAAAGTTAGAACATGACAAATGAGCGCCTTTATATGAAAATAATTTGTTATTCGATGCCGGTATTGTTAGTAATTATCCTCAAAAGAGAGCACTTAAAAAATCACTTCCTATATTCTGTCCTACAATAAAGGGATGTGTGGCAGAGAAGAAAATAGTTGGATAGTTTATTTTTGTGGAGCAGTCTTGCCAAGGATGGTAAATATTGGCATTGGAATTCCGGACTTGTATATTAGGTAAATTCTTTGCTTTCGATATTTTGGCATGTTTATGATTTCTTTTTGAGGAATGTTTTATTTTTAGGTTTCGAAAATTTACTCACTTTTAATACTTTGCGAGTGTGAGCCTAGTTCAAGACATCTTGTCATTTACCCACTCGTGTCTCATTTCTTTTTGTACCTATCCCCTTAAAATGAAAGTTATTAATGAAAAATATATTTTCTTGGTGCATATTGCGTCTTTTGAATTTCCAATATTAATTATGCATTCTTATGAGCTAAATAGTATTTTTGGAAATAAGTTTGTGGGGAGGGTTTTCGTTTTTTTTTTCAAAAAAAAATAAAAAAAAAATATATATAATGATATAAGGTAATACTTATTTTAATATATATAATATATATATATGTATAATAAAAAAATAATAGTAATAATAATATATATAAATATATTGATAAAATTATTTTTGTTTATAATATATATAATAATAATAGTAATAATAAATATATATATGTATTTTTTATATTTTTATATTTTTCTTATTTTCAAGTTATTGTTATTTTAGTGTCCTTGATTTAGGTTGTCCTTTGAATTTGTGCAATTTAAAAGTTTCAAATTGTAGGCCCTTAAGGCCAAATTAATAGTTTTTATTATCAATAAAATTGTCACTCCTTATATTTTGCCTTTTCTGCATGACTTTTGGAATTTTTTTTGAATTGTTTGTCTTTAAAATTGCTATAATCTTGGTATATGTCTCTTGATAAGATGAACAGATTGTGCAATTCAGGTTTGGGGGAGACATTGACCAATCCAGAGTTCAATTCCGGAATTGCGATTAAAGTCGGTAAAATTGTTTTACCTAATTTGTTTAGTGAACCATGAGTAATCTTAGTTAAATCACGGAAATTAACATGTCCCATTCTTCGGTGCCAAATTTCTATTTTATCAAGTTTAACTCTATTGCAAGATAATTTAGACGTAAGAACAATGCAATAACAGTTATCAGATGAACGCACACCTTCCATAACACAATTTTCAGATGAATCAAAATTAAACTTTTATCAGGAGTAAAATTGACATTATGGTTATTATCACATATCTGGCTAATGCTAAGCATATTAGCCTTTAGTCCCTCAATATAAAGAACATCTTCCAATCTAGGTAGACTAAAATCCACAACGGCAACTTTTCCTAAAACTTTAGACTTTTTTCCATCACTAAAAGTAACGGTTCCACCATGACTATCCTCAAAGAATCTAAACAATGATTAATCTCCAGTCATGTGCCTCGAACATCCACTGTCTAAATACCAAGAACTAGAATAACGTGCTCTAAGTGCAGTAATGAACTAAAAAGCTGTGTAGCTCGCCCTTTCTAACCCATGCCTTTTTCAGCTTTGGAGTTTTACTTGCCAGCTTTGAAAAATTCTTTATCACTTCACTCAACATTCGAATTTGATTATGAACATTGGTCCCTTTTGAGTAACTTGTTTTGTCCTTGATTTCAAAGTTTTTCCTCTTAATTTAGAGCACATGGGTCGAATGTGACCTTTTACACCACAGTGATGACATATAGGAATAAACCTTTGAAATCCATTATTTGAACCCTTATGATACTTAGAGGTAAAGGAATGCTTACTCTCAACAGGTTTTATGTCACGCCCCTAAAATTCCCGAAACTCAAATCTAGAGAATTAGCGAATTTCCAAGGGATGACGTCAGTCAAACGACCACTAGAGTCAACAATAACAAGAAATTACATGGAATAACAATGAAAAATATACTCCATGCCTAATCGAATACTAGAAACTCAATAGTATCCTCTTATACTAATTGACACGCCCCTAAATTCCTAAGACTCCCGAACCGGGACATCTAAGGAATCCAGGATGTGATCCTTAATACAAACGACCAACTAAGATATTATTAACTATGAAAATGTATGGAATAATGATAAAAAATGGTATATTTCATACCCAAATGAATGATAGAACAAAACAACGGAATCTAACGAAAATCCAGTAGAGTTCCGTTTGTAAATGAAACATCCGGACACACAACCACAACATAATAACCTACCAATAATAGTTCGATAATATCAATGGCTCACAGGCCCAACATTCATCAATCCTACTAGGGCCGAGGTAGTGGAAAGAAACACCGCTAACCCTACACAATCCTTTATAATCAACAGAGCCACTGTAACACCCCGTGTTATTATCCTTTTTACTGAAATTATTCTTGATTTAATTTCGGTAATGACTTCACTTGTTCTTGACGTATTGTTTGTTCTTGGTATTTGATACCTGTAAATTTTTCGCGTTTAGTTTTAAAGTCGACTGGACGACACTACGCGAATTCTTATTCTCGACTACGCGGTATCGTTCGACAGTTAATGATTAGTGTTTCGACTGGATGGCGACACGTTGTAATTAGTCGGGCTTGTTTAGTGTTCCGACGTTTGGGTTTCTACCCCAGTATATTTAATTGGGCGTCCCGTTATTATTTCGGGTTTGCGAGATTACGTTTTGGGGTTCCCGGTATTTTTCGGGATTTATTGTATATATATATATTTAATTATATATATATATAGTTTTGGGGTTATTTCGCAATTACGGATACTTGAAGGGTCAGTTTCGCAATTATGGACAATTAAAGGGTTGTTTTTGCAATTAGGGCATATATGCATATACACATGTATACGTGCACATACCCGTATCTGCTGAACCAGTCTTCTCCTACACGACACCACTCCCATTTCTCTTCATTTCTTCTTCGTTTCTTCTCCACGACTGAAGCAGCTCCCTACTTCTCCATCTTCGGTCGCCGGTCATGGCGAGAGAGAGAGAGAGAGAGAGAGAGAGAGGAGCGGCTGGAGAGAGAGACCTCGGGTTGTTCTCCATGGCAGACGCGGCTGCGCAGCTGGAGCAAGGGCACGGCGGCGGTCGGCGACAGCATGGTGGTAGTCGGTTGGGCCAGGCGGCGGCGCGAGAGGCCGTGGTGGCGTAGGGTGGCGCCGGACAGAGCTGGGCTCGCACAGGGGAGACACGCGTGGGCAGGGGCGATCCGGCTGGGCTTCGGCCAATTTTTCGGCGACCTTCCGGTGATCGGTTTTATCCGATTTTCGGTGAGTAGCTTCGTCTCTACCATGTATTCGTTATATATTAATTTCGTGAATTTAGGATGAACGATTTGCCCGGAAATCGCATTTATAGGTTATAGTTTTCGTTTGGGGTATTTTAGATTTAACCCAATTATTTAACCTATTGTTAACGGGCTTCGTATATATCGTATAGGTTGTCGAGGCGGACATTTCGATATATTCGAAATATTTTTCGAACGACTTTGGTCGGTGGGCGTTATATTCGGGCGCCGGTACTGTTCACGGTGGGCCCGAAACGGCTGTTCTGTAAGCGTATCTCAGGTGGGAAATTTTATTTCGCACTCCGCATTATTGAAGTAGTTTAGGGTGTGCAAACCCTGAGTTAATTTAATATAGATATATTAGATGGTTCATTTAAACATCTATAATTGGCTTAGAAGCGATGTAGGACTTGGGATTAATTTAAGAAAATTAATTTAATTATTTCATACGAGATTAAATATATTCCTAATTGAATTGAATAGGAATAGGCGGTTTAGAAATTCCCTTGAGAATTAAATGATTTAGTAGAGATTCGTGAAAACTTAGACGTTGTGCTAGGTTCCCTTGCGAGACGTGAATTAATTGCTTTAATTATTTTAAAGGCATGATAAGGGAATTTGAAATATTTTCTAAAGAATTAAAGAAAATATATATTTGAAAACATGAGTTGTATATGAAATTGTTTTCATATGATTTAAATGCTTTATTGTATTTTAAAAGCATGTTAGAAAGAGATTTCGAGAATTATATTGGATTCATGTGGATATTATATATAAATATGATGCGTTACATATTTATATTGAGAGATGATTGTCATTGAAACCTAGATGCATATAGTGTTGGTATATGCGGTTTATGAAATCATATTTATGTTGATGCATGATTGTCATTTGGACCTGGATGCATATTGAGAATATCATGTAGTGTTAAATCATGGTATTGGTATATGTGGGTTGTGAAATCATGTGGGGTGTCTTTGTGTCGAATCGTCGCAACAACTGGCCAGGGGGTGTTCCCATCCTACAGAATAATGAGCTGTGAATGGGTATAGGGTGAGTCGTCTCATTCTCGAAGTCGCGGGTCGTCTCGTGCATTCGTGTTGACGAATCTTTGGTCATGGGTCGTCTCGTGCAAACCGTCTTCCTTGTTGAAGTGAGAAGTTTCAAAATCACTTGGGAAGTACCGGTGCGACCCTCTGTTAGCTCATATTTATGGGTAGAGTGCGTATTTGTTAACCTATGATATGGCAAAGTGTGGTGTTGAGTCACATTATATTTGCATGACATTTATGTGATTTCATTTGACATGTATGCGTGAGATTATTACATGTGTTGTTGGAACATGTTTAATATGTGTTATTATTGCCTGTTGGATTTTTGGAGCATGTTATGTGTGAATATTGCGAATTTAAATTCATATCTTTGTAAAATGCTCAGTTGATAATGATTAACGTGAAAGAAAATGATTACATGTGGTAATAGATCAAGTATAATGAAATGCTTATTTTATACTTGTGAGTATATATATACTTTCGTACCCTTGGGGGAGGTTAAGTATATCGACATAGTGACCTTTGTGGTTAGTGATGAACTGCAGAGATGATTTGGAGTTGATGCCTTAGAGAAGGCGGGGTTAATAGTTTGGTGATTGTGGTTGGCTGTGTGACCTTGTTAGAGATTGGAGGTTAGAGATTGATTTTAGTATCAGCTATGAATTGGGGCCTTCGAGAAGGCGGGTGATGAGATGGTGAGTTGTAGTATGGACCTTTGGGTGTCTTTCACTTTTGAGGACTAGACTATCAACTGTAGTCGAGATTTTGATTGGTGAGAAGAGGTTATGGTTGAGTGACTTTATTAAGTACTCGAGGTACTGTAGTTTGACAGACTTGGTTCTAGTGCTTAGTCCCTTCCCTTAAGCATTCCTGGTACTGTGTTTTGTACACTAGTACGTGGTCGTTGACTTGTATGTCATTCCTTGAGTTGTCGGTTACGGTGTGGTGCCGAACCTCTTCCTCGTGGTGTCATTTGAATTGGTGGAGTTGGAACGGATGGTTGTCTTCCGTGAGTCCAACGTGTTGCTCTTCCTTTACTGTCCTCTCGGACATTACAGGAATTCATAGAGTTGTGTTTCTCTTATTTGACTGTCATTTCGAAAACGGTGTTTTCTAAACTCTTTGTATTTAAAAGGAAAAACTCGTTTTTGCCTACCCCCGTGGAAATGAAAAGTTTTAACACTTATAAACTGATTTTAGGATCTTCTTTAAAAAGATTTTCAACTTTTAAAAGCCGGTGATGGCAACTGACGGAGATCGGGGGCAAGACGGTCATTTTTACTATGTGGTTTCTTAAAAGGAAAACTATTGTATTACTTTTCTTGGGATTCTGAGATTTCGAGACCTCTTTCTCAATATCTCATCCTGTAGAGTTTCGAAAGGTGTTCCATTGTTTCACCTTTGCTTCCTATCATTTCTAAGTCTCGGGTATGAGGCTTGGTGTTGTTCAGTGCACACATATAGTGTTGCCCTTCCTTTCTTCTTGGTTTTTGACGTCACTACTTAGGTGATTCGAGTTGTTCCACATGTTGTGGGCATGGATACCGAGTGGATTGGGTTCCTTGTCCAAGTGTTCTCCTTAAACACTTGTGGTGTTTTAACCTTGACATTGTTGTCTCGGTTATCTGTTGGTTTAGCATTGGGAAGTCTTTTCCTTTGCTTTGTTTCGGTGACCATTGGGTGGTCGTTCTTGTGAGTTGAGTTCGTGTACTCTTAGTGATTTGATTGGTGGTTTTCCCTCGCCTACAGTGAGAGCGTTAGTGATGTGATTGACCCTATCGATGATAGTATTATGAGGTCGATGTGATTTATGGTATGGTGATATGATTGAGGTGATCTAGCCTTTGAGAGGTAGATTTTCCTTAGGAATGGGATGAGGTTTGTATTATATATATATATATTGTACATTTACAATATATATATATATATATATATATATATATATATAGACGATGATTGTGTTAGTACGCAAGGACGTGAGTACTTTTCCTCCTGTGTTCTCGGGGAGTGAGTTATGAGTATTCCTTGGTACTAGTGGTGGATTTTGATCCTTGTGGATGTTAGAGGTGAGTGTGATTTCCTCTGTTTAGATTTTTTGGTTAGCGTTGTGAGCGCTGGATGATTGGTTAGATTTGACATTAGTGTCGTGTACCTAGTGTACGCTGGTGAGAGTAGTGTAAACTACTGGTGTTGGTACTTGGAGTACGAGTCTTAGTTGTACATTATAGACTCATGCTGTGTATTTATTCTTATATATATATATGTGTATATGTATGTATATCCCCGTTATATACTTACGTACGGTAGTATATGAGTGTGTGCCTTGGGTTTTGGGTGGATGAGATTAGTTGGGCTATATATATATCTTGCTAGATAGTTTAGCATTACCTAAACTGCCAGAGGATGTGGTAGTTAGAGTATCTTTTCCCACTGAGCTTATTTGCTCACAGGGGAATTTCATTCGCCCCCTGGTATTCCACGCCAGGTTGCAGGAAATATACGGCTATGAGCAGGATGCAGTGCAACGGCAGCTTTCTTTTGTTTCCTTGTTACAGGTTTTGGAGTTGCGTTGGGTGATGCGGTTACGGTTGCAGCACGACTGGGTTTGGGGACGATAGGCATCCGCTTTCAGTTTCTTTAACCATTGTTATGGGATTATTATGTATCTCTTTTGGGAGCCAGTCTGTTGGCATATCCCTATTGATGTATTATTTATTTCCTGTACTTATTCTTTCAGGATGTATTGTATCTATTCCGCACAGTTAGGTGCTTTTCTGTATTTTTTTTCGAGCAATTGTGGCTCTGTTGATTTTAGAGGGTTTGGAGGGGTTTTGGTTTCTTTCCACTACCTCGGCCCTATTAGGATTGATGAATGTGGGGCTTGGAAGCCATTGTGATTATTGAATTGCTTTGGGCAGGTTATTGTGTTGTGGTTGTGTATCCGGATGTTCCATTTACAAACGGAACTCTGCCGGATTTTCGTTAGATTCCGCTGCTTTGTTTATTATTCATTTGGGTATGAAATATACCGTTCCATCATTATTCCATACGTTTTCATGGCTAATGATATCTTAGTTGGTTGCTCATCATAATGATCACATCCTGGATCCCTTGGATATCCCAGTTCGGGAGTCTTAGGAATTTAGGGACGTGTCAGCATGGTATTAGAGCATTTTACCCTTTTTGTGGGTGTTTGATGACCTTCAGTCATTGGTTTTCATTTGTTTTTCGTTTCTTTTTACTTCCGCATTCACTCCCTTAGCTCTTAGGCTCGGGTTTCGGAGTCCTAGGAATTTGGGGCGTGACAGCCACAAATGCTCGAATAAGAATACAGAAAAACATATGGCAGTGCAGAATAGATACAATAATATCCTAAAATAATAAATACAGGAAAAAAAAAGATACACCAATAGGGATATGCCAACAGACTGGCTCCCAAGAGAAATATATGACAATCCCACACAAAAATGGGTAAAAAAGCTGACAGAAGATAACTATCGTCCCCAAACCAGTCGCGTTGCAACCGTAACCGCATCACCCTGCACAACTCCAAAACCTGTAACAAGAAAAATAAAAGAAAGCAATCGTTGCACGACATGCTGTCCGTAGCCGCAACATTTCTTGCAACCTGGCGTGGAATACCAGGGGACAATGAAATACCCCTGTGAGCAAATAAGCTCAGTGGGAAAATGATATCCTAACTACCACATCCTCTGACTATTTAGGTAATGCTAAACTATCTATCAAGATACATAACCCACAATATAACCCAGCCACGAAAACCCAAGGCACGTACTCATATGCTACCGTAAACGAGTATATATACATATGGGATATATATATATATATATATAAGTACACAACGTGAGTCTACAAGTTACAACTAAGACTTGTACTCCAAGTACCAACACCGGTAGTCTACACTACTCTCACCAACATACACTAGGTACACGACACTAAGGTCCAATCTAACAAATCATCAAGCGCTCATGACACCAACCAGAAAATCCAACATAGGGAAAACACACTCACCTCTAATATCCACAGGGATAAAAATCCACCACTAGTACCAAGGAATACTCATAACTCACTCCCCGAGAACACAGGAGGAAAAACACTCACGTTCTTGCGTACTAACACAATTGTCATCCATATATATATATACAATATATATATAAGAAACATAATCCCATTCCTAGAGAAAATCTATACCTCAAGGATGGAATCACCTCATCATATCACCATATGAAAATCTCAAAATACTATCTCCAACAAGGTCAATAAATCACCAATACTCTCACTATGGATAAGGAACACTAAACGATCGAATCTCAGAGAGTACCCGAACACTACTCTCATGACAACCACGTAAGAGTCAAGGAACCCAAGCAAGGGAAAATAAGTCCCAATGCTAAACCAACAGACAACCGAGACAACAACGTCAAGGTTAAGAACACCACAAGTGTTTAGTGAAAACACCTGAACAAGGAAACCAAATCAAGGGAAAAGAAGTCTTAATACTAAACCGATAATTAACCGAGACAACAACGTCAAGGTTAAGAACACCACAAGTGTTTAGTGTAAACACCCGACAAGGAAACCAAAGCAAGGGAAAAGAAGTCCCAATACTAAACCGACAATTAACCGAGACAACAACGTCAAGGTTAAGAACACCACAAGTGTTAGGGAAAACACCCGAACAAGGAACCAAAAGCGAATGGTCGAGAGTGAAAGTTATAAAAAGATGAATCCCAAGGATTCAATAGTTTTTAAGAAAAATGTTTTAAAACTCGAACCAATCCATTTGGCATCCATGCCCCTAACATATGAAAAACTCAAATCACCAAGGTGGTGATATCAACAACCAAGAAGAAGGGAAATGAAACACTATATGTGTGCACTGAACAACAACAAGCCTCAAACCCTAGACTTATAAATGATCCGAAGAAAATGTGAAACAAGAAACCACTTTTTAAAACTCTACAGGACGAGATCTTGAGAAAGAAGTCTCGAAATCTTAGAATCTCAAGAAAAGTAATAAAATACCTTTCCTTTAAGAAACCACACAGTAAAAATGACCGTCTTGCCCCCGGTCTCCGTCAGTCGCCATCACCGACTTTTAGAAGTTGAAAACTTTTAAAAGAAGATCCTAAGATCATTTTATAAAGTACTAAAAATTTTAGTTGCTACGGGGGTTGGCGAAAATGAGTTTTTCCTTTTAAATACAAAGAGTTTATTTCAAGACTTAGAAAATACCGTTTCCGAAAGACAGCCAAATATGAGTGAATATAACTCTACGGATTCCTAGAATGTCCAAGCGGATAAGGAATGAAGAGTACTACATTGGGTTCACGTAACACAACTATCCATTTCCAACCCCACGAACTCAAATGATAACACAAGGAAGAGGTTCAGCACCACGCCATAATCGACGACTCTAGGAGTAACATAGAAGTCAACGATCACATACTAGTGTACAAAACACCGTATAAGAAATGCTTAGGAGAATGAACTAGGCATAAGAAACAATGTTGCAACACTATAGTAGCCCAAATACTTAGTAAAATCACCTCAACCATAACCTCTTCTAACTCAATCAAAATCTCAAATACAATTGATAACCCATTCCTCAAAAGGTGAAAGGCACCTAAAGGTCTATACAACAACATCCACTAAGTTCACAATCTCATCATCCGCCTTCTCGAAGGCCTCAAGTCTCAATTGATACTAAAATCAATCCCTAACCTCAAATCTCCCAAAAGGTCACACAACTAACCACGATCACAAAACTATTACCCGCCTCCTCTAAGGCATCAACTCAAAATCAACTCTACAGTCCACTACTAATCTCAACTGACCACATAGGTCACTATGCCAATACACTTAACCTCCCTCAAGGGTACAAGGTATATAATCACAAGAATAAAGATATACATTTCATTATGCTTGAACAATTACCACATTTAATTCATGTTTTCACATTATTCACCTTCAGTTGAGCATTTATAAAATATGAATTTATTTTGCAATATTCATAATTAACATGCTCCAAAATCCATATGTAATAATATCACATAAATGGTATGCAATGCAATGTGACTCACACATCACCTGTGATACGCATACAAAAAACACACCTTTCCTAAGGGTGAATGGATCATTCTCCACAATTCCCCTGAGGATACAGGCTCACTAGGGAATGTAGACTCATCGTACCGTTCTTCCTAAGTGCTTTACACTTTTAACCAAGGAAGACGTCCTCCACGACGCAGTCGTGCGCATAGGCTTTGGACGATAAGTCCTCCCCCTATCATTTGCATTTCTCGAAAGATTAGTTCCGTGGGAGCAAGAAGCACCCCCTGGCCAGTTGTTTCGATGATCCAAACACAACTCTACTCATGCACCACACGCAAACAGAAGTAGACCACACCAATTGAATTTTACTCTGCAAAAGGTGAACCTGTGCACCACATGCACCAACACCTATGGACTCACACGACATGGGGTATCCAATAAAAATCACGCCTCAACATAAATATGTAATGCATCATATTTATAAAAATGTCCACATGATACCAACATGAATCTCATAAACTCTTTAACTTGTTTTTAAAATATAATAAAGGCATTTAAATCACATGGAAATAAGTTCATGTTTGAAATAATATATTTTTCTTTATTTCTCTAGGAAAATATTTCAATTTATCTTAACATGCCTTTAAAACAATTAAAGCAAATAATCCACGTATCGTAAGGGGAACCTAGCATAACGTCTAAGTTTCCACGTTCCTCACGTTCATATATCCCCTAACATAGTAAAAAAGAGAACTAATATAGTGTTCTAAGTTCACGTCTAACATTTACAAAATTCTACTAACCCATTTAATTCTCAAGGGGTTACTAAGCCACCTATTCCTATTCAATTCAAATATGAATTTATTTAATTCGTAGGAATATAATTTAATTAATTTCTTAAATTAATTTCTAAGTCCTACTTCGATTCTAACCCAATTTTAGATATTTAAATTCACAATTTAATATATATAAATTAAAATAAATACGGGTTTGCATACCCAAACCACGTTAACGATATGGAAGTGAGAATAAAATTTCTCACCTAAATTTACGCTTACAGAACAGTCCGAAATGGCCCACCGTGAATAGTACCGGCACCCGAATAATATCTTGAATATACCAAAACGTCCACCTCGACAACCTATACGATATATACAAAGCCCATTAGCAATAGGTTAATCAATTTGGGCAAATATAAAATAACCCAAACTAAAATTATAACCTATAAACGCGATTTCCCGATAAACCGCTCTACGGAAAATTATGAAACTTTAGTATGATGAACACTAAGTCAAGACGAAGCTACTCACCAAAAATCGGCCTAAAACGACAACGGGAAGGCGACCAAATCGCCGGCCAAAGTTCAGCCGAAGCCACCCTTGTCGTGCGAACTGCTGCTGCTCCACCGCGCGCAACTCCAGCAACCACCAGTAGCCACCACCTGCTACCCTCGCTGATGCCCACCAGCCGCTGTCGACCGCTGTTGTGCCAGCCGTCGTCGCCGCTGCTCTAGCTCGGCAACCACCAGCCTAGGTCGCGACTGCGCGACCTCACCTCCAGCTCTCTCTCTCTCTCGTCGACGACAGATGGAGAAGATGGAGAAGCTGCGTGTGTATCGTGTGAAGAGAAGAGAGGAAGAAGCTAGGTCAACGTTTCCCAATTCTGTAGGTACATATGGGTATATACATATATATCTTAATTGCACAAATGACCCTCTATACATCCATAATTACAAAATAACCCGACCTTTATATAATTATTTGCAATAATCTATTTAGGCATAATTAATCCAAAATTGCAACGAACCAACTTCCAAGTGTGATCACGCGAACTGGTAATTCCATGGGACACCAATTAAGTAAAATAGTCCAAAATAAATACACCGGAGTAGGAACCCAAACGTCAGAACACCTCACAACCTTGATCAAATAAAACGTGTCGTCACCCAGTCGAAGTACTAATGTTAAACGTCGAAATAAAATTGCGTAGTCGGTAACAAGAATTCGCATAACGTAGTCCCGCCAAGTCTGAAACGTAAACGCAAAAAATTTACACGCGAAATACCAAGGATAACCAGAACTTCATGAACAAGTGACGTCATAACCGAAATTAAATCAGAATTAATTTTAGGAAAAAGGAAAATAACACGGGGTGTTACATTTTATGACATAAAATTTATGCAGGATTAAAATGTCTATTCCATCCCCCTAAACTTGGAATTTCAGTCCTAAGGTGGAAACAATTCTTTTCATAACAAACATCAGCTCATAGATTAAGCTGAAAAAGGATAGCATGAGATGCATACCAGATTCCATTAAAGGCCGGCCTTGAAATCCCGAAAGTACGTTGAGGCCCTAGGCGAGATCGAATTTGAGGCCCTTTATACGTAAGGGTTCACACGCTTAAATTCTATAAATGTAAAAAAATGTTATTAAAACAATATCTTAAATATATTATGTAACGTCCGGTATTTTTGCGAGTTAATTTAAAATTTTTATTTAAACAATTATGTGCTTTAATGCTTAATGTGTTTAATTGTTTTAGCATTCCTTACATGTTGTACGTGTTATAAAAAATGTACATAGCATGTTGTATTTTCATTTTTAAATTAATGAAAATTATTGAGAATGATTTCGGGAAAGAAATGACCGAGGGGTAAAGGAGTAATTTCACATTTGGAACAATTAGTGGAAAATGTAGAAATTAGGGCAAAAATGGCATTTTAGTAATTAGGGAGGATGACAAGGGGTAAAAGGGTATTTAAGAGTCTTGATGGCACTCTTGTAATTAACCCCAACTTTGGATGAATTTGGTCATTTCCACCTTTCATGTGTTGTCTCATTCCTAGCCCTTGATCTCATTCTCCCATCTTTGTTTTAGACCCTTGGATCATAAGGCCTTGTTTGGTTGGCACTTAAATGGAATAATCCATTATTCTTGGTCTTCCACTTGACAAGACTTTTTCTCAACCATTGGATGGTTTGTTAATTCCCATCTTTATTCTAAGCCCTTGGATGATAAGGCCTTGTTTGGCAAAATAATGAGTTTTGTGATTTGTGTAATAAGTCTTCCACTTGGCAAGACTTATTCCTAGCCCTTGGATTCATTCTTTTTTTCCTAGCTTCATTTTGGACCCTTGGATTTGAGTAGGGTTAGTGGAGAATCTCTACACTTATGAGTTTCTCTCATTTGCAAGACTTCTCTCATACACCACAAATATCTCTCTAACTCTCACACGGTTCTTTCTCTCTTGCTCTCCCTCATTTCACTCCTTCTTCTTCTTCTTGTCAAATTCTCTCTTCCTTAGGATGAGAATTTGAATAAGGTTTGTGCATGAAAGTGGATGTTGGTGCTCCGAGCTTTCTTTTGAGCCAAATCTTGGTAAGTAAATTCTACTCCTTTGGAATTTCTAGTTTCAAACCCTAGCTTCTATTATTGGATTCTTGTATTCAATTTTTGGTTTATGGAGTTGTCTACTTATAACTCTTGCTTGAAACTCCATTGAAGCTTAGCTATCGGTTGGGTAGAGCTTAGTGTTGGCTTTGGAGGAGGTTGGGTGGATTCGAATCACTCTTGGTGGCATTACTTGTTCTTGCTTGCTCTTGCTTGGAATTGAGGTAGGGGAAAACTATTGTCTTTGCCTTAGTAAGAGGGTGTGTGCGTCTAAGTGTGTATATGCCGTATATATATATACGAGTTGGTTTTGGTAACTTAGACCATGATTTAGGCCCTTGATAATATGATTATGTGATATAAATTCATATTGTTGTTAATTGATTTTAAATGTGATAAGAATTAATGTTGTGGTTTATTTATCATAATTGTAATATTATGAGTATGTGAAAAGTTTGACATGATATATTGCCTATAGAGAAAAGCATATATTATGATGGAGTACGGTTGATGAAAACAAAATCGTATGTGCATATTGAGTACGTCATGTAATGTCAAATTTATGGTGTTGGAATAAGCGGGTGGTTTAGTGATGTGTTGGTAGTCGGGTTCGGATCAAAGCAACAACTGGCTAGGAGGTATCACGCCTACGGAACTAAAAAGCCGGCAAATGTGAATTTGGAGTCCGGGTAGAGGCTCATGTTCTTGACTTCAGTGTAGTCATGGCGTACGGAGTTACAAGTTGAGCTCTCGTACAACCGCCTTCCCTGTTAAAGTGATAGAGAGAAAAATCACTTGGGAAGGGTCGGTGCGGTATTCTACAATTACTTGTTGAGCTTGTATCATCGAAAGTAATTGGACAGAGTATGTATCCGTTAACCTGAGTTGGGCGCCGTGTGTCTCGTGGGGTGTGTCGGGTCATGGTGCATTTAGATTATCATATATATATATATATATATGTGATTATGAAAGCATGCTATAATTGTAGAGAACCGTGTTGTGAGCATGTTGGGGAAACTTAATTGTGGGGTTCGAAGGGGTTCCGGATTGGCGTGAGAGCCATGTGGGACAAAAGACTGACCTAAGAGTAGCTGCATGTACTATGGGTGGGTTGTACTACTCGGACTACCGAGATAAAGGCAATGACGCTTCCTCTATTGGGCTAGTGAGCTCACCCCACGCCTTATATGTTTTTCAGGTGATGACCCCGTCGGGAGAATTCCGTAGTCTCTCCGTGGACGTGTGGATGTATGTCCGCCCTTTTGTGCGTGGGAGGCGGACCACACTTTATTTTGTTGGGAATTAGGTCGATAAATATATTCCTTTTTCCCTTGTAAACCAAACTTGTTGAAATATATTATTTTGATCCGGCTAGCATGTTAGCCGAGGTGGTATAGTCCATGTTTATCCCTTGGAGGGCAATGCGCGGGGATTGTATTCTTTTGGTGCACTTCGGTGCCGGATTGTGTAATTTGAACAACTATAACATGTTTCGCCTTAAAGCGTTTAAATGTCACTCTTGAATATTTTACTTGGAGTTATGAATGTGAATTGGATGATTTGCCATGAAATGTGAGTATTAGGTGTTTAGCTGAAAACGGCGTTTTTCTAGGTTTTCAAAATAACCCTTTTTGATTTGAATAGAAAAACCCGTTTTCGCCTTCTCCCGTAATCCCGGTAAAATTTCCTTGTTTTTAGAAATGGATTTAATTAAATTCATTATCTTAGAGATTCAAACTTTAGAAACCGGCGGTAGTTAAAAACGGAGACCGGGGGCAAGACGGAAGATTTTATGAAAACTTACAAAAATCATATTTTTTTTGATAAGTTTACGTTTTTCGCGTTTCCCGAGGTCTCAGAAACTATTTTTGGGTTCCGCCAAGGAAAAAATCACTTTTCTAATATTTATGATTTTTCGGGACCGACGGCGTGAAAAACAAAGCCATATCGCAAAATCTCGTGTTTTTGCATTTTTAAACTTTAAGCAAATGCAAATTTGGGCAGAGGCTAAGCTATCCCATACTTCGAATTTTTTTCAGATTTTCAACTTTGCCAAAAAAATCTCATTTTTTGGCTTTGGACATGCCAGCCGCAGCAGGCCGCGCATGGCTGCTGTGCGCGCGCGCGCGTGCGCGGTGCGCTGCAGCGCGCAGGGCTGAACGCGGCATGGCATGCCATGGCCTGCTGCAGCGGCATGAAATGTCCGATGTTCGAAAAATCGTATTTTCCTCCTCGCATCTCGGAATGGACCCCCGTTTGTTTCTATGGGTTGTCCTACGTCCAAATTATCGGGATAAAATTTGAAAGGACCAGTTTAACCCTGAAATAACTGTTTTACCCTTAGTGAAAGAGGGGTACTTCAACTTTAGTTTTAAGTCGGTGTTGTCTGACGCCACTTTTGAAAATTCATATCTCTTTCCTCGTGGCTTCAAATTAGGTCCCGTTTGTTCGTATTGCTATTTTTAGGTACAAATTTTGTAGTTGTAGTTGGAAATTATTATTTTACGCTTGATTTGACCATTTTACCCTTGGGTGAACATGGTGGGTCAGAATGATTCGATCAAGGTACTGAGTGTTTCGGTTTGCCTCCTTTTCGATCCCATGTGATATTTTTGACATATTTGAGATGTTTTATGTCTATTTTACCCTTGTATGGGTATTTTATGACTGAAATGAATTTTATTTCATTTTTATACTTTCCGCATTCACTCCCTTAGCTCTTAGGCTTGGGTTTTGGAGTCCTAGGAAATTAGGGGCGTGACATATTAATATTAAAAAAATTGAAAACAAGTTTCATCTTGGCGTTGTCGTAAAAAACTGTTGTAGTATGAGTGCGGTAGTTACGAGACCCTTAAGTGCAGTCGCGAAAAACATTCTTGTCCTTTTGCGAGTGTGGCAATAACGAGAGCTCTAAGTGTAGTCTTTAATCGTTGTGCGAGTGAGACTAGAATATTCTAACCTATTTAGAATACTAGTTTGATTTGGATTAACCTTCAATTTTATTGGGTTGATTTTTTTTATTTTTTTTATCAATAGTAATAATAAATGAAATATAAAATTTTGTAGTTCTAAATTATGAAATTAGATTATGATCTAGTACAAATTGGGTTGTTAAACAAATTATGTTTTTTTTTGGACCTATAGGAAACAAGGTTTTTAGAAAAACATTTAAGGCCCCTAAATTGTGTAGTTATATTAGGTTGAGTTTTGAATTTGATTGAGAAACTATTTTTTTTAAAGCTTATAGAAATATTAATATCATTTTAAAATAAAATACAGAAAAAAAACAATTGGGGCCCCTGGGGTTAGAGGCCCTAAGGGACCGCCTAGGTCGCCTTACCCTAGGGTCGGCCCTGATTCCATCACAAGCCAACACAATAAAATCATCATCATCACAAAGCTCAACCGATAGAAATAAATAACTATCATCAGTGCAATAACAAGTTTTACTGCAAGAATAAGCTAATTTGAATGCAAATCAGGAGCCATTGAAATCGAGCTCGAAGCTTCAACAATGCTAGCTCGATATCTGAAGAAAGTCCTCAAAAAATAGGAAAAAGAACAACTAAAAAAGAAATTAGGCGCCGGTGTGTGTGTATATATTTGTTTTATATGTTGGAGGGTTTTGCCTTTTATATGTTATTTCATTTTGAATTTAGTAAAATCGAAATTATGTTTGATAATGTAGATTTGAAATTATTTTATGTTTATTTTAAAAAAAATTATTTCAACTACATTTTTGGAGTAGTACAAGAATAATAAAAACATTACATTAATATTTTTTATTTTAAAAAATATTTTCACTATTTATGTTACTATGTAAAATAAAACAAAACATATTAATACATAGTATATGGGTCTCTTAGCCCATACAAACTGAAATTTGAATTAGAATAAAAGTCTCTTTATATATTTTATTTGGAAACTTAAAAGGATAATCATCTCATTTGGCCTCTCTAACAACCCCGATATTTATTTGGAGCCCAAACTAGCCTTAGATCTATCCTAATATGGGCCTCTGAATTTTTGCCTAACATTGCCCTAGAGGGCCCGACCCGTGACCTCAGATGTGGGTTAGACACTTGGACCCGATTTCTGTCACGCCCCAAATTTTCTAGGACTCCGAAACCCGAGCCTAAGAGCTAAGGGAGTGAATGCGGAAGTAAAAAGAAACGAGAATAAATGACCTTTAGTCTTCAAACACCCACAAAAGGGTAAAAATGTCATTTCACGCCTAAAATATGTCGATAAGATCACTTGGGATCGAAATAGGAGCAAAATGAAACAAACTGTATCTTAAACGGACCGTTTAAGCACCTGTGCCCACGCAAGGGTAAAATGGTCATCACAGGGAGAAAGTAGTGATTCCAAGGTATAAATACAATATTTGGACCTAAAAGAAGTTATAGGAACAAACAGAACCGAATTTGAAGGTACGAGACGGAAACTACAACATTTTGAGAAATCGGTTGTCGTGTGGTGCCGAGTCTCAAAACGTACCGTCACCTTCAAACGACCATTATGCCCTCAAAAATGACTCAAATGAAGTGATTAAAAATCCTAACATCAAGAGCTTTGAGTCATATTTCTAAAACGCTAAAGATCACCTCAATCCAACATTTGTAGCTCTAGATATGACCGAAAGAGTGAAGGAGTGTCGAAACAGGATCAGACTAGAACACCCTAGGGAAAATCAGTCGACCGACAAGGGCCATAAGTCAACTGATGGGGGCCATCAGTCGACTAACCAATACCCGTCAGTCGACTGAACTCACCAGAACTTTTACGACTATTTGCTAGTCGACTGACGCAATTCCGTCAGTCGACTCAAGGACCCGAAAATGCTCAATTTGGCCCAAAAATCACCGTAACAATTACGTATACATGCCTATGTTTGTATATACCCTTAGTTAGGTCCATACTACAAATTATATTCATCACAATTAATTGCTTAAACCAAAAACCTTCCTATAAGGTTTATTAAAGTTATCTGTCTTGCCCCCGGTCTCCGTTTTAAATATCGCCGGTTTCCAAGACTCAAAATCTTTGTAAAATGAGTTTAAGATCATTTCTAAAACAAGGAAATTTACCAGGTTACAGGGGTGGGCGAAAACGGATTTTTTCATTCAAATCGAAAAGGATTGGTTTGAAAACCTAGAAAAATGCCGTTTTCACCGAACACCTAATACTCACATTTCCTGGTAAATAATCCATTTCACATTCACAACTCTAATGAAAGGATTCAATAATGACATTAAAGCGCTCCAAGGCGAAACATGTTATAGTTGTTCAAAATAGACATTTGTAGAATCCGGCACCGAAGTGCACAAAAAGAATATAATCCCCGCGCATGGCGCTCCAAGGGATGTACATAGGCAATAACACCTCAACTAACATACTAACCGGATCAAAATAACGTAGTTTTACAAGTTTGATTTACATGGGCAAAATGAACATATTGATACATGTTTATTGACCTAATGCCCAACAAAATATAAGTATGGTCTGCCTCCCATGCACAAAAGGGCGGACAAACAGCCACACGTCCACGGAGAGACTACGAAACTCTCCTATCGGGATCATCACCTGAAAAATATATAAGGCGTGGGGTGAGCTCACTAGCCCAGTAGAGGAAGCGTCATTGCCTCCATCTCGGTAGTTCGAGTGGTTCAACCCAACCAAGGTTCATGCCACTAACCCTAGGTCGGTCTCTTGTTCCACATGGCTCTCATGCCAATCTGGAACCCCATCGAACCCAACAAATAAGTTTCCCCCAACATGCTCACAACACAATTTTCCACAATTATAGCACGCTTCCATATTAATATCATAATCGCATATTTATGATATTTCAAGTGCAATATGACTCAACACACCCCATATTACACGCTTGCCCAAAACATGTTAATGAATACGCACCCTACTCATTTATAACGAGAAAGAGTACCGCACCGATTCTTCCCAAGTGATTTTGACACTTCACACTTCAACAAGGAAGGCGGTTGCACGAGAGCCCCACTGGCAACTCCCATGCTCCAAAGATCCAAGAGTGGCTCATACCACCACGATGGGGCAACAATCAACCATATACCCCATTTCACGGCTTATTAGTCCGTAGGTGGGAGTCACCTTTTCCTGGCCAGTTGTTGTGACAATTCGACACAAGACTACGTACACATGTTTACACATCCCGTATAACCCAACACTCATGTTTTGACACTACATGGTATAACCAAAATGCATAAAGGTTTTTGATCCCAACCCTATGCCATCACAATACATGCTTGTTTCTTTATGAAATATATTGTACTCAATCTATAACCATGCTTACAATTCACATTTATAAGCCATAAAACACAACATGCATATATATATCACAAAATCATGTTCTCAAAGGCCTAAATCATAGTCTAAGCTATCAAGACCAACTCATATATATATATATATGGCATATATACACATAGACGCACACACCCTCGTATAAAGACGAACACAAATCGTTTTTCTCCTACCTCAATTCCTAACAAGAGCACCAAGAACGAGTAAAGCCTTCCAAGAGTGAAGTCGAATCAACCCAACATCCTCTAAAGCCAACAATAAGTTCAATTCACCCGGTAGCTAAGATTCAATAGAATCTTAAGCAAGAGCTATAGATAAGACAACCCCATAATCAAAATTGGAAGACAAGAATTCAAGAATAAAAGTTAGGGTTTGAAACTAGAAATTATGAAGGAAGAGAAATCACTTACCAAGTTTTGGCTCAAAAGGAAGCTTAGAGTACCAATAATAACTTTCATGCACAAACCTCCTTCAAATTCCCATCAAAAGGAAGAAAAAATTTCACAACTTGAAGAAGAAGGAGTGAAGTGAGGGAGAGCTAGAGAGAAATGTGTGAGAGATAGAGAGGTTCTTAGTGAGTGAGGGAAATATCTTGCACATTAGAAGATAAGAACCAATACATAATTGTGTATATGTATAACTCATAAATGATTGTTCTAATCCAAGGGTTGATATTCAAGTTGGGATAAAAAGAGGTTGATCTAAGGGTTCACCTCTTGACAACACAATCCCACATATAACATGTAGAGAATGTCCACTAACTCACTTCATAATCCAAGGGTTCAAAATAAAGCTAGGAAAATGAGTAAATGATCAAAGGGTAGAGAGGAAGTCTTGCTAATGGAAGACCAAGATTAATGCATTAATGCATTTGTGTATCATTCAAACAAGGCGTTATGATCCAAGAGCTAATATCAAAGATGGGAGAAGAAGATCAAGGGCGAGAAATGAGACACCACTCCAAGAGTGCGAAATGACCAATATTTTCCCAACTTAGGGTTATTCACAAGAGTGCCATCAAGACTCTTAAATACCATTTTACCCTTTGTCATCCTCTCTAATCACCAACATGCCATTCATGCCCTAATTCTTACCCAAAATCTTTACTCTTTCTACTAAGTGCTCAAAAGGTGAAATTACTCATTTACGGTCATTTCTTTCCCGAAATCGTTTTCAATAATTTTCATTATTCTCAAACTGAAAATGCAACATGTAACTTACAATTTTATATCATATACAACATGTAAGGCACTTTAAAACACATAAACACATTAAACACATAATCATATAAACACTTAATTGTTTAAATAAAATTTTTAATTAACACGTAAAAATACCGGACGTTACAATTTCAAAAGATGCAAGAGTCCAAGACAATACGAATTTGGTGACGTGGTAGTATTTATTAGTGGGGTTAGGAGGTGACGGTTGGCCTCAACAACCCATTAAATGTAACAGTTGTATATTAACCACTAAGTCTACAGTTTATATTCTCTCTCAACATTATATATATACACAAACACATACATATATTAACCCCAATAATTAATAGTCACGTATCTCTATCTCTTTATTATTCTCATTGTCCTGCAATGATTCTGGTTGTTCCCCTATTCCCTGTGAGGGAGGCTGTAAAGATGCGAACAAGATGAATCAACTATTTGTTTATAGAAATGGGACCACGATTATATTTGGCATTAAGGGACTGCAATTTTTGTTGGCATCAAGAAGGCAGGGAGACACGTTGTGCTCATAGGTAGACCTGTAAATGAATCGGATCGGTGTGGATCCAAATCCGAATTCGATCCGATAATTCGACGGATTTTTATTTTCTTAACACATATTCGAATCTCTGATCCGATTATAAAATTTTTAAAAAATAATGTAGATATGAAATTATTTTATGTTTATTTTAAAATATATTATTTCTACTACATTTTTTTTGTATTACAAGAATAATAAAAAGTTTACCTTAATAATTTTTATTTTTAAAAATATTTTCACTATTTATGTTACTATGTAAAATAAAACATACCACAGTAATACATGGTAGATAGGGCTCTTAGCCCATATAAAATGAAATTTGAATTTGAATAAAAGCTTCTCTATATATCTTATTTGGAAATTGAAAAGGATAATCATCTCCTTGGGCCTATCTAACAATCCCGATATTTATTTAGAGCCTAAACTAGCCCTAGATTCATCCAGTTATGGGACTCTGAATTTTGGCCTTACACTGCCCTAAGGGCCCGACCTGTGACCTCAAAAGTGGGTTGGACACTTGGTGTCACGCCCCAAATTTCCTAGGACTCCAAAAACCCGAGCCTAAGAGCTAAGGGAGTGAATACGGAAATAAAAGAAACGAAAATAAATGACCTTTAGTCGTCAAACACCCACAAAAGGATAAAAATGTTATTTCAATCCTACAATATGACAATAATACCTCTCGGAATCGAAATAGAAGCAAAACGACAGAAACAGTACCTTAAACGGATCATTTAAGCATCCGTGCCCACCCAAGGGTAAAATGGTCATCAGAAGGATAAAGTAGTGATTTAAAAGTATAAATATAATATTTGGACCTAAAAGAAGTTATAGGAACAAACGGAACCGAATTTGAAGGTACGAAACGGAAACTACAACATTTTGAAGAAATAGGTCGTCTTGAGGTGCCGAGGCTCAAAACGTACTGTCAGTTTCAAACGACCATTACGCCCTCAAAAGGGACTCAAATTAAGCGATTCAAACTCCTAACATCAAGATCCTTAAGTCAGATTTATAAAAAGATAAAGATCACTTCAATCCGACATCTGTAGCTCTAGATATGACCGAAAGACTGAAGCACTGTCGAAACAGAACTGCACGGAGACACCCTAGGGAAATCAGTCGACTGACTTGAACAATCAGTCGACTGACCTGAACAATCAGTCGAATGACAATTAGCCATCAGTCGACTAACCTCACCAGAACGTTTATGGCTATTTTCCAGTCGACTGATGCAAATCCGTCAGTCGACTCACGAACCCGAAAAGTGCTCCGAAACGTCCGAAAATCGCCGAAACAACCCCGTGTGCATTTCCATATGTGGATATACTCATAATTAGATCTATACACCAAATTAATTTCATAAAAATGTAAGTTTTAAACCAAGATCATTGCTTTAAGGTTTCATAAAAGCTCCGTCTTGCCCCCGGTCTCCGTTCTAGTATACCACCGACTTTTAAAATGTCAGACCCTTTAAAAAAAAAACAACTCAATCATCATTTCAAAACTCAAGTTTTTTTCGGGGTCACGGGGTGAGCGAAAACGGGTTTTTCTTTCAAAACAATAGGGTTTACTTAAAAACCTAGAAAAAATACCGTTTTCGGCCAAACCACATCAATAACGAAAGTCCACTATAAAACACTAAACAAAAGAGTTTATAGATTAACATTAAAAGATCCCTAAGGAGAAACAAGTCATAGTTGTTCAAAAATACACAATCCGGCACCGAAGTGCACCAAAAGAACATAATCCCCGCGCATAGCGCTCTAAGGGAAATACATAGACAAAAACACCTCGACTAACATGCTAGTCGGATCAAAATAAATAGTTTTACAAGTTTGATTTACATGGGAAAAATGAACATATTTATCGGCCTAATGCCCAACAAAATAAAAGTATGGTCAGCCTCCCATGCACAAAAGGGCGGATATACATTCACACGTCCACGAAGAGACTACAGAACTCTCCCAACGGGATCATCACCTGAAAAATATATAAGGCGTGGGGTGAGCTCACTAGCTCAGTAGAGGAAGCGTCATTGCCTCAATCTCGGTAGTCCGAGTAGTACAACCTACCCATGGTACATGCAACTACTCCTAGGTTAGTCTTTTGTTCCACATGGCTCTCACGCCAATCCGGAACCCCATCGAACCCCACAAATAAGTTCCCCAACATGCTCACAACAAAATTTTCTACAATTATCGCATGCTTCCATAATAACATCATAATCACATATATATTATAGTCTAAATGCACCATGACTCAACACACACCACGAGACACACGGCGCCCAACTCAGGTTAACGGATACATACTTTGTCCAATTAATTTTGAGGATACAAGCTCATCAAGTAATGTAGAGTACCGCACCGACTCTTCCCAAGTGATTTTTCTCTCTATCACTTCAACAAGGAAGACTGTTGCACGAGAGCCCCACTTGCAACTCCGTGCGCCATGACTACACAAGTCAAGAACTTGAGCCTCTACCCGGACTCCTAACTCACATTTGCCGGCTTTTTAGCTCCGTAGGCGTGATACCTCCTGGCCAGTTGTTGCTTTGATCCGAACCCGACTACCAACACATCACTACGCCACCCACATATTTCAACACCATGAATTTGACACTACATGATGTACTCAATATGCACGTATGATTTTTCATCAACCATACTCCATCATAATATATGCTTTTTCTCTTTATGTAATATACTATGTCAAAATTATCCACATGCTCATAATATGACATTTATGATCAATAAACCACAACAAGCATTAAAATCACATAATCATACTTTTCAAGGGGCCTAGTTCATCGTCTAAGTTGTCAAGACTCAACTCGCATATATATATACGACATATATACACATAGACGCACACACCCTCGTACAAAAACTAAAATAACTCGTTTTTCCCCTACCTCAATCCAAGCAAAGATAATGAGCAAAAGAGTGCAAGCAATCCGTCCAAATGAAACCAACAACAAACCGAGCCAAGAATGACCAAAAGAGCTTCAAGGAGGTGATATTGAGAATTTGGGTCAAAGGTCTCCCAAGCCTTCAAACAACATTAAAACACACATGGATCTTTAACTAATGGTTTTTAGTAGCAATAACCGATTTATAATCAAGAATTCAAAGTAAGGCTAAAAACCCCAAAATGGTTAAGCTAGGTTTTATGGAAAATAATTCAAAGGAGTAGTAATTTGTGAACTCACCAATGAGTTCTTCCCAAAACGAAATTAGAATCACCACAAGCCAATTTACTTGATGGTTGAAGACAATTCTTAACCTTCCACAAGAATGAATAATGGAAGAGCAAAAATTCAATATTAGCACATGAATTTCTAGAATTTGGAAGTTAGGATTTCTTACAACAAAACCTTAGAAAAAGAGAGGAGGCTTACCACTATGAGCTCAAGAACACCACACCAAGAGACCACCACAAGTGCTCACTATCCATCAAACATGAAGAGTAGGAAAGAGCAAGACTTGAAGCCAAAAATGCAAGGAAAACAAGGTGGCCGAAAATTTGGTTTAGAGAAATGTGTGTGTAAAAGAATGTGTGTTCTTGGTGAGAAATGAGAGAAGAAGAAGACAATAATGGAGTTACACATAGGGTTGGTGTGTAGAGAATCCTATCCAAGGGCTAGGAATGAAGATGGCCAGATAGATTTGATCCAAGGGCCACAATGATGACAACATTAAAGGTAGTGGTGAAATGTCCAAGCTACCCACCCCTTTATCACTTATTCACAACCCTTGCCATTATGAACCAAATTCACAAATTTATCCAAGTCTTCTACACAACTACAATATTGCCACTCATCATCTTCCCAACACTTAGTAAATGATTCTCTACAAAATCCACTAATTCAATACATGTGAATTTACTAATTTACCAACGTCTCAATACTTTCCATTATTCACGAAAAGAAAATATAACATGTAACTCACAATTTTTTTCATTTCACATAATTCATGTAAGCACGTAAACATGTTAGACACATAAGCACATAAGCACTTAATTGTTTAACAATTAAATAAATAAAAAAATTTAAATTTGCACGTAAAAAAATACCGGACGTTACACTTGGACCCGATATCAATGATACAAGAGTCCAAGACAGTATAAATTTGGTGATGTGGCAGTATTTATTAGTGGGGTTAGGAGGTGACGACCGGCCCCAAGAGCCCATTAAATGTAACAGCTGTATATTAATCACTAAGTCTATGGTTTGTATTCTCTCTCAACATTATATATATACACAAACACATACAAATATTAACCCCAATAGTCTATAGTCTAATGTTCAATAATTAATAGCCGTTATCTCTATCTCTTTATTCTTCTCATTGTCCTGAAATGATTCTGGTTGTTCCCCTATTTCCTGTGAGGGAGGCTATAGAGATTCCAACGAGATGAATCAACTATTTGTTTCTAAAAATGGGACCACGATTATATTTGGCATTAAGGAACCATAATTTCTATTGGCATCAAGAAGGCAGGGAGCCATGTCGTACTCATAGGTAAACTTGTAAACGGTTCGGATTTTGATCGGATCAATGCGGATCCGAATCTGAAATCGATAAGCATAATCCGATCCGATAAGTCGACGAATTTTTATTTCCTTAATACACATTAGAATCTCCCATCCGATTATAAATTTTTTTAAAAAATAATGTAGATTTGAAATTATTTTATGTTTATTTAAAATTTTTTATTTCTACTACATTTTTTGAGTAGTACAAGAATAATAAAAACATTACATTAATATTTTTTATTTTTTAAAATATTTTCACTATTTATGTTACTATGTGAAATAAAATAGACCACATTAATATATGGTAGATGGGGCTCTTAGTCCATAGAACCTTAAATTTGAAAGCCTCTCTATATATCTTATTTGAAAACTTAAAACGATAATCATCTCGTTGGGCCTTTCTAACAACCCCGATATTTATTTGGAGCCCAAACTAGCCCTAGATCCATCCAGATATGGGCCGCAGAGTTTTGGCCTTACACTGTCCTAGACCCGTGACCTCAGATGTGGGTTGGACACTTGGACCCAATTTCAATGATGGAAGAGTCAAAGACAATACTAATTTGGTTACGTGGCAGTATTTATTAGTGTGGTTAGGAGGTGACGGATGGCCCCAATAGCCTATTAAATGTAACAATTGTATATTAACCACTAAGTCTACAGTTTATATTATCCCTCGACGTTATATATATACAGAGACACATATAGATATTAACCCCAATAGTCTATAGTCTAATACTCAATAATTAATAGCCGCCTATCTCTATCTCTTTATTCTTCTCATTATCTTGCAATGATTCTGGCTGTTCCCCTATTCACAATGAGGGAGGCTGAAAAGATCCGAACAAGATGAATCAACTATTTGTTTATAGAAAAGGGACCACGATTATATTTGGAATTAAGGGACCATAATTTTTGTTGGCATCAAGAAGGCTGGAAGCCACGTTATACTCAAAGGTAGACTTGTAAACGGATCCGATTTGGATCAGATCTATGATGATCCGAATCCGATAAGCATAATCTGATCCAATAATTCGACGGATTTTTATTTCCTTAATACATATTCGGATCTCCCATCCGATTATAATTTTTTTAAAAACTAATGTAGATTTGAAGATATTTTATGTTTATTTGAAAAAAATTATTTCTACAATTTTTTAAGTAGTATAAGAATTATAAAAACATTACATTAATATTTTTTATTTTAAAAACTATCTTCACTATTTATGTTAATATGTAAAATAAAACAGACCACATTAATACATGGTAGATGGGGCTCGTAGTCCATAGAAACTGAAATTTGATTTTGAATAAAAGTCTCTTTTTATGTCTTATTTGGAAACTTAAAAGGATAATCATCTCCTTGGACCTCTCTAACAAGGCCAACATTTATTTGGAGCCCAAACTAACCCTAGATCCATCCAGAAATGGGCCTCTGAATTTTGGCCTTACATTGTCCAAGAGGGCCCGACCTGTTACCTCAGATGAGGTTGGACCCAATTTCAATGATGCAAGAGTCCAAGACAATACTAATTTGGTGACGTGGCAGTATTTATTAGTGGGCTTAGGAGGTGACGGCTGGACCCAATAACCCATTAAATGTAACAGCTGTATATTAACCACTAAGTCTACGGTTTATTTCTCTCTCAATGTTTTATATATACACAGACACATATAGATATTTACCTTAATAGTCTATAGTATAATACTCAATAATTAATAGCCGCCTATCTCTATCTCTTTATTCTTCTCATTGTCCTGTAATGATTTTGGCTGTTCCCCTATTACAAGTGAGGGAGGCTGCAGAGTTCCGAACAAGATGAATAAACTATTTGTTTATAGAAATGGGACCATATTTTATTTGGCATTAAGGGACCATAATTTTTGTTGGTATCAAAAAGGCAGGGAGCCACGTTGTGGTCGTAGGTAGACCTATAAATGGATCGGATCTATACTGATCCGAGTCCGAATCCGATAAACATAATTCAGTCCGTTAATTCGACAGATTTTTATTTCCTTAATACATATTCGGATCTCCGATCCGATTATAATTTTTTTTAAAAATAATGTAGATTTGAAATTATTTTATGTTTATTTTAAAAAAATTATTTATACTAAATTTTTGAGTAGTACAAGAATAATAAAAACATTACATTAATTTATTTTTTTTAAATATTTTCACTATTTATGTTACTCTGTAAAATAAAACAGACCACATTAATACATGGTAGATGGGGCTCTTATTCCATAGAAATTGAAAATTGAAATTTAATAAAAGCCTCTCTATATATCTTATTTGGAAACTTAAAAGGATAATTATCTCCTTCGGCCTCTCTAACAACCCCGATATTTATTTGGAACCCAAACTAGCCCTAGATCCATCTAGATATGGGCCTCTGAATTTTGGCCTTACACTCCCAAGAGGGCCCGACCCGTGACCTCAGATGTGGATTGGACCCGATTTCAATGATGCAAGAGTCCAAGACAGTACTAAGTTGGTGACATGTCAGTATTTATTAGTGGGGTTGGAGGGGACGGTTTACCCCAACAACCCATTAAATGTGTCACACCCCAAATTCCTAGGACTTCGAAACCCGAGCCTAAGAGCTAAGGGAGTGAATGCGGAAGTGAAAAGAAACGAGAACAAATGACCTTCAGTCATCAAACACCCACAAAAGGGTAAAAATGTTTGATACCATGCTGTCACGCCCCTAAAATTCCCGAAACTCTAATATAGAGAATCAACGAATTTCCAAGGGATGACGTCAGCCAAACGACCACTAGAGGCAATAATAATAAGAAAATACATGGAATAACAATGAAAAATATACTCCATGCCAAACGAATATTAGAAACTCAATAGTATCCTCAGATACCAAACTGACACGTCCCTAAATCCCTAAGACTCCCGAATTGGGACATCCAAGGAATCCAGGATGTGATCCTTAATACGAACTACCAACCAAGATATCACTAACCATGAAAACGTATGGAATAATGATAAAAATGGTATATTTCATACCCAAATGAAAGATAGAACAAAGCAGCAGAATCAAACGAAAATCCGGCAGAGTTCCGTTTGTAAATGGAACATCCGGACACCCAACCACAACACAAAAACCTGCCAATAACAGTTCGATAATAACAATGGCTTCCAAGCCCCACATTCATCAATCCTACTAGGGCCGAGGTAGTGGAAAGAAACCATCAACCCCTACACAACCCTCTATAATCAACAGAGCCCAAAATGCTCGAATAAAAATACAGGAATGCATATGGCAATGCCAAATAGATACAATAACCTCCTGAAATAATAGATACAGGAAATAAAGATACACCAATAGGGATATGCCAACAAAATGGCTCCCAAGAGAAATATAAGACAATCCCATACAAAATGGGTAAAGAAACTAATAGCAGATGACTATCGTCCCCAACCCAGTCGCACTGCAATCGTAACCGCATCACCTTGCGCAACTCCAAAACCTGTAACAAGGAAAATAAAAGGGAACTACCGTCGCACCGCATGTTGTCCATAGCCGCAACAATTCCCGGAACCTGGAGTGGAATACAAGGGGGCAAATGAAATTTCCTTATGAGCAAATAAGCTTAGTGGGAAAGGATATCCTTGTTGGCTTTGAAATTCTATTTCAAACAATAAATCATATTTTGATATTAACAAAACATTCAAAACCGTGTTTGGTACTAATATGACTTTGAGCTAAGTGTTTCAGCAAGTACAGGTAAATGATTCGGAAAGATCATTAAAGCAACAAGCGATAAGGAAACTCAAGCGCAAACTCGAAGAAGGACAAAAAGTTCAAATAAAGAACAAAAGCTGGACTCAAGACCTGGGGTAGATAGGTCGGGATGAGAATATTGTAACAAGGTATCTTATGCGTTGATTGGTCTTATAAGCTCAAGTAATAAATCAAACGAACTCAAACGGATCAAAAACGGACCTTGAAAACATTACATGGAATCACCCAGTCGACTGGCCATGAAATGGCAGCCGACTGACTGTGACCCAGTCGACTGGCCAATAAGGACCCAAACGACTAGATGAACCAGTGAGCTATAAACGTTTTGACTGCATTAGGCAGTCGACTGGCCTGTCCAAGGTAGTCGACTGACAGTTAAGGACCCAGCCGACTGACTGAACCAGAGAGTTTTGAACATTTTTTGATTGCCTGAGGCAGTCAACTGGCCTTCTTGAGGTAGTCAACTGACCCTAGCCGTTGGGAAAAATATTTTAAATCTAAGCATGGAGGCAGTCGACTAGGTGCTTCAGGATTTTAAGGAAAAGTAATTCTAAACAATATTTTTGGCCAAAAAGAAATGATTTTGCTTGCTGATTTTTAGGTCCTACTCTCCATATTATCTAGGGTGAGATACACTCTCCAAACCCTAGTGTTACACTATATAAAGAAAAAGATATGGATTGAAATCTTAAGGTTCTTGTGTGAGAAATTTTCCAAATATTATTCATCTCTAATTTTCTCTCAAGCATCTTCTGAAAAATCTTTTGATAGCAAGAAAGATCAAAATCTCGTTTTTCACTCTTATCATTTTGAAGATTTAAACTCAAGCTTTGTGCTTATTCTCTTATTGAAAATATATTGTGAGAATATATATATCTTGAGTTCTTGAAATATCACCTAAAAACACTTGAGCTTATATTGATCTATCTTTCATAAAAACCTTAGGGTTTTGAGTGTTTTTGTTTCTTGAGTGATATATTGATTGCATACACAAATTTGTGATCTTGGGTGAGTGAAGCCCATTGTATCAAGGGAGGATTTTTCTCTTGATTGTGTGAAGAGCTAGTTAGATCTTTTGTAAAGGTTTTGATATTCCACCTATTGAAGGAAGAGCCATAGTGTGAGGATAGGGAAAGTCTCAAGGAAGGGGATTCTTTGAGCCGAGGAGTAGGAGTTACCGAACCTCGTAAAAATCACGGTGTCAATATCTCTATCTCTATCTCCTTACTTTATGTTCATGCATGCTTAATTTATATTGTGGTAAATAGCTTGTTGAATTTAAGTGAAATTATTCATTGCATATTTCACCTTGTAAATTAATATTGAACCTTGTTGCATGTTCTAGTAAGAATCAAAAGAAGTTAGAAATTATTTTTAAACCCTATTCACCCCCCCTCTAGGGTAATTTAGTGACTTACAATTGGTATCAGTGCCTAATCTCTACTTGTTTTAGACTTAACCATCTTAGAGAACGATCATAGCCTCAAACATAGTCACTCATGTAGAAGGACAATCTAACAATAGGCCCCCATGGTTTGATGGTTCAAACTATAGTTATTGGAAGACTAGAATGATAGATTTTCTTCAAGCTATTGATTATCAAATTTGGCTAGTTATTGTCGATGGACCTTTTACTATTACCAAAGTGGTTGATGGAAAAACTATTCCCAAATTGCCCAACGAATGGGATAATGATGAGCGTAGACTTATGTCATTTAATGCCAAAGCTAAGGTTAATCTAAATTGTGCCTTAAGTCCAAATGAATTTAACCGAGTCTCTACTTGCTCCACGACCAAAGAAATGTGGGATAAACTTGAAGTTACTTATGAAGGAACTACTCAAGTTAGAAAATCTAAAATTGATATACTCATGCATGAATATGAACTATTTGCCATGAAGGAAGATAAAAATATCAATTCTATGATGTCTCGTTTTACTAATATTTTGAATGGACTAAAGCATCTTGGTAGAATTGTTCCTAGATCCGATGCGGCACGCAAAGTCCTTAGAAGCCTTCCGGTCAAATGGGATGCGAAGGTGACGGCTATTAAAGAAGCACACGATCTTAGAACTATGAGTCTCGATGGGATTTTCGGGTCACTCCTTACATGGGAAATTACCTTAAAATCTCATGAAGAAGACGCCAAGCCTAGAAAAGGTATAGCCTTGCAAGCTTCAACTAAAAGTGAAGCAAATGAGAGAATAGAAGAAGAGGTTGATGAAGACATTGCCTTGATCACTCAACAATTCAAGAGATTTCTTCAACGAAAGAAGACTAAAGGTCGGAGGTTCTCAAAGAACAACGAACCAAGAGGAGAGACAAGCAAGAAGGAATCCATTACTTGCTTCAATTGTGGTAAACCGGGGCACTATAGAAATGAGTGTTTCAAGCCCAAAAAGGAGAACGAGAAAATGCTAAACAAAATGGCCATGAATGTAACATGGGATGATTATGACTCTTGTGATTCGGATGAGGAAGAAAATGGTGAGGAAATTGCAAATCTTTGCCTCATGGCAAATGAAGATGAGGTACATTTAAATTTACACGCATTAGATAATTCCATTTTGTCATATGATGAACTTTTATTTTCTCATAATGAATTACAAGATGCATTTGAAAATTTGTATGATGAGTTTGAAAAACTAGCTAAGAAACATAGTTTGCTCAAGAAATCTAAATCTTCATGTAATTCTACTTGTCACACCATAGTTGATGTAAATGCAACAAATGACAAAAGTATGAAGATAGAAAAGGAAAATATTTTATTGAAACATACTATTGATGATCAAATAAACATCTTAGCAAAATTCACAAAAGGAAAAGAAAACTTGAGCATCATGCTAGGAAGACAAAGAAACTCTTTTGACAAATGCGGCTTAGGATATGATGCATTCAACAAAGATGCACTTTTATTGAAGAAAAGAAAATCATTAAAGCATATTTTTTCATAACAATCCTCATTCTCATCTTCTATTGATCACAACCATGTCTCATGCTATTATTGCAAGAAAAGAGGTCACAAAGCAAATGTATGTTTTCTAAGAAAGAAGAAGAAAATTGTCTCAAAAATATTTTGGGTTCCAAAAGGAACCATTGCATCTCTATGTGCAAAATAAAATTTGGTAACTAAATCATTTTGGGTTCCTAAAGGAACTATTGCATCTCTTTCTAACCATAATGGACCCAACATAGATTGGGTACCAATAAAAGTCACGTAAGGTTGTGTTGTAGGTTTGCTTGAATTCCGCCTCAAAATAAAGATGGTTCCTTGATAGCGGATGTTCAAGGCACATGACGGGGGACAAATCAAAATTCATGTTTCTAAAATCTTATGAAGGAGGAAGCGTTACTTTTGGAGACAACTCACAAGGCAAAATTGTTGGAATTTGATCCATTGGTATATCTCCTTCTCTAGCTATAGATAACGTACTTTTAGTTGATGGTTTAAAGCATAACTTGTTTAGTATTAGCCATCTTTGTGACAAAGGTTATGATGTTATCTTTAGGTAAAATGCATGCATAGTTGAGAAAGATGGAAAACAATTGTTCAATGTATAGAAAAACGGAAATTTATATACTATGTTGCTATGTGAATTAAATGAAAAAGATGTTAAGTGCTTTGTCACATCGAGTGAAAATAGTTGGTTATGACATAGACGCTTATGACATGCTAGTATGGACCTCATTCAACGTCTGTCGAAAAATGAATTAGTCAAAGGCCTCCCGAAGACTAATTTTTCAAAAGATAAAATATGTAGTGCATGTCAAATAGGTAAGCAAGTGAAATCTTCTTTCAAGAGAAATAAAGATATCACCACCTCTAGACCCTTAGAGTTACTTCATATGGACCTCTTTGGTCCGGAGAGAACGGCTAACTTAGCCGGAAAACTCTATGTACTTGTTTTAGTAGATGACTACTCTAGATTTACTTGGGTTCACTTTCTTGCTCATAAAAATAAAATCACTCCATTCTTGATAAATTTTATAGAGTTATTCAAATTGAAAAAGATTTGAAAATCAAGAAAATTAGAAGTGATCGGGGTAGAGAATTTGACAATCAAGATCTAGAGAAATTATGTGATGAATTTGGTGTATCTCATGATCTCTCGGCTCCAAGATCTCCTCAACAAAATGGGGTAGTTGAAAGGAAAAATATATCTTTACAGGAAATGGCTAGGACTATGTTAAATGAACACAACCTTCCCCGAAGTCTTTGGGCTGAAGCGGTAAACACCGCTTGTCATGACATAAATAGAGTTATCATTCGAATGAAATTGGGTAAGACTCCGTATGAGTTGTGGAATGGTCGGAAACCCAATATTGGGTATTTCAAAGTGTTTGGTAGTAAATGTTTCATTTTAACTTGGGAAAATTTGACTCTAAATCGGATGAAGCAATTTTCTTAGGGTATTCCTCAACTAGTAGAGCCTTTAAAGTCTTTAACAAAAGGACTTTAACCATGGTAGAGTCTATCCATGTTGTTTTTGATGAATCACTACCTCTACCCTCACCTAAGGTTAACCTAGATGATGATGAAGTTGTAGGAATTGAGGATAGTTTCAATAATCTCAATATCTCTAACTCGTCAAGGAGGTAAATGGATAAGAGTGAAGTTGGAAATCAATCTAATGATGACTTGACTTGCTCCATTCCTAAATTTTGGAGGATTGTGCACAACCATCCTCTTGACCAAGTCATAGGTACCCCTTCACAAGGCTTTAGCACAAGATCTCAACTTAGAGACTTATGCAACCATGGCTTTTGTGTCTAATATTGAACCCAAGAACTTCCATGAAGCTCAATGTGATGATTCTTGGATCATGGCTATGCAAGAGGAACTAAATCAATTTGAACGCAATCAAGTTTGGCATTTAGTCCCTCAACCCACACATCAAACTATAATAGGCACTAAATGGGTTTTTCGAAATAAAAAGGATGAAAATGGAGTGATTATTCAAAATAAAGCAAGATTTGTAGCTCAAGGTTACAATCAAGAGGAGGGCATTGACTATGATGAAACCTTTGCACCCGTAGCTAGATTAGAAGCAATTAGAATGCTTCTTGCATTTGCATCATCTAGAAATTTCATTCTTTATCAAATGGATGTCAAAAGTGATTTTCTAAATGGAACTATAGATGAAGAAGTGTTTGTAAAGCAACCACCCGACTTTGAAAATGAACTTTTTCCAAATCATGTTTATAAATTATCTAAAGCCTTATACGGGTTAAAGCAAGCTCCTAGAGCTTGGTATGAACGACTTAGTGACTTTTTACTTTAAAAAGGGTTTTCTAAAGGCAAAGTTGACAACACTCTCTTTACAAAAACTGTCAAGAATGATTTGTTGATTATCCAAATATATGTTGACGACATTATATTCGGATCCACAAATACTTCTCTTTGCAAAGATTTCGCATCTAGTATGCAAAACGAATTTGAAATGAGTATGATGGGTGAGTTGAATTTCTTCTTAGGGTTGTAAATCAAGCAAAGCTTGGATGGCTTATTTGTTAGCCAATCTAAGTACACTAAAGATTTGCTAAAGTGATTTGGCATGGAGGGAGCCAAACATGCCATTACTCCTATGAGTACCTCTATTAAACTCGACAAAGATAAAAATGGAAAATGTGTTGATATTACTCAATATAGAGGCATGATTGGAAGTTTAATTTATTTAACTGCTAGTAGACCGGATATCATATTTAGTGTATGCTTATGTGCTCGTTTTCAATCTTGTCCTAAAGAATCTCACTTGCTAGCCGTAAAACGTATTTTTCACTATCTTAGTGGGACGATTAACTTAGGACTATGGTATCCATGTGGCACTACACTTGATCTCACTAGTTATTTGGATGCCGATTTTGCGGGTTGTAGTGTGAATAGGAAAAACACAAGTGATACATGTCATTTTCTAGGTCACTCTCTTGTTTCATGGTCAAGTATAAAGCAAAATTCGGTTGCCTTGTCTACGGCTGAAGCCGAATACGTAGCGGCCGGTAGTTGTTGCGCCTAAACTATTTATATTAAACTACAATTACTTGATTTTGGACTTGTTTTTAATCTCGTACCTATTAAATGTGATAACACTAGTGCTATTTGTATCTCAAAGAATCCTACTCAACACTCTCGCACAAAGCACATAGAGATTAGGCATCATTTTCTAAGGGATCACGTAGACAAATGTGACATTGAATTGATTTTTATTGACACTAAAAATCAACTGGCGGATATTTTTACTAAACCCCTCTCGGACGAACCGTTTTCAAAAATTCGTAGGGAATTAGGAATGGCCATGGATTTTGAAGTAATCATTTAAATTTTCACTAAATCTCGTCCACGATCTCGGCTTTCAAAATTTAAAATATTTTTCGAAATTTGTTTTTTAGGGTCAGTCGACTGCCTCGTTTACGACCAGTCGACTAGATCAACCAGTGAGTTTTTCTGATTTTATTCATCTTCAGCCAGTCGACTGCCTCCTTTGGTCTGTCGACTGGGTCATGAGCCAGTCGACTGCCTCTGCGCGAATCCAGTTTTTATTTCTTCTTTCTTTTCGTCTTCTCTCAACTCTCTCCACGATCTCTCCCATTTCTTCCTTTCTTCACGCCATTTAATCATCTTTAAACCACTTACCCACTACACCACGATCCTCTCCTCCATTATCACCACTCTTCTCTTCATATATAGTCATATATATCCATCTATATATATACACATCATGTTTCTTCAGTTTCTCTTTTCTCTCTCATTTTTTCACGATTTCTTTTCATTTTCTTTTCAAAATACTTTCAATCATCTTGGTTCTCATCTCTCTCATGGCTCCCAATGTTGTGCGCCTCAAGAAACGCGCCCGTAGGGGTGGAAGCTCTTCAGCTGCACCTCTTCCACCTTCGTCCCCTGTTCATGAGGACACTGATTCTGAATCTGAATCTGGTCTGTTGTCTCTATCTGCCCTTCTTGGTGATGAAGATAGTGTTCGTCTTTTCGAAACTAACTTCATTCATCGCAAGTTTGCTCGAAGTCGCATTGTGACTCAACCCTTGTGCGAAGAGATTGGCGTTAATACGTTCAATCTTTTTCAAAATATGGGTTGGGATTTCTTTCTTTCGCTCGATGTTCCGCATTATCCGCGGGCTGTCAAAGCCTTCTACACAAATCTCGAGAATCCTTCTCAACCACGTCCTCCCGCTCGCAAACTTTGCTCCACTGTTGCAGGCGTTTCAGTTGAGTTGACCGAAACAGTAATTAATACTGTTTTTTGGCTACCTACTGGCGGTATATCTTATTTCTGCCCATCTATTTGGTACTCTTCGAGTGATTTCGATCCTCTCGAAGCAGTTCGGGCCATCTCAGTGAATAAAACCACCACTGCCACTTCTGAGTTTCCTTCTTTCTCGCTTACTCCCGAGGCTCGACTTGTGCACAATATTATCACATATTCCATTTTGCCCAAGTCCGGTAGCCGGAGTCTTGTGTCGATTATGGAATCTTTTCTTGTCTACTGTGTCATGACCGGTCGCAAGGTCAATCTTGCTTTCCTCTTTATTTCGGCAATCCTCGAGTGCCACAAGAAGATAGGCGCACTCATTTTTCCTACCCATTTATCGTATCTTCTTGGTCGGAACGGTGTGCTACTCTGTGATGAACCTACGGAGCACCATCCGATTTTTCTGGACCGCACGCATCTCAAGCAGATGCATATCAGTAAGAATGCCGATGGAGTGTTGGTCTCACTTAGGGTTGCTCCTTCTGCTGACCAGGCTGGTCCATTGGTTCCTCATCATGATGCTCCTCCTCCCGCGGCATCTCGTTCGGATGCTCCAACTTCTTCTTTTCCGTCTCTTGGTAGCGATTTCGATATTCCAGATTTTGGGTTCGGGGGAAATCCCGAAACTCTTACCCAAATCTTGGAAATCGTAAATCGCAATGAAGAGGCCCAAAAGCGCAATGAGGAGGCCCAGAAGAAGACGGCTGAGGATATGAAGCGTCTTGAGGACAAGATCGACCGCATTGCCACTGCCATGGACGCATTTTGCCGTGACCCTCCGCCTTTTTGATGTCGTCAAAGGGGGAGAATTAGGGTGTTTGTGTTTGGCCATAGGGTGTTTGTGTTTGGCCATAGGTCCAGTCCATTTTGTGTAGCATAGGACGTTACCTATGTTTTATGTTTATTGTTTATGCTATCTTTCGTTTCATTTATATGCTTTATCATTTCGTAATGTGTAGTAGTAAAACAACATGTACCGAACTCGCAATTATGAATTGAAATATGTTATTTCTATTATCTTTCAATGCATTACGTAAATGAGTATCTATTTGCAAAATTTATTTCCTAAGGGGGAGCATGCAAATAAAAATGAAAGATGCACACATTGAGGGGGAATATCACTTGATACTTCACCATTTATGTGCAAACACGAAATGTTTTGTCAACATCAAAAAATGGGAGATTGTTGGCTTTGAAATTCTATTTCAAACAATAAATCTTATTTTGATATTAACAAAACATTCAAAACCGTGTTTGGTACTAATATGACTTTGAGTTAAGTGTTTCAGCAAGTACAGGTAAATGATTCGGAAAGATCATTAAAGCAACAAGCGATAAGGAAACTCAAGTGCAAACTCGAAGAAGGACAAAAAGATTAAAGAAAGAACAAAAGCTGGACTAAAGACCTGGGGTAGATAGGTCGGGGTGAGAATATTGTAACAAGGTATCTTATGCTTTGATTGGTCTTATAAGCTCAAGTTATAAATCAAACGAACTCAAACGGATAAAAAACGGACCTTGAAAACAGTTCTTGGAGTCACCCAGTCGTCTGGCCAGGAAATGGCAGCCGACTGACTGTGACCCAGTCGACTGGCCAATAAGGACCCAGCCGACTGGATGAACCAGTGAGCTATAAACGTTTTGACAGCATGAGGCAGTCGACTGACAGTTAAGGACCCAGCCGATTGACTGAACCAGAGAGTTTTGAACATTTTTTGATTGCCTGAGGTAGTCGACTGGCCTTCTTGAGGCAGTCGACTGGGTGCTTCAGGATTTTAAGGAAAAGTATTTCTAAACAATATTTTTGCCCAAAAAGAAATGATTTTGCTTGCTGATTTTCAGGTCCTACTCTCCATATTGTCTAAGGTGAGATACACTCTCCAAACCCTAGTGTTACACTATATAAAGAAAGAGTTATGGATTTAAATCTTAAGGTTCTTGTGTGAGAAATTTTCCAAATATTATTCATCTCTAATTTTCTCTCAAGCATCTTCTGAAAAATCTTTTGATAGCAAGAAAGATATAAATCTCGTTTTTCACTCTTATCATTTTGAAGATTTAAACTCAAGCTTTGTGCTTATTCTCTTATTGAAAATATATTGTGAGAATATATATATCTTGAGTTCTTGAAATATCACCTAAAAACACTTGAGAATATAATGTGACTCATAAACCACATGGCAGAAACCCCATGAAACACTTTTGCCCAAAACAGGTTAACGAACACGCACTCACTCATACCATGAGTAAAGAGTACCGCACCGATTCTTCCCAAGTGATTTTGAAACTTCTCACTTCAACAAGGAAGGCGGTCGCACGAGAGCCCCACTAGCAACTCCCATGCTTCAAAGATCTGAGAGTGGCGCATACCACCACGATGGGGCAACAACCAACCCTATATCCCCAATTCCGTAGGTGGGAGACACCTTTTCCTGCAATATACTCAGGATCCGAGAGTGGTGCATACCACCACGATGGGGCAGAAACCAACCCTATATCCCCAATTCCCAGATTACTAGTCCGGAGGTGGGAGACACCTATACCTGGCCAGTTGTTGCGACAGTTCGACACAAAGACATCCATACATGATTAAACACCCCACATATATCAACTCAACATGCATCCAGGGCCTCAATGACAATCATGCATCAACATAAATATATAATGCATCATATTTATGAACATATCCACATGCTACCACATGAATCCCATAATATCTTTCACATGCTTTTAAATCAATAATGCAGTAAATCACGACAAGCAATTATATCACATAATCATGCTTGCAATTCATCAACTTATACTTTAATTCACAAGTATACAAGTTCTTTCCCTTTTAACATGTTTTTAAAACAATTAAAGCAAATAGTCCACTTATCGTAAGGGGAACCTAGCATAACGTCTAAAGTTTCACGTCTCTCGCGTTCACATATCCCCTAACATAGTCAAAAGGGAACTAAGTCACCTATTATCTTTCAATTCAAATAAGTATTTATTTCATTTAGCAGGAAATAATTTAATTAATTTATCAAATAAATTTCTAAGTCCTGCCTCGATTCTAACCCAAATATAGATATTTAAATTCATAATTTAATATATCTATATTAAAATAAATACAAGTTTGCACACCCAAACCACGTCAACGATACCGAGTGAGAATAAAATTTCCCACCTTAATTTACGCTTACAGAACAACCCGAAACGGCCCATCGTGAACAGTATCGACGCCCGTATATGGAGCCCGCCGACCAAAGTCACCCGAATAATATTTCAAATATACCAAAACGTCCGCCTCGACAACTTATACGATATATACGAAGCCCATTAACAATAGGTTAATCAATTTGGGCGAACCTAAAATAACCCAAACGAAAATTCGAAACTTCAAATTGAATTTCCCGACAAACCGCTGAACGGAAAAATACGAAATTTTTACACGTTGTACCTGACATGTATATAAAGCTACACTCCAAATTTCAGCCCAAACCGAGGTCGGGAAGTCGACTGAACAAATGGACGAAGTTTCTGGCTGAAATGGCGTTGTTGCGCGCAAATTGTTACGCAAGAGCCACCACCTGCAGCTGCGTCACCGACCGTCGAGCCACCTCTCCTGCACGTCGCCACCGCCTCTGCAACTCCAGCCGTCGCCAGCTCTGGCAACCCGACACCAATAGGTCGCGCCTCTACGCGGGACCTCAACTGGTCGGGTTTGGGACGGGTTTGGCTAATACCATTACCACCCTATTTAAAAATTACTAATACAAAACTCATCCCAAACCCGTGACGAGTTATAATCTGTAATACCATTACCACTCCATCGGTATAAACGGGTTCCATCGGGTTACCATCGGTAATAAAATGTCATTCAATTGTTTTGCCCTTTCTTTACTCCAATGGCATAGCTAGCTATCACTAAATTCAAGTTTACAGTTTTCTACAAAAGTGGATCATGTCAAACCCAATTTTCTATCTCAGATGTACTGGGTTCATAGACTGGCCTATACTGGCTATTACCCATTATAAGAAGGTCCCCAAAAATGGTTTTAAAATATATATAATAGGAATGGATTTCAAAAACATGTGTCTGATTAAGCTATGTTCATAACATCTATTCGTGTCTACCATTTTTGTTGTGTAATGAATTTTGGCTTCAATAAATATCAAAGTATAATTAAAACATGTTCTTATCATTTGCATGACTCCTGGACTAATGTCTGTGTCTCACACAAGAGTCATTGACAAGGGAAGTTAGGAACATATTGACAGATTATTGGTACAAATACATTTTAGGGCAAGTGTAAATAATGACAAAATTAAATGCTTTAACACACCTACAAAAAAAAAGAAAAACAAAAGAAAGAAATCAAATCGGTGATCCACAAAAATGAAGTCATTCGTTAATACATTTATAAAGATCATATTATAGGAGCTCTGCCTAAGAAACCCTTCAGTACTGGAACTATTGCAACAATTAATCAGTATATATAGATTTTACATATAGGAACCAAGTAAACATCAAATTATTAACCAATCATAATGCATAATATCTTATCCCAGACCAACCTCCAACAAAGTATAAATAACCAACAAACAAGAAAGGAAATGCAGCAAAAAATAGCAACCCAGGAACAAAATCCAAGTAGTTTTGTCTTTGTGATTCAGCAAAAAAAGCAACCCAGGAGCAAAAAACAGCAACAAGTAGTTCTCTCTTTGTGATTCAACAACAAGCAGCAAGCAAAATCTAGCAACAAGCAAGAAGCAAAATCCAGCAACAAAATCCAGCAAACCCAGGAACAAGCAGTTATTTCTTCCTTCATTGTGATTCCTTAAAATACATATCAATATATATATATATATATATATATATATATATATTAGCATATTAACATAAAGGAAATGCAGTAATTGTGGAGGTATGAATCATAAGATAAGATGTGTGCATAAAGAAGAAAGTAAGTATTACCTGATTCATTATATCAACATATTGACGGGTTGAGATTTGATGATATTGTGTCGTTGTTTCACCACACCTCGATCAACAAGAATTTATACCTACTAATACTTTACTTAAAATAGTATAGCAATAAGTAGGGTCGAACCACTCTCAACTTGGAACTCGTTTTGAGACAAGGATCCAAAACTTTACTTTTCGAGATAAAAAGAAAATCACTTAAAACAACTCTTGAATTTTTTAATAGTACTAAAATAACTAGATAAAATTATCAAATGGTGGAAAAAATCTCAAGGGAAAATAATCCACCACCCGGGTCTATACAAATAATATTATATATTTCTATTGCAAATTCTCCTCCAACCTATTAAACATAAACATAGATAGTAGTATGCATTCCCCGTATTTCCATTAATTGGTAATCATGAAGAATCCTCCCTCTAATGTTTTGGTTTAAATAAAATGTAAATAGTAGTAGGCATTCCTCGTATTTCAATTAATTGGTAATCACGAAAAATCCTCCTTCTATTTTTTAGTGTCCAACCTCTATTGTAAGGTTTTTGTTCATTGAGATTCATAAAATGAATACTCTCGGGACGAGAATTAAACAATGCAAAATAAAATAAAAATTATTTATATCTTACCCATGGTGGATTCATCACCCCCTTGAGAAGAGTTTTAAGCTAGCATGTTGATATGAAAATAAAACAAGGTAATAGAATAAAATTCCATTGATAGAGAAAAAATTACAAAAAATATGAAAATTGTACAATAGTATTCTAAGCTCTCACTCCTCCCGCTCTGCTCTCTTCCTCAGATTTCCAATATATATAGGCCTCTGGTTGTTTCTTGACCACTTGTACCATTCCCAGCTGTCGAATTTAATGCTATCTTCCTTTCCCAACTGTCGAATTTAATGTTGTCTTTGATTTTACAGCATTGAATATTCAAGCAGTATCATTTTTCATCTTTATTTTTTATCTTGGCGTGCCTTTTGAGGCATGTGAGTCAACATCACCCATTTCCCTCTCAGACCACAATGCACACATACATACACCACCTACATGCATATGCATATATATGCATGCATTAATTACATTATCCCCCACCATTTTTTCTTTTTCTTCATTTTCATCCTTCTTGCTTTCTTTTTCTTTTCTTTTGTAAATCAACCCCTGCATGAAATAAACATATATACATATTAGGACATTATGCTAGATAAATTACTCTATTTTGTGCACTTATCACATATCCCGACTCTTCATAAGTTATTGTAGATTTTTGCAAAGAAAGTGATGCGGATTCACAACATGCTTCCATCAATACCCCCGTTGAAGGTTGAACTAAAAAAATAATTTGTAATATAAGAAAATAAATGTCACAATGAAAAATTTAAAACATATATATATGTAATAAATATATTACCTTCAAATTCATCCCAAATCCAATCTCGTGAACACATCAATGCCTCTAAAATGTTAGGTCCCAATCTACAACGATGTGGGGTAAGCAGCCTACCACTAGTGCTAAATGCGGACTCGGATGCAACCGTAGATACGGGAATGACCAAGATATCTCTAGCCATCTACACTAGTGTTGGATACTTCAGCCCATTTGCATTGCACCAATTCAAAAGATCAAAATCCTTATTATTACGAGGCATGAGAGTTTCTCCCAAGTAATAATTTAATTCTTGCTTCACATTACTCACCTTATTTGACATGTCACCATCAATTTCAATTTCATCATCGAAATCATTCATAGGGTCAAACTCCTCTAACCCATCACCAACTTTGGAACCATGTGAAGATGAAATCCCTTCCCTTTGACCCTCCTCATTTCTACCCACATTATACTTGACTTGATACTCACGAAGCAAACTATGACAAGTTCTAAGTACATCATCTAGGTGAGATGTAGCACCCTCCTAAAGATTGTTATATTTCATTATTTATAATAGTATAATGTGATAATTATCCTTTTATAATAAAATATAAAAGTTCAATTCCATTATTTATAATAGTATAATGTGATAATTATCCTTTTATAGTAAATTCGTAATTCAATTGAGTCAAATTGACTCTTTTATATTTGTATTGTATAATATAATTAAATAATTATTCAATTAACATAGTTAACTGATTGAATTAACTAATTGAATATTTCTAACTAATTGAAATCCAATAGTTACATTATATTATTATTTGTTTTGATTATTAATGAATTTTTTTACTATAATATTGTTTAATGGACTATGGACTATGGACGTTTATTCTTATAAGATGTTTCTAGAATAATTATTTTAAAATTTATATAAATTTATCAATATATTTTATCGTATTTCACACTTTGATTTTTTTATAAAATGGGATGATTATATATTTTGAGGCTTACTTTGGGCATATGAAATTGTACATGTTTTTTTTTATTTAAAACAACCATAAATGGGTCGGACCGGGTCGGGTTACCGACGGGTTTTACCAATGGGTTACTAACGGGTCGGGTTACCGACGGGCTACCAACGGGTTACTAACGGGTCGGGTTACCGACGGGTTACCATCAGGTTACTAACGGGTTGTGTTACCGACGGGTTTTTTACAAAACCCGACCTCGACCCGAACCCGAAGCGGGTTTTGTTTTTTGGTCCCAAACCCGACCCTAACCCGTTTTTTAACATACCAAACCCGCCCCAGCCGGGTTGGATCGGATCGGATCCCGCCCGGGTCGGTCCATTTTGCCATCCCTAGCCTCCATGTCCGACTCTTCCATCTCTCTCTTAATCAGCTCGCTGGTGACGATGAAGGAAGAGGAGAAGCAGCAGCCATTCCTTGGCTGCGTGAAGGAGGAAAGAGATGAAGATAGGTCGGCTGATTCGTTTGCCGCGTGAAGAGGAAGGAGAAGCTGTGCGTGAAAGAGATCGGCTCTCTCTCTCAATACCGATATATATATATAATTCGATTTCAACTGAATTTTGTGCAACCTATTTCCAATAAGCCCAAATGACATGTCATGTGGCCAAAAGAAATAAATGTGACACCTTATATACATGTATCTCTATATTGTGAAAGTGACCCTCTTTTCATCCGAAATTACAAACTAACCCCAAAACAATATATATATAATTAGAATTAAATATATATATATACAATAAATCCCAATAAATACCGGGAGCCTCCAAATAATATCGCGCGACCCCGTAAGTCCACGTGATCCCAAATAACTAAAATAGTCCTAAATAATTACACCGGGGTAGGAACCCAAACGTCGGAACACTTAACAAGCCCGATAAAATAAAACGTGTCGTCACTCCATCGAAGCATAAATGCTAAACGTCGAAACGAAACTGTAATGTCGTTCAGTCGACTTTAAAATTAAACCCGAAAAATTTACACGCGAAATACCAAGGATAAACATGAACGTCATAAACAAGTGACGTCATAACCGAAAATAAATCGGAAATAATTTAAGAAAAAATGTAAAATAACACGGGGTGTTACAAAATGTAACAATTGTATATTAACCACTAAGTCTATTGTCTATATTCTCTCTCAATGTTATATATATACACAGACACAAACAGACATTTACCCCAATAGTCTATAGTCTAATTCTCAATAATTAATAGTCATCTGTCTCTATTTCTTTATTCTTCTCCTTGTCCTGCAATGATTCTGGCTGTTCCCCTATTCCCTGTGAGGGAGGTTGCAGAGATCCGAACGAGATGAATCAACTATTTGTTTCTTGAAATGGAACCACGATTATATTTGGCATTAAGGGACCGTAATTTTTGTTGGCATCAAGAAGGTAGTGAGCCACGTTGTGCTTATAGGTGGACCTATAAATGGATCTGATTTTGATCGGATCTGTGTTATTCCGAATCTAAATCCAATAGGCATAATCCGATCCTATAATTCGATCGATATTATTTCCTTAATACATATTCGGATATCCGATCCGATTACAAATTATTTAAAAATAATGTAGATTTTTATTTTCTGTTTATTTTAAAAAACTTATTTCTACTATAGTTTTGGAGTAGTACAAGAATAATAAAAACATTACATTAATATTTGTATTTTGAATTTTTTTTTCACTATTTATGTTACTTTGCAAAACAAAACAGACCATATTAAAATATGGTAGATGGGGCTCTTAGCCCATACAAACTAAAATTTGAATTTGAATAAAAGCCTCTCTCTATATATCTTATTTGGAAACTTAAAAGGATAATCATCTCCTTGGGACTCTCTAACAACCCCAATATTTATTTGGAGCCCAAAATAGCCCTAGATCTATCCATTTATGGGCCTCTGATTTTTGCCCTTACAATGCCTCAGAGGGCCCGACCCGTGACCTTAGATGTGGGTTGGACATTTGGACCCGATTTTAATGATCCAAGAGTCCAAGAAAGTACTAATTTGGTTACGTGGCAGTATTTATTAGTGGGGTTAGGAGGTGACGATTGGCCCCAACAACCCTTTAAATGTAATAGTTGAATATTAACCACTTAGTCTATGGTCTATATTCTCTCTCAACAATATATATATACACAAACACATACATATATTAACCCCAATAGTGTATAGTCTAATACTCAATAATTAATAACCACCTATATCTATCTCTTTATTATTCTCATTGTCCTACAATGATTCTGTTTGTTCCCCTATTCCCTGTGAGGGAGGTTGTAGAGATCCGAAAGAGATGAATTAACTATTTGTTTCTAGAAAAGGGACCACGATTATATTTGGCATTAAGGGACTATAATTTTTGTTGACATGAAGAAGGCAGGGAGCCACGGTATGCTCATAGGTAGACCTGTAAACGGATCGGATTTGGATCAGATCTTTGTTGATCCGAATCCGAATTCGATAAGCATAATCCGATCCGATAATTTGATATATTTTTATATCCTTAATACATATTCGGATCACCGATCAGATTAAAAATTATTTAAATATAATGTAGATTTTTATTATATGTTTATTTAAAAAAATTATTTCTACTACATTTTTTAAGTATTACAAGAATAATAAAAACATTACCTTAATAATTTTTATTTTTAATTTATTTTTCACTATTTATGTTACTCTGTAAAAATAAAACATACCACACTAAGACATGGTAAATGGGTCTCTTAGCCCATACAAACTGAAATTTGAATTTGAATAAAAGCCTCTCTATATATCTTATTTGGAAACTTAAAAGGATAATCATCTCCTTAGGCCTCTTTAACAACACCGTTATTTATTTGGAGCCCAAAACAACCCTAGATCCATCCTAATATGGGCCTCTGAATTTTGTCCTTACACTGTCCCAGAGGGCCCGACCCGTGACCTCAGATGTGGGTTGGACACTTGTGTCACGCCCCAAATTCTTAGGACTTCGAAACCCGAGCCTAAGAGCTAAGGGAGTGATTGCGGAAGTAAAAAGAAATGAGAACCAACGAAATTCAATCATCAAATACCCAAGAAAGGGTAAAATGATCTGATACCACGCTGTCACGCCCCTAAGATTCCCGAAACTCAAATCTAGAGAATCAACGAATCTCCAAGGGATGACGCTAGTCAAGTGACTACTAGAATCAACAACAACAAAGAGACACATGGAATAACAATAAAAATATACTCCATGCCAAGTAGAATGGTAGAAACTCACTAACATCCTCCCATACCAACTGACACGCTCCTAAACTCCTAAGACTCCGGAACAGGGACATCCGAGGAATCCAGGATGTGATCCTTAATACAAATGACCAACTAAGACATCACTAACCATGGAAACGTATGGATTAGTGATGGAAATGGTATATTTCATACCCAAATGAATAATAAACAAAGCAGCGGAATCTAACGAAAATCCGGCATAATTCCGTTTGTAAATGGAACATCTGGATACACAACCATAACACAATAACCTGCCCAAAGCAATTCAATAATCACAATGGCTTCCAAGCCCCACATTCATCAATCCTACTAGGGCCGAGGTAGTGGAAAGAAACCAAAACCCCTCCAAACCCTCTAACATCAACAGAGCCACAAATGCTCGAATAAAAATACAGAAGAGCACCTAACTATGCGGAATAGATACAATACATCCTGAAAGAATAAATACATGAAATAAAAGATACATCAACAAGGATAGGCCAACAGACTGGCTCCCAAAATAAATACATGGCAAACCCATAACAAATGGGTAAGGAAAACTGAAAGCAGATACCTATCGTCCCCAAACCCAGTCGTGCCACAACCGTAACCGCATCACCCAACGCAACTCCCAAAACTTGTAACAACGAAACAAAAGAAAACTGCCGTCGCACTACATCCTGCTCATAGCCGTATGTTTCCTGCAACCTGGCGTGGGAATACCAGGGGGCAAATGAAATACCCCTGTGAGCAAATAAGCTCAGTGGGAAAGGATACTCTAACTACCACATCCTCTAATAGTTTAGGTAATGCTAAACCACCCAGTGAGATACATAGCCCACAACATAACCCAGACACGAAAACCCAAGGTACGTGCTCATATACTATCGTACGTAAGTATATAGGGGACATATATATATATACATTTATATATATATATATATATAAATACACAACATGAGCCTATAGGATATGACTAAGACTCGTACTCCACGTATCAACACCGGTAGTCTACACTACTCTCACCAACGTACACTAGGTACACGACACTCATGTCCAATCTCACAATCATCTGACGCTCACAACGCTAACCAGAAAATCTAAACAGAGGGAATCACACTCACCTCTAATATCCACAGGAATCAAATACGTCACTAGCACCAAGGAATACTCATAACTCACTCCCCTAGAACACAGGAGGAAAAACACTCACGTCCTTGCGTACTAACATAATCATCATCTATATATATATATATATATATATATATATGTACAATATATATATATAACAAACCTCATCCCATTCGTAAGGAAAATCTACCTCTCAAGGGTTAGATCACCTCAATCATATCACCATACCATAATTCAAATCGACCTCATAATACTATCATCAATAGGGTCTATCACATCACTAACACTCTCACTATAGGCGAGGAAAACCACTCAATCAAATCACTAAGAGTACACGAACTCAACTCACAAGAACGACCACCTCAGGGTCACCAAAGCAAAGCGAAGGAAAAGACTTTCCAATGCTTAACCAATAGATAACCGAGACAACAATGTCAAGGTAAAGAACACCACAAGTGTTTAGTGAAAACACCTGGACAAGGAACCTAATCCACTCGGTATCCATGCCCCTAACATGTGGAACAACTCGAATCACCTAAGAGGTGACATCAAAAACCAAAAGAAAAGGAAAGGGCAACACTATATGTGTGCCCTGAACAACACCAAGCCTCATACCCGAGACTTAGAAATGATAGGAAGCAAAGGTGAAACAATGGAACACCTTTCAAAACTCTACAGGATGAGATATTGAGAAAGAGGTCTCGAAATCTCAGAATCCCAAGAAAAGTAATAAAATAGTTTTCCTTTTAAGAAACCACATAGTAAAAATGACCGTCTTGCCCCCGTTCTCCGTCAGTTGCCATTACCGGTTTTTAGAAGTTAAAAATCTTTTTAAAGAAGATCCTAAGATCATTTTACAAAGTACTAAAACTTTTAGTTGCTACGGGGGTAGGCGAAAACGGGTTTTTCCTTTTAAATACAAAGAGTTTAGAAAACACCGTTTCCGAAGGACAGCCAAATAAGGGTAAACACAACTCCACGGATTCCTATAATGTCCAAGATGACAAGGAAGGAAGAGTACTACATTGGGTTCACGGAACACAACTATCCGTTCCCAACCTCACGAGATCAAATGACAACACCTGGAAAAGGTTCGGCACCACGCCGTAACCTACAACTCAAGGAATGACGTGTAAGTCAAAGACATGTACCAGTATACAGAGTACAATAAAAGAAATGCTTAGAGGAATGAACTAAGCACTAGAACAACGCTACGACACCACAGTACACCAAGTACTTAATAAAATTACTTAAACTCCCTAATATCACGAAAAGGGAAAACTAGTGGCCGATACCACGGGAATAACTAGTATCAATCAATACCTCTTCCAATTCATTATGACCTCAATTTCACAATTGATAATTAACAGAATCAAGAGGCCATTTCCACTCAACTAGACATGTTCAATCACAACCACTTCTAACCGCACTCAAACATCAAAAGCACAATAAAGGATACCTCCCCCTAAGTGGGAAAGGAACATCCAGGGTCAGTAATATACAACCAACCGAAACAACAAAACTATCACCGCCTTCTCTAAGGCCTCAAATCACAATTGATACTCAATCAATCCCTAACCTCAATTCTTTACAGATAACACATAACTAACCACAGAAGTCACTATGCCAATATACCTAACCTCCCCCAAGGGCACAAGGTAAATAATCACAAGTATAAAGATACACTTTTCATTTATACTTATTTTCTCATTTAATTCATGTTTTCGCATTTATCACTTTCAACTGAGCATTTTATAAAGATATGAATTTAATTTCACAAGATTCATATGTAACATGCTCCAAAATCCAACAGGCAATAATAACACATATTAAACCTGCTCCAACATCACATGTAATAATATCACGTATACATGTCAAATGAAATCACATAAATGTCATACATATTCAATGTGATTCATACACCACCCTTTGCCCACATCACGTGGTTAACGAATACGCACTCCACCCATTTACAAGGAGAAAGAGTACCGCACCGATTCTTCCCAAGTGTTTTTGACACTACACTTTCAACAAGGAAGGCGGTTGGCACGAGACGACCCGTGACCAAAAAACCGTATAACGGATGCACGAGACGACCCGCGACTTCGAGAATGAGACGACTCACCCTATACACTATTCACGGCTCATTATTCCGTAGGATGGGAACACCCCCTGGCCAGTTGTTGCGACGATTCGACACAAAGACACCCGACATGATTTCACAACCCACATATACCAATACCATGATTTAACACTACATGATATTCTCAATATGCATCCAGGTCCAAATGACAATCATGCCTCAACATAAATATGTAATACATCATATTTATGTAAATACCCACATGGTAATATATAAATCTCAAAATCTCCTTTCATGCTTTAAAATACAATAAAGCAAGTAAATCATATGAAAACAATTTCATATACCATTCATGTTTTCAAAATATATATTTTCTTTAACTCTTTAGAAAATATTTCAAATTCATTTATCCTGCCTTTAAAATAAATTAAAGCAATTAATTCACGTATCGCAAAGGAACCTAGCACAACGTCTAAGTTTCCACGAATCTCTACTAACTAATTTAATTCTCAAGGGAAATTCTAAGCCATCTATTCCTATTCGATTCATATAGGAAATTATTTAATTACATAGGAAATAATTTAATAAATTTTCTTAAATTAATTCCTAAGTCCAATTCCGATTCTAAACGAATTATAGATATTTAAATTAACGATTTAATATATCTATATTAAATTAAATAAGGGTTTTGCACCCCTAAACTACTTCAATAATGTGGAGTGAGAAATATAATTTCCCACCTGAAATACGCTTATAGAACAGCCGTTTCGGGCCCACCGTGAACAGTACCGGCGCCCGAATATAACGCCCACCGACCAAAGTCTTCCGAAAAATATATTTAATATGTCAAAAAGACCGCCTTATCGCCCTATTCAATATAATTAAAATTTGTTAGCAATCGATAATTAATTCGGAACAAATCTACCGAAAACGAAACTGAAATTCATACCGAAAATCTGAAATTCCCGGCAAACCGCTCAACGGTTTCGCACCAACTTCGGATATATCGTACACGGTACCGAGGCCGAGCTATCCTCCGAAAATCAGCCAAAACATAGCCCAACTCGCCACTGAGTCAGCCCGACTCAGTCCGACTCGCTACTGTTCATCGTCACTACCAACGATATGCTCCACCGCTGGCCGTCACTACCAGCGCCGGCGAGCTCGCTGCTGCACGCCGCTTCTGCCTCCAGCTCGCTGTTACTCCGGCGAGCTAACCCGCACCTGGGTCGCCACGTCCGGCGACCCCAATTTCTAGCCAGGTCGTGCCTGGTGCGCAACCTCCCGGTTTCCCTCTCAATCGGCCTCTCTCGATGTCTCTCTCTCTATATATATCTCTAACAGATTCCTGATGAAGAAGAGAAGGGAGTGGTTGGTCTCGCAGAGCAGGAGAAAGAAATGAAATAAATAAAAAAATGTATGTTTGTATTTCGTCTCTGCAGACTCGATTAGAGACACTTAGATATATATTTTGGTTAATTACAAAACCAACTCTCATACTTAGCATAATTACACAAGTGACTATCTAATTATCCAAAATTACTAAAGTAATTCTCTAATTTTCCATATTTACAAAAGTGACTCCCAAGTTTTCCATAGTTACCTATGTGACTCTTATCTCTTGTCAATTCACCTTTTCAACCCCAAGACGATATATATATATATATATAATTAAATATATATATATATACAATAAATCCCGAAAAATACCGGGAACACCCAAACGTAAATTCGCAAACCCGAATTAATAACGGGACGCCCAATTAAATACACCGGGGTAGAAACCCAAACATCGGAACACCTAACAAGCCCGATCCAATTAAAATGCGTCATTGCCCAGTCGAAGTACTAAACATTAAATGTCAAACGATACCGCGTAGTCGGTAACAAGAACTCGCGTAGTCGTCAAAGAGAAACCGTAAAGTCATCCAGTTGACTTTAAAACTAAACGCGAAAAATTTACAGGCGAAATACCAAGAATAATATGAACGTCATGAACAAGTGACGTCATAACCGAAATTAAAATTTAAATAATTTCAGAAAAAAAGGGAAAATAACACGGGGTGTTACAACTTGGACCCAATTTCAATGATGCAAGAGTCCAAGAAAGTACTAATTTCGTGATGTGGCCGTATTTATTAGTGGGGTTAGGAGGTGCCAATGGCCCTAACAACCCTTTAAATGTAATAGTTAATACCCTAATAGTCTATAGTCTAATACTCAATAATTAACCCTAATAGTCTATAGTCTAATACTCAATAATTAATACCCACCTATATCTATCTATTTATCCTTCTCATTGTCCTATAATGATTCTATTTGTTCCCCTATTCCCTGTGAGGGAGGTTGCAAAGATCCGAACGAGATGAATCAACTATTTGTTTCTAGAAAAGGGAACACGATTATATTTGGCATTAAGGGTACATAATTTTTGTTGGCATCAAGAAGGCAGGGAGCTCCGTTGTGCTCATTAGTAGATCTGTAAATGGATCGGATCTTGGCTGATTCGAATCAAAATCCGATAAGCATAATCTGATCCAATAATTCGTTGGATTTTTATATCCTTAATACATATTCGGATCTCCGATCCAATTACAAATTATTTAAAAACTAATGTTGATTTTTATTTTTTGTTTATTTTAAAAAATTTATTTCTACTACAGTTTTGGAGTAGTACAAAAATAATAAAAACATTACAATAATGTTTTTTATTTTTAAAAATATTTTCACTATTTATGTTACTCTATAAAATAAAATAGTCCAAATTAAAACATGGTAGATAAAGCTCTTAGCACATACAAACTTAAATTTGAATTTGAATAAAAACTTCTCTATATATCTTAATTGGAAACTTAAAAGGATAATCATCTCCTTGGGCCTCTCTAACAACCCCGATATTTATTTGGAGCCCGAACTAGCCTTAGATCCGTCGAGATATGGGGCTCTGAATTTTGGTCTTACACTGTCCAAGAGGGCCCGACCCGTGACCTTAGATGTGGGTTGGACACGATTTCAATAATGCAAGAGTCCAAGACAGTACTAATTTGGTGATGTGGCAGTATTTATTAGTTGGGTTATGAGGTGACTGCTGGCCCCAACAACCCATTAAATGTAACAGCTGTATATTAACCACTAAGTCTATAGTCAATATTCTCTCTCAATGTTATATATATACACAGACACATACATATATTAAAACCAATAGTCTATAGTCTAATACTCAATAATTAATAGCCACCTGTCTCTATGTATTTATTTTTCACCTTGCCCTACAATGATTCTGGTTGTTCCCCCATTCCATGTGAGGTAGGCTGCAGAGATCCGAATGAGATGAATCAATTATTTGTTTCTACAAATTGGACCACGATTATATTTGGCATTAAGGGACCACAATTTTTGTTGGCATCAAGAAAGCAGGGAGCCACGTTGTGCTCATAGGTAGACCTGTAAATGGATCGGATTAGGATCGTATCTGTGTTAATCTGAATCCAAATCCGATAAGCATAATCCGATCCAATAATTTAACGGATTTTTATTTCTTTAATATACATTCGGATCTCCAATCCGATTATAAAATTTTAAAATAATAAAGTAGATTTGAAGTTATTTTATGTTTATTTAAAAAAAATGATTTCTACAACATTTTTGGAGTAGTACAAGAATTATAAAAACAATACATTAATATTTTTATTTTTAAAAATATTTTCACTATTTATGTTACTTTGTATAATAAAACAGACCACATTAATTCATGGTAGATGGGGCTCTTAGCCCATACAAACTGAAATTTGAATTTGAATAAAAGTCTCTCTATATATCTAATTTGGAAACTTAAATGGATAATAATCTCCTTGGGCATCTCTACCAACCCCGATATTTATTTGGAGCCCAAACTATCCCTTGATCCATCCAGATATGGGCCTCTGAATTTTTGCCTTACACTGCCCTAGAGGGCCCAACCCGTGACCTCAGATGTGGGTTGGACCCGATTTCAATGATACAAGAGTCCAAAACAGTACTAATTTGGTGACGTCGAAGTATTTATTTGTGGGGTTAGGAGGTGACGGCTGGCCCCAATGGCCCATTAAATGTAACAACTATATATTATCCATTAAGTCTACAGTTTATATTTTCTCTCAACATTATATATATACAGAGACACATACAGATATTTACCCCAATAGTCTATAGTCTAATACTCAAGAATTAATAGCCGTCTGTCTCTATTTTATTCTTCTCCTTGCCCTGTAATGATTCTTGCTATTCCCCTATTCCTTGTGAGGGAGGCTGCAGAGATCCGAGCGAGATGATTCAACTATTTGTTTCTAGAAATGGGACCACGATTATATTTGGCATTAATGGACCACAATTTTTGTTGGCATCAAGAAGGCAGGGAGCCACGTTGTGCTCATAGGTAGACATCTAAATGGATGGGATTTGGATCGGATCTATGTTGATCCGAATCCGATAAGCATAATCCGATCCGATAATTCGACAGATTTTTATTTCCTTAATAAATATTCGCCGATTATAAAAATTTTTAAAAATAATGTAGATTTGAAACTATTTTATATTTATTTTAAAAATTTATTTCTACTACATTTTTGGATTAGTATAAGATTAATAAAAACATTACATTAGTTTTTTTTATTCTTAAAAATATTTTCACTATTTATGTTACTATGTAAAATAAAATAGACCACATTAATTCATGGTAGATGGGGCTCTTAGCCCATACAAACTGACATTTGAATCTGAATAAAAGTCTCTATATATATCTTATTTGGAAACTTAAAAGGATAATAATCTCCTTGGCATTTTTAACAACCCCGATATTCATTTGGAGCCCAAACTAGCCCTAGATCCATCCAGATATGGGCCTCTGAATTTTTGCCTTATACTGCGCAAGAGGGCCAGACCCGTGACCTCAGATGTGGGTTGGACCCGATTTCAATGATACAAAAGTCCAACACAGTACTAATTTGGTGACGTGGCAGTATTTATTAGTGGGGTCAAAAGGTGACGGTTGGCCCCAAGAGTGCATTAAATGTAACAGATGTATATTAACCACTAAGTCTACAGTATATATTCTCTCTCAACGTTATATATATACACACACACATACAGATAATAAATCTAATAGTCTATAGTCTAATACTCAATAATTAATATCAATTTGTCACTATATCTTTATTCTTTTCATTGTCTTGCAATGATTCAGGTTGTTCCCTTATTCATTGTGAGGGAGGCTGTAGAGATACGAACGAGATGAATCAACTATTTGTTTCTAGAAATGGGACCACGATTATATTTGGCATTAAGGGACCACAATTTTTGTTGGCATCAAGAAGGCAGAGAGCCACGTTGTGCTCATATGTAGACCATTAAACGGATCGGATTTGGATCGGATATGTGCGGATTCGAATCTGAATCCGATAAATATAATCCGATTCGATAATTCGACGGATTTTTATTTCCTTAATACATATTTGGATCTCCGATCCGATTATAAAATTTTTAATAACTAATGTAGGTTTGAAATTATTTTATGTTTATTTTAAAAAACTTATTTCTACTACATTTTTTGAGTAGTACAAGAATAATAAAGACTCTCAAACTGAGACATCCGAGAAATCCGGGGTATGATCCATACAAGGAGCGACTAACTAAGATCATAAATAACCATAAAATGAATGGAATATTATTAAAAACAATAATTCCATATAAAACCATGCGGAAGCTAAACCAAAATGATACATAAGGCAGATCGAGGCGCTGAAAGAATACCTCTATACAACGATGCGATGATACCCAATACAAGGAAGGGATATGCCAACATATTGGCTCCCAAGAAATACAACAACAGTCCCAATACAGGGGACAAACAAAGGAAACTAAAATGGAACAACTCTACGTAAGACTGTCCCAAATCACGCAACAACATCTGTAACACTCCGTGTCAAACCAGAACCTACAATGAGAAAACAAAAGAAAGGTATCGTTGCACCACATGTTGTTCATAGCCAAAACAATTCCTGTAAACTGGTGTTTGGGACACCAGGCAAAAGAACGCCGGGGTGAGCTTATCAAAGGCCCGTAGGAGAAAGGAATCGTAACTGTCACATCCTCCAACCGTTCAAGTTGAGTGCGAACCAACCCATGTACATGCATCTACCCTAGGTCAGTCAAATGTCCCATATGGCCCTCACGCCAATACGAGACTCCGAAAACACATCCCTCTAGTCCCCTACCAAGCATCAACAAATAGGGCAACTAACACGTAGTGAAACCATAACATAACAACATATAATAAACGCACACCTATATATATATGTATATATATATATAGAGAGAGAGATATATAACCAATACAAGCAACGTAGTACAAACCACCTCATAGATCCCTACAACTCGTACCTGCCAGTCCCACACTGACAATCAACACAACCCTAAACACCAAATCAAGGGATCATCACTCCTATTCATAACACCATAGGAAGGACAACAATCACACTTCCTAGATCATGAGCATACCGAACTCCAAAATCTCTAATCAGTAGCAAATCATACCAATAATCACCTCACATGGTAACACCCACCATCATTAAACCCAAAACAGGGTAAAATAGTCACTTCAACCTAAGGGAAGTCACAAAGGTTGCCGAACAACCAAAATAAAGTGAAAGGGATTGAATAACCCATCACACCGACCACTCAAAGGTCACATGTTCGCCCAAGGGTAAAATGGTCATTTCTAGGGCAAAAATGTACTTTCAAACTTTACCCCACCTAGTTGGAAATAGGTCAAACAATAGAAAGAAACGGAACCTAAATCCAAGCCACGAGATGAAAGATAAAGTACCCCTATTTCACCAAGGGTAAAATAGTCATTTCAAGTGAAAATAAATGATTCCAATTTTTTATCAAATATTTGGACATAGGAAAGGCCCTAGAAACAAATGGAACCTAAATCAAAGCCACGATGCGAGAGATATGCATTTTTGAAAACGGTATCGGACAACGCTAACAAAAATGGAAAACTGAAGTACCCCACTTTCATGAAGGGTAAAACAGTCATTTCAAGTGAAAATAAATTATTTCAAGTTTCAATTAAAAAATTTGCACCTAGGACTAGCCATAGAAACAAACGGGACCTAATTCCGATGTGAGATAAATGAATTTTTGAAAATAGTCGAAACAAGGCTGAAATAAGGACGTACGAATTTTTATGAGTCGGTTGCCCATGGACATTAGCCGGCTGCTGACTCTCCATCAACCGGCTGCCCAAAGTCGAAACTTCACAAAAATTATTAGAAAAGCCAAGTTTCCATTAGTCGACTGATGACTCTCCATCAGTCGGCTTGTTCAATTTGAAACCCCAAAAAATGACCCTAAACCACTTTGAACTCTTATGAAACATGAACCAAAGTATTCAAATCATTTAGGAGCTTTAGAAATGAGAAAAATATCATTTCATCTCGGTTTAGTTTTATCAAAAGCTCTTCCTTGAAAATCCGTAAAAATAATCATCTTGCCCCCGGTTTCCGTTTTGTACACCGCCGACTTTCAAAGGTCAAAATCTTTTAGAGCATGACTTTAAAACCATTTCCTAAACTCAAAGTTTTTGTCGGTCACGGGGGTAGGCGAAAATGGGTTTTTCACTTAAAAATCGAATGGACTTAAATACAAGTCTTATGAAAATTCCATTTTCGGGGAAACAGACCGAAACACCAACGGAAAGACCAAAACGCATTTGTAGACGCTCAAATGGAGCAAATGAATAAAAAAACGAAAGTGATTGGCATCCTAAATGAAAAGGTAAGTGGTTATACACAACAACACTAACCCTAATCCAACCGCACTTAGCTCCACATCCAAAACCATAAACTCTATAACGACTTAACCAAGAATGACCACAACTCTGATGACATTCCTATCCTTAAGATTACTAAAGGAAACCTATTGGCCATTGCCACTGAACCAACTAGTTTCAATCAAAACCTCTTCCGATTCTTTCAAACCTCAATTTCACATTTGAAACCACATCACTTAGGTTTCTAACAATTTCATATGGCCGTCACTACACAATCGACTCGGTTTATTCATAACCTCGTCTATCATAACCAAAACATCAATATCACCATTGATGCCACGTTACTACACCAACGCTAACTTAGACTACGAAACCATCACCCATCTTCTCAAGGCTTCAACTCACCTTCAACTCCATAGTCCACAATCGACTTTACTTATCACATGAAAGTCCTTAAACCAACTCATATCACCCCCCTAAGGTATATAAGCACATATCAACAAGTATAAACATTTATCTCACATTATAATTTAAACAAGGCATGCAAATTATATTCTCACATTATCCAATTTCACTTGAGCATTTCAATAACATATGAATTATATTTCTAAATTCACATTAAACATCACTACAAGAAATTAGGGTTTTAGCGACAGTCGAAAGTGTCCCTAAAATTCCAAAAATCATCACTAATACTCTCAATGGACCGTCACAAAATGTAGTGTCACAAATGATTATTAGGGACGGTATTATTTTACCATTGCTAAAAACCGAGGTATTAGTGACGGTTAAACCGTCACTAAAAAATAGGGTATTAGCGATAGTAGTACCGTCACTAAAAAGCATGTATTAGCGATAGTTAACAACCGTGACTAAAACAATAGACACTGTCACTAAAAGCCCATTTTGGTTTTTCAAGTATTATGTTGTATAATTAGTATTGTACTACTGTTTTTCCAGTTTTCTTCATTTGCTAATTTACACTATTGCTTAATTAGATAAAAAAATCAAGGTAAATAGAAAAGATTTCAATAAACATTAAATATATGAAGCATAAATGCATACCACCATTAATCACAAAAATAATTCAAGGACATTTCTCTTGAGAGAAAGTGAATTGCTTTAAATATAAAAATAATAAAGTACTTATAACAATATCTAAAATAGAACCAAACAAAATTACAAAATAAAAAATGCAATCCCTTGAGTTTGAACACCTGGAGGACGGCTGATGCTATTGTGTTTGGAAAGCTGAATGCCCACCAGAAGAATGTCTTTGCTTGCAGTTGTTGAATTGGTGAATGCATGTAATAAACCATTTGAGTGCCTCCGCTTTTTATGCTGTTGTTGGGTTTTATTTTCATTGTTGTTTGGCATTGAGGTTTTCATATTTAACGCATCAAGAGTTTTTGCATACTTCTGCAATCTTTTTACCTTCAGTATCATGAAGAAAAAAAAATTAAACTTCCGTCAGTCGAATAAGTAATCCAATAAGTAATGCAATGAAGCATTAACAAACAATTCAACCAATATAGTAAGTAATGCACATAAACAATTACTAACACTTCAATTCATAAAATGAGTAATGACAATATTCAATGAATAAGATAATTGACAATTCAATTAAGTTTAGCTAAGTAATGCAAATAGACAAATTCCATCAGTATACTAAGTAATGCAAAGAAGTAATAATTAAACTTTGATTAATCTACTAAGTAATGCTTCAATGTCAATTGTACCTTCATTTTTCTCTGCAATTTCACATCTGCACCCAACACATCTTATGAAACTATTGTACCAAGCTGATAATGTTATTCTTTTACCCTACTTTCCTTGAAATTACCAAACAAAATAAGAATTAAAAAAGTACGTTAGAATACAAAAAGAATAAGATTAATAATAACAATAAACAACTCTTTTCCGCATGCACATTTGTTGGACAAGCCTCATGATTTTTCCAAGAGAAATATGTGTTCAAATTAGTAAAGGATTAGAAAGGTTCATTTGAACACATGTTTGGCTCAACTGCAAACCTTCATTATCCAACAAAGCACTACCATAGACAGATATATTCTCGGTTTTCAAATGCCAGGTGCAACAATTCAAGTAATTCCCCTAGTATTCATGTTCATTTTGATCTCAATATATGACTATATTTTTGCCCCACTAGTAAGTAAAATAATAGAGTGGTAGAGAAATAGATCATGAAAAATATTTAAGAATAAATATCATGTTCCTTTTAAACAAACATAAGTTTTGGACACAAATATATCAACCAATACTATAAAAGGGAACAAATATACATAAATATATATATGTACACACACAGAAAAACACATATATAAATATATAGAAACTTACTTGGGGAGGGAATGGATGAGGGTGTTTAATTAACATGTATTACTGCGTCAGTTTGATGAGGAGATGATCAATGGCCCATTTCAAGGCATTTGGCTTCATTTATCTTTGGTTACTGCCCTCGTAACAGAGCTTTCTCCATTCACCCTCCAATTCAACATTGTCTGAATTGCTTACAATATACATCTGGATTTTTATATTAATTGATAAAATCCCAGATTCAGATGCTTGAAATGAATGATCGGAAGTATTAATAAATGTCAAAAATAAACAAATAAGATAAATTCCACCTCTAATAAAAAGCATCAAGCTGGTTTGCCACCATCATTGAATCATTCGTTGAAGATGCACCACCATTCCCACCGCAACCACCACTAAAATCACCAACGCCATTCACCTAGGTCGTTGCTCTGACAACCACCACAAAATGTAATGAAGACCATTTTTACTCTCCCTTTTTGAACTTTGTCCCTCATTATATAATATAGATTTTAACAACAATCACAACATGGAGCATAATTTTATTTCAATACACTAATTAATCACAAACAGCTCTTAACAACAAAACACAAACACCCACTCACTTGTACATAATAACTATATAGAGAGAGAGATCCAGTTTCTTTAAATTTGCGTACAATTCGCAAATAATGACTAAATTAACAAATTCCCAAAAGAGGAATTATTGGAATCTCAAATCAATTTATTTTCTAAACAGAGATAACAAAATCTATTTACAAAAAATTAACATTTCATGACAACTCATCAGAGGCAATTGCATACACCATTAGAAGCATTTCTCTTTTTCCTTCCATCTATAAGTTGTATCCATGCTTCACTTGATTACTCCCAAATGCACCAAATACCCATAAGAAGTGTTTTAACCACAATAACTTCAAATGTCAAAAACAAATATATATAAATATATATGTATATATGATCTACTGTCTTCCAACTTTAAAATCAAATGTCAACACACAATATATATATATATATATATATATATATATATATATATATATAAAAATAAAGCAAAGAAAAATTATTACCTGAAGTTGAAGAAGATGGTTTCCTTACTTGAATGTCCGTCAAACTAGTCTCCATCGACGGCGATGTCAGTATCGGAGTTGTCTGCATACACAAATACACAACTTATATATATAAAAAAAATTAAAATTAAGATAGAAGAAGAAATAAAACAATTGATTAAAAACCCTAGGAAAAAATCAACAGAGAGAGAGATTGACGATTTTTAGAGATCAGAGATGCTCCAAGATAATATCCACGCCTTCTGATTTCTTCGAGACGGTGCTAATTTCATCGCTCATTATCTAAAATTATAAGACAATATATATATATATATATATATATATATAACATATATATACAAAATAAATATATATATACATAATTAATATTAACAAATTGAATGAGAAATTATTCAAGAAGTTTGCAAAATGAGTTGTGAAGTGTTTACCTGGGACACAATTTGGGGCTGAGACAACTTTGGGGCTAAGAAAGAATTTGTATATGGGGAGAAGTGTATATCTAATGGGTGATGACGTGGAGCCACGTGCTCCAAGTATTTTTTACTTTTTTATTTTTTAGTTTTCTCTATATTGGTTTGGCGGTTATGTTTGGCGCTAAAGTAATTGCGTCTCAAATTCCTGGGGCTTTTGGGACGGTCTTGGTATAGTGTCACTAAAGATATGACTTTTAGCGACGGTTTTTAATAGTGTCACTAAAGGACTGTCGCAAAAAAACTCATTTTCTTGTAGACTTGTAGTGCATGCTCATAAACCACATTGAATAATATCATGATTCACAAGTAGAGGTAATCACATTATAGCAACTCAAATGCAATGTGACTCACACATCTCATGATACACACTTTTCCCAACATACTCTACCCATTTACAATGAAAAAGTACCGCACCGATTCTTCCTAAATAATTTTGACACTTCTCACTTTTAATAAGGAAAACGGTTGCACGAGGCAACCCGTGACTAAAGATTCGTATACTGAATGCATGAGGCAACCCGCGACTTTGAGAATGAGGTGACCCATCCTATACCCGATCCTTGGACACATTAGTTCCGTAGGTTGGGAACACCCCTTGACCAGTTGATGCGACGATCTGACACATGATTACTCACCCATGGTTACACGACCGGGCATAGCCCAACACCAATTGAATTCTCAATACAAAAGGTAAACACCATATACATTATGTCTCAAAAGACCCATGCACCAACACAAATATGTATCTCATCATATTTATGAAAGACATTCCCAAAATGCCAACACGAATGGCATTAATCATTCAACATGATTTTAAATCTCATTAAAACAATAATCAATAAGAATGCTTTCTCATGCACCATTCATGTTCCAATTCTTCAAGTTGTTCTTTAATACACATGGATAACATTTTTCATTCATTTAACATGCTTATATCTCAAGGATACATTATCATGCACAATTAATGTTCCAAGACATCAACTTGTTCTTTAATTCACAAGGATAACCATTTCATTCTTTTTAAACATGTTATTAGTTTAATTCAAGCAAGTTTCCCATAAATCACATCTCAAACATAACATAGATTCCCAAAATACCTCAAAGGTGTCAACCAAAGGAGCTAGCCTAATCTCACTACCAAGGCTACATCCCTAAATCCTACATACACATATGTATAATTACACTTACACATATACACAACTATACCCACATGCATATATACATACAAGTATACTTTAATATGAGAAATCTCAAGAACCACCACCCAATTAGCATGCTTCATAATCCTATCAATATCATCACCGAGTCCTCCACAGACAAGGGCTAATTTACATAAACATGTTCAAACCCTAACTTAAAATTTTCAAGGATACACTTAGCAATTTCATCTAAGTCTAGGAATCCTAGAATCAAACTCATACCCACACAATCATAAGATGAGCTAGTTAAGAGGTTTTACCTACCGCAAGTGGAGACCATACCAAACCACAAGACAAGGCCAATGGAACCCTAGCTCTCACCCAACACCGAAATCAAAGGAGCAAATTGGTGGAAAGCTTCACCATAGCCTTCTAATAATGAATCAAACTCCAATACAGCAGGAGAACAACAATTATCAAGTGGTTTAACAAGAAAACCCAAAACTAGGGTTTGAATATAAAACACAAAAGGAAGGAAGAACACTTACCAATCCTTGGCTCAAATTAAAGACAAGAACACCATGAACAACTCCCATGTTGATGGCCACATCAAACTCCCAACTTAGGGTGATGGAATCAATCCATAAGTGGACAAAAACAAAAGGAAAAAGAGGAGAGAAATGAGATGACAAGGGAGAAGTCTTGCAAAGTATGTTAACCCTAAGAGTTGTAGAGATTCTCGACTCATAACTCTCACCATCCAATGACCAATAATAAAGCTTGCAAATGAGGCTTAATCCAAGGGCCACAAAATAGTCTTACAATGAAAGACTAAATACACCACACACAAAACCCATTAATTTTCCAAACAAGGCCTTAACATCCGAGGGTTGAGAATAAGGCAATGAAAATGAATAAAGGATCCAAGGGTTGACATGAAGTCTTGCCAAGTGAAAGACTAAGAATAATGCATTCTTGCATTTAAGTATCATCCAAACAAGGCCCTATGATCCAAGGGTTGAGAACAAAGATGGAAGAAGAAGATCAATGGCTATAAGTGAGACACCACTTGAAAATGGGAAATGACCAATTTCATTCAAACTTAGGGTTAATTACAAAAGTGTCATCATGCCTCTTAATTACCCTTCCACCCCTTGTCATCCTCTCTATGTACCACTATGTCACTCATACCCCAACACTTAGCCAAATTTCTACACTTTTTACTTAGTACTCTAAATATGAAACTACTCATTTACCTTCGGTCATTTCTTTCCCGAAATCATTTCCAATAATTTTTATTAATTACAATATGAAAATATAACAAGTAATTCACATAAGTGCTACCTCAGAACGTCTATAATAAACTAGGGTAACACGTTCGGGAATGCAATACGATTGCCAAAGCTCCAACGAGAAAACGTTGCACGAACCCACGTAGTGGCCAATGAACAATAAATCACGAAGTCGAAAACAAAAGTTCATCAATAAGTGAATAAGTCCGAAACTCAAACGCGAAAAATTTACACGTACCAAGATTACACTAGACGTCATGAATAAGCGACGTTACAAAATGTTAACACTTGAAAAAGAATTTCAGAAAGGAAAAAAGAAATGCAGGGCGTTACAAATCGGATTTGGATCGGATCTGTCCGAATCCGAATCCGAATTCGATAAGCATAATCCGATCCGATAATTTGACGAATTTTTATTTCCTTAATACATATTCGGATCTCCGATCCGATTATAATTTTTTTTTAAATAATGTAGATTTGAAATTATTTTATGTTTATTTAAAAAAACTTATTTCTACTACATTTTTTTAGTAATGCAAGAATAATAAAAATATTACATTAATATTTTTTATTTTTAAAAATATTTTCACAATTAATGTTACTATGTAAAATAAAACAGACCAAATTAATACATGGTAGATGGGGCTCTTAGCCCATACAAACTGAAATTTGATTTTGAATAAAAGCCTCTCTATATATCTGTAACACCCCATGTTATTATCCTTTTTACTGAAATTATTTTTGATTTAATTTCGGTAATGACATCACTTGTTCATGACGTATTATTTATTCTTGGTATTTGATACCTGTAAATTTTTCGCGTTTAATTCTAAAGTCGACTGGATGACTTTACGGTTTCTCTTTGACGACTACGCGAATTCTTGTTGTCAATTATACGGTCTCGTTTCGACGTCAGTTTATTCGACGTTTAATGATTAGTGTTTCGATTGAATGACGACGCGATTTAATTGGATCGGGCGTTTAGTGTTCCGACGTTTAGGTTTCTAACCCGATATAATTAATTGGACGTCCCGTTATTAATTCGGGCTTACGAGATTATGTTTGGACATTCCCAATAATTATTGGAAATTATGGTTTATATATATATTTAATTATATATATGTTGAAGTGAGGTCATTTCACAATTACGGATACTTGAAGGGTCAGCTTCGCAATTAGGTCATATATATATATATATATATATATATATATATATATATGTATATACTGATCTGCTGAACGACTCAGCTTCTTCTCCACGACTCCATTGCTGCTCATTCTTCATTGATGACCGAAGTTGCTCCTTGCCTTCTTCTCCTCCACCTCCATGGTCGCCGGTGAGAGAGAGAGAGAGAGAGTCGGCAGCAGCAGCAGCAGGGGCGATCTGGCCGGGCTTCGGCCAATTTTTTGGCGATCTTCCGGTGATCGGTTTGAGCCGATTTTTGGTGAGTAGCCTCATCTCTACCATGTATTCGTCATATATTAATTTCGTGAATTTAGGATGAATGGTTTGCCCGAAAATCGCATTTATAGGTTATAGATTTTGTTTGGGTTATTTTAGATTTAATCCAATTAATTGACCTATTGTTAACGGGCTTCGTATATATCGTATAGGTTGTCGAGACAGACGTTTCGATATATGTGAAATATTTTTGGGACGACTTTGGTCGATGGGCGTGATATTCGGGTGCCGGTACTGTTCACGGTGGGCCCGAAACGGCTGTTCTGTAAGCGTATTTCAGGTGGGAAATTATATTTCTCACTTTGCATTGTTGAAGTAGTTTAGGGGTGTAAACCCTTATTTAATTTAATACAGATATATTAAATTGCTAATTTAAATATCTATAATTTGTTTAGAATCGGAATGGGACTTAGGGATTAATTTAAGGAAATTAATTCCTATGAGATTAATTAAATTCTTATTTAAATTGAATAAGAATAAACAGCTTAGAATTTCCCTTGAGGATTAAATGGACTAGTGTACATGTGGACGTAAGGGGCGCGAATACTTAGACGTTATGCTAGGTTCCCCTACGATACGTGAATTGATTGCTTTAATTTTGTTTAAAGGCATGATAAGAGAAATTGAAATATTTTCTAAAGAATTAAGGAAAATATATTTGTGAAAACATGAATTGTATATGAATTTGTTTTCATGTGATTTAAATGCTTTATTGTATTTTAAAGCATGCAAGGAGATCTTTGAGATTTATGTCGATATTACCATGTGGGTATTTGCGTAAATATGATGCATAAATATCTATGTTGAGTACAGGAGTATGTATCATGTAGGGAAGGTTTTGTGTCGGATTGTATCCGTTGACCTGTGATTGGGCACCGTGTGAATTATGTGCGGGTAATCAAGTCACAACTGGGATGTGCATCAATTTCGGATTTTGTATTGGAAGTCGCAACTGGGTTGTGCAAATGAAGTCACAACTGGGTTGTGCATACGAAATCGCAACCGTGTTGTGCATATGAAGTCGCAACCGTGTTGTGCTTATGAAGTCGCAACCGTGTTGTGCATATGAAGTCGCAACTGGGTTGTGCAAATGAAGTCGCAACTGGGTTGTGCATGTGAAGTTGCAACCGGGTTGTGCATATGAAGTCGCAACGGGGTTGTGCATTGTGTTTCATGGGGTTTCTGCCATGAGGTTTATGAGTCACATTGTATTTGCACGGCATTATGTGATTTCATTTGACATGTATACGTGATATTATTACATGTGATGTTGGAGCAGGTTTAATATGTATTATTATTGCCTGTTGGATTTGGGAGCATGTTATGTATAAATATTGCGAATTAAATTCATATCTTTATAAAATGCTCAGTTGATAATGATTAACGTAAAAGACAATGATTATATGCGGTGACTATTAAAGTATAAAGAAATGAATATCTTTATACTTGTTATTATATGCTTTTATGCCCTTAGGGGAGGTTAGGCATATTAACGTTGTGACCTCTGTGATTAGTTGAGGTTAGAGATGTACTGTAGAGTTTATGTTGAGTTGATTTGGAGATTTGAGGCCTTAGAGAAGGCGAGTGATGAGATTGTTGACTTATAGGTCACTCCTTGGGTTTTTTTGGTTACGGCGCGGTGCCGAATCTCTTCCTTGTGTTATCAGTTGGTTTTGGTGGAGTTGGAAACGGATGGTTGTGGTCCGTGAGTCCAACATATTGTTCTTCCTTCAATGTCCTTTCGGGACAATATAGGAATCCTTGGAGTTCTAGCCACTCTTATCTGGCTGTTTGTCGGAAACGGAGTTTTTCTATGTTTTGAAAACAAACTCATTGTATTAAAAGGAAAAACCCGTTTTCGCCTACCCCCGTAGCCAGTACAGGCAAACGACGGAGACCGGGGGCAAGACGGTCATTTTCATTGTATGGATTTTTAAAGAAAACCGATTCTATAGAAATTCTGAGGTTACGAGACTTCTTTCTTAAGAACCTCGACCTGTGGTGTTTTGAAAGGTGTTCCATTGTTTCACCTTTGTTTCGGATCATTTCTAAGTCTCGGGCATGAGGCTTGGTATTGTTCAGTGCACACATATAGTGTTGCCTTTCCTTTTCTCTGGGTTGTTGATGTCACCACCTAGGTGATTCAAGTTATTACACATGTTAGGGGCATGGATGCCAAATGGTGGATTTTGATCCTCGTGGACATTAGAGGTGAGTTTGATTCCCGCTTTTTGGAGTTTCTGGTTAGCGTTGTGAGCGCTTGATGATTTGTTAGATTTGACCTCAGGGATGTGTACTTAGTATACGTTGATGAGAGTAGTGTAGACTACTAGTGTTGGTACTTGGAGTACGAGTCTTAGTCATATCCTATAGGCTCATGTTGTGTATTTATATATATATATATACATATATATATATATATGTATATATATATATGTCCCTTTTATACTTACGTACGGTAGTATATGAGCACGTACCTTGGTTTTCGTGGCTGGGTTAGGTTGTGGGCTATGTATCTCACTGGGTGGTTTAGCTTTACCTAAACTATCAAAGGATGTGGTAGTTAGAGTATCCTTTCCCACTGAGCTTATTTGCTCACAGGGGTATTTCATTTGCCCCCTGCTATTCCCACGCCAGGTTGCAGGAAACATACAGCTATGAGCAGGATGCAGTGCAACGACAGCTTTCTTTTGTTTCCTTGTTACAGGTTTTGAAGTTGCGTTGGGTGGTGCAGTTACAGTTGCAGCACGACTGGGTTTGGGGACGATAGGTATCCACTTTCAGTCTCTCTACCCATTGTTATGGGATTGTTATATATTTTCTTTTGGGAGCCAGTCTGTTGGCATATCCCTGTTGATGTATCTTTATTTCCTGTATTTATTCTTTCAGGATGTATTGTATCTATTCCGCACAGTTCGGTGCTCTTCTGTATTTTTATTCGAGCATTTGTGGCTCTGTTGATATTAGAGGGTTTGGAGGGGTTTTGGTTTCTTTCCACTACCTCAGCCCTAGTAGGATTGATGAATGTGGGGCTTGGAAGCCATTGTGATTATTGAATTGCTTTGGGCAGGTTATCGTGTTGTGGTTGTGTATCCGGATGTTCCATTTACAAACGGAACTCTGCCGGATTTTTGTTAGATTCCGCTGCTTTGTTTATTATCCATTTGGGTATTAAATATACCATTTCTATCCTTTTGTGGGTGTTTGCTGACTGAATGTCATTTGTTCCAGTTTCTTTTTACTTCCGCATTCACTCCCCTAGCTCTTAGGCTCGGGTTTCGGAGTCCTAGGAATTCGGGGCGTGACAATATCTTATTTGAAAACTTAAAAGGATAATCATCTCCTTGGGCCTCACTAACAACCTCATTTTGGTGTAGCACTTATGTGAATTACTTGTTATATTTTCATTTTGTGAATAATGAGAATAGTTATAAATAATTTTGGGAAAGAAATGACCGAAGGGTAAATGAGTATTTTCATATTTAGAGCACTTAGTGAAAAGTGTAGAGATTTGGCTAAGTGTTGGGGTATGAATGACATATTGGTAATTAGAGAGGATGACAAGGGGTAGAAGGGTAATTAATTGGCACTCTTGTAATTAATCCTAAGTTGGGAGGAATTTGGTCATTTCCCATTTTCAAGTGGTGTCTTATTTATAGCCATTGATCCCATTCTTCTATCTTTGTTCTAAACCCTTGGATCATAGGGCCTTGTTTGGTTGACACTTAAATGCAAGAATCCATTATTGTTGGTCTTTCACTTGGCAAGACTTTTTATCAATCATTAGATGGTTTATTCATATCCATTGTCTTATTCTAAACCCTTGGATGTTAAGGCCTTGTTTGGTAAGTGTATAAGAGGGGTGGTTATTGGTTGAAGTCTTCCAATGGCAAGATTATTTTGTGGCCCTTGGATTAAGTCTTTATTTGCTAGCTTTATTATTGGCCATTGGATGGTGAGAGTTGTGAGTGGAGAATCTCTATAACTCTTAGGGTTAGCACACATTTAGGAAGACTTCATCTTTTCCTCTCCATTTTATCTTCTATTTTCCCTCTTACTTCTTCTCCATTTATGGGTTGATTTGATCACCCTAAGTTGGGAGTTTGATGTGGCCAACAACATGGATGTTGTTCATGGTGTTCTTGTCTTTGGTTTGAGTCAAGGATTGGTAAGTGATCTTCCTTCCTTGTGTGTTTTCCATTCAATCCCTAGTTTTGGGGTTCTTGTTAAACCACTTTATGACTCTTGCTTTCCTCTTGTGTTGGAGTTTGATTCATTGTTAGGAGGTTATGGTGAAGCTTTCCACCGGATTTCTCATTTGATTTCAGTGTTGGGTGAAAGCTAGGGTCCTTGGCCTTGCTTAGTGGTTTTACTTTGCTCTTCAAGAGGTAGGGAAAAACTTCTTAACTAGCTCATCTTATGATTGTGTGGGTATGATTTTGATTCTAGGATTCCTAGACTTAGATGAAATTGATAAGTGTATCCTTGAAAATGTGAAGTTAGGGTTTGAACATGTTATGTGAATGAACCCTTGTGTATGGAGTACTTGGTAATGAAATTGCTAGGACTATGATGTATGCTAGTTGGGTGGTTATTCTTGAGAGTTCCCATATTCAAGTATGTTTGTATGCCTGTATATGTGTGTATATGTATGTGGGTATAGTGGTGTATATGTGTAAGTGTAATTATGCATATGTGTATGTGAGTGTTAGGGATGTAGCATTTGAAGTGAGATTATGCTAACTCCTTTGGTTAGTACCTTTGAGGTATTTTGGGAAGTGATGTTATGTCGATTTGTGATTTGTGATAAACTTGCTTAAATTTTACTAAGAGCATGTTTAAAAGAATGAAATTGTTTTTCTTGTGAATTAAAGGACAACTTGATGAATTGGAACATTACTTGTGCATGAGAATGTGTCATTGGGATTTAAATGCTTTAATTGAGAATTAAGTATGTTAAATGAATGAAAATTTTATCCTTGTGAAATAAAAGGAAAACTTGATGATTTGGAGTATTAATGTTGCATGAGAATGCATTCTTGTTGATTATAACTTTAAATGAAATTTAAAAGAATTCACGTTGACATTTTGGGATTATTGTTTATATATATGATGAGATACATATTTATGTTATTGCATGGCCCATTGAGACATTGCATATGGGTTCATCTTTGTAGAGATAATTCAATTGGTGTGGTCTACGTCCGTTTGTGTATTGTGCGTGAGTAGACTTGTTATGGATTGTCGTAACAACTGGCCAGGGGGTGTTTCTCGCTCCTACGAAACTAATCTTCTGAGAAACTAAGATGATCGGGGGAAGACTTGTCAAAATCCTATTGCACGACCGCGTCATATTTGACGTCTTCCTTGTTAAAAGTGTACATGTCAAAAACACTTGGGAAGAACGGTACGATAAATCTACCTTCCTTCATGAACTTGTATCCTCAAAAGTGAATGGTTAGAGAATTATCCTGTTGACCCTTAGAGTAGGGTGTGTGTGGTCGCTTTTGTACCATGAGGTGTGTGGGTCACATTGCATTTGAGTTGCTATTATGTGATTTATATTGAGATATCGATCATGATATTATCCTATGTGGTTGAGGAACATGTTTAATGTGGATTTCGTAATATATAATTCACATGTTATTAAAATGCTCAAGTGGAATTGGATAATGTGATAAGTTGATTTGCATGCCTTGTTTAAAAGCATAATGTGACATTAATACTTGTACTTGTTGATATGTGCTTATATGTCTTAGAGGGGGGATATAAGATAGTTTGATGGCTTTGTTGTGATAAGAGAAAGTCGGTGATGATTCATAGCGTTGATTATGAATTGAAGCCTTGAGAAAGTGGGTGATAGTTTTGAGGTATAGTTAGCGTTGGTGTATCAACGTGGCATCAATAGTGATGTTGATGTTTTGGTTGTGATAGACGAGGTTATGAATAAACTGAGTCGATTATGTATTGATGGCCATGTGATATTGTTAAAAACCTAAGAGATGTGGTTTCGAATGTGAAATTGAGGTTTGAAAGAATAGGAAGAGGTTTTGATTTGAAACTAGTTGGTTCCGTGGCAACGGTCACTAGGTTCCCTTTAGCGATCTTAAGGATTGGAATATCATTGTAGTTGTGGACATTCTTGAATAAGTCGTTATGGAGTTTATGGATTTGGATGTCGAACTAGGTATGGTTGGGTTAAAGTTAGTGTCTTTGCTTAAAGTCACTTGCCCTTTCCTTTGAGTTGTTTTTTAACTCTGGTTCTTCATTCATTTTCTCCATTTGAGCGTCTACAAATGCGCTTTGGTCTTTTCGTTGGTATTTCGGTTTGTTTCCCCGAAAACTGATGTTTTATAAGACTTGTATTTGAGTTCATTCGGTCTTTAAATGAAAAACTCATTTTCACCTACCCCCGTGACCCTGACTAAAACTTTGGGCTTTAGAAAATGATTTTGTGTCATTTGAAAAGATTTTGGCACTTAAAAAGAAGGTAGGATGCTAAAACGGAGACCAGAGGCAAAACGGTCATTTTTTTGCAAATTATTGCGTACCGCGCGATAGTTTTCAAAAATTCATATCTCCTTCTCCGTTTATCATATCGAGGTGAAATTTTTTTTGTTAGAAAGCTAACATCTTGAATTTGTGTTTATGAGTTTTAAAAAGTAAGTTTTTGAAACTTCATTTTTGGCTGAATGTGGGTGTTTTTGAGGTTTGGAACATTAATCACTGTAGCATGTCCGCACCTTGTTTTCCTACACGCGCGATAGTGTTCAAAAATTCATATGTTCTTCTTCGTTTATCGTATCGAGGCGAGGTTTTTTTTTTTTATAGAAATATGACATCTTGAACTTGTTTTTAGGCTTTTGAATCGCTCGAGTTAAGATAGTTTTGAGTGAATTATGTTCGTTGACAGTTGGGTACTTCAGCTTTCCATTTTTGTCGGCCTTGTCCAATACCGTTTTCAAAACTTCATATCTCTCGCCTAGTGGCTTTGAATTAGGTCCCGTTTGTTCCTATGGAATGTGCTAGGTCCAAATATTGTATTTGTACTTTGAAATGTCACTTTTATTCTTGAAATGACTATTTTACCCTTGGTGAAAGTGGAGTACTTCAGCATACCATTTTTGTTGGTGTTATCCGATATCGTTTTAAAAAATGCATATCTCTCGTCTCGTGGCTTTTATTTAGGTTTCGTTTGTTTCAAGGGCCTATAATATGTCCAAATATTTGACACAAAATTTAAAATCATTTATTTGCACTTGAAATGACTGTTTTACCCTTGGTGAAAGAGAGGTACTTTAACTTTTTATTTGGGTCGGCGTTGTCCGATGCCATTTTCAAACATTTATATCTCTCGCGTCAGGGTCTTGAATTCAGTTCCGTTTGTTTCAATGGTTTAAACTTTGTCCAAATAGGTGGGTAACCTTTGAAAGTATATTTTTGCCCTTGAAATGACCATTTTACCCTTGGGCGAACATGTGACCTTTGAGTGCTTGGTGTGATGGGTTATTCAATCCCTTTCACTTTCTTTTGGTGTTCGGAAACCTTTGTGACTTTCCTTAGGTTGAGTGACTTTTTTACCCTTGTGTTAGGTTTACGAATGTCGGGCAGTATGAATGTTATTCTTCCTAGAGTGTTATGAATAGGATTGTTGCTCCCGTGTTTGGGTGATAGATGTTGTGTTGATTGTCAGTGTGGGACTAGTGGGTACGAGTTGTAGTGATCTATGAGGTGGTCTATACTATAGGGTTTGTATTGGTTGTATATTTTCTATATATATATATGCATGCATATATATATATAGGTGTGCGTTATTATATGTTGTGATATGGCTTCATTACATGCTAGTTGTCATATTTGTTAATACTTGGTAGGGGACTAGGGAGATGTGTTTCCAGGGTCTTGTATTGGCGTGAATATCATATGGAACATTTGACTGACCTAGGGTAGATGTATGTACATGGGTTGGTTCGCACTCAACTTGGACGATCGTAGGATGTGACAGTTACGATTTCCTTTCTCCTACGGGGCTCAATGAGCTCACCCCGGTGTTGGTTTGTCCTAGTCGGCTACACCAGTTTGCGGGTAATGTTTCGGCTACGGATATCTTGGAGTGCAGAATGGCTCGTGGCACTGATACTGTTGCGGGATTTGGGACGTTCGTACGTAGAGTTGTTCTATTTTAGTTTCCTTTACTTTTCCCCTGTATTGGTACTGTTGTTGTACTTCTTGGGAGTCAATCCATTGTCATATCCCTTCCTTGTATTTGGTATCATTCCATCGTTGTAGAAATGTATTCTTTCGGCGCCTCAATGTGCCTTTTGTATCATTTGGTTTAGCTTCCGCTTGGTTATGTATGGAATTATTGTTATTAATAATATTCCATTCGTTCTATGGTTATTTAGGATCTTAATTGGTCGCTCCTTGTATGGATCACAACCCGGATTCCTCGGATATCCTTGTTCGAAAGTCTTTGAATTTAGGGGTGTGACACAAATCGAAATTTGAATTTGAATAAAAGTCTCTTTATATATCTAATTTGGAAACTTAAAAGGATAATCATCTACTTGGGCCTTTCTAACAACCCTGATATTTATTTGGAGCCAAAACTAGCCCTAGATCCATCCAGATAAGAGCCTCTGAATTTTGTCCTTACACTACCCAAGAGGGCCTGACCCGTGACCTCAGACGTGGGTTGGACATTATTTTAATGATGCAAGAGTCCAAGATAGTACTAATTTGGTGACGTGGCAGTATTTATTAGTGGAGTCAGGAGGTGACGGTTGGCCCCAAGAGCCCATTAAATGTAACAGATGTATATTAACCACTAAGTCTACAGTATATATTATCTCTCAACGTTATATATATACACAGACACATACAAATAATAACTCCAATAGTCTATAGTATAATACTGAATAATTAATTGTCGTTTGTCTCTATATCTTTATTATTTTCATTATCTTGCAATGATTCAGGTTGTTCCTTTATTCATTGTGAGGGAGTCTATAGAGATACGAACGAAATGAATCAACTATTTGTTTCTAGAAATGGGACCACGATTATATTTGGCATTAGGGGACCACAATTTTTGTTAGCATCAAAAAGGCAGGAAGCCACGTTGTGCTCATAGGTAAACCTGTAAACGGATCGAATTTGGATCGGATATTTGTTGATCCGAATCCTAATCTAATAATTCGACGGATTTTTATTTCCTTAATACATATTCGGATTTCCGATCCGATTATAAAATTTTAAAAAAATTATGTGCATTTGAAATACTTTTATGTTTATTTTAAAAATCTTATTTCTACTACATTTTTTGAGTAGTACAAGAATAATAAAAACATTACATTAATCTTTTTTATTTTTCAAAATATTTTCACAATATATGTTATTATGAAAAATAAAACAGACCAAATTAATACATAGTAGATGGGGCTCTTAGCCCATACAAACTGAAATTTGAATTTGAATAAAAGCCTCTCTATATATCTTATTTGGAAACTTAAAAGGATAATCATCTCCTTGGGCCTCTCTAACAATCCCAATATTTATTTGTAGCCCAAACTAGCCCTAGATCCATCATGATATGGGCCTCTGAATTTTGGCCTTACACTGGCCAAGAGGGCCCATCCCGTGACCTCAGATGTGGGTTGGACCCGATTTCAATGATGCAAAAGTCCAAGACAGTAATAATTTGGTGACGCGACAATATTTATTAGTGGGGTTAGGAAGTGATGGTTGGCTCCAACAGCCCATTAAATGTAACAGTTGTATATTAACCACTAACTCTACATTCTATATTCCCTCTCCATGTTATATATATACACAGACATAGACAAATATTAACCCAAACAGTCTATACTCTAATACTCAATAATTAATAGCCGATTGTCTCTATCTCTTTATTCTTCTCATTGTCCTGCAATGATTCTCCTTGTTCCCCAATTCCCTGTGAGGGAGGCTGCAGGGATCCGAACGAGATGAATCAACTATTTGTTTCAAGAAATATGGCCTTGATTATATTTGGCTTTAAGGGACCGCAATTTTTGTTGGCATCAGGAGGGAAGGGAGCCACATTGTGCTCATAGGTCGACCTGTAAACGGATTGGATTTGGATCGGATATGTGCGGATCCGAATCCGAATCCGAATCCGATAAGCATAAACCAATCCGATAATTCGATGGATTTTTAATTCCTTAATACATATTCGGATCTCCGATCCGATTCTAAAATTTTTAAAAAATAATGTAGATTTGAAATTATTTTATGTTTATTTTAAAAAACTTATTTCTACTACATTTTTTGAGTAGTATAAGAATAATAAAAACATTACATTAATATTTTTTATTTTTAAAAATATTTTCACAATTTATGTTACTATGTAAAATAAAATATACCACATTAATACATGGTCGATGGGGGTCTTAGCCCATATAAACAGAAATTTGATTTTGAATAAAAGCCTCCCTATATATCTTATTTGGAAACTTAAAAGGATAATCATCTCCTAGGGCCTCCCTAACAACCCCGATATCTATTTGGATCCCAAACTAGCCCTAGATCCATCCAAATATGGACTTCTAAATTTTGGCCTTACACTGCCTAATAGGGCCCGACCCGTGACCTCAGATGTGGGTTGACCCAATTTCAATGATGCAACAGTCCAAGACAATACTAATTTGGTGACATGGCAATATTTATTAGTGGGGTCAAGAGGTGATGGTTGGCTCCAACAACCCATTAAAAATAATAGTTGTATATTAACCCCTAAGTCTACAGTCTATATTTTCTCTCAACGTTATATATACACACAGACACATACAAATATTAACCCCTTTGGTCTATAGTTTAATTCTCAATAATTAATAGCCGCTTGTCTCAATATCTTTATTCTTCTAATTGTCTTGCAATGATTCAAGTTGTTCTCGTAGAGTTCCAAATGAGATGAATCAACTATTTATTTCTAGAAATGGGACCACGATTATATTTGACATTAAGGGACAACAATTATTGATGGCATCAAGTAAGCAGGGAGCCACGTTGTGCTCATTGGTAAACCTGCAAATGTTTTGAATTTGGATCGGATATGTATTGATCCGAATCCAAATCCGATAAGCATAATCCGATCCGATAATTCGATGTATTTTTATTTCCTTAATAAATATTCGGATCTCTGATCAGATTATAAATTTTTTAAAAAATAATATAGATTTGAAATTATTTTATGTTTAATTTTAAAAAAATGTATTTCTATTACATTTTTTGAGTACTACAAGAATATAAAAACATTACATTAATATTTTTTATTTTTAAAAATATATTCAAAATTTATGTTACTATGTAAAATAAAACAAACCAAATTAATACATGTTAGAGGGGCTCTTAGCCCATACAAATTGAAATTTGAATTTGAATAAAAACCTCTTTATATATCTTATTTGGAAACTTAAAAGGATAATCATCTCCTTGGGCCTCACTAACAACCCCGATATTTATTTGGAGCCCAAACTAGCCCTAGATCCATCAGCCTCTGAATTTTGGCCTTACACTGCCCAAGAGGCCACGACACATGACCTCAAATGTGGGTTGGACCCAATTTAAATGATGCAAGAGTCCAAGATAGTACTAATTTGGTGACGTGGCAATATTTATTAGTGGGCTCAGGAGGTGACGGTTGGCTCCAACAGCCCATTAAATGTAACAGATGTATATTAACCACTAATTTTATAGTCTATATTCTCTATCAACATTATATATATATATATACAGACACATACAAATATTAACCTCAATAGTCTATAGTCTAATACTCAATAATTAATAGTCGTTTGTCTCTATATCTTTATTATTCTCATTGTCTTGCAATGATTTAGGTTGTTCGCCTATTCCTTGTGAGGCTGCTGCAGTGTTCCGAATGAGATGAATCAACTATTTGTTTCTAGAAATGGCACCACGATTATATTTGGCATGAAGGGACCACAATTGTTGTTGGCATAAAAAAAGCAGGGGGCTACATTGTGCATATGGGTAAACCTGTAAACGGATCGAATATGGATCGGATATGTATTGATTCGATTCCGAATCCGATAAGCATAATCTGATTTGATAATTCGATGGATTTTTAATTCCTTAATACATATTCGGATCTCTGATTTGATTATAAAATTTTTAAAAAATAATGTAGATTTGAAATTATTTTATGTTTATTTTAAAAAACTTATTTCTACTACATTTTTTGAGTAGTACAAGAATATAAATACATTATCTTAATATTTTTTTATTTTTAAAAATATGTTCTCAATTTTTGTTACTATGTAAAATGAAACAGACGAAATTAATACATGTTAGATGGGGCTCTTAGCCCATACAAATTGAAATTTGAATTTGAATAAAAGTCTCTCTCTATATCTTATTTGGAAACTTAAAAGGATAATTATCTTCTTGGGCATCTCTAACAACCCCGATATTTATTTGGAGCCCAAACTAGCCCTAGATCCATCATGATATGGGCCTCTAAATTTTGGCTTTACACTGCCCAAGAAGGCACGACCCATTACCTCACATATGGGTTGGACCCGATTTCAATGATGCAAGAGTCCAAGACGGTAATAATTTCGTGATGTGGCAGTATTTATTAGTGGGGTTAGGAGGTGACGGTTGGCCCCAACAACCCATTAAATGTAACAGTTGTATATTAACCACTAAGTCTACAGTCTATATTCCCTCTCAACGTTATATATACACACACACACATACAGATATTAACCCCAACAGTCTGTAGTCTAATACTCCATAATTAATAGCCGATTGTCTCTCTCTCTTTATTCTTCTCATTGTCCAACAATGAATCTGGTTGTTCCCCTATTCCCTCTGAGGGAGGCTGCAGGGATTCGAACGTGATGAGTCAACTATTTGTTTTTTAAATGGGACCACAATTATATTTGACATTAATGGACCGTAATTTTTGTTGGCATGAAGAAGGAAGGGTGCCACGTTATGCTCATAGGTTAACCTGTAAACGGATCGGATCTGTGCTGATCCGAATCCGAATCCGATATGTCACGCCCCTAGAATCCCCGAAACTCCAACTTGGAGAATCAACGAATTTCCTAGGGGTGACGTTAGTCAAGCGACCACTAGAGTGAACAATAACAAGGAAATACATGGAATAACAAAGAAAATAATATATTCCATGCCTAATTGAACGATAAAAATTCAACAGAATGCTCTGATACCATCCTGTCATGCCCCTAAATTTCTATGACTCCCGAACTCGGACATCCGAGGAATTCAGGGTGTGATCCATACAATGAACGACCAACTAAGATATTATTAACCATTAAAACATATGGAATAATGATAAAAATGATATATTCCATACCCAATTGAATGGTATAAATACAATAGTGGAATCCAATGAAAATACGACAAAGTTCCATTTGTAAATGGAACATTCTGGAAACACAAACAATAGAATAACCTGCCAATAACAAGTGCAGTAATAACAATGGCTCACAACCCAACATTCATCAATCCTATTAGGGCCGAGGTATGGGAAAGAAACCACTTGTTGGCCACATATTGACACCTAGAGAGGGGGGGTGAATAGGTCAATTACAAACTTTGAGTCTTTTTCGGTTTGACTTTATTTTAACAAAAGTAATCTTTGTAGAGCTCTAGTCAAACACTTAGTTAGATAGATGATCCTTAAGTGACTACCTCATTTCATTCTTTGAATCATGAACAATAAATTGCATTACCAAATATATACATAATGGATTCAAGAATGAGAACTAGTTCAAGCATTCATTACAACTTAATATGTATAAGCACTTTTCTCACATGCGTATAGAAATGATGCAAAGTGTTATTTGTCATAAATAATACTTTGTAGAGTTTACAAAAAGTAATTAAACATTTTGTGCATATAAACTCTTAAGAAGAATGATATATTCAATATGCATTGTGTCAAACACTTGGGGTGCATATGAACATATTATGCTAAGGTGTGTTGAATATAAATTTTATCAAACACTTGGTGTGCACATGGATTATATCTAAATGAGAAGGTAGTCTAAGCTATAATCTAATCATGTTTACAATTTTAATTCATTTCAACTATGCATTTTCCTAACCTCTTCATGGATACACAAACACAAGCAATTACATAGTATTGATATATATAAATCTCAAGATTATAAATGGAAATTGATTTTAAAGTAAAGAGATAAGGGTTAGAGAAAATGCACACCATAGACACCGAGATTTTTACATGGTTCAACCAAATCTTTGGTCTACTCCATGCCTTGAGATAACCTCTCAAGGATTCCACTATCGTGCTTCTCTTTCCGGGGATAAGCAAACCCTTACATGCCTCATTCTTCTGGGTGAATATCAAACCCTTACACGCTCCTTCTTCCGGGTGAAGAGCCAACCTTGCTCACTCTTGCGGGTGGAGAGCCAACCTTTGAACATTCTTGCTTCCGGGTGAAGAGCCGACCATTGCTCACTCTTGCGGGTGGAGAGCCAACCAAATCCTCTCTTTTTAAGGTTGAGAGAAACCTTTACAAAGCTTCAACAAGCCATTCCCATGCCAAGACAACTTCTTGGACTTTCACTCTCAAATGAATAAGAATTGAATTTGAGTGTACAACAATATCTCTCAATAGATGGATATAGAAATTCAAAGCTCACTTCCTCACATACTTAGAGTCATAAATGAAATACTCAATTGAAAAGAATAACTCAAGTATGAAGAATGAATCACAAGAAGAAAATATGAATGATGCTCATGTGGTGATTCATGTAGGAGTTTTCTACCCAAAAATAATTTCAAAATTGAAACACAAATGATAGATTTTTAATACTCCTATTTCCCTCTCTTCTCTTAACCATTTTCGGCTCATATAAGGCATATATATAGTATAGGAACACAATATAGCCGTTTGGGGGTGTTTGGGGAAGTTTTGGAACACTTTGGATCCGAAACTAGCCATTAGAATTCAAATTCCGGATGAGGCAGTCGACTGGGTGTTTTGGGGCAGTCGGCTGGGTCTTCAAAAATTCATTCCAAAATTTATTTGTAATTCTATGACTCAGCCAGTCGACTGGCCTTCTTGGCCCAATCGACTGGGTCAACAGGCAGTCGACTGGGTGGTTACCCAGTCGACTAGGCTGTTCAGCCCAGTTTCGACACAGTTCACTCTTTTGGTCATAACTAGAGTTCCGTAACTCGGATAATGGATTTATTTAGCTTTTTGGAAATAATACTTCAAGATCTTGATTTTAGGCTTTTGAATAACTCCATTTGACCCATGTTTGAGTGCGATATGGTCGTTTGAATGTGATGTTTCATTTCGAACTTCTAACCCACTTGATGGTTTTTCGTGAAATATTTTGAGATTTTTCCGAAATGACTTAGACACACTCCTAGGATGTCTTAGAAACTTATTCAGGTCCTTGACAATCCTAAATTCATAAAATGTTTTTCCAATTTAAACAAATTCTCAATATTAGACAAAAGCTTTTCATGGTTTAACGATTTTGTTCAAAGCTTTAATATGCATCTTTTAACGATTTTGTTCAAAGCTTTAATATGCATCTAGAATCCATTTCAAGTGATATGAGTTAAGTTAATGATTCTAGGACAACATCTTTATTGAGTTCTTTCATAGCTTATGAAAGCTTGAACTAACTCAACTTTAGCAAAGACTAAATGATGTTCATAGTCTAATGCTAATGATGCAAGGACTCATGAATGATATGCACGATCCTATATGATATATGGTCAAGAGTTGAGCTTTCAAATAAGTTATTTCAAAAATAACTTTACATTTAATCTAGCACTCACCCTAGACTATTTTACCCATTTCTTTGATCTTCAATTTCTTTAAGCTTTGGGTTGATGTCTCCATCCTTGTCTCCAATGTCTTTTGAGCTCTAAGCACATTTGCTTGATCTTCTCATGGATCCACTAGCTCTCTTGAGTTTATCTTGAATCAATAACCTATTAAGCATAACTCAAGTAGACAATAAATTCACCACATTCAATGGTTTGTTATCTTCAAAATGTCATGTTTACCCATGGTGGAAAAAACCTTGGGTCAACACCACTACCTAAACACAACCCTTTTAAAATCAGTCGAGCCCCAAATGCTCAAATGAAATTACAAATAAAGCCACATGGCGATGCCGAAAAGGTATAATGGCATCCCGAAACAACAAATGTTCGAAATAAAAGATACATCGAAAGGGAATATGCTAACAGACTCGCTCCTAAGAGAAATACATTGAAATCCCATACAACTTGGGTAAAGGAACTAAATGATGAAAGAGACTGTAGCTAACCATCATCCCCAATCAAGTTGCGCTACAACCGTAACCGCATCACCCTGTGCAACTCCAAAACCTGTAACGAGGAAAATAAAGAAAAGATGTCATTGCACTGCATGTTGTCCGTAGTCGATACATTTCCTGCAAACTAGTGTAAACCACCAGGGTAAACCACGCCAAGGTGAGCTCATCGAGCCTTGTAGGAGAAAGGAAATCATAATCGTTACATCCTCTGACCGTTCAAGTAGTATTAACCAATACGTGTATATACATCTACCCTAGGTCAGTCCATCATCCCACATGGCACTCACGACAATGCAATAACCCAAATAACCCCACATAACTCAGGGAAACATAGTGTCACAAAGCATAGAATACAATGCTAACGACAAATCTATATCACATGGCAAACGCATACCTATATAACAAATAAATATAAAACACGTAGTACGGTTACACAAGAGAACACTATGCCCCTTACCTATCACTCCAATGCCGATAGTCTACACTACTCACCTAAACGTACACTAAGTACACGACACCCATGTCCAAACTAACAATCACCAAGCGCTCATAACGCTAACCAAATAATCCAACCAGGGAGAATTATACTCACCTCTAATATCCACAGGAATATAAATCCATAAATAGTACCAAGGAATGCTCACAACCCACTCCCCGAGAATACATGAGGGAAAACACTCACGTCTTTGTGTACTAACACAATCATCATCAATATTTATGTATATATATGCACAATATATACATATATAAGAACCATCATCCCATTCCAAAAGGAAATATACACCTCAAGGACTGAATTACCTCAATCATATCACCATATGAATCTCATAATACTATCTCCAATACGATTAATAAATCACCAACGCTCCTTTTATAGGTGAGAAAAGCTAACCAAATCACAACACTAAGAGTGCATGAACATTACCCTCATGAACAACCACATAAAGGTCAAGAACAAAGCAAGGGAAAAGAGTTACAATGCTAATAAACGGATAACCGAGACAACAATGTCAAGGTTAAAAACACCACAAGTGTTTACGGAAAACACTCGGACAAAAAAACCAAAAGAAGATAAAAAGAAACCCTACGTGTGTGCACTAAACAACAAGCCTCATACCCGAGACTTAGAAATGATCGCAAGCAAAGATGAAACAAGAAAACACCTTTCAAAACTCTATAGGTCGAGATCTTGAGAAAGAAGCCTCGAAATCTTGGAATCTCAAGAATTACAAAAATAGGTTTTCTGTAAAAACTCATACAGTGAAAATGACCGTCTTGCCCCCGGTCTCCGTCATTCGCCATCACCAACCTTTAGAAGTTAAAAATATTTTTAAAGAAGATCCTAATATCACTTTTTAAAGTACGAAAACATATCATGGCTACGGGGGTAGGCGAAAATGAGTTTTTCCTTTTTAAATACCAATGAGTTTGTTTTCAAAACTTAAAAAATGTCATTTTTGAAAGACAGCCTGATAAGAGTGAATACCATTCCAAGGATTCCTATAATGTCCAAGAGGACAACGAAGGAAGAATAATGCATTGGACTCACAAAACACCACCATCCGTTTCCAAGTCCACAAAATCAAATGATAGCCCGAGGAAAAGGTTCGGCACCACGCCGTAACCAACGGCTCAAGGAATGACATATAAGTCAAAACATACACTAGTATAACAAGAATAGTGAAAGGAATGCCTAGGAAAAAGAACTAAGCATGAAAAACCATGTTGCAACACTACAGTACTCTGAGTACTTAATAAAATCACTTCGACTCCTCAAGATCATGAAAAGGGAAAACTAGTGGCCGATACAACGGAACTAACTAGTTTCAATCAATACCTCTTTCGATTCATTCAAACCTCAAATTCACATTCCATACAACTCTCTAGATTACCAACGGAATCAAGAGACTATTACCACACCACCATATAGGTTCAATTATAACCCTAACCAACTCAAAAGCTTCTAAGGACAATCGATGATACATTCCTCTAAGTGTGAAAGAAACATCTATTTGGTCAGTACTACACAACCAACAAAGACCATAAGACTATCCCCTACCTTCTCTAAGGCCTTAACTCACAATTGCTATAAAAATTCACCACTGACCTCAACTATCCAAAGAGGTCACTAATCCCACATACTTACCCTTCAAAGGGCATAAAAGTAAATAATCCCAAGTATAAGAATTTACATTTCATTATACTTTAACATTTACTACATGTAAATCATATTTTTACGTTATCCATTTTCAATTGAGCATTTTATAAAAATATGAATTTGTTTCTCAACATTTATAATCAACATGCTCCACAATCCACAGATAATAATATCACACAATAAACCTGTTCCAAAATCCACATGTCATACTATCACGATCTACATGTCAAATAGAATCACATAAATACAACATGAATGCAATGTGACTCAACACCACCCCATGATACACACGGTGCCCAATACTGGTTAGTGGATACATACTCATCCGACACAAAACCGCTCACACATGATACACATGGTACCCAACACAGGTTAACGGATACATACTCATCCGACACAAAACCGCCCACACATGATACACACGGCACCCAACACAGGTTAACGGAGACATACTTATCAGACACAAAACAACCCACACATGATACACACGACGCCCAACACAAGTTAACGGATACATACTTATCCGACACAAACCGCCCACACATGATACACACGGCGCCCAACACATGTTAATGGATACATACTCATCCGACACAAAACCGCCCACACATGATACACACGGTGCCCAGCACAGGTTAATGGATACATACTCATCAGATATAAAATTTCCCACACATGATACACACGACCCGTATAGACCAACACCCATGTACTCAAAATGACACAGTGTACTCAATATGCATGCATGGCCTCGATAAAAATCATGCCTAAACATAAATATATAATGTATCATATTTATGAAAATATTCTCTAACATGCTTTTAAATCTCTAAAGCAATAAACCATGAGAATATAAATTTTATTTCTTTTAACATGCTTTTAATTCAATTAAAGCATTTAAATCACAAGGAAACAATTTCATTCCTTTAAACATGTTTTTTTTAATTCACTTAAAGCAATTATCAACAAAGATAGGGGAACTATAATAATGTTCTAAGTTCACGAATTTTCACGTCACATAAATCATAAAAATCATATATACGGTCGCACTAATCATATAATATGAAACCGTACACAACTGCGCCTATACGTATCACAAAATTACATCTAACGCTACTAATTCTAATCACCTAGATGGAACTAGTCTAATCCCCTATCCATGGTCACAACACAACTCCTATATATAGATATATATATTTTACTCGTATATATATATATATAAAAACCCAAAAGTATGTTAAATAATCCTAAACAGGATTTCTAATTCATTTTATATAGTTAACATGCTCAATCAAAATATCACATAATAGCCTAGAGTTATTTGTACCGATAATGAATTTTCTCCTACCTCTCGACGCGTGTTTACGAACTAACCATCATACCCATGACCGAGCCAAATATACCGACACGTTGCCCAATACGCACGATCAAATATGTCCCAACATGTTCACGCCCGAAGTGGGGCCCACCGTGTACAGTACCGACAACGGAAAGTGGGGGCCGCCGACCAAATTCGCCCGAATACTATTTTGAATATACCAAAATGTCCATCTCGATGACCCGAAATCGAGATAAAGCTACCCTCCAAAAATTGGCCCAAACAAAGCTCGGGAAGTCGCCCGAATCCTAGGCCGATGTTTCTGGCCGAAACTAGGCCTGCTCATCGTCACCATGCCGCTACTGCAGTTCACCGCTCATCCCTGCACCACCACATGCAACTGAGATGCGCCAACTCTCCTCCAGCTCCGGCGATATCCAGGCGTCGCCATCCTACAACCGTCAACCTCCAACCAAGGTCGTCACTGCACCAGCGAACCCCCCCCCCCCCCCCCAAGTTGTGAGTCACGACTCCAGATCTCTCTCCCTATTTGACCTCTCACTCTTTTCCTCAACCGTGATCTGTGATGATGGTGGAAAAGAAGTCGTGCCCAGGTCATGAGGAAGGAGGAGTGTCAGCTGAATAGAAGAATAAGAAAAATAGTTCTCCTACACGTGTTACACATATATTCTATATATATATATATATATATATATAATTAAATACCCATAATTCATTAATTCATTTATCAATTACCCAAAAATATATATGTACACAAATACTCTCGAAAAATATACCGGGTCAACTCCCAAATGAAATCACGCGAATCCAAAAATCCACGGGACACTAAATAAATATTATAAGCACAATATAGATAATCCAGGGAATACAGTCCAACCATTGGAGTACCCAACAAGTCTGATCCTACCTTAAACGTCGAACGAATAAAATGTGTCGCCACCCAGTCAAGGCACTAAACGCAATCGTCAAAATGAACCCACGTAGTCTACAATAGAAAGTCCACGAAGTCGTAAAGGAAAATTCGTAAAGTCGTCTAGTCGACTTTAAACAAAAACGCGAAAAATTTACATGCAAAATACCATGAAAAACTAAGACGTCATGAACAAGTGAAATCACAACCGAAAATAAATCGGAAAGAATTTTAGAAAAAAGGAAAAATAACACGGGGTGTTACACGATAAGCATAATCCGATCCGATAATTCGACGAATTTTTATTTCCTTAATACATATTCGGATATCCAATCCGATTATAATTTTTTTTAAAAATAATGTAGATTTGAAATTAATCTTTATTTATTTAAAAAAAATTATTTGTACTACATTTTTGGAATAGTACAAGAATAATTAAAACATTACATTAATATTTTTTATTTTGAAAAATATTTTCACTATTTATGTTACTATGTAAAATAAAACACACAACATTAATACATGGTCAATGAGGCTCTTAGCCGATATAAACTTAAATTTGATTTTGAATAAATGTCTCCCTATATATCTTATTTAGAAACTTAAAAGGATAATCATCTGAATCCCAAACTAGCCCTAATATTTATTTGGAGCCCAAACTGGCCCTAAATCCATCCAGATATGGGCCTCTGAATTTTGCCTTACACTACCCAAGAAAGCCCGACCCGTGACCTCAGATGTGAGTTCAACCCAATTTCAATGATGCAGGAGTCCAAGACACTACTAATTTGGTGACGTGGCAGTATTTATTAGTAGGGTCAGGAGGTGACAGTTGGCCCCAACAACCCATTAAATGTAACATTTGTATAATAACCACTAAGTCTACAGTCTATATTCTCTCTCAACGTTTTATATCTACACAGACACATACAAATATTAACCCTAATAGTCTATAGTCTAATACTCAATAATTAATAGTCGCATGTCTCCGTATCTTTAATCTTCTCATTTTTTTCCAATGATTCTAGTTGTTCCCATATTCCTTGTGAGGGAGCTGCAGAGATCCGAACGAGAAGAGTCAATTATTTGTTTCTAGAAATGGGACAACAATTATATTTGGTACTAATGGACCGCAATTTTTGTTGGCATCAAGAAGGCAGGGAGCCACGTTGTGCTCATAGGTAGACCTGTAAACGAATCGGATTTGGACCGGATCTGTGCTATTCCGAATCCGAATTCGATAAGCATAATCCGATCCGATAATTCAACGAATTTTTATTTCCTGAATTTCGGATCTCCGATCCATTTATAATTTTTAAAAACAATAATGTAGATTTGAAGTTATTTTTTGTTTATTTAAAAATATTTATTTCTACTACATTTTTTGAGTAGTACAGGAATAATACAAACATTACATTATTATTTTTTATTCTTAAAAATATTTTCACTATTTATGTTACTATGTAAAATAAAACAAACAACATTAATACATGGTAGATGGGGCTCTTAGCCCATACAAATTGAAATTTGAATTTGAATAAAACCCTTTCTATATATCTTATTTGGAAACTTAAAAGGATAATCATCTAGTTGGTCCTCTCTAATGACTCCGATATTTATTTGGAGCTCACACTAACACTAGATCCATCCAGATATGGGCCTCTAAATTTTGGGCTTACACTGCCCTAGAGGGCCTAACCCATGACCTTAGATATGTGTTGGATCCGATTTCAATGATGCAAGAGTCTAAGATAGTAATAGTTTGGTAATGTTGCTTTATTTATTAGTGGGGTTAGGAGGTGACGGTTGGCCCGAACAACCCATTAAATGCAACAGTTATATATTAACCACTAAGTCTACAGTCTATATTCTCTCCCAACGTTATATATATACACAGACACATACAGATATTAACCCCAATAGTCTATAGTCTAATACTCAATAATTAATTGCCGCTTGTCTCTATCTCTTTATTCTTCTTCTTTTCCTGCAATGATTATGGTTATTCCCCTATTCCCTGTAAGGGAGGCTACAGAGATCCGAACGAGATGAATCAACTATTTGTTTCTAGAAATGGGACCACGATTATATTTAGCTTTAATGGACCGCAATTTTTGTTGGCATCAAGAAGGCAGGGAGTGATGTTGTGCTCAAAGGTAGACCTATAAATGATTAAGATTTGGATCGGATCTAAGCTGATCCGAATCCGAATTTGATAAGCATAATCCGAGCCGATAATTCGACAAATTTTTATTTCCTTAATTTCGGATCTCCGATCCGATTATAAATTTTTTTAAAATTAATGTAGATTTAAAATTATTTTATGTTTATTTTAAAAAAAAAATTATTTCTACTACATTTCTTGAGTAGTACAAGAATAATAAAAGCATTACATAAATATTTTTTATGCTTAAAAATATTTTCACTATTAATATTACTACATGGTAGACGGGGCTCTTAACCCATACAAACTGAAATTTGAATTTGAATAAAAGCCCCTCTATATATCTTATTCGGAAACTTAAAAGGATAATCATATAGTTGGTCCTTTCTAACAACCCTGATATTTATTTGGAGCCCAAACTAGCCCTAGATCCATCCAGATACGAGTCTCTGAATTTTGGGCTTACATTGCCCAGAGGGCCCGACCCGTGACCTCAGATGTGGGTTGGACCCGATTTCAATGATGCAAGAGTCTAAGCCAGTACTAATTTGGTGACATGGTTGTATTTATTTGTGGGGTTAAGAGGTGACGATTGGCCCCAACAACCCATTAAATGTAACAACTGTATATTAACCACTAAATCTACAGTTTATTTTCTCTCTCAACGTTATATATATACAGAGAGACATATAGATATTAACCCCAATGATCTATAGTGTAATACTCAATTCGCGTGAACATCGTCCCGCCAACTCTGAAACGTAATGCAAAAAATTTACTCGTACGAAATACCGAGAATAACTAAGACGTCATAAACAAGTGATGTCACAACCGAAAATTAATCGAAAAGAATTTCAGGAAAAAGGGAAAATAACACGGGGTGTTACAACCTTCCCACCTTAGAAGATTTTATCCTCGAAATCAGGTGTACCTTAGTCTGCAAGTCACATCCGGTGGATCAGACCGAATGTTATGCTCACATTCCTCGATAATTATCACCGTGATAAAGGCACGAAAAAAAAAGTGTGACTGAGGTATTGCCTCACTTGGCTAGAATCAAATCACAACGGGATGCATCTAGTAAGACACGTCCTCTACAAAACATAAGGGAAAAACATAGGAACACAGATCGAAATCGTAGATAAACGTCAAACGTCGAACGTACCGCCGACCCTCACCCGTCGTCCCTAAGACAGTAAAACCTAGAGCTCTTATACCATATTGTCACGCCCCTAAAATCCAAAGACTCCCAAACTAGGACATCCAAGGACTTTGGGGTGTGATCCATACATAAAGCAACCAACTAAGAATACCAATAAAACAAAATGTATGGAATATTGATAAAAATGATATATTCCATACCCAATTAAATGGTATAAATACAACAGCGGAATCTAACGAAAATCTGGCAGACTTCCGTCTGTAAATGGAACATCCCGGAAACACAACACAAAGAATAACCTGCAAATAACAATTGCTATAATATCAATGGCTCACAGCGCATCATTCGTCTATCCTATTAGGGTCGAGGTAGTGGAAAGAAACCACAGCTACCTCTACACAATTCTCCATAATCAACTGAGCAACAATACTCAAATAAAAATACACAAGGCACATGGAAGTACTGAAGAGATACAATGGCATCCTGAAATAATAAATACAAAAAATAAAAGATACACCAATAGGGATATGCCAACAAACTGGCTCTTAAGAGAAATTCATGGCAGTCCCATATAACATGGGTAAGAAACTAAAAGATAAAGAAAATAATAAATAACTATCGTCCCCAAATCCAGTCGCACTGCAACCGCAACCGCATCACACTACGCAACTTTAAATCTGTAACGAGGAAAACAAAAGAAAGGTGTCATTACACCGCATGCTGCCTGTAGCCATAGCATTTCCTGTAACCTGACATGGAATACTAGAGGTATGAAACACCCTGTGAGCAAAGAAGCTTACTAGGAAAAATGAAATCATAACTACCACATCCTCTGAGTGGGAAAAATGAAATCATAACTACCACATCCTCTGATTGTTTAGGTAATGCTAAACCATCCAACAAGATACGTAACACATAATTAATCCCAGCCCCAAATCACAAGGCACACACCCATATACAAATGTATATAAGTATATAAGGTATATACATACATATATATATATATATATATATATATATATATATATATATATATATATATATATCAGTACACAACATGAGTCCCATATTGTATTACTAAGACTCGTGCTCCATGTACCAATTCCAGCAGTCTACACTACTTTTACAAATGTACACGACACCCAAGGCCAATCTAACAAATCACCAAGCGCTCACAACGCTAACGCGAGGATCCAAACAGAGGGAATCACACTCCCCTCTAATATCCACAAGAGAAAGAATCCATAAATAATACCAAGGAAGGCTCATAACCCACTCCCGAGAACACATGAGGGAAAACACTCACGTCCTTGTGTACCAACATAATTGGTGGGCGTCAGGTGTGTGGAAAATATGTGGTTAAAAATGACACATTAACGACACTTTAGGTTTTACCCTTCTGCAAGCGCACAGATCAATTGTAGACAATTTTGCTTGAGTAGGGAAATATCGATCCCACAGAGACGAGGATTGTTCACTTCAATAGTCTAAAAAATTGAATTATACTTTTCTGAAAAGAGTTTGTTTTTGTGAATTATCTAATACTAATAAAAATAAAATATAAAATAATAATAAATAATGGTTGTGATTCAGAGAGAGAGAAAACTAGGGTTTCCTTACTCCATCACTAACCGCATAATATAGTTCAGATTATATATAAATTGCATGAGGGAGATCCCTTGACTGTGAATCAGGTCGCACCGCGCCAGCAGTTCAACCCCAAAAAGGATTACTCTCAACCAAATCGCGACAACCCATCTCAAGACTAAACTGATTATTGTATGCCAACTACTAACAGAAAGTAAATGCAGAAAAGTAAATTAAAGCATGAAAATAAACTAAAGGATGTCTATAGCAGTTTGTCAGGGCATCGCTATGTCAACCTAGGGTTTCAAGTTTTTTTACTACCATTGTGTAGAAAATCACAGATTAAGCATCCGAGTTCCAGCCCATAGAGAATAGTTATGATTGTGTAAGATAAATATATTCGAAAAGTCTAAGACAATAATTAATTCAAATATATAAACTTGTATAACGAATAAAAACGGTCTCTCATTTAACACAATCATCATAGTATAGTCACAGTTTCCCCTCTCTACAATTGAATATAAAATTAGAACTACACACTACTAGAAAAAAGGGTTTTTACGACCATAAATTTACGAGAGGCCACTAATTTTGCTCGTAAAAGATACTTTTTACGAGGTTGATACAAAACTCCTCATAATAAATTCATAAAATGATAGTTTTTACGATAAGCTAATAAATTAGTCGTAAATACACTTATTCACAAGGAGTCAAACATCCTGTAAATATTTTTATTATTAACGGGGTAATTTTTGTCTATAACGGGAGATAAAATACCTCGTGAATAATTGATTGGCATTTTTATTTACGAAGGTTATTTTTTCTCATGAATAAGTACTTATTATATCTCTAAAAAAATTCATTCTCCCGCCAAAGATTTTTAATTTTTAATTGTTTACGAGAAATAAAATCTATTAACAAACTTTATTTTTCCTCGTAAATAAGTATAACTTTTCTAAAACTATTCATTCTCGCACCAATTTTTTTATTTTATTTTCTCAATTCTTTAAAATATTTACAACTGTACACGTGTCTAAATCCGTGTGTATTAGCGCTTTACATTCTACGACCTTAGGGTTTCTCCCACTTTTGTGACTACCCATCTACACGATCTACAAATTAGGGCACAAAGTACCCAATGTCTCTTTCTAGCGTGCAATCTTGGTGGGTGACCTGAACTCTGACAAGCTTTAGAGAAACCTCCGGCAAACGATCTACAGATTAGGGCACAAAGTACCCAACGTACTCTCTCTAGCGTGCAATCTTGGTGAGTGATCTGAACTCCGACAAGCTTTAGGGAATCCTCCGGCAAACTTCAAAGGTATGTAATTTGTTTTTGTTCTTCCCCTGTCTAATTCTTGTTTATGTTTCCCAATTTATCAATAGTTGTTACATAGATGGGGTTGTAGAATTGTTTTTTCTTGCTTATAAGTATATGTTATTTTATTCACTGGATAGCAAGAGATCACTCTACTACATATATATATATATATATATATATATATATATATATAAATGTTATCTTGGTTCCTGGGAGCAAGATATTACTACTTGTAACAGGCCTGTAAAAGAAAATTATAACTTTGTTAAATGCATGCGTTCGGCACCAAAATAATTTGTTGATTAATGTCATCTTCAGAGCTTCATGATATCTACTCTTAATCCTTAAATATTGCCTAGACATATAATTAAATTGAGGTAGTAGCAATCACATAATCCCATGAGAACATCCTTAATAATATAATAATAAAAATTAATATTATGATAATTATATACAAATAACATGGTGACGACACTTGGCCGTCCAGAAACCGACATATATGTTCATGTTAAGTGTTGAAGGAGTCATGTTAGTAGTAGGATGGTGGAGCAAGCAAAGCAACAACTATGCCATTGCCTACCCTATATATAATTAAAACTTAGTTGAAGTTCTCTACGGATAATTTGAAAGGTTAACATGTATATTTTCTAATAATTTAGTAGTTTTCACCATTCACATATATTTATGGTTTGTTTTGTTCATTTTTAGAATGTAAATAACAGAACAAACCAAGAGAGAAAAAAACAAAAAGGACAATATTTAGTTTAAGGACCAAGTTCCTCGTCCCTACTTGGTTCTTGATCATGTGTTTGAGCATGATAGATGGAATGGTGTTGCTAGGGTTAGTCTGATTCTGAGGAGGAATTCATAGAGGATTCCCATAATTAATTTATATCTGTGAAATTTTGGTTGTGTAAAACAGAGGTTTGTCTTTGTTCCTCCTTCCTTTACTACTTTGCCGTTTATATTAAGGTCGGTTTGATTTTCGTATACTCGTGTGTGTGTGTTTTTATGTCCTCCCTTTTGGTAACTGAATAAGCCGGAGAATCGGATAATTTGGTTCTTTTTGTTTCATAAACAAAACAAGTCTAGAATGTTTTGTCTGGTTTAGGAATTTGTAAATGTTTAATGATATGGTAAAAGGGTTTTAAATTTTATTGAGAATCTGCCTTTATTTTATTTCGAAGATTTTTTATTGTTTTAATATCTAAAAGCCATATTAATGGATTCTATATGGTCGGGCGGAGTTTCATATAAGTTCCATTGGATATTCTATTGCTACTTTTTGACTTCTGTAATTTCAATATGTAGGACTTCTTAAGAGGTTGTGTCTGCATTTTTGATAGTGTATATATGTATATACCTCCTGGAAAACCCTGAGGCCTATGCTTAATGTACATTATTTGGCTAGGGTTTTGCGAAAAAACCCTAGATACCGAATTAGTTGATCATGGTGGAGAGAGTCTGCATTGTCGGTGTAGAAATGCTCTCTATAATCTTCTTCTCTGGATCTCTAGATCTTCAATGGTGATTCTCTTCTATGGAAGCAATGAAATCAGCCACCAACTCAATGAACGTGCGTGAAAATCAGAACCAAAACTCTAAACCTAACCCTCTCATATTTATAGACAAGTGATGAAAACCCTAATGGTTGCCCCTTTCTGTAATTTCATAATACATGAATAATGTCTCTAAAATATTATGTAAATATGTGTATAAGCCTGTATATAGAAGTTTGGAATCATCGATCACTTAAAATATCGAAACAGGGAGAAAACTGGAAAATTCCGAAACAACTTCTGCACATAAAGGGATCACGTGGCCACAAGGTGGGACCTACACCCCTACTTATGCTTGGGCGTAGGGTCCCCCTTTGGCTCATAAACCAAAGCGTAGCTCAGGTCTAATCTGCCTCTTTTTCCCTCTAACGACGTAGAGTATGATGCATCTTTTGCTGTAAAAACTCATTTTTTCATATTCGAGCTAAACTGGTCGCATTTGACTCTCGATGCTTTTGGGTGAAGTAATAATATATGGAAATGATATTTTTGCCCTTCGGTGAGATAACTATGTCGGGAAATGACTATTTTTCCCTCCGGTAGCTCTTATTTGCTCTGACATACCTCTTGATTCCTTTCTCAAGATAGAAATTAACACGAACACGATTAATTCACCGAGATTAGCTTTGTTTCTTCATTAAGCTCCTGAAACATGCTTACACACACAAAGGGGATAAAATATCAATTAACGGAATATATAACAAATACAAGATAGGGGCGGAAAATGACCAATATTGAGCACCTATCAATAATCATCATCAATATATATATATGTACAATATATATATACAATAACCATCATCCCATTCCTAGAGGAGATCTACCTCTCAAGGACTGAATCACCTCAATCATATCACCATATCAATCTCATAATATTATCTCCAATATGATCAATAAATCACCAACACTCTCACTGTGAATAAGGAAATCTAACCGATCAAATCACGGAGATTACATAAATGCCACTCTCATGAACAACCATATAAGGGTCAATAAATAATACAAGGGAAAAGAGATCTTAATGCTAACCAACGGATAACCGAGACACTAATGTCAAGGTTAAGAACACCACAAGTGTTTAGGAAAAACACCCAGACAAGGAAACCAAAAGAAGAGAAAAAAACACAGCATTACGTGTGTGCACTAAACAACAATCCTCATCCCCAAGACTCAAAATGAAAGAATGTATGAAACAATCATACCGAGATAACGCACTCTCAAACCAACCAAAACAACAACTCAAGGATTCTTATAATGTCCAAGAAGACAATGAAGGGAGAGTAACGCATTGGATCCATGGAACACAACCATCCGTTTCCAACTCCATGAGATCAAATGACAACACAAGGAAAAGATTCAACACCACGCCGTAACCAACGGCTCAAGGGATGACATATAAGTCAAAAACATATACTAGTATACAAAGGAGAGTAAAGAAATGCTTAGGAGAATGAACTAAGCACGAGAAACAAGGCTGCAAAACTGTAGTACCTCGAGTACTTAATAAAATCACTTAGACCTCTTAAGATCATAAAAAGAGAAAAATAGTGGCCAACACCACGGAACTAACTAGTTCCAATCAATACCTCTTCCAAATCATTCAAACCTCAAATTCACATTTGATACCAACTCTCTAGATCACTAACAGAATCAACAGATCATTGTCACGCACCCGGACAGGTTCAATCATAACCTCGTCTAACCAAACTCAAAACCCCAAGAGTACGATAAATGATACATTCCTCCAAGTGGGAAAGAAACATTTATTTGGTCAGTACTACGCAACTAACCAAGACCACAAGACTATCACCCGCCTTCTCAAAGGCCTCAACTCACCGTCTATACTAAAAAATCAACTAGGTTTACAGTTTTATCACCTGCCTTCTCTAAGGCCTCAACTCACAGTTGATACTAAAATCCACCACTGACCTAAACTCTCCAAAGAGGTCACTAATCTCACATACTTACCCTTTAAAAGGCATAAAAGTACATAACCACAAGTATAAGAATTTACATTTCATTATACTTTAACAATCACTACATGTAAATCATATTTTTATGTTATCTACTTCCAATTGAGCGTTATATTAAAATATGAATTTATTTCTCAATATTCATAATAAACATGCTCCAAAATCCACATGTAATAATATCATATAATAAACCTACTCCAAAATCCACATGTCATACTATCATGATCTACATGTCAAATAGAATCACATAAATGCAACATGAATGCAATGTGACTCAATACCACCCAAGGTACACACACGACCACACACCCTACTCTAAGGGTCAACAGATACACGCTCTTACCATTCACGAGACGACCCATGACAAGGATAGAATCTCAACACACACACTTTAACCATTCACGAGACGACCCGTGGCAAGGAAAAAGTCTCAACACAACCCATGATGCACATTTTGCCCAATACAAGTTAACGGATACATACTCTAACCATTCACACTTACAAAGAGTACCGCACCGATTCTCCCCAAGTGATTTTGACACTTCTCACTTTCAACAAGGAAGAGTGGTTGCACGAGACGACCCGCAACTAAAGATCCAAAGATCGAATGCACGAGACGACCCACGACTTTGAGGATGAGACGACCCACCCTATACCCAATTCTCGGACATACTAGTTCCGTAGGTTGGGAACACCCCCTGCCAGTTGTTGCGATGATCTGACACAAGTCTACTCATGCATAAATACACAAACGGACGTAGACCAACACAATTTGAATTCTCAATACAAAAGGTGAACTCCATATGCACTACATCTCAATGATCCATGCACCAACACGAATATGTATTTCATCATATTTATAAAAACATTTGACTATCTGACACAAGTCAAACTCACACACGGTTACACGATCTACATAGACCAATATCCATGCACTCTACATGGCACAATGTACTCAATATGCATACAGGACCTCAATAAAAATCATGTCACATCATAATACATGCATTTATATCATTATACAATATATTGTGCCCCAATCATTACATGCTCATAATTACGCACATATAAGCAATAATTCACAAAGGTATCAATTCCATAGCCCTTAACATGTTTTTAAACTCATTAAAACAAATATCCACAAGCATATAATCACATCTCTTTTTACATGCTTTCAAATTTATTAAACAATAATTCACATAGATAGGGGAACTAGAATAACGTTCTAGGTTCACGTCCCTCACTTTCACATATCCCCTAACATGTATTAAAATCCGTAAAACACAAGCAACAGGGGAAACTAATGTCACGTTCTAAGTTCAAGTCCCAACTTTATAAATTTCACCCACCCACTATAAATCTCAAGGGGTCACTAGGCCACCTATTCTAATTCAGTTCAAATAGGTATTAATTTAGTAGAAAAATATTTCTTTAATTTATCAAATTAATTTCTACCCCCTACTTTGCTTCTAACCCATACATAGACATTTTATATTCACAAATATAAATATCTAAAATAAAATAAAAGCTAATACGGTTTCGCACACCCAAACCATAGCAAATGATACAATAGTGAGAATATTTTTTCCCACCTCAAAACGCACACAACATGTTAAACTATCACATCCGTAACCAAACCGGATACACTAAAACGTTGCCAAAGCCTAGTGCTCAATTCCGCCCTAAAATAATTTTAGTCGAAATGGGACCCACCGTGAACAGTGTCGGCTCCCGAATATGGGGCCCGCCGACCAAAGTAGTCCGAATAAAATTTTGAATATACCAAAACGTCCACCTCGATGACCTATACAATATATACGAAGCCCATTAGCAATAGGTTAACAAATTTGGACAAATCTAACATAACCCAAACGAAAATTCATACCTATAATTGCAATTTCCCGACAAACCTCTCAACGAACAATTCTAAAAATTTTGCACATCATACATGACACCGAGGAGCAGCTACCCTCCAAAAATCAGCCTCAACATAGCTCGGGAAGTTGCCGAAACAATTGCTCAAATCGTTGGCTGAAGTCGAGTCTGGTGTGTAACACGGCAGCTGCCCAACCGAGGTCCAGCCCCAATGTGACCTGCGTCCGCCACCAGCACCTGCGCACGTCGTCACCCACCTTTAGCTCGCCATCGCCACCCAGTCGCGACCTCTGCCCTCTCACCGTCCGACTTCTCTCTCTCTCTCTCTCGTCAGCCAACAAAAGGAGAAGAAGAATAGCGGTCAGGTTTGTTGAGAGGAGAAGAAAAACGAAAAAGGAGAATGATGAGGTGGTTCATCATCCCTTTCTCACTCTATACCAGTCGACATATACATATACTATATCATGTATATAAATTTGATGATAGTAATAGGAATCAAATTGAATTTTGTATTTCTCTTCCAATGAGCCTATGTGACACTAGTTGTAACACCCCGCTCCAACACTTGGTATAATATTGTCCGCTCTGGGCCCAGCCCGCACGATTTTGCTCTTGGGCTCCTCCCAAAAGGCCTCATACCAATTGGAGACAACATTGCACATATAAGCACATCCCCAGACCTCTACCCGGGCGATGTGGGACATCACAATCACCCCCCCCTTAGGACCCAGCATCCTCGCTGGAGACCCACGGGTGATGTGCATGCTCCCACACTTAATTCCGGCCGGGCTCTGGATCTGATACCAATTATAACACCTCGCTCCAACACTTGGTATAATATTGTCCGCTCTAGGCCCAACCCGCACGGTTTTGCTCTTGGGCTCCTCCCAAAAGGCCTCATACCAATTGGAGACAACACTGCACATATAAGCACATCCCCGGACCTCTACCCACTCCCCGAGAACACAGGAGGGAAAGCACTCACATCCTTACGTACTAACACAATCGTAATCAATATATATATATATACACAATATATATAAGGACCATCATCCCATTCCTAGAGGAGATCTACCTCTCAAGGACTGAATCACCCCAATCATATCACCAATATGAATCTCATAATACTATCTCCAATATGAACAACAAATCAATAACACTCTCACTATGAATAAAGAAAGCTAACTGATCAAATCACGGAGAGTACATGACCACTACTCTCATGAACAACCACATAAGGTCAAGAAACAAAGCAAGGGAAAAGAATTCCCAATGTTAACCAACGGATAACCGAGACAACAATGTCAAGGTTAAGAACGCCACAAGTGTTTAGGGAAAAGACCTGGACCAGGAAACCAAAATAAGAGAAAAGGCAATACTACGTGTGTGCACTCAACAACAAGCCTCATACCCGAGACTCAAAATGAAAGAATGTATGAAACAATCATACCGAGAGAACACACTCTCAAACCAACCAAAACAACAACTCAAGGATTCCTATAATGTCCAAGAGGACAATGAAGGAAGAGCAACACATTGGATCCACGAAACATAATCATCTGTTTCCAACCCCATGAAATCAATTGACAACACAAGGAAAAGATTCGACACCATGCCGTAACCAACGGCTCAAGGAGTGACATATAAGTAAAAAACATATACTAGTATACAAAAGAGAGTGAAAGGAATGCTTAGGAGAATGAGCTAAGCACAAGAAACAAAGTGCAAAGTTACAGTACCTCAAGTACTTAGCAAAAATGCTTCGATCCCCTAAGATCATGAAAAGAGGAAACTAGTGACCGCTACCAAGGAACTAACTAGTTTCAATCAATACGTCTTTCAATTTATTCAAACCTCAAATTCACATTTGATACCAACTCTCTAAATCACTAACAGAATCAAGAGACCATTGCTACGCAACCAGACATGTTCAATCATAACCTCGTCTAACCAACTCATAACCTCAAAAGTACAAGAAATGATACATTCCTATAAGTGTGAAATAAACTTCTATTTGGTCAGTACTACGCAACCAACCAAGACCACAAAACTATTACCCGCCTTCTCAAAGGCCTCAACTCACCGTTGATACTACACAATCAACTAGGTTTACAATCTCATCACTTGCCTTCTCTAAGGCCTCAACTCACAGTTGATACTAAAATCCCCCATTGGTCTCAACTCTCCAAGAGGTCGCTAATCCCACATACTTAACTCTCAAATGGCATAAAAGTACATAACCACAAGTATAAGAATTTACATTTCATTATATTTTAACAATTACTGCGTTTAAATCATGTTTTCACGTATCCACTTTCAGTTAAGCATTATATTAAAATATGAATTTATTTCTCAATATTCATAATAAGCATGCTCTAAAATCACATGTAATGATATCATGATCTACATGTATAATGGAATCATATAAATGTAACATGAATGCAATGTGACTCAACACCACCTCGTGGTACACACACAACCACACACCCTACTCTAAGGGTCAACATATATAAGTGTCGCCTAGTCATTCATTGAAGAGGGTACACCCACTCAACCAATGAAACTCAATGCATAACCCAGTTGCAACTCGAAATCCGAAGATGGATGCACAACCCAGTTGTGACTTATAATCCGAAAACGGGTGCACAACCCAGTTACGACTTAAAATCCAAAGATGGATGCACAACCCAGTTACGACTTATAATCCAAAGACGGATGCACAACCCAGTTGTGACTTCGAAATCCGAAAACGGATGCACAATCCAGTTGCGACTTATAATCTGAAGATGGATGCATAACCCAGTTGCAACTTATAATCCAACACAAATCTACTCATGCATAATTACACAAACGGACGTAGACCAACACCAATTGAATTCTCAATACAAAAGGTGAACTCCATATGCACTATGTCTCAAAAACCCATGCACTAACACAAATATGTATCACATCATATTTATGAAAATATTTGACTATCCGACACAAGTCATTCTCACACATGGTTACACAACCCGCATATACCAACACCATGATTTTGACACTATACGATGTACTCAATATGCATTCAGGTTTTCAATAACAATCATGTTTCATCACAATATATGCTTTTCTCATTTGCAATATATTGTACTCAATAAAATCATCATGCTTATAATTTCATACTTATAAGCAATAATCCACAACATGCTTTTAAATCTCATTAAATAAATAATCAACCAGAATGTTTTCTCATGCACTATTCATATTCCAAATCATCAAGTTGTCCTTTAATTTCACAAGGATAACATTTTCATTTATTTAACATGCTTTTATTTCAATTAAAGCATTTAATTCACAAGGAAACAATTTTATTTCTTTAAACATGCTTTTAAATTCACTTAAAGCAATAATCCACATATCATAAGGGGAACTAGCATAACGTCTAAGTTTTAAAATCAGTAAAACACAAGTAATAGGGAAAACTAATATCACGTTCTAAGTTCATGTCCAACTTTTACAAATTTTAATAACACACTTTAAATCTCAAGGGTTTGCTAGGCCACCTATTCTCATTCAGTTCAAAAAAGTATTAATTTAGTAGGAAAAATATTTATTTAATTTTTTCAAATTAATTTCTATGTCCTATTTCACTCCTAACCCACCGATAGACATATTTTATATTCACAAATAAATATATCTAAATTCAAATAATAACTCGCACACCCAAACAACAACAAATGATACGGAAGTGAGAATATTTTTCTCACCTCAAAACGAACGCCACGCATTAAACCATCACGTCCACAACCAAACCAGATACATCGACATGTCGCCAAAGCTGCGTGTTCAATTCTGCCTCAAAATCATTTTTGGCCAAAATGGGACTCACCGTGAACAGTGTCGGCGCCCGAATATGAAGTCCACCGATCAAAGTTATCTGAATAAAATTTTTAATATACCAAAACGTCCGCCTCGATGACCTATACGATATATACGAAGCCCATTAAAAATAGGTTAATAAATTTGGACAAATCTAAAATAATCCAAACAAAAATTCGTATCTATAAACGCGATTTTCTGACAAACCGCTCAATGAAAAATTCCAAACTTTTTACATGTCGTACATGACACCGAGACCGAGCAACCCTTCAAAAATCACGATTATCCGAGCACGGGAAGGCATCAAAACAATTGGCCAAAGTTTCTGGCAAGAAATGCTCCTACTCGTGCGAACTGTTGCACAGCCAGTCCACCACCCGTGCGACACCTCCACAGCTCCGGCGACCCTGTTCGCCCTCCTCCGACATCCCTCAGTCATGACCAAGTCACAGCTCCCTCTTTGCCGGTGACCCGACCCAACAAGTCGCAACCTCTCTCCTACAACTGACCTCTCTCTCTCTCTTGTCGGCAACCTGGTGAAGGAGAGGAGCTAGCTGCATCAATGGAGAAGAGATGAAGAAGCAAAGGTTCGGCGAAGGAGGATATGGGTCAAAGTAGATGAAGTGTAGACTGGAGGCTTGGTCGCGTGTATATGTGGTTCCATATACACCTATATGTATATAACTGATGTGTGAATAGTATAATGATTCAATTGAAATAGAATTTTACAACTTTAATTTCAATGGGCTAGGTGACATTTGGCATGTGACCAAAAGCAATAAATGTGACAATGACTATTTAATTCAATCCAAGACCAACACTAATTCAATTCGCATTCTAAACAATTCCTAACAAAATCACGCGAATCCGAAATTCTACGGGATGCCAATTAAATAATATAAGCTCAACTAAATACTCCAGGGTATAAAACCCAACAACCAAAATACCGAAAAAATAAAATAATTCACGTCACGTCGAATCCATAAAAGTACTAATACTGTAACCGAAATAATCGAATCTGAACTTTAATATCGAACATATAAAACATGTCGCTACCCACTCAGAGTACTAACATTAAACGCCAAAACGAAACCGCATAGTCGGTAATAAAATTTCCACGAAGTCATACACGGATAAATCGTAAAGTCGTCCAATCGACTTTAAACGTAAACGCGAAAAATTAACATGCGAAATACCAAGAATAACCAATACATCATGAACAAGTGACATCATAACCGAAATTAAATCGAAAAGAATTTCAGGAAAAAGGAAAATAACACGGGGTGTTACATATTTGTTTCTAGAAATAGGACCACGATTATATTTGGCATTAAGGGACCACAATTTTTGTTGCCATCAAGAATGCAGGGAGCCACGTTGTGCTCATAGGTAGACCTATAAATGGATTGGATCGGATCTGTGTTGATCCGAATCCGAGAAGCATAATCCGATCCGATAATTCAACGGATTTTTATTTCCTTAATACATATTTGGATCTCCGATCCAATTATAATTTTTTTAAAAAAATAATGTAGATTTGAAATTATTTTATGTTTATTTAAAAAAAATTGTTTCTACTACATTTTTGTAATACAAGAATAATAAAAACATTACATTAATATTTTTTATTTTTAAAATATTTTCACAATTTATGTTACTATGTAAAATAAAAAAGACCACATTAATACATGGTAGATGGGGCTCTTAGCCCATACAAACTGAAATTTGAATTTGAATAAAAGCCTTTCTATATATCTTATTTGGAAACTGAAAAGGATAATCATCTCCTTGGGCCTCTCTAACATCCCAGATATTTATTTGGAGCCCAAACTAGCAGTCACGCCCCAAATTTCCTAGAACTCCGAAACACGAGTCTAAGAATTTAGGGACTGAAGCGAAAGTGAAAAGAAATGAAATAAAATTATAGTTGTCTAACACCCACACAAGGGTAAAAGGTCATTTCATACCTAAAAGATACCAAAAATATCATTCGAGATCGAAAAGAATGTGAAACGAATCATTTGAACACCCCATATTCACCCAAAGGAAAAATAGTAATTTCAAGTTTCAACTACAAAGTTTGAACCTAGAATAAGTCGTAGGAACAAACGGGACTCAATTCAGAGCAATGAAACTCAAAATATGGAAGTTGGAAAATGGTGTCGGACAATGACAACCAAAACCAAAAGTTAAAGTGCCCCACTTTCACCAAGGGTAAAATAGTCATTTGAGGGGTAAACTGGTCGTTTCAAAGTACAAATACAAAGTTCGGACTTAGGAAAAGCCATAGAAACAAACAGGGCTCAATTCGGAGTTGCGAAGTGGGAGAAATATTTTTTTGAAAATCAGATGTCGGATGCCACTCAAACGGCCCTGCACTGAAATTTTCGAAAATCCTAAAAATATTTCTAAGTGTTTTGAGGCTGATCTACTGGTTTGCTAGCGAAAGTTCAAAATGTGCAAAATTTAATATTTTGCAATATGGCTCTGCTTTTCACGCCGTTGGTCCCAAAAAATCAAAAATATTTGAAATGTGAGTTTTTCATTCGCTGATCTCAAAAACAGTCACCGAAACCTCAGGAAACGGGCAAAACCCAAACTTTGAATAAAAGTAATTCTTTAAAATCTCGTAAAATCTTTTGTCTTGTCCCCGGTCTCAGTTTTAACTACTGTCGGTTTCTAAAAGTCAAAATCTTTAAGAAAATGAGTTTAAAACCATTTCTCAAACAAAAACATTTACCGGGTTTACGGAGGTGGGTGAAAACGGGTTTTTCCATTCAAAACGAAAAGGGTTTGTTTGAAAACTTAGAAAAATGTCATTTTCGTCAAATTCCCTAATAACCACACTCAATAATTATTATCCACGTCACAAGTCAAATTAAAATATTCAAAGTCTACATTAAAGCGCACTAAGGCGAAACATGCTATAGTTTTACCGAAGTACATAGTTTTACATTTCCGGCAACGAAGTGCACCAAAAGAATAGAATCCCCGCGCATAGCATTCCGAGGAACGTATGTAAAATTTAAACTACCCGGCTAACATACTAACTGCCAAAAAAAAAGTTCTTAAACATTTGTTTACAAGTTTACAAAATAGAAACATGTGTATACATGTATATTAGTCTAAAGCTCTACAAAAGTAATACGGTCCAACCCCCATACACAAAAGGGGGAACAAAGTGTCACACATCCACGGAGAGACAACGGAACTTTCCTAACGGAATCATCACCTGAAAAATATATAAAGTCGTGGGGTGAGCTCACTAGCCCAGTAGAGGAAGCGTCATCGCCTCAATCTCGGTAATCCTAGTGGTACAACCCACCCATGGTATATGCAACTAATCTTAGGTCGATCTCTTATCCCACATTGCTTTCATGCCAATCCGGAACCCCATCGAACCCAACAAAAAATTCCCCAACATACACACATCATAATCATCCATAAATATAGCATGATTCAACACAAATATCACAATTACATATATGATAATTTAAGTGCAATGTGACTCAACCCTCTCATACTTTGCCCGATACGGTTAATAGATACACATTCCACCCATTTACAATAAGAAAGAGTATCACACTGATTCTTTCCAAGTGATTTTTGACACTTTCACTTTCAACAAGGAAGAGCGGTTGCACGAGATGACCCGTGATGAAAGATACGACAATCGAATGGACGAGGCGACCCGCGACTTTGAGGATGGGACGACCCAACCTATATCACATTTTCGAATTTACTAGTTCCGTAGGTGGGGAACACCTCCTGGCCAATTGTTGCGACGATCCGACACACGACTACTCACACATGGTTACAAAACTCGCATAGACCAATACCCATGTACTTGACACTACACAGTGTACTCAAAAATGCATCCGGGACTTGAATAACAACTATGTTCCATCACAATACATGTTTATCTCATTTTGCATTATATTGTATCCAACATATCATCATGCTTACAATTTCACCCTTATAAACAATAGTTCATAACATGCTCCATTACAATACACGCTTATCTCATTATGCAATATATTGTACTAAATTTATCATAATGCTTACAATTTCACACTTATAAGCAATAATTCACAACAAACATTAATATCACACAATCATGCTTTCAAGGGCCTAATTCATCGTCTAAGTTATCAAGACTCAACTCTCATATATATATGGCATATATACACATAGACGCACATACCCTCGTACAAAAACTAAAACAACTCATTTTTCCTCTACCTCAATCTAAGCAAGATAACACAAGGATGCCCAATGAGGTTCAAGTCAAGCTACCAATTTGAGTGATCACAATGATAGCTTCCAACAAGAAACACACCATTCAATGAACAACAATATTACAATGGTGTCTCAATAAACTGAAATTATGAAAGTGGCTCCAACCACAAGAACAAAATCAACCCTAATGATAGCTAATTTTAGGGTTTCATGAAAGACATAACTCAAGAGAAAGGATTCTTGAACTTACCACAAGCTCCACCATTATATGAGCTCCAAGCTTTCAATAACCAAAACACTCGGTGAAAAGGTTTAACTTATGGTCCTTAACAAGATTCAAGAGAGAAGGAAACCAAAAATCAAAAGTTGAACACATAAATTCAAGAATATACATTCTAGGGTTTGAAGTTGGAAACCTCAAGAGAGTTATAAACTTACCCCAATACTTAGAACAAAATGAAGAGGATAGCAATCCAAGCAAGTTCCACGTTGAACATTCCTTCAAACTCAAAGTGGAAGGAGATAAAATCAAATGAAAAAGTTGAGAAGTGAAAGAGCGAAAGAGAAGTGTAGAGAGAAAAGAGGTTTGTAGAGAAATAGAAAAGTCTTGCAATGAAAGAATTATGAAGTTGTAGAGATTCTCCACTCATACCTCTTACTATCCAATGGTGCACATTAAAGCTAGAAAATGTAGGAAAGATCCAAGGGTCCATAGTTGATCTTGCAAAGTGGAAGACTATACATAACACTCATTAACCCATTTGTTTGCCAAACATGACCTTATGATCCAACGGTTGTAAGCAAAGGTGGAAGACTTGAATCAATGGTGGAGAATTAGACAATACTTATTAGTATGAAATGACCAAATTTCTCTCAACTTACGATTAATTACAAGAGTGCCATTGAAATGTATTTCCCATTTAACCAAAGTTTTACACTCTATTTAACCCTATGCCACTCAAGTGTTATTTCAACACTTAGCCAAATTTCTAGCATTTTCCACTAACTCAACAGTTAGTGAAAATACTATAATGCCCCTAGGTCATTAATTTTCATAATCCATTTTCAACACTTTTCATTATTCTCAAAATGAAAATATAGTAGGTAACTTACAAATTTATTTAACACATAAAAAATGTAAGTCATCCTAAGCACATAATCACATAAGCACTTAATTGTTAATAATTTTTTTTTAATTAAGACGTAAAAATATCGGATGCTACACTAGCCCTAAATCCATCTTGATATGGGCCTTTGAATTTTGGCCTTACACTGCCAAAGAGGGCCCAACCCGTAACCTCAGATTTGGGTTGGACCCGATTTCAATGATGCAAAAGTCCAAGACAGTACTAATTTAGTGACGTGGCAGTATTTATTCGTGGGGTTAGGAGGTGAAAACTGGCCCGCACAACCCATTAAATGTAATGGTTGTATATTAACCACTAAGTCTACAGTCTATATTCTCTCTCAACATTATATATATACACAAACACATACAGATATTAACCCCAATAGTCTATAGTCTAATACTCAATAATTGATAGTCGTCTATCTCTATCTCTTTATTCTTCTCATTGTCCTGCAATGATTCTAGTTGTTCCCCTATTCCTTGTGAGGGAAACTGCAGTGATCCGAACGAGATGAATCAACTATTTATGTCTAGAAATGGGACCACGATTATATTTGGCATTAAGGGGCATTAAGGGACCGCAATTTTTGTTGGCATCAAGAAGGCAAGGAGCCATGTTGTGCTCATATGTAGACTTGTAAACGGATCGGATTTGGATCGGAATTGTGCGGATCCGAATTCGAATCCGATAAAGCATAATCTGATCCGATAATTCGATGGATTTTTATTTCCTTAATACATATTCAAATCTCCGATTATAAAATTTTAAAAAAATAATGTAGATTTGAAATTATTTTATATTTATTTTTAAAAAATTATTTCTACTACATTTTTGGAGTAGTACAAGAATAATAAAAAAAATTACATTAATATTTTTATTTTTAAAATTTTTTCACTATTTATGTTACTATGTAAAATAAAACAGACTATATTAATACATGGTAGATGTGACTCTTAGCTAATACAAACTGAAATTTGAATTGGAATAAAAGCCTCTCTATATTTCTTATTTGGAAACTTAAAAGGATAATCATCTCCTTGGGCCTCTCTAACAACCCCGATATTTATTTAGAGCCTAAACTAGTCATAGATCCATCCTGATATGGGACTTTGAAATTTGGCCTTACACTTCCCAAGAGGGTCCGACCCGTGACCTCAGATGTGGGTTGGACCCGATTTCAATGATGCAAGAGTCCAAGACAGTACTAATTTGGTGACGTGGCAATATTGATTCGTGGGTTAGAAGGTGACGGTCGGCCCCAACAACCCATTAAATGTAACAACTATATATTAACCACTATATTCTCTCTCAACATTATATGTATACACAGACACATACAAATATTAACCCCAATAGTCTATAGTCTAATACTCAATAATTAATAGCCGCCTATCTCTATCTCTTTATTCTTCTCATTGTCCTGCAATGATTATGGTTGTTCCCATATTCCTTGTGAGGGAGGCTGCAGAGATCCGAACGAGATGAATCAACTATTTGTTTCTAGAAATTGGACCACGATTATATTTGGCATTAAGGAACCGCAATGTTTGTTGGGATCTAGAAGGCAGGGAGCCACGTTGTGCTCATAGGTAGACTTGTAAACGTATCTACTTTGGATCGGATTTGTGCTTATCCGAATCCGATAAGCATAATCCGATCCAATAATTCGACGGATGTTTTTTTCCTTAATACATATTCGGATCTCCGATCCTATTATAATTTTTTTAAAAAATAATGTATATTTGAAAGTATTTTATATCTTTTTAAAAACAATTATTTATACTACAGTTTTGGAGTACTACAAGAATAATAAAAACATTACCTTAATATTTTTAATTTTTATAAATATTTTAACTATTTATGTTACTATGTAAAATAAACTAGACCACATTAATACATGGTAGATGGGGCTCTTAGCCCATACAATCTGAAATTTGAATTTGAATTTGAATTAAATCTTCTCAATATATCTTATTTGGAAACTTAAAAGGATAATCATCTCATTGGGCCTCTCTAACTACCCCGATATTTATTTGGAGCCCAAACTAGCCCTAAATGCATCCTGTTATGGGCTTCTGAATTTTGGGCTTACACTACCCAAAAGGGCCCGACCCGTGACCTTAGATGTGGGTTAAACCCGATTTCAATTATGTAAGAGTCCAAGACAGTACTAATTTGATGACGTGACAGTATTTATTATTGGGGTTAAGAGGTGACGGTTGGCCCTAACAACCCATTAAATTTAACAACTATATATTTACCACTAAGTCTACAGTTTATATTCTCTCTCAACGTTATATATATACACAAACACATATAGATATTAACCCCAATAGTCTATAGTCTGATACTCAATAAATAATTGTCGTCTGTCTCTATCTCTTTATTCTTCTCATTGTCCTGCAATGATTATGGTTGTTCCCATATTCCCTGTGAGGGAGGCTGCAAAGATCCAAACGAGATGAATTAACTATTTGTTTCTAAAAATGGGACCACGACTATATTTGGGATTAAGGGACCACAATTTTTGTTGGGATCAAGAAGGCAATGAGCCACGTTGTTCTCATAGGTAAACCTGTAAACGTGTCGAATTTGGATCGGATCTGTGCTGATCCGAATCCGAATCCGATAAGCATAATCCGATCCGATAATTCAACGGATGTTTTTTTCCTTAATACATATTCGGATCTCCGATCCTATTATAATTTTTTTTTAAATAATGTATAATTTTTGTTATTTTATGTTTATTTTAAAATAATTATTGATACTACATTTTTGGAGTTGTACAAGAATAATAAAAACATTACGTTAATATTTTAATTTTTAAAACTATTTTCACTATTTATGTTACTATGTAAAATAAAACATACCACATTAATACATGGTAGATGGGGCTCTTAGCCCATACAATCTAAATTTTGAATATGAATTTGAATAAAATCCTCTCAATTTATCTTATTTGGATACTTAAAAGGATAATCATCTCCTTGAGCCTCTCTAACAACCCCGATATTTATTTGGAGCCCAAACTAGCCCTAAATCCATCCTGATATAGGCTTCTGATTTTTGGCCTTACACTGCCCAAGAAGGCCCGACCCGTGACCTTAGATGTGGATTAGACCCGATTTCAATGATGCAAGAGTCCAAGACAATACTAATTTGGTGACGTGACAATATTTATTACTGGGGTTAAGAGGTGACGGTTGGCCCCAACAACCCATTAAATGTAACAACTATATATTTACCACTAAGTCTATAGTTTATATTATCTCTCAATGTTATATATATACACAGACACATACAGATATTATTAACCCCAATAGACTATAGTCTAATACTCAATAATTAATAACCGTCTGTCTCTATCTCTTTATTCTTCTCATTGTCCTGCAATGATTATGGTTGTTCCCATATTCCCTGTGAGAGAGGCTATAGAGATCCGAACGAGATAAATAAACTATTTGTTTCTATAAATGGGACCATGATTATATTTGGCATTAAGGGACCGCAATTTTTGTTGGAATCAAGAAGGCAGGGAACCACGTTGTGCTCATAGGTAGACCTGTAAACGTATCTACTTTGGATCGGATATGTGCTAATCCGAATCCGAATCCGATAAGCATAATCCGATCCGATAATTCGACGGATTTTTGTTTCTTAATACATATTCGGATCTCCGATCCGATTATAATTTTTTAAAAAAACAATGTAGATTTTAATTTTATGTTTATTTTAAAAAAATTATTTTTACTACATTTTTGGAGTAGTACAAGAATAATAAAAACATTACATTTATAGTTTTTATTTTTAAAAATATTGTCACTATTTATGTTACTATGTAAAATAAAACAGACTACATTAATACATGGTAGATGGGGCTCTTAGCCCATGGAAACTGAAATTTGAATTTGAATAAAAGCCTTTATATATATCTTATTTGAAAACTTAAAAGGATAATCATCTCCTTGGGCCTCTCTAACAATCATGATATTTATTTGGAGCCCAAACTAGCCCTAGATCCATCCAGATATTGGCCTCTGAATTTTGGCCTTACACTGCCCAAGAGGGCCCGACCCGTGACTTCAGATGTGAGTTGAACCCGATTTCAATGATGCAAGAGTCCAAGACAGTACTAATTTGGTGAGGTGGCAGTATTTATTAGTGGGGTTAGGTGGTGACGGCTGGCCTCAACAACCAATTAAATGTAACAACTGTATATTAACCACTAAGTCTACAGTTTATATTCTCTCTCAACGTTATATATATACACAGACACATATAGATACTAACCCCAATAGTCTATAGTCTAATACTCAATAATTAATTCTCGGTTGTCTCAATCTCTTTATTCTTCTCATTGTCCTGCAATGATTACGTATGTTCCCCTATTCCCTGTGAGGGAGGCTACAGAGATCCAAACGAGATGAATCAACTATTTGTGTCTATAAATGGGACAGCGATTATATTTGGCATTAAGGGACAGCAATTTTTGTAGGCTTCAAGAAGGCAGGGAGCCACGTTGTGCTCATAGGTAGACCAGTAAACGGATTGGATTTGGGCAGATCCGAATTTGAATCCGATAAGCATAATCCGACGAATTTTTATTTCCTTAATACATATTCGGATCTCGATTATAAAATTTTAAAATAATAAAATTAATAATGAATATTTATTTTTTTATTAATATTTTATTTCACTAAAAATATAATTATGTATTTATATTTACAATGCATGTTCATAACAAATATGAAAGTCCTATAACAAAAAATCGGCAATACCACTGTAATTTCAAGCAATCAAACAAATCTAAATTGGCAAAATTTCTAATGGGATTCAAAATCATAAAGTAATAAACCTTTTTATGAGCAATTGAATGGCAAATAATTCAATGGCGATTCAAAATCTTAAATAGGGCGATTCAAAATCTTAAATAGGGGTGTTCGGGAACATAACGGGAACCGAATCGGGACTTAATTTTTTTTGTAATACTTAATTTGCTAAGCAAACTTTAACATCAAACAACCATTACAACAACAAAGAGAATACAACAAAACCTCTCCAAGCAATACAAATTTGGGAGAACCACTTCCAAGCTACAACAGAACACCAAACTCAAAAGAAACCTATACCAAAAATCAGAGGAACAAGACTGCCGACAGCTGAACGTAGCCCTCACAACACAATTACCATCAAAAGACACGTTGGTTGAGAATCTCCAAATATATCTTGCAGTTGAATGCCCAGGTGAATTAAATTCTTTTATTTTAATTTAGAGACTTAAATTCTTATATGTAAACTACTTTATAGATCAAATAAAAGGCTCTTATGTTAGAAAATCTTTTTAATCATCTTTATGATGGAAACTATCAGCTTTTTTTTCCCATACTACAAATCAAATAAAAGGCTCTTATATGCTTTCTATGTTCGTATTGCATTGACCTTTGATGATCTATAGTTGGAGGAAACGAGTCTTTCATACTGAGCAATATCAAGGCATGAAGAAAAATATAACCCAAGAGTATTCCCTGCATAAGGACAAAAAACTTGTCCACCACATATATATAGGACACTTTAGTTTTTTCAGCGACTCTTTTAGGACTTCACTTCCTTGGCTCCATAATTAGCACTAAGGGGTTTGTAATCTACTGTATATGACGCCGGACAGAATAGAGATTATTCTGTAGGCTACTGTAATAGGTACTTTGCAAGGGAAAAACAGGAGAATTTCGACCCAAAAATTCAGAGAACACTCTGGAATTTTATATAATTGTTTATAATCAAGAATGAATAAAAAACAACCCACAAGCCGGGTTTAAATAGCTGAAAATCGAACTCTAATGGGATTTTTGCCAAAAATAGCAAAACCCTAAAAGTCCTACCAAAACAAAATACGGAAAAAAAATAAAAAGATTACCAAAAATCTGGCCCAAATCGGGTTCAGAATCACCTCCTAATTGGCAAATAAAAGATTACCCTAAATAGCAAAAATTAACTAAAATTAAAGATTTAAAAAGGAAAACAGCGGATTTGGGGCTCGAAACGATGTGCACCGAGCGTGGCTGGGTGGCCACGACGTCCGCGCCGAGATTAGCTTTCCGAATTGGGGTCACGGGCGCAAATCCGACACTCGTAGCTCCAGTTATGACCCAAAAACCGACGCATGCACGGAAACTGCCCCAATTAGGCTAGATCACGATTTCTTGTCATTCTTGCGTTGATCCTCCCGCTCCAAATAATCCAGCGCCATTAATGAGCAATCTGACAGCTCGGCATCGTCTAACTCGAATCCCCTACTTCAGTATAGAATTAAGTTAAGTACATGATATGATAATTTTATTTTTATGCAATGTATGTTACCATACAGTTGGTATTGTAACTAAAGATTTACACAACTGTCTCTTTCTGCTGCCAACCATAAAAAATCATTTATCTGGGCCCTCTAGATTTTCAAGATCATGTTTAACTGTTTGACCACCTTGAATTCATGGGTTGTTTGTATCCTACTAAAATTGAATTCACGACTAATATTTGTGGAATGAGGTTGTTTGGGCAATCGAAACTTCTATTTGATCTGATTTGAAGAGACATGGCATTCAGATCAAGTCAAGGGTGGTGAGGGTTAAGTCTGCCAAACTTGGAGGAAGATTGACCGTAATACCTTAAGAACTTTAATCTGTAGATAATATAGGAAAAACCTCAGGAGAGTCTCAGCAAGATTATCACGATACAAAATGCTTTGACTGTAATTTTCTCATACATTTCAATCTATTCTTGAGGTTTAACTATTTTCTTCTTGCTTTCTACTGTGTTTCAGGATGGGAGCAATTGATAAATGTTTTAGCCAGGACAATGTTGAGGAGATTATTATTGCTCTGGTAAGCTTGATATTATATTACGTAACGATACTTGGTACTGTTAAGAAAAAGGCTTTGTTTGTCTCTTTGTCATGTCTCATGTGTTTTGCTTAGATGATAGTCAAGCTTGAGGTCAGCTTTCCAACACAAAAAAGTACATCTCGATCCGAGTTGTGTAGCTTCAGTTATGATAAAAAAAAGTGAGATGTGTCTGCAAAAAAAATTAAAAATTTCAGATTCGAGTGAAATTTTAGTTTGACCCGAATTGATCCGTTTTGACCCGGATGAATTTGTATTCGACTCCAACACTTCCAAGCACGTGTATATGACATATTATACATCATATTGAAGGATTTTGCTCAGTTCGGTATAAAATTATGAAAAAAGGGAATCATACTCTCAATAGGAGAAGTCTAATGCAAGTTAGAGTTTCCCTCAGCTTTGTTTATAAATACTAAGGTCTGCTACAGATTTTGGAGAGCTTCAATTCACATAATTTCTAGAGCAATTTCTGTGGAGATTCATATCATTAAAAGGGAGAAGTCATTCAAGACCTAGAGATCCGGTGAAGAAGATCATGGAGGGCGTTTCTACATCAACGATGCAGTCTCCTTGCACCATGAACAACTAATTCAGTATTTAGGATTTTCTAACAAAACCCTAGCCAAGTGATATAGTTATATTTATTTGTTTCAATTGTAACGAGAGGAAACTGTGATCACACTGTGATGATTGTATAGAACAGAGTTCGTAGTTATTCGTGATACAAGATCTTATATTTGTTTTTAATTCTTGTCTTAGATTGAATGAATATATTATCTTAATCAATCATGTTATCATAAACATATCGTGATTTTCTGCACAATGGTGCTTAATACTTGAGACTCTAGGTTTACACAGGTCATGTCTCGGCGAGGTGAAATAGACATGTTTTAAATTAATTTTATGTTGTAGGAGTAGATTAGAGTAAAGTAGTTTGCATGCACTAGTCATACTTTATCCGAAGATGGGTTGTAACGAATTCGGTAGATAATATCCTTTTCAGGATGTATTTGACTATTTGCGGTAGCAATCTGATTCACAATGATAGATCGTTATCTTGTAATTGAGAAAATATAGGATTATAGTATGCGGTTAGTGGTGGAGAATGAAAACCCTAATTTTTATCTCTAATATTCTTGTTTTAATTTATCTTTACTTGTTTTATTAGTTAACTAGTTCAGAAATCAAAATCAATAAACTATACTTTTATCACAATTTAAGAGTATTATTTTATGATAATTCAAAATAAGCTAAGAGTATTATTTTACGATAATTTAAAATAAGTTGTCGTAAGGAGTTGTTCTTAATCATTATTTTTGTCACCTCTAAACATATATAATTAATATATGTTTACGATATTAATTATTAATATATAAATGTTGAGTAATAAATATCGTATACTTAATATATATAATTATGTTATTAGTTGTATATGGTACTTAATATCTCTAATTATGTTCTAAATTTTGTTTGTTATTTGACTTTTATATTTGTCATGGACATGTATTATAAATATAAATGCATTATTTTATTTTTAGTGTCATAAAATAATAAATATATATATATATTCTTTATTAATTTTATTTTTAAAACAATCCATAATCGGATCGTAGATCCGAATATCAATTCAGATGTGGATTAAGGAAGCAAAAATTCGTCAAATTATCGGATTGGATTATGCTTATCGAATTCGGATTCGGTTTGAGGACATATCCGATCCAATCCAAATATGATCCCTTTGCAGGTCTATTCGTTACCTATACAATCAAAGACTTGCTCTTTTTTTTTTCTTTACTGGTGGATTGATTATAGAGTAGATGTTCACTGAGAGCAAACAATACACTTAAGTGTTTATTTGGTAAAATGATTTGGTGCCAAATATATGGTTTTGGGCTGAAATTCGTGGCTCAATCCATGTTTGGTAATCTTAGTGTTGGTGCAATAGTGTCAAACCATTGGTACCAAATGCCCCATTTTTCACACAATCTCCAATAGATGGTTTTGTGTGGTTTGCTTTTGTTTTCTCACACCAAAATTATTCTTTAACCCAAACCAATTTAATTTGGTGTACCATTGTTTAACCTAAACCAATTCATTTATAATATTATATATATATATATATATATATATATATATATAAATTCGAAAAATAAAATATTTATGAAAAAATAAAATATTTCAAAAAAATCAAACGAAAAAATATATTTCGTAAAAAATAAAATATAATAAAAATATTTTATTATTTTTTAAAAAATATACAAATTATAGTATTTTCACTGAAATCGTTTTTTTTTCAAAATAATTTATTTTTTTGAAATATCTTATATAAAATATTTTTTTCTATAAATATTTCAAAAAAATTATATTTCGAAAAAATTAAATATTTATATATTTTATTTTTTAAAACATATATATTTACAAAATGTTATTTTAAATAAATAAAATGTTAAATTATTCCAAGTTACCAAATATGATTGGTTTCAGAATTTCAGCTCATATATCAACTCTACCAAACATGGTTTGCTTTTTTAGCTTTACTTTTTCTCACACCAAAATCATCTGCATCAAACATGATTTCAGTTCAGAATAAAATCATACCAAATTCAACTCAACCCAACCCAAAATCAAAAACCAATACCGTACCGTACCGGTTGCCAAACAGACACTAATAGTACGGTGGGTTGATTATAGAACAAACGTTGGGTTGATTATGGACAAGACATCCATTACATGTTCACGATACACCAATCATGTGTTTATAGTGAAAAACATTATTGGTATCCATGGTGTTACCATTACACTCTGTTTGGAATCAAAATATTTGGAATTTAGAATTCTAATTGAATTGTTAATGAAATAAAAAATTTAAATGAAATGAATTTACACTGTTTGGAATCAAAATATTTGAGATTTAGAATTGTAATTTTAATTGTCAATGAAATAGAAAATTTAAATGAAATGAAATTCTATAAAAATTTAAATGAAATGAATTTGTTTGGAATCAAAATATTTGAGATTTAGAATTGTAATTTTAATTGTCAATGAAATAGAAAATTTAAATTAAATGAAGTTCTATATTTGTAGTTAGATGTTATCAGGATTGGAGTGTTAGTCACTATATAGCCGGGCACAATAGGATTAGATACATTCTATATATAAGCACAAGATAATCAAAGCATGCAAAAACTCAAAATAAAGAGAGAGAGAGGAATATCAAATTGTAGACACCGCGATTTAGCGAGGTTTGGTAACTTCTACTCCTCAGCTCAAGATCCACCTTAAGACTTTCCCAAAGCCTTTCACTAAGGCTCCACCTTTGAAATTGAAGAGCAAACATTTACAAAGAAGCTCACAAGCTTCTCACACAAAGAAGAGAACAATCCTCTCTTGAAGATCTATGGCTTCACTCACCCTAGATTCCAAAGTGTTTCGATACACAAATAGATCACTGAAAAATACACTAGAATCTGTAAGGTTTTATGGATGAAACACCAATATAAGCTCAAGTGTATTTAGTTATGAATATATATTCAAGATCAAGATTTTCTACGATAAATGGGTCAAATGATTTGGCTCAAGAGAATAAAGGAATGATCAAGAGTGAAGGCTTCACATGATTTGCAATATGGGTGAAGCTTAAAACTCAAGTCTTGATGGCTTCTCTTCAATGGTGTAAAAGATGGTAGGTAAAGAGAGAATAAAGAGTTCAATGCAAGAGAGAGTTTATTTCAATAACATAAACACACGTATCTCTCTTTCAATACACATAAAGGCGTATTTATACCTAGGGTTGAGATCAAGAGTGAGTGAGAGTGGTGGTAGGTGGTGATGGTTGTGAGCATTAAATGTACTTCAGTGGTCGTTACTGATGACACCAGTCGACTGCCTTGAACACCCAGTCGATTGGAATTCAAAATTCAGACTATTGACTCTAGCCACTAATTGACTGCATCATAAACTTTTAGAATGGTAGAATAGCCACTGGATGCACCAGTCGACTCAAATAAGATGTCAATCGACTCAAATATGAGCCAACTCAAACATTTTGGTTACACTAGTCAACTCAAGGATGATGCTAGTCGACAGGTTTACATTGATATCCAGAGCAAAATGTCTTTAGAGACATCAGTCGACTTGTACTGGTAACCCCAGTCAATTCAAAGATATATCAATTTTGGTTCATTTAAGTTCGTTTCTAAACACTTGAGCTTCTACGATGAATTCAACACATAAATTATCTTGTTACGACGTTCACACACCGTCTTATCTACCCCAAATCTTGAGTCTTCAAATTCAAGCTTTTTCGGCGGGATGGACCTTAACCATTTTGCCCTTTATCTTCTTGTTTATGAGTTTGATTCTGAAAGTGATTCATGTTAATTTGAAATGATAAACTCAATTTTTGATTAGTACCAAACACTCGTTAATAATTTTTTAATCATCAAAACAGACATTATTTCCCTTTGATGGATCTTTAGGCCAACATAAAGAATTTTACTTTTTTACTATTTTATCCCTATATACATGTATATGTATAAAAAAATACATCCAATACAAATTTGGACCTAACATAAAAAAATATAAATAATGCATGTAGCACAAGTATTTATTAATATCAATAATACTTTTGTATAATTTATCTACATATTTTAATCAAAGTATTTAATATGATAATAAAATAATTATATAGGGAATTATATACCCTATTTCAGAAATATTTTTTTATTATTCATCAACATTTTTTAGTCAAAATAAATTTACATGATAACAAAATAAATGTATAATGAGTTATAAAAACTTTTTCTACATAGCATAAAATAATATTGTGCACTTCTTGTTTTTAATTATTATTATTAAGGGTAAATTACAGTTTCACTCCCGTAGATAGGATATATTATAGGTTGACCCCTCTAGAATAAATAATTATAATTTCACCCACTCTAGTTTGGTTTTTTTTATCACTTCCCCCCTATTGTTTGGATTTATTACAGTTTGACTCCTCTAGTTCGAAGAATTACAGTTTGACCCACTCTAGTTTGATTTTTTGTATCACTTTCCTCCGTGTTGTTTGGATTTATTATAGTTTGACCCCCTTCTACAGTTTATGATGTCATCCCATTATAAGGTGTAAAATGACTATGTTACCCCTAATTCAATAAAAATACCTTTTTGCCCTCACTTTTTTATTTTTTAATGGAGGAAGATGCAAATAGTAGAAGAAAGTGATGATGAAACAAAGCTCCACATTCACCCGAGGGAAAACTTTTAACTCAAGCGGGTTAACCTAGTTGAAAAAAACTTGGGACTTGATATCTCAAAAAGCATGAGTTCTCATGTTCAATTCCTACTAGGTGTAAACAATTTGATAGGGTCACCTTTCAAAAAAAATGAAAGCGGGTTGACCTAGTTGAAAAAAACTTGGGACTTGGTGTCTCAAGAAACATGAATGCTCATGTTTGATTCCTATTAGGTGCAAACAATTCGTTAGGACCACATTTAAAATAAAATAATTTGTTAGGGTCACGACTGCGGACAAAGTCCTAGCCTTACCCGATTCGTGTTTTAACGGGGGTGGGGGTGAGGGGGTCGTCTTGAACGGGTCCCTTGAATTAGTCAAGGTGCACATAAACTTTCCCAGACTCCACAATTATAAAAAAAAAAATTAACAAAATACAAGGGCAGTGTTGTCCATTAAACAAATGAGGGCAAAAAGGTATTTTCATTGAGTTATGGGTAACATAGTCATTTTCCATCTTATAATGGGATGACATCATAAACTGTAGAAGGGGTCAAGCTGTAATAAATCCAAACAACAGGGGGGAAAGTGATATTGTCGAAAGCCCCAGAGAATAACAAATCCGCATAAATTCCATTGTCGATCAAAACCCGTCATATGGTTAAATTGGCCACTGCCACTGTTATCACTAGTGGGTCATCATGGGGGTGTTGAACTCCTGGTGCATCGTCGTCAGAAAAGGTAATGACTTGCCCTTCTAGTCGTGGGGACTTGGAAGGTGGAGCAGAGGTATCTACCTTTTAAACCTCCATCACACTTCTGGCCCTTCTAACATGAGCTTTTTGGGATGAGCTTGTCTCACCGCCTCTTGCAAACCCTCTGAAAATTACATTAATCTCCTGAACCGGCTGTTTCTCCGGTGTGCGACTTCTTCGGGGAGCATCCTGTCGGCCTTTTCCTTTATCGTCATTGGTCGTGAACTGACTCAAATGCCCTCTCTGGATCAGGCTCCCAATCTGGTTTTTAAGGTCGATGCACTCATTTATTGTATGCCCATAGTCGCGATGAAAGCGACAGTATCTATCATGTGCCCTTTTTTTACGGATCCGTTTTCAGCCTGGGTGGCCAGGATAAGGAGTGGTCGTCTTGGATCTGAAAAAGGATTTCGCTTATTGGCTTGTTCAATGGAGTGAAGCTAGTGAACCTATCCTGACTCTTTAAAGGTCGAGGTGACCTATCAACAGTTGGTTGGGTTCTCCGGCCCTTAGCTTATCTCTTGTCCTTGGTGGTTGTTGCTGGCCTCTTCTTCTCCACCTTCTTTTCTTCAACCCCTTTCCCTTTTCGGGCGTTCAAAGCATCCTCCGTATTCATATGCTTCTGAGCTTTTATGAGTAATTTTGCCATCGTCTTGGGTGGTTCCTTTGATAAGGAAAACAGGAATCTAGAAAACTGTAGCCCTCCCATGAAGGCCGTTACAACTACGTTGTCATTGACCTCATCAACCTAGAGCATCTCCGCATTGAACCGGCTTATATAATCTCGCAATGACTCTCCCTTGTCTTGCTTAACATTTAGCAGGTAGGTGGCGGGCTTCCTGTGTCTCCGTCCGGCTATGAAGTTCCCTATAAACTTCTTGATTAACTCATCAAAATCATGAATGGAGTCGGGCTTCAATCTGTTGAACCAGACTCTGCCCAACCCCTTCAGGGTGATGAGGAAATCCCGGCACATGATAACGTCTGGGACAGCTTGCAGATACATAAGTGCCTTGAAAGTCTCCAGATGATCGAGGGGGTGCTTAGACCCATCAAAGTTCTCCAACTAAGGCATCTTGAACTTGTTGGGTAGGGGAACACTCATCACCAGTGCATCGAAAGGGGAATTAGTCTTCAGTAGCATGTCATCCACTATGGCGGGGCTTTTGCCCTTCATGGCTTGTGCTATATCTTCCATATATGCCTTTAGATTTTGGATCTGTTAATCTACTCACGTGGCTTCTATTGGATTGTCAGGATCCAGGTGAGTCTTTCATTGTCGCGTGCTCTGAACTATTGTCTTCCGTTGACCTTGGTTATGGTTATGCTCTTCCCCCTCATCTAGATTGTTCTGCTCAGTCGCGTCTGGGGCAAGAGGAATGGGAACGGTCAGTCGTTGGAGGATTGTCCCATTTTGCTGGATCAACTGGTTCATTCCTTGACTCAAAGCTTGAACATGTTGCTCTAACACCACCACATGTTCAAGGCCCTGTCGAGGATCTGGGTCACAGGGATCACGTTGCCTGGGTCGGTCTTGATCCTAAGGATTTTCAGAGTTGTGTAATGAACGATCATCACCAACTTCGTGCTCTCCCAGAGAAACAAGCGCCTCCTCTTGGCCATCGGGTTGGGGAGGATGCATCGAAGGTAGACTGGTCTGGGCCGCTTGGGTGGTTGAGAGTAGCGGGCCTTCGGGTGGAAAAAGAGGATCTCTGGGTTGTCCAAAGGTCTCACCAGCCTTACTCTTGCTCCGTAGATTGACCATTCTATGTTATCTAGAAGTAAGAAGCTATCGCTTCCCACAAACGGCGCCAACTGTTGATGCGTAGAACGGTTGGGCAGCAAACGGTGTTGTACCTGTCAAAAAGAACAAATAGTGACCAGGAGTGGTACCGGTGGGGCACCGGCCAAGTAGGCTCCGACGGTCAAGTTAATACTTGGAACCTCGGAAAAAAGAAGTAGTAGTAATGAGGTGGGTAATTATGGCGTACCTTTTTAGGTTGATCTCGACCCTATATTTATAGCGTCTTTAATGCGGTGGTGTTGATAGAATTATAGTCCCGTAGATATCCTGGTGAGATAGTGACAGCTAGCGAGATTGTAGAGTCCTGATAGTAGGTAGTCGGTTAGCAACTCTTATCTCCACGTGATGTACAAATTTAATTATTACTTTTTGAATGGTAAGAAAGGCCCCCCCCCCCCCCCCCCCCCGCGCCAACACACACACACGAGTCACATGGGCCTTTGGTCAAAATATGAAATTTTCAAACACACTTTTACACAAGTGTATATATATATATATATATATATATAATCTCTTAATAAGTATAAATAAATATGTTAGTGATGCAAACAATTAAGTGTTAATAACGATATATTTAAAATACTTAGAAATACTAAATTTTCACTAATCACTTGTTAGGAAAAAGATACTTAAACTACACCGATAATATCCGCTAATTATAGGCAGTCAATAATTACAGCATTGACAGCAAAAACACAATTCCATACAGATTACGAACAATGTATAAAAGTAAAGTAAATAATTTATATATAACAAAAAGTGATACGACTTGCACTTTACCTAGATTATCTAAAACATGAGGTCATTTATGGAAAATAAATATTATTTTATTAAATGATGAAAGAACGAATTGAAATTTCATGAATCCGATCATATTTTCCTGATTTCGTAAAACATCTATATTTTCTGTCATATTCCTCACAATATTAATGAATTGTTAGGTAAAGACATTTATGAAGATATACATACATAAACTAATATGCTGGTAAAAGATGGTATATATATATATATACTAGTACAGAGCACGTGCATCTTAAACCTTTGGAATTATTAAAAACAGTTATCTAAAGTATATCAAAATATTATTTTGGATTCAATGATTAAAAAAAAATTCTCATTAAATTGAGGGGGAAAAGTACTTTCTTCGTCCTAAAATAAGTGTTCACTTTCATAACTTTATTCGTCCAAAAATAAGTGTCCAGATTCGAATATCAATACAATATAATCTTTTACTTTCTCAACTTATCCCTCTTTATTAACATCAAAAAATAATAAATCCCACTAAAAACTAAAACTATACTATATTTCAAAAGGCAAAATTGGAAAAATAAAATATCCCAATTTTTTTGAAAAATCAAATATGAATATTCTTTTTGGGACAGAGGGAGTATCAATTTACATCTGAAGTACTAAAGTTGTATTTTTTTCATATTAGAAGTTTCAAGTTAAGACAATATCTCAATTAAAGACTAGTATGATAATATCATTTACTTAATTAAAAGAAGGAAAGGGACAATATAATAAAAATAGATGCAGATATTGATTCTAGAATCTAACATTCAAATTAATGCCAAAACACAAATACGTACCTCAACTTCTCCAATCCGGTATCAATGGGTGAGACTCTTCATCTAAAAAATTACCTGAATACATATGCAATCTTTTTAAAAACATAAACTAACTGCATTATAAGAGAAATGAACTAATCAAAATGAGACAATGGAAGGTTGAACATTAAGAAGCTAGACGCAATTAGAAGTTGTAATAGAGAGATATACATAAGGGCTGAACATGATGGTTTATAAGTAGGGATGGCAATGGGGTGGTTTGAGGTGGTTTTTTGAATCCGCATAATCAAAATCGCAAAAATTTTCATAATTTATGATCGTTTAAAAATTTCACCCTTACCCCCATAACCGCCTCAAACCGTCACCCCGTCTCCTATAACCGCCCCATTAAACCAATTTTTTCCTTAAAAATAAACAAAATATAAATACATTAATATAGACTCTAATTTACAAATTCAATGGGTAAATATTTATAGGTCATATCCAAATGTGTAAATAATAAATTAAAAAATAATGTGAATTATTAGACTTAGAGTGGAGTTATCTAAGAAGATAATATATTATTGACTGTAGTTAATTTGTTTAAGGATATTAATATAATTTTAATATAAGAAAATAATAAATAAATATATAATTATGTAAATTTAATATAAAATAATTAAATATTAATAATGCGGCTTCGATTTTTTTTTTAAGCCCTGTAATCATCCCCTTTTTAAATGGGGCGATTTTGGGTTGTTTATGTCATCCCTATTTATAAGTTACCGTCTTAAATAGGTTTTATGGGTTATAAGTCACAATTCAAAGAACATTTAAGAGACAATAAAAGAGTGGACTTTGAAACAATCACATTTGTGATTCTTCGTGCTTGTTTGGCTAAGGAGTGGAGCCATGGTTTTGGGTTTGGTTTCAAAAAATTGGCACCAAACCCATGTTTGGCAAATGGAGTTAAAATTTGGAGCCGACACTGTAGCTGAACCATGGTGCAACTTTTGTGAAGGAATGAGCCAAAATTTGGAACCAAATTTTTAAAGGTTCATGGTTTTTGTTTTGGTACCAACACTGTAGCAAATTTATTTTTGATATTAATAAATTTCGAAAAATTAAATATTCTGAAAAATTAAATATTTATGAAAAATAAATATTTCGAAAAATTAAATATATTAATATATTATAATATTAATATATTAAAAAATATTAATATTAATATATTTTAATATTATAATATTAATATATTTTAATATATTAATATTAATATTTATGAAAAATTAAATATTTCGAAAAATTAAATATATTAATATATTAAAAAATATTAATATTAATATTAATATATTTTAATATTATAATATATTATAATATTAATATATTAATATATTTTAATATTATAATATTAATATTTTTTAATATATTAATATATTTAATTTTTTGAAATATTTAATTTTTCATAAATATTAATATTAATATATTATAATATATTTTAATATATTAATATTAATATTTATGAAAAATTAAATATTTCAAAAAATTAAATATTTTAATATATTAATATATTATAATATTAATATATTAAAAAATATTAATATTAATATATTTTAATATTTTAATATTAATATATTAATATATTTTAATATATTAATATTAATATTTATGAAAAAATAAATATATTAATATTAATATTTATTAATAAATAAAATGTGAAACCCATATATTAATATATATTAATATTTATTTAATAAATATTAATATTTATTAATATTTATTAATAAATAAAATGTGAAACTCATATATTAATATATTTTAATATATTAATATTAATATTTATTAATATATTAATATTCAGAATTTCAACCCATACCAACTCTACCAAACATGGTTTGGTTTTTCAGCATCACTTTTTCTCACACCAAAACCATATGCACCAAACATGGTTTGGAACCAAAATAAAACCACACCAACTCCAACCACTCCAACTCCAACCCAACTCCAACCAAACCAAAACCAAAAACCAACTCCACACCCTCTACCAAACATGCACTTCGTGACACAATTAGAAGCGGTAATAGAAAACCGCCGAAAATAAAGGAGAATAAATTTTATGGTTATACGTTACATTTCTTAATAAGTAAATATTCTACGAATCATTACACAAATAATATATAGGCATAGAGCATTGCATTTATTATTATTATTTCTTTGTTAGATTTAAAAGTTGTGATCCTTTCAAATATATTTATTTTCTATTTTAATTTAATGACACAAACTTATTATTAAATTCATTCTTATTAAAATATAATGGCTCACATTTTTCTTGGAATTTGTAACTTTTTTTTTTTACTTTGAAATACGTTTATTTTTTATTTCAAAGGTACTACAAAATTAATTAATAACCAGATAGGAAGATAGATAATTTAAACTTATGGGTTTAAGATTTTAATTATATATTTAATAGCTGGAAATACACCTCGGCCTAACTACTTTTACATAAAATCCTTACAATTTTTATAATACGTGTAGAAATTGATATAGATATAGATATATGTATATATATATATTTATAAAATATAATTCATTATATTTTATTTTAACTTTTACATGTTTAATAATACTCTTTGATTTAAAAATATATAGAAATATTCTTTTATAGTAGTATATAAATATATATATATTAATTTTAAATTTTTGCATCACTATATTAAACTCTTGTATTACCATTAATAATCATCAAGCTAAAATTAATAAGACATTAATCATAAAAGAACACCATGCATTTCTTATTCAAAAAACATTATTCTTATTAAAACAAATCAAAGAAATGTATAGAAATATTCCGTTCATTATATTTTATTTTAACTTTTACATGTTTAATAATACTCTTTGATTTAAAAAACATATAGAAATATTCTTTTATAGTAGTAGTATATAAATAAATATGTATATATATATATATTAATTTTAAATTTTTGCATCACTATATTAAACTCTTGTATTACCATTAATAATCATTAAGCTAAAATTAATAAGACATTAATCATAAAACAACACCATGCATTTCTTATACAAAAAACACTATTCTTGTAAGAACATTTGTTTATGTAATGGCATGATTCTGATCAAAAACCATGTTGAGAGTTGAGAGTTTTGGTTCAGTTAATCAAGTTGATAAGTCAAATAAAGATCAACGAATGGTACAAATCAAGTCTAAAGTGGTAAAGATACAAAGGATATTGAAGTGGAACAACAGGTGGAAGTGGAAATGTAACAAAATCATATTTCTATATTTTCGCAGTTTTTGTTTCCACCGAGTATTCGGTGGGGAAGTTACCGAGTACTCGGTAATTGGCACCTTGGTGCAGAAGATAGCGTGGAAACAGTGAGTTTGGTGCCTTGGTGCGCACATGGCGCGTCCACCGAGGACTCGGTGGAATAATTACCGAGTACTCGAAAATTGGCGAATTGCAAAATTTTTGGAAGTTTTGTCTTGCTATGTAATTGACTCCTAATCACTTTGGAACATGATTAGAAGCTATTATTAGTATATTGAACTATCATTGGGATATTAATATATATTTGGAAGACTTAATGATGGAAATACGAATCCTGAAAGAAAAATGATTCTTACCATTAATTGATCAACTCTTCTCTATTTATATAAGTTAAACATAAGAGAAGGGTGTGGCTTTTGTGACAGATCTCTGCAATTCTTTTATAGTTCATATACTTCTACAGATCGATATAGAAAGAGAAAATTATTGAGTGATCATATATATGATTTGAAGTTATTATTGGTATATTGAACTATCATTGACATATTTATTTATATTTGGAAGATTTAAATAGTGGAAATACGAATCCTGATTGAAAAATAATTTTTACCATTAATTTAAGACTATTCTCTATTTATATGAGTTAAACCTAAGAGAATGGGTGATTTTTGAGAGATCTCTGCAATTCTTCTACAGATTCATATACTTCTATAGAGATATATATAGAAAGAAAATTATTGAATGATTTTATAGTTCTCTCTTGGTTTGAGTTTTTTTCAATTGTGCTTTTACACCGAAGATCGTTATGCATAATTAGATGATCTAGTTGCTAAAAAATCATCACACCACCTTGATCGAAGCAAGAGGCTTTGTGTTTCTTTGATCCGTTAAGAAACAGAGTCGTCAGAGTACGGAGATCGGAGCGAGAGCTTCGTGGAACGTGAGTGATTCAAGACTATCAGACGTCGAGTGGAGAAAGGCAGAGCATGAGTGATTTATAAGTCTAAAATTTTATAGAGTCTTGTACTTCTTGATTCATAGTGCATCGATACCCAAGTGTATCTGTGATTTTTTTACTTGAGTATTTCCAAGGTTTTTTCATGTAAAAATATTGATGTCGTATCTTGATTTATTTTCTGCACTTATATTTATTATTGCGTGGATTATATTATGATTGAATTAATTTATCAATTAATTCATAAAAAACCTATTCACCCCCCCCCCCCCCCCCCTTCTAGGTTTCGTTTACCGTCTTCTAGGTAATTTCAATTGGTATTAGAGCAAGGTTTGCCCTGATTTAGGTTAACGACCTAGGCTTAGATCTTGAACTTAGAAGATGGATTTACCTCATGAAGGAGGTTTCGTTACTAGGTCCCCTTTGTTTGATGGCTCTAATTATAAGTATTGAAAAACAATGATGAAAAGATTCTTGAAATCTCTAGATGAGAGAGCATGACTTACTATAGAAATAGGTTATTCACCTCTCACTATGATAGGCGAGACTACTCATAAATCTAAATTAAAACCGCCTAACGAGTAGACTCCTGCTGAGACAAACAGTTCTAATTGGAACTCTAAAGCCTTGAATGCTTTAAACAATGCCGTTACCTCTAGTGAATTTAAAATAATTGCTACGTGCGAAAATGCCAAAGAAGTTTGAGATATTCTTCAAGTAACTCATGAAGAGACTTCGAAAGTTAAAGAATCAAAACTCCAAATGTTAAATTCTAAATTTGAACATCTTAAAATGGAAGATGATGAAATTTTTGCTGACTTTGAGCATAGACTAACCGACATAGTAACGAGTTGTCATAATCTAGGAAAGCCCATTCCTGAGACTACTATAGTGAAAAAGATTCTTATGCCTCTCCCCTGAACGTTTTCGGTCTAAGGTTACTGTAATCTCGGAAGTAATGAGTCTTAAAGAAATTAAACTTGAAGAATTGGCTGGAAATCTAAAATCTTATGAGATTGAGATGTTAAAAAATCCCCCTAAGAAGTCTAGCGACACTAAAGACAAGAGCGTAGCTTTTAAAACCACTAGAGAAGATCCGATTGAGTCTGATAGAAAAAGTTATTTAAATATGAATGATATTTCCATGTTTGCTAAAAGGTTAAACAAATTTGTTATGGCTAATAGTGGCAAAAGGAGTGGCAAAGGACAAAACTTTGGAGATAAATTAAATAATTTTAGAAATAAAAAAAATCCCAATATAAGAATGACCAATTTGGCCTTAAGAAGAATAAACCTCAATGTTTTGAGTATAAAATGTATGGTCACTTGGCAGCGGAGTGTGTTAATACGTTAAAAAGGACAAAAGGCTTAGCTGTCACTTGGGATGATGAATCAGCTAGTGATGAAACAGACTCAGAGGTAGGTGATGAGTCTGAGAACTACCTCGTGTTAGATGTACAAAGCAATGAGGTTAAAAAAATTGCTACCAGATGGTCGATGTCTGGAGATGAGATAAAGATTCCGAGGGTGATGAAGATTGTGATGACATGCCTCAAGCTTCTTACGATGAATTACTTGATAAACTTACTCAACTTAACTATCATCACAATCAACTATTGACTAAATATTTAAAGATTGACAAATAATTAAACTCTTTAAGAGAAGAATTAGCCAATAGTTCCCAAACCCTAAATCTTTTGCAGACCCAAAAAGCTCAATTGTTTGAAAAATTAATTGAGTCTGAACAAGAAAGGAATCTTGCTTTGAAGAGTGTAGATGACCTCAATAAGGAATTAGCTACTCTAAGATCTGATATAAATGAGAAATCTACGAGAATTGAGATTTTGGAAAAGGAACTGAAGGATGCAAACTCAACTATTTATAAATGGTCTAGTGGAACCCTTAAGCTTGATCATATGTTGAGTATAGGTAAATCTGTGGGAAATACTAAAGGATTAGGATTCGTAGGAACAACGGATAATTCAAATATCATTCCCAAAACTACCTTTGTTAGGGCTTCCCAAGTGGCACCAAGTTCTTCTCAAGGTAAATCTGATAGAAATCATAATGTTCAATCTTATGTCAGAAAACGAGTCGAGAATAATCCTCCCTTTACCTCTAAGTATCATAAGATTTATAATAATATTTTTCAAAAATTTGTTCCTATATGTCATCACTGTGGAATGAAAGGACATATTCAACCCATGTGCTTCAAATTAAGAGGAAGAAATTTGAAATCAATGATGAATCAAAAAACTCAAAGAAGACCCAATGTTAAAGATCAGATTAGGGTTTTGAGTAAGGAAGTAAAGAATTTGTCAGGGCTGACACTTAGAGCTCCGAAAATGAAAAAGACATGGGTAAGAAAAGGTAAACTAAACTATTTTGTTGTTCACACTGCTCTTAGAGCACATGATTCTAGTGCTTGGTATTTGGATAATGGATGTTCTAGGCACATAACTAGAGATAAGTCATTGTTTGTTTGTTTTTTAGAAAAGTAATGGTGGGATAGTTACTTTTGGAGATGGAAAGAAGTCTAAAGTTCGAGGAAAATGAACTATTGTGGCTTATGGTATGCCTAAATTGAAAAATATGCTTTATGTTGAGGGCTTAAAAGCGAATTTATTAAGTATTAGCCAAATTTGTGATAATAATCATAACATCAATTTCTCTCCCGATAAATGTTTAATCATTAATTCTTCTGGAAAGTGTGTTATGGAAGGTATGCGGTCATCTAAAAACTGTTATTATATTATACCTAATCCTAAACTAGTATGCAATAAAGTTAAGCTTGATGAAATAGAAATTTGGTACCAAAGAATGGGACATGTTAACTTTCGTAATTTAACTAAGATTACTAAAAGTGAAATTGTTAAAGGTGTTCCTAAGCTTGGATATGGCAAAGGTCTTGTGTGTGGTCCGTGTAAAAAAAGAAAGCGGACTAGATGTCAACACAAGAAGACTAATACCATACGTACTTTTAGACCCTTAGAATTATTGCATATTGACTTAATGAGACCTACTAAGACATTAAACAAATGTGGTAAGAAGTATATTTTTCTGATGGCTGATGACTACTCTAGATATACATGGGTAGGATTTCTGAGTGAAAAATCTGAAGTTGCTGAAAATTGTAGGAATATTTGTTTAAAAATTCAGGCTAAGAAAAATTATCCCATTACTAGAGTTAGAAGTGATCATGGAAAGGAGTTTGAAAATTCAGGGATTGATACTTTTTGTGATGAAAAAGAAATAAAGCATGAATTTTCTACACCACATACTCCGTAACAAAATGGGGTTGTTGGGAGAAAGAATAAGGTTCTTCAGGAAATGGCGAATGTTACGTTACATGGAAGGAATGTTTTAAGAAACCTTTAGGCCGAGGCAGTGAACACAGTTTGTTATACTTCAAATAAAGTTTATCTTAGGTCTGGTACTTTAAAAAAAAACTCTATGAATTGTGGAATAGCAAGAAACCCAATATAAAATATTTTCGGATTTTTGGATCAAAATGTTATATTCTTAGAGATAAAGAATTTTTTAGGGAAATTTGACTCTAAGAGTGACGAGGGAATATTCTTAGGGTATTCACTGACTAGTAGAGCATATAGGATTTTTAACATTAGAACCCAAACAATGATGGAATTTGCCAATGTGGTTGTTGATGACTCATGTGTTGATGAGTCTCAGTCTTCTGTAGAGGAAAACGAAAGTGAACCATTTTTCCAATTAAATGATGATTCTCCTACTAATACTGAAGAGGAGAAAGCAGATCATGAAGATACTTCTAGTCCTATAGAATCACATGAACCTTCTCATAATATTCAGCCTACTCCTACTAAAAAACCATCTGCTAGAGTTAAGTTGAACCATCATTTAGATAAAGTCATAGGATCTGTTGATAAAGTGATGGTGACTCGTATAAAGGCTAGGAATGAAATCTCTTATGTTTGTTATACATCTGTCTTAGAACCAACAAATGTTAAAGAAGCTCTTCAAGATAATGAATGGATAAATGCAATGCAAGAAGAACTTCTAGAATTTGTTAAGAATGATGTGTGATATCTTGTGCCTAAACCTAATGATATAAATGTTATTGGTACCAAATGGATATAGAAGAATAAAAAGGATGAGAATGGTATTGTTATAAGAAATAAGGCTAGGCTTGTTGCTTAAGGTTACACACAGTTGGAAGGTATAGACTTTGATGAGACATTTGCTCCGGTATCTAGACTTGAATCTATTCGAATTTTATTTGATATCGCATGTTATCTTGAATTTAAGTTACATCAAATGGATGTTAAGAGTGCGTTTTTGAATAACATTCTTCATGAGGAAGTATATGTGGAACAACCCAAAGGATTTGAAGATCCTTATTGTCCGGGTCATATTTATAAGCTTAAAAAGGCTCTGTATGGGTTAAAGCAAGCTTCTAGAGCTTAGCATGAGAGATTGACCGATTACTTGCTGGGAACAGGTTTTACCCGAGGGGGAGTGGACAAAACACTGTTTATACAGAAAATTAAATGTAATATAGTTATTGCTCAGATCTATGTTAATGATATAATGTTTGGTTCCACATCTGATTAACTTGCTCATTATTTTGGAAAACAAATGACGCATGAGTTTGAGATGAGCATGATTAGGGAATTGAACTTCTTTCTAGGGTTACAGATTAGGAAATTAATTGATGGAATTTTTATTTCTCAAACTAGATATGCCTTGGAATTAGTAAAGAAGTTTGGTTTGGATAAGACTAAGAATGCTCGCACTACTATGAGTACAAGTGTCAAACTTAGCATAGACATTAAAGGTAAAGATGTTGATCCTACATATTATAGAAGTATGATTGGGAGTTTGTTATACTTAACTGCCATTCGACCCGACATAACGTTTAGTATTGGTATTTGTGCACGTTACAAGGCTAGTCTTAAAGAGTCTCACCTTACTGTTGTTAAACGTATTATTAAATATATAAAAGGGAATGTTAATTATGGGTTGTGGTACCCATCAGGATCTAATACTGATATTGCTTCTTTTTCTGATGCTGATTGGGCTAGTAATGTAGACGATAGAAAAAGTAATAGTGGAAGATGTTTTTACATTGATAATTGCTTAGTTGTTTGGCATAACAAAAAATAAAATTGTGTCTCCCTTTCCACTGTTGAGGCTGAGTATATAGCTGTTGGAAGTTGTTGTGCTCAGATTTTGTGGATGCGTCAGATGTTACAGGATTATGGTTTTTCACAAAACACAATGACAGATTTCTGTGATAATACTAGTGCTATAATTATTTCTAAAAATCTTATTCAACACTCTAAGACAAATCATATAGATATTCGACATCATTTCCTTCGTGATCTTGTTGAAGATGGAATAATGCCTTTAGAGTTTATATTCACCGATTCTCAATTAGCAAATATCTTTACAAAACCATTAGATTTTCAAAAGCATATAAGTCTTAGAAAATCTATTGGCATGCTTTCTTTATAATAGATATCTTCTTGTGTATCATTCAAGGAATATCTTGATTATTTTTTATCCTAGAATTGATACATCTTCATGCATTTTTTATGCATCTTTATTTTGTTTATTATTATGCATACATCATGTTTTGTTATTACTTTTAGGATTGCTCATGCATACATTATGACAAAAATCATAAAAATTATAAAATAAAAATCTTAGCATGTTGAGCTTGGCTAAGGGTACAAATGGTTGTCATATTTCACTTTATTCTCATATTTACTTTTCTTATTATGCTTATGAGAATTGAAGTTGTTAGTCTGACCTGAGGATATAAGTTATTCACTTGACATGTTTAAGTATTATTTATAAAACTCATTAACTTTAGGTGCTTGTTTTACTTCGGATATGAGTGTAATACTTGCTGAAACTTTTAGTATTTTTCATCTAACCCGAAGTGATATCTAGGTTCATGAGTTATGCTAGATTGATCGATACTTTTGAATACCTTTTGCATGCTCATGAATGTTGGGGTAATGTTGAAAGTTGAAAGAATGAAATAATTAATTATCTAAATGTCTCTTTAAAACCCCTTAGAGCAATGGTTCGTCTGCTGAGTAACCGGGTCTCAGTACCTCAGCAAGTATTGAGTATTCGTGTAAAAAGTTGGACATGATTATCTCAAAATTTTCAATTTGAGTAATCGTGCCTCTTGCCTCAGTAAACATTGAGTGTTCGCGTAAAAAGAGGAGAAAAATATATATATATATATAAAGGGGTGCAAAAGATAAAAAAATTCGAGACAAAAATAAAAGCAAATTGTATTCCCTTTAAAAAACAATAAGGTCCGAGGTAAATATTTGACTTTTAACTTAGTTTTTGGACTGAAATATCATCGGTTAGTGAGGAGATTATTAGAATTAGTATGTATTGCTTTCATCATAGTTGTTTGCTTGTACCTGAATATTTTTCATATATGAAAAACTACATAAAACTTATCTTGTGATTCCTTACAACTACAAGGTATGTGTGCTGATTTTCTTCACTACCGTATGTATAATAGCTAAGTCAAATATGCGAATATGATGTGTTAATGATTAGTTCATTGTTTATACTGTTTTGCTCACATGTTTCTAAGAACAAATTTTTTTTTTTTTTTGTTTGAGCATTTTGCATTCATGCATCGTAGAGATTTTTGTTATCCGATAATCTGGATATATTCTTTAGAGTTTTATGTCTTAATATAAGTTTTGCTTGAATTATTTGGTCTTTCCGTATATTTTCCTATTATTTACACTTTATTTTTTATCCTTAAACTCTCTTGACTATTTTTATTACTCCCTCCGTCCCGCAATAGTTGTCCAATTTGGACTTTTTAACATTTTATTGATGTAGGTTGACTAGTGTGCAATTTCCAATTTTGCCCTTAATGATATAGTATTATGGTGGGGTCCAGTATTTGTTTAAAGTTAGTGGAAGAAGGGTAGTTGGGGAAAGTGGGATGTTAAATTGCATTGGAATTCGAATTGACAAGTATTTTTGGACAAGTAAAATTTCAATAGTGGACAACTAATATGTGACAGATGTAGTATTAGTTAATACATTGTCATTTCAGTGACAAAAATGGAGAGAAATATTTAAAAAATGGGAGAAATATTTAGTAAGGGGGAGAAGTATTTAATTGAGAGAGAGATTTAATTGTTATTGCTTAATAATCATTATGCTTCGTGTTGATATTGTTCGTTTTGTTTATAATCATCTAATATTGATTATTTATGCTATTTGTTTTCCACACTTGCTTTTCACATGTATGTTTGTTTGAGTGTTGTGATTGCAGAATTAGTAGATCATCATGAGATCAAAAGAAAAGTCTATGTCTATATTTGTCAGTGTGTTTTTATAGGTATAGATTTTATTTTATCGTGATGATATATTTGTAAAACATGGTTTTGTCTCAGAAATTCTAAGGGGGAGATTGTAAGAATATTTATTTATTAATGACATGATTATGATTATGATAAAAAAAAAAACCATGTACGGAGATCGGAACGAGAGCTTCGTGGTAGCGCGAGTGATTTAAGACTTTCAAACATCGAGTGATAATGGCAAGTCAGAGCAATTTTGTAAGTCCTAACTTCATAGAATCTGTGTACTTCTTGATTCATAGTATATCGATACTCGAGCGTATCCGTGATTTTTTACTTGGAGTCTTTCCATGGTTTTTCCTTGTAAAAATATTGGTGTCGTATCTTGATTTATTTTCTACACTTATATTTATTATTGCATGGATTATATTGTGATTGAATTGAATTAAAATTGACTATTTCGCAATTTATATTTTAATTTGTCAATTAATTCATAAAAAACCTATTCACCTCCTTTAGATTTTGTTCACCGTCTTCTAGGTAATTTTAGAAGGTGTTAAAAATAAAAAATTATAATTATTACTTACAAACCAATAAAAAAACATCTATATTTCTTGTCAAATTCCTCACAAAATTATTTTTTTTCAAATTCTAATGTCACGTGCTGTTAGGTAAAGACATTTATGAACATGTACATATATATAAATATAAACTAATATGTTGGTAAAGGATGGTATGTATATATCTATACACACACACACATATTTAGATGTGAGAAGAGTAGAGTTGAGACTAAATTAATTAAATGATAATGAATGTGTTAATAGTTATATTATAGATTCCGTACACGTGCTTATATATATGTGTGGAATAATGAAGGTGTTAAAAAAAAATGATTATTACTTACATACCACTAAAAATATGTGAAAGAACGAATTGAAATTCCAAGGAATCCGACCATATTTTCCTAATTTTGTAAGATTTTGTAAAACATCTATATTTCCTATCAAATTCCTCACAATATTAATAATTTTTCAAATTCCAATATTTTTTATGAAGATGTATATAATATAAACTAATATGTTGGTAAAAGATGATATGTATATAGTTAGATTTGAGAGGAGTTGAGACTAAATTAATTACATGATGATGAATGTGTTAATTATTATATTATTGATTTCGTGCTTATATATATATGTGTGCGCGCGAGACTGTGTGTGGAACAATTGAGTTCAAAATAATAAAAAATGATTATTACTTACATACCAATAAATATATAAATATGTTTAGCAAATGGGGTAACATTGTAACATAAAAAGTATCAAATTATTACCTTATGTTTTTTTATTTAATTTAGAATGACTTAAAAGATAAATATACCAAACATGTTTTATAATTTAAATATCTTCTCTACAACATGATTCTTTACTGTACTTTTGAGATAAAAAACTTCTAAATATAAAGAAACCTTCCAAATTTGGGACTAAAAGAATTCCATTTTATTAAATTCACCAAACACCTGCAAAGAAAATTCGAGTTCTAAAATCCCATTTTGAACTCCACAAAAGCCTTCCTAAATAACAACTTATGTTTCACAAGTAGTCACATAAATATAATTGTAATTACAAACTCTTTGGTTTGCTACAATCTTCTCTTATCTTTTCGTTCCCACATGTTTTGCAAAGTTCTAAAATTAGTATATCTCTCACACTTTTTTATTACATATAAATATTTTTTATACTATTGAAATGAATAACATAGTGTAAAAGGAGAAAAATAGATATATTTTTATATACGTGCAGTTGAATTTTCAGGACGGTCTTGTTTTAAAAAAATTATATCCGAACTTAGTTGTATTCGTAACTTTTTTATTTGTTGTTTATTAAATCAAATATGAGAATAATTTTTTTTTAATACGAATTATATTGGAATATTACAACTGACAACCACCTATTACCTTTTTATTTTTATTTTACTACTTTATTATGTATCCATTTCAAAGTAAAAGTAATGTCAAAGGATATAAGGATTTGAACCTTAATTTTAAAATGCCTATTTTTATTCAAAAAAAAAATTTCAATTTATTTTTGTTATGTTATAGAGATATTCTTGGTTACCAAATTTATTTAAAATATTTTCTACTAGTTTAAGTTTGGGTAAATTGCTTAAAACCCCTCCTAAGTTTACTCTTTTTCTCTACTATACCCCTTCAACTAATTATACCCCCCTTAACTTTCATTTTCTTGCACCATGGGTTTGCCCTCAAATGTTTTTACCCTTTTACCCTCCAAATTTTTTGTATTTCCACATTACCTTTAATCCTATCATTACTATTATATTTCTTAATTATTTAAACTACAAAAATATTGTTTCTTTTAGTTAGAATATTAATTATGTCATTTACCTTTAATGTACTAGACTAAATATACTCTCAAATATTAATTTCTTTTTATCAGTTCTAATTATTTTATTTATAAATCAATTAACTTGGTATTAAATTTTAGTTTGATTTAAATCATAAAACTCAATCCTAATTAATATATTCATAAATAAATCACAATTTATGAAAACAATATATATATTTTGAACAATATATATATATTTCGGAATATATATATAATTCGTCAAAAATATATATTTTCCGAATTCTTTTAAAAAAATATGAATTTTTTCTGAAAAATAACTTTTTTGGGAAAAATATATATTATGTTCCAAAATATGATTTTTTTCCGAAAAATAATTTTTATTCTGAAAATATATATTATTTTCAAAAATATGAATTTTTTTCGAAAAATAATGTTTTTGAGAAAAATATATATTATGTTCCAAAATATGATTTTGAGTCATAATACCTAAACTACCATCAATAGTATAGGAGGGTTTAGTGAAATCAAACCGTCAAAAAAATTATTTTTTGAAAAAATATGTATATTTTGGAATATATATATATATTGGAAAATGATATATATTTCGGAATATATATATATGATTCGTCAAAAGTATATATTTTTCGAATTATTTTAAAAAATATGAATTTTTTATGAAAAATATACATTATTTTCTAAAATATAAAAAATATATATTTTGGAAAAATTATATTATTTTTGAAAAAAAATCATATTTTGGAAAATAATATATATTTTTTTCAAAAAAATTATTTTTCGGAAAAAAATCAGATTTTGGAACATAATATATATTTTTCCCAAAAACATTATTTTTTGGAAAAAAATCATATTTTTTTAAAACAATTCGAAAAATATATATTTTTGACGAATTATATATATATATTCCAAAATATATATCATTTTCCAATAAAACTTAATTTGATTTAAATCATAAAACTCATTATCCTAATTAAATTTTTTTTGCCAAATGAAACTTTCTTTTCATAAAAATATATTCATAAATTGTGATTTATTTATGAATATATTAATTAGGATTGAGTTTTATGATTTAAATCAAACTAAAATTTAATAACAAGTTAATTGATTTACAAATAAAATAATTAAAAGTTACAAAAAAAAAAAAATTAACATTTGAGTGTATATTTAGTCTAATACATTAAAGGTAAATGGCATAATTAATATTCTAACTAAAAGAAATAATATTTTTGTAATTTAAAGAATTAAGAAATATAATAGTAAGGATAGGATTAAAGGTAAAGTGGAAATACAAAATGTTTGGAGGGTAAAAGGGTAAAAACATTTGAGGGCAAGCCCATGGTGCAACATTTTATGAAACTTTAGGGGGTTCTAAGCTCATTTCATAGTTGAGGGGGTATAGTAGAGAAAGAGAGTAAACTTGAGGGGAGTTTTAAGAAATTTACCCTTTAAGTTTCCGTTATGATACTAATTACTATTATGATTTTACACAACCCTCAATAATTTTACATATTTGAGTCCCAACTTTAACAAATTTGGGCCTTAGGCCCAAATATAAAGCCCAAAAGTCTACTGAAACCTAAGGTGATGTTTTGTATCGGACGCACTAGAAGCCCAATATATTCGACGTCACTACTTTCCACTCTCCGAAAAACCCTAATTCTTCATTGGCATACAACAACAAATCAAAGGGTTTTGTGTTTTCAATAGCAAGATTTAGCAACTGTAAGTGAAATTATTGTGGAGTTATTTTCCGAACACTAATTGTTTATTCTTTCATTGCATTTTCCATATTCAAATTTGGCTTATAAACTTTTTTTTTTTCTTTTACCCAATTTCAACGAACATGTTCATGCTTCATTGTTATTTGTAATTTTGGTCCATATTTCTATTTATTGTATTAATTTTTGAATTTTTTTTTCCACTTTGGGCAGTTCAATTCTGTCTCTCTGCTCTCTGTTTGTTTTTTGGTTTAATTCCTTGTGCTCTTATCAATATTCGAATACTACCATTCTTCTTAGATTCACACACAATTTAATATCAGGGTGTGAATTCATTCTCAGCCTTATGATGGAATGATGATGATCAATTAGTTAACTTGTAACCCCCTTTTTTTTTTTTTCAAAGAAATAAAATTTTTAGGCCAAGCAGAAGCTGGAATTTTTGAAATTGGCAATGAAGAGGTCGGACACCGATTCAGTTGCTACTTCAAGTAAAATCAAGCTGGACGAGAGCACAGATGATGAATCATCTTCAGAAGATGTGGGTAACTCCTACAATTATATGATTTCTACGTATGATAGCTTGAAGCATTAGATGATTTCTGTGTATAATACATTGTTGTATGTGCTCTGTCTGTGTGTTGTTAATACAAAGCTTATATATTTAAGTATGTGTTTGTGTATGTATGTCTATCTAAATAGTAAATACTTCTATATATATGTATATATAGCGGGGGCACACACATATACGTGAAATCAGATCACTACAGAAAAAATTGGACATGCCACACAAAGAAAACAAAGATTTACGAGGTTTGATATAAGTTATGTCTATGTTGGCGGTGTAGATTCGACAAAAGTTCTTTGAAAAAATAGGAGATTACAAGTTTCAGCCCTCAAACCCTAGCGTGCACTCTTTCATCGATTTTCAGTGTCTCAATCTCTAAACCACTCAAAACTCTAAATTCCCTTACATATATCGGATTACAAAAATAAGCCCACGACCCATAAGAGAAAAACGGGTCAAAAAAGTTTCCTCACGGCCAATGCCCCCGAACCCCCAGCGCTTTGGTGGGCTTGTTTCGGGTCAACTGGGCAGCGACCCGGCCCAAACTTGGGTCACAACATCACACACACAGATTTTTATATATATATATATACATATTTGTATTATAAGTGAAAAAATAGATGATTTCTATGTACAATACATGCTGTATGTGTCTCCCCCAGTGTGCGTCTGATTCAGAGTTTATATATATATAAATCTTGTGATTTATATTTTGTTGGAACAGGAAGAGGAGATAGAACAAGAGCTGAAGGACGTTACATTTGAAGAGCTGCTAAAGGCACGATCCAATGGGTCACATTTGGCTTATCGGAAACCCAATTTGGAAAAGAAGACTGCCCGAGCCAATAAGAACAGGTATCAAGTAGTGTTGTTGTAAATGTATTATATACTTGTATACATACATATATATTGAGCTTGTGTACTTCTATTATTACATGTGTGAAGGCCCATGGAGATTAGTAGCAAAAAGCCAGTGAGAAGATTTAGAGAAGTCATTCAAGCTCCTAAAAAGGTAAGGTTCTTTGTTAGTTTATTTATTTAGTTATTATTATTATTTTTTTTGTATTTTTTCAAAAACATTTAACTGTAGTTTTATGTTGATCATGTTTTATATAATAGTATTTACTCAATGGAATATTGTTGAGTTTGATTTAGTATCTGCTCTAGTTCTTTATGCTTCATTTTATCTAGTGGTAAGTACTAGTAGATAGATGAAGAAATCAATATCCTGAAAATTCACTTATAACCACTACACATTATTTGATTTGAGTTCTAATTCTGTTTTCCCTCCATGTCTACTTGGGCATTTTTACAATACCAGTGATAACCGAGACTCGATGCATGGTTAGGTGTAATTGGATCACCGATTTTCACTCTTTAGCCAACAATATTTAGGGTGCAGATCCTTAGAATTAGTTTATGTTTATATTAACCGTAGTAGTTAAAAATTTACTGGACATAGATCAAAACACCAACAACATCATACTGTTACTTGTCAACGTGCAATTCTATGCTGCATATAACGTTTAATACAGTAGGTACCAAGTACTCTGTAAATACAATATAAAGTGGTTGTATAATAGATTTTTTTTTTTCTTTTCCCTAATTTTTTTTCTTCTTGGATTTGATAGACGTAGGATTTAATTGTTTCTTGTTGAAAAACATACAAATTTGAGGCCAATAACTGTAAGGGTTAGTGTTTTGGCTTTGGACAGTACATAAGTTTTTATTGTATCAAAATATATAGTATAGGATCGTATAGTAAAATCGTTGTATACTAGAAGTGATATTTGATGTTTCTTGGCCTCTTCTCTATAGAAGATATAGATTTGAAGCCAGGAGCAGTATTATTTCTTTTCTTTTGGGAAGATAGCAATTAAATAACTATTGCCCGTAAATCGCACTTCACAAATAACTTAAGTTTATGAGACAACTAATGCAACAGAGTTAAGACGATGCATGTGTCCCATATCAATTGTATTGTTGTTGTAGCATGCCAGGTGCTGGATTGGCTCCATTAGATGCTAATTAGATTGGCCCCATTCAATGCTAATCTGAGGCTGAGCCCCCTAGTCTTGGTGTATGTCACTTGGTGAATTTCTTTTTTCTTCCAACATTATTATTGTTCTTACAAATCTGTTTGATTTAAATTTTATTATGCTCCTTTGACAAAGGTTTAGACTTTGTACTAATGGACTATGCGATGATAATATTGATTGAGTTTTTTTTTGACATGGAATTTGATTTTAACCCTAATGTTTTGGATAAATATCAATGTAATTATTTTGGTGTCTGTATTGATATATGATTGTTTCTCTTGTAATTGTTCTCTTCAGGTGATACGAGACCCTCGTTTTGAATCACTATGTGGTGAATTGGATGTAGAAGGGTGACTTTCTCTCTCTCTCTTCTGATATAGTTTGTTGATACTTCAAAGTTGTCTATCGGATTAATGAACTCAATAGTCCTTGGTCAAAGTTATTGATGCAGTCTCTTGTGTCTTGAAAATTCTCTACTGGAGTAATGTAGTTAATACTTCTTGGTCAAAGTTTTAATGATCATATGGGAAGTGTCAAAATGCCCTGGAAATAGTAGAGGGTAGTTTGAAAGTCAGTTTAGAGAAAGTAAGTGTCATTAATAGCATTATTATATATAGGATAACCTTCTACATCCACTGGAATCAAGTCCTTATTAATATAATTCTGAGTTATTGCATATTAGAGTATTCTCTTCAGTTTTTTCCCAGATTTCCCTTTAGAAATCTAGGCTGCAACGGCGATTGAAGTATTTTCTCTTGTTTTTGTTTTCTGTTTGCTTCAAGATTGGATTTCCCTAAAGGTACCTCCACCTAAGCTGATTTAACTCTTCAAGCAAATGGATTTCCCTTTGCCAGCACATGACCATAAGCTTTCTTTGCTTTCTTGCCCGCCTCTTCCCTTCGCTACTATGAGGGGATTCCAGGCATTTCATCCAGGATTTTTCAAGTCGTCCTATGTCAATGGCCGCTATGCGGGCTTGACTTGCTAATATCCGTGGCAACACCTAACTTTAGAATGTTAGTCATGCATGTGGTTCCATAAGTGAGGCTGAGATTAGTTCCAAAAGTTTCTCGAGACATTTATCTATCTTCTTTATCCAGTCACCTTACTTAGGCCCAGCAGCATATAGCGTAGTTTTACTGGACCGCTTGACTAGTAAAGAAGCTTGGAACAAATTTCCTCTTAGTGCATGAATAATAAGGTTACTGCACAAAGCTTTGATGCACATGGTCCCACCAAGTTGATTGCTGTGATCGTGGAAAATTAATTCATTGTCTCAACCATTCCATGAAATACGTCGACACTGGTGCATTGAATGACATAAATTAACATCTTGGCTTTCATGTCCCTTGGTTTTTTCATCAGATATTCGTAGGCGGTTCTTTATTTTTTCCCCTACTGGAGAGGTTCTCGAATGCAACCTTATTTAGAGTCGTTGAGAATTTGATGTATGTCATGAACTAAAATTCCATTTTAGTGGATCGATTGTTTTTCGAAGTATACTTAGTACTTCCTTTCCTGTTTATCTTGGGACTGATTATGAATTATTTAGGGGATCAGCTCTGTAAATGTGCAAGCGTGCCTGAGATCATCCGAAACTAATATCTTGGTTTTTTAATTTTCTTTATTTCTTTCTCTCTTTCTCTCAGATAAGTAATCACCGTACACCACCAGCTAGATGGCTTAAGTGATAACTTTTCATAGAGGGAGGTGAAGGGTTTCACAGTTGTTATATGGATGTGTCATTTTGAGAAGGAAAAAGTATTTTAGTGGTTATAGTTGCATTTTTGTATACTTTTGTACCCATATGATTTAAGTTTTGAAATGGAGCACAGAAAAAGAGACCAGAAAACAGTGGGTAGGAGCCATTGGATGGGTGTGTTTTCTGAAGATAAAACAAAAGTTTTGGGTAGGAGGTGGAATAGGACATGGTTTGGTGGGAGAGTACTGACTAACAATGCTGGAAGTAGATTTGAGCCTCCGTAGTAATAGTGGCTGGATGAGAGCCATTGGCTTTTGCAGAACTGTAGAGTAATGTGAATTGTAGATACACACACGCCATTATATACTAGTGAATCCATATGTCCCTGGATGTCTGACTGAACTTCATTTGCAGGGGGAGGACTAAATTGGGATTTGATTCGGTAGAAATATTGTTGGCATGATCTGATTTGGAAGGACTTGAAGAGTTAAGGATGTGGAAATCAAAGATAATGCCGTGAAAGTGTTAAAAAAAATGAAACATTTGAAGAAATCCTTGCATGAATAATTAAAGGAAAAAGAGAATTTGTAGGCATGCACATAAAAAAGGAACTGATGATATCCATATCTACTTGCATGAATGTTGATGCACTGAAGAATTCCTTGTTTGGAAGTGAAGTTCTGCAACGTCCTCCCTGGGTGTCTTAATATTGTACGAAGGAGCACACATTTGTATTATAAACTCAAGGGCTTGACTTCCTAATATCCGTGGCAGCACCTGATTTAGAATGTTGTCATGCACGTGGTTCCATTAGAGAGACTGAGATAAGTTCCAAAACGTTCTCAAAATGTGTATCTATCTGCTTTATCCAGTCACCTTACTTAGGCCAAGCAGCATATGGTCCGATTTTACTGGACCGCCGCCCGACTAGTAACAACTTTCACTCCAATTGTGTATATAATCAGGTTACTGGGTCGGGTAAGCTTTGATGCACTTAGTCCCAACAAGTTGCTTGCTGGGATTCTGGAAAATTAGTTCATTCTTTCAACTGTGTGACTAAATCCATCAACACTAGCACATATTAACATCTTGATTTTCATGTGCCTTGTGTTTTTTCATCAGATTTTCATAAGCCATTCTTTATTTTTCTCCTACTTGAGACGGTCTTACGAAATGCTACCTCATTTAGAGTCATTGAAGATTTGATGCATATGTCATGAACTACAATCTAATTTAAGGGTAGCAATGGTTTTTTGAAGTAAACTTAGCACATCCTTTCGTTTTTATCTTGGGATTTATTATGATTTAATTAGGGGACCAGCTCTGTAGATGTGCAAGTGTGCATGAGATAATCCGAAACTAGTATCTTGGTGTTTAATTTGCTTTCTTTCTTTCTCTCTCTCTCTGATAAGCAACCTTATGTTGCTTTTGGTACGAAGGAATGAAATGAGAATGAGAGTGGAATGGAATGTTCATTCTCATTCTATTATTTGGTTAGTGCATCACTAGCTATAGAGCATAAACTAGAGATGGAGAAAAAACTGGGAACTGGGGGAGCCATTGGATGAGTTTGTCTTCTGAAGATAAATCGATATTTTTGAGTAGGAAGCGGAATAGGAGTATAGGACACGGTTGGGTGGTTGGAGAGTAATGACTGACGAACAATGTTGAGCATCCGCAGTAATAATGGCTGGATGAAGCCATCGGCTTTTGCAGAACTGGAGAGGAATGTGAATGATAGTTTCACTTCATTCCATACTAGTGACTGCCTATGACACTGAATGTTTGACTGAACAACATTTTCACGGGAGGAGTAAAAGGAAAAAGGGATTTGGTTTGGTAGAAATATTGAGGACTTAAAAGAAAAATGGGATTTGGTTTGGTAGAAATGTTGTTGGCTCGATGCTGATTTGGAAGGACTTGATGAGTCAGAGTTAAGGATTTGAAATTCGAAGTTACTGTTGTGAAAATATTAAGAAGACCAAGTATTTGAAGAAGTCTTTCTTCAATGTTGATGGGGTTGTATCAGGGAGACCGAACCTCGGCGAATATCTTGCTTCTATCTTTCCTTGGTATAAGGAAATTTACCATATCAATAAATAACTGAAAGAGAATTGTACGCATATGCATAGAGAAGGAATTGATGAATATACATGTTTACTTGCATGAATGTTGATTCCCGGACGAATTGCATGTTTGGAAGTGAAGTTCTGCAATCTCCTCCTTGAGTTTCTTAATATAGTTACTAAGAGTACCCTTAAATTATAAAGGAGCATGCCCTGTAAATGCATTCATATTATTGAACTTGAACTTGAAGCATAAAGCATACTTAGATATTCTCACTTTCATTAGCTCACATCTCCCCTCCCTTCTTGCGCTTTACAGATCACTTTTTGTGTTTGATAGTAATATGTATTTTCGATCTTGTAGGTTCAAGAAGAGATACAATTTTCTATATGATAAAAATCTTCCTGCTGAAAGAGAGGTATCCTCCAAAATTCCATGAAAAAATATTTACAATTTCCTTTTTATTTTGTTATTTTTTTGCTTAATTATTGTGTCTTTGCTTTGGTAGGAACTGAAGAAATCGATGAAGAAATCAAATGACCCACAAGTTCTTGACGATCTAAAGAGTCGCCTAGCATGGATTGTAAGGCCACTGCAGTATCTCACCATTTTGAATTCCTATCTAGACATTTTCTGCCATCTAGAATTATTTGTTGTATTCGCCTCTCACACTTACCAAATTCCTCTCCGTAACATGCAAGAATAAACAACTGAAGTCTGTGTCTGCGAAGCGTACTGATAGTGAGATTTTGGCTGAGCACAAGAAGAAAGAGAGAGAAGCAACACAGAAAGGGAAACAACCTTTTTATCTGAAGAAATGTATGCTCGCTCTCCCTTCTCTCTCTCATCTAGTTTTTCTCCGCATGTCTGATACAACATTTGACTTATCATACTCCAGTGTTTACAGTACACCTAAAAACAAAATAAGAAAAACGGTTCACATCTCACAGCAAATGACCTCGATCTTGTTTCTCGGATTAGATTAAGTTCTTAACAACTTCACCGAGCTAAGCTTTTATACTACAAAGCACAAGCTAGAAGTCAAGACTCAAAAGAGTACTATAAAAGACAACTTCATTAGGAAAGTGAAAAAATTGAAGTGGCACGTTGGTGTGTTAATGATTTGTCATATATCGTCGTTGAAATTATTATTGTTATTATATTATTATTAATAATCTTCTGCGTCTGAGTGTGGGTGTGGTGGATTGTTTCTGGTTTGATTTTGTTTTACTTATTTTTCATCGACCATTCTGATTTGATCAAGTACTTCACACCAAGCTAAGCTTTTATACTGCAAAGCACAAGCTAGAAGCCAAGACTCCATAGAGTACTATAAAAGACAACAGTATCATAGGAAAGTGAAAAAATTGAAGTGGCACGTTGGTGTGTTAGTGATGAATATGAAATTGTCGTGGAGATTATTATTGTTATATTATGATTATTATTAACCTTCTGCGTTTGTGTGTGGGTGTGGCGGATTGTTTCGGGTTTGATTTTATTTTACTTATTTTTTATGCAGCCGAAATCCGTAAGCAGAGTCTTATTGAGAAATACAAGGAGCTCAAGGTATGTTTAAATGCTTGGTTACAACATTTTGGTATTTTGTTTCGAAACCTAAATTTGGTATATGGAGTAATGAATTTGGTGATATGTCAGACATCTGGCAAGCTCGAGTCCTTTATTGAGAAACGAAGAAGGAAGAATGCTGCAAAGGACCACCGATTCATGCCATATCGACGTCCCGATAATAGTGAACAAGACCAGTAAACAATTTCGTTTCTTCCCCTTTTTGTTCGAACTAGTTTTGTAATATCTTTTTGTAATATCACTAATATATATATTTATTTATATATATATATGTATTTTTCTTTTGTGTAGTTTATTAGTGTGGGGATTAACTAATTGCTTTGTTTATCATGGAAAACATAAAATATTTATACTTTAGATTGCTGAAACATTTTTGTTTACCATGGAATACGATACAATACTTGCACATATATATTGCTGATACTGTTGTATTGGGTCATTAATTCATTGGTCTAGTCATGACATAAGCTGAATGAAGTGGTGGAATGTGAACCCCCATATATACGCGGACAGTTTTGTTCTCGACAGTACTCTTTACTTTTTTTAATTTTTTTAATTAATTTTAATTCGTGTTAAAATTCATATTTTGCATTGACACCACAGTGACTGAAATTATAGGGAAATACGATCCCACGACGTTGGTCATGCTCTCTTTTTGGATGGCGGAAGTTGCATATTTTGAAGCAAAAAAATGTGATGTTCAATTTTTCTTGGATCATGGCCAATGTCTAATCTCTACTTAAGTAATACATATTATTTAATATTTATATTTGAATTTCAGGCCTAGTTGAAAAAAGATGTGGAGATTTACTCCTTCAGGAAGCATCAAGTATCATGTTTAATTTTTCTTGGAAGCAAACAATTTCTTCGTGTCATTATAGCTTCGGATGTCATGGCTTGCGTCAGTGGTAGAAGCATCTCATTCTTTGCCTCAAATGCAATAGCCATTTTAGTGCGGTTGTGCTCTATCAGGGCACGTGTCACTATTCTCTCTGAATCTTCTCATGTGAAGTGGTCTGTGAAGTCAATGATTCTGTCGTTGATTTGCTCCATACGAACTAGTCTTTCATGGTGGTTTGGAGGGCTTGGATCTATGGTTACATACATCTCTTCTTCGTCCTTCAGAAGATCTTGTTTTTCTTCTAGGATATGCATATCTGGATAGATGACTGCAGAGCAAACAATTTTGCTTCTCTTATGTTAGATTCAGAATAAGTAATTACTACTTCCTCAGTTTGCTGATAGTGTTATTAGAATCATGCTTTTCAGAAAGAAGATGTCACACAGGAGGAAGGATAGCAGATATTACATCTTAATAATAGGATAATACCCTTAGTCGAATCTAGTACCCCAGTTACTAGGAAGGTGCAGAGAAACCCCTTTTGGATTTTCTCAATTCAAAGGAAAGACAGATCAAGAGCTTCTAAATAAAGCCAGAACCTGAGTACATACTCAAAGGTAGAAACAGTGTTGCTATAAGGTTAAAAGAATCCCAGTCAAGCATCAAACCTTTAAGAGAATGGAAGAACGATGCAGGACCATCTCAAATTAATGGCCATGATTTGAGTCTTACCCGATTCATGTGAGGATTTGATTTGTCTCAGGGAAAGTTCCAGACATTCCAAATAGTGATGTTTTCGAAAGGACTAATTTTAAATGAATACATAAGTAAATTTGCATGTATTTACCCCTAAGTATTGTTCTACTGTATTTTACAACTATTTTGCATAGCGCAATTTCATAATCATACATTTTAGCCTCAGTAGTTTAGATTTGAAATTTAAAATCTTTCCAACTTATTTTTCAATTTTTAAGCCCCTAGGAGAGTTCAAGGCCAATGAAGTGATTCTAGTTGAATAATAATAAAAAGAGTCAACAAAAATAAGTTAATTAAAGAAGGATTTTGTAATAAAGAGATGGTAATAGGAAAAATCATAGAAGGCAATCCATTCAAAGAGGTTAAAGGAGCTCAATAGGTTGGTCCAGTTAGAAAATATTTGGGATTTGGTGTTCCGGGAATAATTAAATATTATGTGCAAATAATTCGTTAGGACCACAATTGTAGGCATAATCCGAACCTTATCCGATCCGTGTAGGGGATGCATGAGTCCGGATTAATTGAGGCGAAAGACCCGAACACCACAACTATCAAAAAGTAAGATCGCATACATTAAAGGGCAGAAGAACCAAGACAACAACGATTAAGCACAATGACATAAACAAAATTCAAATGTTATTGATTCATTGGCAATTCCTCTTTGCAATAAACATTTGGACAAGAAAGTCTTATTTTTTATGTTTCAATTTTAGGTCGGAAACCAATGCATTTTTGGGCTAATGTAAATAGTTGAAACGTTTAAAAAAAAATGGAAATACCAATTTTATGTTATTAGTGTTTTTGCATTGTTTGCTTCAACACTGTATTAAAAATAAATTTTGGTCAAACTTAAAACAAATTCGAATTTATATTATCAGACATAATTCATATTATAACTAAAAACACCTTACAACAAATACGTCTGTTTTGATTAGGCTAAAACCAAAACGGCCCCTAAGAGATCAAAAATGGCCACTACTATGCTACAAAAAAGAAAAACAAAAAAGTAACATCTAGATGAGGATTCAACAACATTTTGTGGTGAAGTTAGGGAACTGACTAGACAAGGCAGACCTAGCCCCTAACTCTCTCTTCTTCTTGGGCTTCAACACTAGAGGTGTCCACTCATACTTGGTGGTTGGACACTGAGATAGCCATTTGGAGTGCATGTAAGTGCTTGTCCTCCATGGAGGCATGTGGAGACCTCTCTCTTCAAGTGACTCTTTGGCAGCTGAACAAAGGATAGAGATTATTTTGTGAAGCTTTTGCTCATCCCCAACAAAGATTGTAGGCAGTGTCTCTGAGAGCTCCTTGTAGGTTGAAGTAGGCCTTGCCACTTCAAATTGAGACTTGAAATCAATGTCTACTATCACCCTCCTCAATGACCCTCCATTCCCATCTTTCATCATCACATCAATATACTCATAATCACCTGTTTAACCCAACAACATTAATAACATCAATATATATATAGTATAGAGAGATTGAAAGTGTGTTTGGTTTACATATTTGAATACAGTTTTCTCACAAATTCTGAAAATAGAAAACTGTTTTTTTTAGATAAGAATAAACCTTTTTATAAGTGAGTTTTTAGAAAACAGAAAACTAAACCTAACAGCATTAATAACATCAATTAGAGAGTAAGAGCCTACTTGGTTTACATATAGGAAAACTTCTTTCAGAATTAAAAATATTTTCAAGAACTCGCGAAACAGAAAACTATTTTACGAGAGCAATAAAAGATGCTTGGTATGAGAACAATTTTATATTTTCTGAAAACTAAAAATATAATACCATACAAAATTTTGGTTTGGTTAAGTTTTTTGGAAACTATTCTCGGACAACTTAGTTATAAAATTGTTTGTTTTCACGTAACTCTTTTTGTTCTCGTAGTTCTCGAGAACATTTTTCATAGATGGATACCATGTAAGTTCTAATTTTCTGAAAACATGCAATTTTATAACTGTATTTTTATAATTTTTTTTGAGATTTTCCAAATGTAGAAAATTATTTTCAAAACTGCAAAGCAAGCAAGTCACTTTATAACTGAGTTTTCAGAATAAAAAAAATCAAGCAGACTTTTTGTAATTTTTTATTTATTTTCAATTTTCAAAAAATAAAAACTACTTCTAAAATTACAAACCAAGCAAACCCATAGACAAGATTAGTATATATATATATATATATATATATATATATATATATAAAGACAGAGAAAGTGGGAGGGTAGACCTCCGGGACAAGTGAAAGTATTAACCCAAGAGGTGTGGCATAGAGAAGCATGATGACCATCCATTGTGAGCGTCTTGACAAGCCACTTCCTCAGGCTACTGCTATCCTCTGCTTCCATATTTCTTTTCAGATGCTTCAACACACACTTCACGATCTCAATCTCACCATCTCTGCCACTACCAAGAATCTCCTATATACATATATATATATGATGAGATTGCAGAAGCATAATAAGACAGACAGATATACCAACAGGTTATACTGTATTTTATAAATGCAGGAAATAATAGGAACACTACATAGCTACATACTTATATATAAGTATATATATATATATTACCTGCAAAATAACATATTGGGTGGTAGAATGATTGAGAGGGGGATGTTGTGATGACATAGAAAAAATGGGTGCTGGTGATTCTGCAGGTTCAATAAAATCATGAACCATCTCTTCTAAGCTACCCATATATATATGTAACTCTAAAATTTGTTTGTTTGGATTTGGCATATACATGTGTGTATATATATATATATATATAATCTTTTATGTATAGCTTATAGCGGTGGAACTACAACATTATAGCAACTTCCAACAGACACAGGTCATGACTCATGATGAGAGTTCAATTATTACCTTGGTTATGTTAATATTTAATACAGTATTATATACATATTTCAAAGAAAGAAAGAAAAAAGGAAAAAAGAATATGATAAACAAATTTTATCATGTCGTCAATAAAATATCATATTATTATCAATATTCATCAACTAGGGTTGCAAATGAAGGTGTACTCAACTCGTATATATTCGTGAATATAAAATCGTATAGAGTTGTTTAAGTTAGTTAACATAGATTCGTATAAAGCTCAACAATTGAATTAAAATCGTATAAATCATATAGGGTCGTGTAAATGCAGAAAAATTACACAACAATTGAATTAAAATCGAATGCCTTTATTCATAACTTGGCCATATATTTATATACAATTTTGTGGATGGGTTCATGCCCATCTACCCAACTCATTAATCCCTTAAATCATGGGGTTTGATATACTACTTTCTATCTTGGCCTCTATCCTCCCATATATGGGACTAATCCATGACTTGTAGCCCACACATTTTCTAGAAGCTACTATGGGCCAGGCCCATCGGTCCTAACTTATGGACCAGCCTTATTGGGTCACATAATTTTGACTATTAGATAGGCCCTTGAGGTTATGGGCCTATGGGCCACTCCATGGCCCATTACCGAATGTATATATATATATATATATAAATATATATATATATATATATATATATATATATATATATGCATAGTGTTTTCCTTGGAAATGATGGTGATGACGTGGCTGATTGTTTAATGTTGAATTAGGTGGATAATTGTTTGAGTTTAAATTGAGTGGACCACATTTTCCCGATTTTCGTGCCATGGTTGCTGAGATGATGGCGCATGACCTTCGGTCTTCGTGTCACCTCTTGACCTTCCCTTATGGCTTCTATAAAAAGCCACTGTTCTTTACCATTTCAACATCACCAACTTTACCATTTATATAACTGCTTCACTCCTTCTAAGCTTCAATCTTTTGCCAAACTCGCTTGAAAATTTTCACCGGAGCAACACTTTACTCTTCCGAAGTATCTTTCGCCTCAATCTTTTGAACCGCGTAAGTTAGATAACACTTTTTATTTTCACCCTATCCCCCACCTGTCTCTTCTACCTTTCTGTAGAAAAAATATCAGGGAGTGACGACACTAAGTCCGTAGGTGAGGTTGTTCTATCTTCTAGCACTGACCCGGAGACCCTCAGTAGCTATAGTCCTTCTTCTGTTCATCCAGAGACTACCCCACCTAGAAATATTCCTCTTAACACTGACTGGGAGCTCATCAGTAAATCCAAAAGTGTCTGATGAAGGAGGCTTCTCTGATGATGAGGACCCTGCGAATCCTTCTGTCCCCAAACCCTTCATAGTTGCTCCATTTAAGGGAAATTCCCGACCTGAAGTGGACGTCAAACATCTTTGGGTCGACGCTAGGCGCCCGGTGATGTGTTTCTGGCCCCTTACCCACATCATTTAGACTTCACCAAGGGTGAGGGGATCGAACCAGGTAGCATCCTTCTATCGGCGGTTCATTTCAAAGTACTAAGATTCCCCCTTCATCCCTTCTTCCCTTATGTTCTTTTCATGTTAAGGTTGCACTCTCTCCAACTTAAACCGAATAGCTTTAGGATCCTTGCCATGCTCTTTCTGTAAAAAAGAGATTGTAAGAATATTTATAGTATTATTTGTGTTTGGCATGTTCTAGATAATAACCATGTTGAGTGAATTTTCATGTTGAGAGTTTTGTGTATTTGCAATAGAGTTGTTAGTATGTTCATTTCTATCTCGAGAAAAAAGTCAAGGAGTGTGTCAAAAAAAAAAAAACTATCGGAGGGCAAAATTGTCATTTCCAGACATCGCCACTTCATCGGAGGGCAAAAATATCATTTTCAGACATTATGACTTCATCCAAAAGCATCAAAAGTTCGAGATGACCAGTCTAGCTCAAATATGAAAAAACTGCAAAAGATGCAACATACCTACGTTGTCAGAGGCAAAAAGAAGCAGAATGGCTCTAACCTACGCTTTGGTTTTTGGAGCTGGGAATGGACCCTACGCCCTATACCTATGCCCAAGCATAGGTCATACGCCATAAACCTACGCTTAGGCGTAGGTCCCAATGCTTGGTCACATGATCACTTGTGATGCAGGATTTGTTTCGGGGTGCTTTTGGATTTTTCCAGTTTGGTCCCTACTTCGAGTTTTAAGTGATCAACGACTTGAGACCTCTACATATAGGCATATACACATATTTACATAAGATTTTAGAGGATTTATCAAAGTATTGTGAAATTACATAAGAGGGCAAGGTTAGGATTTTCTATGACTTGGTTTATAAATACCAGGGTTCTACAAGAGAGGAGGCTACTTCTTTGAGAGATCTCTGCAGTATTCTATCGTTCATATTCTTCTACAAGAGATATAGATATATATAGAGAAAATATCATTGAGTGATTAGAGATATACAAGTTCTCTCTTGTTTTTGGACGTCTTCAATCGTGCTTCTACATCGACGATTTCTATGCACGATTGAATGGTATAATTGCTGAAAAATTCACACACTGTCTATTGCAACGAGGTTGTTTTGATCCATTTGAGTATGAAGTGATTTGAGGATTTCAGACTGCGAGTAGAGAAAGGAAAATCAGGCATGATTTGTGAGTCTTTCATAGTGTATGGCGGAGCAAACATGCTTCGTGAAGTACGAGTGATTCAAGGGTTTCAGACCGCGAGTAAAGGAAGGCATATCAGGAGTGATTGTAAATCTAAAACTCTCGTAGAGTCTGTAATTATTGATTCATAATGCATCGGTACCTGAGTGTAGCCGTGGTTTTTTTCTTGGAACGTTTTCTTGGTTTTTCCACGTATAATTCTCTGTGTCGTCTCTTACCTTATTTTCTGTACTATATTGATGTTTGCTTGATACGATAGATCTGTTTTTGGAACTGAATTGAGAATTAGGGTTTGTGACTAATTAAAATTGAATTTCCGCTAAATAATTTTAATTGATCATAAAATCAACAAAAAACCTATTCACACCCCTCTAGGTTGTTTTCACTATCTTCCAAGTAATTTCAGAGATTTAGATCTTACTTAGGCTTAGCTGATCTACTTCTCTGCTACTTCTTTCAGAATGCTAGAGGAAACAGAGGTAGGTATAACCTTTTTCCTTTCCAAGGTCGGGGCATATGTTTCGATAAAGAAAAGTCCAATAAGCGTTGGAAGGAGAGAATCATAGTCATCAGTGGCAACTGGCTCTACCCATTTTCTATGATATACCCGATCTCTGGAGTTTTTGGCCCTATTCGACTTCCCATCTTCTGTCCCCTTCACAAAACCACGTGTTTTTGTGAGTTTTGCGATTTACACCAGGGGGATTATGCATATAGATTTCTTGGCTATGAGGACAGTGAGATATATATCCCTAACCCTTATGAAAGAACGTTTTGCCCTTCTGAAGGCCAATATTTGGAGCAATGTCAAATCTGCTAGTAAGCTTTTGACTAAAGCCAATCTGGAGATGATATCTAATTTGGGTGCTGCTCTTGACAGGATGGATCTGCCCCTGAAGCCCTTGTCTGCCAGACGTACTTAGGTCCTCGAAGGATCTAACCCAGTTGATTCCATACCGCTTTCTTCAGCACCACATGCGCCTCCGGTACACCCAGTTGGGAAAAATCCTTCAGATCCTCCACAACCTCCCCATACCAATGCTCCAAAACACACAACCCTGATCTGGCACTGGTGGTGGAATAACCAGCAAAAGGCTAAGAACCCAAACTACCGATGCTTCAACAAACGACCCTCCCCAGGCTCAGAACACTTCCTGTACCGCTATCCCTTGGGAGCCCAAGTTTGTCCTTTCCGATGGATCCTCGATCTTTTAGATCAGATCACTTTTGGCAACACCGAGGCACTCTGTGTGATAGCCAAAGGGGTATGGACTCCTCCAAATAGGGCCCATCAGGCCAAAGTGACTAGGACCGAGTTGCTTCAGAGGGGCCCTAAGATGGGAATGGAGATAAGTTATTGTTTTAATTTCACCTAGTCTATTATCTCTCTTTTTCCTTATTTCTTTTAACATGTCATTTATGTTTATCTTGTCATCTCATCTACGCCATTCAATCTTACAACCAAGTCCTTGAGGCTGATGTCAATGAGATGAATAGGCTTCTGACGACCAACCGCTAGGCAAGCGAGCACTGTATCACTCTGGCCAAGGAAACCGATGGTTTTCGCCAGAGTGTTTCTGAGCACAAAAATCTTCTGGAGGTGGAGAAGCTGAGAGGAGGGCTATAACTGCTAAACTAGTAAAGGCAAAGGCTGCCTATCAAAAGATTGCTACAGAGAAGGCAGAGTCAGATAACTGTAATACCCCGTATTTTTTATTTATTTATATTGGATATATTTAATTTAATTAATTAATAAATTAATTATAAGTTAATTAGATGGACATATTATCTAATGGGCTATAATATATTTTTGAGTTAATTAGTTGGACTTATTGGCTAATGGGCTATATTATATTTTTGGGTCCATCAAAAGGATTAAATATATATATATATTTATAAAACTAAAATAAACCCTAAGTTAGTGATACGTTTCTGTCAGACTAGTCGAGGGAGAGAGAGCAGATTCGCGAGTCGCGTAGAAGAGAGAAGAGAGAGCATCGATCAGCCTATAGTTCGTGCGTGATTTAGCCCAACGATCAGGCAAGTATAATGTTATTCTCTTCCCCTTTAAGCCCATAATCCTATCATCTATATATTACATGTTTGTGTTGTATAATTGTATATAATTTCATGTTATTTTCTTATGTGAAAATATCTATACAAATAGGTAGTTATTCGTCTAAATTTATACAATAGGGCGGAACAGATTTAATGTTATTATTATTTTTCGGTTGATTTGAAAACTGTTGTTGCTGTGACGAATATGGCTAATGGTGGGAAATTCTCAATTATAGTCACTTTAAGCCAAGGACTGGATTAATGGGGGAAGTGGCATCATGGGGAGTGGAGAATATGCTGACGTGGTACAAGAAATTGAAATTTCTTTTCTATGGATATGTATGTATAGAGTTAGGTTGTTTTGGTGTTTGTATATATATATATATATATATCGTAGTACTGTTTTGAAGATTTGGGTAGATGGTCTCCTGATGGTGACTAAAAAAAGATTGGTACCTACATATAAATATATAGATATATATATATAAAGTTATATAATATAATGATGGATAGTTACAAGGTTGTGGTCCAGCATAAGCCATGGGATTTTGTCTAGTGTAATACTTCTGTGGTGGAATTTAAGTGTTATTGTATATGTTTAGATTTATGAAATAAATAGATTTGAGACCCGGTTAGTATAACCAATTATATATATGGAGCTAGTGGGTTTTGAGAAGGATTTGTAAATGCTCTCTGCTCGCTAGTGACTAATGTAGAAATAGTATATATATTTTTAGGATAACTGTATTTAAATGATATTCAATGATATGGTTTCCTAAGTATGAAGTGTTTAATTTTGAGTGCACCAACAACCACCTTTAATGATTCAATGTGTTAGGAAAAAAAAGATTTATTGCAAAAGAATTAATAAATTCTTTAATCAGTGATAAAATAGTAATTAATATATATATTTGTGATTGTGGAATGGAAGGAACCACGATTGGCTGACTATTAACGCAGTCTCATCTGTATCATGACATGGAGTTCGGGTACGTGGTTATGGTTCGGCATGGGTTAATTGCCTATGGACTTGTAGTTTAGTTATTGTATTATTTTATTTGCTTTGCCTATTGATTTGTGATTTGATTTTTGGTTGCGCTTTATTTTTTTATATTTTTGTTTATTAACTTATTATTTAATTATGATTGTACCTTATTTATTATGCCTATGTTCTGGAGGATATATATATATATATATATTTAAGTGTGGTACTTATAGGAATTATAATATTACTCTTATATTTATAATGGGTAGATGATGAGATTATTGGTACTCTGTTTGGGATCATGTAGAGTCTACTCTGCTCGTGGGTCTGACCCACCGTTGTTGTTTCAGGTTCTCAGCAGTTTCAGCCATAGGGTTGAGGTCTCTTATCATTCATTCGCGAGCTCTTCCATTTTGACTTCAGTTCAGTGTAGGGACTCAATTTAGTTATATATTTTTTTGACTTTTGTTATTTATTTATTTTATTAAGGTTTAGGGGTCCATAGATATGGATTCCCGAGTTGTACCCTTTAGGGGTTTTGATTTCTAAATTTGTTTATTCATGAGAATTAAACTTTTGACACTCTGTTATTCATTAAATATGTCTTTTGCTTCCGTGCTTGTTTATTATTGAGTGTGGATGCGCCTTAGTTTTCGGTATAGGCCTGGCCAACCTATGCATGAAAATTAAGGGGTATCTCAATAACCTTCTGGCTCTTGAGCGATCTAAGGTAGAGATGTGTCGTTTAGGTGGGCTGGACAAGTACCAACGGTACATCTCCATCTATGATGTTCGATCGGTCAGGGCATGGCGGGAGAGACATAAGATGGAGCACATTCCCCTGGTAGATCGGGATTTCAAGATTGCTGAGGAATTTGATGCTTTCATGGGGGTGCCTCTTCCTTATCAGGACCCACCTACCTCTGAAAATGAAAAGAGGTTTGTCGCATTTCTAAAGGGAAAAGACCCTGTGCCTTTAGCTCCAGAACCGTCCGTCTCTTCGGGTCATAACACAGTGAACAACATTGGCCCCGAATTCATGGGTCAGTAGGACTTAGGCTATGTTTTCCCTTATTTTATTTATGTATTGCCCTTTGCAAGGTTATTTTGTAATTTTTTGTTTGGTATTAATGAGAAATGTTTTGTCTTCTTGAAATATCTTGACTTTAATAAATGTTATGAGAGTCTTCGGGCATCTTGCCCCTGAGACTTAGTTGTATTCCTTAGCTAATTCAAATCATGTTTGAACTTTATCACTTTAAAACTTTTTTTAATTAGAGTCTTTGGGCATCAGGCCCCTGGGACTCAATTGTGTCCTCTGGCCAGTTCAAATCGAGTTTGAACTCAACACTTAGGAAAATTTTTGCGTTAGTAAGAATCTTCGGGCATCAGGCCCCTGAGACTCTTTGGTGTCCTCTGGTTAGTTCAAATCAGGTTTGAACTCAACACTTAGGAAACATTTCGAGTTAGTAAGAATCTCCGGGCATCAGGCCCCTGAGACTCATTGGTGTGATTTGGTTAGTTCAAATCAAGTATAAACTTAATACTTAAGAAAAAATTCACGTTAGTAAGAATCTTCGGGCATCAGGCCCTGAGACTCATTAGTGTCCTCTGGTTAGTTCAAATCAGGTTTGATCTCAACACTTAGAGAGATTTATATTCTTTACGAGGTATGATCATACACACATATATATAAAGAATATGGTATTTTTATTTTGAAATTTGAAAAATATGTAGCAGAGGTGCCGGACATCGGGCACAAATGCTTTATTATAATCAATAAGGGTGTCACATGTAGGACACAAATGCTCATATAAATGGAAAACTTCCAAAGGATAATACCTCTTTAGACGGTAAGCATTCTGAGAATTGGGCTTGATGTGGCATGTTTTGTTCTTTCGTACCCAGTAGGCGCCACGATCGATGACCTCAATTACTATATAAGGTCCTTCCCATGTTTCTCACAATTTGACCACAATTCCAATTTTTCCCCTGAGCACCATATCACCCACCTAGAACTCCTTTCTTTTGACTTTCTGGTTAAAACGAGCCCTGACTTGTTGCTGATAGGCGGCCAATCGTATTCCGGCGACTTCTCTTCTTTCATCCAACAGGTCTAGATCATGGGCTAGGTACTGGTTGTTTGGGCCTTCTTCCCATGCTTGACTTCTTAGCGTCGGTACCTTTAATTCGGTCGGAATAACTATTTCAGCCTTGTAGGTAATGGCAAATGGGGTTTTTCCCGTCGGCTGTCTCGGGGTGGTCCGATAGGACCATAAGACTTCGGGTAACTTTTCCAACCAAACTCCTTTTGCCGCTTCGAGCTTTTTCCTCATAGTATCAAAGATTGTTTTGTTCGTTCTTTCTGCCTATCCGTTGCCTTGCGGGTAACCAACAGAAGAAGTATTCTGATTGATCCCATGCTTTGTTAGGAACGCTCTCACCTTCCTCTTATCTAGGTTGGTGCCGTTGTCCATCATTATTGTCCGGGGTAGACCAAACCTACAAATGATGTGACTCTAGATACACTTGATAACATGGCTGCTTTTGATGGTTGGGTATGCCTCGGCTTCCACCCATTTGGTGAAGTAATCTGTAGCCAGGAGAACATGTGAGGTAGATCGAATGGCTTGCGGAAGGGGACCCACGATGTCCATTCCCCATCGGGCGAACGGGTGAGGAACAATCATTGGGTTTAATAACTATGGAGGTGGATGGATGGCATCTCCATGAAACTGGCACTTTTTACACCGCCGGGCATATACTTCTACGTCCCTTGACAAGTAAGGCTAAAAGTACCCTTGGGTGAGGACTTTATGGGCTAAAGACCTTCCCCTGGAATGATTGCCGTGTGATCCGATATGTATCTCTTCCATGACCGCAGAAGCTTCAGAGGGTGTAAAACATCTTAAGTATGGTCCAGATAATGACTTGTGGTAAAGTTGACGTTATATAAAGCGTATCTTGCAGCTTTCATTCTTACCTTCCGAGCTTCGGGTTTTGATTCAGGCAAGGCACCGGTCCTCAAATAGCTTACTATGGGGTCCATCCAACTTGGCTCCCATAGAATGATTATCATTTCCTCAGAGGGCTCCAAGCTTGATCGGACAATGAAATTCACTAGTGTTGTTTGAGTCATACTCTCCCCTGCTGCGGAGGCCTGATTAGCTAAACGATCTGCCATAACATTGTACCCTCTTGGGATCTGTTCAAAGGTTAATTGTTGGAATCCTTCGGCCTCCTTCAGTACCAAATCCCTGTATGTTTCCATTTTAGGCTCTTGGATTTCATACTCCCCATTCAACTGTCATACGAACAATTGGGAATCACTTTTTACTTCTGCTCTTTGCACTTGCAAGCTTCGGGCCAGACGAATTCCAGCTAAAAAGGCTTCATACTCGGCTTCGTTATTGGAGGCTGGAAACTCCAAGCAAACAAATTACTGGATTTTAGTGCCATCAGACATTACAAGCTCTATACCGATCCATGTTCCTTTGACATTTGACGACCCATCCATGAATATCACCCATAAGCCTGGTTCATCTTCTTCGGGAGAGTCCGTAGGTTCTATCTCTAGTAAAAAATTAGCTACCGCTTGTCCTTTGATGGCGGTTTGGGGGACATAGGTTATGTTGTAGATCCCCAATTCTATTGCCCATCTCGATACTCTCCCTGATAATTCGGGCTTTGCCATTATGGATCTGATCGGAGTAGTAGTTGGTACCATGATCAGATGTGCTTTAAAGTAATGCCGAAGGCATCATTTTGTATTAATCAGTGATAGTACCAGCTTTTCATGTATGAAGTAGCGGGTTCAGCATCGATAAAGGCTTTGCTGGTATATAAAACCGACATCTGGCACGCATTGCCCTCATTGACCAGAGCGGCGCTGGTGGACGTTGCGGATATGGTTAGATATAAGTGCAGCGGTTCATTTGCTTTCGGAGTCACCAGTATGGCAGCCTTTGTCATGTAGCTCTTGAGTTTCTTCAGAGCCTCTGATTGTTCCGACCCTTAGACTTCTCCTTTCGCTGCCTTTATAGAGTAGAAAAAGGGTCGGCACCGATCGGTTAGGCGAGAGATGAAATAGTTGAGAGCCACTACTCTTCCGGTCAATACTTAGATCTATTTTCAGGATTTTGGCTCCTCCATCTCCATAAGGGATCTGACTTGTGTTGGGCTCGCCTGTATTCCTGTCCGATCAACTATGTGCCCCAAGAACTGGCTCGAGGACACTCCGAAGGAACATTTGGATAGGTTGAGCTTCATCTTGTATTTCCTAAGGGTGTCAAACACTTGCTGCAGATCAGTCAGGTGGTCGTTTTTTGCCCTTCTTTTGACCACCGTGTCATCGATGTATGCCTCTATGGTAATCCCATCATGCCCTGAAAAACTTTGTTAACCAACCTTTGAAAGGTTGCCCCTGTATTCTTTAGTCCGAAAGGCATAACTGTGTAACAATATATACCTGATTCAGTGATGAATGTCGTCTTTTCCTCATCATCGGGGTTCATTCGTATCTGATTATACCCAGAGTATGCGTCAAGGAAACTCAAGCATTCAAATCCTGCGGTGGCATCCACCATATGATCGATCTTTGGCAAGGGGAAGCAATCCTTCGGGCATGCTTTGTTCAGATCAGTGAAGTCCTCGCATACCCTCCAATTTTCGTTCTTCTTCTCGACCACTACTATGTTTGCCAACCAGAAGGGGTACTGCACTTTTTTAATGAATCTGGCTTGGAAGAGTCGATCCACCTCCTCAGCTATGATCTGGTTTCGGTGGCCCCCCATGCGTATCTGCTTTTATCTGACGGGTTTTACACTAGGGTCCATGTTGAAGGAATGCTGGGCTACTGAAGGATCGATATCGGGCATATCCATGTGGCCCCATGCAAATATATCAGCGTTGGAGCACATAAGGGTTTCCAATTCCTCCTTCTTATGTGTATTGAGGCCGAAACTGATGTAAGTCGTCCTTTCAGGGTGATCGGAGTAGATCTAAACTTCAAGAAGAGGTTCAGCTACTATGGATGACCCCGTACCCCCGTCCTGTAATTGTTATTGATCGTCGAACACTGTTTTGCCTTTTGAAGCTCATTCTGGTTCTGCCCTTTTCCTCAGACCTTTCAGAGTGACGGTGTAACATTTTTTGGCCGCCACCTGATCTCCCTTAATGTCAACCACATCGACTCCATTTGGATCGACACATCGCATGACTTGATGTAGGGTGGACGGGATTCCATGTATCCGATGAATCCATCCTCTGCCCATGAGCAGATTGTAAGAAGGTTTAACATCTAGCACAATAAAAGTCTCTCTGAGTGTGCGCTTCACTGCTGTTACTGGTAGTATGATTTTTCCTATCGGTTCTACCCTTTTACCATCAAAGCCTGCTATCGGACTTCTGGAAGGGACTATTTCTTGAGGATCGATCTCCAATTTCTTAAAGTTCCACTTGGTGATTATGTTGGCACTACTCCCTGTATCGATCATTACCCTTTTGATCAGATAGTTTGAGACCATGAGGGAGATCACTAGGGGATCATCACGTGGTAACTGGATACTTCTCAAGTCTGTAGAAAAGAAGGTTATCTGAGCGTCCTCCTTTTGGCTTCAAAATTCACTAATCTCCCCAACCCGTCGCAATTTCTGGGCTCGGCGCATCTGGGACCTGCAGGCTTCCTCTATTTTTGACCTGTTGGGTCTTCTGTGGACCATGTGAATAACTTTTACGGGTTGGCCCGCCGTGCCCTTGAACAGGGTATGCAAAGTCTAATATTATCGGGTGCTTTCTTTAGCCACATACTCGGCCAATTCTCCATTGGCTATCATGGCCTCCACTTGCCTCCGAAGGCTTTTGCATTCATTAGCATGGTGTCCATACTCACCATGGAAGGCACAGTGCCTTGACATGTCCTGCAACTCTATCGGCTGTCTGATGGGAGGTGGCGATCGGAAGATCCCCTTGCCCTTAGTTTCTTGGTACAGTTTTGCCAGGATAACCTTTAATGGGGTAATCTTGTCTTTGAACCTTTGACGCTTATCAGGGGCCTGGGAAGGTGTAGAAGAAGTACTTGGACACTTTCGGTCTGACACCCGATCTTTGGCCTTTGGTTCGGACGCCTTAGCCTCCACGCTTGCGAAGGTTGCCCTTCTCTGTCGTATAGCCAATTCCTCTTCTATCCGGAGATATCCTTGTGCTCTAGAGTTGAGTTGTCCGATATTCGCTGGTGGCCTTTTGACCAAGGACTGATGGAATTTAGTCCCGGGGATTAACGTCATCCTGAAGGCCTCGACAGTGAAGTGTTGATCACAATTATCGATTGAGGACATCTCGACGTTGAATCGTGAGACAAAGCTCTTCAGGGACTCACCTTTCTCCTGGATCATGGTGAACAGGCTGGAGATAGTCTTCTTTTTCCTTTTGTTGCCGAAGTACTCGACAATGACCAGCTCACAGAGTCTGAGCCAGCTTCCTATGGATCGGGGTGGTTATTTTCTAAACCAGGCAGGGCTGTTTCGGTCAGACTGGTAGGGAAGACCTTGCAAAGTAAGACTTCGTTTTTGTTGTAGATGTTCATCTTTGTGTGAACATGGTAGATGTGCTATGTCGGGTCCTTTGTGCCATCGAAGAGAGTAAACTTCAGTAATCTGAACCTCTCCGGGTAGGGCACACTGATGATCACAAGTGTGAAAGGTGTCTAGACTGCGTCGATGGATGCTTCGGAGGCCAAATCATTGGGGGTCTGAACCTTCAGATCCTTGAGCACCTCTTTCTGAAATCTGATCATGATCTTTTCTAACTTTCTCATGGTGAGGGTCTCTTCGGGATTGTGCGCCCCGAGCACTTGTACAGACGATTCTGCGTGCTCCTCTCGATTAGGGTTGGACTCCATACATCGGTCGTTTCTTTCTGACGGATGACCCATGGATCGGTCTTGCCGGTTGGACTGGTCGTCATGTTACGCTTCATGAGGGTTCTGTAGCAGTGTCAGCTTCGCTACCAACTCGACATTCTGTCTTTCCAACTCGGCGGCCTTCTACTCTAGGGCCTACCTGATCAGATCCACAGTTTGGGAGGGTTGGCCTCCGTTGGGAGGCAACTCGGATTGTTGTGATCGGGTGACCGTCATAGGTGATGTTAATCTAAGCTCTTAGCAGAGAGTGGGAAACTTTGAAAAAGATTTCAAGCATGCTTCCCACAAACGTCATTAATTGTGTAAATGCAGAAAAATTACACAACAATTGAATTATAATCGAATGTCTTTATTCATAGCTTGACCATGTATTTATATACAATTTTGTGGATGGGTTCAGATCCATCTATCCAACTCATTAATCCCTTAAATCATGAGATTTGATATACTCCTTTCTATCTTAACATCTATCCTCCCATATATGAGACTAATCCATGACTTGAAGCCCACACATTTTCTAGAAGCTACTATGGGTGAGGCCCATCGGTCTTGGCTTATGGACCAACCTTATTGGGCCACATAATTTTGACTATTACAACTAGGGCTGCAAATGAACTAAGCTATTCGAGAACATATTCTGGTTCGTCTCGTTAAGGGCTTGGTCCAGATTCGTTCATTAAGTAAATGATCCGAGTCTGGTTTCGATTTTGAGGCTCATATAACAAACGAGCCGAGTCTGAGCCATGGTGTACTCAACTCGTATATATTCGTGAACATAAAATCGTATAGGGTTGTTTAAGTTAGTTAACATAAATTCGTATAAAGCTCATATTAGTTCATAATTGAATTATACACCACCACCAAACAACTTATTAATCTAACACAACAACACTAATCGGCAAAGTATATTTTTATTAAATTCTACATTTATAGTATTACGATAAGTTTAAGTAATATGTCAATTTAGTTAAACACGCTATATTCTAAACACAATAAGCCAAGTCAAAGAGTTATTTTAGTGTCTATACTCATGTCTTGTATTATTACCTAATGATCATAGTTTAGAAATGTGAGTAGAATGTAAATGAACCTAAATATATACTAATGTATGTGTTGGAAATGTGGTTTTATGAATGGTTAGTTAGATATGCCATGATAATGCAGCCATTTACAACCCTCAAATTTTGAAAATTTGGAGAGACCCGACAAGAGGTCAATCTGAAGCTCTTTATATATATAAGGTTCTACATGTTTAAAAAAAATTAATTTTTTATTATAATAATAATTAAAAAAATACTAATATTGAAAACACAAAAATTAAACACGATTTTGGGTTCTTTATAAAAATATAATCCCATTTACATACAAAAATCTAAAAAACCTATGATTATCTTATTCACCAAAATTAAAATTTTATTTTATATTAAAGTAAATGTGATCGTATTTTCTTTTACTTCAGAACGTGGTTGACACTATTTTCTTATTTCATGTCACTTTTTACTCACTCATTTAGTTCTATTCTAACTCATAATTTTTTTATTTTTATTTTTTAACAAAGAATCAAATACTAATCATGTTAAAAATAATTATATTTGGATATGGAAGAAGCAATATTTTAGGTCATAAATAATAAAAAAAGCGAAGAATTATGAGGAAAGAGTGTTAATGATTTTTTTGGTTGGATAAATTATTAAATTAATTAAAATAAAACTTTATTAACCCATCAGCACCAATATATTATAGCTTGTGTAAATTTTAAGATAATAATAGGCCGACCTGTCTATTTACCCTTTTTCTTTTCCTTATCATGTAGATAAAAATACACGAAAGTTATAAGATAATAATGTCAAATGAGAACGTAAGCTTTAGTTTCTGTATTTTATACTAATTATTTTTCACATGAAAACAGACGTGTTATCTTTAGAGTGAGCAATTCAAAACGAAGATATTGCAGTCACTATAAAATCACATAACCATTGTATATTACCATCATACCTGCTACTTTTTCTCAGAAGGGGTCCATGAGTACGCCTTTTCCTCTAAAAATTTATGGAGTTTTCCAGAAGCACATAAAATGAAGATTGATGAGCGCTTCAAGGAACATCTTTGTGTGATCCAAAGAAACACAAATAAATAAATATAAATATATATGGGCAAATGATGCTAAACGCCATTATAGTTTCAAAAGTATGCAGAAAATCCTCTTCGTGGTTTCTAAACACACATACACTTTGCAAAAAATGCAAATAGCTCCCTCCAAACCCTTTTTCGGTGACTAAGAAGGGATTTTTTGCACATTTTTGAAATCATAAGGGTGTTTTGCGCCCGTCATGTGACTGTATTCTGGCCAAAAAAATGAACGGAATAGTGTTATTGGAGTCAAAGTGCATATTTTTGGAATAATAGAGGGGTTATTTACACAAAATGAACTAGAGAGAAATTTGTCGCACATTTTTTAAATTATAGGGGTTTGCCCATATATATATATATATATATAATATGAAATAAGATTAAATCTGGAATGATGAAGCACATTTCATGACATCTTGCGCCAACATAGACAATATCCAATTATGGGTTAGGACAAAATAAAGACTTCATAAAGTAGACATTAGGGATAGAATTCAGAAAAAGAAACCAGTGGCCAAATAAAACAAGTGGCACAAAACTAGGGGAAAATTCCCTTGCAACTATAGATAATTTAAAGAAATCAATAAATAAATATGTTTGTTTGGACTCTTATGTATATGTATTTGTATCTGTCCTATTGTGTACCTCGTGGTATTCAATTCCGCAAATATATTACCAAGAACAGTTAGATGACACGGTAAATATTTATCTTTAAGTCCTATGACTATTTATTTATTTACCATCTGTTCCGATCATTTTCTGGTCTTTTCTTTTTGTTCTTTTGGTCATATTGACATATTTCTTTGGAAGTTGCGATCTATAATCATTTCAAATTGCAATTTCGATTTAAATCACTGAAATTAATTCATTTTTTCCTTGACATACCTAAACACACTAAACTAGACAAAACACGCAAAATCATCCAAGTACTGCAATAATAATATTAGTCATTCTAAGTTAGGGGAGCATGATGTATCACATTCAACTTATATCAAATTATATTGCACACAATATTCAATTACATTACAATTCCTATTACATCACTTTTCACATTGACGAACGAGGATATTCTTAGGGTTCGCACATCCTATGTACGAAACCGTGCACACCTGCAAATCAGAAAACGTACACAAACATACCAAACAATCGATACAAGAATATATATGTGATTCAGCCAAATAAGCCTACGTCCACGGAGAGCACCGTTTCACTAAAAATCACTTAGATGATTACAAGGGGGTGATTAGCATATCATACACGCACACACACTGTGTATACTTACACCTGTATCACCGGAATAATATAAACGTATATTATTCCTAACTCTCTCTCTCTATTTCTGTGTGTACAATTCAATAGGAGAAACCCTATATTTATAAGTGAGGATATAGAGGTGGGTTTCTCAATCTTCCTATATGGGACAAGTTAATATAACAAAATAGTCATATTATATATATATGTCAATATATAACAATCTCCCACTTGACGACTTTGCCTTCATCAATCAAATCCATCAATGATCAATGCTCGGTGCCCACATTTATGTCTTCAAGCTTCAGTTTCTCTGTTGTCACCACTTTGGTCAACATGTCGGCCGGATTCTCGCTTCCTTGAATCTTCTTAAGTGTTAATACTTCATCCTCTAATAAAGATCTGATAAAGTGATAACGAAGATCTATATGCTTGGTTCTCGAATGAAATGCTGAATTTTTCGCCAGATGTATAGCACTCTGACTATCACTATGCAAAACACTCTTCCCTTGCTCGAATCCCAACTCTGCCAAAAAACCCTGTAATCAAATCATCTCTTTGCTAGCCTTTGTCACAGCTACATACTCAGCCTCTGTAGTAGATAACGCTACAATCCTCTATATCTGCGAAATTCACTGACTGCTGTAGTACCTACTGTAAAGACATAACCAGGGGTGCTTCTTCTAAGACAATATTTGCCTATCTCTTGTCATCCGCTACCTTCTGCGGGGATCTACACTGGTTCCTTAAATGACCAGTCTTGCCGCAATTCCAACATTCGATTGCTTTGGAATTTCTGGGACCTAGAGACTATGATCTTCCCTATCTCGACTTGGAACGGCCATGCCTTTGGTTTCCGCCTTTCTATCTGTTCGAACCTCTGCCTCTGGTATCGACATTCAATGTTGTGCCACTGCTTGAAGAGTCTGACGACTATCTTCTGATCTCTTCTGTGAGTACCATACTCATAACGATATCATACTTCAGCGGGTCTATCCCTGAAGAATTACTGATTGCAGCCACTGTGGCGTTCCAGCTCTCTGGCAATTGATTAAGGAGAAAAGCTTATTTCACCTAGTCTTGAAACACTACTTCAATTGATTCCAACTGCCAATAAATGTCATTAAGCTTACTGAGATGTTCACCAACATTTTCATTCTCGGACATCTTCAGATTCGTCAATCTGCTGATAAGATGTAATGTATTTGCTCTAGACGGTTGTTCGTACATCTTCGAAAGAGCTTCCATGAGAGACTTTGTAGTTTTCTCTTTCCTGATATTGAAGGCAACAAATTTTACCAACGTCAATCTGATCGTGCCAATAGCCTTTCGATCTAGGATATTCCACTCCTCTTCTTTCATCGAATCTGGCTTCGTCCCTTCTAGCAGTAAATACAAATTTTTTTGGAATAACACATCCTCAAATTGCATCTTTCAATAGGTAAAATTTGTACCATCAAACTTGTCGATCATTACTGCATTTTCTTCTCCCATAACTCCCACTGAGCCTATTAGAGATATTTAGAGTCTAATTACGCAAAACCGAGTATATGATTGTGTCGGGGGTGGTTCAAAATCTTAAGAACGCCTCTGACCGCGTCCAAAACGGGTCAACAATGACTCCAAATGGGCCAAAATAAATTCACACAAAAGACAAATTTAATCACGAAGTCAGTACCTTCTCGGGGTACGTGCGGGCGCGTCCCTGCTCTGATTGGACTGATTCTTACGCCAAAACGTCGGGCTTCAAAATCTACTTCCGTAGATATATTATACGCCTCGTTCCGATAAATGATACTCTGTAAAATCATGCCGAACTGAAACTGCTGCTCGCCGGAGCCAAAAAACTGGCTGGAACTTCAGGCGGCGCGTGCAGAACTTTTCGGCGACGCACTTGGCACTGCTGACTTCGCCTCGTCGAGCCAAAGCTCCTGGTGTGGTCGGTTACTGATTTAGGGCACTCGAAAAAATCAGATCTGGACCAGATCGTCGGGCTTCGTGATTTGCTCCAACCTAAGACTCTGTTACCACTTGTTAGGGTTCGCACACACAAAACCGTGCACACCTGCAAATCAGAAAACGCACACAAACACACCAAACAATCGACACAATAATATATACGTGGTTCAGCCAAATAAGCCTACGTCCACGGAGAGCACCGTTTCACTAAAAATTACTGAGAGGATTACAAGGGGGTGAATCGCACTGTGTATACTCACGCCTGTATCACCGGAATAATATAAACGTATATTATTCCTAACTCTCTCTCTTTATTTCTATGTGTACAATTCAATAGGAGAAGCTCTATATTTATAGGTGATGATATAGAGGTGGGTTTCACAATCTTCCGATGTGGGACAAGTTAATATAACAAAGTAGTCATATTATATATATATATATATATATATATATATATATATATATAACAGATACTTCCTCTTACTAAACAAAACAGGTCAAATGAGGTGTAGCGGGTTTGGTTCAGATTTGGTAATTTGTTATAGTGAGTGAAAGAGAGTTTAAGGTGAAATTGAATAGAAAATGAAAGTCTACACTGAAATAAAGTTAGAGGAGTAACTTGTTGGAGAGTTGAGATACGTGGTGTGATCTTTAGGATATACATTATTGAACCTTTTAAATAACAATTGATCTGTGATGTGATATTGATGATAATGTTATTCTTCAAACGATATGTCATTGAAGGGCCAAATTCAAAACTTAAAGACAACTGATAGAAGGAGATAAATAGATAGATGTATTTACATAATATTACATTGGAGTAGTATTTATAAATCATATATCTATTCGTATAAGTATTGATATGTGTGAAAATACATATATGGTAACCTCCATTCATGCTCATTTTCTTCTTCTATTTATTCCCACGTGGCGCTTACTAGGATGAAGCTTTTGCAAGAGGACCAATGTATTGGTGCCATTTAGAATAGGACTCAATCCAATAATAAGGGAAAAAGAGGGGATTTTTTTTTTCCAGAGAGACAGCGAGAGTTACAATTTTGTAGCCACATGAGCTCTCATTGTTTCTTTATTATTGGCAATTATGCTAATATGACTTGAGTTAATGTTTTAATTTTCTTATACTTGATGAAATCTCTATTTGGTCGACTGAATTATTTCAGCCACTCAATTTTTTGTTTTGGTCTTCCTATGATTTCATTAAACATTCTCGGATCAAAATGGTTATACCATATTAGTCTATGTGTGTGAAGTTTAGTAAGAAGTATCATGCGTTGGTTCATGTGAAAAGTAATGGAATAAGAATATGTGTATCATTAGTCTATCAAAAAGTACTGTACCTGAATAGCATTGTGCAATATAATCGAAAATGTATTTTAAGTGTACTATAATGTACAAATATTTATAATCCTAAGAACAATAAAGCCATGTTTGGATTGTTTTTTCAAACGTTACTTTTGGCTTTCTAGAGAGAAAAATTGTTTTGAACGGTATTTGACAAAAATTTTAGAAGAGCTTTTGGGCACTGGAAGAGCGTTTTAAAGAAGCTGAGAGTACCAATTTCTTAAAACAGTTTCTGCTTCTTTTTTTCTTCTACATAAAGTTAGAAGCAAAAATTATGTCAAACCAGACTTGAGTAAATTTGTTCCTCTTGATGAAAAATAATATATTCCACATCCACTTATTTGGCATGGTTGATTTCCTCAAAATTAATCTAACTCAAGAATATAAGAATTTGTGAGGAATTTGGTATTTATTATGACAAATAAAATCATAACTATGTGCAACAATTTAACAAAAAAATAAATATTTGCAAAAGAATTGGATAAAGATCCTTACCACACATTGTATAGAGCAGTACCGGAAGGTTCATATATAATGTAATTTATTTATATACACTTCACATACTTTAGGGAATCCATTTTAATAAATGGAGCATTGAGCAAAAGCTAAATTATCAAGAGAATAGCTTGATGGGATTAGCCAGAAAGGTTTGGGAAGGATTTAAGAAAACTTCCTTATACCAACAGTTTAGAGCCAAGTTCCTCGAACAAGGAGGAAAATGACCTTTAATTGGAGCAGTTCTCAGAAAGGAAATATGTGGTATTACAAATACCCTAGATATGGAGAACAAGGAAAAAGAGAAAGCATAGAAGATGGTTCAAAAGATTGAGATGTGCAAGATGTCTTAAATAGATGAGTATAATAATGTTTTTTCAAGATTATTCTATATTTATTCAGATATAGAGAACAAGGAGCTTCTAAGGTTATATTTTGTTAAACTTCCAGATTCCTGGAATGACAAAATGTTAGTAGAATTTAATGAAGCAAATGGAGACAGTATAGGGATTAGAATGACTTTTGTAAAAGAAAAGCTAGCCCAATATTGCCTTGAGAAACGAATGAGGCAGCAAGTAAAGGAAAGTACTTCTGCTCTATGCCGTAATGTTGAAATTCCAAAATTAAGTTTTGAATTCAGCAAAGATTTATCTTTTAAGAGAAAAAGATATAAGAATAAGTTTCAAAGAAATTTCAAGCCCAAGTTTAGAAGATGGACAAAAAGAAAGTCTTATAATAAACCAAAATTCTTCAAAGCCAAGAAGAAAACTTACAAGTGAAAACCTCAGAAGGAGTGTACTTGTTACGCTTGTAATAACAAGGGACATTATGCAAACGATGCCCAAATAAGAAGTCTATAGCATCTAAAGATAAATCTCTAGAAGAGATTAATTATATATGCTACAACGAATTTTAACACTCGAAAGATGAAAGCATCTATGAGTTACTCACTTCTAAATCTGAAAATGAATCTGGAACTCGACAAAAAGATGAACTTGACTAGATTCGAGGATGATCTAGAAGAGTCTAACACCAGAGTTCTTTCTTACTTAGAAGAATTAAAATGGTGTAGACAAACCCTCTTTGAATATTCCTAATTTAAGGGAAAAATCGGTCAGGAATTGTTAAATAAGGCTAGAGAAATGTCTTATATAACAGTCAAACCTCGTCCTATAGTAACCCATGACCCTCAAGAACAGGATACTAATGAGGAAGTTAAAGTCTTTAATTCAGAAATAATCATAAAGTTAAAGCAAATGATTGAGCAAGCTGAAGCTTTGTTAAAGAAACTACAACAAAAGCAGAAGAATAAGGTACAAGTTCTTCCTTATCCTATTGATCCACATCCAATTGACCCTCTTGTCAATTGGCCTGAAGACACAAGGTATTATAGTGAGTCAGATGACGACACATAAGTACTCACAATACATCATATGAAGGTGACAATGAGGAAGATTTTATTTTATCCTTAGAATCATCAGAGGATGAAAGGATTGAAGACCTTCAGGAATGTACAACTCCATGCCAAGGATTACAAGCTACGGTACGATACTGAACAATTGACCTTATGTTCAATGGATATCCTTCATACAAAATTGATTGTTTGTATGATACAAGATGTGCTTTGCTTTTAGCAAAAGAACATATTTTTCCCCCAGAGTATTGGATAAAAGGACCTGAGAAGACCTTAAAGTATGCCAATTCAGATATTAGCCATACATCTCAGTACGCCCTTGGAGTACAATTTCAGCTTGGAGATAAGATGTATACCACCGAGTTATGGCAAAACAACCTCATGAGCCAAGATATTATTATTGGAAATAATTTCTAGCTATAATTGAGTCCTTGTACAGTACTCAGTAATATGATTATCACTTCAGATAACAATACCATTCCTCTCCAGTGTGGTTATACTACCACCAATCCCGTTTGTTTACCCTATCAGAGCTCCTTTGCCCAGCATGGTGTGGATATAGTTCAACTAATTCAAGCAAAGGATCAAGAGGATAAAACAACTTTAGTTAAAATAAAACAATTACTCAAGGACAACTATAGTGAGAATCCTTTAGCCTTATGGAAAGAGAATGATCCTAAGTGCAAGATTGAATTACTAAGTCCTCAGGAGTTAAGGACTCAGGATTCCAATCAGAGTTAAACCTATCTCTACAACTCTAAAAGATATAGAAAGATTTTAATCTTCATATCAAAGAACTCCTCCAGTTATATCTAATTAGGTCTAGTAGATCCCCATGATCTTTTCTAGCCTTTATAGTTAGAAACCACTCAGAAATTAAGTGAGGAAAAGTCATAATGATTATTAACTAGATCCAGTTAAATAATTATATAAAGAGAAATGCTTATCGTATTCCTAAAAAGGATGAGTTATTTCTTAAATTAAGAGATAAAAGGTTTTATTCCAAGATTGACTGTAAGAGTGGATTTTACTAAGTCAAGATGGAAGAGTCAAGTATACCCTTCACAACCTTTAGTAGCCCTTTAGGAAGTTATGAATGGAAGATTATGCCAATGGAACTCATGACAACCCCTAGTATTTTCCAAGAAAAGATGGATCAAATTCTAGGAAAATATAATCATTTATGTTCTGTGTATATTGATGATATACTTATCTTTAGTAAAACACAAGACAAAGACTTAAGACATATTAAGTGCATTGCCTAGGAACTTAGAGAGAATGGAATTATCATCTCTAAAAAGAGGTCGAGTTTAATCGAACAAATATCGTTTTCTTGGAATCACCATTAATGATGGAGAGATTACCCTACAGCCTAATATATTAGAGAAAATAAAGAATTTTCCTAATAATATAGAGACAAGGAAGGATCTTACAATATTCTTAGGTTGTATATGTTATGCAACCAGTAGCTATTTGCCTAATATAACAATATATAAGAAGCCTTTACAGAAGAAACTAAGGAAGAAGGTTAGTCAGGAAAAATGGACTTGGACAAAAGAGGATGCTGATAATATCCAAATTATAAAGGATATGTGCCAAAACATTCCTAAACTGACTTTCCCTAAGAAAGGAGACAAACTTTTTGTTACTACAGATGCTAGTGATAAAGCTTGGGGAGCAGCCTTTCAGTTCTTATCCAAGAAGAAGGATGGAAGCTTTGACCATAACTTGAAGATTGTTAGGTATGCAAATGGCGTTTAGTCATATTCTGAAGTCAAATGGTTTACATTTGATAAAGAACTTAGAGCAATCAGAAATAGCTTTAAGAAGTTTAAAATGTTTGTTATTACAGAACCTTTTGTTTTACAAATAGATAACAAATCTGTAATTGCTTTTCTTAAATCAAATACAACTTCCACTAACGATTATTCTGCTAAAGTATGCAAGGACAAATGAAAGATTCTTTCAGTCGGCTCTCATATGACTATAGAACATATAGCTGGAGCCAAGAACTTTTTAACTGATTCTCTTACTAGAAAAATGGCAAGCACAGATGCACCACATCATGCATCTACAATCATACATTCTTCTAAAGAGGACAAGATCCTAATAGTTTGTTCATCTATTTCAGATATGGCATCTTCAAGCAACAACAATGCTCAGGTAGAAATCCTGGAAATGAAGCGTAAGTTAGCTCAACTTGAGATAAAGCTCACTCAAACAAAGTTGAATCTAGAAATAGATCATAATATTGAGGGCAATAAGCCCAAACTTCTTCCTAATACGTATAAAGAGGCAGTAGCCTTAAATAGTAAGGAAGAAGATAAGGCCTATAGGCTACAAGAGGCTAATAAGCCCAAAAGCCTTTATAACAAGGACAAAGGTAAGAAAGACTTAGTCTCTTTGGGACAAATAAAACTCATTAACGGTATTAAAATCGGAGTGCTTCAAAAAAGCCCATTCATAACTAGTGGACCTCACGTTCCTAGTCACCAGAATCTTTAGTCCCCTGCTAGAGATAATCAACTAGAGCCCATAAATATGAATCTAGTACACAGTAGGGCAAAGCTAGATAAAATCCTATTGTTGATATAATGGACTAGCTTTATGGACATTCGAACCTTGTCCAAAAGCAAAACCCAACGAACCTTCGACCAGAAGGCCCTTATCAAAATATTGAGAAGAGTGCCAATAACCTTAGATCCATTACTCAATGGAAGAAAACTAGGAAACATTCATTAACAGAGGATCAAACCCAGATCCTAAGTGAGGTTTTTAGTTATATTCAAGCAGGTATAAAGAATGCAGCACATGTTAGAAAAGTTGATAAAGAGTTCTCTCGTCTCAATAAATTGACCAGTAGTTCGATTACTCTAATACAAAAGAGTAATGCTAATAAAATTTTCGCACCAATTCCACTTTCACACTACAACTATATTATACATCACCTGAATTCTATGTTCCGAATCAGAAAACCATTACAATTCATATACATGTAGAATTTATAAATGTTACATATTTAAATGATGTTAATTGTGGTAGCCTCTTTAAATATTTTCTTGCAAATAGTGCAAGTGATGTAGTGCGAAAGACTCTCCCGATCAATAATTGTTTTTTCTGGTACAATTGGCATGGACGGACCTTCTAAAGCTTGGATCAACCGTATCCAAGTTTTAAAGTATGGGTTCGAATCTTAACTGTTGTGTACCGTGACTTAATGTTACACAAGTTGTGGGGACGGTTCGTGTAATACCTCAAATGAAGATCTTCTTGGGGTCTAAATTTCAGGAAAATCGTCCTTGGGGGTTAGACATTTGCTTCTTCTGGCAAGCTATAAGTCCCAAATGACGAGCTTGAATATCTAGATGATGCTAAAAAATTCTAAATAATCCATATTTGGTACCAGTTTTCCTTGATCCATCTGTTTCACCAAAGAACTCCATGTTTAGCAATATATTAAGTTTCGAAAATTCAGAACAATATCAAGGTGCATGAAAGTAGAAAAGTGGGAAGTTATTTCTGAAGGTACATCACATCAATATTCAGATCTAGTAATGGGTTTGATTCAAAGCTAGTAATTTGTTATAAAGATAAATAGATTATATAGATTGAAATTGAGTATACATATATATATATAGATATAGATATATGATATGGGGAGTATAAATCTCTACATCTTAGAAGAGAAAGCGTCAGTTTTTCTACTCTTTCCGTTTTAATTTAGTTGTTTACGTTTGACTTTTTTTAAATTTTTTTTGATATTTTGTGTTTTTTATTTTGTCCTTTGATAATATAGTATAGTTGTAATTTTTAGTAGAGCTCATTCTTTTTTAAAGTTAATAAAGAAGGATAATTTGAAAAAGTTTATGATAATATTATATTGGGATTCGAAATTAAATTGGGAGGGAGAGAGTATTAAATTTCGGACCCTTGTACTATTAAACCTATTTTATTATTCATTAATTTATGCTTATCAAAAAGATATTTAACATGTCCACGCATTTAGGCTTATTGCACAATGCGTATGAATATGGCTCACGTGATGTATAATGTCCTACAACAGATCTTTTTAAATCAAAATTAAAAAGATTACCATACTCTCTATATATAAAGTATGAAAACCATAAATATGAAATACATGTTAACTTGTATGAAAACCATAAATATGAAATACATGTTAACTTTAATACTTTTCTTAACTATCTTAGTCTTCGAGGGAGGAATATATTTAATATGTCAGTAAATATCGTTCACGTGTGGCTCGACATTAAGATGACCCTAAATTGGAGAAAAGGCTTATAAAAGTGGTCCTATTAATTATTTTATATTTTTTTAAGATATAATTATTGTTAAATTCTCTTAAATCAATACATTTTTAATGTTATTGACGTGCGCACATGTTGATTGGGTGCACAATGATACCCCTATCTCTAATGTTAAAACAATTATATGTATAGAAAGAGTGGGTGGAGAGAAATGATTTCTTACTCAGTAGTAGTGAGCAAGCCATTCGTCCACACAAAACATATTGAATGTTGAGTGTGATTACCAAAATATAAATCATTAACATAAAAATAAAGCAATCCTATCCAATAGTCAAGAAATATAAAATATGTTTCAACATAATACAAGTATAACATGTGTGTATGTATATGTAGATATAAAAATATACTATTAAAGATGATAATGCCTAATATAACGATTTTTCCTTAGGTCTTACAATATAGTTGTGTGTTTTGTAATTAGTAGCCATAAAACATTAAGTATTTTGGGCGGACCCATGTAAGAGACATTACCTTTCCATGCAGAGATATTGTTTCCTGCTTCGAACAGTGGTCCTATAATAGAGCAACTTTATCATTACATCACGATTTTAACTCATTTATTTTTTCCATTATATGAAAAATATATAGAGTAGTATAAAGAAAGAAAGAGAGAAGGATACAATTGAAGGAAAACACAAAATGCGAAGAAGAGTAAATAGAAAAAAACAGAGATAAAAGCAATTTATCTGAAGGAAGGGATTTTATACTAGTTACACAACGCTCATCAATATATCTCACTTGGCAAATGCCCTACAATAAAAGAATTAAGTTTAATATTATGTTATAAATATTATCATAATATTCTATTGTAACGTTTCTTATCTTTACAGGTGGGACAACCGAAAAGTCCCCAATGGGAGAAGAGCCCCATAAAGTAGTCTCATTATTTTATTTTTAAATTTTCTTAATGTATTTATTATAATTAATTTTTTTAATTAATACTTATTAACATTAAATTTCTTTGACAATGTAATTTACTACTTTTGTCTCAAATAAATTTTGCTTACCTAAGTTAAAATAAAGTTAGTAACGAAACGTCTCAAAGTATTATATTTGCAACTAACCCCCTTAATTATACACTTCTATTGGAGATAGCCCCTTTCGGCCACCGTCCATCAATATGTAGCAGATTTTTGAACAACTAATAATCATTTGACATGAATTTTAAAATTAATTAATTAACAATACTACCCTTTGATACAAAAAGTACACAGATGCCCATACGTGGTGGTCTTTTACTAAACGCTCACCCATAGATGTTATCGTTTTTCTTCTTTCCCTCATTGATGCACATGGGTTCTCACTATTGATTGGAAACTCACTGTCCTCATCATCGTCCGCACAGACCAACACCTCTCATCATCGCCCGCATATGTAACAGTAACACCCGCTCTAACACATGGTACAATATTATTTGTTTTGGACCCAGTTTGCACGATTTTGTTCTTGGACTCTCTCCAAAAATGTCTCATACCAATTGAAAACACACATGCAAATATTCTTATTTCATAACAAAAAAAAAGTAATTTATCAACCCAATTCAAAACAAAACCTAGTTCAAATTTATTTTTTTTAATTTGTTAAACAACCCAATTCGTACTAAATCATATTCTTATTTCACAATTTAGGGCCCCAAAATTTTATATTTCACTTACTGTTACAATAGATTCAAAATAAATAAATAAATTCAACCCAATGAAGCTAAAGTCTAATTCAAATCAAATTATTATTCTGATTAAGATTAGAAGATTCTTGTCGATCCAACACAATGGTTAGAGACTACACTTACTCACTTAGGGGTCTCATGACTATCTCACTCACACTATGTCACGCCCCGCATTTCCTAGAACTCCAAAACCGAGCCCGAGAGAAGTTACGTAAGAGGGAAAAAAAAGTGAAAAACGAACGATTCCGACACCACGTCGAAATGATCGGTCCAAAAAGCAATTCCTAAGTTAATGCCATCTAAGGGTGTATAAGGAAGGTACCAGAACCATCTGAACAGAAAACAAAAGCCGAACACGAAAATAAAAGTCTCACAACTCGAGGGTAAAGGGTGAATAGTCCCCCTGCAAGCTATTTGCAATTTAAAAAAAAATGGTTTTTTGAGTTTGGGCTGATCGCGGTTGGTCCCGACGCTTCCAAACACGTGTCAAGACATGGAAAAATGTGTATTATAGCTCAATATGATCTAAATGATTGGAAAGTAAGGTAGAATGGAAGATCACAATCCGCACTCAACTGAAAACAAACAAAACCATAACTTTATGATAAACTAAACCACTCCAGATGCACCCGACAACAACCAAGTTCGAAAAGCCACAACCACAACCCAAACCCAGGTATACATATATACATATACATGTCCATCTACAAGAGTGCTAAATTTATAAACCATTTCGACATGTTCCATTTCAACAAGCATCAAAAAATATATATCACAATATATGTTTTCGAGCCTTGGCGCTCAAAAGAATATGCATATCCAAGTTAGGGCTAACAATCAAGCCTCTGTCACGCCCCGAATTTCCTAACTCCCCAGCGAAGCCTAAAAAGTCCAAAGGTGACGTAAACCGTACGCTAATCACGAAATAAACAAATGCGGAAGCCGAAAGGTAGATCTAAACCGATCCTTCAACCTAACAAATCTCATCCCCAAAGGCCACTAATCAATGCCCAAGCATAGTAGGAGTAGTGGTGAAGCATAAGGGAGAGAACGGAAACAAATTAGAAATAGATGCGCAAAACAGGTTCCACCGAGTACTCGATATCATTTCTACCAAGTACTCAGTATCCTTACAAAGGCCAAAAGTCTGGCATTTTTTAGGCTTTTGTGCAAGTGCGCCCACTTACGCACTCATCGAGTACTTAGTGAAATTAGTACCGAGTACTCAGTGGCCCCCAGTTTGAAAGGTCACTTTAAATGCTTCGGAATGTTTTATAAATTCTCCGTTTTGCCCCCGGTCTCCATTTATGAATTCTTGGATTTTTCAAAACCACTTTTCACACCGAGATAGATTCTAAAACCACTTTCTAAAATATAAGATTTAATTCAAATCACGGGGGTAGGCGAAAACGGGTTTTTCCTTCAAGATTTTTAAAAGGGTTCACTCATGAACCGTGAAAAACGCCGTTTTCCAGAAAATAATCAATTAACATCAATAATCTCATGTCAACTCCAAAATGGAAAAATGAAAGAACTTCATAGATTTCATCATTTAACATGTCCAAAGCAATACATAACACCGTTTTCAATGAGTTCGCAATAGTTTTACATGACAACATCGAAATGTACCAAAAGAATAAAGTCCCCGCGTATAACGCTCCAAGGGACATACATCAATGTAAACTACTCAGCTAACACGCTAGCCGACAAAAGAATAAGTTTAGTTGTTTATACTACTTAACAAAATAAGCCCATGTATATAATCATCAAGTTTGTTCTACACAATAAGTACCCCGCTTCCATATACACAAAAGGGCGAAATCAACACTGTATTTCTACCGAGAGACTACGAACCTCCCGAGAAGGGATTATCACCTGAAAAATATATAAGTCGTGGGGTGAACTCACTAGCCTAGTAGAGAAAGCGTTATCGCCTCAATCACGGTAGTCCGAGTGGTACCACCCACCCAAGGTTCATGCTACTAATCTTAGGTCGGTCTATTGCCCCACATGGCTCTCACGCCAATCCGGGACCCCATCAAACCCAACAAACAATTTCCTCAACATGCTCATGTCATAATTATTCACAATTATAGCGTACAATCAACATAAATATCACAATTACATATATGACAATTCAATTGTAATGTGACACGACCCATTCAAGGTACACTCTTTACCCAATACGGTTAACAAATACACACTCCACCCATTGACAATGGAAAAGAGTATCGCACCGATTCTTCCTAAGTGATTTTGACACTTCTCACTTTCAACAAGGAAGAGCGGTTGCATGAGATGACCCGTGATAAGAGATACGACAATAAAATGCACGAGGCAACCCATGACTTTAAGGATGGGATGACCCAACCTATATCACATTTTTGGACACACTAGTTTCGTAGGTGGTAAACACCTCTTGACCAGTTGTTGCGACGATTCAACACAAAATTACTCACCCATGGTTACACTACCCGCATAGACCAATACCCATGTGTTTGACACTACACGGTGTACTCAAAATGCATCCGGGATTTCCATAGCAACCATCATCCATCACAATACATGTTTATCTCATTTTGCATTATATTGTACTAAATTCATCATAATGTTTACAATTTCACACTTATAAGCAATAGTTCATAACATGCTCCATTACAATACATGTTTTTCTCATTAGGGAAGATATTGTACTCAATTTATCATGATGCTTACAATTTCACACTTATAAACAATAAATCACAACAAACATTAATACCACACAATCATGTTTTTCAAGGGCCTAGTTCATTGTCTAAGTTGTCAAGACTCAACTCGCATATATATATATATATACGACATATATATACATAGACGCACACACCCTCGTACAAAAACTAAAATAACTCGTTTTTCCCCTACCTCAATCCAAGCAAGCTAAACACAAGGATGCCCAAAAGAGGTCTAAGCCAATCTACTAATTCAAATGCTCAATAGGATAGCTTCCAACTAACAACACACCATTCAATGAACAACAAGATTACAATGGTGTCACAATAAACCAAAAACATTCAAAAGTGGCTCCAACCACAAGAATCAAATCAGACCCTAATGATAGCTAAATTAGGGTTTCATAGAAAGATGAAATCTTATGAGTATAAGATAATGAACTCGCCACTAGCTTCTTCACAAGATGGAATCAAGAGCTACTACCAATGGAACTCACTTTGTAGTTGGAAGCAACACTCAACCTTCCACAATCATGAATTAAAAGAAAGGCAAAATCAATATCAACACAAGGAATTCATGAAAATGAAAGCTAGGGTTCTTGTAACAAAACCCTAGAGTGGAATAGAAGACTTACCAAAGTAGTTCAAGAACACCGCCTTAAACCACACCAAGCAAGGAGAGAATGAGAGAGCAAGAGATTGTGTTGAGAGAATGGAAGTCTTGCAAAGTGAATAAGACTTAGGAGTTGTAGAGATCCTCCACTCACAATTCTCACCATCCAAGGGTTGAGAATAAAACAAGGAAAATGAATAAATGATCCAAAGGTGGACATGAAGTCTTGCAAATGAAAGACCAAGAATAATGCATTCTTGCATTTGTGTGTCATCCAAACAAGGCCCTATGATCCAAGGGTTGTGAGCAAAGATGGAAGACTTGAATCAATGGTAGAGAATGAGACAACACTTAAAAGTGTGAAATGACCAAATCCTTCTCAACTTAGGATTAATTACAAGAATGCCATCATGAATCTCAATTACCCTTTTACCCCTTGTCATCTTCTCTATTTACCACCATGCCACTCATATCCCAACACTTAACTAAATCTCTACACTTTCCACTAAGTGCTCATAATATGAAAATATCAATTTACTCTTTGGTCATTTATTTTATGAAATCATTTTCAACAATTTTCATTATTCTCAAAATGAAAATACAACATACAACTTACAAATTTAATCTCACATAAAACAAGTAAGTCATGTTAAGCACATAATTACATAAACACTTAATTGTTAATAAATGTTTTAATTAGCACGTTAAAATACCGGACGCTACAGCCTCAATCATCAACAAGATGCACAAGTCGTCACTATAATAACGAAAATATCAAAAATGAATCGAGGTCCTTCACACCATAGTCCATGCTAAGAGCCACCTATAACAGGCTCATTTCCAGAAAAATGTTAAGAAAGGAGTGATCAAAACATGCTCAGTAGGGAAAACGTAGTTCGCTTTGTCCCCGACCATACTAGTGGTGCTAACCTGCCTAATGCTGCATTCAACTACCCTAGGTTGGTCAGTTGTCTCACATGACTCTCATGCCAATCCGGGACTCCAAAATGTCCTCATACAACCCTAAAATATACAAGTGCATCAACGCAACAAGAAATATTAATAAACAATATAATGAGCTAGCCACAATATTCAATGTCATGAATGCAAGTCAAATTCCAATGCAAGCCCCCAAACCGGATATATGTGTCACCATGAATCAAGTCAACCACGTGTACGTGGTACACACGCGCAAATAAAACCATGTTCGGGTTTAAGTCCCCCACGACCCCTCTGTTTTCTGGATTACTAGTCCGTCAGTAGCGAGAGGACACCACCTGACCAGTTGTTGTTATGACTATCCGAACTCCCACTTAAGCGTGATGGATGCAAATCTTGTAGAATATCAAAATTCCAATAACCATCTCAAAGAAATCATGTTATGCCAACGACATTATATAGAATCAAGTTCATGAACTAAATTACAATTGCTACGAATGAACTAACATGTGTTACAATATACCAACAAGCTAACAACCAACCAACAAAATTTACATATACAACCCAAGAGAGAATTGGGCATATTAGGTAAATAACTACCATGTTAGGCAACTAAGCAAGAATAGCTCAATCAATACACACATGTATATATATTGATTCACACACCCACGTAACTGGATAAAAGGAATTTGTTTCCCTTACCTCAAGTCCTATGAGCAAAACCTTAACTCTCCTCCAAGTTTCCAATTCAAATCATTCCAACCGATTATGCTAAACCCCTTTGTGTCTTGGACAAGAATCAAAAGTCAATTTAATCAATCTCCAAAATTTGGAAATGAAATTGGAAAGATATGAAAGTTAGGGTTTTGGAAAAAGGAAAATGAAAGTCCACAAGAGAACTTACCCAAAAGTGGTGTCAAAATGTAGCCCAAGTTGTCGCTCTTATGGGTCTTGGAATACCGTTTAGAAGAAGTTATGAGATACTAACTTCTCAAAACGACTTCTACTTTTGTTTTTATTCTATGTAAAGTCAGAAGCAAAAACTTTATCAAACGAGTCCTTAGTATAAAACTTTCCTATTAGACTTTTGGGTTAAGTACTGAAAATACCCCTATTATATAAATATTGTGCGTAGAACACCCCTTATAATGAAAATGTGTGAATTGACACCCATAAATTTTGAAAACGTTACAAATATTCCCCCCCCCCCCCCCCCCAACCACTTTTCGGCTTGTTTCCGGCACCCATTGGTCATGTACAACTCTCATGACTTTTATGCTCTCTTAAATACCCATTTTACCCTTTTAGGCAAAAGTGCAAAAAAACCCATGAACTTCCCCCAAGTGAGTAAAATACCATCTTGAACTTTAAAAGTGAGCAAGTCTCTCCCTGCACTTTCCCAATGTGAGCAAAATACCCCACTGAACTTTAAAAGTGAGCATTTTGCCCAATCACTCATTTGTGCATTTACTCATTTACCCCTTTAGCACTTTGTTTCTTTCACTCATTTATGCATTCATTCATTTATCCTTAATAATAACTAAATAAAATATTTTAAAAACTAAACAAATTATTTTTGAGAAGTTAAATTAAATTAATTTGATGATTACTTAATTATAATTTTTATTTTATATATATAGTTATTTTCATATTATACTTCAACTCCAAACTTGTTTTACTTATTTTATATTTTGAAATTTTATATTTCATATGTTATGTTTTAGATTTTACTTACAACACTATTAATAAAATTCGATTGTAATAAGAGTTATTGTATTTATAACCTAATTTTTTTAAAAAATTGAGAAATTTCTATTATTCTACTACTATTATAATTTTCACTTATTTGTATTTAATATAATCCAAATTAGTATTAGCTTTGAATGATGGAATTTGAATACAATTAGGCTTATTACACTTGAATAAAAAATAAAATAAATAAAACAAGTTTGGAGTAAAACTATAGAATGAAAATTTAAATATATATATAAAATAATTAAATTATAATTAAGTAATTAATAAATTAGTTTAGTTTTACTTCTCAAAAAACAATTAGTTTAGTTTTTTAGTTTTTTTTTTGTTAACGTTTTTTACTCCATCTGTCTCAAAATAAATGTCCACTTTCATAACTTTATCCGTTCCAAAATAATTATCCAGTTTCGAATTTCAATACAATATAATCTTATACTTTCTCAACTTATCCCTCTTCATTAACTTCAAAAAATAATGGGCCCTACTAAAAACTAAAACTATACTACAAAATATTTGGAAAATATCACTTACCTCCCCTGAGGGAAGGCCTAATTGCACACGCTTCCCCTTGGTATTCAAATTGAGCTTATACCTCCCTCCAGGTTAACTCCAGCATAACACTTTCCCCGTTTCGTCCAAAGTCAATACTAGTCAAAGAATTTTTTGAAGATGTCACTCAATTTTATGACCTAAAATACCAAAAATACCCTTATATATTTATAAATATACACACAAATATATATATATATATCTTGTTCATTGCAAGATTCAAACAAAAATTAGGGTTTTTTTTTCTAATTAAATGGTGCAAATGGGTCTATGAAATAATTGAAAATTCTTATGGGTTCCTTTTGGAATTGCATTTTATGGTTCTTGTTCCAGTGCAAATCAGGATGTTCTTTTATTGCTGAGAAAGAAACCAGTTGAAATAGGAAAGATATCAAACCAAAAAAAATTATTTTATAATTTTCTTTTGGAATCGAAAGTGGTGCAAATGTACAATTTATTTTGGAATAAAAAAAAAAATTAATTAACAAATTTGGAATGACCACCACCGCCACCACCATACCCACCGCCTCCTCCATAGCCGCCACCATCACCACCTCCTCCATAGCCACCACCATACATCTAACATACACTAATTCTCCAAAAACATATATATATACACATATATATATTACTGTATTAGATGTCTATAGTTCTATATATATTTAGGAGATGACCACCATACCCACCGCCTCTTCCATAGCCACCACCACCGCCTACTCCATAACCACCACCTAATTTTGTAAGTAAGAGAAAAAAGAGAAAGCAAAAATGTGTTATGTAGGGAAAACAACCAAAATCTTCGTCTTCATAGTGAATCCCTTGTCTTGGGATTGGGGATTTTCCGGCACAAGATCCACAATTGCTCCCGCGATTCCGGCCACATGATCTACTTGTCTTCCCCAACCCTACTCTTATTCCTATCCCTCCCTTCAATCTCACCCCTCCACCACCGCCCCATCGCTCACCACCGTTGGCAGGATGTGTTCAATGCCAATGACCTTCCCTGCCACTTCCACCATCACGGCCATCTCTTCCTCTCCCACCACGATCTTCCTTGCAAGAAGATCATGAAATCAGATCTACGTTTAGGTTTAGTGGTTTACCCACAGGATGAAGTAATTTTTTAATCCTCTAAATTTACAAAATTAATATCTAAACTGAAATTGGGGAAAATATGGAGGGTTGTTTTGTAATTTCACTTTTTCGCCGGACCTAAATGGAGCTCCCATCCAACCAAGGGAGCTATCTGATATTTTTGAAAACTTAGGGGTGCGCGTGCAATTAGGCCTTACCTCAGGGGAGGTAAGTGATATTTTCCCCAAAATATTCCAAAAAATTTGAAAAGTCAAATGTGTGGACATTTATTTTGGGACATAGGGAGTATTCATTACTAAGGATAAATGAATAAATGCATAAATGAGTGAATAGAGTAAAGTGCTAAAGGGGTAAATAAGTAAATGGACAAATGAATGAATGGGGCAAAGTGCTCACTTTTAAAGTTCAGGGAGTTTTTTGCTCATTTTGGGAAAGTTCAGGGAGGGGTTTGCTCACTTTTAAAGTTTAGAGGGGTATTTTTCACTATTGCCTTTTTTAAAAAAAACATATAAGTCAAGGGTATATACGCCATTTAACATGTCCGGTGAACGAAAAATATAAAATGGGATCAATTCGCTCATAAATAAAAAATTTAAGGTGAACTTAAATCAGATAAAATTTATACGCACGATATGCATGCATATTATAGGAGATTAAAAGTTCGCCACCCTATACTATTACAACAAAGAGCTTAAAGAGGATGCCTAACTACTTTTGATGAATTCAAATATCCAAGACCACCATGAGTTTCAATTCAAGACTATTTTGTGTGTGTAAACGATGTGATAAATTATAATTTAATAAAAAAATTTAGATGATATGAACGTTTGCGGTGGTTGTTCTACTCAGTCACGTTTCTCTCTTTCTAATTTTCTTTTTGTTTTATTCTTTATTTGTTATAAAACTATTATAAATCTGTATAATAGTATATGTATAGGATATGTATATGTATAATAAACTGATAGAGTGTTGACACCACTTTTGAGCCAATATAGAAAAGAGTAAGAAGCTATGATAGAGCCAAAATTTGGAATTCAAGACCGAATTTGAACCAGAAATATATGTGAAAATGGGCCGAGAAGTAAAGGAAAAGCATGGGCCAGGTGTTGTTTCAGTTGGGCCGAAAGATTGGTTGATCAGGGCAAGAAAATTATGAAGAGTTAGGAGACTACTGTTTGGATTGTATTATAAGTCTATGAAAATATTTTGATAAGTTTAGAATTAGGAAATAGTTATCTTTTATTTATTTATTCATTTATTTCTAGTTTATCTTAGGATAGTTTTTCATTATAAATAATGTACGTATACCTCTGTTACAGAGGTCCACGACCAATACAAAAAAATTATCTTTTGTTTCAATAGCTTCATATATTTTACTTTTCTGCAGAATTTATTTATCAGTCCATTTACTTTCTTGTCTTGCAATTTTCATTACTTTATATTCCAGTAAATCGTCTTTAATTTATTGGTTACCGAATGTCCTCTTCATTGAGGCAGAAGAATCTATACACACGAGTTTTTGTTCTCTCTCGTGTATTTTGCCTGATCTGCAAAAATCTATTCAAAAGAGATGATAAGTTATTCGTCTTGAACCGTTTGAGCCACATCACCGGTTCTGGCATGCCCATAATTTATATAAAATATATTCGGCTAAATTCTTCGGCCGATTTATTTTTAGCGTGAACATTTTTGGCACGCCCGGTGGGACACCACTAGGTGATTGAGAAATTTAATAGTAAGTCATGCCGCCGAGAACAAGAAGTTTCTAAAACGATGATCTGAGTTTGGTGAATATTGATGGGGTTGAACCACGGGACGACGAGTTTATCGGCAATGAGGAAGAGGAAGAGATTGAAATCGCCAACTCATCTGTTGGTAAGAAACAAATGGATCTGATTCAGTGTATGCGTAGGATGGATATGATGGAGGCAGAGTCGGCCCAGGCAAGGGAAAGGGAGGCTCAAAGTCAAGCTCAAATTCATGAACTAAGGGCCAGATTGTTGGTTATGGAAAAGAAGCCGGTCGACGGGTCACATGCTACTTCAGTTCCTTATCTGCCTGGAAATACCGGCGCATCAGCATCGATATCGTAGCCGGGTTGTGTGAGAAATTCAGAAGTTAGTAGGATGCTCGCAGCCAATGGTGTACCACCAATGGGTGGTAATGGGTTTCCACAGAAAGATAGTTTGAACTTGGGAGGCAACAATAACCGAAGTCCTCATTGTGTAGGCTACACGGATGGAATAAGAATAAATTTGGCGCCAGTTTATCCAACCATTGGAGGTGCGCCACTGCCGATTAGGAATGCCCTTGTTTGGGAGGAGCCTCGAGGTGCAATGGACATGGGGCAGATAATTGATTTAATACAGCAAGAGATGGGGCAAGGGTATCACCGTACGCAATGACCAGTTTATAGGAAGCCATACCCGGAGCAGATTGATTCGGTCGAATTCCTAAGGAATTTAAGTTTCCAGAATTTGTGACTTTTAGTGGAGAGGGTATACAGTCCACTATTGAGCATATCGGTCAGTTCACAGTACAATGTGGCGAAGCAAGCAGTAACCCTTCTCTTAAAATGCGTTTGTTCCCTAATTCTTTAACTGGCCCAGCATTTTCGTGGTATATAAAATTTCCACCGAACTGAATATTCACATGGGAACAAATGGAGGAGCAATTTCATGCTCAATTTTACCGTACTAAAATCGAGGTGACTTTAGCTGACATCTCATGGCTCTATCAGTTACCCAGCGAGTCGATGGAGACATTCGTAACACATTTTCGAAAGGCTCGGATGCGATGTAGAGTGGCTTTACCAGAGACCGAGTATGTACGACTGGCTTTGAATGGTTTAGAGTTGGAGATGAGGAAAATGTTTGAGGGTATGGAATTTTGGGATTTGTTCGAATTAGCCGATCGAGCCACTCGATATGAATCTTTGTTAAAGGAGAAAAAAGAGCGTAAAACGTCTTCTAAAGGGACTTATTTTAGGGACCCAAATTATGAGGTGTTTGCCATAGAAACGAACTATGAGGAATTGGAAGTGGACGTGGCAGAGATAGTCTTTAAGAAGTCTTATACATGTGAAGCTCTTACAAAGCCTAAGCCAATTACAAATTCTCAAAATACTCCTTCAACAATGAGAAAGAAAGGAGTAGCAGAAATAGGCAGGAGTAATAGTTTCGATATAACTAAAATAGAGCAGATATTTGATCACTTGGTTGCTGATAAGCAAGTTACTTTTCTCAAAGGACATAAAATTCCTGCTTCCACCGAAATTAAGGGGAAAGAATATTGTAAGTATCACAATTCTTGGAATCATTCTACTAATAATTGTTTTGTATTCCGTAACGTTTTGCAGAAAGCAATAGACAACGGGATGCTGAAATTTCCAGATCAGAAAAAGCAACTAGAGGTGATGGGTGTCGATGGTGATCCATTCCCGAAGATCATGAATTCTAACATGATTACGTTGGTTGACAAGGATGAACCACAAAACGCAATTGACTTGTTGCGGTCTGAATTGGAAAGTCTGAAGCAACAACTCAGAGAAACACAAGAACAGATTCGGAAACCAGAGGAATACCCGGAGCGGAAAAAATCTGCAAGACATGTCTTTGTAAAAAGAGAAGCCGTAATACCCAAGTTGTTAGATCATGAACGATCTAGAGAAAGGAGGTTTCCGATTCAGGAACGGTTTCAAAGAAACATAGTTCGTGAATTGGTAGGAGAGAAACGAGTTTCGGCGCATGATCGGCTTGGGGAAAGGCGAGTTCCAGTTCGATATGTAGAAAGAAGGAGACCAGTGGATACGTTCATGGAACGAAGAGTGATGTTCGACCAGCTAGGCCGAGCTCAGCTCAAAAGAGCTCCCCCTTCGCGAGCTCAGATATGGGTCAAAAGTAGTAGGCTCAACGAACGACATATTCGGATGGTTCGGCCGCCTTTAGTGCAAGTTGACAGATGGACTAGAGTGGTTCATCCAAAATTTCCAGCCCCATCTATCCAAAGGGAGGTTACTGAGGGGCAAGAAACAAAGACCCAGAAGCGTAGAAGGCAAAGGAAAGAAACCGAAGCACGTCGTCGAAATTTACGAGTTCCTGAGAAAGAAATTAGAGAAGTAACACCTGAAGTGGATGTTTCTTTTGGGAAAGGAATGCACGAAAAATCAGAAGATGAAAGTAGTGATTCAGATAAAGAGCCTCGGCATGCGACAAAATATAGAATAAGATTTGGGAGTTTTCCGGAAATAGCGATTTGTAATATGGTTTGTGTTCTCCCTAAAGAATTCCAAGCCACGAATGCGTACCTCGAAGAGGGGGAGGCAGACGTTAATAAGAACGGCGTGAAGGATAATGAGATAGTTAAGGTTTCGACAAGTGCAAAAAAGATGACTGAGAGTAGATTTGGGGTGGCCAGTTTGGTTTCTGAGGTTAGTAGAGATATAGAAAGTAGTATAAAAAGGGCTAAAGGAATTTTGGCGACGTCAGAGGGAGTTGCCGAAACTCAAGTGGGTGTTAAGAAATAAGTTTTTGTTGAATCAGAAGGGGGCACCAAAACTAACCTTCAAGTTGTTGGGTCAGTCAAAGAAAGTGAGGGTAGAGGTGCTGAAATCAATTTCAATTGGAAAGAAGTGGCTAAGGTGATTTTCGAGAAGCCGCCATTATCAATGACACAGCAGTTACGACCATTATATGTAAAATGTGGGTGGAGGGACAGCCTATCGATCGGGTATTGGTTGATAATGATTCAGTATTGAATGTGGTTCCAGCAACAACATTGAAAATACTTTGAAATAATATGGAAGATGTGATACTGATAGATGTGGTCGTAAGCGGGTTTAACGGTGGTTCTATAACAACGAAAGGGATATTGCCACTCGAAATAACCATTGGAGGTAAGACTAATTTTACAGCTTTTTTCATTATTGAAACCACAGCGTCATATAGGTTGTTATTGGGGCGAGATTGGATCCACACGAACATGTGTATACCATCATCTTTGCACCAGATGTTGATCTTTTGGAATGGAGATGAAGTAAAAATAGTTGAGGCTGATAATAAATCGTTTGTAGTAAAGGTTTATGCGGCTGAGGCGATTTTGTACGAAGATACATTCATGCCTGTCCGTTTTGAAGGCGTAGATAAAAATGGTAGGTCTTTAAAGGCCACTACGAGGAGAAGTTTTAAAGAATTAGAATTAAAAGAGTTGGTGTCAGAATCGATTAGGCTGACCGTTACTGTGTCCGGCCCTCTTACCATAAATGAATGATCTGATGAATAGTGAAGAAAAAGAAATTGCCAATCAGCAGGCTTACCGAGCCGCTTGCATACGGTTAAAGGCATATTTAGTAGAAAAAAGGTTGGCTCATGAAAAATTGATAGATGATTTTACTCCGGCATGTGTAACTGAAGTAGAAAAAATACAAGAAGGTGTGGATGCTGTTCAATTTGGAGATTTGGAGGAGGCACCAGCAAAAATGGATGATTTGAAGGTAGAGGTTCAAGACCCACTTTTAGAGATAAATTTGGGCGAAGTAGGGGAGTCTAGGCCAATATATGTCAGTGCTTTGTTGGAGCCGGGATTTCAAAGGGAGTTAGTTAAATTATTAAAGAAATATCGTTCTTGTTTTGCGTGGGATTACACTGAAATGCCAGGATTAGATCGGAGATTGGTTGAACACCGATTATCGATTAAAGAAGGGTTCAAGCCTTATAAGCAACCACCAAGGAGGATGTCACAAGAAGTAATTTCAAAAGTTAAGGAGGAGATTGAGAGGTTGTTAAAAGCAGGATTTATACGAACGGCGTGATACGTGGATTGGTTATCCAATATTGTGTCGGTCGTTAAGAAGAATGGGAAGTTACGGGTTTGTGTTGATTTTCGCAACTTGAACACTGCAACACTAAAGGATGAGTATCCCATGCCGGCAGCCGCATGCAAAACATAAAATAATGTCATTCATGGATGGTCATTCGGGGTATAATCAAATTTATATCGCAGAGGAGGATATAGCAAAAATAGTTTTTCGGTGTCCAAGTGCAGTTGGAACTTTTGAATGGGTTGTGATGCCTTTTGGTTTGAAGAACGCTGGCGCTACTTATCAAGGGCGATGAATTCAATTTTTCATGACATGATAGGCCAGTTCATGGGGGTATATACAGATGATGTGATGGTTAAGTCAGAAACTCAACAACAACATTTAGAGCAATTGGAGAAGGCTTTTTGACAGGATGCTTTTTCACAAGCTAAAAATGAACCCGATAAAGTGTGCTTTCGGGGTTGCGGCCGGTAATTTCCTTGGGTTTTTAGTACATCAAAGAGGAATTGAGATAGACCATAATAAGGCAAAGGCTATTATGGAAGCTAAAACACCTAGAAGCAAGAAGGAATTGCAGAGGTTTTTGGGTCAAGTGGGGTATTTGAGACTTTTTATTGCTAATTTATCCGGAAAGAAGAGAATTTTTTCGCCACTCTTGAAATTAAAACCTGGGGAAGAGTTTGTATGGAAGGAAGAACATCAGATTGCATTTGAGATGTTGCAACATTATTTGACCCAACCACCAGTTCTAATGTCACCGAGGAAGAAGATGCCTTTGAAGCTATATATGTCGGCGGCAGAGGAGTCAATTGGAAGCTTGTTGGCTCAGAATAATGAGTCCGCATACGAGCAAGCAATTTATTATTTGAGCCGAGCTTTGACGTCGGTGGAATGCCACTACACTTCAATTGAGAAATTGTGTTTGTGTTTATATTATTCTGCTATGAAGTTAAGAGTCTATATGTTACCGGTAGAAGTGTTTGTAATTTTCCAGACCGATTTAATTAAGTTTATGTTATCTAAACCATTAATTACCTGGCGAATTGGTAAGTGGGCTTTGGCGCTTATGGAGTTTAATTTTTTGTACCAGCCTCAGAAATCGGTCAAGGGATGTGTGTTGGCTGATTTTTTGGTTGACCACCCGTCGACCGACTGTGATGTTTTTGTTCATGACAAATTAGAGTTGAATACTATCTTTGTGCAGCCTTGGGTACTTGAATTTAATGGGTCAAGTACGAAGGATGGGGCTGGAGCAGGAGTGGTAGTTCGAACTCCTGCAGGACGAGCTACTACCTTTTTTTTTTTCCTTGATTTTCCATGCACAAATAATCAAGCTGAGTATGAAGCTTTGATTATTGGGTTGGAAATTTTATTAGAGCTTAATGTCATGGATGTACATGTCAGGGGTGATTCGAACCTTGTGTTGAGCCAAGTGGCTGATGAGTTTCAATGTCTAAGTTGGCAACTTAGGCCTTTTCATTCTATGGCCTCTTAGTTGTTGCAGCAGTTTGATACAGTTAAGTTAGAGCACCGGCCAAGGAGGATGAATAAAAAGGCGAACGATTTGGCACAGGTCGCTTCGGGGATAAGAGTGCCAGATGGGTTGATGGAAGAATATGTGGTGATTAAGAGAAGAAGCCTACCTACAGCTAAGGAGATAAATACATGGATGGTTGAATCATTTGTAGTAGATGTTATAGAGGTGGTTGAAGATGATTGGCGCTATCCCATTTTCCATTTTCTTAAAAATCCTAATGGAATAGTGGAAAATAATTTGAAGTGAAAGGCGTTGGGGTATGTGATTTTAGGTAATGACCTGTATAAGAGAGGAGTAGAAGATGATTTATTGTTATTGTGTATTAGTAAGGATGAGGCTCTTCTGGTGATGGCCGAGGTTCATGAGGGGACTTGTGGAGCACATCAGGCCGGCATAAAGATGAGATGGTTAATCTGGCAATATGGATACCATTGGAAAGGGATTCAGAAAGATTGCATGGAATATGTTAAGGGGTGTGAAGCCTGTCAAAAACATGGGCCGATCCAATGGGTTCCGGCTGTTGAATTACAAGTGATCATAAAACCATGGCCATTCAGAGGATGGGCGATGGATATAATTGGGAAAATTCATCCACCTTCGTCTAAGAGGCATCATTGGATTTTGGTCGCCACCGATTATTTTACAAAATGGGTTGAAGCGGTAGCGTACAAGTCTATAAATCAAGATAAAGTCATAGATTTTATTGAGCAACATATTTTTCATCGGTTTGGTTTGCCGGAAACAATAGTAGCCGATAAAGGATCGGTTTTTAGAGGGGAGAAAGTGATGGAATATTGCAATAATGTGAAGGTGAAAATGACTGCTTCAACGTTGTATTATGCACAAGGGAATGGTCAGGCCGAGGCTTCAAATAAAGTCATTATTGAAATCATTGAAAAAATGGTTGAAGAGAATCCAAGGTAGTGGCATGATAAACTTTTAGAGGCGTTATGGGCATACCAAAATTCAAGACGGACAAGCACGGGAACAACTCCGTTTCGTTTAATGTTTGGGCATGATGTCATTTTACCAGTAGAGATGAATGTACGGTCGGCTCGATTAGCATTTCAACATGATTTATCTCCAGTTGAATATTCTGAAGCAATGCTTGCCGAGTTAGAAGATGTGGGCGAGGAAAGATTGCAGACATTGAATCACTTGGTGGCGCATAAAAAGAGGGTTGCTCGGGCGTATAATAAACGGGTTCGTTCAAAGATTTTTTCAGAAGGAGAAATAGTATGGAAGACGACTTTGCCATTGGGAAAAATTAATCGAGAAATGGGAAAATGGTCGCCGAATTGGGAAGGTCCGTTCGAAGTCTATGAAGTGTTGAAAGGTGGTACTTATAGATTACGAGATATTGCTGGGAAATAGCATCCAAGGCTGATAAATGGGAAGTTTTTGAAGTTCTATCAACCGTCATTGCATGAGCAGTGGAATTCGGCCACTGAACAAGAAACCGAAAAATAAGAAAATATCAGAGGGGTTTACTTCTTTACTGTCCTTTATATAGTTTTGGTTTTAGTTTGTTTATGCTTTAGTTTTAATTTGTTTTAGGTAAAGTAGTTTTTTTTAGTGATCAGTAATAATAGCTTTAGATAGGAATAGACTTTGATAAAACATCATAAGATAATTTGCAGTTCAAAATAGGAGTTTCTACAAAACAAATAGAAGAAGATGGATTCCAGATTGTTTTCATACATCTCTGATAAAATACTAACATGCTAAATGTTATCTTGAAAATCATCTTTGAGTTTTGCCCACAGGGATTGAAGCCGATCAAGTTCAGCAATGGCTTGGACTTTTTTCGGCTCAAAAATCTAGAGAGCCAGATTGGTAACTTAAAGTTGAGAGGCTGCCACAGTACCTTTGTTTTACAGCTCGGCAACTTTGTCAGTATAAAGCTTCTTTTCGGCTTGAGTTTTGAGGAGCGCTTGAAGAAGGCGGGCCTCTTCTTCTTCCAAGGCAATCAATCTGGGCTCGATGGCTTCATATTCGGCTCGAACAAGAGAGACTTCCTGAATGTTTAATTTCTTTTGCTCACAAAGTTGGTCGGTGTTATGAATAACTTTGGTGAACAAAGGGATCGAGCTGGCCATTTCAACAAGGCAGGAGCGAATGGTGGGGATCAATGCCGTCAATCCAGGCCCGAGATCGGAGCAGCTCTGAAGATCGGCAAGAAGCTTTAAGAGATCATCAAGGATTGTTGGGAAGCTGAGGAGGTCGGTAGCAAAGCACAAACCTGAGCTTGAGCTCGAAGTTGTGGCAGCAACTGCAAGGGGGGCATAGCTACCTTGGCCCAGATTATCAAAAAAACTCCGAAAAGCTGAAATTGGAGTTGGAATAAGCGAAAGTGAAGCCTGAAAAGGAAACAAGTTGTCAAATTTGGACAAATTAGTTGGCCTTCTCAAAAGGTTTAAATAAATCACGTAAATTCGGCTAACAAATGAAAGCCAAAATTTCAGTACGTAAACTACAAATGGACGAAGTTTGTTGAAAAGAGAGGGAGGTTACCATTTGAAGCGATGATGGGGTTACGGAAGAGCCTGGATTCGACGAGCTCATCATCGTGGTGAGATTAATCGACAATTTAGAGGAGGAGGCAGCGGCGTCCTGCTAAATTTTTTTTTTTAGATTTATAAAACAGTGGGACGAATTTAATTGAGCATAAAATGTAAACAAAAGAAATTACCGGGAGGATATGAGTCTCAGTAGTCGCGACCAATTTAGAGGGAGAATGAACTTTTGTTCGAAGGTCGCCCGAAGTAATAGAAAAGTCTTCAACCGAGTCAGGCATGGGCATGGGGTCGAAGCCGACTCTGGATGGAGACATTTGAAAAGGTTCATTTTTTGCTTCGGCAGCAAACATATTGGAATACTCGAGAGATTGGTCATAAGAAGATATTGAGTTCGCCGAGTCCTAAAAAGGGAATATGTCTATAAGAACAGTAGATGAGAAAATAAAGAGTGCTTCATAAATAAATATATATACCTCATGAGTTTGAGCTATTTTTGAGGAGCTCCTAAGCAGCCGAGAACTGGAGGGAATGGCATCTCGGGGCCGTTTGTGTTTCGGCTTCGGCATTCCAGGAATTTTTCGTTTGGACTAAAGTAAATATCAAAACTGAGAGTTTAGAATTGAAGTATAAAATAAAGAAGCAAGATTAGGGAGATTTATTTTTATACCTTGGGAGACATGATGGGCAGAGTTTTCGAGTGATCATCAGATGAGTTGTCAAAAAGATTATCGACGTCGTCAAGATCAATGATTTCTGAAGAGGTATTGGTTTGAAAATTGGCCAAGAGGCGTGTAGAGCGACGACGAGTAGAAGTGGGAATCACTGGGGTGGAATGATGGCGAGTCGTGGTCGGAGCCACAGGTGAGGAGGCTGTAGAAACCGGCAAGTCGATGTTTGGTACCTATTGAAAGATGTTAGTCACAAATTTAAATTTTTATAAAAAGAGGGATTGAAGAAAACCAATAGGAATAAAATTTACCAAAGGTTGGCAACTCCGGGCAATGTATGCTTCCCACCAAGAGATGAAGTAGGAGGATGTGGAAGGAAATGATTGTGAGAACCGGGAAAATTTCGCCTTAGCCTCCTGGAAAAGTCATGTAACTGCCAACACTTGTTCTTTTACATCAAAAATCACACGCTTGTCAAAATGTTTGTTGGAGGTAAAGGAAGACATAATTGGTACCAATTGCACAAAATCAAATTGACGGGCCCATTAACTTAGGTTGTAGTGCTCAACACCAGAACGGCGATGTTTGGTGTCAACTTTTGCTAAACCAAAATGAAGATCACGGGCAATTAAGTAATGGGCCCAACAATCCCAAAAGGTGTCATGCTCTTCGAAGGAAGAGGACATAGTGGGTGTTTTGAGCCATTCAGGGCATTGTTCACAATTCAAAAATGGTGTCCATTGAGCCGAGGGACGTTTTTTACATGATGAGTAAAAGAAAGAAAAACAGTCCTGGGGTGAATGTTTTTTGGGAGCAGCAGTGGCGTATGCAAAGGAGATCAAGGGGAAGTTGGGATCATGTTCGATTGATGGGCTTAACTCAGGGAAATAAATTTGCAACCACATTTGAAATAACCATATTGGACCCCCAAAGTGAGTAAATGATGAAAAAATTAAATCATTGAGGCCGCGATAAGTATAAGCAAGCACAAAAGGAGCGAGAGCCATCTTGCGGCCTTGCGATAATGCAACAGCTAAGGGGATCAAGTCTTTTGTTAACTGAATGGCAGGGACGTACAGCAGGCATCGCGTTAGCCATAGAAGGAGAAAAATGACGTGTTCAGATTCATGAACGGCCCCAGTTTTCTTTTGAGAATCGATAAAACTGAAGTAAGTCGCCCCTGCTAATTTGGCGCCAACGGTTTTGTCAAAGCAGAACGAAGAAGATGATTCAGTATCTTGAATGAGGCAATTGATTTCCTCGCCTGTAGTGGGAAGGCCTGTAAGGTAGCTTACGTCCCGAAGAGTCGGAGAAATCATCCCACATTCAAGATGAAGAGAATTCGTTGTGGGCGACCACATCGTTATTGCCGAACCGATTAGGTTTCTGTCTAGTTCAGAAGACATGGTGAATTTGCTCAATTGAATGGCGTCGAAGATTTCTTGGGTACGCCATTGATGCTCAAAAATTGGAGTTAGTTGCTCAACCCACTCTTGCCATATCTTCCAGGGTTGTTGCCAATTTCGTAGGTTGAAGCTAGGAGGGTTTCAGACATGCGGAGAGTCGATTAGTTTGAGAAATGGGAGTTGTTTCCCGGCCATTGGGTAGAAACGATCCAATTCGACCGGGAAGGAGCTTGTAAAGGCCGACCCTATACCGGTAGCACCATTGAGAGGGATGAAGGTCGAGAAATTTGTATTGTCAAGATGGTTTAGGGAAATTCGGAGTAGGACGTTATGAGAATCGCCCTCCGGTTCGGGGATTTCGTAAAATGGAATGACTTTAGGAGCCATGAGCAAAGAGATGAGTTAGGGTTTGATCGCAAAGGGGAAATGAAATTGGGGTTTCGGTTTTGATGGTTTGAAGAGGATTGAAGATATAGGGTTATGTATATATGTATATATGTGTATATATAGCTGGTTCGTGGTGCAATTCGAAAATGTTAAAGAAGGATTTGAGAGGAATGTTTGGTTTCGATTGGAAAAGAAGAAGTGATATAGATATATGTTCGTGTATATATATGTGTGCATATGCGAATGTATATATATGATAAGAAATGAATGATAAAAATGGGTAATGGAGAAGTGATGGTAGTAGTTGGTGAGTGGGTGCCAAAAACGAAGGGGAAGTGGAAAAGTCTCAGTTAAGTTTTGTTTGGTTGTTTCAGTGGTTGAAAGAGATAACTGTATTGGCATCAATTCAAGCGCGAAAATAATTTCAACTGCCATAATTCGAAAATATGTTGTTAAAATTAGGGGGCAATTGTTGACACCACTTTTGAGCCAATATAGAAAAGAGTAAGAAGCTATGATGGAGCCGAAATTTGGAATTCAAGACCGAATTTGAACTAGAAATATATGCGAAAATGGGCCGAGAAGTAAAGGAAAAGCATGGGCCAGGTGTTGTTTCAGTTGGGCCGAAAGTGTGGCTGATCAGGGCAAGAAAATTATGAAGAGTTAGGAGACTACTGTTTGGATTGTATTATAAGTCTATGAAAATGTTTTGATAAGTTTAGAATTAGGAAATAGTTATCTTTTATTTATTTATTCATTTATTTCTAGTTTATCTTAGGATAGTTTTTCATTATAAATAATGTACGTATACCTCTGTTACAGAGGTCCACGACCAATACAAAAAATTTAACTTTTGCTTCAATAGCTTCGTATATTTTACTTTTCTGCAGAATTTATTTATCAGTCCATTTACTTTCTTGTCTTGCAATTTTCATTACTTTATATTCCAGTAAATCGTCTTTAATTTCTTGGTTACCGAATGTCCTCTTCATTGAGGCAGAAGAATCTATACACACGAGTTTTTGTTATCTCTCGTGTATTTCGTCTAATCTGCAAAAATCTGTTCAAAAGAGACGATAAGTTGTTCATCTTGAACCGTTTAAGCCACGTCACCGATTCTGGCACGCTCATAATTTATATAAAATATATTCGGCTAAATTCTTGGCGGATTTATTTTTAGGGTGAACACAGAGAAAGAGAGAGATCTCTTGGTAATTTTATTCCGCTCTCTTATCTGCATCATTTGGTACAAGTTAGCAAATAGAGAGAGCTATTGAGGGAGACAAAGTAGAGACAAAGTTTATGGGAGTAGTTGTGAATTGGTCCCACCACTACATATTTTATAACATTATTCAAATTCTTTCTTCATTTTTTTTTGTTGATAAAAGTTTAGGCAATTGCGTAATATACTCTTCTAAATTATCACAAAGTAAACAAAAATACCCCTAAAAGAAAGTGAATCAGTTATTCTACCCAATGGTGTCACTTTTAAAAAATGAACACATTACCCTGAGATTTAAACTATGCATGTAATATTTTGTGTAAACGTACTCGAATATACTTTTTCATTTAATTAAATCGTGATTGGATAATAAAAAAAATTAAACTAACTTTTCTATATGGCATCGATTTAGTGCTCTCAAATAATTAAATTGCTTTCCCTTTTAAGCTTGCTAAAGAAAAAAACCAAGAACAAGCACAAATTGTTTGAACTTTGAACTCTTCTTGGATATTTTATTTCTCAAAACAGAACTTATTCCATTTCTATTTTAATAAAAGTTTCAGCTTATTATAAGGAAATCTATTTTAAAATATTTATTTTTTTCTTAGACTATCCTTTGATTTTATTGAATTAATTTACAGTTTACATTTCTCTTTAGGCAAAAGTGCACATTACCTACTTGGGTTTTCAGTAAACTTACAACTTCAACCCGGCAAATATATCTAATAAAAGTGGCAATAAAAAAAACTCTGGAATTTTTAAAAATTACTATAATTAGTTCCCTTGAATTAGGTTTCTAAAATTCAGCCCCCTGTTTGTAAATTTTTTATTTATTTTTTGCTTGTCCAACTTTTAATTTTGTGTTCAATTCTTCAGAATAATTTCTAATTAAATTATAAAATGAAAAAAAAACCTCTCAAAAATCTTATTTGATTTCAGTTAAATGTGTCTTACATATAATTAATTTAACTTATATAGGAAGAAATATTAAAAATAGAAAGTATTCAACCATATAAATATAAAAATTATTTCTTAAAAATCCGCTAAACTATTTTTCTGTTTTTTTATTTTATTTAAATTGTTGTCTATCCACCTTATTTTTTCTATTCAATTCGTAAAAATATCAAATTTGATTTAGTTACTTTTAATTATAGTAATCAACATTGACTTATTTAAGTAAGAAAATATTAAAAGTATAACTTGTTCAACTATGATACCTAAACTATAGTTTTTAGATAATAGTTAAATATATTAACATAATACTTAATATATTCTATTTATGCATCAATAAGATTTAGATAATATGTATATTAAAAGCAATAAATGCATATTAGTGCTCTCTCTAATTTTCTCACCAAAGGCGTTAGTCACCTTATCCGTTTAGTAACTATACAAGTGACTATAATTAATTTCTAGGTAGAAATATATTCCATTGATTTTCAAACCAAAATGACCATATCCGTATATTTTGTAATCATAGAAAATGTTCAATTGAGAAACTAATAAAAAATTGCAAGATTCAATTTTTTCAAACAAGAAAGAAAATTGGGTTTTTTTAACATTGGGAAAATAAATGAATACCACGAATAGCAAATTTAATACTAATTAGTAATTACATAAGGAAAAGAAATACAATGCCAACGGAAAATTCAATAATAAGAGTAACAAACCAATTGAGAACAGGTTGATCACGGATTACCCGCCAAAAAATGGGCTTGGGCTGGTCAAATACTTTAAAATTACCATCAAGTCTTGGGATAGATTAATTTAACCTCCGGCCCATATTTTAAGTAGTATGTTTATAGAATCAGAATCGTAAAATTGTAAGATTCTACTTCATTATTAATAAATAATAATGTTTAATTATATATATATATATATATTTATAATATAGAAAAATATACTCAAAAAATAAAATATAAACAAAAACATTACAATTTAAGTATTTAATTATTTTCTCACAAGTTTGGGTCATATTGAACTAAATCATTAAAATTTTGGGCATTCATATGGAGGACCTAACTATCAACCCATTATTTTAGTCTAAAAAATTTTAAAACACATGTGAGTATAAATATTATAAGATTTTACAGTTATAATAGCGATTGTGACAACTATGGTGGAGACCGTTGTCAGAGTTATAGACCCCAAAATTTTGGGGACTACTTTTCTAACAAACTAAAAAAAAATTCTTTTTTTTTTTTTGTTACAAATTCTGTTAAATTCAATTTTTTAAAAACTGTTCTTGTAAAATTCAATTATTAGAAGGTCTCCCCGAAATATCTTGAAAATTATCTAAAAACAATTTTGTGTTTGGCATACACAGCTTTTATTGTCTGTGTCTGCGCACCTGGTCGTTCCGCAATAGGAAACCAAGCACTGTCACAGCTTTAATACTCTGGTTCATACAACATAGGCTTTTCTCAAACCTTGATTCAACAATAAAAAAAATGACCATCACTATGTATAAAGCTACACATTTCAATAAAACTTCATTAGGCAAGTCTTTACTAGCAAACATTCAGCATCCACCACTCACAAACACAAACCAAGCCCTCTTAGTATCGATCCGCAATACAAAGACAGCAAATTACAAATCTTAATCATGGTAGTTGCTTTCGAATCCTCTCTGTATCTTCATCATCCACATATGCACACAAAGCAGCACGAAACATGGTATAACTATCAGCAGCAAAGGAACGAAAACGGAGATGAAGCTTGACCTATTTTGGTACTTCATATCGAATGCCAAAAAAAAAAAAAAACTAACAAAAGAGGGGAGGAAAGAAATCCAAACAAGAATACACAAAAGCTGCAATGTCTACAAAATATGAGGGAGCTGGGAATCCAATCTCTGCTCCAATTCTTTGATCTTCATTGAGAGCTCCGCCTTCTGTTCCTTGTAGCTATGTAGAAGATATTCTTTTCCTTCTATTACTTCCTTCAACTCACCTACTTCGGTTTTCAGCATATCAATCCTATCCCTATCTCCTTTTCCATTCTCGACATCAAGATACCCATTTGCATGGCCATTACACCCTTTTGACGGCCACATTGTAACAGTTGAGGGCTCACCGTCAGGACTCGCTTGCCTCACACAATGATCTGCAATTGCCTTCCTCAACCGCTGGATTTCTCTCTCTGAATCGAACAGATCCCCATTTGCAGCATCCACCTGTGATTGTAGATGGATAGAATGAGACAACTGAGCGGCCAGTGAATTATGCAACTCCGCAATCCGATCCTGCATCTCCAATATCATATCATCCCTCCTCTTTAATTGCTGTCTCAGCTTCTGTATCACTTCTCGCTTGCTAAAGATGTCAGAACCGGATTCTGAGACAGATGGTGAACCAGAGCTGTTCGAGTGGTTGAATGGCTTCTGTGGCAGCTCAAGACGGTCAGGAGAGGAAGCCCAAAGCACACCATTCTCTTTACTTAATCCAGGGTTGGGAACTGTCACCAGAGGGAGTGCCATGTCAGAATCTGTCATCAATTGGTCCTTCTGTTGCTGCTTAAGCTCCAGAACACCATGACTACCTGTTTCAAGAATCATAAAAATAATATATCATAAGAATCTTCCAAACGTACATACTTTTAGGACATCAATACGAAGAGTATTGAACAATGCAGTTATGTATAAAACTACAATGAAATCAAAGACCATCTCAAGATTTGCCATTGTGTAAAGGGGATGCTTGCATTGTCAACCAATAGTAATACCACGAAACTCCGCTTAGCATGTGCATTGCTATAGTATGAACTACACCATTCACATCTTAAAGCTAAAGGTGGATTTAAGGGATAAATTATCATTCTTGATAAAGAATAATAAGTCGTTCGCTTAGTAATAATTGCAGCAGAGTGTACCACAACAATGTGTGGCCATGCACAGCCACAGCAACAAGCATTATATTAATAAAATATGAAGAACAAAGTTGACAAGCATTATACAATTATAAAGTTGTTGCCCATTAACAAGCCTCCAATAGCAACAAAGTTGCCAAGTGCACTACTAGAGTCGCAAAAAGTGACTTGTTAGCCATCAGGCATAACCTTCATTTCTCATTTTCTCCTATCCCAAAAATTGGTTATTTGGATTTAATAGTAATTAAATATGAACAACAAATGCAAAATTACCCCTCTAAAAAGAAACTAATATTACCAAGAAAGAATCAATTTCCATCTAACAAGTAAATCATGCTTCAAGTCATGCAATCAACAACTAAAGGTAAAAAAAGGGGTCAAAACAACCAGAAAAATGCAAACCAATAAAAAAAAACACTCTGTGCTTTGAAGCAAACAGAGTTAAGGCGCTAAGAAGTTTTGCACCTGAATTGTAATCAAAGCAACCATCCTCCTCTTGAGAGAAACAATACCCATCGGAACAACGCAACTTTTTTCTGTTGATAGATTTTCCGTTTACTGAAGCGTAAAAAATGTAAAAAATTAGAAGCAGGTAAAACTTACAAAAACAAACTGCAAATGCTTTACATATTAGAAGACCTTTCATAGTGTTGCTGGCATTATCTGTTTGCTTTGTATCAACTACCTGCTTCAACTTGTAACCCAGATGTATTGATAACGTACTTAACAAGGCACCACCAGCAATAAGTAACCAATTTGGCCCCTCCACCTGAGAACTTTTTGACCGCTGTGGTCTAGGCACGCCGTGGGTTCCGGATTTCATTTCCAAAGCTACTGAACTGTTGGATGGAAACTTTTGGAAGCATCCAAATGTAACCTGCAAGAAAGATGCCGATAAAACACTTTCAAAATTACAGACATACTAGGCCAAACTGCATAAGAAAAGAGGCAAAATTAACAAATATATACTTACTGACAACTGGGAATTGATTATACGCATATTGAATACCCTCGTGAATTAAAAACAACCAAGTTAGGGATTTGCAAAGCTCAAATGTCAAAATCAACTGGTAATCACATGCAAGTTTCATATGTTTTCCTTAAAAGAAAACCCTACAGTCACTCAAGCCTGGAAAGGAACAAAGTTCAAAATAGAAAAAGTTTGATTGCTATCACTATATTCCTAGTATGAAAGATATTGAAATAAACAGGGTAAATTTGTGCTACTACTTTTCTACTGGTAATACAACTACTCTTTGTGGGCCAAATTAAGGCTGCTTAATTCTGCTCTCCCTTGCTTTAAGGATATGTTTGGTACAGAGAAATGAATGAAGTGAAAATGGAATGGTCATTCACATTCTACTGTTTGGTTGCAGATAGGAAGTGATACAAGAATCGAATGATCATTACATTTTCGTGTTTGGTTGGATCAAAGAAACTTGCATGGAGTGGATTTAAGATAGTATTTTCCAAACTAAACCTCCTACTGACAAATAAGTGAAGTTGCCAAAATAATAGTCTTACTATCTTTCTTTTTTACAATAATAATAACAAAAATTAATGGTTTTTGTTCTTTCATACATTTGCTTATTTAACAAGAATAAAAAAATATATATCAAAAAATAGAAACATACACACACACATTAGAGTAAAAATTAATAGACGAACTGTAATTAAAATTAAATCATACATACCGTTCTATCATAAGGCATGTGGCATGAACAGATTAGAGAAGGCATGTGGAAGGAAAGAAAATAACATAACATGCATATTATATATATCCAGATCAGCAGCCAAAGTAGCGGACTTCAAATAACTGGAAAACTAGCAGACTTGATCACACATATCGTTCTATTATAAGGCATGTGGCATGTGGCATGTGGCATGTGGCAGGAAAGAAATAATATAACATGCATATTATGACATGCATACTAAACCCAGTCTACGCTGGTATATGGTGTATAAGAGAGATAGAGATAATTCTACCATGACCAGTTCCCTTGAGAATTGAACTGTAAATCCTAGGACAGCGCTGGTATAGCGAGAGTACCTGGAGAGCTAGAAAGGTGGTCCAGGTTGTATGACATGAAGCAAAGGTGTTTTTTCCCTCTTTTCTGTCAAGTTATTTTGTAATAATTGTAGTTGGGTAGGGAATTGTCGTTCCTTAGGTGAAGAAGAGGAATGGTCTTCCACTTTTTTCTTGGAATGGAAATTCTAAAAGAATGACCATTCATCCTGCAATATGGCACACCAAACAAAAAAGAAATAAAAAAAACAAATAAATAAGCAAGGTGGAATGACTATCCCATTCTGTTTTGTTCATGCTTGCCACAAGTAGCTTTAGGTTGAAGATAAATTTCGTCAAGCGCAAATGCTTTAGGTTGGCAAAGAGGATCAATATTTTGGCTTCAGATTGGGGTTCTGGGTAGTGAAACCTCCATCTCTATACCACATACCACTGCTAGATTTCTTCGTCCAAAGCTAAAACTTTCTCCTTGAATTATGAAATGCTTTAGAACAAGGTTGTGGAGTTGAAAAAGCTTGCATATCTTGAAACCCCCTCAATTGTGAATGTGGTTTTAATTTGCTTGCATATGATCCAGTATAATCTCTCCAGTACAACCATGCCCAATCAAGAGCTGTTTGCTACACGTCCAATGTGTTCCCTACTTGGTAAACATTTACTGAGCCCTTGACATGACTCCTTGTCGGAGGGTTTAGGTACTTAATTGGCTACCAACAGTCACCTAGAATTATGCAAGCAGCTAATGCTCATACTATGTAAACCAAATCTTACAATTTTCAGTGCCTTTTATACAAATCTTTTTTTTTGAAAGGTAAGTGATTAAATTGGATAAAAGAGGTAAAAGCCTAGAGAGTACACATGAGCTTGAGCTCAAATACAACTTATCAAAAAAAAAATTGGTCACTTTGGAACAAAGTTGTATATAACTTGATAACAGAAAAGTTCAACAAGATCTAGATAACAGAAAGGACAAAATAATGTATCTGATATACAAACTTAAAAGGATCCACACAACAACTACTAGATTTTTATACATTAATCCAATTATATAAGTATAATTTCATTACAAACGCGCTAAGAAATACGCACCCCGAAAAAACTATACAAGTAAGCTTTCCAGAGCCATCTAAAGTAATCACCAAATATTGTAACCCCGCGATACCTCCCACACCTCCCAAACTGGAAGCTCTCAAATCCCTATTGGGGCATGTTGGTGCATGTGTTATTTGTTAGTATTAAAAGAAAACAAATACATGAATAAAAGCCATTCAAAGTAAACTCTCATCGATAAGTAATCATTCCTGTCCTAATAAAAGAAAAGGATAAAAAGACTTCACGAACACATGAACCTTAAAAAGGGAATGAAAAAAAGTATAATTAAACTAACAGAACAGCTAAATGATTGTATGCCAAAAACATCATTACAAAGCTCATCAATCCTGCCCAATCTGCACCCTAACAACATATGACACAAAATAACACATATTCAAAGTGACTATAATTTTCAATTAGAAAAGACTTCAAGAACACTTGCACCTTAAAAGGGGAATGAAAATTTAAGTACAGTTAAACTAACACAACAGCTAAAATGATTGTAAACAAAAAAAACATCATAAAAGAAACTAAATTTACCACAAAATATCCGGTGAATTAGAGCTTCATTTCCTAACCATCTATTCGAGTGATGACCATCAATGTGAAGGGCATGAATTTCACAGCTTCAAAAGCAAAACCAATAATTGGAGCTCAAAAGAAACTAGAAATTAAATCTGGGAGATTAATCGATACAAATTATGCAATATATGTGTATACATGTGTGTGTGGGTGGGGGGGGGGGGGGGGGGGGGGGGGGTCTAAAATGACATAACTCAACAGACTGATACAATGCTATGAATAGAATAAAACTCATACATTACCTGAACATCTGCAGCGAAATCAAGTGGCGAAGTAGCGGCAACGAAGGATTGTGACGAGAGGAAGCAACAAAATTGATGGATCAGGTTTAGGGTTAGGGTTTTGAATCACCTCAAAGAAGAGCTGTAGAGAGAGAGAGAGAGAGTGGTAAGTTTGTGCCCCCTAGAGAGGTGCGGTGTGTATGTGCGCAGAGAGAGTAAAAAGTGTTTTTGTGTGTGTGAGTGAGTGTGAGAGAGAGAGAGAGAGAGGAGAGGGGTCAGGCCGGTCAGGTGGTTAGCCACGAAGCGGGTCGCTTTGTCCCGCCCGTTAGGACGTGGCGCAAGAGTTTTTCGGAAAATCATAAATAATTTATATTTATATTTGCCAATGTGTCGCGTGTGTATATATCTATATATATAGATAGGTATTATACATAACAATAATTTATTGCTCAAGGAGAACAAGAATCTCATCTGTCAGGTATATTTATCGCCCTATGCAGGGGCAGAGGTATAAATTTTTTTGAGGGGGCCATAGGCAATATTTTATGATTTTTGTGGATTATTAAAGGAATTTTTGAAACTTTAAGGGGGTCATTAGCATTTTTTTACAAGTTAATTTACAAAATGTATTTTTTCTTTATTACTATTAACGGAATTTTTGAAAATTTTGGGGAGGGGCCATGACCCCCACCGGCTAAAACGTAGCTCTGCCCTTGATCTTATGTAATTTAACTGAATAAAGTAATTATCACAAATAATTTAATAATCACATTCAATTATCATTGTGATTAATTTGGATAAATTTTCTTTCTCAGAAAGGAATGAGAGATTACTTTTGTGTGTATATACACATATTTTGTCCATGAAATTTCAAGTAATGGAATATAATATTAACAAAGGGTCATGCTAACACAAAAATTATCATAATTTCATTTCAGAAACAGTCCGGAGTTTCATATGTGAGGTGAGAGTTTTACTCTCTTAAGCACGGATAATGATACAAGAGATGGGTACGATACCGACATTATGATTCTACAAATTTATAAAATTATCCATACAAAACCGTAAGGACAAATCAAAAAATAATAATACAACCCAGAATTAGGTATTTAAAGTAAATAAATCTTAATCCTTTTTTCCACATCGCACATAAATCATTCATTTGGATCTTAAAATTTATTTTTTCTTAAGTTTTATATTTTTTTAACTATTTCATAATGTATTTTAAAATCATATTAAAATATAACTTTTTTATTTTTTTTAAAAAAAGACTAGTTATGATATCACCCAGTGATGTCCTTGAAGTGTCCAGAACCTATTCTAGTTGTATTCATTTCTTGTCATAAGCATCATTGCTCATTTATATATTGCAACTCCATCACTATTCCATTAGTAATTTAGTGCTGAAATATTACATAAATATGTACTTTTAAGGCTTTCAATGAAAATATTTTGAATAAAAAATCAGGAGTCTCACAAGTCACAATAAATTGGGAATAAAGAGACCGCTCTCGGTCTTTTTTTAAAAAACACAAAAAAATAAAATATAAATAAACTACATGTATTGCATTTTTAAGAAAAAATAAAAGTAATAATAAAAATAATCATCAAAGCGGGTGGATAATGGGAATTTAACGGCACAGTAGAAAACCGTCCTGTTCCATTCCAATCCCTAGTGGCAAGCATATGGTTGATTCTTCTTACACCTTGGAGAAAAAATTTACAAGGAAACTTAGGGCTTGCTTGACATCTATTTTTGAAAATTGCTTTTGAGAACTCTAAAAACAAAAAATTATTTTCTGAAAATAGGAATTTTTTAAAAAAATAAACTTACATTTTTATAATTGAATTTTTTGAAGAGTTTTCAAATGCAAAATTTTTGTACAACTTTCTGATTTTCAATTTTCAGAAACAAACTGTTTTTCATAAATTTATACCAAACATAAACTATTTCTCAGAAATGCATACCAAACATGCCTTACGATGTTCAGTTGAAACAAATATACATCCTGTATGGAGTCCACCAACCTCACATTAGCCATTTACCAATTAGCATTTTATTAAATTGACTTCAAACATAGTAGTATATTTTATTTTTGCCTTCTTATAAAATGTTTAACATACCACAAGATTATACCCTAAATGGCAGGATCATATACACGTTAAGAAACCATGTACATATACCCAGAATATGAATGCAACTACTCAACACAACAAATTGTTCATCACCTATATTGTCAATGCCATCTCAGCAATATAATCAAATAATCAAGTAAATCAAACTGAAGAACAAGGAACTTCAGTATTCTTTGTTTGGGAAAAGTACTTGTTACAACAAATATAAAAAGGAAAAACTAAATTTATAACTCAAGGCTAAACGATAAATATTCCCGACTACTTGGGGCGGCTAATTATATATAATGAACTAAGTGATTTATATAAGTTAGTCCATCCACATGTAACCTATTGAAACTATATGAACAAAAATGACTGATTTACATTGTTCTTGTAATCCGTCAAAACTATGCGACACGCAGGCTTCGAGTTGCCAAGTACCATTCTCATTATTCAAGTCGATCCATTAGTGCTGTAGCAGATTGTATCGCGGTGGAGTCGTGTGATTTTTCATCACAATGGAGGATTTCAATAAGGAGCCTACCAAGATGCTAGAAGCAGCTCAGTGGTGCGTGTTTGACAGGCCCAGGTCCTTTTCTTGTGTTTATGCCCTTGGCGTTTCTTGTATCCTAACAAAGATGGCTGTCAATCAATCCTGCTCGAGGTTCTTTCACCTCCATATATCATAGTCATTATATGGTGTTTTTAAGCGGGATGGTATATTTGGCCTAATGCTAGGCAGGGGGTGAACTTTGTGAGGCGATAGTCACACCCAAATTTTGGTAAAATCCTTGACATATTATTAGTTCACTGCAAATAAAGAATTTTAAAATACTATTAAGATTTAGCATGAGCCCCAAAATTACACACGCACACACATATATATATAATAACTATTAAGACTCCATTTAGGTCTTATTTTTGGAGCTCTATATTTACAGGGAAGTTCAAAAACTCGAAATATATATTCTGCATCTATCATTTTTCTATTCTCATGGACTTGGTGATTTACGAAATACTCCTAATTTATCAACGGCCTTCTTAGCTTACTTCTAGACCTTCTATTGTTAAGAAAAACTCACGGCAGAAGTATTTTAACCTATTTTTATACTACCAATTTTATTACTACAATTAAAAATATTGAGCCTGCCCTTGATGCTAAAACAATTTAGGGAACTAAATGAGAATGTCCCATCAGTTAAGTAATATTCGGAACATAAGAAATTGCAAACACACCTATGAGGATGTGAATGCCGGATGTTATAAGAAATGACTGGCCATCAACAGCTGTGGCTTCTCCTGGTCTTCTTCAATCTCCATGGAGGCTTCAGCTTTAATTTCCTCAACCCTTTTATCCCAAATATCATCAACAAGCTTCCAAGTTTCATCACTAACGACTTGGGTCTGCACATGGGTATGAAAATAACAAGCACTGGTCATTATGAAACAAATCAACGTGGCATAAAAATAATACCAAGTAATAGACTTTCACTTACCTGCATGGGACGAGGTGCACCAAAAGTCGAAAATCCAACATTTCCGGGTGCAAAAGTCACCCTTCCTGGAAGTGAAATGCCGTGGATTCCCCATCTTCCAGCATATATTAGAGCTCCATATTCATCAACTGGACTTGCAGCAAACTGAATAAAAAGCACAAGAACATAATGTAATTGGAATGTTAAATTTGATGCCCCTAGTTACTGGAGAAGGATGGAGTCTAAAGTGAATTTAAATTGGCCAGCTGACATAGAAAGCTATCATGAATGGTATGAAATGTCAGATAACGAACGTGTCCGCTTCGCCCAAATGACACTAGTTGGCTCTATCATGCAATATGAACTAATGATGAGATGTGACATTAGAGATGAGACCTGGGTATCTGTTTGAGGTCAGAAGTAGAAAGGAAAGTCAAGCTACATTCACACCTCAGAAGAAGTGCATCATAATGCTTTGGATGTCAAAATTTTCCACACTTTTACCAACCTGAGGTGAATTTTTTCCGAAGTTGGTGAGTCTCAGACCCATTACAATAAATTTGTTAGGGTTAAACAGACTTCACAATCTGTGTCATCTGCCACTAGAGGAAGCAACAACCCTATCCAATAACCAATATTAGAAGAAAGGGTAAATTACACTTTCACCCCCTCTAAATAGGATATATTACAGGTTGACCCCCTCTAGAATGGATAATTACACTTTCAGCCCCCTTTAGTTTGGTTTTTTGTAACAGTTTCCCCCCTCCCTCGTTATTCCGGCAATGTCAATGCCGGTCAAAGATGAAGTCATCCATTTTTAAGATGAGAAATGACTATATTGCCCCGATTAAATGAAATTACCTTTTTGCCCTCAATTTTTTAATTTTTATATATATAAATATGCATATACACTTGTATATATATATATATGCCCACCACCACCATCATCACAGCCCCCCCCCCCCCCCCCCGCCGCCACCACCACAGCCCCGCCGCCACCACCACAACCCCGCCACCACCACCACCACAGCCCCGCCGCCATACACTCCCCCAAACCCTAGATCCATATATACTTGTATATATATATGGTTTGACCCACCACCACCACCACAGCCCCGCCTCTCTCCCCCGCCGCAGCTGCCACCACCACCACCATACACTCCCCCAAAACCCTAAATCCCATAGTGTATCCCAAAACCCGAATTTATCGCCTTTTGAATTATTCGATTCGATTTGTTATCTCAACTTTGTTCTTTTTCAAAATTAAATTTAAAGAAATAAAAGAAAATTTTCATAGATACTAAAAAAAGCAATCCTTACAGACTTTAGAAACAATTATGACCTATTCAATTGGAGGAAAATGGAGGAAAAGAAAAAATGATAAATTTTGGGACTTCTTAGTGGAGAAAAAGTGGGCTGGAGTGAAACTACCGTCTCAATTTTCTCAACTTATATATATATGATATAGTATACTTGATTAAAGTTGTAATCATGTTTATAAAAGTTGGTGAATTCATGCTTTATCTTGCTTTATGAATGAACTTTGGGTGGTGGTGGTGGTGGTGGTGGTGGTGAAGGAAGAAACAAAGAAGAAGATGTATTTAGGGTTAGGGTTCAAGGGTAATTAAGTCATTTATTATTTACTTATTTAGTTATAATATATCTACATTTAGTTATAAAAAAATCATAAAAGGACATGGGTAATTCGGTAATTCACAATTTTCGGTGCCCGCCTATGGGGTTGAGGGGGCGAAAGTGTAATTATCCATTCTAGAGGGGGTCAACCTGTAATATATCCTATCTAGAGGGAGTGAAAGTGTAATTTACCCTAGAAGAAAATAAGTTGTAGTCCCTATTTCTCATTATTAGAGCTCCAGTATTGGAGAAATTATTCTATGGACCTAGTCTACCACGTCATCCAGCTTATGTGGTGGACTAGACCAATTATTTTAGGACACAGCTTTTGTATATTTATTTTCGATAAAAAAAAAAACTCTCTATATTTGCCACATCATCATCAATTTATTCAGCCAAATTTCTCACGCCACCACCGCAACTCGGAAAAACTCACCATCTCCTTAACCTTCTGCCCCCAACCAGCGCCGTCCCTAGATCATTTCCTTGCACCAGCCCCAAAAACTCACCTTTCTGAATCTATCTAAATCATTGGCCCTATGACCATACCTTTTCAGCCTCTGTTCATATAAAAATTTAGGGCTCAATTTAATTTTAGTTCTCAAAATTGAGATTCAATTCCTGATTTTCGGGCCACCAAACCACTACCGTCCGGCAACCAAAATCGACTTTTCATGGTGGAAAAACGCCAAGGCAATAATGCTTCAACCCCGTTGACAAAATCGAAGATGAGGGTTCTAAAGCTTATTGAAGACAATTTATGCAGCACTTTTGAATAAAGGAGCAGATGCCATAGAACAATAGCTCTTGAAACAACTCACATTCATATCTCTAGCAGAGAACAGAGGACACAAATTACATAGCAATTTTGTAGCACATCATATAGCAGATAATATTTGGAAATAAATTGTAAAAAATGGGTAAGAAAATGATAATCTCCAATATGTATGAAAAGATCTGAAACCGTGAAAGGAACAGAGAACTCGAAATTTCTCCGATACTGAAATTTCAAGGATAGAGAAAAACCCTAAATCAAGAAGGGAAAAAATCCTAACCCTAATCCTAAAAGAGATAGAAAATGATGGAAAAAATCCTACAAGACGGTGTGGGAAGGTGGTATCAGGTGGTGGCGGAATATTAAGGAGATAATAAGTTTTTTAGGGCTGTCGGTGTTGGTGTAGGGAGGTTGGGGTGAGTATATGGACGATGATATGGCAAGTTAGATAATGATGTGGCAAGTTATATAGAGATGTGTCATAAAATAATTGGTCCAGTCCACCATGTTGGTTAAGATGATATGGTGGACTAAGTCCATAGAATAATTTCTCCCAGTATTGGGTGTTTCAACTGCGAGGGAAAGGGACGCATTGTTACATTCTATCCATCACACCCTGGCTTTAGGTCAAACGGACAGATGAAACTTCTTCTAGAGCAAATGTTAACTAGTAGGTGATCCCTTGAAGGGCTCCAACTATTTTGAAGAAGAAAATGAAGAAGAAATTGCCATGACGTCTATCTTGTCTACCCCTATAGGAAGAGATGATTGGAAGAGAACTAGCAACTTTCACCCCTTCGATAAATGTGGTTATAAAGTTTGCATAATTGTGATTGATAAAGGAAGTACTTTGAATGTAATTTCAAAATAGCAAGGATGAAACTGAAGCCAGAATCACATCCGACTCCTTATGAGGTAGCTTGGGGCCCGGCCAACAAAGTTTCTTTATCGGTTATTTTTTTTAAAAAAAAAAGTTTCTTTATCAGTTTCAGAGAAATGCCTAGCTCCTATGCAATTGGGTGATTACTCTAATAAGATCTGGTGTGAAATCCTCCATATGAACGTAACCCTTGTACTTATTTGGTTGACCTTGGAGCTTTGATTTAGATGTGATCAGTCAACAGAAGAAAATTCTCCACGTTTTAGGCATAATGGAAAAACTATCATGCTTAGACTAGTATAGCCCATAGAAAAGGGAAGAGAAATCCGACATATTCAGGTCAGGTCTTTTCCTCGTTTTTTTTCTTTTCATTTTGTCACAAAGCCGATTGCTCGTCCCGCTTTCCAGCGTATATTTTCCAAGCTGGGCATGTTTAATTTGTATGCCCCAGCTTGAGGGGGAGTGTTAGAGTTTGTTATTTTCTTTTTATTCATTAAGGGCACTATTGTACTTTGGTTTATATAATATAATCAGGTGAGGTGTGGGCAAACCCTAATAGTCCAACACTCACTTTTCACCTACGTTCTTCTTCTTCTTCTTCTTCTTCTACAATAAACCCTAAATTCTACAACTTTAACTTTGTTAAAACATCTTTTTTCCCCTGTTCTGTCATAGAAAATCCTTTTGCAAACTATCACTGCAGAGATTCAATATTCATCCAAGTGATAAATTACTGAGCTTCTTCAAACAATGCCAAAGAAATACCACATTGCACTACGCTAGAAAGATTATTAAGTCAAGTTCATGTATAATCAGCCATAACCTATGTTACAGGGACTCAAGGTTGAGTATCTGACATGGGTATGTATCTATGTGTCAGACATTGTCAAATCTCTAAATAGAACGTAGCGATATGTCTAAAATATTTTTTAATTTAGTTATATAATGCACTCTTAAGAGTAATGTAATAATTTTACCTAATATGATGTTTAACATAGGATTTTAAATAATTTTAATGCAACAGTATTATATAATTGAATGGCTAGATATGTTTTTTAAGGTGGTGTCCAATCAAAATCATCGGATATACACATGTCTGAGCAATATGTGACCAAGACAAGTGATTCACTACTTTTGAAGAGCCTATGTAACATAGATCACTTCTCCTTTAGAAGAAAGACATGAACGTTAACTTATGTAGGAACATGGAAATAAAAAGTTTGATAACGGAGAACCTTATATTTAACTAATTATAATGAAGCGAGGAGAACCAAACATAAGCTGAAATTAAGATATTCTTAAGTTCAAAGATTACCTGAGGCCTCCGAACAGCCCTTCTGTATATTTCCCAAATTTCATCAGCTCTAATCTCTCCCTTTTCAAGTAGAGTATCTGTTCAACTTGGAAGTACGCCGATGGTCCAGCATTAAAAGAGAAGATGACGAAAGAAGAAAGTAATCTCATGCTTCTTTTAAATGACAATTTCAATTACTAATACCCAGTAGTTACTTTAATTCCTTATTGGATAAATACTAAGCTTCATGGTCCAACTGGTAAACCCAGGCAAGTAAAAACCAACCTGTAATAGTCTCTAAAGCGGAACGATATTCCCTCAGGACTGATGAACACTTCTCCACGGCAAAACGCATGTATTCATCTCTGAGTGCTTCAAGTTTGGCTGCAAGCTGCAAAAATCTGTAAGGATCACTAATGAATCCTGATTCAAAACTGACAATGAGCTACAAGCCGAATAATGAGATTTTGGTGCTTTAAACCAACTTATAACTTACATTAGGCACAAGATCACTCTGATTTCTGTAATATGCTTTCCCAAAAGCTGTCATTCCAGTCTGCAAAATTAAAAACTCTGCAAGCCTTGAAGCTTCTAATGTAGCCTTTGCAGAGATCCAGCACAAATTATCAACCCCAAACATCTCCTCCTCAATTACTCTGGCTACAGACAAAACCGTTAATTGAGTAGTGGAGAACTAGATAAACAGGAAATGAATGACATTAGATGTGTAGTCCAACTAGCCAAATACCTTCCTATGGTCCACTTGGGAACTATTAACGTAAAAATGATTTTGATGCTTGTGTGAAATCTCAACATAAGAGTGGAACTCTTTTTCTTTTTCCTTTTTTCGTTTTTTTTTTCTGATAAATCATCATGAGAATGCAAAGCTGAAGTGCACAACTGATACTATGCATGTAAATTACAATGTCAGATATCAGCAATTAACATAGTTGAAGATTCTCAGTAGGGAACACTAATCCCAACATGTTTGAGTATGTGGAAACACGTGGCTAATATTTTAAATCATACTTCTGACTTAATATAAATACATGTGTAGACATATTGGAACCATTATACAACCCTTTCATACACTCTCTATTCAATTATATGGCTTCTTTCTTCTCTCCAAACTCTAATCATCCAAACCCTAAATTATATATAAATATATCTCTGGTAATTAAGATTGCAATAAAAAGGCGCTCAAAAGGGGAGCCATAACCAACACAAGGCCAGTTTGGGCCTCTAAACTCGCATATAGAGGCCTAAAAATCAACTATCTCCTCCATAAATGTACAATTTTTCCCTAGCTCCCAACAAAAGAGAGTGCTGATAATAGAGAACTTCAAAGCAACAACAGGAGTCACCATTCCTTCAGAGGTTCTCCTATCCCTTTCAAGCCAAACACACCATCAAAAGCACCAAGGCACAACCCTCCAAAGACCACGGACTTGGCCCCTCACCCCTTCTAAGATATAATTTCACCTAGGTTATACCAAAAAGAAAAGTTTTGTGAGCTAAATTAGATTATTCACAAAGGCATAGCAGCTCCGGCACCCATTGAACTTGCACCTTCTAACATCTTGAATTGAGAATTCTCAAAATGCTTTTCACAGGAATTTGCTTGGCGACTTCCCGAGATAAGGATCAACACTAAACGGGCATCCTTGGAGAGTAATGTGTCGATAACATAACAACAAAATGAGTAAAATGGAGCAGCACTTCTAGCATATTGCGTGATATGCATGTACTTTTGAATTTCGGAGGTGTTTTATGAACTATGGTTTCTAGGCCTACCATACCTCATGTACCAAGTTAAACAAATAGGAACCTGCTTATGTAAAAAACCAAGTATACTCGTATCAGTGGTTTTAGGTACCCAGTATCATATACATGTAATTTACAAGTAAATTTGAGCATTGTTTGTAGGAGGAAGCAGGAATTACTAGATAAAGAGCAAGGAGAAAGATTTCAAGACCATTTCTAAGATGAAGTTGAATAACAAGAACAAAATGCATAACTTACGAGCACATGCACAGACTATAGAGTTCACATAATCTTCTTTTCTTCTGAAAACCCTGCCTGATGTTTCCATATATCGCATATTTGGCTGGCTACGGATGGAATTAATGTCGGTCTGCAAAGTAGAAAAGAAAACGAAATCAATGTGGTTCTAGATTATAAAATGACTTGAGGAAGCATATAACATAAAGCCGAAGATATCATATCAATTTATGCACCTCAGTGAAAGGACGGTAGGGATCTGGGAAATAGCATGCAAGAACAGCAACAGCAGCTTCTCTGTATGCTAGTCTAACTTTCAACTCTTCAGGGATTTCAGTACTATCTTCTTGGCCTGTTTCAAATGTGCCCTTTTGCTGCAACATAAGATTACAAAAATACGAATATACATCAAATCAAATCAAAGTCATTATTAATGTAAATAAGGGAAAATGTCTTTCTAGCCACCTACCCTCTTCACAGCTTCAAGAAGTTGATCTCGTCCTATGTAGTCTAAATCCTTTCTGGCAGTCAAAATACCAGCTTCATTCCTGTCATCAAGTTAGCACATGTTAGCCTGTCTCTCCTGAATTGATGTTGAATTAAACAGACTAAAGGCAGTAATTACAGTATATTCTGCAGTTCTGCTCCAGTAAAATCTTCTGTGAGCTCTGCAATTTCTTGCAGTAGAGTCTCCTTCTCCTCCTCTGAACTAAAATATTTATTTCTAGCATGAACCTAGAGTGCAGACAATGAGAATCACAATACATAAAAACAAACTTCACATGACTAGAAATTTAATCGCCAAAAATATATCCGTGAAACATACCTTTAGTATGGCCAATCTGCCATCTTTAGATGGCAAACCAACCCTTGTAATTTTGTCAAAGCGGCCCTTTCTCAAGAGAGCAGGATCAAGAATATCCAATCTGTTTGTTGCACCAATAACTAACACCTGACAAGCCAAAGTTAGACAACTTAATCGGACAATTTTTTCCCTCTTCTGGGGCAGGAAACTCCCTAAGGCAAAATGTGTAAGAATACCTGTGAAGTCGATACTTTAAATCCATCCATCTCAGTAAGTATCTGAAGCAGGCCCTGTTCCCTTTCTGCACCACCCTACAAAAAGCAAATACAGGCATAAGGTTTTTGTTGAAGTATATAAATACTTAAGTTACACCCTCTCTAACAGCTTAAGCTTTTAGAGCAGTTGGGTAGTTAACATGGTATCAGAGCAGGAAGTCTTGTGTTCGAATCTCACCGTCACCCAATTAAAAAAGTTGTTTCACATGTTGGACAAAAAAGTAGGTCACACGTGAGGGGGCGTGTTGAAGTATATAAATACTTAAGTTACACCCTCTCTAACAGCTTAAGTTTCTAAAGCAGTTCGGTAGTTACAGTTTTTTAGGCAGGTACTTTGTCAAATTATATTACAGGTGAGGAGTTCACTAAAATTTGCAGAAGTCTTACTTAGAGAGCTGGAAAAGACAACATTTTAAGGTCAAGTTGGATTAATTGTTGCATATATCAAAAGGAAGTTTCACCTTAACGTGAACTTTTCAAAGAAATCGGGTTAAAATTAAAAATAGGATGGTGGTATACCATGTTCATTGCTTCTCAGCAATCAAGTTCTGATGTCATTCATGTAAATCTTTTGTTTAGCAGCTTAGGGATCCTAGACAGTGGACCTCCTAATGTTTTATCTTGTCTTTTTCGTTATCTGTTTCCTATTCATGAAGCCATTTTAGCCTCTGGTGGTGAAAAGCTGGAGAAGTTTCACAATGGCTTCTTGAGATCTTAGGCCTTTTGGTCTTCTTTTGTGTGTGGGATGAGTTCCCCTTTTGAGTGCTTTTTATATACATCTTACTCACCTCCAAAAAAAACAATAGTGGGACTTCCCCATGCTGGGTAGTACTGTAGATTATATTTTGACTTATATTATAGAATGCATCTGTGTAGAGGAGACAGATTCATTCTACAACCCTTTCTCACATTTTCTCTTTATCTTCTTCTTTCTTACTTTCTCTTCACACCCTAATCATCCAAACCCTGAGATATAATTTCAGCTCAAGCATGTGATGCAAAAAGTCAAAAGTGCCCTGCCTTCTACTAACTAGTTGCACAAGGAAAGAACAAACAAGTAAAAGAGAATTCCCACTAGAAGTTTACTTTCAAATTACTTCAAAGCAGATTTTTCAAAAACTAGTGGAAGACTATCACCATAGTAAATTTGAATTACAACCATAAAGCTTGTTCACTATTTGAAAAAAAAAGACGATGTAAGCTGAAAGAATTTTTTCAATCACATACCCCACCAATATCTGGTCCACCACGTTTGCTCCCGATAGCATCTATCTCATCAATGAAAATAATAGAAGGTGCAAATGATCTAGCACTAGCAAAGAGATCCTTCACACGAGATGCAGCCACACCAACAAACATCTGCAATAATAACATTTTAGATAAGCCAGTTGTCTAGGTATTCTAACATTTCAACGTAACTCTATTATACAAATTATGTTTACCGGGAAAAAATTACAAATTATTGCTGATATTTTATGAACTAATTATTCAAACACTGTGCATAAGATTGTAAAGATCAAGGGAATGCGGCATACTGAACGAAACAAACAGACTTACAAGACGTGCTTTAAGTGATTATTTTTTTTTTTTTGATAAGTATATTATAAAAGACACTCAAAAGGGGAGTGCATCCCAAGAATACAAGACATCACTCTAAGAGCTAAGCGAGCCCAAAAAAACAATCATTTCCTCTATAGATGAGCAAAACCTACCCTCCACCAAAAGAAACAAGAAAGAAATGAAAGAATCCTTGAAGAAACCAACCGGGGACTCCACTCCCTCAAAGCATCTTTTGTTGCGCTCGAGCCAAATGACCCACCAAAGACACAAAGGCGCAACTCTCCAAAAGGGACGGGCCCGCAACCCCGCAAAGCAATCCCACCAACCCTCAAGAGTCTCGCGGACCGAAGCCGGCATCACCCAAGAAATACCAAACAAACCGAAAATCAACCACCAACAGTCGTACGCCACCGAGCAGTGAAGGAGAAGATGATCAACGGACTCCGCATCATTCTTACACATGAAACACCTATTGACAACATAGAAGTTGCAGCGCTGAAGGTTGTCCAAGGTTAGAATTTTGCCCCAAGCCGCCGACCATGCAAAAAAAGCGACTCTGGGAGGGGTACCAGAACGCCATATCTCCTTCCAAGGAAAAACCGAACATGGCAACTGGGAAGACACCCTGAAGAAAGATGACACCAAGAAGCATCCACAAGGAGAAGGACACCATATCATCCGATCAGACCCGCCACCTGGGGTGGACAAACTGTACAAGGTCCCCAAAAGATCGGACACCTCCTCTAGCTCATAATCCTGAAAAGGTCTCACAAACTGAACATCCCAGACGATCCTACCCTTATCAAGTCGATAACAGTCAGCAACACAGGCATGTCGATCGCGAGCAATACAAAATAGCATAGGAAAAGAAGAAGTTAAGGTAGAGTCACCACACCAGAGATCAGACTAAAAGCAGACCGAGTTACCAGAACCAATGCCGAAGCGAATGTGAGAGGAAAAAACAGTCCAAACACGGCTAATATCCTTCCAAACCCCCAAACCTCTGCGGAAACGAACCGGACAAGAGCACCAACCCCCCTATGGTCCTCCCCGTAACGGCATAAAATCACGCTCCTCCACAACCGGTCCCTCTCAATCCCAAATCTCCAAAGTCATTTCCCCAACAAAGCTTTATTGAACGACACCAACCACCGAAGTCCCCCCCCCCCCCCCTTCCTGAAGAGGACGGCAGACTAACTCCCACTGAACAAGAGCAATATAAGAATGCTCACGATCCCCTCTTCATAAGAACTGCCTCTGAAGTCTCTCAATCCTGAGTGTCATACTGCTGCGAATGTGTTTTAAGCGATACAAAACAATAAAAGTGAAAATAAATGCTAAAATTTTAAGAGCTGGATTTGAACTACTAAAGTGCTGAATTTGTAAACTTAATAATCTGATTGGTGTCATCCGAAGTTATTAAAAGGATTGACAGCATCCAAGAAGCATACATTTAAGTTGTAGCTGCTAGTACCATTTTACCATAAATTCCTCATTTCATATAAGAACTAGCAAAGAGGTGGCCCTTTGCATTTCAATAGGATATGTGGGCGGCCATCATTGGGTCCTTTCAAGGGTGGGTGGAAAGTGGCCCCCCCTTGGATGCGTGTTAAACACACTAACTCTTGGAAGTTTGCTTCTATTCCTAGTATGACACGTGGAAGGCATTCTTTGAACGAGTGGGATGGGCCGAGGGTTTTGGGCCATCATTATAGTCATGCAGTGATCTGGGCCCGATGGAAAGAATTTCTAAAAGAGGAGTGGAGGGGCCCAAGGTGGCTGGGCCTTATCAGAAGAGGCCCAATGGGATTTATATCAATTACAAGGAGGGTTTGGGGCCTTCTTTTGCTCACCCTAAAGAGGACCAGGTCAGACCACAGACCAGGCACTTTGGGTAGGGTCAAATCTGGGAGGACGGGTCGGGTCTGATAAGAATGTTGTTTATTTTATTTCTTTAGCCTTTACAGTCTTTTATTACTTTGTGGGTAGTTTAGTCTTTTACTCTTTTTGTTAGGTCATATTAATAGCTTCTTTTTTTTTGATAAGTAAGTATGTATTATGTATTAAAAGGCGCTCAAAAGGGGAGCGCATCCCACGTACAAAAAAGCCCTAAGAGCCAAGCGAGCCCAAAAACTCTAATTTCTCATCTAAAGATATACAAAAACATCCTTCCACCCAATAAAATAGATTAGAGATAAAAAAAAAATCCTTAATGGCCCCTACGGGGGACTCAATACTCTCAAAACATCGTATATTCCGCTCAAGCCAAATACCCCACCAAAGACAAAGGGGGGTCGCACGCCAAAAGGATCAAACATGGGATCCAACATGCAAGCTCCTCCAAACACCCAAAACGTCGCGAACCGATGCCGGCATAACCCACTGGATACCAAAAAGGGCCAGAAGAAAACACCAACAATCATATGCCACCGGGCAATGCAAAAGGAGGTGGTCCACGGACTCCCCCTCCTTTTTACACAAAAAGCACCGGTTAACCACAATCATACCTCTCTGCCTCAACACATCCAGAGTAAGAATGCGACCCCAAGCAGCCGACCAATAAAAAAAAGCCACCTTGAAAGGAGCCTTGGAGCGCCAGACCGCCTTCCAAGGAAAAACCTCTTCCACCCTAGGCGAAAGGCCACAAAAGAAAGAGGCTATAGAGAAATGCCGCAAGGGGGAAGGAATCCAAATCAAACCATCCAGCCCACCACCCACATCCTGCGAGTATAAGAGCTCCAACAAACCAACAACCTCCTCAAGCTCCCAGTCCTGAAAATGGCGCACGAACAGAATATCCTAAACAAGCCTACCATTATCAAGGTGATAACAGTCGGCAACAAAAGCATGACGATTGTGGGCAATCCTGAAAATTTGAGGGAATGAGGATTCAAGAGAGCACTCGCCACACCACCAATTCGTCCAAAAACACACAAACCGGCCATCACCCACCCTGAATTTGCAGAAAGTTGCAAAAGAATCCCATCCTCACAGGATGTCTTTCCACACACCCACCCCTCTATGGGTCTGAACCTCGCCAGAGCACCAACCACCCCTGCGTTCCCTATACCGACATGCAATCACCTTCCTCCATAAACGGTAGCGCTCGGAACCAACCGCCAGAGCCACTTCCCTAACAAAGAAATGTTTAAGGGAATTAGCCGCCGAATGCCCAAACCCCCCTCCTGAAAGGGTCGGGTAACCACCTCCCATCGTACAAGAGGGATCGAAGATCTCTCACTACATCTCCCCCCCCCCCCCCCCCCCAGAAACTGTCTCTGAAGTCGCTCAATCCGCTGTGCCACACTGCAGGGGATCCGATAAAGAAATGTTAATAGCTTTTACGCTTGTAAAACAGTTTTTAGGTTTTTGTATGATGAAATAATAACAACTTCTCCAAAGTTTTCAAGGTCGAACCAGCGGGGTCGGATTTAGATATGATGGAGTGGAGTCTTCAAGAAACTAGACGTCTTCGGGAGGACTTGTTCGCGCCTTCGCGCAAGGCAGTTTCAGGGTTGTTTCGCACCAGCGATGCGAAGAGAGTCGCGACCAGTTGGGTTTCAGAACAGTTGGGGTTTGGTCGGAGCTTCTGAAGGCCGGATTTCGCAAAGCAAGGGGAGGGGATGGGTTCAGTGGGTCTTGCGAAGCTTCTCCCCAGTCCAAACCTGCTTCATGTTTCAAGCTTCTCCCTAGGGACATACTCCCCTTTTGAGTGTCTTTTAAATTATTCTTACTTATCAAAAACAACATATAAGAACTATCATAAAAATATAAATAAATAAATAAAAACAGCCCTAACAGCCCTCACCTCCACAAAATCAGTTCCATTAGCAGCAAAAAAAGGAAGTCCAGCTTCACCCGCAATAGCTTTTGCCAGAAGTGTTTTACCAGTTCCAGGAGGCCCATGGAGCAGCACACCTTTTGGGCAATAAATGCCTTTATTCTGGAACTCCTCATCATTTTTCAGTATTCGAACAATCTCTTGCAGTTCCCTCTTTATATATTCCTGACCAGCAAAATCATCAAAGGTAACTCCAGTAGTTTCTTCTGCAGATATGAATTTTGCCCTGAGAATAGCCGAAAGAGCAATAAGTTCCTTTCAAAAAAAAATAAATAAATAAATAAAGAGCAATAAGTTCCAAGTGCTGTACTGGCAGAAATCATCAACTTTCAACATTATTTAATAGCTTATCAACATCAAATTGAGAGATATGTTGGACAATATTGACTGTTCAATGTGTAACGAAGTAATCTATCCTGCGCTTATTTCAACATACAGCAAAGGTTGTTTTAGAATCAGAATTCTAGAATTGTAACTGAAGTAGTAAGATTCTCCTCAACTAGTATAAAGTGATGAGTAAACAATAACATTTATATAGTATAACAAAAATAAAAAATATGATTAAAAAAAAGAACAAAAATACAAGTCTAAAATCCAATTAAGGTTCGAATCCTTGCATTCTTACCTCAATTCTTACTTCCAAGAGAATACATACTAAATTAGCAAAACAAAAGTAAAAATAAAGCACAATGTTCACAAATAGCCTAAATAGAATACCCTTTTGCAATCATATATGGGCTTTAACCTAATGTAAAAATTACTATACTAACCATCAGCAACATTTTTTAATGGAAAAGAACACAATTATACACATCCATACATAACATACATTTTCCTAAATTCTAAATTCAGCATGAGAAGATGAAAATGGAAATAATACGAATACAGATAGTTCGGATATACACAATTTCCTTTTAACTAGAAATGTTGTCACTAAAAATTTGACGGTTGATATGAACAAATATATATATATACTACTTCTCTTCTCTATACTTGGAGTGTTTTATAATATTCATTCCAATAATTAAAAAAACTATACAGAATAAATACGAGAGAGATGAGGATTTTAGAACTTTGAAGAGGAGGTAGAAGAACAGCAAGTTTGCAAATATGTATATATTTATATGGAGACTTGTGAAAGCTAAATCTTAACCATTAGTTCTTTTGTGTGTTAGTATTCCATCAAAGAATACTATGTCTACATATAAATAGGAGTCACATCTATAACAAGCTACATATTGTTAATAATATAGAAATCCTAGCGTGTAGAATCGTTAAAGTCGTGACATTCTAAGACTTTGAAGCCGATATTGAGACTTTATCTGCAATTTTACCTATCTGACCAGCTTTCACGCGACTTGAGTTGCTTCAGGGGGCTGGGGTCGTAGAACATGCAACTGGAGAATCGCTCCATAAATTCTGAACAACAAACAAACCCAGCAAAAAGTCCAACACTTCCAAACAACTGAACAATGCAAAAGAAGGTGATCAACCATTCCTCATCATTCTTACACTTGCAACACCAAGTGACAATAACATGTCTCCGCTTTAGTTTATCCCGAGTCAAGATCTTCTACAAGACAAATATCCAAGCTAAAAAGGCCACTTCGACTGGGCCTTCAAGCGCAAAATAGCCCTCCACAGGAAGGGGTCCCCTGTTAATCCATAAGATACATGTAACTGACGTAACATCAAAGTATCCCCAAGGAGACGGAACCTAAACCCAAAGGTCAGAAGCATCTCCACAATCTCCTCACCATACAACAAATCCAGAAGACCAAAGGCTTCCTAGATCTCCCAATCCCAAAAATGCCTCAAGATATGTACATCCCAGTCCGTTCTCCCACTATCAAGTCCATAGCATTCGACCACCGAGGCATGTCTAGTTCAAAAAAATGATAGCTAAGAGGGCAGTAAGTACATCAAGTATCCTCCAAAAAACGAATTCTCCTACCATCCATTTCTTGATCCAATATGTTTAGAGAATTCATACCATCCCTTCGTAATGGATTTTCAAACTCCAACTCCACTTGGAAGTTTCCCTACAACAGTGCACCAACCACCACTTGCGTGACGGCTCACTATCACCATCCTCCATAGTCTGTGCCTCCACCCCAAGTCTCCATAACCACTTCGCAAAAGGGCCTTTTGAAAGGCAGTATTCTGCTAATACCTATACCACCCACCCAAATCGAAGAACAAAGCTACTCCCAACAAACCAAATGATACTTGAGCTCCTCCCTCTGCCACCCCAAAGAAATTTTGCCACATCCTCTCAATATTCTCAGCCATAGAAGATGGAATTCGAAAAAGTGATAGGAAAATAAATAGGCACACTCGAGCACTCTTCCTCAGAGTGATCCCCCACCCCCACCCACCTTTCTAAAGCTACTACTGCTTTAAACCAGCGAACCTCTTTTGAAAACTCTAATGCAATATCCCAACTTCCCACTCTCCTTGACAACGCCCTGAGAGACAGCCCCAAATAAGACATGAGAAGAACCAATACTGCAACCAAAACTATTAGTTAGAGTGGGATTTTCATGAACCTCCCCAACCAGAACCCCAAAACACTCTTTCCCACATTCACCTTCAAACCCCAGACGACTTCAAAATAACTCAAAACAAGTCTTAAGAATCTCAATTGAACAAATCTGCTTCACAGAAAACCTAAGATTGGTCGATGTAAAATCTCCAACTGACTAGCAGTATCCCTTCCCACCCCTGAAACCCTTACAAACACAAATCAACCACCCTCGCCATGATTCTGTTGATAGTCGCCGTCATAATAAGGAACAAGAAGGAAAACGCAGATCCCTCTACCTCAACCCCCTTGAACTACTTATCAACCTCGTCAGAGCTGTGTTGACAAGGACCAAGAAGCTAAAACTGAAAATGCAAAATTCAAAACATTTCTACCTCCTCAGTGTCTAACTTGCACCAAACACCTGATCCTCTGCTACTTAACCTAGAATCCACATACTCAATCTAGAATCCACATACTCACCAGCAATAAAGACCAAATTCAAAATCTAACGACCTAAAAAAAATGTTTTCAGAGTCCAAAACCCATCCAAGTCCCTCCTCAATCTCGAAGTCAGGACCTCACTATTGACTTATAAATGCATCACAAGTCCTTAACATAAGACACACCTCCCTTCTTCAGAATGAGAGCTAGGAACGCGGCATTTAGACTTTTCTCAATATGACCCTAGGAGAGAAAAACATCACTTCCCCCCTCACAACCTCCATCTCTCAGGGAGGAATCTCATAGGATCAATCTGGACCGGGGGCTCTCTATCCAACACAGCTCTTCAGCACTTCCTCTTTTAAAAGACCTTTCCAGCCAGCCACTTTTCGTACCAAAAATCATATTGAATTGAAGCAGCCCCCCCCCCCCCCCCCCAAGACAAGGTCAGAAAGACAGATGTTTTACTGAACAACTTTTGATAAAAAGAAGCAATTCCTTACAGACCCCCTCATCCATGCAGAACTACGCTCTTCCACAAATCCTCCCAATTTCTTGCACAACTAATGTTTATGCGTGAGCTAAATTTGACATCAAAATTTCTTAGCATAAATTCTCCAAGGATTTGAAGGCCGAGAACACACAAGAATTTAAAAAGAAATAAACAATAGAAATTAAAAAAAAAAAAAAATGTAGAATTGTCAATGCTCACAAGATCTAAGCAAAAATAAGAAGTCAAGACAACCTAACTGTTCATTGTATATCGTTGACTCTAATAGTTATCACAAATTAATTTGAGAAATGAAACATACATTTTCTACAAGAACTTCAAAGAAAAACAATAAATAAAAAGTTAAGACAGTTTATACCTCTACGTACCAAATCAAGCGCCAAGTACAACAAGCAAAAGCCAAAAGTTATGAAGCACATACACTGGTAATCTACAAGTATAACAAGACACAGACACATTGAAGAGCAAATCTGACAAAACCAAGAAACGGACATGGACATACCAATCCAAAAGTTTATGTTCAGTCAATACGTTGTGTAAAGTAACAGTATCTTCAAAAGAGAATGACACATACACTGGTAATCTACAAGTATAACAAGACACAGACACATGGACCGCAAATCTGACAAAACCAAGAAACGGACATGGACATACCAATCCAAAAGTTTATGTTCAGTCAATACGTTGTGTAAAGTAACATTATATTTAAAAGAGAATGATAATTACAAGGTCTGCTATTATAAAGTCATAACATGTATTTTTGCGAATCAAAAAGATCAATTTCCTCTTATTACTTTTAATTAACTCGTTGACATTTTTTATGTTTTATTTTAGGCATACTCAAATTTAGAAGTGATTCTATTTAACTCACTGCAACCCTTATGAATCTTACATTGAAATTAAAAACAGAACCAAGACTATCAGATACATTTCTAGGTGCATCTAGGAAAGTGCCACATCATTTGTCCAAAAACTACACGTGCCCAACATAGACACAACTCCTCAGAAGAATTACCTAGGCAAGTTAGTCAGCGCCTCATCCGAGAAGCATACGAGGATAAATAATGACCTTACAAATCTGATGCTCAAAGTGCACATCTCACCAATCAAGCAACGCTCATCATGACTAGAGAATCACTGGGAAATTAATCGACACAGGCTACACAGCTAAGCATAAATCTGTTTGGAAGCAGAACCCTGATGAGAGGGAAACTGGCTGAATCTGTCCTGACATCTTCTCCTATGCAAGTAATAAAGTTGGCCTGCAAACTCATTACGGGGCAATTTCACCGAATTGATTTTCATTTCCTTTTCCTTTTTTTGGATAAGATGATATATAAAACCGCACTCAAAAGGGGAGTGTGTCCCTCAATACAAAAGAGGCCAGCCTACGGGCCAAGCAATCCTTTACCGGATTGGTTTAAATCTATAATATACAAGAGTTCCAGCATAGAAATTTTTTAACATTATGGCAGTTACTGACTCCAGTGAATTATTATTAGTCTCTACCAATTTATCTGCAGAATATATTAGTATAAGAAGAAGCTTTAACCCTACTTCTAATGTTTTTTTCTTTTCTCTAGTAACGAGTATATATCTGTGAATAAGCTGAAAGAACAACATTACTGGCTGACAGTGACATGGACTGCATCAAAATACATCTACCAGCTAAATCACTAGGAAATCACTCTTCACTTACCGACTCTTCCCTAATGATCCAAGAGCACGGCGTTTGAGTGGCTGCCTGGTTTTTGTCGGAGGAGTTCCCAGATCACAAGGTATTAATTTTGCATAAATCGGTCTCATCGTATTATCAATCCAGAGATATAGTATGATAGAAAGAGCAAGCCTCATAGACCAAACTACCGCAGTTGCAACACTAGAGTAGACTTCAGCAGGAACTGTGTTCACATTAAGAACATCAACATTAACCAACTGTTGATGCAACTTCCGCCACACATCATTCCAAGAATCAATTGGCATACGGTCGACCACATGGCGCTTAAACACAATTTTCTCCTTGGAATCGCCTTTCACATTTCCATCTTTTGAATGAGGTAAAATAACTGGAGACAGGACAAAAAAAAACCCACATAATTTCCAACATATAATGTGAAGAATTAAGGATGACAGGAAAATGAGAAATAAGTTTTAAGAAAATGCCAGCAATTTCAACAGTCGAAACATATATTGAGTTGAGAAAATGTTAAGAATCAAGGATGACAGGAATCTATTGAATATGCACATGGACCAGCTATTAAAACAATCTCTCAATATTGTTGATTTCCTAGTAACAAGCAAAATTCTAGTTGTGGTACATTTTGTCACCAAAACTAAGAATGTAAGTCAACAAAAGAAAAGAAGCTACCCATGAAGAAGGATTCCCACCTGATACAATTTGACCATAATTTGAGTACTCCATAAACTGGACATTATTTGAGTTGAGAAGTCCCATAAAATCACTGTAGTCAATTCTATACGACATCTGAGGGTCCCACTCCGTTCCCTTCAACTTTCCCTGCATGGTCAATAATACCCTGCTCCATTCTGATGCCATGACAAGTTGCCTCTCTAACTGAACATTTGCCTTTCTATCAAGTTCTTCTAATTTGTTTATCCGTTCTCTTTCTGCATCCTTCAACCTCTGAAACCTCATATATTATGACAACAGATTAAAAATTATGTCACAGAAAAAAGAAAAAAAAAACAACAACTACAATAACAACATTGAAAACTCAAAATTCTCTATGCAATTTTCCAACATCTTATTCATTATTAAAAAATAAAAATAAAAAATCAAATGGATCTCAAGAAATCTTTCATTTTTTTTTTCTGATAGGTGACATCAAGAACACAACATGATCACTTGCATATCTAATTACATTGATGACTCCGAAGTACAAATGCATAAATGTCGTGTTTGGGAGCACGGAATCGGAGCCTTGTGTTTGGGATTGTAAGATATCTGGTTCAAAATTTTAATTAAATTTACTTCAATTCCAAATCCAAGCCACTAATTCGATGCTCCCAAATATAGTTGTCGTATACTTGCATTGCAACTCTTCACAATCTAAAAGTTCAATTACACAACTGATCCACCCCCCTCTCTTTGTTTTTTTATAAAGTAAAATGTATTAACGTATCCCAAAAACATAACAAAGGGCAAAGCCAGCACAAAAACTGCCTCTTTTCCTATACTCAATGGAAGTCGAGTCAACAAATCCGTTTTCCCCAACTACTATGGGTACATTAATCCTTTTTCAAATCCAAGGCCATAGTCAGACCTGCTCCAAAAAAAAAAAAAAAATCGATAAGTAAGAAATGGATATATAAAAAAAACGGTCAAAAGGGGAGTGTGTCCGGTGTACACCAGAAAAGAGAAGTCCTAGGGCCCAAGAGAGCACAAAAAATTCATTTTCCCCTCTATGGATGTACAAACTTTACCCATCACCCAATAAAATAGAAAAGAAATAAAACTGCCGTTGATAATGCAAATGAGGGACTCGATCCATCAAAACAAAGGCGATTGCATTCCAACCAAAGGCACCACAAAAGACAGAGGAGTGCAGCCCTCAAAAAATCCTTAGCCCAAGAACCCACAATGCAACCTCTCCAAACCTCCAAAAGACCTCTGACGGATGAAGACATAACCCACTGCATGCCAAATAAACGGAGCAACAAGGCCCAGCATTCACCGGCATAGGAGCACTAAAGAAGAAGATAATCAATGGATTCACATCCTCCTTTACAAAGAAAACACCGGTTGACAACATAAAAACCCCTCCCCTGAAGGTTGTCAAGGGTAAAGATCCGACTCCATACAGCAGACCATACAAAGAAAGTCGCCTCAGAAGGAGCTGTAGCTCGCCAAACAGGCTTCTAAGGAAAGAAATGCCAATTCGGGACTGACAGATGACAAACCAAGAAGAAACATCGAAGCTCCTATGTGAAGAGAGTGACCAAATAGCAAAATACGAAGCCTCACCAGCAAGCAGATGACAGTATAGATACTTAAGAAAAGCTAAAGCTTCCTCTAGCTCCCAATCCTGAAAATCTCACGAACAACACATCCCACCATGGCCAACCGGTATCAAGACAACAATTTGCCACCATATCATAGCGTGTCGATCACGAGCAAGACCAAACAGCTGAGGAAAAGAAACAGCCAAGGATGACTCCTGACACCAATGGTCCAATCGAAATCACACAGTCCTTCCATCCCTCACCCTAAACTGAATATGCATCGCAAACTCCTCCCATATTCTACGACTATCCCTCCACACACACACCCCTCTTCTGATCCTCACCTCCCTCGAACACCACCCTCCCAACTCCTCCCCAAAGTGACAAACAACCACCCTCCTCCATTAAACCTATCACCGAACCCCCCCCCCCCCCCCCCCCCCCCAACAATTGACCTACACACCCCCTTTCTAAAGAAAATTCTTTTGTCTCAAGCCTCGAAGAAACGGAAGAAGGAACATGATACAAAGAGAACATATACGTCAGAAGGTTGGACAAGATGCTCTTCACTAAGGTTAATCTCCTAGCTTTAGAGAGATATTGCATTTTCCAACAAGCCAGCCTCCGCTCCACCACTGAATCCCGGCATTGCCTCTTTTGAGGAGGAGCACCCAAATGCATACCTAGGTACGTAGCCGAAAGTTGGCTGATACCACAGCCAAGAACCCTAGCAAGAGTCGCATGATCCTCGACCTCCTCAACCTTGGCAAGAGTCGGATAATTTTTTTATTTTTTATTCTAACTTATACTGAGTTATTGCCCAAATACTCAAATTAAACATGATAATTGGTCCGATAAATCACCAGTTTAAAGTGAATACTTAATTATTAATTAAGATATTTATGAATATAGAAAATTTGACAATTTTTAGTATGAGTAATGATCTCTTGCTCAATGGGGAGCAAGAAAATTCATACTCAGCTATAAAACAATAACTATTGGATATTAATTTTAAATTTTAAATGGTAAGTCCTTTATTTATGTCAATCACATCCAATGGTCATTGTGATAAGTGTGTATGAATGTGTATGAATTTCTTACTCACCCGTGAGCAAGAGAACAATTTCGTTTTTTGTATTATCAATAACATTTCTATCCCATAGAATGGGGAAAAAGTGATACATTCTCGAAGCGATCAACAATAATTACAATATGGGATCAACATTCTCGAAATGTATTATCAATAACATTTCTAACCCCGTTATAAATTAAATCGCGCCCAAATATGTTTGCAAGTGAGATAAGAGAATCCACATGTAACAATTTCAGACTTATGACCTAATTATTGACACATATATTATACATGGAGAGTTACAGTAATTTCAAAGCCAAACGTCCATAAGTACTGTACAAATGTGCCCAGGTTCAAACTCAATGATATGATGCAAATACACATTACGCATCAATAGATATTTTACACCACTGTATGAAACCCCAAGAGTGCCCACAAACAACATTATGTAAATAAGTTGGCGCAAACAAGCTTTTCAGTTAGAACTACTCCATCTTTCTTGTTCTTTCCCACTCGTTTTCCCAGCAAACAAACACTGCATTTCTCACACTACACCCACATACATATATATACACACACACACACACACACACATAAATATATATGCATAATTGCTGAATTATAGTTGAAACAAACCTCGAATAGCTGAGCTGACTCGCTGTCGTCTTCTTTAGTTGTAGAAGGTACGAGCGAATTCGAATTCGAATTCGAAGGTGAAGCTGTACAAGCCCTAGTGTTGAGTTTGAAGGATTTAGAGATTGGTCGAGTGTTAGAGTTTAACCCTAATTTTCTTCTGAAAAGGAGTGTGGAAGAAGATTTGAGAAATGGTTTAACTAGGGTTTTAGAAGGACCAAATGGGGATGGAATTTGAGTCAAATCGAATGTCGTCGAAACGGTGGATATCATCTTCAAGAATGAAGACCCGCTCTCTCTCTCTCAATTATATATATGTATATGTATGTCTCTGAGTTCACTCTCTGCTGACTATTTCCGAGTCTTCATGCTATGGCTGTCTGCGAAGACACTGTGGTCCGTGGAACTGTTTTTCATTGTGGATAAACTACGCTTGTCTCCCCTCTATTTCGGGTTTATTACATTTGCGTTCCATATGTTTTGTAGCTATTAACGTCGTTAATCAGCATAAATAGGAGCAATTAATTATCAAAATCACTTACTGTGTCACATATCAATCTATTATATGAGTTATAGTGATGTGATATCCGATACAAGGGTATAGATGAAATAACATATACTTCATCAGTTCCAATTTAAGTGTTCACTTTCATGTTTTTGTCCGTTCCAAAATAAGTGTCCAATTTTGAAAAATCAAAGTATTTTATTGTCAATTTACCAATTTAAACTTCATGCATTAAAATAATGAAAGCCTACACTAAAAATCATCACATCATCATAGATCTCACACTATAGGTAAAGTTGGCAATTCATATACTACTTATATAATAAAAAATACTAAAGGTCATCCACTTAAAAAGTTAGATTCTCCAAAGTGGACACTTAAATTGGGGACATGGAAGTATGTACTTCCTTCATTTTATATTGGGCAAATGGCACTAAACATCTCTATAGTTTCAAAAGTGTGCGGAAAACCCAGTTCATGGTTTCTAAATACCGTTATACTTTGCAAAGAGTACAAATAACCCCCTCAAAATCCTTTTTGAGGTGACTGAGATGGGGTTTTTCTGTATATTTCTAAAATCATAAGGGTGTTTTGCGCTCATCACGTGACTGAATTGCAGCCAAAAAAGTGAATGGAACAGTATTAAGGGGTCAAAGTGCACACTTTTGGAATAGTAGTGGGGGTTATCTGTACAAAATGAACTAAATGAAGGTTTTTCGCACACTTCTGAAACCATAGGGATGTTTAGTGCCATTTGTCCATTTTTATTAGGGTAAATTACACTTTCATCCCCTTTTATTTGGACATACTATAGACTGACCCCTCTAATTTGGTTATTGATTACACTTTCCCCTTCGTCAGACTTCCGACGCAATCAACGTTGGTCAAAGACATTTTTAGAGAGGAAATGACTATATAACCCCTCAATTAATGAAAAGACCATTTTGCCTCTCCCTTTAAATTTTTCAATGGACAAAAATGCCCTTGTATATATATATATATGAATGTAGTTAAGATAATAAATGGATTTGCTTTCTTCTTTCATCAGTTTCTTCTTCCAAAGCTTTGTGCTTTCATTTTTTCCTCCATTAACAAGTCGGTTCGTCATCCTCCTCTGATCAAGCTCCTTATCATCATCACTTCAACAAGCTGCATTGTCATGTCTTCAAGATAAGTAAGCTGCATCAATCTAAAGTTTTTGTTAGTACGTTTTAGGGCTTATATGAAATAGGGTTTTAAAATTGAAATTGAGATTCAATTGCTTAAATTTAAGGCTTTTGTTACCACATTTTAGGGCTTATATGAAGTTACAGTTTTAAAATTTAAATTGAGATTCAATTGCTTAAATTTAGGGTTTGTGTTACTACATTCTAGGAATTTTGCTGAAATTATGTTTGAGTTGGTAACATTTATGCAGGTTAGTTCTTCCAACACACATGTGAATGACATTACAGATTTAAGGTACAAGAGTATGACTTGTTATTATAGTTTAAGGCTGCTATTATAATTACAGAGAATGATAAGAACAAAGGAAAATTATATTTTGTATGCCCAAAATAATGTAATGCATGTGGATTTTGGGAATGGTGCAACCCTAGCTCAAGTGTGAATTCAACTAAGTCTGGGCAGCTACAATTTGATGGACTAATGGAAAAACTAAATAAATTGGAGCAAAATTTGTGGACCTCAAATGTAATCATGTAGGGATTGCTTCAAGTGTAAAAATACTTAATGGAAGTAATGGTGTTGTGAAGATATTGTCAATTGTCATTTGAGTGTTTGTGCTTTTGTGATATTTGTAACTTGTTTCATGAAGACTTGATGTTGTGAAGACATGTAATTTAGTTGTAAAGAATTGTGTTGTGAATATGTGGTAATTATAACTTGTTTCCATGAAGTAATGTCTAATGGAAGTAATGTACTTATTTTGGTTGTGAAATTAATGAAGATGTTATATGGTTTGTGAAATTATATAGTCTATAACTTTTGTCCATTGCATTATTGTACACCAAAAAAATATAGGAAAATTACAACTTATGACATTCCATGTACAAGAAGCATTCTACATGCATACATGCACTCCCTGTCTAGTCCATTTCATGACAAATAGAAGCATTCCACCTACAACAAACATTCTATAAAGACCTATTACAGTCCAAATTAACTGACAAATACCAACAAGCACTCCAATTAACTGACAAACATAATTGTTCATTCCATTGCACTCTTTACCATCCCAACAATGACAAAACAACAGAATTTGATTGCATAAACTAAATAATGTCATTATGTAATACCCCGTTATTTTAATTAAGATATAGTTATTAAATTGGATATGTTTTAATTTAATTAAAAGTATTAAATAATTAATTAATAATTATTTGGTTGGGCTTATAAGTCCAATGGATCACTATTTAAGTATAATTGGGCTTTTATTTACTTGGGCCCATTCGAGGGGTTTTATATATAGATATAGTTATATAATAAAAAGAAACCCTAATACTACTTATTCTATCAGATGAGCAATAGAGAGAGAGAGAGAGAGTAGAGAGTCGCATAAAAGAGGAGAGGAAACAATCGTCGATCTGTAGTTCGCGCGGGATTTGGTACTTGGATCAGCCTAGTAGAACGTTCTTCTCTTATCCTTTAAACCTGTAATCACATCCTTTTTGCTCGTATATTTTTTATGCGTGTAGATACATATATATAAGTATATGTATATATATATATTTTTTTTCATTCCAACCATTCTTGAAGAGTTATATATATGTATATATAGGTATAGATCCGTACCTGTATTTATAAATTCTGTTGTGGGCTAATATGTAAGCTATGTATATTGGTGTGCAGTTATAGTGATAACCTAATGTTCATGTTTGTTTGGTGCGCAATTGGTCTTGGGACACACTGTTAGTCAGGTGAAGGAATGTTGAGGTTCATGGTCTTTGATTTCATTGTTTAATTGTTATATATATATATATATATATGTGTATGTATGTATATTAGTACATATACGTGTGTGACTTTGGTGATGGATTATCAAAATAAAAGGGTAGCCTAGAATGACGGCTGAGGAAGGTCGGTTAGGTTATGGTTTTCTTTAGAAACAATGTTTTTTTTTAAAGACAAATTGTTATGTACCATGATTTGTTAGACTTAGGTGTATACATATATATATATATATATATGAATTTAGGTGATGGGATTCTTTAGGAGCAGTGGACTTTTTTACTTGTGATGTACCATGAGCTTACATGTTTAGGGGTGTATATATATTTATATATATGTGTGTGTGTGTGTGTGAATGCATGTATATATGAGTATATACATATATAGATCTTGTGTGTTTGGTTAGAGGTGAAGGAAATAAATTGATAAATATATAATTATAACAGGTAATAAAGTAAAATGGAATAGAAATACTAAATGTCATGACTTGTCATCTAATGAGTGTAATTAGTGACTTGGTGCATAAGGTGAGAGGATTAGTAAGTCCGTTTATACCCATCATACATAGTGTTTATGTTTTTATTATAATTATAATTATTTTATTGAGGAATGGAGGAAACCACGATGAACTGACTAATAAGTCAGTCTCATCTGTACCATAGACGACTAGTCACGATATTGATAAGTTGTCAGGTACGTAATTATGATTAAGCATGGTTAAGTTGCCTATTGACTTGGGATTTAATTAAGGTTTCTCTTATTTGTTTTGTCTATTGACTTGTTCTTTAATTATGGATGCGTTTTATTTATTTTGCCTATTTATTTATTCATTTGTTTATTTATTTAGGAGTTGTACTTAAGGATATGGGAATTATATTTTATACTTATAATTGGTTGGGTTAGAGGATAGGATTATTGGTACTCTGTTTGGGATCATGTAGAGTCTACTTGCTCGTGGGCCCGACACACCGTTGTTATCATTTCAGGTCCTCGGCAGTTTCTGCCACATGGTTGAGGATTCATCTCATTTGGTCACTCATTTTCAAGTTGTTCATCTTTTCAGTTCATTTCAGTATAGGGACTCAATTCTGAAATATTTTCAAACTCTTATTTTCATTTAAAGTTAGGGGACCATAGATATAGATTCCCGAGTTGTACCCTTTGGGGGATTTGGATTTCTTAATTTATTTATTCAAGGAAATTAAAATTTTGAGACTATTAATTATTTATTATGTCTTTTGATTCCGTGCTTGTTTATTATTAAGTGTTGATGCGCTTTAGTTTTCGGTATACGCCTAGCCAACCTATGCTTAAAAATTAAGGGGTTTCACAATTGGTATCAGAGAACTCCAAGTTCAAATGTCCTAGGGATGTTTTCGCTAGATTTCTGCGTTGCGTATTCTGATATTTATAGAGCCTAAATTTAGGACTCGTTGTACTCTTTTAAGTTTGTTGTTGTGGTATTAACGACTCGTATTATCGTTGTTTCAATATGGCTCCTCGTAGGAGTATGAATGTTAATCAGGGTCAGAGCAATGCTCAGGATGGCAATGTCGGACTTCCTCCTAATCTCGCAACCTTCATTGCTCAGGTTGTTGTTACAGGGGTGGAGATCATACTTTAGAATCAATAGCTTCATCCGCCTCCTCCTCAACAAGCTCCTCTTGTTGAGCAGGCAGTACAGCCTGTCACATGGGACAAGATTTAGAACACATTCACTAAGGGACAACCACCAAAGTTCTCGGGGTCAATTGATGTGAAGGTAGCTCACCAGTGACAGAAGGGTATTGAGCGTTATATTCGTATGGTTGAGTGTACAGAAGTCCAGAAGTTGATGCTTGCCACTTTCAAGTTGGTTGGTGATGCTTTGCGGTGGTGGGAGTCAGTTAGTATTCAGGGTTTGACGTACCAGCTTTACCAGCCCCCCCCCCCCCCCACCACCATGGGGATAAACACAATAACAGTTATATTATGGTAGGGTGTACAACATAATACCTTATGATTCTCGGGCACCTCAGGCTATTAAGGATATGTTTCCTATCATGGTAGACTCGGTCGAGTTCTTTTTTATACTGGTGCATCATATTCTTTTGTGTCGCAATCTTATGTTGCTTTATCTGGATTATTGAATCAGCCGACCACTCAATATTTCCACGCCATTAGGTGTTGGTGCGGTTTTATGGGAGAGTTGTGCACATGTTCCTATTGAGATTAATAGGCTTAGATTTTTAGTTGATTTGTTAGTGTTCGATATGCATACTTATGATGTTATACTTGTGATGAACTGGTTATTTCACTACCATGCTCAGTTGGACTGTCATGGTAAGACGATAGTCTTTACATACTGGGTCAGGAGATGTACTTGATAGCTATGCCTCGAATAGAGGGAGGGTTTAGTATGCATTTTGTAAAGCCTAGTCTATTTTATTTATTTAATTAAAGGAAATTTAATTTCATTTAAGGATATATGTATATATATCTTGTTGTAGTTGAATATGTATATATATAATTAGATTATATAATATATATATATATATATACATATCACATCACACGCACACACACTTCCTCACGCGTTAATGCCCTTATCTGCAATCGCTTCTTCTTCATCTCATCACCACACCAGAGATAGAGAAAATGAGAGGGATGGAGATTGCTAGGCTGAGAGAAAACGGTCGCGAGAGTGAGAAGGAGAAGATGAAGAGATCGTGCGCGAAAGAGAGAGGTCGATGGAGACTGAGGGCTCAGCGGCGACTGTGTGCACAGGGGGTGGTGGCACATAGGAGAAGGGGTCGCATGGTGGTGGGCTCAACTACAGTCGCACGCGACAGAGGTAGGGCCGAGTTCAGCCTGGTTATAGCTAGACTGATGAGTATTCAGTGTGTTGAGTTATGGATCTCACGGGTACGTAGACCGAGATGAGATGTATATTTTATCTTTATTCCATGATGGGATCTACTTTTGGTTTTAGGTCTCACTAGTTAGGGCAGAGACTGAGGGTGTTTCCCTGCTGAGTGTTGAGCTTATTCCCCTTGTGTTTATTATTTTCAAGTTATGAGTTGGACAGGGTTAGATGTAGTTGTTGTGATGATGTTGGCATGTGTGGACCTACTGTTCATTTTAGTTGTTCAGGCCATGTTTATGGCTAGTTTACGTTTATCTCGCCTTTTTGGATTAATGTATTATTCTTTTGGCACCTACGGGTGTGGAGGTCTGTATCTTATGCCAGGTTAGCCAGTATTTTACTTTTGTCGGGTACCGTATGTACATCGATGGACTATGGTTTTTATTATGGGGGTTTGGAGGGGTGGATGAGTTACTATTCTGTCTACCGCGGCCCCTTGTGAGTTTTGGGTAGGATGTTTAGTTATCTTAGTGTCATATGCTTGTAAAGGGTGTATTTTGGAGTGGACCTTATCCATTGGAGGGTTCCCGTACAGACGGAACTTTGCCCGTTTTTTATTAGATTTTCCAAGTGGCGCTCCAGTAACCCTAGACTCTAGTACAAGAGGTTTTGTGGATTTTGGAGTGTTACACATTTGTTTTATATTTATACAGAGACCCAGGAGGAGACTACAGTATCTATGGATAGTATTTCCATAGTGCGTGATTTTCAGGATATTTTTCAGAAGATACTAAAGTTGCCGCCGAGTCATGAGATTGACTTTGTTATTGACTTAACTGCAGGCACCAGGCCTATTGCTAAGGCACCATACAGGATGGCACCGATGGAGATGCGAGAGTTGAATGATCAAATTCAACAGCTTCTTAGTCAGGGTTTCATTCGTAGGAGTACTTCACCCTGGGGAACACCAGTGTTGTTTATGAAAAAGAAAGATGGTACTCTTCGTCTTTGTATCAATTACAGGGAATTGAATAAAGTTATAATGCGCAACAAGTATCTGTTACCTAGGATTGATGATTTATTTGATCAGTTGAGGGGAGCCACTTACTTATCGAAGATAGATTTGAGGTCCAGTTATCATCAGCTTCGTGTTAGGGAGCAGGATGTACCCAAGACAACGTTTCTCACTAGATATGGGTCATATGAATTCTGTGTTATGCCTTTCGGGTTGACCAACGCTCTAGTTGTCTTTATGAATCTGATGAATAGAGCATTCAGGCCATTTTTAGTTCAATTTGTCATTTTATTCATTGATGACATATTGGTCTACTCTCGATCTGAGGAAGAGCATGTCATACATCTATGGATAGTGTTAGAGACCCTTAGAGAGCACCGGTTGTATGCAAAGTTTGAGAAGTGCGCTTTTTGGCAGAGAGAGGTGAAGTTTTTGGGTTATGTAGTGTCAGAGAATGGAATAGCAGTGGACCCAACGAAGGTTTCAACGGTTCTGGAGTTGGAATAACTTACCTCACCTTGAAAGGTTGGTAGTTTTCTAGGATTGATAGGTTATTACCGTAGATTCATTCAGAGTTTTTCTAAGATCGTCGGTTCATTCACCAACTTGACTAGAAAGTGTGTAATATTTATTTGGGAAGATCACTATTAGTCAGCTTTTGATGAACTGAAGACTAAGCTGACATCTGCACCCTTTTTAACCACACCACAGAGTGGGGTTGAGTATCTCGTCTTCACCGATGCATCATTGCAGGGTTTGGGTTGTGTATTGATGCAAGATGAGAGACCAATATCATATGGTTCACGTAAGCTCAAGCCAGATGAGCTTAATTACCCTACCCGTAATTTGGAATTGGCAGCGGTGGTTTTTGTATTGAGGGTTTGGAGACATTACCTCTTAGGTGAGACTTTCAGATTATTCAATGATCACAAGAGTTTTACAGTCTAGGGCCATATCTCCAGGGAATTCCATTTTTTTGATGATCTTGTTTGTGATTTGGTACTGTGTAACCAGTGTCGACGGGTAAGACATGTGAGGTCTAAGTGTCCTTCATTTCAGTCGTTCTGCCTTATGAGAATAGGCGTTCTCGAAATTGCATCCGATGTGGCGGGTGGGGTGATAGGTGTCAAATATTAGACATTTTGACCCCTTAACTCAATATTGTTACGTCCTTTCATTCCATTATTTGGTATTTTTATGTTGTTTGTGTGTTAAAGCATGTTTCAGGAGCTTATCAAAGAAATAGAGCTAATTCGGTGAATTAACTGAAGTGCATGTTCTTTTTATTTAAAGAGGAGAGTCAAATAGGCAGTTCGAGACAAAAATGGCTTATGAAGGGCAAAAATAGCATTTTTAGAAGCTGTCATCTTCAGCAAAAAGTAACACAGGTTCAAGGCGACGTTTCGGTGCATTTACGAAGAAAAGTAGTTTTGAAGAAAACACATACGCTTGTGCCTACGCTTTCAGTTTTTAAAAGTGGCTGGAAATCACATTTTTATGCTTAGACCAACGCTTGGGATGTACACTTGGACCTACGCTTGAAGTGTAGGCCAGCTACACTTGAAGCATAGGACAAGTATGCTTGAAGCGTATCTGCATGAAGTTTTTGTGAGTTTCGATGGTTTTTGCCTGTTTTACCCTCGGTTCGATTCGAAGACGTGCCTGTAATTCAAGACCTCTATATACATGTATATACACTTATAAATATCAAATTTTAGGGTTTGCATGAGGAGAGTGAAAAGATTGAAAATGACTTCTTTATACCATTGCCTATATATACACGATCATATATCAATGTAGGGTGGTTGGTTTTGGGGTTCGAAGTTCAGAGACATTTAGAAGTTGGTTGGTTCATACGTAGAGTTTTCTCATGTTTAGACTTGTTGTTGTTAAAAGCCATATTTAAACCTAGAGATCCGAAGAAGAAGACCATGGAGATCGTTTCTACATCACCGATGCAGTCACCTTCCACCATGACCAACTAACTCGGTATCTAGGGTTTTCTAGCAAAACCCTAGCCAATCAATGCAGTTCTTTCATTGTTTTCAATTATAACGAGGGGAAATTGTTGACCATACTGTGATGATTGTAATAGTTAAGAGACCGTACTGATTTGTAATATAAAATTATATGTTTGTTCTAAATTCTTATCTTAGATGGAATGAATGTATTATTGTGCACAACATGATTATTCACTATGGACTGGAACTCGGATACTTAATTATAGTTTTCTACACAATTGTGGTAATGAAACTTGAAACCCTAGGTTGACACATGTCATGCCTTGACGATTTAATATAGACATGCTTTAGTTTATTTTTATGCATTAGGAGTAGATTATAGTAATATAATTGGCATGCACTAGTTAGGTCAGTCATGAGATGGGTTATCGCAATTCAGTTGATGATACTCCTTTTAGGGGTCGTATTTAGCTATTTGCAATGCGACCTGATTCATAGTTATGGATCGCCCTCTTATAGTTGATACAGTGAGGAACTATATTATGCGGTTAGTGGTGAAGGGATGAAAACCCTAGTTTTCTCTCTCATCTGAATCACAACCAATTTACTTTGCTTTCTAGATAATTTTAGTTAAAATAGATAACTTGGTCTTCGACCATCCAAGCAAACCATTTTCAGAAAATATAATTCAGTGTTTTTTTGAATTGCTAAATTGAACAATCTCAGTCTCTGTGGGATCGATATCCCTTACTCAAGCCATTACTATTTTACAATTGATACGTGTGCTTGTGTAGGGTAAAACCTAGCGTCATTAAGGTGTCATTTTTAATCACATATTTTTACACACCTAACGTCATATCATGGGGTCACAGTCGTAGAGTGTGTCATCTTCAGGGGGATATTGGTAGGCCTAGTAGTGCTATATCCTTATGGAAGGTTAGATTCGTGCGGGGAGCTGCGTATCCTTCTACAGCTCGGTCTGATCGTGAGGATCATTGGTCATATCTATTGTTTTCCTTCCTGGGTTTAGGACTGCAGGGTCAGGATACTTATAGACTGTATGACTCTGGCCACGCTAGTTGATGTCCTGGCATGTCCATTCTGTACGAGGTGTTTTTCCTCACCTCGTTATGTTTCGAGTTGGGTTAGCATGGGTGTTCACGTTTATTTCAATTTCATGTTACCATGTACCTTGTGTTATGTTGGGATGATGTTTCCCATGGTTGTGTTGTGTGTTAAGGCACAAGCCGGAGCCTAAAAATTCTTTTGTTATTTATCAGGTTAGCATGTTCAGGATTGATGCCTAACCTTTCCCCGAAAAAGGGGGGTTACGACTTCGTTAAATGAATGACTGATTCTTCTTTTCGAAAGATATTGAAGTACTATGGGACTCTAGTGGTTGAGTTGGACTAACGCACGAAGGTTACTGTGCAGCGAGGGATGTTGTTGTTTACGTTCTTTTTTTTTTCTCTTAGGGACATGTATTGGCTTTTAACCTTTCATGCCATTGTCTAGCCTTATTGGGGCAGTACAACGTTTATGTGCTCGAGGGCGATTGTGGTTGTTAATAGGCGGTTAGAAAGATGCATACCCTATTGTCGTGTGGCTCGTCTAGTTGTAGGTAACCTAGTTTCTTAATTTGCTAGTCCTTTAACATGTAAGATAGTGGATGACTTGGCGGGTACGCCAAGGTGGTTCGGTGATTGGATTAGTTAGAGGGACTTGTTAGTGACATGGTGTTCATTGACATTGAAACCAGTCTCGGTTTAGTGCAATGGGTCTGTCATGTAAGCATTAGTTGTTTAAATGGGTTAGCGGCCATTTCGAGTAGCGAGTGGGGGAATCATGTATGAAACCCATTATTAGAGTACGTTATCTTAGTTTGATGAGGTTGACCTATTATATACCGGGGTGTGCATGGTTTAGTGTTGTACGTCTTCCCAACCCTTTTTGTGGTAGCTTCCCTTGTGTCAGCTATGACACCTGCTGTTGTAAGTCGAGAATCAGTGTGAGTCGATATCGCATCACACCATTCCAGTGATTGCAGAAGTGCGATAGGTGAGATTAGGGCAGTGTTGTAGTGACTCGTTATGGAGTGCTTTGGAACTTTGAGTCATAGTGGTATGTTCTCACAGTGTGTGAGCTAGGATCATGAGGTTTAGCCTTGGGTATACTGTTGTTATTAGTTATAGAGTGGTCTGACAAGTTGTGTGCCTTATCCACTATGACATGGATCTCAAAAATGAGGAGTTAGAGTGTCAAACCGTAGAGGTGAGGGTACACTAGTTCATTTAAGGATGGACTATGGAATTATAGAGCGAGTACCCTAGTCACCATAGTATGTTTGTTAGTATTGGGTTGAGTGGTTAGTGATCCCTTGAGGTGTTAGGTCATCATGTGGATGGAGGCCATAGTGTCTAGTGACGTGTGTCCTTTAGGTTAGAAATGGGTCCCTGACGTAAGGAGTGCGAGCCGAAGGCCCAGCTTTTGCCATAGGCCGAGCTACGAAACTGTGGGCTTGAGCTGGAACGATGAAGACTCTTTCAGCTGTGAGGTATGAGGCTTGAGGCTTTTGGGTAAAGATAGTACGTTCCTCCTAGGTATGGTCTATGGACTCTAGTCATTGTCGAACTCGTTTCTGTGTCGGAGAGACGGTAAACTGGGGTGTGATGGTCTTCTTTAAAAGTTAAGTGAGTTGTAGTGGTTTTGTTACCATGACTAGTTGTGCACTAGCGGTTTGATGTGGTTACCTTTGGGACAACGAGTCATATTCGATGTACGATGGTGGTTTGATTCCACTGAGTGGGAGCTTATGGTCTTAGAACCTACAAAGAGATTGTTTTTGTATTTAGAGTTATGGGTTCAAAGTTATGCTTCTAGTTAACCTTCAAGGTGGTAATCGTAGAATAGAGTTAGAGTGTGTCATTTCTCCTTGTAGTGCGTGTAGATATCACGGCCTTATGTTTTGTTCCTTGGTATGTGTCTTACGTTGAGGGCAAGCAACATGTTCTCTTCTATGGACGGGAGTTGTGTATTTTAGATAGGTTAGTGGTTGCTCCACTGGTTGAGTCTTCGCGGGCTTAGTATTTGGCGCTGATGACTTAGTTTGTTCCTATTTTTGTAGATGTCTTAGCTATAGAGGTTGACCGTTGTGGTTCTTCCTCTATATGGTCATGGTTGTAAAATTTTACCTCGCGTGCCGGTTGGGGGTATGAGGTACGTACTCAGGGTCTCATTAACATGTGGGTCAGGGTATGTTAGCGGGTCTGGCCTTGGTTAACTCTTTACAGAGTGAAGTATTAACACGCTATGTTGAGTCAGGGGATGAGGCAGTGGGATCTTCTTGTTGAGCACATTTCTGCTCGCTTCTTTTTCCTTCACCTTCTTCCAAGTAGGGAATCAGTTTCTGAAGGTGGGTGCGTGATGACAGTTATGAGGAGCCATATTTTTCTCCTGAGTCGTCTTGCTTTTAGGCGTAAACATGTTTCAAATTTCATATTTTTAAAGGGCAATGTTTTAGTCGAGTGTGACGCATTGTGATTTTACCTTAGACCTTGGGCTGTTGCGTTACGTCTAGGTTCATCAGGTTGTTTACTGTTGTGGCTTATTGCCTCCTCTTTGGTCTTCGTTCACCCTGAAGGTACAGGGCTTCAATTCTGGGAAGTCCTTAAGGCATCAGGAAATGATAATTGTATCAGCGACTAGTTGTGGTGCAGGACTGACGGATGGACTACGCGGATAGTAGGAGTCATCATTTAGCCATCGAGGTGGGCAATCTCATGTTCTTCAGGGTCTCTTCGAGAGAGTAAGGGTTTGTAGGATTTGGGGAGGAGCGGTAAGCTATTCCCATGTCCGGTTATTTATTGTATCTCTGGATTAGATTAGGGAGGTGACTTACTAGTTAGTTTTGCTTCTGGTGTTAGTCGTTGTCCATATTGTATTTCTTTTCATTTTTCTATGCTACGGATGTAACCGTCAGAAACTTAGCAAGTTCTGTAGTGGATTGGTATTGACGTGTCCGAGGATGTATTGTACGAGGGGCGACCTGTACTGATCCTGGATACACGTGATCAAGTACTGCGAAGCAGGATCTTTTCCCTGGTCAAGTTTTTCTAGTAATTTTGCCACATCGATGAGATGACTAGAGAGTGAGCGAGTTTATAGTTCAGGTAGGATTCATTCACCATTGAAGGTATGTTGCGATTTCGGGGACGAAATCTCCTAAGGAGGAGAGATTGTAAAGCCTGATGTATTTTATTTATTTAATTAAAAAAAATTAAAAAAAATTAATTTCATTTAAGGATATATGTATATATATATCTTGTTATAGTTGAATATGTATATATATAATTAGATTATATATATAATATATATACATATCACAACACACACACACACATTTCTTCACGCGCTAAAGCCCCGATCTGCAATCCCTTCTTCTTCTTCTCATCACCACACTAGAGATAGATAGGGGGGGGGGGGGGGGAGAGGGAGGGAGATCGCTAGGCTGAGAGAGAGAGGTCGCGAGAGTGAAAAAGAGAAGAGGAAGAGATCGTGCGTGAGAGAGGGAGGTCGCTAGAGACTGAGGGCTCAGCGGTGACGGCCATGGGCGGCAACGGTGTGTGTATGGGGTGGCGGCGCACACGAGGAGGGGTCATGTGGTGGTGGCTGCAACCACGCACGACAGAGGCAGGGCCGAGTTTAGCCTGGGTTTACGACGTTGTTTCAGTGACGATCGTTACTCTGTTTCGCGTGTTCTTCAGAGGATAGCTGTGTTTTGGTATCGTACACGTCATATCCAAATTTGGGACGATTTCGACAAACGGTTTGGCGTAGATCACAATTTCAAGATGTGGGTTGAGTTTTGGTTTTGTGTCAATTTGCGTGTTTAAACACCCATGAATTTTAATCATATTTTAGTATGTTGTTCTAAGCATCGTGGTAATCGTTTTGGCTCATCGCGGGGTCTGATTAGATTAACGGTGCAAAAAGCTATTTTTTGGGATTGCGGTTTGGGAACCGGTGTTGGTTCGTCACCGTGTTTGTGCATGCTTCTAGAGGTAGAGAAGACTACTTTAATTTAGAGTTTTGTACCGTTGGACATGTGAATTATTCTTGTGATAATTATGAATTTAAATGGCTTAAAATGTAATATAAAATGTGTTTAAATCGAAATTGATGAAAATACCATGATTTGGTGATTATTTGGAAAGTAGATAAATAACAAGTTGGTTTTATTGAGAATTGATGATAGGATGATGTGGTTCGTGCTTATGTGATTTTATCGAGCATGTTACGTGTATTAATTAAATTGATTTGATTATTTGGAAATAGATAATAAAATGGGTATCATTGAGAGTGTTGTGTTTCGTGCTTATATGATTTTAATTGAGCGTGATACGTATGTATTTAAATTGATTTTAAATTCATGTCTATCTACCTAGGGTGCTAGGTATAGTATGATGTCATTATGCCATGTCATTGCATGAGCATATAGTCAGTAGAGACTGTGAGAACATGTGTTGTATTGAACACCGGATGTCGTGATACGACTATCTTGGTGTAGGGGCTTTGGAGTTGGGCCACCCCACTGGTTTAGGACTTTGGAGTTGGACCATCCCAAGTTACTACAGGGACTTCGGAGTTGGGCATTCCCGTCTATTCCTAGGACTTCGGAGTTGGGCCATATTAGATGAGTCACCGTGCGTGTGCTTGCCGCACTAGTTGACTGCAGGGTAGCAAAGAGAGCTATGCTTAGTTGCAACCCGGCACTGCAGTTGTAGTGAGGGTCGGCATTGTGAGTGTAGGTGGATATGGATGTGCATTTCATTTGCATATCATTGCACGATATATGCTTATTGATATATGTATATATGTTCTCTAATATTTTTATTGTGGTTATAGCTAGACTGATGAGTATTTAGTGTGTTGAGTTGTGGATCTCACAGGTACGTAGACTGAGACGAGATGTATATTTTATCTTTATTCCAAGATGGGATCCAGTTTTGGTTTTAGGTCTCACTAATTAGGGCGGAGACAGAGGGTGTTTCCCTGCTGAGCGTTGAGCTCATTCACCTTGTGTTTATTATTTTCAGGTTATGAGCTGGACAAGGTTAGATGTAGTTGTTGTGATGCTATTGGCATGTGTGGACCTACTGTTTATTTTGGTTATTCAGACCATGTTTAGGGCTAGTTTACGTTTATCTCGCCTTTTTGGATTAATGTATTATTCTTTTGGCACCTACGGGTCTGGTGGTCTGTATCTTATGCCAGGTTGGCCTGTATTTTACTTTTGTCGGGTACCGTATGTACGTCGATGAACTGTGGTTTTTATTGCGGGGCTTGGAGGGGTGGCGGAGTTACTATTCCATATACCCCAGTCCTTGTGAGTTTTGGGTAAGATGTTTAGTTATCTTAGTGTCATATGCTTGTAAAGGGTGTATTTTGGAATGGACCTTATCCACCGGAGGATTCCCATAGAGAAGGAACTCTGCCCGATTTTTGTTAGATTTGTCAGGTGGTGTTCTAGTGATCCTAGACTCCAGTACATGAGGTTCTGTGGATTTTGGGGTGTTACACATTTGTTTTATATTGATACAAAAACCCAGGAGAAGACTACAATATCCATGGATAGTATTTTTGTAGTGCGTGATTTTCAGGATATTTTTCAGGAGATACTAGAGTTGCCACCGAGTCGTGAGATTGACTTTGTTATTGACTTAGCTGCAGGCACCAAGCCTATTGCTAAGGCACCATACAGGATGGCACCGATGGAAATGCGGGAATTGAAGGATCAGATTCAGCAGCTTCTTAGTCAGGGTTTCATTATCAGGAGTACTTCACCCTGGGGAACACTAGTGTTGTTTGGAGGGGTGGCGGAGTTACTATTCCATCTACCCCGGTCCCTTGTGAGTTTTGGGTAGGATGTTTAGTTATCTTAGTGTCATATACTTGTAAAGGGTGTATTTTGGAGTGGACCTTATCCACCGGAGGGTTCTTGTACAGACGAAACTCTGCCCAATTTTTGTCAGATTTACGAGGTTGCGCTCCAATGATCCTAGACTCTAGTACATGAGGTTCTGTGGATATTGGGGTGTTACACATTTTTTTTATATTGATACAAAAACCCAGGAGAAGACTACAATATCTATGGATAGTATTTCCGTAGTGCGTCATTTTCAGGAAATTTTTCAGGAGATACTAGAGTTGCCACCGAGTCGTGAGATTGACTTTGTTATTGACTTAGCTGCAGGCACCGGGCCTATTGCTAAGGCACCATACAGGATGGCACCAATGGAAATGCGGGAGTTGAAGGATCAGATTCAGCAGCTTCTTAGTCAGGGTTTCATTATTAGCAGTACTTCACCCTGGGGAACACTAGTGTTGTTTGAAGGGGGGACGGAGTTACTATTCCATCTACCCCGGTCCCTTGTGAGTTTTGGGTAGGATTTTTAGTTATCTTAGTGTCATATGCTTGTAAAGGGTATATTTTGGAGAGGACCTTATCCACAAGAGGGTTCTCGTATAGACGGAACTCTGCCCGATTTTTATTAGATTTGCCAGGTGTCGCTCCAGTGATCCTAGACTCCAGTACATGAGGTTCTGTGGATTTTGGGGTGTTACAAATTATTTTTATATTGATATAGAAACCCAAGAGAAGACTACAATATCTATGGATAGTATTTCCGTAGTGCGTGATTTTCAGGATATTTTTCAGGAGATACTAGAGTTGCCACCGAGTGGTGAGATTAACTTAGCTGCAAACACCAGGCCTATTGCTAAGGCACCATACAGGATGGCACTGATGGAAATGCTAGAGTTGAAGGATCAGATTCAGCAGCTTCTTAGTCAGAGTTTCATTATCAGGAGTACTTCACCCTGGGGAACACTAGTGTTGTTTGGAGGGGTGGCATAGTTACTATTCCATCTACCCCGGTCCCTTATGTGTTTTGGGTAGGATGGTTAGTTATCTTAGTGTCATATGCTTGTAAATGGTGTAATTTGGAGTGGACCTTATCCACCGGAGGATTCCCGCAGAGAAGGAACTCTGCCCGATTTTTGTTAGATTTGTCAGGTGGCGTTCTAGTGATCCTAGACTCCACTACATGAGGTTCTGTGGATTTTGGGGTGTTACACATTTGTTTTATATTGATATAGAAACCCAGGAGAAGACTACAATATCTATGGATAATATTTTTGTTGTGCGTGATTTTCAGGATATTTTTCAGGAGATACTAGAGTTGCCACCGAGTCGTGAGATTGAGTTTGTTATTGACTTAGCTGCAGGCACCAGGCCCATTGCTAAAACACCATACAGGATGGCACCGATGGAAATACAGGAGTTGAAGGATTAGATTCAGCAGCTTCTTAGTCAGGGTTTCATTATTAGGAGTACTTCACCTAGGGGAACACTAGTGTTGTTTGAAGGGGTGGCGGAGTTACTATTCCATCTACCCCGTTCCCTTGTGATTTTTGGGTAGGATGTTTAGTTATCTTAGTGTCATAAGCTTGCAAAGGGTGTATTTTGGAGTAGACCTTATCCACCGGAGGGTTCCTGTACAGACGAAACTCTGCCCGATTTTTGTTAGATTTGCTAGGTTGCGCTCTAGTGATCCTAGACTCCAATACATGAGGTTCTGTGGATTTTGGGGTGTTACACATTTGTTTTATATTGATACAGAAACCCAGGAGAAGACTATAATATCTATGGATAGTATTTCCGTAGTGCGTCATTTTCAAGAAATTTTTCAGGAGATACCAGAGTTGCCACCGAGTCGTAAGATTGACTTTGTTATTGACTTAGCTGCAGGCACTAGGCCTATTGCTAAGGCACCATACAGGATGGCACCGATGGAAATACGAGAGTTGAAGGATCAGATTCAGCAGCTTCTTAGTCAGGGTTTCATTATCAGGAGTATTTCACTCTAGGGAACACTAGTGTTGTTTGGAGGGGTGGCGGAGTTACTATTCCTTCTACCCCGGTCCCTTGTGTTTTTTGGGTAGGATGGTTAGTTATCTTAGTGTCATATGCTTGTAAATGATGTATTTTGGAGTGGACCTTATCCACCGCATGGTTCCTGTACAGACGGAACTCTGCTCGATTTTTGTTAGATTTACCAGGTGGCGCTCCAGTGATCCTAGACTCCAGTACATGAGGTTCTGTGGATTTTGGGGTGTTCCACATTTGTTTTATATTGATATAGAAACACAGGAGAAGACTACAATATCTATGGATAGTATTTCCGTAGTGCGTGATTTTCATGATATTTTTCACGAGATACTAGAGTTGGCACCGAGTCGTGAGATTGAATTTGTTATTGACTTAGTTGCAGGCACCAGGCCTATTGCTAAGGCACCATATAGGATGGCACCGATAGAAATACGGGAGTTGAAGGATCAGATTTAACAGCTTCTTAGTCAGGGTTATATTCGCATGAGTACTTCACCCTGGGGAATACTAGTGTTGTTTGGAGGGGTGGCAGAGTTACTATTCCATCTACCCCGGTCCCTTATGAGTTTTGGGTAGGATGGTTAGTTATCTTAGTGTCATATGCTTGTAAAGGGTGTATTTTGGAGTGGACCTTATCCACCGGAGGGTTCCTATACAGACGGAACTCTGCCCGATTTTTGTTAGATATGCCAGGTGGCGCTCCAGTGATCCTAAACTCCAGTACATGAGGTTCTGTGGATTTTGGGGTGTTACACATTTGTTTTATATTGATATAAAGACTTAGGAGGAGACTACAGTATCTATGGATAGTATTTTCGTAGTGCGTGATTTTCAGGATATTTTTCAGGAGATACTATAGTTGCCACCTACTCGTGAGATTGAATTTGTTATTGAGTTAGCTCCAGGAACCAGGCCTATTGCTAAGGCACTATATAGGATGGCACCGATGGAGATGCAGGAGTTGAATGATCAGATTCAGCGACTTCTTAGTCAGGGTTTCATTATTAGGAGTACTTCACCCTAGGGAACACAATGTTGTTTGTGAAGAAGAAACATGGTACTCAACGTCTTTGTATCGATTACAGGGAATTAAATATAGTCAAAATCCACAACAAGTATCCATTACCTAGGATTGATGATTTATTTGATCAGTTGAGGGGAGACACTTACTTATCGAAGATAGATTTGAGGTCCAGTTATCATGAGCTTCGTGTTAGGGAGTAGGATGTACCCAAGACAACACTTATCACTCGATATGGGTCATATGAGTTCCGTGTTATGCCTTTCGGGTTGACCAACACTCCAGTTGTCTTTATGGATCTGATGAATATAGCATTCAGGACATTTTTAGTTCAATTTGTCATTCTGTTCATTGATAACATATTGGTCTACTCTTGGTCTGAGGAAAAGCATGTCATTCATCTACGGATAGTGTTACAGACACTTAGAGAGCACCAGTTGTATGCAAAGTTTGAGAAGTGCGCTTTCTGGCAGAGAGAGGTCAAGTTTTTGGGTCATGTAGTGTTAGAGAAGGGAATAGCAGTGGACCCAGCGAAGGTTTCAGCGGTTCTTGAGTGGGAACAACTTACCTCACCTTGAGAGGTTGGTAGTTTTCTGGGATTGACAGGTTATTACCGTAGATTCATTCAGAGTTTCTCTAAGATCGCCATTTCGCTCACCAACTTGACTAAAAAGGGTGTGACATTTGTTTGGGATGATCACTGTTAGTTAGCTTTTGATGAACTGAAGACTAAGTTGACATCTGCACCTGTTTTAACCTCACCACAGAGTGGGGTTAAATATCTTATCTTCACCGATGCATCGTTGCAGGGTCTGAGTTGTGTGTTGATGTAAGAGGAGAGACCAGTATCATATGGTTCACGTAAGCTCAAGTCACATGAGCTTAATTACCCTACCCGTAAGTTGGAGTTGGCAACGGTGGTTTTTGCATTGAGGATTTGGAGACATTACCTCTTGGGTGAGACTTTCAGATTATTCAATGATCATAACAGTTTTGCAGTATTTGTTTATGCAGAGGGAGTTGAATATGAGGCCTTTTGGGAGAGCCCAAAAGCAAAACCGTGCGGGTTGGGCCCAAAACAGACAATATCGTGCTAAGTGTTGGGAGACCTTTTGTGAAGGACTATCACTTCTCCATTCAGTATCATCTAGGGAAAGCTAATGTAAAGGTAGACACTCTCAGTCATTGACCCTATGCTAGTCTTTCAGCCTTGTTCGAGACTGAGTGGAATGCACTGAGTTCAGTTGATAAGTTAGTTGACGCTTTTGCAACATGTGTTGTGGTGACGCCCGCTATCATTCGGAGGGTAGTTGAGGCCCAACAGGCAGACAAATAGTGTATGGATAGAGTTACAAAGTTGGAATCAGGGAAGATTCAATTTTACTCAATTGGTTCAGATGGGGGTTAGAGGTACAAGGGTCGATTAGTTGTTCCTTCTATCGATGACTTGAGGAGAGATGTGATAAGAGAGGCTCGTAACTTTCCATTTGTAGTGCATCCTGGAGGGGGTAAGATGTACCAGGACATGAAACGCGAGTTTTAGTGGCTGGTATAAAGAGAGACATACTCATTTTTGTCTCCAAGTGTAACATTTGCCAGATGGTTAAGGTTAATCACCAGGAACCACTAAGAACATCGCAACCACTTCCAATACCGGAGTGGAAATGGGAGAGTATTTCTATGGATTTTATTGAGGGATTACATACCTCACATCGGAACCATAACTCCATTTGGGTGATAGTTGACCGACTTACGAAGTCTGCCCATTTTCTATCTGTTCGCTCATATTGCACGTCAGAGTAGTTGGCAAAGCTTTACATTGCAGAAATAGTGAAGGTTCATGGGATCCCATTATCTATTATATTAGATAAAGATCCGAACTTTGTTTCTGGGTTTTGGGCGAGCTTTCAACAGGGATTGGGTACAACATTGCATCTTAGTACAACTTATCATCCACAGACATATGGTTAGACTGAGAGGGTTAACCAGATTTTGGAGGATATGCTTCGAGCTTACGTCCTTGATTTCAAGGGCAATTGGGAGTTCTATTTGCCACTTTCAGAGTTTGCCTATAACAATAGTTATCAAAAGATTATTTGTATGACACCATTTAAGGCATTGTACTATCGACCATGTAGATCTCCGGTGTGTTGACTTGAGGTTGGAGAGAGCAAATTATTTGGTCCTTAGTTTATCAAAGACACCTCAGAGAAGATTTCTCTTGTTCGGAACCATATGAGGACTGCCCAGAGTAGGTAGAAAAGTTTTGTTGATTGACGGACTCGAGCATTAGAGTTCAGAGTGGGGGATCAGGTTTTACTCAAAGTATCTCCCATGAAGGGAGTAACGCGATTTGGGAAGAAGCGAAAATTATCGCCTCGTTTTGTGGGTCCTTTTTATGATTACTGACAGGATTAGACTAGTGGCATATCGTTTAGCACTACCAAATCATATGCACAAGGTTCATAATGTATTCCATATCCTTATGTTACAAAAAAATTATGCGGGTTGAGGATGTGTATCAGCATATTGATGTGGGTGAGATCGAGTTGGCGCTGAATGTGACTTATGTGGAACAGCCTTATTGCATCCTTGATTGTAAGGACCATGTACTCCGTACGAAGACTATTCCCCTTGTGTGTATTCAGTGGAGCTATCACAATGAGGCAGAGTCCACTTGGAAAAGTTAGAATGAAACTCGTGCAATGTATCCAGAGCTATTTAGTTCAGGTATGTGGTGAATTCCAGGGACAAAATATCTTTTATTGAGAAGGGGGGGGGGGGGGGGGGGGGGGAATGTAATACCCTGTTATTTTAATGAAGATATAATTATTAAATTGGATATGTTTTAATTTAATTAAGAGTATTAAATAATTAATTAATAATTATTTGGTCAGGCTTATAAGTCCAATGGATCACTATTTAAGTACAATTGTGTTTTTATTTACTTTGGGCCCATTGGAGGGGTTATATATATATATAGTTATATAATAAAAAGAAACCATAATACTACTTATTCTATTAGACGAGAAATTGAGAGAGAGAGTAGAGAGTCGCATAGAAGAGGAGATGAAACAATCATCGGTCTGTAGTTCGCCTTTGATCAGGCAAGTAGAATGTTCTTCTCTTCCCCTTTGAACCTGTAATCACATCCTTTATGCTCGTTTATTTTTTTATGCGTGTACATACATATATATAAGTATATGTATATATATATATTTACATTCCAACCATTCTTGAAGAGTTATATATATGTATATATAGGTATAGATCCGTACCTGTATTTATAAAATCTATTGTGGGTTAATATGTAAGCTATGTATATTGGTGCGCCATTATAGTGATAACATAATGTTCATGTTTGTTTGGTGCCCAATTGGTCTTGGGACACACTGTTAACTAGGTGAAGGAATGTTGAGGTTCATGGTCTTTGATTTCATTGTTTAAATTGTTATATATATATATATATATGTATGTATGTATATTAGTACATATACATGTGTGACTTTGGTGATGGATTATCAAAATAAGAAGGTAGCCTAGAATGATGGCCGAGGAAGGTCGGTTAGGTTATGGTTTTCTTTAGAAACAATTTTTTTTAAAGACAAATTGTGATGTACCATGATCTGTTAGGCTTATGTGTATATATATATATATGAATTTAGGTGATGGGATTCTTTAGGAGCAATGAACTTTTTTATTTGTGATGTACCATGAGCTTACATGCTTAGGGGTGTAAATATATTTATATATATATATATATATATATGAATGCATGTATATAGTAGTATATGCATATATAGATCTTGTGTTTTGGTTAAAAATGAAGGAAATAAATTGATAAATATATAATTATAACATGTAACAAAGTAAAATGGAATAGAAATACTAAATGTCATGACTTGTCATCTAATGAGTGTAATTAGTGACTTGGTGCATAAGGTGAAAGGATTAGTAAGTCCGCTTATACCCAACATACATAGTGTTTATGTTTTGATTATTATTATAATTATTTTATTGAGGAATGGAGGAAACCACGATGAACTGACTAATAAGGCAGTCTCATCTGTACCATAGACGACTAGTCACGATATTGATATATTGTCAGGTACGTGGTTATGGTTAGTCATGGTTAAGTTGCCTATTGACCTGAGATTTAATTAAGGTTTCTCTTATTTGTTTTGTCCATTGACTTGTCATTTAATTATGGATGCGTTTTATTTATTTTGCCTATTTATTTATTTTGGAGGATATTTATTTAGAAGTTGTACTTAAGGATATGGGAATTATATTTTACACTTATATTTGGTTGGGTTAGAAGATATGATTATTGGTACTCTGTTTGGGATCATGTAGAATCTACTTGCTCGTGGGCCTGACCCACCGTTGTTATCATTTTAGGTCCTCGACAGTTTTCGCCACAGGGTTGAGGACTCATCTCATTTGGTCATTCATTTTCAAGTTGTTCATTTTTTCATTTCATTTCAGTGTAGGGACTCAAATTTGAAATATTTTCAGACTCTTGTTTTCATTTAAAGTTATGGGTCCATAGATATGGATTATTGAGTTGTACCATTTGTGGGATTTGGATTTCTTAATTTATTTATTCAAGAAAATTAAAATTTTGAGACTCTATTAATTATTTATTATGTCTTTTGATTTCGTGTTTGTTTATTATTAATTGTTGATGCGCTTTAGTTTTCGGTATAGACTTGGCCAACCTATACTTAGAAATTAAGGGGTATCACACATTACAAATCATCTTGAATAATCTCATTACAAATAATCTTGAATAATGTCGTTACAACCTGTTCATTAATGTCATTACATCCCAAAAAATGAATTATGTCATTACAAAAGCATAGTATGACAAAAGATAATGTCATTACAAGCATGGTTCAACAATGTCATTACAAAAACTGAATGCAAACTAGTATGTCATTAGTTAGCAACTTAGCATATACCCATTTTTATACCTCAATTAGCATGTACAAAAAGAATCGAAGCCCTTTACAAAAACTGCCTACTCTAGTATACCCCACATTCACAGTCTCCCCGATTCACAAAGTTCACAAAAAAATCCACCACAAAGTACCACTTTACCATTTTCAACTTGTTTGTATAGTGCACCAAATTTGGAATGTTTGTAAACTTTAAGTATGGTCAACTTAGCTTTAGTTTCATTACTCGTATAATTTGAATGACCTTTAAACTCCTCACTTGAATCATTAGTATCAGATTCATCATGAGACTGATAATCACTCAACCCATCATCATTATTGTATTTTCCTAACAATTCCTCCCTGACCAGACCACTGTTATCAGAGTCAGAGTCAATAGAGTCTTAGTCTCCTGTCTCAGCCTTCTAATCCTCATCTTCATATCTGAAACCATATATACCATCATCTTCTTCTGAATCCTTATTATCTTCTACCCCATAAACCTCACTCTTTTGTTCTGAATCCACAAAATCCTTATAATCATCATTAATTACATTTTCATCCCTCATTTCCTCACTAGACCCTACATTTTCATCCCTCAATTCCTCACCAGATCCCATGTTACCCATGAAAACCTTACCAGACCCTACATTTTCATACCCGAGTTCCTCACTAGACTCCATGTTATTAGTTTGAGCCATTTCTGCCCTTACTTCATCCATGACTTCTTTACTATACAATATGTCATTAGGGAATATATTGAAGTCATCTCCAACACTACATATAGGCCCATCCCTTATTTCTTCAGTTTCCACATAGAATTGTATATCATTATGACCATTTGTTAATGTCAAACATGTTTAACACATCTGAATCATTGTTTATTTGAATTTTTAAACCACTATTAGGCACCCCATTATAGATGTTCATCACTAATCCTACATTTGAAGGTCTGTGAGCTAATAAAGGATAGTTCATGTCATGTGTCAAATCTATAAAGGAATACATATCTGGGTCATAACATTTCAATGTACTCTCAGTAGCACCAAAATGTATGATAAAATCATGGGAAACATCCATTTTTTGCTGTAAAAAGAACATAAAAGGTGTATAAGTAAAAGCCATACTTTGAACATAAAAGGTTAAGTCAATACTTAATGTGGGTTTAATAATTAACTTAATGTGGGTTTAGGATTAGGTTTTAACTTAACTTAATGCGGGTTCAGTAATTATGGTTTAATTTCAAAATGGAAGACAATTTCACTTAAAAGCCCTAATTTAAGGCCTCATTTAATGCCTAATTGAACACACAACTTTGTATAAGTAAACAACCTCTAATTAGGGTTTAGGGTTCACTAGTTATGGTATTAATTTGGGGATTTCACATAATTATAGTTTGCATGTTGAATTAGGGTTTAATATAGTTCAAATTAGGGAAGAAATTAGGGGTTTTAACTTACATTGGATATATTAGGATTGGTTATGGTTTAATTACAAAATTAGGATTTAGGATTCACTAATTATGCTATTAATTTGGGAATTTCACAGAATTAGGGTTTACAACAGTTCAGTTTTGGAAAGAAATTAGGGAATTTCAAAATTAGGGTTTGCATTTGGGGCTTTTCCTTTAATACTGACTTTGCTATTAAAAGCCTCAAATTAAACTCAAATTGTAACACCTCGCTCCAACACATGGTACGATATTGTCTGTTTTGGGTTCAACCCGCACAATTTTGTTCTTATTCTTCCCTTAAAAGACCTCATACCAATTGGAGACACACATGCACATATAAGCATATCAAGCACATCACCAGACCTATACTCGGGCGATGTAGGACATCACAATTATCCCCTCTTGGGACCCAACGTTCTCAATGGCGTAACCCATGAGCTTGTGCATGCACTTAATTCCGGTCAGGCTCTGATACCAATTGTAATATTTTTATTAAACCCGGTTATATTAGCTAAAATTTTGAAATAAAGATAATAAAAAATGCAATACATATATTTCATGACGCAGGCACATATCAACCAAAAAGACAAGTGACCCCAACAGTCGTTCAAAAATCCTTAGCATTGCACATCAAACAATTACAGAGGCATAAACTTATCACCTAGTTGTCACATGATTCATAAGGTGGTCCGTCCATCTCAGAAGTGTATAAATTACATGAACGAATTTTGCACTCCGAACAAAAAAATTCCTAGGAAATAAAACAAAGTTGATAGTTTAACAAGTTACATATAAAATTAAAAAAACCATAATATTACATCTAAAATAAATATGACAAATTACAACAAAAATATGGATTTCATATTGGTTATGAGTCTATGACGGGAAATGGTAGGTATTCCTTTGTTCTGAGAAAATTTCAAGCTGATGTTGAGGCTCCGGCATCTTAAAATGCTTTGTGAGCATTACATATACATTCCGGGTAAGGGTTCTGGTAAAAGGATTCTTCAGTCCTTAACCGCGCTCGGCCTTTGATACCTGGAAGGGGGCCTTGCCTTTTCCTTGGAGCTCCTTGCCTGTAAGAGCAGGCGGTTAAAATCGGGTCCTTGATTTTCGTCCGGGAATATGGGGCGCTCGATATGATTTAATCACTTGTATGTTTCATAAGAAAAAGTTTAGAACATTACCTTTTCTTATGCAACTGCTTCACAAGATACGACAAAGATGATCCTTCTTCCACTAATCCGATTTCCAGCTTATCAAATATTTCAACAAGACCTCTCCTGAAGATAAATTTAAAGGAGCACATGAGATTTTGGAAGAAAAAAGTCGGAAGAAATTAACAGATCACATGAACAGTTCCATTTTTGGCTCGTCACAACATGCAGATAGATTGGTACAAACATGTAATATGCTATTGTCTTGACATAAAATAGGAATGCTTGAACAGAAAAAACAAAAAAAACAAAGCCTGCGTTTTAAGAAAATGCAATTACTTTAAGCTAACGTGGTATAAACAAATATAATAATTGATAAATTCCATAGACCAAAAAAGTAAAATATATAAAGATCCAATTCGTTGGAGCATTTTGAAATGGGGATGCAAAACTTTTTTACGATTTTTGATCAAGGTAAAGCATGTATCACTATATGTTAGCAGTTCGACACAAAATCACATCTGTTTCCCAAGGAATTATTTTTGTTGCAACAGACGGAGTTCAAGGGAAAAGAGACGTGTCTATCCATGGCAGGCAGCAATTTCCATGCAAATAAAACTCTTGAATGTGGTAAAGATTGACATCTTATTGATTGATTTGAAAGAAAACTAAATATGTTATCAAGATTCAGGAAGCATTGTGAAAAAATTATATTGAATTTTTTTTCTCAAGGGCATGCTGGAAAGACCAAATTGCTATTAGAAAAATCCATCTTGGTCCAGAATGACATGAAACTGAGGGAACAGAAGTTTCAGGTCAAATAGGTCAGGACTTGAAATACCATGATCCGCCGTTAATCTTCCACTTGCTGATCTTTGTCTTGCTTTTATTTCCAACACTTGCTCGTCTTTGTTTTGCTTTCGTTTTAGATCATGTTTGTTGCCTTAGGCTCTTGTTCTCTCCAAGGGTATGCCCTTCCATTTTATTTGTACTCCTATTGTTTTTATCAATAGATTTCATGATCTTATTATGGAAAACGTCAAGATCTATCCAATTTGTATTGTCAGCTAGCCCATCCAAATTTCCTCACGAAAGAATTTAAACATACGATCATCTTTAACACAACTGCATACCTGTCTGGAGTGATTGTCCTCCTGTGACCTAAGAATCTCCGGTGCCCATCAACAGCTCTTGCCATGTTACCAGAGTATGAGGGAATGAATATGTCACTTTCAATAGAGATGATATAATCAAGTGCTGCAGTTTGAGATGCGTGTTTGCTGAACGTTTTCAGTTCTTCTTTGGTGGCTAATGTTTCCTGTCACCAATCAAAACACAGTTTGTATTGTAGATGGTCTGTGTTTGTAAACTATTCTGATTTTCGCCAATTCAAGTAAGATGCGGAAAGTATTGACAAACCTTAAAAACCACATTTGGAAAGCGTGATGTGAGCTCTGAGAGGTGAGTCTTACCACCATAAATTTCCCCAGCTGCAATATAAATAAATGTTGATGGAGGATAACCAAGAGCCTGAAGAAATATTCCCACCTCCTTTGGTGTCAGCGGACACAAGCCTTCAATTCTCTGTTCAGTTGAGTTTATTTTCTTCATCTTCCAGTGGCTTGTACTCTCCCTAATGAGAGAAAGAGAGAAAGTGAGAGATCGTAGTCATCAATCAAGAAGTACTACAATAGAAGGATGATTTGCTTGGGAGTAGAGGACTGAAATAAGCCATTCTTCTCTCCCCACCATGGATGGTCCTAATTATCATATCTAACATTTTAGAAATAACTATTTCCAAAGAAAACAAAAATCAACATCATAATCCTTGCCAGTAAGCCATATCGATGGAGTTAGCCATGTGAATATCTTTATCCGTACATATGCATGCATGTCTAGGTATGTATTAAGCGCTCTGTTGGACAGAGGTTCACCTCATTATTCTCAACTCTTCAGATTCTGCATCAGTAAGACCATAAGTACAACCAGTGAAAGCCAGCATGTCTTTTTCATATCTCAGATGAAGACCGATGTATCTTCCTCCATGTGATCTCAGCCTCTCCACCAGCGTCTGTGGTGTCAGCGTCATGTATTCTCAGAACCTAATTTAACAAGAATCCCCATAGGAGACTTCTCAAATGTAGCCAAATGAAACCAAATACGCGAAAAAAGAACAAAAAAAAAACCAGAAGAGAAAATGAGAAAGGTCATATGCATCCGCTTCTATGGAGAAAAGAACTGGGGCGACGGTAGATTTTAAATCCTAATTAATTCGACAACTTTTTGTCACACCTGAGCGCTTAAATTTTTATGCATATCAGACGAAAAAATCTGAGTCACAAAAGTTCAATCTTTTTAAAAATTCCGCGAAACAATTTCATTAATACTCTAGAAACTACAACTCCTTTCGTAATTTCACTTAATTGCAAATGGAAAAAGGTATTATTTCCGAACTAGAATCTACCATGCTAATTATGGTATAAGGTAACTGATAATGTAGAAATGGTAGTTCAAACCTTTCCCAGGTTCTCAATTGGGGAAGAAAAACGGAGAGCATGGTACAAAGCACGGCATCTCAACCTTTGGATATCAAGAGGGAGATCATTGTTTGCAAGTCGAGCATCTGATTTTGCAACATGAATTACCTGCATAAATCGCCCCTCTAGTTCAAAATCAACTTATCACTTCAAAGACCAAATGGTTGATGGTGTAAGTAGCGAAAAGCTATTTCTGGAAAATTAACAGCAACAAAACCTAATTATATTTTAATTTAGTAGGCATGACAGTCACCAGTAGTAACTCTATTCTAGTAGCAGGATTGGGAATAGCCCTTGAACATATAATGCACAAAAGAAAAAATAGCAAACCTGATAGTCACTCCATAATTTTGTCATCTCCTCATAGTAGGTCAAACCAGCCCAAGAAGTGAAGTGCTTCCGGGCTCGAGGAACAGATTCCAACTCCCTAGGAAGCTCCTTGATTACCTTAACATCTCTTTCTAAGGTTGAGATGAAATGCTGTTCATCAAATATATCTGAAAATGCACTGCAGGAGTCGATGAAAATAAACAGCGTAAGCAGCACTCTAGAAAACTCATATATTTCGAGAATGCCTAGATGAGAAAGTAATTGCACTTGAGACACTAGCAGAAGTAGCATAGGATTTCAAGATGACCTTGAATCTTGCCAGAATGAGCGTTTATCCAGTTGCGGAATTACTAATGTTGCATTCATTATGCGTGCCACAGCCACCATATCTGATATCTACGGACAAAACGAGGATAGTGGATTCCAGTTACAATGAGACATAGAGAATATTAAAATGAATTGAGTAGCCTGAAAAAAACAAAAGTGGTAAAATACTAGCAATGCAAGTAAAAGAACTCTTATGCTCAGACAGGTGTGCCTTTCTACATGGACATATGTGAATGTATGCATGCACGTGTGATGCAACAAAATATATTCCAACGTTAATGGAACATCCAAACACACTATTAACACTTTCTTACATCATGAAAGTATAGTAGCTGATGGATGTGATTTTAGAGCAATAAAAGAATTATTATAAATTAGCAAAAGCCAAAGACATAATTTTAGTAACTTACACCAGTGCGCATTTGATTTAATCCTCCATTACTTCTGACAGTTAAATAGCGATCCCATCCTTGGGCATCTGGTAGCATAAACAGTACTCAGAGAGTGAGAGAGAATACAAGGGAAACAGAGATACAAATTTTGTGTGTTTATATATATATATACAGGGACGGAGCCAGATTTTTTTTTATTGGGGGTCAACCTTTAAAAGAATTTTTTTCGCTGAGCACGGGCCGAGCCAGAAATATTATCTAGAGGGGCCAATATAATTTTTTTTAAGTTTATTGGTAAAATTTATATTTTTTAGGTTTCCAAAGGAATATTTTTTTAAAAAAATTGAAGGTGGCAATGCAATTTTTTATAAATTTATTGGTAAAATTTATATTTTTTTAGGCTACCAAAGGAATTTTTTAAAAAACTTGGAGGTGTCATATACAATTTTTATAAAAGATATTTATAATATATATAATTTTTTAGGCTAAAAAAAAATTGAAAAATATTGGGGAGAAGCCAATGCCCCCTTAGCCAAAGAGTGGCTCCCCCTCGTCGCCTTACAGTGAGTGAGAGATCTAAAGTTCTGTTTGTATCAAAGAAATTAGGATTCAATTAAATAAATGAGTTGTGGTTATGCTTTAATTAAATTAAAAGTTATAGTGGGATATGGTTTAACTGAGCTTTGAAATGTTGGTAACTTGGTTGTGGCCTTGTGGGTGGGTTGTGTTTTAATTAAATTAGAAGCTATTGTGGGATTGCTTAAATGAGTTTTAGGATGTTGGTTGTGGCATTGTGAGTTGTGCTTTAATTCAATTAGAAGTTATTGTGGGCTGGGTTAAATGGGCTTTGGGATGTTGGTTGTACCCTTGTGGACTCTTAGTTGTTTATTAGATAGACCATAAGAATGAAATTAGGATTTCATTAAATAGTATATTAAACTAATTTATATATTACATATAATTTCAAAGTATTTTTATTTTTTAGCATAATATTTTTATCTAATCTTTGAAATTGAGGGGCAATAAGCAGAAATTTTTAAAAAATTAATAGGGGTTAAATATAATTTTTTTGGCTATAATCCCTTAAAATAATTTGTATTACTATTAAAAATATTTTAAAAAATAATTTTTCAAAGGGGTCAATTGACCCCTATTGTCAGCACGTGGCTCTGTGCCTGTATATATATATATATATATATATATATATATATATAGAGAGAGAGAGAGAGAGAGAGAGAGAGAGAGAGAGAACTGCATGCACTTTTCCATGTCGACATGTAACACTTACAAATATGAGGGGAAAAGAAAAAGGAGCTACGCATAATTCTAAATGTTGCTGGTGAAAATTTTCAACCTACCACTTAATGAAAAGGAAAAATTGGAATTATAGAAGGGAGGTTATACTCCTTTACCATGACAAATAAAGGTATTGCTCCTAGAAAGGTATCATTATATGTAATCTCCTGATTATGCATGGGTAGAAAGGCCCAAACTTCAAAGCAAAAGAGATAAAGCTATTGGGTGAAACCTTTATATTCAGAAGAAGGTTTGATACAAGGATGTAAACCATGGCCGGAAGGTAGTTCCCAAAGATGTTCCTCTGAAATCTGCAAAGTTGGAAATAAAGTAACCCCATTATCCAGGAAAATAATAAAGTTATCAACTCAATCATCTGAAAGGGGGAAAATTCCTACCAATGATATTTATATTTGTGGAAAATGCTTAGCACACTTTTAGTGCAAAAAAGATGCAAGAAAAGGCAAACGAAGCTTGTAGTTAATTAATAAGTTGTCCACCATAAATAAAAGAAATTTAGCCCACTTTTAGTTATTTTTTGTTTAAGGTAGTAATGTCAAACAAGGTCTCTACATAGGCTATAGTGCAACTGTACCTTCTCAATCAATTGTCCTACTTAAATAGAATTTGTTTGAGTGTAGGAGCATTTTAAATCATAAAAGTGCAGCAATCATTACTTAGCAAAGCTCATCTTACTGATCAATCATTACGCAAGTCTTCACCGTCAATATCGTTTTTGAGTGAGATAAATTAATGACCCTTTGACAGCGTATCCTAGAATCCCTGCTGATACAACAATCTTTCAATCAATTGGGTTTAGGAATATAAGAAAAAGGCGTAGAGTGTTCCCTCAAAGATCAACTTCCAAGTGGATTTCAAGTGATCCCAACAAAATGGAAGATGGCCAACCAACTCCGCATTTTGTTTGGATGGAAGACTAGCTTATCAAAAACCATCTTCCTACACCCACCAGAAACCTACTTCTACATCACAGCCATCAGTTAACTCATCAAACTTTCCTGAGACCAACTTCATGCTTCTCTAGGCCTGGCTAAATTCTCGCTTCCCATTGCATGATCTAGGTTTTACACACTAATGATTTAATCATAGAGCAGCTCTCTCAAAGCATGTATCATAATGAAAATAATATAATGGAGGCGTGTTCAACTCCCTATAAAGACCACAAGCCTATACTGACATACCAAATGGCTCTCATTTAAATGCATCCAATTCCAACCACTTAAGCTTTTTTAAGGCTCAAATGTAGAGCATAGACACCAAAGTCGTTCAAACAAATATCCCAAGGGCAATAACGATGGAAGAAAATAAATAATTCACTGCAATACAAGCTACATAATGATCACGGGATGATATACACTGGCACCCCTGAGTTGCTTCCTCCTTGCAACAGAAAAATACACCATGTCATTGGCACAAAGACAATTAGAAACCGTATTTTGGCCAATTCATGCAGGATAATAGTGCCTAAAAGAAGAGAGAACAGAATCTTGTAGAGACAAAAGATGAGAATTTAACACAGTTTGCATCTATGATGTATGCAACTCAATTATCAAGGTGGCCAAGCAAAATGATCCAAAATCTGAGACAACTTTATGGATATGAATCAAAGATGCATTAGAAGAACGAATATCAAACTGCTAATGCCTGGCATAGCCTCGGATGATTGCTGAACAGAAGCACCAACCCTATAACCAAAATCTTTTGAAAATAGATAGGATAATCTGTTGGTTCCTTTTTTTTTCCCCTCTTTCCGCTTTCAAATAATCAGTAATAGTGTAGGCAACAAGCAGTCCTGAGCTATATACAGGACAAATAACCAACAGGCACCTTATAATTCATTTTGTTACACCCCAACAGCGAGCAGCCATGTGCTTCTTTCCACCAAATACAATGTTATTCAACCAGTCAGAACTGGAATATACCAGCATGGGTAAAGTAATCATCAAATGTTAGGTGGTCCCTAATTTTAGGTTTTTGACTCTCACGTATTCCATTCACATAACATTTCTCCAAGAGAAAGTTAAATCAAATTAACAAACAGAGGTTAAACAGAGGCAAATGAATGAAATTGAGAATCTTTTAAACAAGCTTGGAAAGCAGAAACAGGAAAATTTTCAACAAAAAGTAATTTTATTTTCACAACCAAATACCTTTCCCCTAAAAGAATTCTGCAAAGAACATGGCATAATTTTGCTTTCTTGGGAAAGACATGCACATATAATTATGCCCTGTTTTTGTAAATTTAATCTAAAATGTTTTTTCTTCAAATTTGAACAAAATGATATAATGGTTTGTAAGTGTCTGGCAGTCCAACAAAATTATTTGCTTAGATAATTAGATTTCTTTTTTATTTCTTCGAATAAGGACCAAAAAAATTATTCACTTGAAAGAAATTTGTTCAAAATTGCTATTCAGTTCAAGAAAAATAGCTATACCGTTTGATGAATATAAGAGCAATTTACATAAACAATAACAATTGAAAATTCCTCACTGTCCAAACTTCTTGATAAAATACTTCTTCAAATTTCTTGCAAAATCACATTCTGACCATATAAATGTTGGAAACTTTATCGGGAAAATTCCTTATAAGTCCTACTTTTCTAATCAAAAGACAAGGAAGTCCTAAACAATTGTCTTAGGACCAATAAATCCTAAAACTTTCCATTTAAGTTCCATTACTCTAAATCTACTCTTTCTAAATAGAAGTAATATTTTGACATAATTTAGTTATTTTAGAATTGTTAATTTCCTTTCTTTCAAATCATATCCTATCACAATCCTAAAGTTTGCATGCTAGATTAACCTAAAAATAAAATCTTGTACAAAATTCCATTCCAAAACCCAGAGTCCCCAAATCAGAATTACCATATGAAAATAGAGCTATCAAATCAAAGCCCAGTTCGCCAAATCAGCAAACATACCTAAACAAGCCTGTTTGTGGCAAAATAAGAACTACCCATTGACAAGAGCAACACTAGAAATAAACCCACTTCTCCAAATCAGCAAAAATGCATAAACACTTGCCTGTTTGTGGCAGAATAAGAATTACCCATTGAAAAGTGCAACACTAGAAATAAACCCACTTCTCTAAATCAGCAAAAATGCATAAACACTTGACTCTTTGTGGCAAAATAAGAATTACCCATTGACAAGTGCAACACTAGAAATAAACCCACTTCTCTAAATCAGCAAAATAGGAATTACCCATTGACATGTACAACATATAAGAAGAAAACCCAGTTCTCTAAATTACCAAAAAAGAGGAAATTATACCTGGTGGGATCGAGAATCTGCTGAAAATGAAGGCTTTTGTTCATCTTCTAATAATACATCTTTACTATAGAAGCTAAATATAAATATGGAAAAAGCAAAGAGTAAGATCAAGTAGATAATGATGGAGAAAGAAGATGGTTTTCTTGGGAGAAATTTGGTTGTTCGGAATTGGGAAGAGGCTCGTTTATTCACCATCTCTCTCGTTCCACAGATCTGCGCACTTGGTCCATATTAGGTGATCATTAGTTTCAACATTTTTTATCAATTTTTCGCTGATGTCATAGTAACTTCTATTTTTTTTTTTTCAGATGTAACGAATTAATTTAGCTCAGTTTTTTCACTTGTTGCCCGACGAGAGTTATATGTTAGGTTTTGTACGCTTAATGGAAATGAAATAATTATTTTCATTCTATAGAATTCTATAATGAGGTTATAAATATGAAATATTTTATGAATGGAATGAACTTCAAATAATATTTTTCAAAAATACATATATTAGGGAATGTTAGATAAAGTTGGGTGGTTGTTTGATAACATTTATTAATCACTTAAATCTGAATAGATTCAGCATTTATTCAGTTAAGTGTGTTTGATAAAAAAATTAAATATTATTTATAGTATTAAGTGTCACTTAAAATGAGATAAAATTTTAAATGATATGTCACCACTTAACACTGAAGTTTGAAATATATATATTTTTTTAAAATATCAAAAAAATATAATTTTTTTAAACATCACTTAAAATCTCGAGTATTTAAAATTTTCAATTTTATCAAACAACATCCTCACAAATACAGTTTCCTGAAAAAGTCTATATTCTATATAGATCATTTTACTACATTTTTATAATAATTTGACGGTTTCGCCCTTCATATGAAATGGCCAAATTTTTTATGATTTAGTCCAATATCCTAATATATGGCCTAAATTTATGAGAAAACATTTAATATGATTTAGACTTTTAAATTAAATATTTAATTATTAATATTTTTTAAAAAAAATTTAATACGAGTTGCTAGAATCTTACGATTCCTATTTTACGGACCCCAAAATTATTTTATCTAGAATCCCGATTTTGACAGCCTTGGTTGAATCATAGTCAAATCGTAAAATCATACATAATCGTATAAAATCGTAGTATAATCATAAGATTTTACCCGGTATAATCGAGGTTCTAACTACTTTGAGTAAAATATAAGTAAACTAAATTAGTGTCATGTGCCTCAAGTCATTTCAACAAAAATCTAGACATGAAATACTATTTTTTATCTCTTACAATAGTGAGAAAAACAAGGGGGGAAAAAAAAGACATTTGAGGTTAATATTGAAAATATAAAATATATAATCAGATTAAATTAGTAAAACAAAGATAATTGTAAATAAATATACATATTACTTCTCGAAAGTTGTTCCAAAAGCAAGTTTCTATTAAATGTACCTTTAAGTCGTTGGCTTATATTAAATGTCCATTTTATTAAATTTACTAAATATTAGTATTTTATTGGAAATGAATTATGGAGTTTAAAAGCCCATTTGAAGGTTCATAAAAGCCCTCCCAAACAAGCAGGGATTTTATTTCTACAAGTTAGCTTTGTGGTCTTTAATTCTTATAGTTTTTACTAACATGTTGTAACGGGTCGGATGTTTGCGGTTTAACGCAAAAGTTTAAGCTATGGGTGAGGCTAACATCCACCCATTTACTTTCTCATCTGAATCCGATGTGAGACAAATGAGCACATCTAACATTATTCTCCATCTGAACTCGCGCAACGCCCTTGTTGCGATCGGACAACTCTACCTACCTGCCTTAGACCCGGGCTCAACCAGGGTGGTGGAGACTTAAACAGGTGCTTGTCGTGACACCAGATCAAGGATTGAGTTTGGCTATGATATCAACTGTAACGGGTCGGATGCTTCGCGATTCAACCGAAAAGCTTAATGTAAGAACATTTATTTATTAATGGCAAGATTCTGATCAAAAATCATGTTGAGAGTTGTAAGTTCAGATCAAATTGTTAAGTGTTAAATGTGTGTATAAAGTGGTGAATATACAAAGGATATCGAGTGGAACAATGACTGGAAGAGGTAGTGCAAAAAAACAAAGATTTCAGAAGAAAAAAAATGTATTTTGTTCCACCGAGTACTCGATGGGAATGTTACCGAGTACTCGGTACGTTGCAACTTAGCGCATGGAAACATGAATTTCTAGAAGGTTGTGCATCTTATCGCACAATTACGCACGCATACAGGTTCACCGAGTACTCGGTAAGTGGCGAACTGCAAAAATTGGGAATTGCGATTTTCTTATTTGAAAGGTTTTGTCTTGCTACGCAATTAACTCCTGACCACTTTATGACATGATTTGAAGTTAATATTGGTATATTGGACTATCATTGACATATTAGTTTATATTTGAGAGATTTAATGGTGGAAATACCAATCCTGAAAGGAAAATGATTATTACCATTAATTGAAGATTATTCTCTATATATATGAGTTAAACCAAAGAGAAGGGGGATAACTTTTGAGAGATCTCTGTAATTTTTTTACAGATTCATATACTTTTGCAGAGATATATAGAGAGAGAAAATTATTGAGTGATCAGATATATTCGAGTTCTCTCTTGATTTTGAGTTTCTCCAATTGTGCTTCTACACATAATATCCTTATGCACAATTGGATGATTCATTGTTGAAAAATCATCACACCACCTTGTGCAATGTGGTTACATTGATCCATTGAGAAGCGAAGTTGTTTGAGTACGGAGATCGAAGCAGGAGGCTTCGTGGTTCTTTGATCCGTTGAGAAGCGGAGCCGTCAGAGTACGGAGATCAGAGCGAGAGCTTCATGGTAGCATGAGTGATTCAAGACTTTCAAACGTCGAGTGATAACGACAACTCAGAGTGATTCAATATCCGTACTTGGAGTCTTTCCAAGGTTTTTCCAGGTAAAAATATTGGTGTCGTCTCCTGATTTATTTTCTGCACTTATATTTATTATTACGTGGTTTATATTGTGATAGAATTGAAAATTTTAAAAAGCCTATTCCCCTCCCCTCTAGGCTTAGTTTACCATCTTCTAGGTAATTTCAATTGGTATCAGAGCAAAGTTTGTCCTGATTTAGGTTAACGACCTAGGGTTAGATCTTGAACTTAGAAGATGGACGTACTTTGTGAAAGAGGTTCCATTACTAGTTCCCCTTTATTTGATGGATCAAATTACATGTATTGGAAAGCTAGAATGAGTGTGTTCCTGAAATCAATAGATATGAACGTTTGGTTTGCCGTAGAAGTAGGTTACTCATCTCCCATTGTTATAGATGAGACTACTAAAGAATTAAGAGAAAAATATTCAAGTGAGTGACAATGGGAGATAACTGCATAATATAATATCTAATTCATTCAATTGTAAAGGGAGGTCCATCACATGTGAATCAGATATAGGGTTGCAAACATTGACAAAACCCTAATCCCAAAAAAGGAACAATTAATCAATCATTTGTACAATATATCTTTGAACAAGTATAACTAGTACATGCACCTACTCTAAACTACTTTTACTAACATAAATTAAAAGCATGTCACTCGTTATCTTTTCTTAAGCACGGTTTGTCTAAATCAAGATTGCATGTTAATTACCACCATTATATAGAAAATCATGAGTTAAACATCTGAGTTCTAGCCCATATTGAATAACTATGATTGTGCAAGATAAAACATTCATTCAAGCTAAGACAAGACATAGAATAAATGAAGAATCTTATATATAATCAAACGTAATCACTCATCTACACAATCATCACATACGCGTCCTTCAGTTTCCCCCTATACAATAAAAATAAGAAATAGTTTAAATTACTTGGCTAGGGTTTTGTTAAAAATCCTAGATACCGATTTAGTTATTCATGGTAGTAGTTATCTGCATTGTTGATGTAGACATGCCCTCCATGGTTGATCTTTTTACGTAATCTCCAAGACAATATGTATAAATTCCAACCTCCCGTATGTAGGGGAGACTCCTCTCTTTTATAGAAAAATAGGCGTATTTGTTTGGTAATCTGATTGCTTCATGGTTAAGTTAGGAATGTGTATCATGATATTCCTTGAAGAATGATATAAAATCTCATCACATTTGGTCAATATTGCATCCAAAATAGCCTAAAGATCATTCCATGCTGAGTGTGGTCGAAACGGGTCCCACAGATGCATATACAAGTTGTTGATGTGTACTGGCCGTATTTGGTCTTACCGAGTACTCAGTGAGAATTCCAACGAGTACTCGGTGGTCGTGCAATGACGTGAACACGCATATGTCTCTAAAATTTTCTCACTTTTCTACTACTGAGTACTCGGTGAAGGCTCTACCGAGTACTCGGTAGTTCTTCACCTTGTATTCTTGTATTTCATTTTCTTTGTTCCGTTTCTCTTCTCGGCTTCATTTTTCTTCACTCCTTTTGCATCCTTGACTTATTTTTGGTCCTTCGTAGGTCTTTTATCCATGGTTTTAGCTCTCGAATGATCTTGAATCACAAATCTAGTTATTTCACCGAATTTAACTTGTTTTACATGACATGGCCTGAAACGTCTTAAAACACGAAAACCATATATAAGCATTAATATAATGATAAACATGAACATAACAATGTATAATTAGGACCCTTAAATGTATGATATTTGGATCCTATTAAATCTCAATCACATATTTTGAATGAAGAACTTAATAAAATTTTTATTTTTCTTATTCCCTTAAAGCATAAAATAACTAAGCGGACCATGTCCTCATGGTCTAAAAATAAAAATAAAGTATGGAAGAAATTGTTACCGCCCTTGAAGTGTAATTTCGGTTGCTTTGTTATTTGCTCATATCCCCCCCAAACTTGCTTTAGATGATCTATTAAAAAATATAAAACACTATACACTACCCAAGATCATATTCATTAGAGAGATAATAATTAAATAAATCAAAATATAAAACATGAAGCACTTTTTCAAGGGAATGTAATTTTATTAATAAAATCACTCATGATTTGGCCTTAAGGGCGTACAATTCTAAAAAAAATAAAATTACAGAAAAATAAAATAAAATAAATGCAATACATAGATAGAATCAATCCGAAACGGATTTGGTGGGAAAAATAATAAATAAAAAATAATTAAAAATAAAATACTAAGAAAGAGAATTCTACATCTATTCCCTATTCTTACGAATTATTCCTCTATTCCACTCTAGCCATATTCAGTAAATTCATCGTTCCATGTGTTGAATCTTTTTGCCCACCACTTTCTTAGCTCATAAATGGATAGTCTCCCAAAGAAGTGATCATGATCAATTTTCTTAGGAACCGTACGCATTGGTTCATCAGTCGCATCTGAAAATTCGCCCAATTGATCTTCGATTAATGCTATGATGAGGAAAGGAAAAAACAACTTCACATCTGTATGTATTGAAGCACATGAATTTTGCTCAAGAGTGTGCCAACACTCCATCATCTTATCATAGATCAATTCTGGGATAGAAACCCAAAATACCTTCTTAAAGCAATATAGCATATACACCATTTCTCAGTATAAATATCTATCTTTATCCTTGGGACTAATAGGTGCTTAATATTGGTTATTTTTTTCCCCTGTCTTGCGTTTGTTATGTCTTACATTCTGTTACTTGGTATTTTTATCCCGTTTGTGTGTATAAGAATGTTTCAGGAGCTTAATGAAGAAAAAAAGCTAATCTTGGTGAATTAATTGAGTTCGTGTTCGTTTCTATTTTGAGAAAGGAATCAAGAGATGTGCCAGAGCAAAGAAGAGCTATCGGAGGGCAAAATGGTTATTTCCCGACATCGTTATCTCATCGAAGGGCAAAAATTTCATTTCCAGACATTATTACTTCACCCAAAAGCATCGGAAGTCAAAGGCGACCAGTCTAGCTCGAATATGAAAAAACGAGTTTTTACAGTAAAAGTTGCATGCCCTACGTCGTCAGAGGGAAAAAAAGGCAGAATGGACCTGAGCTACACTTTGGTTTTTGAGCTAAAGGGGGACCCTACGCCCTAGACCTACGCCCAAGCATAGGTCAAGGGCGTAGGTCCCACCTTGTGGCTACGTGATCCCTTTACGTGTAGAAGTTGTTTCAGAATTTTCTAGTTTTGTCCCTGCTTCGATATTTTAAATAATTGGTGATTCCAGACCTCTACATACAAGCTTATACAGATATTTACATCATATTTTAGATACATTATTCATGTATAATGAAATTACAGAAAATGGTAACCATTAGGGTTTCCCTCACTTGTCTATAAATATGAGAGAGTTATGTTTAGAGTTCTAGTTCTGGTTCTGATTTTCACGCATGTTCATTCATAGAGTTCTCATATTCAAAGTTCAGACTTGCTTCTATTGAAGAGAACCACCATTGAAGACCTAGAGATCCGGAGAAGAAGGCCATGGAGAGCGTTTCTATACCGATAATGCAGACTCTCTCCGCCATGATCAACTAATTTGGTATCCATGGTTTTCTCGCAAAATCTTAACCAAGTAATGTATTTCTAATTTTATATTCAATTGTAGAGAGGGGAAACTGTGACTATAATGTGATGATTGTGTTAGATGAGAGACCATTTTTATTCATGATACAAGTTTATATATTTGAATTGATTCTTGTCTTAGACTTTTCAAATATATTTATCTTACACAATCACAATTATTCACTATGGGCTGGAACTTGGATGCTTAATTAGTGATTTTCTACACAATGGTGGTCATACAACTCGAAACCCTAGGTTGACACAGGCCATGCCCTGCCAAATTGATATAGACATGCTTTAGTTTATTTTCATGCTTTAATTTACTTTTCTGCATTTATTTTCTGTTAGTAGTTGGCATGCACTAATTAGTTTAGTCTTGAGATGGGTTGTCTCGATCCGGTTGTGAGTAATCCTTTTTGGGGTCAAACTACTGGCGGGGTGTGACCTGATTCACAGTCAATGGATCGCCCTCATGAAATTGATATATAATTTGAACTTTATTATGCAGTTAGTGGTGGAGTGAGGAAACCCTAGTTTTCTTTCTCTCTGAATCACAACCATTGTTCATTATTGCTTTCTGTTTTATTTTCATTATTATTAGATAATTCACAAAACCAAACTCTTTTTGGAAAAATATAATTCAGTGTTTTTAGACTATTTAAGTGAATAATCCTCGTTGTTGTGGGATCGATATTCCCTTACTCAAGCACAATTGTCAATAATTGATCTGCGCGCTTGCAGAAGGGTAAAACCTAAAGTGTCGTTAATGTGTCATTTTTAATCACATATGTTGCACACACCTGACACCCACCAGGGACATGCTTGTTTATCCAAAACCTCATCAATACACCAAAGCTCCGGTTCTAGCTCCGCCTTCTTTATCCAAAATTTAGTTGGTGGATTTTCAAGCCCATCGCAAATCTCTCTAACTATATCATGAAAGGATGGAATAGGATGTGGAATAAGGCGAAACTTACCATCAAGATCGGAAGGTAATTCATGGGGAAGTCCCCATGCTTTTATAATAGCCTCGGAAGTCACGTTAATCGACCTTGAATTATATTGTATAGTTGTACGAGCAATCAAACCTCCTTCACCTTGAATATCATACCTCATGTTGTAGTAAAAATCACGCACAATATTAGAAAAAACTTGTAAATTTGTCGGTTTGTAAAGCTTCTCCAGTCGCCGCTCCTTGAAAGCTCGATCTGTCATGATCTCCAATGGATCATATGTGATATGCTTATAGAATACGTGTTCATACTTAATCTTATAATTTGCAAGAGGATCACCCTTAGGGGTAGCATCCTTGATCTCCTCCTCCATCAAATTTCCAATGGCTATGCTAGCTTTAATTGTCTAATAGTTTTGAAGAAGATGTGAAAGAAATACTAGGGGAGGCCTTATATTTATAGTTTTAGATTCAAGTCCTTTCTAGGGGAGGAATGATTCAATTTACTGCAGAAATCTGGAATAAAAATAAGTTAGAATGGAAAGTTTTGAAATGGTAATTAGATTTAGTGTAAAATTTTCCCTAGTTGAAAATGATTTCATATTTATGAAATTTTTTTTATAAAATTATATTTTATTTATTAGAAGCTACTAAAACTATATATTATACTATTATATTACAGTCAAAGTCCTAATTTGAAAGGAAAAATCAAAATACATAATTATATATATTAATTCTCAAAAATTAGAAAAATATAATTTTTCCAGGATTCATCGAGTACTCGATGAGGAAACTACTGAGTACTCGGTAGTCCCCGTACCAGAAATTTTTCAAAAACTACTTTTTCTTTAATAAATATATATTTTTAGTTATACATAGAATATATATATAAGAAATTAGTAAATAAACTTAAATAAAATATAAAATATATATATATAATACATAAATAATTATATAAATTAATTAAAATAGGATTATATATTTATATAAATTAGAATTTTATAAAAATATTTTTGAAAAATCGTACCCTCCCCCCAAACTCATATTGTTATATCCTTATAATTGAAAAATAGATAAAATCAAAATAATATGTTTAATAAATACCAAAATATCTATTTTCATTAATTTTCTACTATTTTTTGTTGGAGTTCAAGTACAAAAAATACAAATAATAAGAAATAAAGCAAAAAGTACAAAATAACGATTCATGGTTCGGCCTAAGGCAATATTTAGAACATAAATCTATGCCGGCTCATGATCAACTACTCTCAAAATCCTAAGACTTAGATGGTGACAGTGGTGTATGAGAAATGGAGCTGGCGCCTAATTGCTCTAAGATTGCCTGAAATCCATGAGCCATCTCTGCTCGAATCTCGGCTTACCCATGAAGAATCTTTTCCTGACGAGCTATCGTATCTGCATATTGCTCCCTAGATAGAGTCACTGTTTCCCTCTGCCTAAGTGCCTGAGACATCTCCTCATTTATAGCCTCGTCATCATCATCACCTCCATCTACTGCACCCTCCTCGTCCTCAGAGGCATCCCCTTCCTCAGCGTCTCCAGCGACCACCCCCTCAAGACCTCGACTCATCTTACTGTAAGAACGACTAAAGACACTATATGCCATCGACGAATCAACGTCACACCCCTCCTTCCCCTTAGCTGGATGAATATCGAGATGTCGTAGAATACTGGTGATTAGAGAAGGAAATGGAAAGAGCCACTTCTTTGCCTTCACTACAACCAGGTCGGAGAGGTCCTGCCACACGGTCCACACAATGTAAACTAAAATACGCGAAATCGAGACGCTGTGGCGGGCATGGAAACAATATATCGCCTCCAAAAGCATATCCCTCCTCTCTGTGTCGTGGCCGCGGGGATGATCCTAGTCATGGAGTATGGTGTCAATAAACCACAATCTCTGGGGAAAGTACCTCTTTCATACACATGTCGCGCTCTTCGGGTCCCCATAGCGCCCCTGGCACATCCGCTCCACGATAGTCTAAATGTCGGGGAATGGCTCTGGAGGAGATGAAATCTCAGCCTGTAAATATTCCGGACACTCATCTGGAATGCCCCATACCGCTTTAATGAGGGCGGTATCGACTATAAAAGTCCGATCCCTCACCTTTATCGATAATCGGGTCGCCAAATCATAAACTAGGTTGCAATAGAACTCGCGAACCATCTTCGGGTAGTACATAGGCGACACCGGTGTCAATAAAGGTGTCAAACTCCGCTTCTTCAACCGCTTCACACTTGTTTTGGACTTTTGTCTATGTCGGAAGTCGGCGTAGTTGAAGGTACGCTCGAGAAGAAAATCCTTTCATAACCCTAACTCCCTTGCCTCTTGGCGCATTTCAGCCTCCCTTTGGTCCGCTCGTGCTCGAATCTCGACAACTGTTGTCGATGATTCTTCCCCCTCTGTAGTTCTACTCTTCTTTTTGGGCGCCATTTGAATGATTTAAAGTGGATTTGAGATGTGTATGGGTGTATATATATAGGTTGGAATGGAATCTAAATGAAGGATTGTAGTTTGTTCTTAGGCAAGATAATTGGGGGGTTTTGGTGGGATTAATGCTAGGATGAAGATTTGAAGCTTGATTTGAGCAAAAATGATCAAAAATTGAGGATTTGAGGGCAAAACGAAGGTATATATATATGCGTATATATGTATATATGGAGTGATATATGCGATTTGGGAAGGTTTTGAAGCTTGAATCTTGTTGGATTGAGAGCAATGAAGGTGTAGGAGAGTTAGGGTGTAGATTCTTTGAAAGAGAATAAGAGTTTTGTAACGCCCCACATTTCCTTTATCTTTTCTGAAATTCTTTTCCAAGTGTTAACGTTTTGTGACGTCACTTATTCATGACGTCTTGTGTAATCTTGGTACGTGTAAATTTTTCTCGTTTAAGTTTCAGACTTGGCGGGAAGACTTCATGAACTTTCATTTCCGGCTTCGTGATTTATTATTAATTGGCGACTACGTGGGTTCGTTGCAACATTTTCTAGTTGGAGCTTTGAAAATCGTGTTGCGTTCCCGAACGTGTTACCCTAATTTATTGTAGACATTTCGATGTAGCACTTATGTGAATTGCTTGTTATATTTTTGTTTTGTAATTAATGAAAATAGTTAAAAACAATTTTGGGAAATAATTGACCGAAGGGTAAATTGGTATTTTATATTAAGAGCAATTAGTGGAAAGTGTAGAGATTTGGCTAAGTGTTGGGGTATGAATGGCATAGTGGTAAATAAAGAGGATGACAAGGGATAAAAGGGTAATTAAGAGGCATGATGACACTTTTGTAATTAACCTTAAGTTGAGAAGAAATTAGTCATTTCCCACTTTTGTGTGGTGTCTCACTTATAGCCATTGATCTTCTTCTCCCATATTTAATCTCAACCTTTGGATCATAGGGCCTTGTTTGAATGGAACTTAAATGCAAGAATGCATTATTCTTAGTCTTTCACTTTGCAAGACTTCATGTCAACCCTTGGATCCTTTATTCATTTTCATTGCTTATTCTCAACCCTTGGATGTTAAGGCATTGTTTGGAAAATTAATGAATTTTATATTTTTTTTCGAATTATATATATATTTTTTGAATTTTATATAATTTTCAAAATTTATATACTTTTTTTGAATTTTATATATTTTTTCGAATTTTATATATATTTTAAAAATTTATATATATATTTCTAATTTTATATATTTTTCGAAATTTAAAATATTTTTGGAATTTTATATATTTATTTCTAATTTTATATATTTTTCAAAATTTATATATTTTTTTCCAAATTTATTTTTTGAAATATATATATTTTGAATTTTATATTTTTTTTGAATTTTATATATATTGTTTGAATTTTCTATAATTTTCAAAATTTATATATATATTTGAAAATTTATATACTTTTTTCGAATTTTATATATATATTTTTTAATTTTATATATTTTTTTAAGAATTTATATATTTTTTTCAAATTTTATATATTTTTCGAAATTAAAAATAATTTTTTGGAATTTTATATATATTTTTTCTAATTTTATATATATATTCGGAATTAATTTTTTTTTTGAAATTTTATACACCTTGAAGCAAACCTAACATGTTGCAAAGAGTTTGGGAGCAATTGGGAGAATTTGGGAGCAACTTATAATGGGCCCTACTAAAAATAGTGATGGGAGCAAGTGGAAGCAAGATGAGCCTTGCTTCCAAATTTGAGGTTTTGCTCCAGCCTGCTTTCAGATTTTGGAAGCGGGAGCAACCAACCAAACAACCCTGCTTTGTGAACAGTAATAGAAGCAGGAGCAAAAGCAGGAAGCGGGAGCATTACCAAACAGACCCTATGTGTTTTGCACGCACTTTGAGATATAGGAGTCGTCGACGCATAATAGAATCAAAAAGGAGATAAATCGAACATTATAGCCAAAATCATAAAATTTCTTGCCGCACCTACGCCTTAAGCGTAGGTCAGGCGTAAAACTTCGCTTTCTGACCACTTTTTGCTTCTGTAGGCATAAGCTTAGGCGTATGAATTTTCATGAAAATCACTTTTTTCTGCAACTGCGCCAAAATGACCGTCTTAATTTCGCGAGACTTTTTGCTTGAAGTGACGGCTTCGGGAAATGCCCTTTCTGTCCTCTGTGAGCCATTTTGTCTCAAAAACCTCTTTGACTCTCCTCTTGGATAGAAACGAACACGTCTTTAGTTAATTCACCAAAGTTAGTTTTATTTCTTCATTAAGCTCCTGAAACATGTTTAAACATACAAAGGACATAAAAATACCAAATAATGGAATGAAATGACATAACTACAGCAAGATAGGGGCTTAAAATGGATGATATTGAGCACCGTTTTTCCTAAAGGATCATCCATTTTAAGCAAGATACGTTTACTCAATATCATCCATTTTAATCATGAGAAGACACAAAGATTTTTATGTAAACCGTTTTTCCTATTAAGTGATGATTATCCTATTGATAATGAAGAAGAGAAAGTGGATCATGAAGATACTCCTAGTCCTATAGGATCAAATCAATCTTCTTATAATATTCAGCCTACTCTAACTAAAGAATCATCTACTAGAGTTAAGTTGAATCATCCTTTAGATAAAGTCATAGGATCTGTTGATAAAATGATGGTGACTCGTAGAAAGGCTATGAATGAAATTTCTTATGCTTGCTATACATCATTCTTAGAACAAAAAATGTTAAAGAAGCTCTTCAAGATAATGAATGGATAAATGCAATGCAAGAAGAACTTCAACAATTTGTTAAGAATGATGTATGGTATCTTGTTCCTAAACCTAAGGATATAAATGTCTTAGGTACCAAATGGATATATAAGAATAAAAAGGATAAGAATGTTACTGTTATAAGAAATAAAGCTAGGCTTGTTACTCAAGGTTATACACAGTTAGAAGGTATACACTTTGATGAGACATTTGATCCGGTAGCTAGGCTTGAATCTATTCATATTTTATTCGCTATCGCATGTAATCTTGGATTTAAGTTATATTAAATGGATGTTAAGAGTGCATTATTTAATGTCATTATATATAAGGAAGTATATGTGGAGCAACCCAAAGGATTTGAAGATCCTTATTGTCCAGGTCATGTGTATAAGCTTAAGAAAGCGTTGTATGGTTTAAAGCAAGCTCCTAGAGCTTGGCATGAGAGATTGATCGATTATCTGCTGGGAACAAGTTTTATCCAAGGGGGAGTGGACAAAACGTTGTTTATACATAAAATTGAAAGTAATATAGTTATTGCTCAAATCTATGTTGATGATATAGTGTTTGGTTCCACCTCTGACCAACTTGCCCATTATTTTGGAAAACAAATGACACATGAGTTTGAGATGAACATGATTGAGGAATTGAACTTCTTTCTAGGGCTATAGATTAGACAATTAACTGATGGGATTTTTATTTCTCAAACTAGATATGCCTTGGAGTTAGTAAAGAAATTTGGTTTAGATAAGGCTAAGGATGTTTGCACTCCTATGAGTAAAAGTGTCAAACTTAACATAGATACTAAAGGCAAAGATGTTGATCCTAAAATTTATAGGAGTATGATTAGGAATTTGTTATACTTAACTGCCGGTCAACCCGACATAACGTTTAGTGTTGGTATTTGTGCATGTTACAAGGCTAGTCCTAAAGAGTCTCACATGACTATTGTTAAACGAATTATTAAATATGTAAAAGGGATAGTTAATTATGGACCGTGGTACCCATCATGTCACGTCCCAATTTTCCTAGGACTCCGAAACCCGAGCCTAAGGGCTAAGGGAGTGAACGGAAGTGAAAAGAAATGAGAACCAACGACATTCAGTCATCAAATACCCATAAAAGGTAAAGACGCACTGATACCATGCTGACAAGTCCCTAAAATCCTCGAAACTCTAATATAGAGAATCAGCGAATCTCAAAAGGGTGACGTAAGTCAAGCAACCACTAGAGTCAACAATGACAAATGAAATACATGGAATAACAATGAAAACAATACTCCATGCTTAAACGAATACTAGAAACTTAATAGTATTCTCAGATACTAACAGACACGCTCCTAAATCCCTAAGACTCCCGAACTGGGACACCCAAGGAATCCAGGATGTGATCCTTAACATGAATAACCAACTAAGACATCAGTACCCATGAAAACATATGGGTTAATGATATAAATGGTATATTAAATACCCAAATGAACAACAAAATAACGCAGCGGAATCTAACGAAAATCCGGCAGATTTCCGTTTGTAAATGGAACATCCGGACAACCAATCACAACACAATAACCTGCCCAAGCAATTCGATAATAACAATGGCTTCCAAGTCCCACATCATCAATCCTACTAGGGCCGAGGTAGTGGAAAGGAACCAAAACCCCTCCAAACCCTCTATAATCAACAGAGCCACGATTGCTCGAATAAGAATACAGAAAATCACCTATCTATGCAGAATAGATACAATAACCTCCTGAAAGAATAAATACAGGAAATAAAATATACATCAACAGGGATATGCCAACAGACTGGCTCCCAAAAGAAATACATGACAATCCCATAAAACATGGGTAAAGAAGCTAACAGAAGACAACTACCGTCACCAAACCCAGTCGTGCTGCAACCGTAACCGCATCATCCTGCACCACTCCAAACCTATAACAAGAACAAAAGGAAACTGTCGTTGCACTACATCCTGCTCATAGCCTTATATTTCCTGCAACCTGGTGTGGGAATACCAGGGGGCAAATGAAATACCCCTGTGAGCAAATAAGCTGTCACGCCCCAAATTCCTGGGACTCCGAAACCCGAGCCTAAGAGCTAAGGGAGTGATTGCGGAAGTAAAAAGAAACGAGAACCAAATGACATTCAGTCATCAAACACCCACAAAGGGTTGCAATGAATGCCTAGATACCATGCTGTCACGCCCCTAAAGGGTGACGCAAACCAAGCGACTACTAGAGTCAACAATAACAAAGAAGTACATGGAATAACAATAAAAATATACTCCATGCCAACACGAATACTAAAAATACAAGAGTATCCTTAGATACCAACATACACGCTCCTAAATCCCTAAGACTCCCGAACAGGGACATCCAAGGAATCCAGAATGTGATCCTTAACATGAATGATCAACTAAGACATCATTAACCGTGAAAACATATGGGTTAATGATAGAAATGGTATATTCCATACCCAATGACTAATAAAACTAAGCAGCGGAATCTAACGAAAATCCGGCAGAGTTCCGTTTGTAAATGGAACATCCGGACAACCAAACACAACACAATAACCTGCCCAAAGCAATTCAATAATCACAATGGCTTCCAAGCCCCACATTCATCAATCCTAATAGGGCCGAGGTAGTGGAAAGAAACCAAAACCCCTCCAAACCCTCTAACATTAACAGAGCCACAAATGCTCGAATAAAAATACAGTAAAGCACCTAGCTGTGCAGAATAAATACAATAATCTCCTGAAAGAATAAATACAGGAAGTAAAAGATACATCAACAGGGATATGCCAACAGACTGGCTCCCAAAAGAAATACATGATAATCCCATAACAATGGGTAAAGAAGCTGAAAGAAGAATACTACCGTCCCCAAACCCAGTCGCGCTGCAACCGTAACCGCATCACCCAACGCAACTCCAAAACCTGTAACAAGGAAACAAAAGAAGCTGCCGTTGCACTGCATCCTGCCCATAGCCGTATAATTCCTGCAACCTGGCGTGGAATACCAGGGGGGCAAATGAAATTCCCTCCGTGAGCAAATAAGCTCAGTGGGAAAAGATATCCTAACTACCACATCCTCTGATAGTTTAGGTAAAGCTAAACCGTCTAATAAGATATAAATATAGCCCAACTAGTCCCATCCACGCAAACCCAAGTCACACGCTCACATATTATCGTAAACGAGTATACATAAGTATATAGGGAATATATATATATATATATATACACATATATATATATATACACATATATATATATATAAATACACAACATGAGTCTCTAAAACTCTACTCCAAGTACCCAACACCAGTAGTCTACACTACTCTCACCAACGTACACTAGGTATACGATACTAAGGTCCAGTCTAACCAATCACCAAATTACTCACAACACAATTCAGAAGATCCAACCGAGGAGATCACACTCACCTCTAATATCCACAAGGAAACAAAATCCACCAATAGTACCAAGGAAGGCTCAAATCCTACACCCCGATAACACAGGAAGGAAAACACCCACGTCCTTGTGTACTAACACAATCGTCATCAATATATATATATTTATATATATATACAATATATATATATAACAAATCTCATCCCTCTCCTAGAGTAATTCTGTACCTCAAGGATGGGATCACCCCATCATCTCACTATGCGAAAACCTCAATGCTATCTCCAACAAGTCAATAAGTCACCAACGGGATAAATCAATCACTAACACTTGCACTATAAGCTACAAGGCCACCCGATCAATTCACTAAGAGTACAAGACCTCAACTCACAAGAACGACCACTTAAGGGTCACCAAAACGAAGCAAAGGAAAAGAGTTCCCAATGCTAACCAACAGATAACCAAGACCACGATGTCAAGGTTAAGATACCACCAGTGAACAAGGACACAACCGAACAAGGAAACCGAAAATGAATGGCCGAGCGTGAAGGTCATAAAAATGAGGAATCCCAGGGATTCAATAATTTTTTTAAGAAAAAGGTTTTCAAACTCGAACCAATCCTTTTGGTATCCATGCCCCTAACGTAAGAAAAACTCATATCACCTAGGTGGTGATACCAACAACTAAGAAGAAGTGAGAGGCAATACTATATGTGTGCACTGAACGACACCAAGCCTCATAACCGAGACGTAGAACTATCCGAAGAAAAGGTGAAACAAGAAACCACCTTTCAAAATACTACAAGTCGAGATTTTGAGAAAGGAGTCTCAAAATCTCAGAATCTCGAGACAAGTGACAAGATAGTTTTCTTTTAGAAAATCACACAATAAAAATGACCGTCTTGCCCCCGGTCTCCGTCAATTTGCCATCACCGGCTTTTAAAGTTGAAATCATTTTAAAGAAGATCCCAAGATCATTTTATAAAGTGTCAAAACTTTTCATTCCTACGGGGGTAGGCGAAAACGGGTTTTTCCTTTTAAATACAAAGAGTTTATTTAAAAACATTAGAAAACACTGTTTTCAAAATGACAGCCAAACAAGAGGGAACATAACTCCACGGATTTCTATAATGTCTGAGAGAACAAAGAAAGGACGAACAACATGTTGGACTCACGGAAGACAAATATCCGTTCCAACTCCACCAACTCAAATGACACCACAAGGAAGAGGTTCGGCACCACACCGTAACCAACGACTCAAGGAATGACGTACAAGTCAACGACTACGTACTAGCGTACAAAACACAGTAAAAGGAATGCTTAGGGGAATGAACTAAGCATGAGGAACAACCCTACAGTACTCCAAGTACTTAATGAAATCACTTCGATCATAACCTCTACCCATTCCTCAAAAGAATGAAAACACTTAAAGGTCTATACTACCACATCCACTAAGACCACAATCACATCAACCGCCTTATCTAATACCTCAATCACGATTGACACTAAGTCAATCACTGACCTCAAATCTCTAAAGATATCACACAACTAACTACAACCACAAAACAATTGACAGTCCTCTCTAAAGCCTCAACTCAACCTCAATTCTACAATCCATCTCTAACTTCAACTAATCACAACCACAAGACTACTAACCACATCTCTGAGGCTACTAACCACAATCTCTAAGGCCTCAACTCAAAGTCAAGCCTACGGTCCACCACTAGCCTCAACTAGCCACATAGATCACTATGCCAATATATAACCTCCCCTACGAGCACAAGGTATACAACACAAGTATAAGGATATACGCCTCGTTTATACTTTAATAATTACTGCTTTTAATTCCCGTTTTCACATTTATCACTTTCAACTGAACATTTATAAAATGAATTCATTTTGCATATTCATAAATAATCATGCTCCAACATATATATATACATATCAATAAATCACATGATGATATGCAAGGCACCGTACTCACAGACCGCCTGTGGTACACACACACAAAAACACACCCTACCAAAGGGTCCTGGATCATTCTCCACCATTCCCCTAAGTCTGCAGGCTCACTAGGGAATGTGGACTCATCGTACCGTTCTTCCCAAGTGCTTTTGACACTTCACACTTTTAACCAAGGAAGACGTCCTCCACGACGCGGTCGTGCGCATAGGCTTTGGACGATATGCCCTCCCCCTATCATCTGCGTTTCTCAGCTTTTTAGTTCTGTGGGAGCAAGAAGCACCCCCTGGCCAGTTGTTTCGACGATCCAAACACAAACGTCTACTCTTGCCCCACGCACAAAGGAAGTAGACCACACCAAATGAATCTCTCTGCAAATGGTGAAATCATGCAATACATGCACCAACACCCATGTCTCACAATACATGGTGTACACAAATAAATCATGTCCAACATAAATATGTAATGCACCATATTTATGAAAATACCCACATGGTAATATATAAATCTCATAATCTCTGTACATGCTTTTAAAAATATATTAAAGCATTTAAATCATATGAAAATAATTTCATATACCATTCATGTTCTCCAAAAATATATTTTCTTTAATTCTTTAGAAAATATTTCATTTTCAATTAACATGCCTTTTTAAAATAATTTAAACAATTATTTCACGTATACCAGAAGGATCCTAGCATATCGTCTAAGCTTTTCGAATCTCTAATAACCCATTTAAATTTGTAAGGATTTCTAAGCCGTCCATTCTTATTTAATTTAAATAAGAATATTATTTAATCATATAGGAATAATTTAATAAATTTTCTTAAATTAATTCCTAAGTCCAATTCCGATTCTAAACGAATTATAGATATTTAAATTAACGATTTAAAATATATATTATTAAATTAAATAAGGGTTTGCACACCCCAAACTACTTCAATAATGTGGAGTGAGAAATAAAGTTTCCCACCTAATTATACGTTACCGAACAGCCCGAAACAGCACAGTACCGACGCCCGAATATGAAGCCCGCCGACCAAAATCGTCCAAAAACTATTTCGAATATATCAAAATGTCCGTCTCGACAACCTATACGATATATATGAAGCCCATTAATAATCGGTTAATTAATTGGGTTAAATCTAAAATACCCCAAACGAAATCTATAACCTATAAATGCGATTTCCGGGCAAACCATTTATCCTAAAATCACGAAATTAATATATATCGAATACCATGTATATACGGAGCTACTCACTGAAAATCGGCTCAAACCGATCACCGGAAGGTTGCCGAAAAAATGGCCAAAGTCCAGCCGGACTCCCCTGTCGCGCGAACAGCACTGGCCGTCCCTGGCGCCACCACCTGCGCGACCACCACCCAGCTCGCCGACCCTTGCCTTGCGCCACCAGCCGCCGTCGACCACAGCCACTGCGAACCGCCGCTGCTACGCACTGCAACCAGTCGCGCAGCTCAGCCGACTCTTACTCTCTCCCGATCGTCTCTCTCTCTCTCTCTCACCCTCTCGCCGGCGACCATGGTGGCCGCCGCCCATGGAGAAGACGAAGTCCGTGTGAAGGAGAGGAGGAAGAGTAGCAGTTGAAGAAATGGGCTCAGTCGTGTAGAAGAGGAAGCAGATACGGGTCAGTCGTGTATACATATACATATATATCTAACCTAATTGCAAAACTAACCCTTCAAGTATCCGTAATTGCAAAAGCAACCCTTTAATTATCCTAAATTGCGAAATGAACCCACTTCATTATATATATATATAATTAATTATATATATATAATAACTCCCAACAATTACCGGAAGTCTCCAAATAATATCGTGTAACCCCGAAAGTCCACGGGACACCCAATAACCAAATTAGTCCGAAAGAAATATACCGGTTTAGGAATCCAACAACCGGAACACCAAGAAGGTAATTTAATACGCTTCACCCCCGATTCGTAAAAGTACTAACACCGTAACCGAAATAATCGAAACGATACCGTGTAGTCGAGAATAAGAATTCGCGTAGTCGTCAAAGAGAAACCGTAAAGTCATTCAGTCGACTTTAAAACTAAACGCGAAAAATTTACAGGTATCAAATACCAAGAATAAACAATACGTCATAAACAAGTGACGTCATTACTGAAATTAAATTATAAATAATTTCAGTAAAAAGAATAATAACACGGGGTGTTACATAAGCTCAGTGGGAAATGATACTCTAACTACCACATCCTCTAATAGTTTAGGTAATGCTAAACCACCTAGTGAGATACATAGCCCACAACATAACCCAGCCACGAAAACCCAAGATACGTGCTCATATACTACCGTACGTAAGTATCTAAGGGATATATATATATATATATATATATATATATACATATATATATAAATACACAACATGAGCCTATAGGATACGACTAAGACTCGTACTCCAAGGACCAACACAGGTAGTCTACACTACTTTCACCAATGTACACTAGGCACACGACAATAAGGTCAAATCTAACCAAAGCATTCAGCGCTCACAACGCTAACCACAAAGTCCAACAAAGGGAAAACACACTCACCTCTAATATTCACAGGGATCGAAATCCACACTAGTACCAATGAATTCTCATAACTCACTCCCCTAAAACACAGGAGGAAAAGTACTTACGTCCTTGCGTACTAACACAACCATCATCAATATATATACATATATATATGTAAATCATCATTCCATTCCTAAGAAAAATCTATATCTCAAGGATGAAATCACCTCCTCATATCACTGTATGAATCTTGTATACTATCCTCAACAGGGTCAATAAATCACCTACACTCTCACTATAGGGGACCAAAGTAAGGGAAAAAGAAGTTCCAATGCTGAACAAACAGATAACCGAGACAACAAGGTCAAGGTTAAAACACCACAAGTGCTTAGGGAGAACATCTGGACAAGGAACCCGATCCACTCTGTATCCATGCCCCAATGTGTGGGACAACTCTAATCACCTAAGTGGTGACATCAAAACCAAGAAGAAAGGAAGGGCAACACTATATGTGTGCACTGAACAACACTAAGCCTCATACCTGAGACTTAGAAATGATAGGAAGCAAAGGTGGAACAATGGAACACCTTTCAAAACTCTACAGGATGAGATATTGAGAAAGAAATCTCGAAATCTCAAAATCCCAAGAAAAGTAATAAAATAGTTTTCCTTTTAAGAAACCACATAGTAAAAATGACCGTCTTGCCCCCGGTCTCCGTTAGTTGCCATCACCGGCTTTTAGAAGTTAAAAATCTTTTTAAAGAAGATCCTAAGATCATTCCATAAGTGTTGAAACTTTTAGTTATTACGGGGGTAGGTGAAAACGAGTTTTTCCTTTTAAATACAATGAGTTTGGAAAACACCGTTTCCGAAAGACAGCCGAACAAGAGCGAACACAACTCCACAGATTCCTATAATGTCCGAGAGGACAGTAAAGGAAGAACAATACGTTGGACTCACGGACCACAACCATCCGTTTCCAACTCCACAAAAATCAAATGACAACATGAGGAAGAGGTTCGGCACCACGCCGTAACCTACAACTCAAGGAATGACATGTAAGTCAAAGACTACGTACTAGCGTACAAAACATAGTACAAGGAATGCTTAGGAGAATAAACTAAGCACTAGAACCAAGACTGTCAAGCTACAGTACCTCGAGTACTTAATAAAGTCACTCACTATAACCTCTTATAACCAATCAAAATCTCACACAACATCATCTTAAACCCACAATTCAAATATCCATGAATTTACACAACACCCTCAAAGTCACAATTCATATTATAATGAATTTACATAATACACCTCAAGGTCACAATTCATATTATAATGAATTTACATAATACACCTCAAAGTCACCCCTCAATAGGTTATTGCAACTTAAGCCCACCATCCATATTTCAAAGGATTTATGCTCACACACACCTAAATCCGTAATCCATGTCAAAATGAATTACCTCAACCACACCTTAATTTCCTTAATCCACTTAAGTGAATCACTACAATCATACCTCAATACCACAACCCCAAACCAGGGTTCATGCCTGAGTTATACAACACTCCCACATTGACATTAATGCCAAGCCCTGGCTCCAAAGCTACAATCATATCTCAATGATTAAATAAGAAAACATATATATATATATATATATATATATATATATACACAATTCATAACATTATGAATAATTACACATTAACTCAAATTCACAATTCACATATATCAATGGAATATAAAATCACATAACAATTTATAATCATGCATCAAATGCCATGAATAAATGTATGCAATGAACTAAACACCCGCACGTGACTCAACTCACACACCCGAAACCACGGACTTTCGAACATACGGCCGAAGCCCAATATGCTTTACTGCATTCGTTCAATGGAGAGCTAGTCCAAAGGTCCACGCGCAACCTCATGGCCATGTTTAGGGTCTTGCACCCTAGGGCTCCAGGCCCTTCTTGCTATTGCCGTTTAAAGTTTTATAAAAAGTTTTTAAAGTCAAACTCCACACTAAACTTCATATAAAATCAACCCATGCATGATCACATGAATGCTATAACCATGCATCAACATAAACATGTAATAATCCATATTTATGAAAAACATCCACAGGAAAATATCCAAAGGAAAACATCCAACATAAATCTCGAAATCTCTTTACATGCTTTAAAATACAATAAAGACATTTAAATCGTGAGAAAACAGATTTATGTTTTAAACAATATATTTTCTTTAATTCTTTAAGAAAATATTTCAATTTCACATAAATTGCTTTTAATGCAATTAAAGCAATTAAACCACGTATTGTAAGGGGAACCTAACATAACGTCTAAGTTTTCACGTCCCTCACGTTCACATACCCCCCTAACACAGTCAAAAGGTCCACGCGCGTCTCCCCTGCACGAGCTCAGCTCTGCCCTGCGCCACCCTATGCCACCACGACCTCCTGCGCCGCCGCCTGGTCCAACCGACGACCACCATGGGTCGTCGACCTAGCTCGGTCGCCGCCGCTCTAGCTGCGCAGCCGCCTGTCCCAGCCGCGTCTGCCACCAGCTGCGTCTCCCTCCAGCCGGCCTCTTTCTCCCTCTCTCTCTCCGCCGGCGACCATGGAGGTGAAGGAGCCGCTTCAGTTGCAGAGAAGAAGAAGAGAAGAGTGAAGCTGTAGCCGTGGGTAGTGTAACACCCCGTGTTATTATTCTTTTTACGGAAATTAATTCTGATTTAATTTCGGTAATGACGTCACTTATTCGTGACGTATTGTTTATTCTTGGTATTTGATACCTGTAAATTTTTCGCGTTTAGTTTTAAAGTCGACTGGACGACACTACGCGAATTCTTGTTGTCAATTACACGGTCTCGTTTCGACATTAGTTTATTCGATGTTTAATGATTTGTGTTTCGATTGAATGATGACACATTTTAATTGGTCGGGCTTGTTTAAGTGTTCCGACATTTGGGTTTCTACCCCGATATAATTAATTGGACGTCCCGTTATTATTTCAGGCTTACGAAATTATGTTTGGGCGTTCCGGTAATTGTTGGGACTTATTATATATATATATATAATTAATTATATATATATATATATATATATTGAAGTGGAGTTATTTCGCAATTATTGACATGTAGAGGGTTGTTTTTGCAAATAGTACATATATATGTATATGCATATATACACAGATATTCTGTATAGCTTCTCCTACACGAATCTGCTCCTTCCTTTCTCCTTCTCTGTAGACGACCGCCATTTCTTCCTTCTCCATTCACCATGTTCGCCGGTCAGGCGAGAGAGAGAGAGAGAGAGAGAGAGAGTCGCCGGTCATGGCGAGGGAGAAAGAGCGGAGTCGGCTGAGGAATGACCGGCGGTTGCAGCTGGTCGGGAGCAGCGACGGCGAGGGGCTGCTGGGCTGTGGACGGCGGCGGCGCTGGTGGCGAGAGGCGGCGGCGCGAGCGGCGTGAGTCGCCGGAACGGGAGGCGCACTGGTTCGGGTAGCAGCGCGTGGATAGGGGCGAGTCGGCTGAGCTTCGGCTAATATTTCAGCGACCTTCCGGTGATCGGTTTGAGCCGATTTTCGGTGAGTAGTTTTGTACCTACGTAGTATTCGTCATATATTAATTTCGTGAATTTACGATGAACGATTTGCCCGGAAATCGCATTTATAGGTTATAGATTTCGTTTGGGTTATTTTAGATTTAACCCAATTAATTAACCGATTATTAATGGGCTTCATATATATCGTATAGGTTGTCGAGACGGACATTTCGATATATTCGAAATGGTTTTTGGACGATTTTGGTCGGCGGGCTTCATATTCGGGCGCCGGTACTGTGCTGTTTCGGGCTGTGCGGTAACGTATAATTAGGTGGGAAATTATATTTCTCACTCCGCATTATTGAAGTAGTTTAGGGGTGCAAAACCCTTATTTAATTTATTATAGATATATTAAATTACTAGTTTAAATATCTATAAATTGTTTAGGATCAGAATGGGGCTTAGGAATTAATTTAAGAAAATTTATTAAATTATTCCTATGTGATTAAATAATATTATTATTTAAATTAAATAAGAATAGACGGCTTAGAAACCCTTACGAATTTAAATGGGTTAGTAGAGATTCGTAAAGCTTAGACGACATGCTAGGTTCCTTTTGGTATACGTGAAATAATTGTTTAAATTATTTTAAAAAGACATGTTACTTGAAATTGAAATATTTTCTAAGGAATTAAAGAAAATATATTTTGAAAACATGAAATGTATATGAAACTGTTTTCATATGATTTAATTGCTTTATTGTATTTTTAAAGCATGAAAAGAGATTTTGAGACATATATCACCATGTGGGTATTTTTATAAATATGATGTATTACATATTTATGATTGAGATATGATTTGATTGTACACCATGTCGTGTGAGCACATGGGTGTTGGTGCATGTAGTGCACGGTTTCACCATTGGCATAGAGAGTTCATTTGGTGTGGTCTACTTCCTCTATGCATGGGGCACGAGTAGACGTTTGTGTCGGATCATCACAACAACTGGCCAGGAGGTATCACGCCTACGGAACTAAAAAGCCGACAAATGTGAGTTAGGAGTCCAGGTAGAGGCTCATGTTCTTGACTTTATGGTAGTCATGGCGTACGGAGTTGCAAGCTGGGCTCTCGTACAACCGCCTTCCCTGTTGAAGTGATAGAGAGAAAAATCACTTGGGAAGGGTCGGTGTGGTAACTCTACACTACTTGATGAGCTTTTATCCTCATAAGTATGTGGGCAGAGTCTGTATCCATTGCCCTTGGGAAGGGTGTGTTGTGCGTGAGTATCACGGGGAATGTTGAGTCACATTACACTGCATGTTATTTATGTGATCTCATTTAACATGTATATGTGCTATATTACATGTGTTGTTGGAGCATGCTATTTATGAATATTGTAAATTAAATTAATATTTTATAAATGCTCAGTTGAAAATGAATAATGTGAAACAAGACTTTAAATGTGGTAATTATTAATAAGTATAAATGAAACGAATATATTTATACTTGTTGTTGTATACCTTAGTACCCTTGGGGGAGGTTAAGTGTATTGACGTAGTGATCTATATGGCTAGTTGAGGCTAGTAGTGGATTGTGGAGTTGGTTTTGATTTGTGGCCTTAGAGAAGACTGTTAATTGTGATTGTGGTTAGCTGTGTGACCTTGTTAGAGATTTGAGGTCTGAGATTGATGTTAGTATCAGTTATGAATTGGGGCCATAGAGAAGGCAGGAGATGAGATTGTGAGTTGTAGTATGGACTTTAGGTGTCTTTCACCTTTTGAAGAAATGAGTTATCAACTGTAGTTGAGGTTTTGATTGGTGAGAAGAGGTTATGGCTGAGATGAGTTCTATTAAGTACTCGAGGTACTGTAGTGTTGGTTCTTATGCTTAGTTCATTCCCCTGAGCATTCCTTGTACTGTGTTTTGTACACTAGTACGTGGTCGTTGACTTGTATGTCATTCCGGGATTCGTTGGTTACGGCGTGGTGCCGAACCTCTTCCATGTGTTGTCATTTGATTTGGTGGAGTTGGAAACGGATGGTTGTCTTCCGTGAGTCCAACATGTTGTTCTTCCTTTACTGTCCTTTTGGGCATTATTGGAATCCGTGGAGTTGTTCATTCTTATGTGGCTGTCATTTCGAAAACGGTGTTTTCTAAACCTTGAAACAAACTCTTTATATTTAAAAGGAAAAACCCGTTTTCGCCTACCCCCGTGGAAATGAAAAGTTTTAACACTTTATAAAACGATCTTAGGATCTTCTTTGGAAATATTTTTAACTCTAAAAGTCGGTGATGACAATTGACGGAGACCGGGGGCAAGACGATCATTTTTACTATGTGGTTCTTAAAAGTGAAACCATTTTATTATTTTCTTGGGATTCTGAGATTTCGAGACTTCTTTCTCAATATCTCATCTTGTAGAGTTTTGAAAGGTGTTCCATTGTTTCACCTTTGTTTCCTATCATGCTTAAGTCTCGGATTGAGGCTTGTTGTTGTTCAGTGCACACATATAGTGTTGCCTTTCCCTTTTCTGGGTTGTTGGTATCACCACCTAGGTGATATGAGTTTTTCTTACGTTAGAGGCATGGATGGCAAATGGATTGGTTCGAGTTTTTAAAAACCTTTTTCTTAAAAACTATTGAATCCTTGTGATTCATCTTTTTATAACCCTTACTCTCGGCCATTCATTTTTGGTTTCCTTGTTCGATTCTTTCCTAGTCCCCTCTTGGTGTTCTTTCCTTGTTAACTTGTGGTGTTTTAACCTTGACATTGTTGTCTCGGTTATCTGTTGGTTAACATTGGTATTTCTTTCTCTTGCTTTGGTTTCCTTGTTCGAGTGTTTTGCTTAAACACTTGGGGTGTTCTTAACCTTGACGTTGTTGTCTCGGTTATCTTTTGGTCTAGCATTGGGACTTCTTTTCCTTGCTTGGGTTCTTGACTCTTACGGGGTTTTTCTCATCCTTAGTGAGAGTGTTGGTGATTTATTGACATTGTTGGAGATAGCAATTGAGGTGTTATGTGGTGATATGATTGAGGTGGCCTAGTCCATGAGAGGTAGATTTTCTCTAAGGATGGGATGAGGGTTGTTATATATATATATTGTGTATATATATATATATATATATATATATATATATATTGATGACGATTGTGTTAGTATGTAACGTCCGGTATTTTTACGGGTTAATTTAAAATTTTTATTTAAACAATTATGTGCTTATGTGCTTAATGTGTTTAATTGTTTTAGCATGCCTTACATGTTTTACGTGTTATAAAAATTGTACGTAGCATGTTGTATTTTCGTTTTGAATTTAATGAAAATTATTGAGAACGATTTCGGGAAAGAAATGACCGAGGGGTAAATGAGTAGTTTCACATTTGGAACACTTAGTGGAAAGTGTAGAGATTTTGGGTGAGAAATTAGGGCAAGAATGGCATTTTAGTAATTAGGGAGGATGACAAGGGGTAAAAGGGTAATAAAGAGTCTTGATGACACTTTTGTAATTAACCCTAACTTTGGAAGATTTTGGTCATTTCCACCTTTCATGTGTTGTCTAATTCCTAGCCCTTGATCTCATTCTCCCATCTTTGTTTTGGACCCTTGGATCATAAGGCCTTGTTTGGTTGGCCCTTAAATGGAATAATCCATTATTCTTTGTCTTCCACTTGACAAGACTTTTTTTTTCAACCATTGGATGGTTTGTTGATTTCCGTCTTTTTTCTAAGCCCTTGGATGATAAGGCCTTGTTTGGCAAAATAATGAGTTTTGTGAATTGTGTAAAAAGTCTTCCACTTGGCAAGACTTATTCCAAGCCCTTGGATTCATTCTTTTCTTTCCTAGCTTCATTTTGGACCCTTGGATGGTGAGAAGAGTGAGTGGAGAATCTCTACACTTATGAGTTTCTCCCATTTGCAAGACATTCTCTCATCCACACAAATATCTATCTTCTCTCATAAGGTTCTTGCTAAGTTCTCCCTCACTTCACTCCTTCTTCCTCAAGTTGCAAATTCTCTCTTCCTTGTGATGAGAATTTGAAGGGGGTTTGTGCATGGAAGTTGATGTTGGTGCTCCAAGCTTCCTTTTGAGCCAAAGCTTGGTAAGTGATTCTTTCTCCTCTAGAATTTCTAGTATCAAACCCTAGTTTCTATTATTGAATTCTTATATTCAATTTTTGATTTATGGAGTTGTCTATCTATAGCTCTTGCTTAGGACTCCATTAAAGCTTAGCTATCGGTTGAGTTGAGCCTATTGTTGGGTTTGGAGGAGGTTGGGTTGATTCGGTTCACCTTAGAGGCTTTGCTTGTTCTTGGTGTTCTTGCTTGGAATTGAGGTAGGGGAAAAACGATTTGTCTTTGTTTTTGTATGAGGGTGTGTGCGTCTATGTGTATATATGCCGTATATAAATATACAAGTTGGTCTTGATAGCTTAGACTATGATTTAGGCCCTTGAGAACATGATTTTGTGATATAAATTCATGTTGTGGTTTATTTCTTACTAAATATGAAATTGTAAGTATTGTGATGATGGTGGTGTAACATATGGCCTAATAAAAGAGCATGTTGAGAAATGTTACTATAAATGTGAACTTGCTTATTAATTGTGAAATGATGAGCCTTGTAATATTTGGATCCAATATAATGTTATTTGATAGAAGCATGTATTGAGATAGCATGTGGTTATGATTGAGAACCTTCATGCATTTTGGGGTACATCATGTAGTGTCAAAACATGGGTGTAGGTTTATTCGTGTTGTCCACGAGTCTTTGGATTATGAAGTCGTAACTGGGTTGTGCATATGAAGTCGCAACCGGGTTGTGCATATGAAGTCACAACCGTGTTGTGCGTATGAAGTCACAACCGTGTTGTGCATATGAAGTCGCAACGGGGTTGCGCATATGAAGTCGCAACGGGGTTGTGCATCCGTTTCCGGATTTCAATGTCGTAACTGGGTTGTGCATTGAGTTTCACGGGGTTAAGAAGGTGTACCATGGGTTGAGTCACATTGCACTCATATGTCATATATGTAATTGTGATAATCTTGTCAAGGCATGCGATAATTTTGAATAATTATGATGTGAGCATGTTGGGGGACTTGTTTGTGGGGTTTGAAGGGGTTCCGGATTGGCGTGAGAGCCATGTGGGACAAGAGACCGACCTAGGGTTAGTGGCATGAACCTTGGTTGGGTTGAACCACTCGGACTACCGAGATGGAGGCAATGACGCTTCCTCTACTGGGCTAGTGAGCTCACCCCACGCCTTATATATTTTTCAGGTGATGATCCCGTAGGGAGAGTTACGTAGTCTATCCGTGGACGTGTGGATATATGTCCGCCCTTTTGTGCATGGGAGGCGGACCACACTTTTATTTTTGTTGGGCGTTAGGCCGATAAATATGTTCCTTTTTCATATGTAAACCAAACTTGTAAGACTATATTATTTTGATCCGGCTAGCATGTTAGCCGAGGTGGTATGGTCCATGTATATCCCTTGGAGCGCTATGCGCGGGGATTGTATTCTTTTGGTGCACTTCGGTGCCGGATTGTGTATTTTGAACAACTACAACATGTTTCGCCTTAGAGCGTTTAAATGTCACTTTTGAATATTTTACTTGGTGTTATGAATGTGAATTGGATGATTTGCTATGAAATGTGAGTATTAGGTGTTTAGCCGAAAACGGCGTTTTTCTAGGTTTTCAAACTAAACCTTTTCGAATTGAATAGAAAAACCCGTTTTCGCCTACCCCCGTAGCCGGTAAATTTTCTTGTTTTAGAAATGGCCTTAAACTCATTTTTCAAAGATTTTGAATCTTAGAAACCGGTGATATTTAAAGCGGAGACCGGGGGCAAGACGGATAACTTTACGAACTTTAAATGAGTATTTTTGTTCAAAGTTCATGTTGTATTAGGATGACTTGAATCATAGATTAAATGTGCATCAATCAAATATAGGTTGGAGAAATGTCTTTAGTTGAGAATTCAATCACTCTTTGGGTCATTTTTGAAGCTTCGTATTGAAGCAGTCGACTTCCGAAGAGCCGGAAGCCGACTGCCGGAAATATGACATTGCAGCTTCTTTTTCCTTTAGCTTCGTCTTAGGGCAGTCGACTCTCGACATTGGAGATTCGACTCTCGACATTGGGAAGTCGACTCTCGTACACGGGCAGTCTACTCTCGGACATTCAGCCTTGTTTCGACCATTTTCGGAAATTCATTTCTCTCACCTCGCACCTTGGATTTAGGTACCGTTTGTTTCTATGGGCTCTCCTATGTCCAAATTATCGGGATAAAATTATAAATGACCATTTTAACCATGTAATGACTATTTTACCCTTGGTTAAAGAGGGGTACCTCAACTTTAGTTTTGGGTCGGTGTTGTCTGACACCACTTTCAAAAATTCATATCTCCTTGCTCGTGACTTCAAATTTGGTTCCGTTTGTTCGCATTGCTTGTGCTAGGTCCAAAGTTTGTAGGCGTAGTTGGAGATTCCCATTTCACCCCTGAATTGACCATTTTACCCTTGGGTAAACGTGGTGGGTTGAAATGTTCCGTTCTAGGTACCGAGTGTTCGGTTTACCTCTTTTCCAATCCCGTGGGATCTTTTTGGCATCTTTGAGATGTTGTAGGTATATTTTACTTGTTTATGGGTATTTTATGACTTAAATGGATTTTATTTCATTTATGTTTTGTTCCGCATTCACTCCCTTAGCTCTTAGGCTCGGGTTTGGAGTCCTAGGAAATTTGGGGCGTGACATAGTACGCAAGGACGTGGGTGTTTTCCTTCCTGTGTTATCGGGGTGTAGGATTTGAGCCTTCCTTGGTACTATTGGTGGATTTTGTTTCCTTGTGGATATTAGAGGTGAGTGTGATCTCTTCGGTTGGATCTTCTGAATTGTGTTGTGAGTAATTGGTGATTTGTTAGACTGGACCTTAGTATCGTGTACCTAGTGTACGTTGGTGAGAGTAGTTTAGACTACTGGTGTTGGGTACTTGGAGTACGAGTTTTAGAGACTCATGTTGTGTATTTATATATATATATATGTGTGTGTATATATATATATATATATTCCCTATATACTTATGTATACTCGTTTACGATAGTATATGAGCGTGTTGACTTGGGTTTGCGTGGATGGGACTAGTTGGGCTATATTTATATCTTATTAGACGGTTTAGCTTTACATAAACTATCAGAGGATGTGGTAGTTAGAGTATCTTTTCCCACTGAGCTTATTTGCTCACAGGGGAATTTCATTCGCCCCCTGGTATTCCACGCCAGGTTGCAGGAAATATACGGCTATGAGCAGGATGCAGTGCAACGACAACTTTCTTTTGTTTCCTTGTTACAGGTTTTGGAGTTGCGTTGGGTGATGCGGTTACGGTTGCAACACGACTGGGTTTGAGGACGATAGGTATCCACTTTCAGTTTCTCTACCCATTGTTATGGGATTGTTATGTATTTTCTTTTGGGAGCCAGTCTGTTGGCATATCCATGTTGATGTATCTTTTATTTCCTGTATTTATTCTTTCAGGATATATTGTATCTATTCCGTACAGTTAGGTGCTCTTCCGTATTTTTATTCGAGCATTTGTGGCTCTGTTGATGTTAGAGGGTTTGGAGGGGTTTTGGTTCCTTTCCACTACCTCGGCCCTATTAGGATTGATGAATGTGGGGCTTGGAAGCCATTGTGATTATTGAATTTCTATTGGCAGGTTCTTGTGTTGTGGTTGTTGTCCGGATGTTCCATTTACAAACGAAACTCTGCCGGATTTTCGTTAGATTCCGCTGCTTAGTTTATTATCCATTTGGGTATGAAATATACCATATCTATCATTAACCCATATGTTTTCACGGTTAATGATGTCTTAGTTGGTCATTAATATTAAGGATCACTTCTTGGATTCCTTGGATGTCCCTGTTCGTCCCGTCTTAGGAATTTAGGAGCGTGTCAGTTGGTATTGGAGGATGTTAGTGAGTTTCTAGCATTCTACTTGACATGGAGTATATTTTTATTGTTATTCTATGTACTTCTTTGTTATTGTTGACTCTAGTAGTCGCTTGGTTTGCGTCACCCTTTAGGGGCGTGACAGCATGGTATCTGGGCATTCATTGCAACCCTTTATGGGTGTTTGATGACTGAATGTCTTTTGGTTCTCGTTTCTTTTTACTTCCGCAATCACTCCCTTAACTCTTAGGCTCGGGTTTCGGAGTCCTAGGAATTCGGGGCGTGACAGGTAGCGTGAAGAATAAGATGTGGTCTGCAGATATTGTATACATATACACATATATGCCCTAATTGCAAAATCAACCCTCTAAATGTCCATTATTGCGAAATAACCCCAAAACTATATATATATATAATTATAATTAAATATATATATATACAGTAAATCCCAATAATTATCGGGGACGTCCAAACATAATCTCGTAAGCCCGAAATAATAACGGAACGCCAAATAACCAAATTAGTCCGAAAGAAATACACCGGGTTAGGAATCCAACGTCGGAACACTTAAACAATCCCGATTAATTACAACGTGTCGCCGTCCAGTCAAAACACTAATCATTAAATGTCGAACGATACCGCGTAGTCGAGAATAAGAATTCGCGTAGTGTCGTCCAGTCGACTTTAAAACTAAACGCGAAAAATTTACAGGTATCAAATACCAAGAACAAACAATACGTCAAGAACAAGTGACGTCATTACCGAAATTAAATCAAAGATAATTTCAGTAAAAAGGATAATAACACGGGGTGTTACACATCAAGATCTAATACTCATATTGCTTTCTTTTCTGATGCTGATTGGATTGGTAATATAGATGATAGGAAATGTACTAGTGATGTCCGCTCAGGGTGGTTAAAAATATGTGTTAAGAATACACCCTTAAGACGGCCTAGGTTTTTATCTATCGCAAGTGCACGAGTCAATTGTAGTATAGAAATGGCTTGAGAAAGGGAATGTCGAACCTACAGAGACTTAGTTATTCACTTTAGCAGTTCAAAAATATTGAATTATGGTTGAAAAAGTGTTTGATTTGATTTTGAGAATTCTGACTAAATTAACTAAGAACAGAAAGTAAATTGAAAGTTTGATCAAAAAAGAGAGAAAACTAGGGTTTTCATCGCTCCACCACTAAACGCATAACATAATTTTTCAATTTTCACAATTGTAAAAAGGGCGATCTATTCCCATGAATCATAACATACCACAAATAGTTGAATTCGTTCCCCAAAAGGATAACGTCAACCGGATTCGCTACAACCCATCTCTGGATAAAGTGTATCTAGTGCATGCTATTTACTTTACTCTAATCTACTCCTAGTGCATGAAATTAAAGTAAAGCATGTCTATGATTCCTCACCGAGGCATGGCCTGTGTAAACCTAGGGTTTCGAGTGTTAAGAACCATTGATGTAGAAAATCACACTATGTTTATGATAAAGTGATTGTGTAAGAAGATATATCCATTCAATCTAAGACAAGAATTAAGAATAAATATATAATCTTGTGTCAAGAATAAAAGCGATCATTCATCTACAACAATCATCATGGTATAGTAACAGTTTCCCCTTTGTTACAATTGATAACAAATATAAAAACTACATTACTTGGCTAAGATTTTGCTAGAAAACCCTAGATATCGGTTTAGTTGATCATGGCTAAAGGAGACTACATCGTTGATGTAGAATCGCTCGCCATAGTCTTCCGGTCCGGATCTCTAGGTATTGTATGGCTCCTCCTTGGAATGATATATGAATCTCCAAAGGCTGCTCTGAAAATTATATGTGTGTAGAAGCTCTCTCAAATATGTAGCAGACCTCTCTATTTATTAATTTTACAAAACACCAAGCCAAAACCCTATATTCTAATGTATATATGTGTATATCACGTGTATCGAGGTGTAAAGTCGCAGCCACCACAAAGGAACACAAGTTGGGGCCATTTTTGTCATTTTTCAGCTTTTAATTCGCCAGACCCCTATGCCTGGACCGTAGGGGTTACTATGCATGGGGTGTATCTAGGCCCACGCCTAGGGCATAGGGGTTACTACACCTGGGGCATAGCTAGGCCTATGCCAGGGGCGTAGGTAAAAAATGTATGGGCGTAGCTTAGGCGTCAAAACAACACTTTCTAGTCACTTTTTGCTACTGTAAGCGTAGGTCAAACATAGCAAAACTCTTGGAACCAAGTTTTCTTGGTATTAGTGCCATTTAAACCCCCTCGAGTCTATTAGAATAATTCTTGAAGTTGCGGCTCGAACAAATAACATTTATGCCCTCTAGGAGACATTTTTCTCTTGAAAACACCTCTTTTGCTCTATCTTTGGATAGATACAAGCACTTCTCCATTTAATTCTCCAAAGTTAGCTCGTAATCTTCATTAAGCTCTTGAAACACGCTTAAACACACAAACGACATAAAAATACCAAATAATTGAATGTAAGGACGTAACATTAGCAAGATATGGGTCTAAAATGGACAATATTTGGCACCTATCAACTAGTAGAGGATGTTTTTACATTGGTAATTGCTTAGTTGCTTGGCATAGAAACAAGCAAAATTATGTTACTCTTTCCACTGCTGAGGCTGAGTATATAGCTGTTGGTAGTTGTTATACTCAGATTTTGTGGATGCGTCAGATGTTACAGGATTATGGTTTTTCACAAAACACAATGACTGTTTTCTGTGATAATACTAGTGCTATAAATATTTCTAAAAATCTTGTTCAACACTCTAGGACAAAGCATATTGATATTCGACATCATTTCATTTGTGATCTTATTGAAGATGGTATAGTGTCTCTAGAGTTTATATCAACTGATTCTCAGTTAGCAGATACCTTTATAAAACCATTAGATTTTCAAAAGTATATAAGTCTTAGAAAATTTATTGGCATGCTTTCTTTAGAATAGATATCTTCATATGTATCATTCTAGGAATATCTTGCATTATTATTTATCCTAGAATTGATACATTATCATGCATTTTTATTATAACGTATTTTTATTTTGTTTATTATTGTGCATGCATCATGTTTTGAAATTTTAGGATTGTTCATGCATACATTATGACAAAAATCATAAAAATTATAAAATAAAAAAATCTTAGCATATTGAGCTTAACTAAGAGTACAAATGGTTATCATGTTTCACTCTATTTTCATATTTACTTTTCTTATTATGCTTATGGAAATTGGAGTTGTTAGTCTAACCTTATGATATGAGTTATTCACTTGACATGCTTAAGTATTAGTTTTAGAACTCATTAACTTTGGGGGCTTGTTTCACTTCGAAGATGACTGTTGATAGCCCGTCGAGGTGTGCTAAAATATATGTTAAGAACACACCCTTTATGACGGCTTAGGTTTTACCTATCGCAATCGCACGGATCGTATTGTAGTATATTTCGGCTTAAGAAAGGTTATCGATCCCACAGAGACTAAGTCGTATTCTGAATTCTCATAAAATAATACTCTTAAATTATGATAAAAATATAGTTTATTGATTTTGATTTCTAAACTAGTTAACTAATAAAGCAAGTAAAGATAGATTAAGACGAGAAAAATATCAATAAAAATTTAGGATTTCCATACTCCACCACTAACCGCATAACATAATTCTCTACTTGCTCAATTGCAAGAGGGTGATTCATTACTGTGAATCAGGTCGTACCGCAAATAATCGAATACGTCCCCAAAAATGATACTATCAACCAGATTTATTACAACCCATCTCTGGACAGAGTATGACTAGTACATGCAAATTACTTTACTCTAATCTACTCCTACAACATGAAATTAAACTAAAGCATATCTATATCATCTCGTCGAGGCATGGCTTGTGTAAACCTAGGATTTCAAGTGTTAAGCACCATTGATGTAGAAAATCACACTATGTTTATGATAACATGATTGTGTAAGAAGATATATTCATTCAATCTAAGACAAGAATTAAGAATAAATATATAATCTTGTGTCAAGAATAAAAACGGTCACACATCTACAATCAATCATCACAGTATGGTCACAGCTTCCCCTCGTTACAATTGAAAACAAATTAAGAACTATATTACTTGGCTAGGTTTTTTCTAGAAAATCCTAGATACCGAATTAGTTGTTCATGGTAGAAGGAGAATGCATTATTAATGTAGAATCGCCCTCCATAGTCGTCTTCTTCGGATCTCTACGTCTTGAATGACTTCTCCCTTTTGATGATATGAATATGAAAAGAAAGCTCTGAAAATTGGGTAGAAAGAAGTCCCTTAGATTTGTAGAAGACCTTGGTATTTATAGACAAAGTTGAGAGAAACCCTAACTTGCATTAGACTTCTCCTATTGAGAATATGATTCTCCTTTGGTATGATTTCCTTCCAAACTAAGTCAAACCCTTCAATATGATGTATAATAAGTCTAAAACATGTGTTTAGAGGTGGTGGGGTCGAACTCAAAGTCATTCGGGTCAAAACGGATCAATCCGAGTCAAAATAGGATTTGGCCTGAATCTGAAATTTTTAGCTTTTTCTGCAGAACACCTCTCATTCTTTTGATCATATATGGATCTACACACATTGAATGGAGGTGTGTAATAGCGTTTTGGAAATCTGAATTCAAGCATTTATGTTAGGCTCAAGAATCACTCCATTTGGACATGTTTTGACCGAGATATGGCCTCCCGAAGTTGACTGAAAAATTATACAGGAAACACTATTCTACGCACCTGCCTACGTTTAAAGCATATGGGAATGTGTAATTAAATTTTGGCATGCGTATCAAATGCATTAAAACAACATTTTCTAACCACTTTTAGCTACTGGAAGCGTAAGGCATGCATAACAAAACCCTTGAAAACCACTTTTCTTAGTAATAGTGCCATTTAAACCCCCTCGACTCGCTTATCATGATTCTTGAAATTGCGGCTCGAAAAAATGATGTTTTTGCCCTCCAGGAGACACTTTTCTCTTCAAAATACCTCTTTAGCTCTCCTCTTGAATAAACATAAGCACTTATGTAGTTAATTCACCAAAGTTAGCTCGTAATCTTCATTAAGCTCCTGGAATACGGTTAAACACACAAACGGCATAAAAATACCAAATAACAGAATGTAAGGACATAAAAAAAGCAAGATAGGGGCATAAAATGTACAATAATTGGCACCTATCAACTATAATACTTGTTGCACATTTTAGTCTTTTTGATCTAACCCGAAGTGATATGTAGGTTCATGAGTTATGCTAGATTAATCGATGTTTTTCAATACTTTTTGCATGCTCATGAATGTTGGGGTAATGTTGAAAGAATGAAATAATAAAATATATAAATGTCTCTGAAACCCCTTAGAGCAATGGTTTGTCTGCTGAGTAACCGGGTCTCAGTACCTCAGCAAGTATTGAGTATTTGTGTAAAAAGGTGGACGTGATTATCTCAAAATTTTCAATCTGAGTAATCGGGCCTCTTGCCTTAGTAAGCATTGAGTGTTCACGTAAAAAGGGGAGAAAAATTAAAAAATATATAGAGAGGAATGCAAAAGATAAAAATTCGAGACAAAAACAAAAATAAATTGTATTTCCCTTAAAAAGCAATAAGGTCCGAGCTAAATATTTGACTTCTAGTATAGTTTTTGGACGGAAGTATCATCACGGTTAGTGAGGAGATTATTAGAATTAGTACATATTGCTTTCATCTTAGTTGTTTGCTTTCACCTAAATATTTTTCATATATGCAAAGACTATGTAAAGTTTGTCTTGTGATTGCTTATAACTACAAGGTATGTATATTGATTTTCTTTACTACCGTGTGTATAATAGCTAAGTCAAATATGTGAATATGATGTGTTAATTATTAGCTCATTGTGTCTATAGCCCTACTCACATGTTTCTAAGAACAAAAAAAAAAAAAAAAAATATATATATATATATATATATATATATATAAATATATTTTTAGTTTGAGCATTTTGCATTCATGCATTAGTATTAAGTTCATGCATCTTAGAGATTTTTGTTATCCGAGAATATGGATATATTCGTTAGAGTTCTATGTCTTAATATAAGTTTTGCTTAGATTCTCTGATCTTCCCATATATTTTCCCATTATTTACACTTTATATTTTCTCGTTAAATTTTCTTGACTATTTTTATTATTATTTAATACCTTGTCATTTTAGTGACAAAAAGGGGGAGAAGTATTTAGTAAGGAGTGGAAGTATTTAATTGAGGGGGAAATTTAATTTTTATTGATTAATGATCATTATGCTTCATGTTAATATTGTTCGTTTTATTATGATCATTTAATATTGATTATTCCTACTATTTGTTTTCCACACTTGCTTTCCACAGATATGTTTGTTTAAGTGTTGTGATTGCAGGATTTGTAGATCATCATGAAATCAAAATAAAAGTCTATGTATATGTTTGTCGGTGTGTGTTCATAGGTGTAGATTTTATTTTATCGTGAGGATATATTTGTAAAACATGGTTTTATCTCAGAAATGCCAAGGGGGAAATTGTAAAAACATTTATTTATTAATGGCATGATTCTGATCAAAAACCATGTTGAGAGTTGTGAGTTTAAATCGAGTTGTTAAGTGTTAAATATGTGTATAAAGTGGTGAAGATACAAAGGATATCAAGTGGAACAATAGTTGAAAGCAGTAGTGCAAACAAGCAAAGATTTCAGAAAATTTTGTATTTTGTTCCACCGAGTACTCGGTACGTTACAACTTTGCGCATGAAAGCGTGAATTTCCAAAAGGTTTTGCGTCTTATCGCACAATTGCGCACACATACAGGTTCACTGAGTACTCGGTAGAACAGTCACGAAGTACTCGGTAAGTGGTGAACTGCAAAAATTGGGAATTGCGATTTTTTTATTTGGAAGGTTTTGTCTTGCTACACAATTAACTCCTAACCATGTTGCGACATGATTTGAAGTTAATATTGGTATATTGGTCTATCATTGACATATTAGTTTATATTGGATGATTTAATGGTAGAAATACGAATCCTTAAAGGAAAATAATTCTTACCATTAATTAAAGATTTTTCTTTATATATATGAGTTAAATCAAAGAGAATGGGGTGGCTTTTAGAGATCTCTGCAATTCTTTTAAATATTCATATATATCTGCAAAGATATATATAGAGAGAAAATTATTGAGTGATCATATATATATGCAAGCTCTTTCTTGGTTTTGAGTTTCTCTAATTGTGCTTCTAGACATAATATCTTTAAGCATAATTGGATGATTTGTTGCTGAAAAATCATCACACCACCTTGTGCAACGTGGTTGCAATGTTCCATTGAGAAGCGAAGCCGTCTAAGTACGGATATTAAAGTAGGAGGCTTTGTGATTCTTTGATATATTGAGAAGCGAAGCCGTGAGAGTACGGAGATTGGAGCGAGAGCTTCGTGGTAGTGCAAGTGATTCAAGACTTTCAGACATCGAGTGATAACGGCAAGTCATAGTGATTTTGTAAGTCCTAACTTCATAGAGTCTGTGTACTTCTTGATTTATAGTGCATCGATACTTGAGCATATCCGGGGTTTTTTACTTGGAGTTTTTCCAATGTTTTTCCACGTAAAACTATTGGTTTCGTCTCCTGATTTATTTTCTACACTTATATTTATTATTGCGTGGTTTATATTGTGATAGAATTGAATTAAAATTGACTATTCCACAATTAAAATTTTAATTTGTCAATTAATTTATAAAAAAGCTTATTAACCCCCCCCCCCCCCCCCCCCCCCCCCCCCTCCTCTAGGCTTAGTTCACCATCTTCTAGGTAATTTCACTTAAGTTATGAGTGAAGCTAACATCTACCCATTTACTTTCCTACGTGGATCCGATGTGTGGATCAAATGAACTCCCCTAACACACGTTGACTAAATACATTTTGAATTTCTATTTTATTAAGTTATTAAAACTTGTTTTGTAATGTGTGAAAGTATCATACGTTATCAAGTATATATCAAATGCGTCCTATAAATTAGAAAAAAAAACATTTTAACTATAAATACCTAGAGATATATAAAATAGGGTAAATTGCAATCATACCTCCTGAAGTTTGGAAAAATTACAGCTAGATGCAACGTTTGTATTTTGTGAACATTCAGCCCCCTGTAAGTAAAGTTGCTTCCAAAATAGTGTAAAATATAAATAATACCATTGAATGAAATTAATGAAAGAACTATAAAAATATTAGGTGCGTTAAATATCTATAATACACATTCTCAATTATATAACTTTACACCACTCAATTCATTGACCTTAATAGTACTCTATTAAATTAGGAATTTTGTTTTAGAAGCTAATTGAAGAAATTTCACTCGATTAAGGTGGGCATGTTAGACCTTTTTATTTAATTACACTTAATACATAAAATTTTGTCCTATATATTATTTGTTGTTTGGGGAATTATTTATGTAATTTTACTTATATAAAAAAGATGGAATAGGGTTTGTGATAATGGGAATTTTATTTAAGAATAATTAATTATTTTTTTATCCACCTAGGGTTGATAGCTAGAGATTTTTTTTAAAAATTGCACTCGATGAAATTTGATCTTATCTAATATTTTAAAATTGTTATTTTATTTTATTTTATTGCAATTAGGGTTAAAATAGATCATCTAATTAGTGTTGACAAATTAAGAATTTTTGTTTAATTCAACTAATAAATAAAATTTGACCCTTTTTACTTGTTTTATATTATAATTTTTGAATTCATTACACATAAATTTGTTGTCTTAATGAAATTTGATCCAATTAGACTTGATAGGTTGAATTGTTTTGTTTAATTGTAATAAATTGTAGAAATTTGACACAAATATATATTTTTAAATTGAGGACTTTTGTTTAGTTGCATGTAACTGATGTAATTTAACATTGTGTGTTATTTTTATATTTGATTTGTTTTTTTTAGTTGCGTGATGAAATTGACACCATTATGTATTTAACCCAATAAAGGTTGAAAAATTAAAAATTTATATTTAATTACTTAATTATTAAATTGATATTATTGTTCGTTTACGTAGACAAATATAATAGCAGGTCCGACTGATTAGTTTTATAGAAGAGTTATTTTAATTGATCAAAGTAAGGATCACGGGTAAAAAAGACAACATATAGATGGTGTGGTTGAAGACAAAAGTCAAAGGGTAAAAATGACTTTTCATTGTGTGTCAAATGGGGAATTGGATAGTTAGAGGAGTATTTGTCAACTTTTCCAAACCTTAAGTGGCGATTGAAACACACTCTCCAAACATTGCATCAAGTTATAATTTCCCCAAACCTTAGGGGATGTAAGTGACCCTTGGGTTCTTTAGTATCCCATGCAAACACAATACAATAACTATTGGGTTAACTTCATTTACACCCCCTGAGGTTTGTTTTAATTTCAATACCACCACCTTAGGTTTGCAAATCTTCATTTACACCCCTTGTCGGAAAATTAATTTGTGAAATGTCCTAAATGTCCTTAAGCCAAACAAACTTAAAATAGTCCAATCTAAGAATAATTCAAACCGTGTCTTTAAACAATATTAAACATGCATCCAAACATTTCCACAACAAAATTAAACATACATTCAAACATTCCCACCATCACCATCCTTACCCTCACCCTCACCCCCCTCACTATCAACACCCCCATACTCACTCCACCCCCTCAACAACACCATCACAATCACCAAACCCATGAGGTAGTTAATTTTCTCCCAATTTTGTTTTCTCTGAATGTGGTGGAAAATTTAGGGTTTGGCTTGAAAAAAGTTTCTGCTTTTTCCCTCATTTCCTGTGTCTAATTTTCTTGAAATGTGGTGGGAAATTTTGGGTTTCCATTTGGCAAGCTTTTCCCCCTTTCCTACTCTATTGGGTTCTGAATAGAGCTTGTTGTGATAGTGAAAATCAACTTACTTTTTTCTTTATTTATGGAATCTTTCTAGTTTCTTGGAGATGTACGGATTCTTGTTGCCACTTTTGTGCTTTTCTTGTTCCTATATATGAATGCAACAACATATGTGTATGTATATGTATATCTTGGACTTTGGGGATGGAGTGATGATGATGGAGATTAATGAAAAAGACGGTTTTCGTTTGGATTGGGATTGGGCTTCCCTTAGGGAGTGTTTGGTGGAAGATGTAGTTTGGGATTTGGGAGGGGTCAAATTGATAAAATCGAATTTTTTGCTTCCAAATATCACCTATTTTAACATTGAAGGTAATTTATGTATTAAATTAAAATTTTAGGGTGATGTCATGGATTAATGGGTGTAAATGATGTGTGTAAGTAGAAATAAGGGATGTAAATGAAAATTTACAAACCTAAGGGGGTGTGATTAAAATTAAAACAAATCTCAGGGGATGTAAATGAAGCTAACCCATAACTATTTTACCCTTCAAAATTGTTTGTTCTTTAGTATCCCATTCAAACACAATACAATAACCATTAGGTAATTTGAAGTGAGACCCCCTGAACTTTAGGTCAATTGCATTTAGAAATTGATCAACGCAATTTCGATCCAATAGCTCCTGAACTTTCAGTTTTCTTGTAGTGACATCCCCTAGAGGGATGAAAAGCCCAAAAAGCCCTTGACTTATCTCACTTATTACATGAAACATATATTTAGGTACTGAAATTACTTCCATGTCCCAAGATGAAAACCTTATTATATATATATATATATATATATATCATATATACTAGTAAAATATACGTGCGATGCGTGTGATAAAATTTTAAGGTATAATTTTGATTGGTATTCTTAATTAAAAATAGTTTAATAATTTATATTTTTAGTAAGAAAAAAGAAATATTTTATTTTTTAATGCTAAATAATGAGTTAAATTAATAAGAATAGACGAAAAGAATATAAAGTAGTAAATTAATTTTCATTGTTAATATAAAAATCTTATCAAATTAGATGATATAATATTAATATAAGATTCATAAAGAATTAGTAAAATTAAGTTTCTTATAAAAAATAAAATAAAAAATTAGATTAAAACACTCTAATTCAAAAAAATTATTAAATAAATTACATATTTAAGCACTATATAAAAATTTATTAACAAATTAAAATCTAAATATTAAAACACTCTACACTGGAATATAAAAATCAAAAACAAAAATATACTAAAAAATATATAAAAATAAAATATAACCATAACATAAATACCAAAAAGAAAATATAAACTCAGAATACATGTATTAAATAAATTATTTTATAGACAAAAATGAATGTAAAATTTATTCAAATAATAATTTATTAAAATTATATAAAACAACCATTGAAAGTTAAATAAACACACTCCGAGTCGCAACAATTATTTTTCAGATCCGTCGTCTTCAATTTAATATATGTGATATTGGAATTGATTATAAGTATAATGATTTGGAAATCATGAGAATTTTATACAGCCCACTGTGGCTTTATTTTATCTTTAACTCAAGCTACATTGATAAAATAATATATAATAGTTTAATTGACATAGAAGTTTAGATGAATAAAATATTATGAACCACTTAAGTCAACTACAATTATGAGGTAGAATTTAAGTATAATAATCTTTGAAATTAAAATAGAATTTAAAAATGAAGAATAATTATATAAAACTTGTAGCACTTTAATGTTAGTATAGATTTTAAGTTTTCTACTCTAATTAAGTCTTTAGTTTAGTTTAGATAATTAATTAAAAGGGAAAACTACATATAAGTAGAGTTAGGGAGGTGAAATTACAAATGGGTCTATTTTAAAGTTTCATATTTCAATTTGATCAACTTAACCAAACTAATTTTTTGTTTAAAGTCTAAAATACTCTCAAACCACCTCCCACCACCACATTTCCCCCTCCATTCCCAACTCTGCAATTCCTCATCCCTTATGGTCTCTCCCTCCACCTCCTCCTCCAACCACCACCCTCCGCCACTATCGACCACCACCAGCAACAGCTAAGCATGCCAACCCATTTTAACTAAGATCATGAGTGTACCTGCCACGCCCCAAATTTCCAAGGACTCCAAAACCCGAGCCTAAGAGCTAAGGGAGTGAATGCTGAAGTAATAGAAACAAAATAAAATCCCTTTAAGTCGTCGAATACCTATACAAGGGTAAAATAGACATACAATGTCACGCCCCAAATTTCCTAGGACTCCGAAACCCGAGCCTAAGAGCTAAGGGGGTGAATATGGAAGTGAAAATAAATGACCTATAGTCGTCAAACACCCACACAAGGGTAATAATAGACATTTCATGCCTAAAAGATGCCAACAAGATCACTCAGGATCGAAATAGGAGTGAAAAAGATCAAACGACACCTTAAACGGACTATTTAAACACCACATGTTCACCCAAGGGTAAAATGGTCATTTCAGGGGGGAAATAGTAATTTCAAATTATAAAGACAAAGTTTGGACCTAGAACAAGTCATGAGAACAATCGGAACCAAATTCGAAGGTGCGAGGCGGAAACCACAACATTTTGAAAATCGGGCATCGCGAAGTGTAGAGGTTCAAAACATACCGTCACACTCAACCCGACCATTATGCCCTCAAAAATGACTCTAATCAAGCGATTCAAAAGCCTAACATCAATAGCTTTAAGTTGGATTTATAAAAAGCTAAAGAACACATCCATCTGATACACGTAGCTCGAGATATGACCGAAATAATTAACAGGGGTCGAAACGGGGTTGAAACAGGGACCTATGAATTTTATGAGTAAGCTGCCCGTGGACATCAGTTGACTACCCGTGTACAGCAATCGACTGATGTCTCTCCATCAGCCGGCTCCTCTAATTCGAAACAAAGGGAAAAAATGGCGAGAACTCAAATTTTCATCAGTCGGCTAATGGCTTCCCATCAGTCGACTGATCTAATTCGAAACCTCAAAGAAAATGGCCAGAAAGACCAAGATTTCATCAATTGATTGATGGCTCTCCATCAGTCGGCTAATTTAATTAGAAACCTCCAAAAATGACCCCAAATGTGATTGAATCCTCAACTAATATACCTATATACCTTTATCCATTTTATAAAATGATCATTTCACCTTTATCCTATGATTCCAAGTCATTCCAACACAACATAAACTTTGAACAAAACACCCATTGAGGTTTCATAAAATTCTCCGTCTTGCCCCCAGTATCTGCTTTTAGAAGACCACCGACTTTAAAATCTCCAATTCTTTTCAAACAACTTCAAATCATTTTAAAACACAAATTTTTAGTTGGGGTTACGGGGGTAGGCGAAAACGGGTTTTTCTGTAACACCCCGTGTTATTTTCCTTTTTCCTGAAATTTTTTTCCGATTTAATTTCGGTTATGACGTCACTTGTTCATGACGTTCTGGTTATATTGGTATTTCGTGCGTGTAAATTTTTCGCGTTTACGTTTCAAACTTGGCAGGACCTCGTTACACGAATTCTTGTTGTCGACTACGCGGTTTCGTTTCGACGTTTAGCATTAGTGCTTCGACTAGATGGTGACACGTTTTAGTTGATCGGGCTTGTTAGGTGTTCCGACGTTTGGGTTCCTACCCCAGTGTAATTATTTCGGACTATATTATTTATTTGACGTCTCGTGGAATTCTGGTATTTTATTTGGGGACCGTTTAGACGTTTTAGTAAAGTATGAGGGTTCTTTTATATTTTTGGATGAAAGGAGGGTCACTTTCACAATATAGAGATACATGTATATAAAGTGTCACATTTATTTCTTTTGGCCATATGACATGTCACATGGGCTTATTGGAAATAGGTTGCACAGAATTCAATTGAAATTGAATTATATATATACATATATGTATATATCGGTAAATAGGTCACGCAACTCCTTCCTTCTCCTTCACGACACAGCTGCGCCAACTCCTTCCTCTTCTCATCTCTTCACACGACGACACTGCTCCACCACCTTCATCAGCTTCATCACAGCGCTGACAAGGGAGCAGCTCGTCGGAGAGAGAGAGAGGTCCACAACCTGTTGGTGTCGGGTTGCCAGAGCTGGCGATGGCAGGAGTTGTAGAGGCGGTGGCGACGTGCAGGGGAGGTGCCGCGACAGTGGGCGACGCGGCTGCAGGTGGTGGCTCGTGCGTAGCAGTTTGCGTGCAGTAGTGCCATTTCGGCCGGAATTTCGGCCATTTATTCCAGTGACTTCCCGACCTCGGTTTGGGCTGATTTTCAGAGGGTAGCTTCGTATCGATGCTAGGCACGTCATACTAACATTTCGTAATTTTTCGTTGAACGATTTTTTGGGAAATTCGATTTGAAGTTTCGAATTTTCGTTTGAGTTATTTTAGGTTTGCCCAAATTGATTAATTTATTGCTAATGGGCTTCATATATATTGTATAGGTTGTCGATGTGGACGTTTCGGTATATTTAAAATAATTTTCGGATGACTTTGGTCGGCGGACTCCCTATTCGGGCGCCGATACTGTTCACGGTGGGTCGTTTCGGGCTGTTCTGTAAGCGTACCTTCAAGTGGGAAATTTTATTCTCACTCCGTATCGTTGACGTGGTTTGGGTGTGCAAACCCGTATTTATTTTAAATATAGATATATTAAATTGTGAATTTAAATATCTATAATTGAATTAGAATCGAGACAGGGATTAGGAATTAATTTGATAAATTAATTAAATTATTTTTCTGCTAAATTAAATAAATACCTATTTGAATTGAAAGATAATAGGTGGCTTAGTTCCCTTTTGGCTGTGTTATGGGATATGTGAACGTGAGAGACTTGAAAACTTAGACGTTATGCTAGGTTCCCCTTATGATACGTGGACTATTTGCTTTAAGTGAATTAAAAACATGTTTAAATGAATGAACTTGTATACTTGTGAATTGAAGTATGATTTGATTATTTGCAAGCATGATTATGTAATATAATTGTTTGTCGTGGTTTATTGTTTTATTGTTTTAAAAGCATGAGAAAGAGATTATGAGATTCATGTGGTAGCATGTGGATATTTTCATAAGTATGATGTATTACATATTTATGTTGAGGCATGATTGTCACTGGAACCTAAATGCATATTGAGAACGTCATGTAGTGTCAAATCATGGTGTTGGTATATGCGGGTTGTGAAATCATGTGAGGTGTCTTTGTGTCGAATCGTAGCAATAACTGGCCAGGGGGTGTTCCCATCCTACGGAATAATGAGCCGTGAATGGGGTATAGGGTGAGTCGTCTCATTCTCAAAGTCGCGGGTCGTCTCGTGCATTCGTGTTGACGAATATTTTGTCATGGGTCATCTCGTGTGGACCGCTTTCCTTGTTGAAAGTAGAGTGCTCGCAATCACTTGGGAAGGACCGATGTGACCTTCTGTTAGCTCATATTTATGGGTAGAGTGCGTATTCGTTAACCTATGATAGGGCAAAGTGTGGTGTTGAGTCACATTTCTTTGTATAACATTTATGTGATTTCATTTGACATGTATATGTGATATTATTACATGTGGATTGTTGGGGCATGTTATTATGTGCTATTATTGCCTGTGGATTTTGGAGCATGTTAATTATGAATATTGCAAATAAATTCATATCTTTATAAAATGCTCAACTGATAGTGATTTATGTGAAAAAAAATAATTACATGTGGCAATTGAAAAAGTATAATGAAATGTATATTTTTATACTTGTGATATATGTTTTTGTACCCTTTGGGGAGGCTAAGTATATTGGCGTAGCGACCTCTGTGGTTAGTCGAGGTTAGTGATGGACTGTAGAATTGATTGTGTAGCATCAACGGTGAGTTGAGGCCTTGAGGAGGCGGGTGATAGTCTTGTGGTTTTGGTTGGTTGCATATTACTGACCCTTGATGTTTCTTTCCCACTTAGAGGGATATATCATTTATCGTACTTTTGAGATTTTGAGTGCGGTTAGACAAGGTTGTGATTGAACTTGTCTAGTTGAGTGACAATGGTCTCTTGATTCTATTAGTAATCTAGAGAGTTAGTATCAAATGTGAAATTGAGGTTATAATGAATTGGAAGATGTATTGATTGAAACTAGTTAGTTCCGTGGTATCGGTCACTAGTTTTTCCTTTTCATGATGTTAAGGGGTCTAAGTGATTCTATTAAGTACTCGAGGTACTGTAGCTTGACAGTCTTGGTTCTAGTGCTTAGTTCATTCTCCTAAGCATTTCTTTTACTGTACTTTGTATACTAGTACATGTCTTTGACTTATATGTCACTCCTTGAGCCATCGGTTACGGCGTGGTGCCGAACCTCTTCCTTGTGTTGTCATTTATTTTGTGGAGTTGGAAACGGATGGTTGTGTTCCGTGAGTCCAGCGTATTATTCTTCCTTCATTGTCCTCTTAGACATTATAGGGATCCTTGGAGTTGTAGTCACTCTTATTTGGTTGTCTTTCGGAAACGGTCTTTTCTAAGTCTTGAAAATAAACTCTTGTTATTTAAAAGGAAAAACCCGTTTTCGCCTACCCCGTAGCAACTAAAAGTTTTAGTACTTTATAAAATGATCTTAGGATCTTCTTTAAAAGGATTTTTAACTTCTAAAAGCCGGTGATGGCGACTGACGGAGACCGGGGGCAAGACGGTCATTTTTACTGTGTGGTTTCTTAAAGGAAAACTAATTTATTACTTTTCTCGAGATTCTAAGATTTCGAGACTTCTTTCTCAAGATCTCATCCTGTAGAGTTTTGAAAGGTGGTTTCTTATTTCACCTTTGCTTCGGATCATTTCTAAGTCTCGGGTATGAGGCTTGGTGTTGTTCAGTGCATACATATAGTGTTGCATTTCACTTCTTCTTGGTTGTTGATGTCACCACCTAGGTGATTTGAGTTGTTACACGTGTTAGGGGCGTGGATGCTGAGTGGATTGGTTTCTTTGGTCCGGGTGTTCTCCCTAAACACTTGTGGTGTTTTAACCTTGACGTTGTTGTCTCGGTTATCCGTTGGTTTAGCATTGAGACTTCTTTTCCCTTGCTTTGGTTCCTTAACTCTTATGTGGTTATCATGAGAGTAGTGTTCAGGTACTCTTCGGGATTCGACTGTTTAGCGTTCCTTATCCATAGAGAGAGTGTTGGTGATTTATTGACCTTGTTGAAGGTAGTATTTTGAGATTTTCATATAGTGATATGATGAGGTGATTCCATCCTTGAGGTGTAGATTTTCTCTAGGAATGGAATGATGGTTGTACATACATATATATATATATATTGATGAGGGCAGTGTTAATACACAAGGACATGAGTGTTTTTCCTCATGTGTTCTCGAGGAGTGAGTTATGAATATTCCTTGGTACTAGTGATGGATTTTATCCTTGTGGATATTAGAGGTGAATGTGTTCCCTCTGTTTAGATTTTCTGGTTAGCGTTGTGAGCGCCGGATGATTTGTGAGATTGGACATGAGTGTCGTGTACCTAGTGTATGTTGGTGAGAGTAGTGTAGACTACCGATGTTGGTACTTGGGGTACGAGTCTTAGTTGTATCTTATAGACTCTTGTTGTGTACTTATATATATATACATATATATATATCCCCGATATATACTCGTTTACGGTAGCATGTGAGCACGTACCTTGGGTTTTCGTGGCTGGGTTATGTTATGGGCTATGTATCTCACTAGGTGGTTTAGCATTACCAAAACTATTAGAGGATGTGGTAGTTAGAGTATCTTTTTCCCACTGAGCTTATTTGCTCACAGGGGAATTTCATTTGCCCCCTGGTATTCCACGCCAGGTTGCAGGAAATGTTACGGCTATGGGCAGGATGCAGTGCAATGACAACTTTCTTTTGTTTCCTTGTTACAGGTTTTGGAGTTGAGCAGGGTGATGCGGTTACGGTTGTAGTGCGACTGGTTTGGGGACGATAGTTATCTGCTGTCAGTTTCTCTACCCATTTTGTATGGGATTGTCATTTATTTCTTGTGGGAGCCAGTCTGTTGGCATATCCCTGTTGGTGTATCTTTTATTTCCTGTATTTATTATTTCAGGATGTTATTGTATCTATTATGCACTGTTATGTGCATTTCTGTATTCTTATTCGAGTGTTTGTGGCTCTGTTGATTATAGAGGGTTGTGTACGGGTTTTGGTTTCTTTCCACTACCTTGGCCCTAGTAGGATTGATGAATGTGGGGCTTGGAGGCCATTTTTATTATCGAATTGTTATTGGCAGGTTATGTTGTTGTGGTTGGGTGTCCGGATGTTCCATTTACAAACGGAACTCTGCCGGATTTTCGTTAGATTCCGCTGCTTTGTTCTATCATTCATTTGGGTATGAAATATACCGTTTTATCATTACTCCATACGTTTTCATGGTTAATGATATCTTAGTTGGTTGGTCATTATAAGGATCACATCCTAGATCCCTTGGATGTCCCAGTTCGGGAGTCTTAGGAATTTAGGGACATGTCAGCATGGTATTAGACCATTTTTACCCTTTTGCGGGTGTTTGATGACTGAAGGTCATTTGTTCTCGTTTCTTTTTACTTCCGCATTCACTCCCTTAGCTCTTAGACTCGGGTTTCGTTGTCCTAGGAATTTGGGGCGTGACATTTTCCATTCAAAACGAAAATGGCTTATTTTTTAAAACTTAAAAAAATGTCATTTTCGGCCGGACACCTCATAACCACATCAATATCGAAAATCCATTACACATCACTACACAAAAGGATTCTTAGAGTAATATTAAAAGCCCTAAGGCAATACATGCTATTATTTTCCACAAAATGAAATAGTGTTTACATTTTCGGCACCAAAGTGCCCCAAAAGAAAAAAGTCCCCACGTATAATGCTCCAAGGAATATACATCCATGTAAGATACTCGACTAACACGTTAGCCGGAAAAAGACAAGTATTTATCATTTGTTTACAAGTTGACAAGAAAAGGAACATAGTTATACATGTGAGTTACACTAATGCTCTACAAAATAAGTAGTTCGCCTCCTTATGCTCAAAAGGGCGAAATCAACACCGTGTCTCTATCGAGAGACTACGGACCTCCCGAAAAGGAATCACCACCTAAAAAATATATAAGTCGTGGGGTGAGCTCACTAGCCCAGTAGAGGAAGCGTGATCGCCTCAATCTCAGTAGTCCGAGTGGTACCACCTAACCAAGGTTCATGCCACTAACCCTAGGTCGGTCTCTTTTTCCACATAGCTCTCATGTCAATCTGGAACCCCAACGAACCCAATAAACAAGTCCCCCAACATGCTCACATCATAATTATTCAAAATTATAACATGCTTCAATATTAATATCATAATCACACATATATGATAGTCTAAATGCACCATGACTCAACACACCCCATGATACACACGGCGCCCAACACAGGTTAACGGATACACATTCTAGCCATTTACTTTTGAGGATACAAGCTCATCAAGTAATGTAGAGTACCACACCGACTCTTCCCAAGTGATTTTTCTCTCTATCACTTCAACAAGGAAGACGGTTGCACAAGAGCCCAACTTGCAACTCTGTGCCTCTATACCTAAAGGTCACGAATATGAGCCACTCTTACGACTCCCAAACAGGTATCACATTTTCGGCTTATTAGTTCCGTAGGCTTGAACACCACCTGACCAGTTGTTGCGAGGATCCGAAACAAAACCACCCACACATGTTTTCACAACCCCTGTAAACCAACACCCATGTTTTGACACTACATGGTGTAACCAAAATGCATGAAGGTTCTCAATCGCAATACATGTTTCTCTTAATTTGCGTTATATTGGATCCAATTCTTCACAATGCTTACAATTTCACATTTATAAACAATATTTCTCAACATGCTCTACCACAATACATGCTCATTTCATTAGGTAATATATTGTACTCATATTGTCACAATGCTTATAATTGCACATTTATAAGCCATAAAACACAATAAGCATTTATATCACAAGATCATGTTTTTAATGGCCTAATTCATCATCTAAGTTGTTAAGACACAACTCGCATATATATATATATACGGAATATATACACATATGCCCAAAAGAAGTCCAACTCAAGCTACAGCTCCAACCACAAGAATCAATTCAAACCCTAATGATTTCTATTTTAGGGTTTCATGGAGAATTGAAAGCTTAAGAGTAGAAGTTAGGGAACTCACCACTAGCTTCTCCACAAGATGATTTCAAGAGCTACTACCAATGGAACTCACTTGGTAGTTTGAAAGAAAACTTAACCTTCTATAACATGAACAAGGGAAGGCTATAATCAATGTCCACCCAAAGAAATTCATAAACTTGAAAGCTAGGGTTCTTAGCAACCGAAACCTTAAAATGATTAGAAGACTTACCAAATGATTCAAGAACACCAACAAGAGCAATCCCCAATAAGCAAGAAGAGGAAGAGAGAGCAAGAGTTTGTGAGAGGATTGAAGTCTTGCAAAAGTGGGCTAACCCTAAGGTTTGTAGAGATTCTCCACTCACAACTCTCCCCATCCAATGGTTGAAAATCAAGCAAGGAAAATGAATAATTAATCCAAGGGTAGACATGAAGTCTTGCCAAATGAAAGACTATGAATAATGCATTCTTGCATTTAAGTGCCAATAAAACAAGGCCCTATGATATAAGGGCTGAGAAAAAAGATGGGAGAAAGGGATCAATGGCTAGAATTTAGACACCACTTAAAAGTGTAAAATGACAACTTTCATCCCAACTTAAGGTTAATTACAAGAGTGTCATTAAGCCTCTTAATTACCCTTCCACCCCTTGTCATCCTCTCAAATTACCAACATGCCACTCATGCCCCAACATTTAGCCAAAATCTCTACACTTTCCACTAAGTGCTCAAAATATGAAATTACTCATTTACCCTTCAGTCATTTTTTTTCCCGAAATCGTTTTCAATAATTTTCATTATTCTCAAAATCAAAATACAACATGCAACTTACAACTTTTAATATCACATAAAACATGTAAGTCATGCTAAGCACATAAACACATTTAGCACAAAATCACATTAAAGACATAATCACGTATGTATGCATTTAATCATTAATTAAAAAATTTAATTAACACGTAAAAATACCGGACGCTATAGTACCATATGTAAATACTCATATATAATTTATAACTCATGCAAATGAAAATTATAGCAAGGTCAAAAAATTCCTTAGGAACGATAAACTATTAGTTGTTCACGCAGTCGATTTAGTCAGTTTCTAAAGCAAATTAATAATTTTTCACCTTAACCATTTAGCAGCCCTAGTGAAACTTTTTTATAACACACGCCCAGATATTTCATGCATACGTATATCATAATTGATGAACATAGTGAAAAAGAAACTTGGACTCATGACCTACCTGCTCTAATACCATTTGAATTACCATCTAATTTTAAAAGTATTAAGTTGTCATAAGATATAACTAAATTACTTGTACTCCAGCATATTAACATATAATGAATAGTACAGAATGTTAAATTGATAGCCCTATCCATAGAAAGAATGCTCATTTGAAGCTATGTTAGTATGTTATCCAAAGTAGGAGTTATGGAGGGCCGCTATTAGTAATAGGTGTTATAGTATGTGGCTACTCTGCTTAGGGACGAAGAAACCCTGATCAAGTTTTTCCTTTGAGAGATTGTAATCATATATTTACATTCCTTTTCAGACTGGGAATGATTGGCCTTGATTGGTTTGTTCCCCACTCCAAGTAAACTTGGATTTCACTCCTTTTTGTCCTATAAATACAAGCATGAGGTGAACATATTTTGTGTGCCAGAAACAAGTAGCAATACAGAGATAGAGAGAGAGAGAGTCGGGAATAATATAAGCTTGAATTATTTTGGTGATACATGCATGAGTATACACTGTGCGTGTGCGTGTGTATGATATGCGAATAATCCCCTTGTAATCCTCTCATTGATTATAATGAATCGGTGCCCTCCATGGACATAGGCTTATTTTGGCTGAACCACGTATATATCTTTGTGTTTGTGTGTTTTAAACTATTTGATTGATGTGATGTCAGGTGTGTAAAAATATGTGGTTAAAAATGACACCTTAACGACGCTAGGTTTTACCCTACGCAAGCGCACGTATCGATTGTAAAATAGCAATGGCTTGAGTAAGGCATATCGATCCCACAGATACTGATATTTTTCACTTTAGCAATTAAAAAAAATGAGTCATATTTTCTAAAAATTGGTATGTTTGGGTGGTCAAATACCAAATTATTTATTTTAACTAAAATTATTTAGAAAACAAAGTAAATTGGTTGTGATTCAGATGAGAAAGAAAACTAGGGTTTTCATCACTCCACCACTAACCGCATAATATAGTTCATCACTATATCAACTGTAAGGGGGTGATCCATAACTGTGAATCAGGTCGTACTGCAAATAACTAAATACAACCCCAAAAATGCCATTTTTGCCCTACGAGAGCCATTTTTGTCTCGAATTGCCTCTTTGACTCTCCTCTTTCAATAGAAAGAACATGCATTTCAGTTAATTCACCGAAGTTAACTTCATTTCTTCGTTAAGCTCCTGAATCATGCTTTAACACACAAACAACATAAAAATACCAAATAATGGAATGAAAGGACGTAACAATAGTGAGTTAAGGGGTCAAAATGTATAATATTTAACACCTATCACACTCCCAAACTTACATATTGCTAGTCCATTAGCAATAAACTCAGGGAACTCTCTTGTGATGATTTTTTTTCCAATCTACTCTAACTAACCTAACATAATCCCTTGCTTTCGTGAGGGTCGAGAATTACACTTAGCATGTGTAACAAGCCTTTTAAACCCCTAGGTTACCCCTAGTGGACGAGAGAAGTCTCGTGAAGATTTCCAGTAATGGTACCTACAAACATCTTAGTTCTCTATAATCACGTAGTCATGAGTCCACACACAAGTTCAATTAAGTTATGATATAATGAAAAAGACATCATGGATGCAAATACTCCCATTCACTACCAAACAATAACTATCTCGAGCTTTGTGTCATGAATGGTTCTCACTAAAGTGAATGATTTTGCTACTTTCTACTCTCAATCAAGACAACCTTCTGTAATCTTGTGAACACTCGACTATGATATTTCAATTTCTCTTCTCCTATTTCATTGATCAAATTTTTGTTATTTTTGATAAAAGCATATCTTTCCATCTTTCCACTTTTATCCCTTTTTGTCTTTCTAAGTTTCTAAACTTTTCAGCGGGGATTTTTAGTCCCAACCAACTAGGCCCGAGCTTCTTCAATGGGATTTATGCTCATTAGTCTTCTCCCATTTAAACGCGAACAGTGATATTGGTGATACCAAGGCCCGATTACTCAGACTGAAGAACTATTTTTTTGCATTTTATTTTCTCAAAAAAATTTCAATTTTCTCCATTTCAACCATAACATCTCCCCTTCTCCCCTTTTATTGTGGCAAAATTATTTTTCCAACTACATAGTCAAAGATCAACTTATTTCTCATACTGAATGTGTGCTTGTGCTTATAGGTCAAAGTCGTCCTTATTGATTTCAATTTCACTCATTCACTTACTCATGTAAAACCACATCACTCCACTAACTCGATCTAATCATTACTCTCATGAATGAGAATATCATATCACATACTACTCATACATCGTAAACATGAACTCAATCAAATTATAATGCAAATCAATCATGCGTGAAAACAAAGAACTGCTCCAAAATTTTTAAATTTTCAAATTTTTTCAAAAATTTCCTTCCTTGTAATCTTATACCCTCACCCCCAAATTTAAATGAGACCATGTCCTCATGGTCAAAAAGAATACATGGGAATGAATATAGTTACCCTTAAAGTTCACTTCTAGATTCCAAAGCAAAGCATGAATCCCCTCCCTCAAACTTGATTTGGATCACTTGTAAATATATGCAACAAAGCACAAATACCCACAATCATAGCAAGGGAAAAAGAAATTTCAAAAATATCAAGAATTTCACACAAATGTTTCAAGGAATTAACAATTTTATTTTTATTTTTTTTCAAATGATTTGGCCTTAAAAGCCTACAATCCTATAAAAATAAAAATAAAAGAACAAAAAATAAAGATAAAAGCATGGCCCTAAGGGTCTACCGTCACTAAAAAAAATCAAAACAAAATAAAACACAATAAAACAAATCAAAACCTAATTCTAAACCTAGCCCTACTTAGTATCCATCCTCCTCATTTTCTTCATCACTAGCCATGACACTCTTTAACCATATCTGGAAGTCTGTTGTCTCTTTCAATTTAGTAAGGTCCTCCTCTAGATATATCTTCATAATTGTCCATCACCTCTCATCCAGCACTTCTATCATATCACCCAATTGTTTTGCAATGATCTTCGATAATGGAAACGGGTATGGAAGATAATGTTCAAATTCATCAGCACCCGCCCATTCTCTACTCACAATTGCTCGAGCAATCGACATCTCAGCCATTATCACCGTCGGAATACACACTCTATACCCATGAGTTAGGGCATATAATGTTCTAAGCATCATGTGTTCCCTCACACTAGTCCGAGTATTCGGTCAAATTTGAGCCACAATGACACAATCCAAATAAAGTAGATCCGACTTCAACCACCAATTTTCACAGGTATTATCTCCTAAATCTGACATAGCACACAATTCTCTTACCATCTCCTCATCCGTAAGGGGCCATATCAGAGGGTACTCCTTTAGTTTGCCTTCCAAGTGTCTCGGACTATCAATCAGTATATTCCATGCATCGGCAATACTTCTCTTTCCTATCACTATCAGAGCACCCCACTAAGTCATTTTAGCTAAGATAACCTCAAATCCTGGTGGTCCGGTAATCGTTATGTTTTAATAGAATCTTCGAACCAAGCTCGGATACACCTTTTATCTCGCTGGTTGCTCTAAACTTCACAATCCTTGTTCCTTCCTCCCGAGTGCAGTTAATACTCGGTTCATCATCTTCAGATGAAACACTTTTTCAAATTGCTGCCTGCACTTCAGAAATGATTTCGGTGTGGTTCTTCTTCCTTTTCGGCTTGTTGCTCCATCACTTGAACCTTTGGCCTCTACATACGGTTCATCCTCCTCCATGAACTCCTTCGGGTCAAAATAATTCTCATCATCACCATCTATCCTCACACTCCCGGGATAGAAAGAAGAAGATGAAAGAAAATAATAAGAGAATCTATATGTATAGCTCAATTGTTATGAATTGTGAACTGTGTCTTCTCTATGGGTGTATTTATAGATGGATGTATTAGTATCAAAGAGGAAAAGGATTTAGAACTCTTGGTTGAATAGGAAAATGGAAACAACTCATGATCCAACTCCAACTTGTATTTCCATTTCACTTCCTTGTTGGACTATGATTACTCTAAAACCTCCTATCTAAAGCCTAAAAATTCCTAAAAATACCCTTTACTAAGTCCTAATACAAGTATAGATACAACTCAGGCCAAAACACCCCGCAAACGGGTCAAATTTTCAATTTTCAAAATCATCCTCGTGGTAGCTTAAGCTTCAAGCGTAGGCTTGGCTTGGAATTTATTTTTTTATTTATTTTCAAAATAACAAACCTTCACAACCAACTACGAGTGTATGTTTACTGTAACACACAATTCCAACACTTGATTGATACAATATTGTTCGTTTTTGTCTAACCAGCAAGATTTTGTTCTTGGGCTCACCCCCAAAAGACCTCATACCAATTCGAGACACACATGCATCTATACCCGGACGATGTGAGACATCTAAGAGAGAATAAGTAGTAAATAAGACTATATAAAATAGGTAATTATGTAGCCTGATGATATCACATTTCCTCCCCAAAGGGGGTAAGGGATTCGAGCCCCACGCTGCTCATATGGGAGTGTGTGAGTATCTTGTCATACCAAGAAAATAAAAAATAAAAAAATTAATTAGTGTGTTGAAACTACAAACTCACAAAAATGGCTACTTTCTCCATTTCCCATTTTACCCCTACCACATTCATCTATTTCCTTCTCTTGTCCTCCACCTCCACCACCATTTTGGCGCTCAACGTCAATCATGTGTATAATAGTTAAGTCAAACTTGCGAATATGATGTGTTAATGATTAACTCGTTGCCTCTACTGCCCTACTCACATGTGTCTAAGAACAAAAAAAAAAAATTGTTTTGCATTCATGCATTAGTGTTAAGTTCATACATTATAGAGATTTATGTTACTCGAGAATCTAGGTATAATCTTATAGAGAACTTTATCTAAGTATTTAGTGCTTGACTTAGATCCTCTAACACACGCAGCCCCAAACTTATAGCACAAATGTCCTCACAGTGCGATTGAAAAACTTGAAAGAATTTAAAATATCAGCACACGCAATGTAAGCGTAAAAATCTGGGGATACATATAACTCGATAAAATTGATTTTAAAAATTTCTTTTTATAAAATATGAAAATAACAAAAACATTTAGAGAATAATCGTTAAAGCGGTCACATAAAGCCCTATCACAAACTATTCGCTCTACAATTTATCCCTAATGCACCAAAACTGAAACAAAAATAAAACAAAAATCTAAACTAAAACTACACTAAGCCTCGTCATCAGAGGTCGGGGTGTAGGTGGAATGTGCACGCCCATATGCTGCCTCATATTGTCAATCTGATGACATAACCTCCTCTGATCATGTCTACGGGCATGTCTTTCCTGAGTGAGTAGTTGTCCTAGCCCCTGGATATGTGCTCTAAGGGCATCAATCTGAGCCTGTGACAAGGTAACAGTACCACCCGCAGGCGCCTGTGGTATAACAACTTCCTCCTTTGTGACCAACATTATTTCCTTATCAGCATCATCCTCATGTGCACCACTATCACTCTCGGTATCCTCATCCATCTGCTCAGCATACGGCTCAGGCACAGGTGGCGGCGATGGTGCACGTGGGGCAACTGGCCCTACTGTAAGCCTATCATATAGCAGGTGAAGATCACAGCCATGTGTGGTGGACTCGGGCACTTTCGCCTCAAAAGATGATGATGCCGAGTCGATATACTGTGGTCTCGAGGCACGTGTACTCCGGTGACAAATAGGTGCTCGGTCGGGAGATGATGATCTCAACCTCTGCCGAACATCTCGCTCTACTAGTCTAGCCGCCTCGTCACACCCTTCACTATAGCCATGCCTACAATATGGAATTTTTGAAAAGTAAGTGATAATGTGCCAAACACCGAATCAAACTCAAACTATATCTAAATATATCCAATATGATGATTAAACAAGTCTTCATCCCAAAAATTCGATATTCAATCCGCTTTCGAAGTTGAAAAACTGAACTTTTTGGAAAATGAATCAAAACATGATTTTGATCGGACTCGATCGTCAATACTAGTTTAGAATAGTTAAATAAGTCATTTAAAATCAAAATAATGGAACAAAACTCACCGAATCGAATGAAATGATGATTCTCCCAAAATTGAGCTTCGGAGACTTTTCGAGTTCTTCACGCAAATCCGGACGAATCACCAACTAATCTGACGATCTGCTATCAAGGAATGATGAGGAATCAGATGAGTGAATGGTAGAAACAAACCGCGGGATAATCAATGGGAAAACGAGGGGGAGAGAGGAGTTTGAAATAAAAATGGGGGGAATGGCCTAACGGGTCTGTTTTATAGCAGGCCCGTTGCTACACTTGAAGCGTAGCTAGGCCTACGCTTAAAGCGTAGGTCCCTAGGCCCAAAAATATTTTCATGTCTCTATTTCACTCTGTTTCTTAATCCATGCAATCCTAAAGCTTCCTACACATCCCTATATACTTTTATGATTAATTTACCCTTCCCACTCGGATGACAATAATTTCACAACTCGAACTTACGAACTTGATCTTACAAACTAAAAATACAGAAACTAACTAAATTACCATCTACAAGTACAAACTAGGATCAAAAGTTACTCTTAATAACCTAATACCAATAGTTAACGTCGTTGGTGCGACGTTAACTATTGGTACTAGGTGATTAAGAGTAGCTTTGATCCCTGCCTGTCAACCCACATTGTCGCGATATGAAAATCCGACCAATGCCTTCAATTTTGGTCTTGGATGAATCTCCTCATAATATCTCAGTCTCTGCCCATGTATCCCGAACCTTTTATCGAATCCTACTTCTCCATGGGGGTAAACCGATTTAACTTTGTGTGGTCCGTCCCATCTTTGTCGGAGTTTACCTAGAGACACTTTTAGCTTTAAATTACATTGCCATTTCTGGCTAAGCTCAAAGAACTTAAGACGAACATGTTTAGCATGATGTACTCTAGTTTGAGCTATGTAACTCCAAGCATCCTTATTCGCACAACTCCATATCCCCTCACACTTATCTCTTAATCGTGGATCCTCCCAGGCATATAGCTTTTCTACCATGTGTATACCTAACACTGGTTCATCTAGAAAGGTGTCCTTAAGAGGGGGGGTTATCCTTAGTAGGTTCTCTAATAGTTCGTGACCATTATTCATCTCTAACAGCATCCACATCTCGCTTATTTGTCACTAAGCTCTTCTCTCGACCTTAAGTGTTGTAGTACAACCCAATCTTATAAAGTGAGTTATCGGGCACCAATACTGCTGGTGACACAACAGGAGATTCAGGAAAATCTCTTGGCTCCTCCCCTAGTTGCAAACCTAGAGCTCTTTCAAATGCAGTGATCACGTCTAAATTAGAACAATGTTGATCCTCCCACGCGTCAAACTTTTTATTTGACCTTTCAATTACAGCTTCCAGGTCATTTCTTGCTCTACTCTAAGGTACCGGTTCTTTACAAGCCACATTGACTTCTTCGACATTAAAGCAATCGAATGGTGTATTGATTGGATGACCTGTATCAAAAACATTCATCCTCACTTTCATATTCCCGAAAGATAGATCCATCGCTCCTGTCCTACAATTGATATGCGCATTGGCTGTGACCAAGAATGGTTTTCCTAATATCACCGGAATGTGCTTCTTCGAGTCTTGCACCGGTTCTGTATTGAGAATTATGAAATCCACCGGGAAGTAGAACTTGTCCACTTGAACAATTATATCCTCCAGAATGCCTCTCGCTTGCTTGATTGACCTATCAAAAAATTGGAGCTCCACCGAGGTAGGACTGAGCTCTCCCAACCTAGATGTTGATAAACTGAATAGGGTAGTAAGTTAACACTCGCAACTAGATTAAAAAGAGCTCTACCAATTTCCTGGTCACCAATGACACATGGAACAGTGGGAGCACTAGGATCTTTCCTCTTAAGTGGTATGTTACTTAGGAGCAATGAACTCAATTGTTCAGTTACCATGATCTTCTTTGGAGTCTTCGCTCTATTTTTCCGTTTTTGTGTACAGAGATCCTTGAAGAACTTAGCAAAAAGTGGTATTTGATCTATAATGTCTAAGAGAGGCAAATTAATCTTGACTTGTCAAAATGTCTCAAACATTTATGACTCTTTATTCTTACCATTTCTGGTTGGCTCTCTAAGATGTTGAGGGAATGGTGTTTCCTCCTCATATGATGCCCTTTGTGGCTCTTCATCCTCCTTCACTTGAGGTGTTTCCTTCCGAAATTTCTCAGCCTCTTTCTTCTGAGCTCCTCCTTCTGCATTTCTTTGAACTTCTTTGGCATGTTGCTTCCTCAACCACTCCTCATGTTGCTCCTCAGCCTTACTGTCCACTTCTCAAAATCATGACTGCTAATGGGACGTCAGGTGTATAAAAATATGTGGTTAAAAATAACACCTTAACGACTGGTTTTACCCTACGCAAGCGCACGTATCAATTGTAGAATAGAAAATGGCTTGAGTAAGGGATATTGATCCCACAGAGACTGTGATTGTTCACTTTAGTAATTTAAAAACAATGAATTATATTTCTTAAAATTGGTTTGTTTGGGTAGTCGAAGACCAAATTATCTAGAAAACAAATTGAATTGGTTATTAATTAGATGAGAGAGAAAACTAGGGTTTTCACCACTCCACCACTAACCGCATAATATAGTTCATCAATGTATCAATTGTAAGAGGGCAATCCATAATTGTGAATCAGGTCATACCGCAAATAGCTAAATATGACCCCAAAAAGGAGTAACATCAACCGAATCGCGATAATCGGTCTCATGACTGACCTAACTACTACAATCTTCACAGTATGGTCAATAGTTTTCCCTCTTTACAATTAAAAACAATGAAAGAACTACATTACTTGGCTAGGGTTTTGCTAGAAAATCCTAGATACTGAAAGATGGTGACTTCATTATTGATGTAGAAACACTCTCCATAGTCTTCTTCTCCTGATCTCTAAGTTTGAATATGACTCTCGACAGCAGCAAGCCTGAATGAATGAACCTCTTTGAATGAACATCTCACCAAAACCAACCTTCTGAATCTCTAAATCAATAGACCTAACTATGATGTATTGGTCTTGTAAATATAGGCAATGGTATAGAGAGACCCTTTTCAATTTTTTCACACTAAAACTCATGTAAACTCTAACTTCTCATATATATATATGTATATAGAGGTCTGGAGTCGCAGACACGTCTTCCAATTAAGTCGGGGGTGAAATAGGAAAAATCCACGAAAAATCACCAAAAAGTTATCGCACCTACGCTTCATTCATAGGTCCCAAAACGTAGGTCCAAGCGTAGAAATGTGATTTCCAGCCACTTTTTGAAATTGGAAGCGTAGGTATTTTATGGATAATCACTTTTCCCCATGAATGCACCAAAACGACCGTCATGAACCCACGATACTTTTTGCTGAAGATAACGGCTTCTGGAAATGCCGTTTTTGCCCTCCAGGAGCCATTTTTGTCTCGGACTGCCTTTTGACTCTCCTCTTGGAGAGAAAGAACAAACTCTTCAATTAATTCACCGAAGTTAGCTCCATTTCTTCATTAAGCTCCTGAAATATGTCTTAACACACAAAGATAATAAAAATATCAAATAATGTAATGAAAAAACGTAACAATAGTGAGTTAAGGGGTCAAAATGTCTAATATTTGACACCTATCACACCCCCAAACTAACATATTGCTAGTCCATTAGCAATAAACTCAGGGAACTTTTCTTATGATAATTTTTTTAATCTAACTACTCTAACTATTCTAACTAATCTAACCTAATCATTTGCTTTCGTGAGGGTCGACGATTACAATTAGCACGTGTAACAAGCCTTTTAAACCCCTAGGTTACCCCTAGTGGACGAGTGAAGTCTTGTGAAGGTTTCCAGTGATGGTACCTACAAACATCTCAGTTCTCTATTAATCACGCAGTCATGAATTCACACACAAATTAATTAAGTCATGATACAATGCAAAAGACAACATGAATGCAAATACTCACACTCACTACTGAACAACAATTATATCAAGCTTCGTATTATGAATGGTTCTCACTTAAGTGAATGATTTCGTTACTTTCTACTCTAAATCCAGACAACATTCCATGATTTTGTGAACACTCAACTATGATATTTCAGTTTTTCTTTTCCTACTTCATTAATTAAACTTTGCTATTTTTAATAAAAACATATCTTACCATCTTTCCACTTTTCATCCCTTTTTTCTTTCTTAAGTCTCTAGACTTTCCAGCGGGGATTTTTAGTCCCGACCAACTGAGCCTGAGCTTTTTCCATGGGATTTATGCTCATTAGTCCCGACCAATGATATTGGTGATATCAAGACCCGGTTACTCAGATCGAATAACTACTTTTCGCATTTTATTTTCTCAAAAATAATTTTTTTCAATTTTCTCTATTTCAACCATAACATCTCCCCTTTTATTATGACAAAATTATTTTTCAACTACATAGTCAAAGATCAACCTATTTCCCATAGTGAACGTGTGTTTGTGCTTATAGGTCAAAGTCGTCTTTCTTAATTTCAATTTCACTCACCCATCTAATCATTACTCTCATGAAAGGGAATATCACATTACAGACTACTCATGCATCATATACAAAAACTCAATCAAACTGTAATGCAAAACATTCATGCGTAAAAACAAAGAACTACTCAAAACATTTTTTTTCAAAAATTTTCATTCTTTGTAATTATATACCCTCACCCCCAAACTTAAATCAGACCATGTCCTTATGGTCAAAAATAATATAGGAGAACAGATACAGTTACCCTTGAAGCTCAATTTTGGATACCAAAGCAAAGCATGAATCCCCTCCCACAAACTTGATTTGGATCACCTGTAGATAGCATCAACAAAACACAAATATCCAATCATAACAAAGGAAAAAGAGATTTTAAAAATATCCAAAAATTCACACGAGTTTTTCAAGGAATTAAAAAGTCTATTTTTTTATTATTGATTTTTTTATAACAAAAATAACAATAAAAAAAAAACTAATTTGGCCTTAAGGGCCTATAATCCTAAAATAGGATGTTCCTTCAATATTCCTTATAAGTTTGTTGGAGTACTGATTGGTATATTCCATGCATCGGGAATACTTCTTCTTCCAATCACAATAGGAGCACTCCACTGAGTCACTTTAGCCTTCATAACCTCAAATCTTGGCGGTCCCAAGATTGTCGTATTTTCATAGAATTTTTGGACCAAGCCCGGATACACTTTTTCACCCACCGGTTTTTCTATACTTTTCAATCCTCGTTCATTAAGGATTTTCCTTTCGGGTGCAATTAATACTCGGTTCATTCTCTCTGGATGAAATATCTCTTCAAATTGCAACATACACTACAAAAATGATTTCGGTGTGGTTCGGCTTCCATTTCGACTCGTGGCTCATTCATTCGAGCTCTTCATATCCACACAAGGTTTTGTGCCTTCTATGAATTCCTCTGGGTCAGAATAATCTTCATTAGCATTATCCATACTAACCCTCCTTTGAGATCGACATAACAGAAGAAGAATATCTAACTCTAGTGCTCACTCCTTGAGAATTGTGAATTGTGTCTACTCTATGGTTGTATTTATAGATGGATGCAGTAGAATCAAAAGAGAAAAATGATTTAAAACCCTTAACTGACTAAGAAAGAGAAAGCAATAACTAATCCAACTCTAACTTGTATTTACATTCCGTCTCCTTGTCAGATTAGGATTACTCTAAAAAGTTTACAAAAATTCTACAAAAGATCCTAAAAATAACTTAAATAAATCCTAATACAAGTATAGATACAAACCATGCCAAAACAACCCGCAAACGGGTGAAATTTGCAAATTTTCAAAAACTACCTCGTTGTACCCTATGCTTGAAGTGTAGGGTAAGCTACGCTATAAGCATAGCTTAAAGCATAGGTTGGCCTGAAAAAAAATTCTTTTTTTTTTTCGTTTTTTTAGATGACTCTCTTCTAATGAATTCATATTTATTTATAATGCACCCCCAAACTTAAATGCAAAAATGTCCTCATAGTGCGATTACAAACTTGAAAGAATTCAAAATATCAGCACCTTGAATTATAAGTGTAAAAATATGGGGACACGTCAAACTTGATAAAATTGATTTCAAAAATTGTCGTTTTATAAGATATGAAAATAACAAAAACATTTAAAGAATAATCGTTCAAGCGGTCATATGAAGCCTTATACAAAACTATCCACTCAACAATTTATCTCCAATGTATAAAAATGAACAAAAATAAATCAAAAACAAAAACCTAACTAAAACTAAGCCAAGCCTCATTATCAGAGGTCAGCGGGGTAGGTGGAATTTGCACACCCATATGTTGACTCAGATAGTTAAACCGATAAAATAACCGCCTCTGATCTCTCCATCGGACCCGTCTCTCCTCTGCCAAAGTCCGATTTATCCCCTGCATCCGTGCAATCAAAGTATCAAATTGTGCCTGAGACAGAGTAATAGTACCACCCACAGGTACCTCTAGCAACATTACCTCCTCAGCAGCAACTGGCATTTGTGGCATCTCCGTATCATCAACAACCTCAAGCTCCTGAGCCACACCTGCATCATCAGCCTACTTCTGGGCTTGTGCACTTGGTAATATGCCAAACCCCCATTTTTGCTTCATAATAACATCTCCATGTAACCGGGTCCAGACACTAGTCCACATCCCTCTCAGAATTTGTTTTGCTCACCCGTATCCATCTCGATCCCAGCATCCATCATAATCTTCATCACCAAGCACGAGAATCGAATCTGAAATCCACACTTGCTAACCTTGGTCTCCTTACAGAGATGAATATAATGTGTATATAGATCATCCCATAAAATACGTGGGATAGAAATCCATCGCCCGAACTCGAATGCGTAATAGAGGTTCGAAAATGGCGTATAGCACATGGTCACATGGTTGTGCGGAAGAATCTGAGATCGAACTATCACATCCCAAAACCATAACATAGGATGATAGTTCGCCTTCTTTGTGCAGTTCTAATGTGTATCAGCCCACTGCCCGGCAGTCTGAAGTATAACTAACTCAGAAATAGATGGAAGTACCTCGAGCATAGGTGGGAACACCGCATCTAGCTCAGGCAGACACTCGTCCGGAATACCCCACGTCTCAGCAATAGTCTGGGAGTAATCTCGATCTCTATACCCTGGACAACTGTCCGTAGTCTCAACCCCCTGTTAAAATGGCACATGTGTAGCCAGAACTCCCGGATCATATCCTCGCAAATATGTGGAATAGCCGAGGCAAGAATAGGTAGTAAACGTCGAGCCCTCAATGACCAATTGTTTGAACAGATACTGGCTGTAAATCCTTGAATATCCGTAATAAGTATGTCTTTTCTTGCTGATACCCCTTCCGGATCGCCCGATCTAGTAAATCCTCTATCGATGTTGTCTGGGGCACAGGTAAATATGTAGTTAAAACTCTGGGGTCACCCTCCATAGGTGGCTCTGGCACCCTCTCATCTGCTCTATCATCGCCTTGAGTGGCGTCCTCCTTCCGCTCAACATGCTCATCCATCTCCTCGGCCTGCTGCTCCGGCATAAGTGGTGGTGATGGTGCCCGTGGAGCAACTGGCTCAACTACTAGGCGACCATGTGGTAATAAGATGTCGCGTCCCAGTGTGGAACTCTCTGGCACCTCTTCCTCAATAGACGAGAAAACGAGGATGTCGAGTTAACATACTGTGGTTTCCTGGCGCGTGTACTCTGACGTCGAATCGGGGATGGTGTAGGAGATGACGATCTCAACCTCTGTCACACTGGTGGATCAGCCGCAACTGCAGCTTGAGCCACTCGTCTTGTTGACACTTTGGTCCGTGCCATGCCTACAATAAGGAATTTTTGAAAAATAAGCGATAATGAATCGGACACCGAATCAAACTCAAACTATATCTAAATATATCTAATATGACGATTAAACAAGCCTTCGTCCAAAAAATTCAATATTTAATCTGCTTGCAAAGTCGAAAAACTCAACTTTTTAGAAAACGGATCAAAACACGATTTTGATTGGACTCGTTCATTAATACTAGTTTAGAATAGTTAAATAAGTCATATAAAATCAAAATAATGGAATAAAACTCATCAAATCGAAAGAAATGATGATTTTCCAAAACTTGAGTTTCGGAGACTATTCGAGTTCTTCACGTGAATCCGGACAAATCACCAACTAATCTGACAATCCGCTGGCCAAGAATGATGAGGAATCGAATGGGTAAACAGTAGGATCAAACCTCTTGAATAATGGTGGAGAATTGAAGGAGAGATAAAAGTTTGAATGGAGAATAAGGGGTAACTAACGAGGGCCTGTTTATAACAGGCCCGCATCTACGCTTCAAGCATAGCTTGACCTACGCTTGAAGGGTAGGTCCTTGGCCCCAAAAATAAATTGTTCTCTTTTGCAGTCGTCTCGTCCCATCTTAAACTTCACACTTCTTAAATGCTTCCTAGGCTTTATTGACACTTCATACTTAAATGATGATGGCCTCTCGACTCGATTTTACAAACTCGGTCTTAAATGCCGAAATAACTAAATTACCGTCTACAGATACAAACTAGGTTTCAAAGCTACTCTTATTTTCCTAGTACCAATGTTTAACGTCGTTGGTACGACGTTGCTGCTTCTTAATACTCTGGATCAAGCTTATCCAGCTCGGGTGGTGGTTCAGTTAGATCTATCAGTTAGACGTTGCACCTCTATATAATGCTTCAATTTATGTCCATTCTCTACAAACTTCTTTCCAATGTCAGATCATCGAGCTCCAAGCTCCATGGGGGAAAACCTTCATAATATTGTATGGCCCATCCTATCTTGATTGGAGCTTGCCAGGAAACATCTTGAGTCTCGAATTAAACAGCCAAACTTTTTTGCTAGGCTCAAAAACTTTCTTTCTAATATGTTTATCATGAAATGCTTTTGTTCGGGCCATGTAAATCCGAGAGTTTTCATATACATTATTTCTCAACTTCTCAAGCTCTTGAAGTTGGAGTTTTCGCTGCGCACCGGTTTTCTTTGTATCAAAATTCAGTCTTCGAATAACACAATATGCTCGGTGTTCCAGCTCTACAGGAAGATGACATGTTTTACCATACACAAGACGATATGACGACATACCAATTGGTGTTTTAAATGCAGTTTTGTACGCCCAAAGTTCATCATTTAGCCTCGAGGCCAATCCTTCAAATCCGGATTCACAATCTTTTCCAAAAAATTTAATCTCCCTATTAGAAACCTCCACTTGACCTTGTGATTGGGGGTGATATGGTATGAGTGACACCATACTTCTTGCACAGAGCAAGAAGAGACTGGCTGTCAAAATGGCTTCCACTATAACTTATCAATACCCCACATATCAAATAATTCTAGAATCAGAATCGGGGTTAAAGGCATCATGTCTCGTCAAGATATGGATCCAAGCTTTTGATATCGCAGACATGTCTTACAAAACTCGAAAGCATCTTTAAATATGGAAGGCCAGTAAAATCCACTCTGCAGCACCTTATGGGTCCAAAATGCCCTCCACACTCCAATATGTGACAAAATGTCAGTATGTTTTGCACCACACTCTCAGGGATGCATTTTCTGATAATCTGATCAGAGCAATACTTGTATAAACGCGGATTATCCCAGATATAAAATTTAACTTGGATGAAGAATCGGTCTTTCTCATTCTTAGACTATCCTTTTGGGATTCGACTTATGGCTTTATAATTGACAATGTCAGCATACCACGGTATTTGTTCCATCACAGCCACATTGAACAGATGTTCATCGGGAAAGAATCCTTAAGAGGAGTAATTTCCTTTGTGGATTCAACAATAATCCTTAACAAATGATCCGCAACAACATTCTCTGAACCCTTTTTATCTTTGATTTCTAGGTTGAATTCTTGTAGCAACAGAATCCACTGAATCAGTCGGGGCTTAGAGTATTTCTTTGTTAGCAAATGCCTCAGAGCAGCATGATCAGAGTAAACAACGACCTTGGTACCCAATAGATATGATCAAAATTTATCCAAGGCAAAGACAACTACCAGCAACTCCTTCTCGATAGTTGTGTAGTTCGTCTGAGCTTCATTGAGAGTCATACTGGCATAATAAATAGCATATGGCAGCTTATCTTTTCTCTGACCCAACACAGCTTCTATGGCATAGTCAGAAGCATCACACATGAGCTCAAATGACAGAGTCTAATATGGCGGACGAATAATCGGGGCTGATAAAAGTTGAGTACGCAATTCCTCAAAAGCATGAAGGCACTCTTCGTCAAAGACAAAAGTAGCGTCCATAGCCAATAAGTTGCATAACGATCGGGCTATTTTGCTGAAATCTTTAATAAACCTCCGGTAAAACCCGGCGTGGCCCAGAAAAAAGCGTATCTGCTTAACAGATGTGGGAGGAGGCAGTTTTGAAATTAATTCAACTTTTGCTTTATCTACTTCTATCCCACGCTCAGATACAATATGGCCCAATACTATCCCCTCTTAAACCATAAAATGGCTATTTTCCCAACTTAGGATCAGATTCGTCTCCTTGCATCTCTTGAGTACCAGTGCTAAATGTTTTAATCAGTCTTCAAAGGTTTCCCCAAAAATTGAGAAGTCATCCATGAATACTTCAAGAAATTTCTCTACCATGTCAGAGAAGATAGACATCATACACCGTTGGAATGTTGCTGACGCATTACATAAACTAAACGACATTCGTCTATAAGCAAACGTGCCATATGGACAAGTAAAAATGGTTTTCTCCTGATCAGTAGGATCAATCGCCACCTGATTGTAGCCGAAATATCCATCCAGAAAGTAGTAGTAGCTCTGCCTGGCTAACTTCTCCAGGATTTGGTCAATAAATGGTAACGAAAAATGATCATTCCTGGTGTTTAGGTTGAGCTTTCTGTAATCAATACACACACGCCACCCTGTGGTCATGCGTTGTGGAATTAGCTCACCTTTTGAGTTTAGCACCACTGTGATGCCTGACTTCTTCGGCACCACCTGAGTTGGACTTACCCATCTGCTATTAGAAATAGGGTAAATGATACCCACATCTAGCAATTTCACTACTTTTTTCATCACCACCTCTTTCATATTTGGATTCAACTTTCTCTGCATTTCCCTTGATGGTTTTGCATCATCCTCAAGATGTATGCATACAAATTGAGGGGTCTATGCCTTTCAAATCAACAACGCTCCATCCTATTGCCTATTTGTTCTCACTCAAAACCGCGACTAGACTCAATTCCTGTTTTTTTGTCAATTTTGAAGATATAATCACCGGAAGAGTCTCATCGGGTCCTAAGAAAATATTTTTAAAATTTTTAGGTAGTTCCTTGAGTTCCAAGGTAAGAGGAGTAGTTAAGGAGGGAATTGGTGGAATATTTAAAACTATCGGGAGTGGTTCAACCGGCTCTCGCCAGGGTTGAGTAAATAAATCATTCTCCATCACATCCGGCTCTTTATTTTGCAGCCTCCAATATGTCTCCCAATCAATAACTTCCTCATCTGGCCATTCTCTAGTCATAAATAACTCTAGCTCATCCTTCTCCAGGATTTGAGTTGAAAATTTTGTTATAATATCATTCAGTTCATCGCACTCATTAATCTGGAAACAATCCCCAGATTCAGGCAATTGGTGGCTTCCTTCGAACACATTCATCCTGACCTTCATATTTCCAGAGGTCAAATCCATGGCTCCGGTTCTGCAATTGATGCATGCATTTGTCGTAGCTAAGAATGGTCTTCCCAGTATTACTGGAATGTGCTTCTTCGAATCAGGGACAGGTTCTGTATCTAGGACTACAAAATCAACCGGAAAATAAAACTTGCCCATTTGAATAATGACATCTTTAAGCACTCCTTTTGCCTGTTTAATTGATCGATCAGTAAATTAAAGTACAACCTCAGTGGGGCTGAGCTCACCTAACCCTAGCTGTTGGTAGACTGAATAAGGAAACAAGTTAATACTCACACCTAGATCAAGAAAAACTCTACCAATTTCCTAGTCATCGATGACACATGAAATAGTGGAAGCACCGGGATCTTTCCTCTTAGGTGGAGTATCGCTTAAAATCAATGAACTCATTTTCTCAATCAATAGTATTTTTGTTGGATTCTTTGCTCTGCTCTTTCGCTTTTGGGTGCAAAGATCCTTGAAAAACTTAGCTTAAGGTGGTATTTGGGTTATTACATCTAAGAGAGGTAAATTAATCTTGATTTTTCGGAATGTTTCCAACATATTAGATTCTTTCAACTTTCCGTACTTGGCCGGCTCTCTAAGATGTTGAGGAAATAGCATTGCCTCCTCATAACTTGCCCTGTCTAGCTCCTCATGTAATATCTAATCGACATCGTCTCCTACTGTTGGTTGGTCTTTTTGCACTCCTTCAACCTCTTTCCTTTCAACTTCTTTCCTCTCCTCCTCTTCAGCTTCCTTCCTATGTTCTTGTTCTACCTCCCTTCTTCTTTGCAACCTTTTTTCATTCTCTGCCTCAACTTGACTCTCCACTTCCCTTCCACTTCTCAGAGTCGTGATTGCCTGAACCATTTCATTAGGTTCAATGACAAATGACTCGAGCTCCAGTGCTTGTTGTGGCCTTGGGTTAGTGACTGGCTGACTATGTAATCTCCCTGGCTCTCTCACATTCCTCTCATTAGCTATTTGGCCCATCTGCGTATGCAGTTGTGCCAATGATTGGGTATGAATACCTAACTTGTTATGAATATCCAATATAACTTACTCTAACCTATTAGTCTGGAAACCAGGTGGAGGAGTTTGGCTTCTTGGAGACTGGGTTTGGTAATTATATGGTTGCACAACTTAATTGTTATTAAATGGCTGAAGATCTTAAGAATTATTGAATGACTAAAGGGCTTGGGAATTATTGGATGTTCTGTGTCGATAATTGGACTGAGAATTTCTAGCCATCATTGTTGGTTATGAGTCGAATGATTGTTGACTTTGTTGGACACTTTGTTGTTGGTTATATGATTGTTGTCTCTCAGGGAACCTTGGTTGTGGGTTATATGACTGTTGTCTTTCTGTGAATCTTGGTTGTTGATTAGATGATTGCCCTTGTTGGAACTTTGGTGGTGGATTCTCTACATTGGTAGATTTGTAAGACAGAAGTGGGTGATTTATGGCATTGGAGGTGTATGAATTGGTGAAAGGAGCATTATTGGAATAATTCCATGATACGTTGGCATCAACGGCCATTACCTCCTGACACTCATGTTGGGAATACTCAGCTTCGACTTCAAACGTCTCTCTAGGAGGGGAATGACTTCGCTGCATAAATTTTTCAATTCTTTCTAATTTCTCTCCAAACAATGTCATGGTATCTCTCACATCATCATGCTCTACAACATAAGATTTCTTAGATCTCCTATCCTGTTGTCCACCTCTAAACCTCAACTCAGATTAATATTGAATTATGTTTTCATTGATATTATCAAATAACTCCAAAAGTTCTTTAGTTGGTTTCAAGATAAACTGACATTGTGTGGCCGCATCTATCAAAGTCTTATGCACCTCTCCAAATCCCATGTAGAAATTTTTAGCAATATCTTGATAAGAAAACCTATGGTGGGGACACTTATAAAGAATTTCATTATACCTTTCCCATGCATCATGAAAATGTTCACCAGGTAACTACCTAAAGCTTTTGATTGCATCTTGTGTTTCTGAGGTCTTTCATATGGGATAATGTTTTTCTATGAATTCTCTCTTAAGGGTTTTCCAATCAATTTTAATTTCTTTTGCTAATTTGATGTACGATCTTTTAGCTCTCTCTTTCAATGACCAAGGGAATAATCTCACTCGTAAGTTATTTTTTGGTAAATTGTCAAACTTAATAGTAGAGGCTACCTCTAGGAAATCATTGATGTGCTTGTATGGGTCCTCCATCCTAAGGCCTAAAATTTTGGAAGCATATTGATCATGCTTGTCTTGATCTCAAAGTGTTTCGCTCCTTCTTCTTTCGGGAAATCAGCGTAGGAATCGTACGCATTGGGCGCGTAATATCCTTTCAGTGATGTCTCTGGTACTCTTTGTTGATAGGCTCCTCAGTCGGCCATTGCTTCTTCTTACTGACGATGACGCTCTTCAATAGATCGATATAAATGACAGAGAGTCTTTTCGATCTCAGGATCGTACTCGACTAACACAGTGCCTAAATTAGAACGGATCGGTCTATCGGTCATACGCTACTCAAACAAATACTTTTTTTTTTCAAAATTATTTTTTTAAAATTTTTTTCTAAAATAAAAATTAAAATTAACCAAATTAACTACTTCTGAATTACAAAAAACAAAGCCAGAATTAATATGCAAAAATCTAGATAACTAAAACTCACAAAAGTTCCAGACGCAACTTTAGAAACTCCGTTTTTCCCTTTTATGTTCAGAGTACCTGTCAATCACACAAACATTTCAAGTTTTAGCTACAACTACAATAACACAATGCAAGTAGACTACTAAAGCTATTGAACAATGCTCAGTCCCCGGCAACGACACTAAAAACTTAATAGGACGTCAGGTGTATAAAAATATGTGATTAAAAATAACACCTTAACGACTCTAGGTTTTACCCTACGCAAGCACACATATCAATTGTAGAATAGAAAATGGCTTGAGTAGGGGATATCAATCCCAAAGAGACTGTGATTGTTCACTTTAGTAATTTAAAAACAATGAATTATATTTCTGAAAATTGGTTTGTTTGGGTGGTCGAAGACCAAATTATCTATTTTAACTAAAATTATCTAGAAAGCAAATTGAATTGGTTGTGAATCAGATGAGAGAGAAAACTGGGGTTTTCATGACTCCACCACTAACTGCATAATATAGCTCATCAATGTATCAATTGTAAGAGGGCGATCCATAACTGTGAATCAGGTCGTACCGCAAATAGCTAAATACGACCCCAAAAAGGAGTACCATCAACCGGATCGCGACAACCAATCTCATGAGTGACCTAACTAGTACATGCCAATTATACTACTCTAATCTACTCCTAATGCATACAAATAAACTAAAACATGTCTATATTAAATCGCCAAGGCACGACCTGTGTCAACTAGGGTTTCAAGTTTCATTAACACCAGTGTAGAAAACCATAATTAAGCATATGAGTTCATGCTCATATTGAATAATCATAGTTGTGAAAAATAATATATTCATTCCATCTAAGACAAGAATTTAGAACAAATATAAAATTTTATATTATAAATTAGTACGGTCTCTTAACTACTACAATCATCACAGTATGGTCAACAATTTTCCCTCTTTACAATTAAAAACAATGAAAGAACTACATTACTTGGTTAGGGTTTTGCTAGAAAATCCTAGATACTGAGTTAGTTGGCTATGGAAGATGGTGACTGCATCGTTGATGTAGAAACATTCTCCATAGTCTTCTTCTCCGGATCTCTAGGTTTGAATATGGCTCTCAACAGCATTAAGTCTAAATGAATGAACCTCTTTGAATGAACGTCTCACCAAAACCAACCTTCTGAATCTCTAAATCAACGGACCTAACCCTGATGTATGGTATTGTATATATAGGCAATGGTATAGAGAGGCCATTTTCAGTCTTTTCACTCTAAAACTCATGTAAACTTTAACTTCTCATATATATAAGTGTATATATATGTATATAGAGGTCTGAAGTCGCAGACACGTCTTCCAATTAAGCCGGGGGTGAAACAGGAAAAATTCACGAAAAACCACCAAAAAGCTGCCGCACCTACGCTTCAAGCATAGGTCCAAGCGTAGAAATGTGATTTCCAGACACTTTTGAAACTAGAAGCGTAGGCAAAAGCGTAGGTATTTTGTGGAAAATCACTTTTCTCCGTGAATGCACCAAAATGACCGTCTTGAACCCACGATACTTTTTGCTAAAGATAACGGCTTTTGGAAATGCCGTTTTTGCCCTCCGGGAGCCATTTTTGTCTCAGACTGCCTCTTTGACTCTCTTCTTAGATAGAAAGAACATACTTTTCAGTTAATTCATCGAGGTTAGCTCTATTTCTTCATTAAGCTCCTGAAACATGTCTTAACACGTAAACGTAATAAAAATAACAAATAATGGAATGAAAGAACGTTACAATTATGAGTTAAGGGATCAAAATGTCTAATATTTGACACCTATCAACTGCTTGGACTGACTCATGATGAGTATCATTAATAAATTATCTGAGCTCCAGTGCTTGTTGTGGCCTTAGGTTAACTATCGGCTGACTCGTCAGTTTTCCTAGTTATCTTACATTCCTCTCATTAGCCATTTGGCCCATCTGCATATGCAATTGCGCTAATGATTGAGTATGAATGCCTAGCTTGTTATAAATGTCCAATATGATCTGCTCTAGCCTACTAGTCTGGAAACCAGGTGGAGGAGTTTAGCTTCTTGGAGGCTGTGTTTGGCTTCTTGGAGGCTGCACAACCTGATTATTATTGAATGGCTGAAGCTCTTGGGAATTATTGAAGGGTTGGAGAGCTTGGGAATTATTGAATTTTTGGAGTGCTTGGGAATTATTGGATGTTCTGGGTTGGTAATTGGACTGAGAATTACGAGCCATAATTGTAGGTTGTGAGTCAAATGATTGTTGACTTTGTTGGAACCTTGGTTATGAGTTGTATGATTTCTCTCTCTCAGTGAACCTTGGTTGTTGGTTATATGACTACTATCTATCTATGAACCTTGGTTGTAGATTGGATGATTGCCCTTGTTGGAAATTTGATGGTGGATTTTCCACATTGGTAGATTTGTAGGACATGAGTGGATGATTTCTGGCATTGGAGGTGTATGAATTGGTGAAAGGAGCATTATTGGAATAGTTCCACGATGCATTGGCATCAGCGGCCATTATCTCCTGACACTCATTTTGGGCATACTCAGCTTCTACTTCAAACATATCTTTCGGAGGGGAATGTTTTTGCTGAAGATACTTATCTATTCTCTCTAATCTCTCTCCAAATAATGTCATTGTATCTCTAACATCATCATGATCCACAACATAAGATTTCTCAGATCTCCTATCCTATTGTCCACCTCTAGACCACAACTCAGATTGATATTGAATTATGTTTTCACTGATATTATAAAATATCTCTAAAAGTTCTTTAGTTGGCTTCAAGATAAATTGACCCTGTGTTGCTGCATCTATCAAAGTCTTATGCGCATCTCCAAGTCCCATGTAGAAATTTTTAGCAATATTCTGTTAAGAAAACCTATGGTAGGGACACTTATACAAAGTTTCATTATATCTGTCCCAACCATCATGAAAATGTTCATCAGGTAATTACCTAAAGTTTTTTATTGCATCTTGTGCTTCTGAGGTATTTCCTATGGGATAATGTTTTTCAATGAATTCTTTCTTAAGGGCTTCCCAATCAATTTTAATTTCTTTTGTTAATTTGATGTACCATCTTTTAGCTCTCTCTTTCAATGACCAAAGGAATAATCTCACTCGCAAGTCATTTTTGGACAGATTGTTATACCTAACAGTAGAGGCTACCTCTAGGAAATCATTGATGTGCTGGTATGGGTCCTCTATTCTAAGACCTGAAAATTTTGGAAGCATATTAATCACACTTGTCTTGATCTCGAAGTGATTTGCTCCTTCTTCCTCCGAAAAATCGGCATAGGAATCGTACGTATTGGGCCCGTAATATCATTTCAGTGATGTCTCTGGTGCCCTTGGCGGGTTGGCTCTTCGGTCACCCATCACTTCTTCTTCTGACTGACGCTGACGCTCTTCAATAGCTCGATGTAAACGACGGAGAGTCTATTTGATCTCAGGATTGTACTCAACTAACATAATGTTAAAATTATAATGGGTCCATCTATCGGTCAAACGCTACTCAAACGACTATATTTTTTTTGAATTTTTTTATAAATAATAATAATAAAAATTAACTAAATTCACTACTTCTAACCTACTTTAGCTATTTTAAAAAAATAAAGCTAGAATTAATATGCAAAAATCAAGGCAGCACTAAAACTCACAAAAGTTCCAGATGCAACTTTAAAAGCTTCGTTTTTCCCTTATATGTTCTTCAGAGTACTTGTCAATCACACAAAAATCTAACTTTAGCTACAACTACAATAATGCAATGCAAATAAATTACTAAAGATATTTGAACAATGCTCAGTCCCCGACAACAGCGCCAAAAACTTGATGTGACGTCAGGTGTGTAAAAATATGTGGTTAAAATTGACACCTTAACGACGCTAGGTTTTACCCTACGCAAGCGCACGTATCGATTGTAAAATAGCAATGGCTTGAGTAAGGGATATCGATCCCACAAATACTAAGATTGTTCACTTTAGCAATTAAAAAATAATGAGTTATATTTTCTGAAAATTGGTTTATTTGGATGGTCAAAGACCAAATTATCTAGAAAATAAAGTAAATTGGTTGTGATTCAGATGAGAGAGAAAACTAGGGTTTTCATCGCTCCACCACTAACCGCATAATATAGTTCCTCATTGTATCAACTGTAAGAGGGCGATCCATAACTGTGAATCAAGTCGTACTGCAAATAGCTAAATACAATCCCAAAAAGAGTACCATCAACCAGATTGCGACAACCCATCTCATGACTTATCTAACTAGTGCATGTCAATTATATTACTCTAATATACCCCTAATGCATGAAATAAACTAAAACATGTCTATATTAAATCGCCAAGGCATGACCTGTGTCAACCTAGGGTTTCAAGTTTCATTACTACCATTGTGTAGAAAATCATAATTAAGCATCTGAGTTCCTGCTCATATTGAATAATCATAGTTGTATAAAATAATACAGTCATTCCATCTAAGACAATGATTTAGAACAAACATAGAATTTTATATTGCAAATCAGTATGGTCTCTTAACTACTACAATCATCACAGTATGGTCAACAGTTTCCCCTCATTACAATTGAAAACAATGAAAGAACTATATTACTTGGTTAGGGTTTTGCTAGAAAACCCTAGATACCGAGTTAGTTGGGCATGATGAAAGGTGTCTGCATCGCTGATATAGAAACAATCTCCATGATTTTCTTATTCGGAACTCTAGGTTTGAATATAACTCTCAATAACAACAAGTTTGAATATGAACGTGAGAACTAATGAACCCACCAAAATCAACGACCAACCCCCCTCTCTCTGATATATGATCATGTATATATAGCCAATGGTGTAGAAAGGTCATTTTCAGTCATTTCACACTAAACCTCACAAAACCCGAAGGGGGAAATAAAGGAGGTCATATGGTTTTGGGAGTTGACTTGAGGGTATTTTAGACGTTAAACAAAAAAATTGATATATATGTAGTTAGTTTGGTTAATCTGATCAAATAGAAACATGAAACTTTAAGGGCCTGTTTACTAACAAGAAACATTTCCTATTTCCGTTTCCTGAAGAAGTAGAATCATAATTTTGATTCCTTAAGAGAAACAGAAAGGCCATGTTTACTAACATGAAACATTTCCAGTTTTCTGTTTTTACTTCCTGAAATGAAGAAGTAAAAAGTAAAATCTTGTTTACCAATTTATTTTTACTTTTGCCCTTAAGGAAACGTTTCCTCTAATTGTAAAGAAAAGAGGAAACAAAAAAAATGGTACGTTTCCTCTAATAAAAAATAAATTAAATATTTTTATAAATTAAATAAAAATATAATAAATAAAAAATATTTATAAATAAAATAAAAATAATGAATAAATAATAATAAACAAAATAAACAATAATAAAGTAGATTAAATAATACATAATAATAATAATAATAATAATAAATAATAATTATGATAAATAAAAAATAAAATTAATAACAAATAACAAATACAAATAATAAATAAATTAAATATTTTCATAAATTAAATAAAAATAATGAATTAATAATAATAAAAATAATAAATTAAATATATTTATAAATTAAATAAAAATATAATAAATAATAAATTAAACAAAATATATTTATAAATTAAATAAAAATAATGAATTAATAATAATAAAAATAATAAATTAAATAAAAATATAATGAATAATAAATTAAACAAATAAATAATAAATTAAACAAAATATATTTATAAATTAAATAAAAATAATGAATCAATAATAATAAAAATAATAAATTAAATATATTTATACATTAAATAAAAATAATTAAATAATATATAATAAATAAAATAATATATAAAATTAATAATAAATAAATAAATCTTATGATATATAATAAATATAAATAAAAAATAATAAGAAATACATATAATAAATAAATAAAAATTAAGATCAAAATTTTTTTAGTAAACATAATTTATCTTTTTGATTTTTGTTTCTGAAAAAAATCAAAATTTAGTAAACAAGATTTTACTTTGGGCATATTTACTAACATAAAATATTTCCAGTTTCTGTTTCCTGAACAAGTAGAATTATATTTTTGATTCCTGAAGAAAAACAGAAAGTAAAATCTAGTTTACTATATTTTGATTTTTTTCAGAAACAAAAATAAAAAATAAAAAATATGTTTACTAAACAAATTATGTTCTTATTTTTTATTTATTTATTATATGTATTTCATATTAGTTTTTATTTATATTTATTATTTATCATAAGTTTTATTTATTTATTATTAATTTTATATATTATTTAATTTATTATTTATTATTTAATTATTTTTATTTAATTTATAAATATATTTAATTTATTATTTTTATTATTATTAATTTATTATTTTTATTTAATTTATAAATATATTTTGGTGGTGTTTACTAACAGAAAATATTTCATGTTTCCTGTTTTCACTTCCTGAAATGAAGAAGTAAAAGTAAAATCTTGTTTACCAATTTATTTTTACTTTTGCCCTTAAGGAAACGTTTTCTCTAATTGTAAAGAAAAGAGGAAACAAGAAAAATGGTACTTCCTCTTTTTGTTTCCTCTCGCCTTCAAAATTATTAAATTTCAAAGTTGTAAAATTGGGACTTTCATGTCTTTTGCACTAATAAATTTAAATATTATATATAAATAATAAATAAATTAAAAACATTTATAAATTAAAAAAATATAATAAATAATAAATATTTATAAATAAAATAAAAATAAATGAATAAATAATAATAAACAATTATAAAATAGATTAAATAATACATAATAATAATAATAAATAAATAATAATTATGATAAATAAAAAATACAAATAATAAGAAATACAAATAATAAATAAATTAAATATTTTTATAAATTAAATAAAAATATAATAAATAATAAATTAAACAAAATATATTTATAAATTAAATAAAAATATTGAATTAATAATAATAAAAATAAAAAATTAAATAATATACAAAATTAATAATAAATAAATAAAACTTATGATAAATAATAAATATAAATACAAAATAATAAGAAATACAAATAATAAATAAATTAAATATTTTTATAAATTAAATACAAATATAATAAATAATAAATTAAACAAAATATATATTTATAAATTAAATAAAAATAATGAATTAATAATAATAAAAATAATAAATTAAATATATTTATAAATTAAATAAAAATAATTAAATAATAAATTAAATAATATTCAAAATTAATAATAAATAAATAAAACTTATGATAAATAAAAAATAATAAGAAATACATATAATAAATAAATAAAAAGTAAGAACAAAAATATTTTAGTAAACATAATTTCTGTTTTTTATTTTTGTTTCTGAAAAAAAATAAAATTTAGTAAACAAGATTTTACTTTCTGTTTTTTTTAAGGAATCAAAAATATATTTCTACTTCTTCAGGAAACGGAAACTGGAAATATTTCCCGTTAGTAAACATTATATTTTTATTTAATTTATTTATTTTTTTTATTTCTTATTATTTGTATTTTTTGTTTATCATAATTATTATTTATTTATTATTATTATTATGTATTATTTAATCTATTTTATTATTGTTTATTTTGTTTATTATTATTTATTCATTTATTTTTATTTAATTTATAAATATTTTTTATTTATTATATTTTTATTTAATTTATAAAATTATTTAATTTATTTATTATTATTTATTATTTATATATAATATTTAAATTTATTAATGCAAAAGACATGAAATTTTTAATTTTATAACTTTGAAATTTGATCATTTTTAAGGTAAGAGGAAATAAAAAGAGGAAACGTTTCCTTAAGGGCAAAAGTAAAAATAAATTGGGAAACAAGATTTTACTTTTACTTCTTCATTTCAGGAAGTAAAAATAGGAAACAAAAAATATTTCCTGTTAGTAAACAGGCCCTAAAATAGACCAATTTGTAATTTCACTTGCCTAATTCTACTTATATGTAGTTTTTTCAAATTAAAATTATTTGGGTAAGAAGATGATAGTTTGGTCATCTAATTTAACCAACATCATTTTACAATAAATAAAGGATAGAAGAGTAATTCTAAGTCCCAAATAAATAATTTCTGCACATTTGGTACGGTTGAATGGAATGGAATGAAAGTGAGAATGGAATAGAATAACCATTCTCATTCTATTGTTTGATTGTAAATATGAAGCACATTGAGAATGGAATGAACTTAATTTTTTTTTCCTCAAAAATACCCTTCTTAGTATTAAATATAAAATTAAGTAAAATAATACTATATTTTAATTTTTTTACAAAAAAAATGATAAAACGTAACGGGAATAGTAATGATGAATAATAAAGGTGGCGAAATGGTGGTGGCAGCGGTGGTGGCGAAATGGCGGCGGCGGTGGCTTATTTTTTTTAAATGTGAGAAGGTTATTTAAGTAATTTTATGTTTTAAAAGTATTCATAAAGGAATGGAATACCATTCCATAGCTTTAGTAATGGAATGAAAATTCATTCCCAAGAATGAAATTTCATTCCTTGGGAATTGTCATTTTCATTCATTATGTTGTACTAAATCAAGAAATGAAATGAATGGACATTCTATTATATTTCATTCCAACGTATCAAACATGCACTAAAAATTTGAGGACTATTGAATCGAAATTACATTCACCAAAGGGCAGAGTCCCATTAATAATATCAGTGTCACAAAGAAATAGAAGAGAGTATTTCAAGAAATAAATTTCTTAGCAAAACTAATTTTTGGTATCAGAGCCATGAATACTTAACCTACAACCTTAATTCTCTTATAAAGACTGCATTTATTATTCCTTAATATATATATATAATGTTTAGTTCATATTACCCATAACTATTTTACCCTTCAAAATTACTCAAAAGTCAAGACCCTTCCATCACACCACACACCACACCACACCACACCAATTCCAAAATCCTCCCACCTCCCCAATCAGAACCCGCCACCTCATTGCGGCAAACCCAACCTATCATCAGTCGACATCTCGCCGTTAAATCACGTCACACTAAACCGTTTAGGGGTGCGCAGGTTAAGAGTAACTGATCTGGTGCGCATATTCAATCCATCACAAATGTATATTATATATATATATATATATGTGGACGAAGTGGAAACGTGACGACACCTCGAGTGTTGACATTTGAAACGGATTACACACATCACTCACTACACTACTCAATTATTATTGTATAATCACATGTTTATCCATAACCCTCTATTGCCTATATATATATATATTTAGTACTACATGTCTATATACAAGCTCGGATAGTTCTCAATAGGTGATATGTATAGGATATATTTATGAATTTTAACTTTTCTTGTTTAATTTTCTAAGAATTTGTAGGTATTTAGGCAAGAGAAGGTATGAGAATTTTAGGTACTTTTTCTGCTCTACTTTCTATGCAACAAAACATGTGTTTTTATAGAGCTGATGTGTTGTCACTGGATTCATCTCTGCTTTTGGGACGATTGTGGTAGGGCTTTGATTTTCGTCTTTGGGGAGCTGGAGATTGCGCGGGAAAGTTGCTCAGACTCATTTTGAAGGTTCAGATTCTTTTTATTTGTTATTGTTATTTATTTTTTTGTTTTTAGTTTACGTTTTTGTACCAGTCGGAATTTAGGAGATTATTATTATTATTATGACTATCACTTTTATTTTGGGTTTTTCTTTTCCTTAGAATTTGTAGTAATTGAACTAAAAGAGTTGATGAAAATATTTAGATAGTTTTTTTTATTCTCTGCTTCCTATGCAGCCAAATAATTATTTTGTTCCCATTTTAACGATTATAGTTGTTTAGATTCTTCACTGGTATTGTGGAGGGCTTTGATTTCGTGTTTGGAGGATGGAAATTGAGCGGTGAAGTTCCCGAGATTCATTTTGAAGGTTCGGATTTTTCATGTATTTATTATATTTGCCAAATATGTTTTTGTATCCGTCTAAATTCTGGTGAATTGTGTACGAACTAATTAAAATATAAAATAAAACTTAAGAAAAAAAAAAAAAAATAGAAAAACTTTAAGATCTAAATAAGTAATATTTTTTATTATATTAATAAAATAACTAAATTTAATTTATTTTAAGTATAAACAAATTATTATTATATTTTTATTTTTCTGACCGTGTCCTGTTTTTTAAGATTTTCGGTGTCCGTGTTTGTGCTTTATACATAATTTGTAGTAGTTGTCGCAAGAGCAAGTATGAAAATTTAGCCACTTCTTTTCCTCCGTTTTCTATGCAACCAAACTTATGTATTGTTATTCTAATTTCAAGCCATGTTCGTTGTGTTTAAAACCAGTTGAATATATGATTTTGTATGTTATATGTGATGGAAATTGTGTCTTAATTAGGATTCTATTTTAGAGTTGTATTCTACAAGAAAGTTTCTTGTTAGTGAGAAGTCTTGTTCTCCAAGGAGTTATAACCCTTGTCCAGCAAGAAATTGGGATTTACATATATTTCTTGTCCAATAAGGAATTGAGTTTTAACTTTATAAATAGATACTTAGGTATTGGGTTAGATTTATGAGACTGATTGAGATGTAACCTTACGAGGGAGATGATGTGTAGAGATGGATTTACTGGTTGATAGAGGAGGAAAATACCGGAGGTCACTGATAACGAAGAATTAGGCTTGTTGGTACTCTATTGTAATTTCTCTACGAATCATAGTGAAATCTCTTTCTCATCTATGGGCGTAACAAGATTTTGGGTGAACCATGTAAATCTTGTGTTAGTGTGTGATTGTTTTGATGGCTTTCATTGGATCTCGTGGATTTATTGGGGTATCAGAGACGAAGATGAAGAAGATCCAGAAAACACAAGGAGTCTCAACTGGCGCTATAACGATTTCAGTTGCAGGTGGAGTCAATCGGTTTCATTGGTCACGGTCATCCGAAAATCGTGATGGTAACATGGCATGGAGCTCGAGTAGTCAAGGTAGCCCCTGGAAGACTGATCGAGTAACGTCAAGTAATATTGCAGAAATCATCAAGATTGGAGTTGCAACGGATTATCTTGATGAATGTCATGGAAGAAATTGAAGTCAAGGTCGAGATTATTGGAAATTGTGCCTTGAATTGCTATTCTAAGTAGGATTCTATTTTAGAGTTGTATTTTATAAGAAAGTTTCTTGTTAAAGAGAAGTCTTGTTCTCCAAGAAGTTGTAATCCTTGTCCAACAAGGAATTGAGATTTACATGTATTTCTTGTCCAACAAGGAATTGAGATTTACATGTATTCCTTGTCCAATAAGGAATTGAGTTTTAACTCTATAAATAGATACCTAGGTATTAGGTTGAGATTTATGAGATTGATAGAGATGTAGCCTAATGAGGGAGATGATGTGTAGAGATAGATTTACCGGTTGATAGAAGAGGAAAATACCGGAGGTTAGGCTCATAGTGGTTGTATTGGTACTCTATTGTAATTCCTCTACGAATCATAATGGAATATCTTTCTCATCCATGGATGTAGCCCGATTTCGGGTGAACCATGTAATTTTTGTGTTAGTGTGTGATTGTTTTGTTGGCTTTCATCGGATCTCGTGGATTCGGCGCTGCCGTTGTCCCAACAATATGAGCTCATCAAAGAAGAGATGAGGGTTAATTCCACTTAGTTCACCTGAATTTTGTCAATATTTTAGGCAATCCTATCGATTTTGAAATATACCGCCTTGAATTCATGTGATTTGGCTGTATGTAACTAGTGCCCCCTTTCGTTAGATAGACTTCTGTCAACAGACAAATGGAATCGACTGACGTAAAAAATGAATGAAATTTGGTTTTTGGCCCTTCTGATGTGTGAAATAACATCTTTAACTTCGTTAAACAATGGACATTTCCAAAACTACCCTTTTTCTTGTTATCTTCCTTCACTTACATACACACCTTTTCTCCATCTAACTCTAGCCTGATATCCCATCTCTTGCAGAAATATGATATTCTGATTCAGATAAAAATGTCGTGACAATAGAGAAAACATCAACTCAATGAGCCATGTTACCCAATTTTTTCTTGCAAACTTTAAAGATGTTGAACTTCGGCTTTATTTTTCTTGCAGAATTACCCTCAATGAGGACTGTTAAAGAGAATTTACTGCTTATTTAAATGATTTTGAATGCGATTTGTCAGTTGTATGGATTGAGCCTTAGTTAATGAAGAAATTAGTACTAGAAGGAGATAATAGATTGGGCAAATTCACTTACTTTTTGCTGGTGAGCTAGTAAGAAACTACATTACCTGTGCTAAATCAAACCAACAACCACATGGTTAAAGCCATGCGCTTTACCAGCTGAGTTAAGATGGCTTTGGTTTAGAAAGGGGTAAAATGGTGTCTGGACAGTTTGTTCTTGTTTTTCATCCAACTCTAAAAATTTTCAAACTGATTTTTGCACTCTGAACTTGAGCCAAAAACTGTTTCATGGATGCTTTTGAATTGTGATAAAAGATTGATGTCTGTGGCTTCTGGGAACATTGCTTCTTTGTGCGTTCTTTCAGTCTATTTGTTGTTGTTGTTGGTTCACTCGTTCCATATTTCCCATTTATCCTCTTCCGAGGTGTAATTCCCTCAGCAATTAGAGCTAATTAAAACTGCATGTCAGAATTGAAGTTTTTCTTACCGATCAAAAAAGAAAAAAATGGAGTTCATAATACCGACTTGCCTCCTTTTGTTGAATACATAATTCTGTGTGAGTTTGAAAAAATGATTTCTTTTAGGTGCTTCCAGCAAGAAACGTTGGTTTGGTATTGTAAGTGCAAAAATCAGTCTATCTGGGATGATCTCCCAGACCTCGACTCAAATTCACACAAAACAACTCTTTCTCGCAATTGTTTCCAATAAAAGTGTTCTCTCTCCCTATATACAAGACAGATATTAGGGGTCTTCCTTGTCCTTTCTTTGAGGACCCAGTTACACTTGTTGCATGATCACTGGTGGATTTTTCCCGCTTCAGTACCCTTTACGATCAGGCCCGATCACAATGACCTCCTACTTCGACTTAACCAAATGACCAAGAATGAAGGCCCGTGGTGCAGATCCTCATGCAATGTTACTTGATCATTATCAAACTGACTGCAATTTTCACGTAAATACATGATTTTTTATGCACACTAGAACAGCAAATCAAACTAAAAATCAGATGGGCAGTCAAGTCACATCAAAACTTTTAGCAGCATTTTGGTGGTTTGATTCTCCAATGGTACATGTCTGTTGTTGTTCACTTCCTTAATGAACTATGACGATGACCTGCTGTTTACTTTTAAGAACCATGATTTGTGTCAAGGACTACCTCAAGTTTTCTGTAAACTCTAAGCAATATCGCCTAATATGAACAGAACAGTTTGTAAAGATATCTGGGAGAGGCACTGTTTTGCAGTCCAGCTATCCTTATCCAGTAATTTATTCCACATTCTGCCACTGCTTCCATGTTTCTAAATTTCTTTCCATTAATTATTTTTAATTATCTTAACTTGCAATTTCATGTTCTTTTATTTGATTTTCTCTCTGATTTTTATCGTTACTTTTTTATAAATGTTATTATGCCATAATGTTGACAGGTCAGTGTGTATCATCAATGTAAGTCGGAAGAACATGAACTCTCAATCGACCCAGTTTACGACTTCAAGAGGGATATATGCATACGACCCAATCTACCAAACTAGCATGTGGGAAGAAACTTTCAGAGGTAATATCTATCAAAATCTGTCTGCAACAGCAGTTGTAGGTGTGGACACCAAACAAGATAGCCAGGTGTGAATGTTTGTATTTCTGTTTACTTACCTTTTACTTGTGCCATATTTTCTAATTGCTAAGCTTAAATTGTTTTGTAATTCAATCTCTCTAGTCAGAAAATACTTCACATGGAATGTTAGGAATTTCTAGCCAGTATGACCAAGAAGCTGCTAGACCTTATAATAAGGTAACCCAAATAGTGAGTAATTTCCTTCCTTCTTTCTTGTTTTATTTTGTCCTATTTTTGTATTCCTTTAGAAATATCGAGTGGGTATATTGTTTCTCAATCATTCCCATCCCCTTCACAACAATTCTTCTTCTGACATTGCGAATTCTCGTTTACTTTTCTTAAAACGAAATTATGCATATTTAATATTTTAAAATAGTTTTTGCTTTTCTATTCCCTATTGATACGTGATGCTGCTATTCTTTAGATTATTTGATGCTAGTTGATAGCTCATAATAGTATTTGGCCCTGAACTTCAGTCCATATATGTAGAGACATTCCTGTTTATTTGTTTTTTTCCCCCTTCCTTTCAGGTTTTTCTTAGTAGTCGTGATGATCTGGTTGTTGTTATTGTTGTGTTTTTTTTCCCCTTGTTTTTGTGTTTTTAGTACTTTCGTATGGTAAAAATTGGACTGTTTTGGGGACTTGATAATTGGATGTTTTTTAGGATTTCTGTTATTGGCTTCAGTGTCGTGTCATTATTCTCTGATTTGGCTTCTAGAATTGACAGTGTAATGTTTGTTCATAAATTGTAGTATTTTTCTCTCTCTAAATTTGATACTTATGGGCTACATGTTCATTTCTTGTCTCGGAAGAAAGTAAAGGGAATATGATTGTAAAGGGGGGTTAATCTAATGTGCACTACAAGAATCTAAGTTAGGAAATCAAAGTACATGATGTGAACTCTACGACTTCAGAAAAGACATAAAAAATTCAGAGTAGCAGCACTAAATAAAATAAATTAATGAAAAAGAAAAGGATAACGAAGATGATTTCATTCATCTTTAAGTTCATATTAAAGTAGTTAGAGTAATACATCTTCACTTGGCAGAGAGAAGAGGGTGCAGGGGAAGCTGGGAAGGTATGGTTAGGACTTCGAGATAAAAATAGATAAATAATTTCATAGAACAATTGTCCTTTTGAAGTTCCCAAGATAATGCATCCCATTAGAGGACGCTACAGTTATGTATCATAAAGAATATGAAAATATGTCAGTGGGTGTAGAAGAAAGAGAAATTGTATTATATTAATCTTGTGTATATTACATCAGCTATTGATCTCATTATATAGATACAAATAGAAGAAGAAAAAGAAAGAAATAGAAAAGGAAACCAGAAAACATAAGGAATATAATAAGCCATAAATCTCGTGATCCTATAATCACGGGATTAGGTCAAAGACCTAGAATCTTCCAACACTCCCCCTCAAGCTGGAGCGAAGATATCAACCATACCTAGCTTGACCACGGAAGAGTTGAGCAGAGTAGGACCAACTGGCTTGGTGAACATATCAGCAATCTAATCTGACGATCAAACAAATACTAGAATAATTACTTTCGACCAAACCTTTTCCCGGATAAACTGAACATCTACTTCAATATGCTTAGACCTCTCATGAAGGACCGAATCCGAAGCAAGCTTAATAGCAGACTTATTGTCACAGAACAACTGCGAAGACTTTTGCTAAAAAAACCAAGCTCACAAAAAAGAGAACGAAGCCAGATAATCTCATATGTACCCTGGGCCATAGCACGATACTCAGCCTCAGCTGAGGATTTGGAAACAACTACTTGCTTCTTACTTTTCCATGATATAAGATGAGAACCATGAAAAGTACAGAAGCCGGAAGTAGATCGCCTATTTGTCTTTGACTCCGCATAGTCAGCATCAGTAAAACATGTCAATCCCATCTGGGAGCCAGAAGCATAAAACAAACCGAGAGCATGACAAGACTTGAGATATCTCAAGATATAGTATACTGCATCCATGTGAGAATAACGAGGAACATGCATAAATTGACTCACAACACTCACTACAAAGGCCAAATCCGGTCTTGTATTGGTCAAGTAGATTAGACGACCTACAAGACGCTGATATACTGATGGATCAGGAAGTAATTCCCTAGACTCTGTAGACAACTTAGAGTTATGATCCATTGGTGTAGACGCAGGACGACATCCCAACATCCCTGTATCCTGAAAAAGGTCCAAAGTATACTTTTTTTGTGAGAGAGAAATACTATGACGAGATCTAGCAACTTCAATCCCCAGAAAATATCAAAGTGTGCCCAGATCCTTTACTTTAAAGGCCTTTCCAAGATCCTTCTTCACCTGCGCAATGCCAGAAGCATCATTTCCGGTAATAATGATGTCATCAACATAGACCAAGATAATAATACGTCTCCCATCAGAAGTATGTCATATGAAGCATGTATGATCAAAATGACACCTGACAAACTCCATGGATAAAACAACTGCACTAAAATGGTTGAATCATGCACGGGGAGACTGCTTCAAACCATAGAGAGATTTGCACAAACAACACACATTCCCTGCATACTCCCCCTCAGTCTGAAAACCTGGAGGATGATCCATATAAATAACCTCATGAAGATCACTATTAAGGAATGCATTCTTGACATCTAGCTGATGTAGAGGCCAAGAGTGCGTAGCCGCCAATGAAACAAGAAGGCGAACAGAAGTCAACTTGGCCACAGGAGCAAAAGTGTCACCAAAATCACGCCCAAGAATCTGAGTAAAGCCCTTTGCCACTAGCCGGACTTTATATCTTTCAACGGAGCCATCTGCCAAATTCATACTAAAGACCCACTTACAACCCACAGTCTTCTCTACAGAAGGTAAAGAAACAAGCTCCCAAGTCTGATTCTTTTGTAAGGCCTCCATTTCAACACACATAACATCCACTCACTTGGGATTCTGTAAAGCCTCAGACACAGACCGAGGAATGGGAACACACTCAATGTTGCTCAAGAAAGTTTGATAGGATTCTGACAAGGCATGATAAGAAACAAACTTAGAGATGAGATGATTAGTATTACTAGAAAAGCCATACCATAAAGGAGGTTTACGAATATGAGAAGGATAACGTGAAGGAGGTCCAGGAGAGGCGAGATTACCTGGAACTGAGTCAGGAGACGAAATTGGCAGTGGATCCTGAGTGCGTGGGCGGCGAGAATACACCTTCAGTTGTGGAGATGATGGTATCTGTAGGGAAAGTACAGGAACAGAGTCCTCGAAAATAGGAACAGGTCGAGCAATATTAGATTATTCCTTTGTGGAGTCAACAGTCACAAGATCATGAACAGGCGAGGAAAGGCTATAGAAAGGAACATCCTAATAAAATGTGACATCCATAGAGGTATACATTTGCATATCGATTGGATTATAGCACAGATTCCCTTTGGACATAGAAAAATAACCCAAAAAGATGCACTTAATAGATTTTTCATCTAATTTAGTGCGTGAGGGACTCCTGTTTTGAACAAAGCAACTACAACAAAAAACACGAGGGAGAATGGTGAATAGACACATGTCGGGTTGAAGAGCCTGGAGAGGGGCCTTCCCACTTAGAACACGGTTGGGGTGCGATTAATTAAGTAAACAGCAGTAAGAACAGTCATGTGCCAATAAGACTTGGGTACCTGCATACCTCAGAGAAACACCGAACAACATACATAATATGGTGATTTTTTTATTTCTGCCACACCATTTTGTTTAGGATAGCCATGTACAATGAGAGTAATCATCAATAAACATCACATAATATCTATGACCTGAAAAAGCATTAATAGGGGAAGGCTCCCATACATTAGAATGCACAAGATCAAAAATAATAGAGGAATTAGAATGCACAAGATCAAAAATAATAGAGGAGCACGATGCATACGAGGAATGTAATTATTTCTCGTGTGTTTAGATAATTCACACACTTCACACTTAAACTTATGAGTCTTACAAGCTTGCACCAAAGAAGGAAATAACAAACATAAATACTGAAAATTTGCATGTCCTAAACGAGCATGCCACAAATGTAGAGTTTGACTAGAAAACTATGGAGAACAAGGCTCATGCATAACAGACACATGAAGACTAAAAGAAGGAACCAAAGGAGGAGCTGGTGGAGGATCGCCAAAGTAGTATAGCCCATTACGTTCATATCCCCTGCCAAAAATCTTCTTCGAACTTAGGTCATGTAAGAGACAACGATCGGGTAAGAAGGTAACCAAACAATTAAATGTTTTGGCAAGACGACTAACAGATAGAAGGTTAAAAGCAAAATTCGGAACATGAAGTACAGATGAGAGGGTAATATTAAAAGACAGACAAACTTTACCCTTGCTCTGAACATGGGAAGTGGAACCATCAGCAAGGGAAACACATTAACCAACAGGAGTATGGGTCAAGGAAGAAAAAAAAGACAACTCACTGGTCATATGATCATTGGCTCCAGAATTTAGAACCCAAGTAGGAGAACCAGCACTAACATGAAATGCAGTAGAAGTACCTGTAGCTAAAGTAACAGTCAATGATAATGGAGCATCACCCTTGGTGGAAAGGGCTCCCAGCTGAGCTTGGAGCTGACCAATCTGAGACTGAAGCAGACTAATATCAGAAGAGGCAGGAGCAGAAGGCCTGGGACACCTGCTAGTCTCAGCAATAACAACAATACGAGTGGAGCTTGAACCAGAACTAGGGCCACGATTCCTCACAAACCGTTGTTTAAACTCTGGATGAAGTTTGAAACAACGAGCTTTGGTCTGCCCAGGTTCTCCACAATGATGGCAAATAATGCGGTCCTCTGTAGAGCGGGAGCCAGTCCTAGTAGCAAACGCCATATGATCAGGAATAGGAGAAGACTCGAGAGCAGGAGCAGGATGAATGAGACGGCGGCGCCGTTCATCTCTGTTAATAGTAGCAAAGGCCTCATATAACTGAGGCATCAGAGATGTATTTAAAATATGAGTTCTCAGGGATTCGAACTCAGGTTTAAAACCTATCAAGAACTGATAAGTGCGTTGGTGATTGAGACACCTCGCCACAATAGAAGTTGTCTATGGAGGAAACTCGCTCAAGGGCTCATACTGAGCTAACTCCTCCCATATAGATTGGAAATATCCAAAATAATCAGCAACTGAGAGACTCAACGACTCCTGAGAGACTTGTGAAATTTCCCGTTATAACTCTAAAATGCAAGAATCATTCCGGGCATGGGCGTACATCTGATTAAATGCGGACCATAAATCTCCCACAGAATCATGATACATGAACATATTTTAAATCCGTTCTTCCATAGAATTGAAGATCCAACCAAGAATAATGTAATTATCCACATCCCACTAGGTAAATTTTGCATCAGTAACATCGGGTTTCTTTTCAGTACCCAACAACCATCCAGATTTGCCTTTTCCTCCAAGATAGAGATACGGCTTACCTCCGAACAAATCAACAAATACTACCGGACAAATCGGTTGCCCAAACAAATAAAGAAGAGCACTTTAGGACTCTATTCCATCACAATCAGCAGCAACAAGCCCAAAAACAAGGGCTAAACCACGGGAGATAAGGGCTCCCGAGCCCTAAGAGGCGAAAAAAGCAAGAGCTAAGAGAGAGAGCAGAGTCGCTGACGGAGAGAGAGGCGACGCCGCAGGTGATAGCAAGGGAGAAGGGCGGCGATGGCTATGTAGGGTTAGGTTTTTGACTCTGATACGAAGGAGAAAGAAATTGTATTGTATTAATCTTGTGTATATTATTACATCAGTTATTGATCTCATTATATAGATACAAATAGAAGAGGAAAAGGAAAGAAATAGAAAATAGAAAACATAAGGAATAGAATAAGCCATAAATCCCGTGATCCTATAATCATGGGATTAGGTCAAAGACCTAGAATCTTCCAACAGGTGTAAGATAGGAAGTTTTTCTCTTAAATTAGGAGCAGACTAGAAATTTCTCTCTATCTAGTTTTCACATTTGGTGTTTGTCAGTGGGATAATTTTGGAACTTCAAATTTTATTTTTCGTGTTTGTCGTATGGTGTTTAAATTCTTTAAAACAATATACTGGATGATAATTTGCTTTCACATGAGCCAGAAATTCTAGAGCCTTATGGCTTAGGGAAGGGGACCATAACATGCAGCATTTATGTGGAGAGTTTTATGCTGAGTAGGGAGGAGTAGTTATGCTCTGATATTTCCTCTCACTATTTGTGGAGCCTTGTAGTTGTAGGCCACGGCTGGGAGGGCTCCACTTTGATAATAAGTCAGAGGCGATAGGGATGGGTTGGAGCTTTTCCTTTTTTGAAGGAGGAGGTTTTGAGGGCTTTGAAGTGTAGGGATAAAGCTCCAGGTCCGGATGATTTTACTATGGGATTCTTAATGCTTTGTTTATCACCTTGATCACCAAAAAAGGCGGTGTGAGTGATGATAAGGATTTCTGCCCTATTCGTATAGTAGGTTGCAGTTGTAAGTTGATAGCTAAGGTTCTGGCCCTGAGGTAGTGTGGGGTGCTCGATTGAGTGATACCAGAGACTCAGAAGATTTTAAACACCATACGACATTGCTGTGGAGATTCGGTGGTGAGAGGTAGTATTTGGAGGAGATTCTTGGCGTTTTGGGGAGGGAGGGGCAGGGCGGTCTTCAAGGGCGGTCTTATTTTGATTGATGGTGTCTGCTGCTTGGTTTGTTCAGGATTCAGTTGGTCATGCCTTCTTCTGTGAGAGATGTGATGGACGTTTGGAGGGGTCGCTTTGCGGGTGCCTACACCTGTGATTTTTGAAGGCGACGTATCTTTGCCTTTGGTGGGGTCTTTGGAAGGAACGTAATCAGCGGTGCTTCGATGGGATTGAGCCTTCTGTTGGAAACATCAAAGACTTTTCTATTTCTTCTCTCTTTTGTTTTGTGAGGCTAAATATTGTACATCTATAAAGAACAAAATTTGACCTTTTGGGTTTTCTAGACCCTGGGTTGTATGCTTGTACTGGGACGCGCTCCTCTTTTGAGGCCCTTTTTATAAACATCTTAGAAAAAAAGGAAAAAAATATCTTTTGCCTCTTCACAGTTACTATACATGATAAAGTAGGCCATTAGTTTTGTTAAACTCTTAGGAATATGTGATGTACGATGATTTTCTTGTGTGCGACCTTCCTGAAAATTCAGTAAATATTGTTTTGCAACATTTCCTTGGACAAATTCATTAGTTTTCCAACAATCAAATATTTGTGGTTCAAACTTTGAAATTCCTTTAATTATGGTGGGTATCAATAGAAACTTAGATTTACATGCTGATATATAGGCACTAAGACGCCTTGCACAAAATCGTGAGGCTGCTCGCAAAAGTCGTTTGCGGAAAAAGGTAAGAAGTCGTATAACTGCATGTACTATCCCTTTTGCAGGTGACAATTTTACAATATTTCATTTTTTTATTGCCGAATAAATTACTCTGATATGAATCCCTTTTATGTAGGCCTATGTTCAGCAGTTAGAAACAAGCCGTTTGAAATTGTTTCAGTTGGAACAAGAACTTGAACGAGCTAGACAACATGTAAGGGGAAGATAAGCTTTTGTATGAACCTTTTTTGAAATATTGTATTGCTAATCAAGCACTATAGAAACATTTTGCTGGGGAAATCCAATCAAGCAAAAAATACTTTACTGCAGGGTTCGGATATAGGCGGTGGGTTAGATGCAAATCAAGTAGGTTACTCCGGAACAGTAAATCCAGGTTTGTAGTGTGATATGCCAGCACCATCATCATTACTTAAGATCTTTGACTGGACTATGCCGATGATATTCGTTCATCCATAAATAATTTTCATATTCTTCCGTGTGGTAGCGAAGGAATTTTAGTTATAGAAGGATTTGATCTTTCTCCTTTAAGTAGACTTTCATTCTCTCTAGAGCACAAAAAAGGTGTTACAAGGGGACAACTAGCTAGTAAATAATAATAATAATACTAATATTAAATGGATCATGCATTCTTTGTGATAATTCACTTCTGAACATGATAATATATCCTATCTTTTATATGTTTCTGAACATATATATTTGGCTAGCTTTTTCAAAACTTTCATGTTGATTAAAGTAAAAAAGAGAACTTCCAGGAAAACTATAAATATATAAAAGAGAATAAATGCGTCAAACTTTTGGTTTGTTTTTTCTGCTACTGGTGTAAACCATTCTACGTTGAGATCTTTATCTCTTCAAACCGTTCACAAATCTTGTTGCTGCCGGAACATGTTGGTCACATAATAAGCGAAAGACTCGTATTATGGAATTAGTTATTTTTAAAAGCCATATCATTTTATATGGTTTTCTTTGATCAAATTCCAACTACTTTTTGATAACACCCAGTTCGTTGAAGAAAATTACTTGCTAGAAACAGATGCAATTGCTCTCAATCACCTTAGTACCCATCTATCAATATCTTCATCTTATCCGAGATTGTGGCTTTCTAGTAGGTTTGCTGTGGAATTGTCCCACCACATTGTAAAACTTGTACACACATCTACACACACACAAGGACAGAGCCAACATGGGACCACAGGGGCGTGGGGGCCCTGGGCCATGCTAGCCCTACTAAATATCACATATAATGTGCATGTTGAAATTAGTGTAATATTGACATACTAACTTTCTGGTTAGCAGTCCTATATATATATATATAAATATTAGGGCAATACATAGATGGGTATACAAAATCATATGGGCCTGGCCCATATTGGGCCAAGCCCAAAGACACCCACACACTATAACTAACACTCCCCCTCAAGCTGGAGCATAGATATTAATCATGCCCAGCTTGTTACATATATAAGAAAGTCGATTGCCCATAAGAGATTTAGTAAACACATCTGCTAGCTGATCACTGGTCTTCACATGCTTCAAAGAGATCTGTCCACCTTGTAACTTATCCCGCACAAAATGACAATCCACTTTAATATGCTTTGTTCTTTCATGAAAAACAGGATCAGAGGCAATATGTATAGCTGCTTGATTATCACACCACAACTGAGACGGTTGTGAGGACTTGTAACCAAGCTCATCGAGAAGTTGTTGCAAATATATCACCTCACTAGTTAAGTGAGCCAATGCACGATACTCTGATTCAGCACTGGAGCGAGCCACTACATTCTTTTTCTTGCTCTTCCAGGAAATCAAATTACCACCAACGAACACACAGTAACCTGTAGTAGATTTCCTGTCACACGGGGATCCTGCCCAATCAGCATCCGAAAACCCTTCAATCCGCATATGGCCATAGTTATTATACAATAATCCTCGACCTGGAGTACCTTTAATATATCGTAGAATATGAATCACTGTATCCTAATGCGGAACACGAGGCGCTGCCATAAACTGACTGACCACACTTACAGGAAAGGCAATATCAGGACGGGTTACTACAAGATAATTAAGCTTTCCAACCAAACGTCTATAACGCTCAGGATCAGAGAACACATCTCCATCTTCTCCAGATAATTTAACTCCAGGAGCCATAGGAGTATCACATGGTTTAACACTCACCATCCCCGTGTCACGTAACAGATCTAGAACATATTTTCTTTGAGAGAGAAATATTTCCCGTTTGCTACGGGCCACCTCAACTCCCAAGAAATAACGAAGACAACCAAGATCCTTTGTCTGAAACTGAGTCTGCAGAAATACTTTTAGTGAAGAAATACTTGCACCATCGTTGCCGGTTATCACAATGTCATCAACATAAACAACAAGTAAAATGCTACCTGCATCTGACTGGCGATAAAAGACCGAGTGATCTTTAGTTGCCCGCTTAAGACCAAACTCTAAAATAACATCACTAAAGCGCCCAAACCATGCGCGCGGGGATTGTTTCAAACCATATAGACACTTCTTCAGGCGGCAAACAAGACCAGACTCTCCCTGAGCAACAAAACCAGGTGGTTGCTCCAAATAAACTTCCTCTTTGAGATCACCATGCAGGAATGCATTCTTAACATCTAACTGATGAAGCGGCCAACCAGACGTAGCTGCAAGATAAATAATGAGGCGTACAGATGCAAATTTAGCCACAGGAGAAAAAGTATCAGTATAATCCACCCCATAAGTTTGAGCATAGCCTTTTGCCACTAGGCGAGCCTTGAGTCTAGCTACAGAACCATCTGGATTCGTTTCAACAACATATACCCATTTACAACCAATAGGTCTTTTGCCCGGTGGGAGGGGCACCAAGTCCCAAGTATGATTGGCCTCTAGGGCGAACATTTCATCCTGCATCGCTGCTCGCCAATCTGCAGAAGAGAGAGCCTCAGATAGATTTCGAGGCACAGAAATAGAGTCCAGAGCTGATATAAAAGCCTGTAATGATGAAGAAACACCTGTATAGGAGAGGGTCGCAGAGACATGATAACTAACACAACTGCGCTTACCCTTCCGAAGAGCAATGGGCAAATCATCATCAGATGTCTGAACTGGCACTAGAGGATCAGAGGACGAAGAGTCCGATGCAGCAGGGGGCGGCTCAGGATCAGCTACGGGAGTAGAACCTAACACATGACGTGGTCCACGGACATATGTCTGGAGGGGAGGACACACAGGCTAAACTGAGCGAATTGAGGGGACAGATGTGACACGAATCAAGTCATAGACCAAAAACTCATCAACTTGCGGTGTGGGAAGTGGATCCGCGGACGAAAGATGTGACGAGAAGGAAGAAGACTCATAAAAAACTACATCTGATGACACTAGGTACCGCCCCAACTCAGGAGAGAAACACCGATAGCCCTTCTGAGTACGTGAGTATCCCAGAAATATGCACCGTAAGGACTTGGGATCAAGTTTAGTCATCTGAGGTCGAATATCCCGAACATAGCAGGTGCATCCAAAAATGCGTAATGGGAGAGAATGAATAGACTGGTTAGGAAATAATACTTTATGTGGAATCTCCCCCGTAAGAACAGACGATGACATCCGATTGATCAAATATGTTGCAGTCAATACTGCGTCGCTCCAGAATATTTTTGAGACTCTCATATGAAACATAAGTTCCCGAGCAACTTCCATAATATGTCGATTTTTACGCTCAACAACTCCATTTTGTTAGGGGGTATCTGGACATGAAGACTGGTGAATGATACCCTCTTGGGTCATGAATGATGTAAAGGGAGAAGAAAAATATTCACGTGCGAACGTTGAATTTCATTGTAAAATACGCAACGTGCGAACATACACAGAAAACTTATTACGAATTTCATTGTAAAAAGCACAAAAGACAAAAAAAATCTCAGAACGTTGTTTTATTAGATATAACCAAGTAACACAGGAATAATCATCCACAAATGTAATAAAATAACGGAACCCAGACTTAGACTGAACTGGACATGGACCCCAAACATCAAAATGAACTAGATCAAATGGAGCACATGCTCGTTTATTTATCCTAGACACATATGACACGCGATGATGTTTCGCGAACTGACACGACTCACAAAACAAATCTGGTAAAGACTGAAAAGCTGGATATAGACGCTTGAAACTGGGGAAAGCATGATGACCAAGGCGACAGTGAAGCTCGAAAGGAGTGGATGACACACCAGAACACGCCATGGATATTGGTTCCTCATCTAGCACGTAGAGTCCTCCTGAAGTGCGACGACCCCTACCAATCGTCCTCTTCGTCGAACGATCCTGAAATTCACAATATTCACCATAGAAAATTACACAACAATTAAGTCCTCTGGTTAGTGCACTGACAGAAATCAAATTAAAAGGAAGATCGGGCAAATATAAAATGGTGGACAATTGTAAACTAGGTGTAGGAGATGTTTTCCCAATCCCTTGAACAACAATATATGAACCGTCAGCCACCCGAACATCGGGAAGAGATGATGTAGGAAAATATGCACTCAATATACCTGTGGTGCCAGTCATATGGTCTGAAGCTCCAGAATCAATAATCCATGCCCGAGGAGAAGCTGAAAGATAAGCAGTAGATGGACCCGTCTGAGCAACAGTGGCAGATATAGAGGCCTGATTAGATAACAAGCGAGAGTAATCCTCAGCGGATAAAGTCACACGACCATCATCAACAGTAGTATCTGGGTAAACTGATCAGTCCCAGATATCATATTTGCGGACCGAACATTAGGTGGTTTACCATGTAACTTCCAGCATCTGTCATGCATATGACCAATGCCCCCACAGTGAAAACAAGCAACTCGACCATCTGGTCCCCGTCCTCCTCGACCCCCACGGCCCCCTCGTTTTCCCCCAACACTGCTTCCGGATTGACCTGCTAGGGCAGTCCTATCACCATTATGACTGAATCCTGAAGATTGTCGAGTAGAGCGTTGGGCCCTAGAATATGCCTCTGTAAGTGAAGTTTCGCGACTCGCTAGAATCTGAGACCGAGCCGATTCATATTCAGGTTTTAAACCACTCAGGAACACAAGAATAACCAATTGCTCTCTCTATTTCTGCCTCTGATGAATATCTGACGTGATAGGCATCAACATATTAAATTCTTCATATGTTTTCTTGAACTAAGCGAAATAATCACTGATACTTTCCATTTGCTCAGGGCAGAATAGGGACTGACATACATCATATAATCTGTTCATATCATCTCGGCCAGAATATAGAATTTGTAGATACTCCCACAACTCTTTAACTGAATCACAGTGGGTAACCAACATGGCTACCTTTGGCTCTATTGAATTGATAAGTTGGTTATATAACCGTGCATCATCACGTAACCAAATCTTATAACCTGCAGGGTCAGATTGCTTGTTTAGGAATTCAACAGTAAGATGATCTTCCTTATCCATACCACGAATAGCAAAAAGAATAATCTTTCTCCAATGCTGGAAATTAGATCCATCCAAACGTTGATCCGTAAGCTTGGTAGAGGCAGAAACAATCTCAAAAATAATGGGCTTGTTGTTGTTCTCAACAGCCCTACCGTCGGAAGACGACAAATCCGCCATAAGAAAAGCTTAAATAAAAAAAATTCAAAGAGGACCCTGTGAATCAAAATAAGGGGGAACCGCACCCCTATATATATCAAAACAACTTTTCAGTCAAGGACCCATTACGAAATTAGGGTTTCATGATCGGAATTACGAAAACAGACCAAATATCACAAAAAAAAAATTGTGATATTTGCCTTCACAAAAAAAAAACAAGGGTTAGGATTTTGTGTGGATTAGGGTTAGGGAAGAGGGATTGTGATTAGGGTTAGGGTTTTGTGAGAAGAGAGTTTCTCAAACTTTGGTATCTGACTCTGATACCATGTTGAAATTAGTGTAATATTGACATACTAACTTTCTGGTTAGCAGTCCTATATATATATATAAATATTAGGGCAACACATAGATGGGTATACAAAATCATATGGGCCTGGCCCATATTGGGTCAAGCCCAAAGACACCCACACACTATAACTAACAGTGCATAATTTATAAAATTTACAAATGTTTCCCCAAAAGTTTCCTTTTCTTTTCTAAAACTTTTTTCTCTTTTTAATTCTTAGGCTTCCACTAACGTATGATGCATATGCATCATTATTTTTTCAATGGTTGTCTTTTTTTTTTCTCTATTTTTACATTTATAACTGAGATTTTTTTCCTGGGCTTGTTTTGGCAATCATTTTCTGTTTTTTCTTTTGTTTAGCTTTTGTTGGCAAACTGGTGAAATAGATAAACGTGTCATGAAAACACATGTTTTAACTCTTTTGCACATCTTTTAAAAGAAGACTCACATCAGAAAGTTAATAAAAAAAGTCATGTTCACTTGTTTTGTTTATGTATCTACACAACCATTTAGAGAATTCTGCTAATTTATTTTTGTTATTTTACGTTCATTTAATGTTTTAAATTGCAAAAAAGACCAGGAATATCCATTTTTTAAATTATTTTCTCAAGTTATTTCATATTTTGTGAATTTTGATTGATGCACTGTTATTATAAGTACTGTCTTTCAACTTATTGACTTGTTGCAATGTTAGTTGGAAATAAAATAAAATCATCACGTCTATTGTGCTCCCCTGTTCCAAATTGCTGGCTCCACCCTTATATGTATACACGTAATATATAATAAGCTTCCGTCAAAAGTTCTGAGGCATTCTTTATCACCGAAACTTATTACTGTTACACTTTGATGTAAGTACTCTGAGGTGCTCTATATTAGCTATTATTTTCTACCTTCTTTAATACGTTTGTCTAAATCTAGTTTATGTTTTTCGCTTTTCAAGTTTATATATCCTGCAACTAGCCAATTTAAAGGATCCTGCAGGTATTGCTGCATTTGAGTTGGATTATAGCCACTGGGTTGAAGAGCAAAATAGACAAATTGGTGAATTGAGGAATGCTTTGTATTCTCCTGGAACTGATAAAGACCTTTGCATGCTTGTTGATCGAGCGTTGAACCACTATTTTGATCTCTTCCGGATGAGAGCAATTGCTGCTAAGGCTGATGTCTTTTATATGATGTTTGGCATGTGTAAGACATCAGCTGAACGCTTTTTCCTATGGATTGGAGGTTTTCGCCCTTCAGAGCTTCTAAGGGTAATGCATAATTCAATTCAAGTAGGGCCCATTGATGATTATGTGTTTTCAAGTGTCTAGGGAAGTCAATAGGTTGAATTTTGTGCATTTTCTTCTTCTTCTTCTGACAAAGGATATGCAGATTTTTGTGGAATCCATTTTGACTATAGGTACTGAAACAATATCACCTTCTGAACATACTTTGGGTTGATCCTAGCAAACTGAATCTGAGTTTATTCTGAATGAGCATTGTTCATTCATACATATATATTAATTTATATTTGTCTATCATAAATTGGATCGTTTTTACTTTTCACACTACAATATGATCGCAAACCAATTAGTAATTTTAGCCATTGGAAAATCTGGATTCTGATGAGAACCATTCACACTTTCTGGGGTTAGCTCTCATGACATGCATCCTGTGTATTTTAAATTATTATTTTTTTTATCCAAGTCCTTTTGTTTGTTCTATACCTCAATTAATAAAAATTTGGTCAAAATTGAGCATGCTTCAGAATTCCGTCATGCCATGTAATATGATATGATTACTTCTACCTGTTCTCCAAAAGGTTCTATGTTTCTTTCTTTCTTTCATTTTTTCATTTTTATATATTAATAAACGTTAGCATCTACTCTATTTTAGTTGCTCTTTTCATTCATTGATGTGTAGCTTTTTCAGTGCGTTAACCATATTGTTCATGTCTGAATACGTCCCAATCGAGTGAGGTTGGATTCAATCTATTCTCTAGTTGCTTTTGTTATTTTGAGTTTCTCTCCCCCTGACATTGGGTTCATGTTAAAGGTTTGAAGCACAAACTGCATGACATGTATGAACAGAAGTGTAGAAAGTTTTTGAAATGCTCAAAAGGTCGTATCTATGATTGAGGGCCATGCTTATGGTTACTGAGGTATTGGTTTTAAACAACATGCGCAAGTAATAGATTGTGAAGTTTTTTTGGGGTGTGCAGAAATTATGAGGTTTTTCGGTGTTCAGCAGCTCGTTCAGGTTATTAAAAGACTGGTTATAGTGTCTGAGTATTACATAGTCGAACATTGTGCAGAAAACAATGGCAACATCAAACAGCGCCCATTGGTAGCGAGACAACTGTTCACACTGTATGCACTATACTAAGTGATTGTATACACTTGATTTCCTGAAATTGGCATACTGCAACTGTATCATGTTGTTGGAGAAGGTGATTATAGGATAAGTGACAAGGCTGTCTATTAGAATGACTGCATATGGAAGTGCTTCGAGACCATTAAATGTTCATGCCGAGGCTTCCGTGATCAATTACTATTGTTTTGCTATATGGTGTCCTTTCATAATTTTAGCCTTGGAAGTAAATTTGAGTACCCCTGATGGGTGCTATCAATAGTTTTCGCAAAATTAATACGCGGTTATTTGCTGCAGAACTGCCAATATTTGGGACATGTTTGAAAGATTCAGGGTACTCCAATTGCTGTTGAGCAGCAATTTGAACCAGATACCTTGGATTTTTTAATCCTTCATAGTGCTAGACATGAGCAATGTAACTCATCATATGTGATTTGAAAATGAAGCATGGGACAGCATGTTAGCAGGGGATATAGCTCCAAAAATTGTTTTAGCTCCAGTGCAGTTATTACCTACGGTACCTACCTTACCTTACCCGACCGCCCTCACCCGTGACCTTCCGTGAAATTCTTTGATCAGTACAGAAATGGGACAAAGAATATCTATTGAATTGACAGCAGGATTTTTCGCTTACTGGTATTTGAAGGTTTCTCGCACTCTGTTTCGTAGAGGGTGAGATGAAGTTGTACCACCATTTTTTCTGGTACCAGAGGGGTGGTTCAATTGTACGGATCCCACCACTGGCCTGTTGTTCAAGTTGTATAGGGATGACTTGAGAGACCTTAGATGGGTCCAAAACTTGGGATCCAAGGTTTGGAGTGACTCTATTGGCATATACAAACACATTATATATGTTAGAGTTTATTATAGAATTTAGGGTAAATACCACTTACACCCCCTCTGATTTGCCTATATCCCAGTTACACCCCCTCTACTATGGTATATCCCAGTTACACCCCCTGTCACTGACGGCCGTTAGTTGACCTAACGGAATTGAGTGCAATGTCTCTTTTGCCCTTCAATATTTTATTAATCCCATTTATACCCTCCCTCTCTCTCTCTCTCTCTCTCTCTCTCACACACACACACACACACACACACACACAACACACTACCCGCACATATATATATATATATATATATATATATATTTACACACACACACATATATATATATATATAGATCTATACATGTATATATATGTGTGTGTTGTGTGGGGGGCCGAAAATAGGGGAGGCGGTGGGAGGGGGCGGCGGCGGAGGCGGAGGCGGTGGGAGGGGGGCTGTGGCGGCGGCGGCGGGGAGGCGGTAGATCTATATATATGTGTGTGTATATATGTATATATATGTGTGTGTGTGTGTGTGTGAGAGAGAGAGAGAGAGATTTGTTTTTTTAAAAAAAAAATTCAAAATTTATATATATTTTATATTTTATATTTATTTTCGATTATATAATTTTTTTCGAAATTAAATATATATTTTTGAATTTTATATGTTTTGTTTTAATTTTATATATTTGTTTCAAATATTTTATGTTTTTTGTGATTTTTATATTTATTTTCGAAATTTAATATGTTTTTTTGAAAAAAAAAATAATTTCGAAATTTATATATTTTTTAAATTTATATTTATTTTCGAATTTATAATATTTTTCAAATTTTAATATATATATTTTTGAATTTTATATATATTTTGAAAATTTAATACAAATTAAATTATTAAATGATGGGAGGGGGTTAAATAAGTCATTTGACTACAAGGGGCAAAATAGACCATTTATCACCTTTTTCCTAATGACATCATCACATAACGGTCAACAACTAACGGTTGACTAACGGAGGGGGGTGTTCGATACACGGAATCAAAACTGAGGGGGTGTAACTGGGATATACCATAGTATAGGGGGTGTAACTGGGATATAGGCAAATCAGAGGGGGTGTAAATGGTATTTACCCTAGAATTTATTATGCTGGGTTGTTATTTCTTTATTACTTAAGGGTAATATTGTAATTTTTGTCTACTTTTAATAGATAGGTGAGAAGTGTGGGATAGCCCTAATTATCCAATACTCACTTTTCACACACATTTCTTTCTCTTCTTCTTCTAGAATAGACTATATATAACACTGATATTTTTATTAGGTATTAGTTTATGAATTCATCTTGTTTAGTTATGTTCTTATTGGGATTTACTTGAGGTTAAGGAATTTATTTTCCTTATTTCCCTACGACTAAAGTTTAGGAACTCAATAAATATATTGCTCTGCTTCTAGTGGAACTTGTGGTATTTTCAATGTGTAAGAAACTTTTTATAGAGGCGAGAGTAAAGGGAATTGAACACCAAGATGGATATGCATCATGTACTTGGGGGCGAAGCGATCTACCGAAGCTATGGGTTGTAAAAATACACTGTAGGGGAGCATCCGCCTAGAGGGAGGCACCCGCGCGAGAAGCGGTGGATTAGTGGAACTGATAATATATCCTTGTTTAAGCAACTTTTAGAGATGTGAGGGAAAGGGAATAGAACACCAAGATGATATGCATGATATAGTTCTAAGCTTGATCTCCAGGTGGCAAGGAAGCACTAATTACTTAAAGGCTCTGATACCTTTGAAATTCAAAAATTTGGTTTTTGGTGGTGTTCACTTCCTTGCCTCTGTATTTTCCTACTCTTTATAGTGAATTGAACTCTTCATGTATGAAGGAATTTTCTTAACCACATGAAATAGGTTCTCTTATTTGTGATACAGATTAATTAATAAATTAGTTCTTTGAATCTCATAGTGGGAGGTTTTGTTCCCAATAAGCATATCAGAGTTGAATCTTTTTCTGAATATGAGAGCTTTGGGTCGATTTGGGGAGTCATTTTTAGATTCTGAACGGTTGTAATTGAAAAAATTCTGAATGGATGAGTGACATACCGCATCGTCCGGGTATAGTGACGGAGACGTGCATAATTGTGAAGTGTTGTCTCCAATTGGTACGAGGCCTTTTGTGGGGGGGAAGCCCAAGAGCAAAACTGTGCGGGCTTGGATCAAATGGAAAAATATTATACTACGTGTTGGAGTGGGCTATTACAGATGGTATCATAGTCGGAGTACGGCCAGAAGTGTGGGAGCGTGCACAAGCCCGCGGGTCACGCCAGCGAGGATGCTAGGTCCCAAGACTATGACATCCAACATCGCCCCGGTATAGTGACGGAGAAGTGCTTATATGTGGAGTGTTGTCTCCAATTATATGAGGCCTTTTGTGGGGAACCCAAAAGAGCAAAACCATGCGGGCTGGGCCCAAACAAACAATATTATACTACATGTTGGAGTGGGCTGTTACAGATGGTATTAGAGGCGGAGCATGGCCGGAAGTGTGGGAGAGTGCACGAGCTCGCTGGTCACGCCAGTGAGGACGCTGGGTCCCAAGGGTGGGGCACTGTGACATCCCACATCGCCCGGGTATAGTGACGATCACATGCTTATATGTGAAGTGTTGTCTCCAATTGGTATAAGGCATTTTCAGGGAAGTTCAAGAGCAAAACTGTGCGGGCCACGTGTTATAGTGGGCTGTTACAGGATGCAATTGAAATTTGAATTGGTGGTGGCCCCAATTGTTCAAACCATGGTACATACATGGAAAACTACAATCATAAATGCGATCAAGAATCTTGAAATTGAAAAGACTGTCTGGTACACAAGGAGGTCCTATGCAGTGTAAAGAACACTTTATATTATATAGTTTTTAAACAGCGTATATTAGGACATTTTGTTGATCCAAATGGAGAAATATTAGATGATATTTGTTATAGTAGTACGGATATTTATTAAATGGACTGTCTTTTAGGGAAGTCTTTGTTGATATTTACTGGTTTCACAAGCAAGTTGATACGTACCTTTGTTTTCGTTTATGACTATGATGAAGATGGACGCACCAGGATTCAAAGAAACGTAGTGTCCCTAGAGATGTGAGGGAGAGATGAGGGGGAAAATGGAGGAGCAGTAACTTGAGTTGATTTTTTGGCTCGACCACAGAGAGTGAGTTCAAAAGTAAGGATAGTAAGGTTTGGCAACCTCTGAGAAGTAAAATGGAGTTAGTACCAAATGCATGAATTATTGTCTCTTTATGATTTGTCGGGGGGTTGATCTCTTCTAAATCATCCATGTTAGCGGAGAAGTAACATGCGTAGTGCATATATACATATGTAGGAACAAGTACCCACAGTTGCAGGAGGTTTGGACAATTGATTTTATCCATGGCTGGAAATGATATCCTTTCTATGAATTTCGAACCGGTACGTCAATACAAATTTTTAGTCTACTTCTGTACGTGTACCTACAGACAAACACATCTGCTGATGCATATGCTTTACCAATTGTGTATAACTTCACTTAGGTATGTCTTTATATAAGATGTTTATTGGGTTCTATAATAGTTGCAATTAGAGAAATTTTCATGTGATGTGGTGTTAAGATTGGTTTGTGGGAAAAGGAGAGAAAGGATTAGTGAAATAGTTTAAAATAACACCCTTTTGGAAATAAGATTTGAAAATAATTTGAAATGATTTGGGCTCATGCAATGAAGACCATGTTGAACAAGAGGGGCTTTGTTGAGTTGGTATAAATCAGGCTTCATGTATCTTGATGATCTAATGCAAATTATATGTCGGAGAGGTTCTCTAGAACCAACCCCTTTGTAAGGCCAGTAAACTCTGTAAAGGCCCATGGCAAATTGAAATGCTGATTCTTTGTTACTCTCACAGTGAATTATGTTCTCAAATATACACATTTGTTGGGCGGAGATAAGAAGTGATGGCGGTTGTATTTATTCCATGCGGTTTGGCATGTGATAGGGCTAGTACTGTCCTCGCTCGATGTTCATCTAAAAGGGTTTTTCTTGTCATACTTTTTGTTGTAGTTTTCATCTGTCTTCCACTCACTGAAATGAGATAATGTTTTCTAATAAATTATGTTTGTTACAGATTCTTGAGCCACAACTTGCCGATCTTGAGCCACAACTTTCCCCATTGACAGACCGGCAATTATTTGATGTTTTCAAACTTAGACAATCATGTCAGCAAGCAGAAGAGGCTTTCTCACAAGGATTGGAGAAACTAAAGCAGAATCTGGCTGAGAGTGTAGCACCAGGACAACTGGGAGAAGGAAGTTTCAAGCGACAGATGTCAACAGCAATCGAGAGGTTGGAAGCTCTTGTAAGATTTGTGAATGAGGTAATGTATAACGTTGTCTTGCTAATTAGTAAGGTTTTCCAGTCCACGTCCATAGTTGATGTGCTATCTTAATTTTTTTATGGATTATATTATATACTTCTTATGTTTGTCCATAAAATACCTTTTTAAATGCATTTTGCTCTCTTTTGTGTGTTAGAATGAGTGAAAGGGAGTAAGGGAGGGAAGGAACGAGGGGTTGTGGCACGTTGCATTAATATCACAAACGATATAATGGTAGTTTTTTTCCCAGAATGTTTGTATAATCTAAAATGGAAATATTCTGTGTGGTGATTTTCATCTGTAAAAGTTAAGTCGAATATAGGATGTAAGGTGTGAATTTGACATGAAAAGGGACCATTGGGAGCACACTTGGAAGTGTGGAAGTATCTGAAATGTCTCGACTAAATTTTTTTTTATGGATTTTAATCTGAAACATTAGTTGAGTTCCTATGAATGCGCACACAAATTTATGATACGGCTCGTTGATAAGTCATTCTAAAAAAGGATCTGGACATAACAATGACACAACAATATATACGTATAGGTAATGGTATAATTGTAGATATCTGAAATAAAAAAATAATATTTATCTATGTGTATAGGTAATAACCTATTAATTTTTTACCTTGTTAACTTTATTATTATTAACAACATTCACTGGTTAAACATTTATGACAAACAAGCTGAGGGTTATATTGCATTGACAAGAACTTCAACTGAGTTGGGCCTATACATCAGAACTATATATCAATTCTTCTCTGTTGGGGTAATTCTAAGTATTTGGAACCTTGCTATGCCCATCCTAACAATTGTGATTAATATTACAGTTAGAATAAGATACATTTCATTAATATGTTTGACAAATATATGCTTGAGGTATCTCAAATATGTCAGCTTCTCAGGTGGAGTTTTATGAAAAGTATTGGAAACATGTGTAAAAATAGATTTTAATTTTTTAATGCTTAGTTTTCTTAATTTAATTTAGGAAGTGAGGAAATTGGATCGTGCCAAAGGCTTTAACAATAGGCGTATGTAATTGCCTAAAGTAAACCTGTAGAAGGGGTGAAGAAGTCTTAAATATTAAATAACGAACTTTAACCGAAACTTCAATATTATCTATTAAAATGAACAAATTATCTAAATACTAGTCAATATGCATTTAAAAATAGTCAATATGCATGGAAACATGTGTGGGCATGAATATGATTTTCAGGAGTTACAGACTCGTACAGGGGTCTCATTAGGGTCTGGAGCCACTGGGTAAGGTCCTGGGCCCAACATTGAGGATGGTGTACATGGCCAACCCAAGGTGTCCGGCATCGGGGCGGATATTGGTGGTAGCCAGTAACTTTCTTAAGTGGCACCTTATGTGGTGTTACAGCTTGCGGAACTGAGTAACAGACACGGGGGCAGTACCATCTTAGTACTGTTGAGCTTGATGTTGTAGCAGTATCCCAGGGGCAATTACCACCATTATGCACGGCTTGCGCACTATGCACGTACTACAAAGGCTATTGGGGAGTGATCCGTTGCACGCGTATCCAGCCATAATCATAAACATTACGTAGCCGTGACCCGTGGACAACGCGACACATCTTCACATTATGAAGGGATTGGAAATAGCATGTGCCTTGGAGACTAGGGGTATAGTTTAATTATAATAATGGCTTATAAGGGGAATTACACCTTAATTTAAGGAAAGGAATATTCAGTATATTATCTTCATCATGGGTTGGAGATATGTGGAGCACTATTAAGGAAGGGGGGACAACTATGATTTAGGGCACCATTTAGGGCAATTATACTATAAATAGAAGGCCAAGGGGGTTGGCCTAGGGATCGGCACCCTCCTATTCTATCATTTCTTTGAGCTCTCACCGGGAGGCTGCTTCTCCTTCCTTGGGTCTTCGGCCATGGGGGTTTAGCACTCTCTTTCTTTCTTCCTTCTCCTTCTTCTCTACTCACTACCTTCTCCTTTCTTTCTTTGATCTTTAGCTATGGGATTTTAGCTCTACTAGTGCTCTCTACCCAACCTCTAGTCTTGTATTGAGAAGTTCACAATGAAAGTTAATCACAGAAGAAAAAAGAGAAATAATGGAGAGGGTCCAGATCTGATTTAATTTATTGGATCGTCTCTGCAGATGCATTTGTCATCGTCGTGATTTTTGTCATGCTTTCGCTATTTTCTACTTGAAATAAGTCAGTGGGAGGTCTTGCCAATTTATAGTCATCTATTTTTTTATTTTTTTTTGTTTAAATGATTTAGTGACATCTGATAGATCATATGGAATCTTTTTAGCAATCATTATGTAACAATTTTCACCGTGATAATTATAATGTTATAATTCTATTTTGTGCAACATATTATATCAAAGCATGATGACGCAAGATAAAATAGAATATAGGAGGAAGTTGAAAATACTAATGATACAAGTTTGTAATCTCGACTTAACTGCACATATTCACACACCATTATGCATTTAGTAGAAGTGTGTTACTCAGCACTCTTGATTAATTAACCGCTTGTTCATGGGACTTTGTGGTTTTCTCCAAACAGGCAGATCATCTCCGTCAGGAAACCCTGCAACAGATGTCTTGCATCCTAACTACCGACCAAGCAGCTCGAGCCTTGGTTGCATTGGGAGAGTACTTCCAGGGCCTCAGGTCCTTGAGTTTGATTTGGGCTAATCCTCGTGAGCCCCCCGTCTAATCGTTCAATAGAAAGGCCTGGAATCATGCCTCAGCAGGCACATTTCCTGCCAAAAAATACTAGCCTGGAATTATGCTCGGTGTTTAGGGGCATATTCAAAACCTGAACTTGTGCTTCAACAGCCACATGTTCTTTGTTAATGTTGGATAAGCTGGTGAAAATTTTGAAGCAGCCTCCTACAGTGGAGTAATTGGAATAAAGATGGCTATGTAGTCTAGAGGAATTCTGTCAGTTAAATTATTTTTCTGCTCATTAAAAGGCAATTAAAGTACTACATTTAAAGTTTCTAAATACAACTGGTCTTGTAAGTTTGTGAGCTCTTTGTAGATTGAGTTTTGTGATATGTAATGTACTGTATGAAGTTGTTTCTGTATAAGGGAACAAACACTGGAGATGGGAAATATATATACATATACATATATATATAGTGGCAAGAAGCAATATCAAGTACAAAATCCTTCTGGACTGTGGTGGAAGATGTATACTGGTTCTTTTTTATCAGAATATGCAGGGTTTGTTTTCTTTCCACAAAGTTAGTTTTTGCTATTTGACCTTTGAGAGTTGTTAGCTAATTGTAGCAAAAAAAAAATAATGAAATTAAAAAACTCTTGGTACAAGGTTCTACATTCTGGGTAATTTTTGCCAAAATAGGTTTGAAACCTGTTGCTGAAGACTGTTTCTAGCTGCAAAAATCAGTAATTGATTATTGGCTTCTGATTCAAACTTTTGTCATTTCAGTAGATATGTTAGTGGTATTGTAGTTTTAAATATGTGTGAAAGCTTTTCTTCTGAAAACATCTCATATTTTAATACCAACTTTTATTATTATTATTATTGTTATTTTTACTTTTTATTTTTGTTGGGCCGGGCCGAAGGCACAGCTTCTTTTTTCGGCATAAAAGCAGGAAGAGAAGTACGTTCTTAATTTAATACTTTTTATTAATTAAAATACAAATTTACATATTTAGTATACATTTGTGATTCTATATACCCAAAGGCAATACGTGATGTTGTTGCAAAAGTTAAAAGTTGGAATTGGTTAAGACCAATGAAGCTCTATATCTTCATCTTCGTTTCCTTACAACTGAGTAGACAATGTATGCAAAATTGTGCAACCACGATTAGCAACTAGCAACAATGTTATTAACCAATCCAACCATAGTTCGCGTTGCGGTTGCGGTTGCGGTTTCGGTTTACGGACTCGGATAATATCGGCCTCTAAAATGAATATCGGATGAGTATCGGTGCTAAATAACAGTATCAGTATTTTTCTAAAGCGTTACGACTCGGGCGACATCTAACGATACGGCGAACTATGAATCGAACTGTACTAACCGCGTTAATTCTTGTTATTATAGGCAAGCAAAAGTGGCTCTCATGTTGTGAGCAGACTCGAGGTGTCCAATTCTCATAATTACTTATGCAATTCCATGACCCGAAGGGTAATGGAATGTTGTCTTCTTCAATGATATGGAAGCCTTCTTAAAAATTTCTGCATCGATCACACCAAGAATTAAATTATAAACTAACACTAGTTTATTAGTTGTAAACTATATACTCAAATATATAAATTTTTAATCGTTGGGAAGAACATTCGAAATGACAAATAAAGAATAAATGTGCTGATTTTTCTAGTACAAATGGGATTAATAATTGTATTTGTCCACAATGCAGCATGCTTAAACTGTTTCTCTGGTTTCGCTTCAATGGAAAAGATAACAAACACAAAAAAGCACATTTTATACTAAGACCAATAAAAGTTTGATTAAGAACTTTTTCAAGGGTAGGTCACTAATATTTTATTTCAACACAAACTTATAAATAAATAAAACTAATAAATAAATAAGTCATGATCCATTAATGCAATTTATGTCTGGATTATTTTCCAAATAAAGGATCAATTCAAAATATATGCCTTAACTATAAATAACAATCCCATAAACGTACCAAAGATTTACTTTTAGGATTTGATATTTTACAACATCTTCATAAAGTCTCGTGAATGACCAAAGGAAGAAATTATCTTTTTCCCGACTCAACTCATTCCTGTGAGCTTTTTCATCATCCCAACAAGCCTAGAATTCGCGGGAAAAATTAATATTTTTTGGACGCATTGAAATTAGTAGTTAAAGTATGTTCATACATGACTTAAAACTAGAATCACAATTATAATGTATAGCATGATGTAAAATCAACTTGCTCAATATGATTTCAACAAGTTGGTAAAAAACAACACAAATTTAAAATAAAAAAATAAAAAAAAGGAAATGCATGGTGGTGATATTAACTACCTGAGGATTCCGGAGCCATGTTGCCCGATCACTCTTTGATTCGCAGTTGTTAATCACCAAACTTCAATCTAAAACAATGTCTTCTTCAAATTAAATAGTGCTAGTAATATTAAGACACAACTCCAAAAATAAAAAATAAAAATAAATATGATACACATCCAAGATTACAAGCTATGATTACAGAACCATTGAAGTGTTTTTGCGAAGAGAATGTTTACATAGGATGACTGCAGATATATATAGAGAGAAATTAACTAGATGGATTCCATCCAGATACATGTGTATAGATGTATATATATATATATAAATGAGAAAAGTAAATACCAACAACTACAGTGAGCAGCAGTGGGGAACGAGAGAGGGAGAGCGCAGATATGATAAGGAAGCCCGAAGGTGGGTTCCCCCAATATATAGACATTCCTTTCTTATGCAATTCAATACAATTTCAACACTTAACTAAATGTTTTTTTTTTTCATTCTTTTAAAAGATAAGATGTAAAAAAATTTGAAAATCAGAATTAATGACAATTTCTTTTTAAAAAGACATCATCGTCATGAATGAGACCCGAGTATTTTTCTTTGGTAATTCTTTAAATTTGGATTAACTAACAAAATATAAAAAAATCATATATGAATAGTAGATATAAACTTAAGCACAAGAATATAAAGACACATCGACAGGATGAATGTTAAAAAAATACGCACCACACTATAGTAATACCTTAAAAATAAATCTTACAATAATTTATTATATACTTAAAATAAATAAATTTTAATTATTTAATTTACATAATTATAAAATATCACTTATTTACCTTTAAATTTATTTATTTTTTTCAAATTTTTGAAGTTTTGTATTACTTCTGAATATATTTTTAAATTTCATTACACTTAATTAAAAAGTTAACCGTCGTATTCTTAAAGTTTCCAAAACATTTTCATATCATGTCCAACAATTTATAAGCGTTAGGATACATTTAGTCATGTCCAGGTCAACCACGCGTGTCTAACACGGATATAGCATGCCAAACGAAGTTTCTGTGCTTCCTTGCCAATCATATTAATTAATTAATTATCAAGCACTGTTTATTTGAAAATATGAAAGAGATAAAAGAAACTAAGGCCCCGTTTGGAAAGGTTGTTTTTGTTCTGTTTTTAGTTTTTTGTTCTCAAACTGGGGACAAAAACGTGTTTGGAAACTTAAAGCATAAAAATGTTTTCTTGAATAGTTAAAAAACAAAGGGGATATGTAGGCTTATTTTAAGAACAACTTTTTGTTGTTTTTGTTGTTTTTTTACTGTGTGTTCTACTCCATTTCAGCTACAAAGAAAAACAAAAACAAAAAAATGTTCTCTTCCCAAAACGAACATTTGTCTTCCAAAAACGAACAAGTTGCTCTAGGGTTCTTGTGGACGCGAAGAGCAATGACGACCATGGCGATTCTGTTCGACCGAGCTTGAAATCGCGATTCAACAACGAAACGTCTCACCCACACACATCAACAATCGTCTCACATACCAGAAACACTGCCTGAATTGAACGATTTCACTCACACACAGGTTTGGTCTGCTCTCTCTTTCTTCATTTTTGTGTCGAAATTCGTCAGATATGATTCCGTTTCAAGCCCTTGTGTATATATGTGTGCAACATGGTGATTCTGTTTGTGTGTAATTAATTTCATCTATAATGTTTCAGAATAGTATTATAGAGTTTGGTTCTGGGTACACCTCTCTCCCTCTTTCTTTCTTTTGCTGTGAAGAGGAAACCCTATATATACATATACATACACGTCTCTCTCTATATATATTCTCTTCACAAGCATAGATTTTGAGGCGACGAGAGGTGAAATCGTCAATTTCAGTGATCGTTTGTGTATGTATCGAGCTGATTCGAGTTCAATTAGAAGAATCGGAGCCGAGAAAGAGGTATGTTCTTCCATCAATCAATCAACCGCTATTTTTCGTGATTTCTGTGATACGTATCGGTGTATATGCTTCAAATTAGCTTCTCCTTTTTTGTGCTTTTCACGTTTTCGATTAAAAATGGGAGGAAAATTTACGCTTGTTGTTTTGGTACAGTATTTGATCTTGTTGTTGCATATGTTCATAAGCTTGATCTTTTGTGTTTGGATCTCGTACTGTAAACAATTTGAGGGATTAATTTCTGGAGCTGTTCTTCAGAAATGGTCGATGGTATTTGGGAAATTGTTTATGGTTCTGATTTAGGGTAATACTATATATTTTTTTGGAAGTAATACATAATACAATAAGTTCTATGGTGGGAGAGCTTATACAACATGCTCTTTCTTTCTTCTTTTTTTCATGAGGATCATAACATTTTTTTTTTTTTTTTGACAAATTCATGAAGTGGATTTTTTTTTTTAGTTTGTACAAGGAGTTGTAGCATCGAATTTTGAATAGTTTCTGACCCATCAATTCAGATCAGAATGATTGTTTTGCCAGAAAAAAAAATGATATATTTTAGGAGCAACATATGTATATATAATTTAGTTGATGTCTGATTGAGCTAAATTTTAGAGTTCTGTTTCTTTCTAATTTCAACCCTGCTATGAATTGAAATAAATAAGATTGTAGTTGTTGTTATGGCATGAATTGGGATAGATAGGAAGAAATTAAGCAGAGCTGAGTGAGCTGTTTTTTTTTTTTTTTTTTTTATTTGTTTTTAGTTGCTGATAAAGAATTAGCTCAAGCCACATGGAACTCTTTGATGTTTCGCAAATCACCTGCAAACAGAGTGAGCTAGTGATCACCTACAAATTTCTGCATATTTAGAGGTAACCAAAAGCTTAGCAATATAATGAACTGTAAGAATGTGAAGTATTTATTCTGGTCATGTATACCATTGTCTAAGTTGGTCTATATTGGGAAACCTTTTGGAAGATCGCCAGTATATCACTCTTTGTTCTGACAAGTAGATTCGGCAATGTCTTTTCTTGTAAGTAGTTGAGGAAATGGAATGAGAGGTGGGTGATCTTGGACCCAACAACTGAAAAAATGGAATACAAGTAAGCTGTCTTGCATCACACTTTTTTTTTTTGGATGTTTCTACTCAGAACTACTTGAAATGTTCAAGATTACTTTTGTGTATTTCTGCAGAGTTAGGAGGAATGAGCCAACTGTCAAAGGCACTATTATATTTGATGCAAATAGCACAATAGCAATATCTCCTGTTAACTTCCATTAAGATTTGTCTTGAAAGTTCTTTTTTGTTATCTGAGCATCTGTATTTTCTGCTTTGGGTTTAGATGATTACTAATGTGTGGTTTTCTTATTCTTCTTTCTTCAGTGGACTGCAAAAGTATGATGGATGTTGCTTTTGTATCCATATTTCTTTATTTATTTTTTCCTTTTTTCGTCTGTTTCTGTTTCTTTTTTTTTTTTCTCTCTGTAAAGAGGGTTTGATGAAGGAGAAAAATTCGGAGTTGAATCTCCTCACATTGAAAGTGAATTTCTGTGGTTGGATTTTAATATGCTAGGACTTGCATAATTCTTAACTTCATTGCTCGGATATTGGGACACCACAGAAGAAAAATTATTTCCTTTGTGCAGAAACTCCTGGTGCAGCTAGAGCTTGGATCTCTACTTTACAGTAAGTTATTCCTGGCTTTTCTGTGTGAACTGTTTTAGGAAAATTTCTCCCCATGTGATCACTAATTCTTAAGTTGATCCAAACCCCAAATAAGTTGTAGTGTGTGTTCTTTCAAACAAACTTTGTGTTTTCATTATCAGTGTATCATTAAACATTGTTCCTAATTACCTTTTACTTCACAGTCTTTTCAACTATTCCTATAGGTGTAAGAATGTTGCACACCAAACAAAATCAAGTACACTCCACTCAAATTCATGCACACACAAATTTGTTCAGCCTTGCACTTAGAGCCAATGTGTTCTTCAATTAGTCGTTTGTTGTTTGAGGATCGATGGTTGATAGTTTGTTTGGTTCAATTTGAGAAATTTTCATTTTAAAAAGTTTATGAGTATAAATTAAAAAATAAAGGTTTAACGGGACTTTACTACCTCCCGGACTAACCGGATTTGACTATTCGAACCCATAAGATTAAATTTTGTTATGTCGTCCGATATATTGTGCTGTAATTAAAGTCATGCAAAATTGGATGAAATTCAATTCACCTATCTTGACTTTTAAGTCATACATTAATCTACCCAACTCAATATTACCTAACAAATTAAATACTTATCAATAAATTACACTGAATTAATACTTTTCCTATTGGATGACTATAACATATTTGGGCACTGGCAATGAAGATGGCAGGACTGATAAGGGTGATGGTGTTTCTAGGGAGATGACAAAGGGTGTGGTGGATAGGCTTAAGGGTGCAGTTGGTACTTGGTTTGGGAAGCCCACTGAGACTCAGACTTCATATGGTGTTTTCCTCTTTCAAGTACTTTTTTTTTTAACACATTTTGTGCTAATGTTTGTTGTTGTATCAATGTTAATTGCTTTCTGTGATCTGTTTGGTACAATTGGGACATAAGGATTTTCCGGTGATGGTAGCGAAGGGGCGGCGAAGGGGCATAAAGACAGTGGAGGAGAAAGGCTTGACGAGTTGGGCAAAAATGAGTGGGGTCCTCCTACTGAGAGGGGCGGTCCGTTTGTTGTCAGATGAAGGAATAATGATGGAAACTAGTTGTATGTGATTGTGAATTTGTATTATGTGTTGTGATTTTACCAGATATGGTGTGTTTGCAGTACCAAATTTTCCTTTTTAATGTGTTTGAGTTTATGAATTGTTGTGGCGATTGTGAATTTATGGTGTTGTGATTTACCAAAATGTGTTTTGTGTTTTAGTTTTGGATGGTTTTTGAACTGAAGTGTGATAAACTCAAATCAAATATTCATTTCAATTAATTCTTTTGTTTGGAAAAAAAATTAAACGGTATTGATAATGATCAGTCCCTTCAAATAAGGAAAATTCATTTCAAAATCTCTCATTTCACTTTATTCTTTTATTCTAAAACATTCATTTCAAAATAAATTCATTTATTTATTGTTATTTATAAAGGAAAAAAAATTTACTAGTCGTTTTTGGGGAATGTGCTGTCTGAATTTTCTCAATTCCAACACTTGGGCAAATTTTCAGTAAAATCTTTTAAAAAATAATTCAACTCGCCAAACATGTTTTTCTGTTTCTGTTCTCAGAATTCCTGGGAACACAGACACTGCCAAACATGTTTTTCTGTTTCTGTTCTTAGAAAACAGGGTCTGCCAAACGTGTTTTTTTGTTTTTTGTTTTTGAAATTTTTTGAAACAAAATTCCCAACCAAACATGTTTTTGTTTTCGGATTACCCTTAGGACAAGAACAAGAATGTTTTTTGTTCTTAGGAGGACAAAAACAAAAACGAAAACACTAGTTTCCAAACGGACCCTAAGGGTCCGTTTGGATACCCTGTTTTTTGTTTTTGTTTTTTTACTGTTCACAAGACTAAAAAAAAAAACACGTTTGGCAAACGCGTTTACTGTTCACTGTTTTTTTCCCCAAGAAAACTGTTTTCTGTGAATAGTGTGTAAAAGTGGTGAAAACACCAAATACAACTTTTAGTTGTTTTTTGAGTTTTTTCACTGTTTAGGTGGTAAAAACAGTGAAAACACCAAATTCATAAAATACAATTTTCACCAAATAAAAGTGGTGAAAACACCTTCATCCAAACGTTTTTTTGTTTTTAGTTTTTTCCTGAAAAAAACAAAGACAAATACAAAAACAGTTTTTATATTTGAAGACAAAAAACAAATACAAAAAACAGGCTTTCCAAACGCACCCTAAATGATATGTCTCTCTCTATTTATATAGAGGGAGAGAGGTAGTCTCAAGATGAGACTTAATTACTATTTGATTGTTATTGCTAGGTGACTTCTTATTTTTCAACAGAATATTAAAATTGTATACCATGAATAGAATGGAGTGCCTATTTCGGTTATAATTAAATTCCTAAGAATAAAATGAAATTTATTGACGCTATTTTTTCATTAAATGAAAAGTTTAAGCCGCAATAGCAAGTGAATTTCTTTCAATAATGAAAATTCATTCCATAGTTAAACTATTGAAAAGATATTCTACTCCTTAATATATTAAATATATATATATATATATATTATATTTTAACCAACTAATACACTAAATATTATCATCTCATTCCCATACTTCATTTCATTCCCAGCCTTTAAATGTTTTTCCAAATCTACGAATGCAAACGCAATGGGTGTTCATATTCATAGTCCTTTTAAGTGTAGCCCATAAGGGCATGTTTGGTAGAACTGTGTTTGTGTTTGTGTTGAAATAAACAAAAAATACGTTTTTTGTTTTTTTATTTATTCATCCAAAAACAGAAGTATATTTGGTAGGGATGTTTTTTGGGTTGAAATTGAAAAATTAAAAATCAATAATTAAAAATTAATAATATAAATAATAAATAAAATATAATAATATAATAATAATAAATGAACACAATAATAAAAAATAAATATAATAATAAAAAAATGACTAAATAATAAATAATAATAATAAATTAATAAAATAAATAATAAATTACATAAAACATATTTAAAAATATAATAAAAATAACAAATAAAAAAATGAAATAAATAATAATAATAAATTAATATTAAATTAATAAAATATATTTTTAAATAATTAAAAATGAATAAATAATTATAAATAAAATGAATTAAATAATTAAATAATAATAAATAAATAAATAAATAAAATATATTTATAAATTAATATATAAATCAATAAATACTAATTTAATAATAAATATAATAAAGATAATATAATATAATAATAATAATAAATGAATACAATAATAATAAATAAAAATAAAAATAATAAATTAATAAAATAAATAATAAATTACATAAAACATATTTAAACATATAATAAAAATAATAAATAATAAAAAAAATGAAATAAATAATAATAAATAAATATAATAATAAATAATAAATAATAAGTAAATATAATAACAAATAAATACTTCATAATAATAATAAAAAATGAGTATAATAATAATAAATTAATATTAAATTAATAAAATATATTTTTAAATAATTAAAAATGAATAAATAATTTATAAATTAAATGAATTAAATAATGAAATAATAATAAATAAATAAATAGAATATATTTATAAATTAATATATAAATTAATAAATAATAATTTAATAATATAAATAATAAAATAATAAAATATATTATAAAGTGAAGAAAGTGTAAGTGATAAACACCCCAATAAACACCAAATTCATGTTTATTCTCATATGCCTAAAATTTGCCTAAAGTGAAAAAGTGTTTTTAAACACATATATCCCAAAAACACTAACCAAACAAGTTTATAAACACAAAACACATAAACAAACACAAAAACACCCCCAACCAAACCAAACAAGCCCTAACAAGCCATGTTCAATTTATGGTTGGCATTCCCTTTATTCATCCAATTTATATCCAATTTGAAGGACATTACATGCCATGTTGAGCCCATAACAAGCCCATGTTTGAATGTACTATTGTTCCTATCTAGAAGAGAAAAGAAAGTGAATGCACATGTATTTTCTCATTTAGTAATTTATTATTTCAATTACAATTTCTTTACATTATTCTGCATCTAACTTTATACTAACCCTGCAATTTGGGCCGGCCTAGCGCGGCCCAGCCCAAACTTTTTGGGCTCGGATTAGCAAAAAAGTCAACTCAGATACGGCCCGTTCGGGTTACAATCTGATTCGGGTTGGATTTGGGAACCCGACCCGAAACCCGGATTTAAATACTAATTTTGAATCTCATCCATTGATCAAGATGATGCAAGAGTTTGATATAGAACATTCAATTAAACTTACCCTAGATCTCACCTCTCTTCTTAGTCTTTCAAACTCCATCTCTTAAACTAATAAAAGATGGGTCGGGCCTCAACCTGAACCCGAAACTATCCCAGTAGTGGTCGGCCCTACCCAATCCGACGTCGGGAGATCTGTAACGAGAACCTTACTATCTGAAAAGGGAGATCTGTAACGGGAAACTTACTATCTGAAAATGATACTCAAATTCATAAAGGTATTCAAGATTGGGTGAAGAAAAACTATATCTAGATGAAGAGGGACTTAAAGAGCGAGAACTGGAAGAGCGATTCATTGAGAGTTAAAGATCTGGATTCATCATAACTTCATACATTCAATAATCTTTTCTGTTTTGAATGAAAACACGGTTTGGTTTTATGAAGAACTAAATAATCAAATATTTCCTCTACAGACTCTGACGACTTTTTGTTTCCCAGTCATATCCATATCGTTCAACTGGGGAGCTGTTCTTCTTGAAGAAACCCCTTATCATAACCGGAGAATTTGTGGATACAAAGGTGGTGCTTTTTCTCAGGCTCAGCCAAATTCTGGTTGGGCTGGTCCTAGTTGCAAGCTAGTTTATACAATATGTTGTGTTAGTTATTCTAGATGTTTTATTTTCACTAGATTTGTTTTGCCCAAAAAGCAAATGTATCTATTGCTGGATCATATATTCCAACACTATATAATATTTCTTTTGCAACGAGCATCCTATCCATTGTTGATACTTCTCATGACCACTAGTTATGAGTCTTATGACCATTCATTAATTAACTGCATTTCAATTGAAAATAGCATTAACTCAATGGCTTAAAGTAAAACTTCATCATATAGTTTTTCATTTTTAAATATTTGTTACCCGTTTCGGATATATTGATCATATGTACAACAGTACAATGACTAACATTCCTATCTAATATTTATGCTATAAATTAATGCTAGTAATTCATATATATAGTTTTAAAATTGTAAGTTATTCTTTTGATTTCTTAATATAGGTGAGTGTAATGGCTAGCCCAATTTAAGTGTCATATTTTCTGTTTTTGTTAACCTATGTCCCATTTAAAAAGTCAAAATATTTTATTTTATCAATTTATCAATGTAATATTTATGCATTGAAGTAATACAAAACTATATTACAAATCATCATATCACTGGACATATCATAAATAAAGTTCACAATTCATACACTATCAATATAATAAAGAATATTATAAACTATCATCTTATAAAGTTGGATTTCTAAAAGTAGACTTATAAATTGAAACGGATGGAGTATTAATGTATTAGCCTTCAATACATTTATCATATTGACAAGAACAAATATATATAACTAAAACATCTCTAACAATTACAAAGGGAGTTGAAAGGGTACCCATTAAATTTATTTCATGCTTAAATCTATATAACTATATCATAGTATTAACTTATTTCTAATAAGGAAGAAAGATAAATAGAATTGTAACTACCATTTTTTAAACAATTAACTAATTATCAAAAATAAATTTTTAATAAAATACTTATTATACTCAATTTTAACCTTTTTATGAAAAAAAAATACTTACGTCATACCATACAATAATGGGAAATTCAATAATTTACTTAGATAAAAATGATAAAAAAAATATTTTATGCAATAAATTCATAAAAAATAAAGGTACTTCTTAAATAATTGTGAACTTTTATACAAGTATCTCAAAAATATGTTTATGCAATTTTAATAGATAATATGTCATCAAATAATATGGACGCCATTTAATTATTCATACATATTTTTTTTGAAAGATAAATCAATTTTATAAAATGAAACAAAAGGCTAGCCCAAATTAGCAAGTTAGTAACCCACAGTTACAAAGACTCATCTCTAAAAAGAGATTGCGGGGTGACATACTAATTATTCATATAGCATTCTATTTTTAATTATTCATACTACTAGAAATAAATGATGAAATTAGAAATAAATGATGAAATGTAAGATATTTGATATTTAATTGAACTCTACCAAACAATCAAGAAGGAACACAAAATTTGAAATAATATGTTACTTGAATAGCGTGGATTAAATAATTTTCCAAGTCGTTATATAAGGCAAGGACCATGGTAACTATGATTATAGATACACTTGTCACTCATCAATGGTGGAGAAAGTTGTAAAATTAATCTCTAAATTCCTCCACAAAAGCATATATATGCAAGCCTACATTATTCTAGAGAATTAATTCTATACTACTAAAGAATACTCTACACAACTATGGAGAGTTTCATAGAAATTTAGAATTTTCAATGTCTGTTCCCTCTTTTTACTCATGTTCCCACACTCCAACCATTGCGCACCAAATATTCTAACAAGCTACTTTCATGATATTTTATAAAAGGCTATAACACACACACACACACACATATATATATATATATATATATATATATATTATGCTTATACATGTATTAATTATCTTTTATCTCGTATGGGTAATATTCTACATCTTTGCCATTCACCATTCATCATTCATGTTGTCATCACATATGCATATTTTTATGAAAATATAAAAAAATAGAAAAAAAGGAAAATAATAACTTTAACGCAAAACCATATATATATAAACGAACAACAAATATAGGATATTTATGAAAATTAAAAGTAAATTTCATCACTAATAAAGAAAAATGAAAATTACAATATGAGTGTTGTGATACCCGTAATTTTCATGCATAGGTTGACCAGACCTATACCGAAAACTAGGGCTCATCAATACTCGATAATAAACAAACATAAATGAAAACAAGAGTCTAAACAAATATTTATGAATTGAGTCCTTACACTGAAATAAAGTGAAAATTTGAACAACTTGAAAAGGAGTAACCAAATGAGATGAGTCCTCAACCCTGTGGCAGATACTGTCGAGGACCTGAAACAACAACGGTGAGTTAGACCAACGAGCAAAGTAGACTCTACATGATCTCAGACAGAATACCAATAATTTCATCATCTACCCACTATAAAAATAAGAGTAATATTATAATTCCTATAACTTTAAATACCACACTTAAATATATATATCCTCCAAAAAATAGGTAAAACAAATAGGGTGCAATCATAATTAAATAACAAAGTCAATACACAAAACAAATAAAGCGCAACCAAAATCAAATCACAAGTCAATAGGTAAAACAAAAAAAATAATACAATCACTAAATCACATGTCTATATATAGGCAACTAAACCATGTCAAACCATAACTACGTACCCGATCAACATGTTAGGGTACAGATGGAATTGTCTTAATAGTCAGTCTATCGTGGTTCCCTCCATTCCACAATAAAATAATAATACCAATAACAATAAAATAAATAACACTGTTTATGACGCGTGAGAAAGTATTTAATAATTTTTTCACATAATACTCTAGATCACATTCTTTTATTCCATTATGTTTTTATTTTATAATTATAATAATTATTGTTATTTTATTTTATTATTATCCCTATATAGAGATATATATACTTAACTTCTTCTCTTTTTTTTCCTTTACCTCCATCAACACATATGGTACATAAGCATACCTACATTAATATATTTAAATATACATATATTTATATACAAAACAATATGGAACAAGAAAAACTTATTCACAACAAGCCATTATCTAAACTAGTAATACGTGTTCAAATCATGTCCTATTACGTGCGAATTCACAAAGCAAACATGACCCATATGTACCGCAACCACAAAACAAACATGGTTTATATCTATTTATCTATCTATCTATATATATATATATATATACACACTATAGCGTCACACCAGATCACTTAATCAGATTATAGTATTGCTTCCTTATAAATACTTCAGGTAACAACCTCAAAATCCACATCCTCAGTTTACCCATATTTAGCTGTGTATATGTACAACAATCCAGTCCAATAGAAGTAAAAAAAAAAAAATTGATTCCCAACAATCCATCACCTAAACTACGTGTCCAATTCCATGTCCCATAAATATGTGTTCAGAAAACTCCAAAACCAACTTATCAAATATAATTACACGGATCGGATTTGGTTTATATATATATACAGGATAGTGTCACAGCTATTTATATGTAGCATACATATTAACACAACTTGTATTTAGGATAATTTGCATTAACACCCCTGAGGGTTTGCATCTATTTTACCTTGGTGCTGATTTTTGAAATTTTGACACAAACACCCCCTGAGATTTGGTTTTACTTGCCATGACACCCCAAATGATCAAAATACCCTTCACCAAATTCGAAAATATTAAGGGTAATGTGAAATAACCTTTATGCCCCAACCCCAAATATACAAAATTTCGAAAAACATATATCTAAATTCGAAACAATATATAAAATTTGAAAAAATGTATAAAATTCCAAAACAAATATTTAAATTTTGAAAAAAATATATAAAATTAGAATAAAATATATAAATTTCGAAAACAATATATATATTTCAAAAAATATATATAAAATAAAATATATATATAAAATAAGAAAATATATATATATTTTTTGAAAAATATTTAAATTCGAATATATATATTTCAAAAAATATATATAAAATTCAAAATATATATATTTTCAAAAACAAAATTCAAAAAATTATATAATTTCTGAAAACATATATAAATTTCAAAATATATATATAAAATTCAAAAAAATATATAAAATTTGAAATATATATATAATTCGAAAATATATATATAAAATTTGAAAAATATATAAATTCGAATATATATATATTTTAAAAAAAATTCAAATAATTATATAATTTAGAAAAACATATATAAATTTCAAAAAATATATAAAATTTGAAATATATATATATAATTCGAAAATATATATATATAATTTCAAAATATATATATCAAAAAAAATATACATATTTTTTGAAATTTATATATGTTTTTCGAAATTATATACTTTTTTGAATTTTGTTTTTGAAAATATATATTTTTTGAATTTTTTATTTTTTTTGAAATATATATATATTCGAGTTTATATATTTTTCAAATTATATATATATATTTTCGAATTATATATATATTTCAAATTTTATATATATTTTTGAATTATATATATATTTTGAAATTTATATTTGTTTTTCAAAATTATATAATTTTTTGAAATTTGTTTTTGAAAATATATATTTTTTGAATTTTTTTTTTGAAATATATATATATTCGAATTTATATAATTTTCAAATTATATATATATATATATTTGAATTATATATATATTTCAAATTTTATATATTTTTTTGAAGTTTTTATATATTTTTTGAAATTTATATATGTTTTTCGAAATTATATAAGTTTTTGAATTTTTTTTTGAAAAGATATATATTTTTAATTTTATATGTATTTTTTGAAATATATATATTCGAATTTAAATAGTTTTCAAAATATATATATATTTTCGAATTATATATATATTTTTTGAAATTTATATATATTTTTCGAAATTTATATATTTTATTCTAATTTTATATATTTGTTTCAAATTTTAAATATTTGTTTTCGAATTTTATATATTTTTTCGAATTTATATATATGTTTTTCAAAATTTTATATATTTGGGGTTAGGGCATAAAGGTCATTTCACATTACCCTTAATATTTTCGAATTTTGTGAAGGGTATTTTGGTCATTTGGGGTGTCATGGCAAGCAAAACCAAACCTGAGGGGGTGTTTGTGTCAAAATTTTGAAAATCAGCACCAAGGTGGAATAGATGCAAACCTCAGGGGGTGTTAGTGCAAATTACCCTTGTATTTATATATATAATTACACGGAACAGATTTGAATATAAATATATACATGCACACGAATTTACGAAAAATATGCAATATATATAGAGGATACGGGTCCAAAGGGGAAGAGAATAACATTCTACTTGCCTGATTTTAGAATCTAGAATGTTAGAACGGCGGATTGATCGTTGCTTCTTGTCCTCTTTTCTAAGCGTCTATCTTCTCTCCCTATATTCATACAGAACGTAATACAAGTTTCCTAGGATTTCTTTTATTATATAAATAGATAATTAATAATTACAATGGGCCCAAAATATATAATAGCCCATTGACTAATAAGCTCAATTAAATGACTTATGATTAATTAAATTAAATATATTCAATTTAAATACATAAAATAACAGGGTATTATTAATGTTGTCATTTAGCAAAGTGTTTGAGCCGGATTAGAGGAAAAATATAAGACTTTGCCTCTCGAATGATGGGATTCAAGAAGGACTTGGACGGGAGGATGAAAATCCAGATAAAGCCAAAATGTCCTTATCAAGAGGACGAGGTGAATCTTGGAAATGAGCTTGCTATCTCGAACCCAAATCCTCTCCATTTCATCTCTTACTAAGTGTCATTTACCATCCAACGGTGTGGGCGGCTCCACAATGGCTTTTGGGATTGATTAAGTGGGTCCCAACTACTTTTTGAGATAAGAAAGTTACTGAAGCCACTGTTCACTCTTTATCTTTACATATATATACAGAAATATATATACATATACATAGGACACAATTTCTCTGCAAGCCGAAACTCTCCCTTTCTTCTTTCCACTCCGAATCCACAGTGAAACCCTAATCCCTTTCATATTTCCCCTCCTAATTTGGCAATCGATCCTTCCTCTAAATTGACAAGTTGGTAAGTCCCTAAAATTCCTTCACTTATATCTTCCCTTTCCGAATCCACAACACAACTAAACCCTAAGTTTCCAAATCAATCGATCCCTTTTGAAAATTCAAGATCAGAATAATTCTTCCCTTCTTCGTGTTATAAATAGCTTCTTCCAACATATACAAGACTACCGATGTAAAAAAATCTACAAACGAATCTCCTTTAGCTCAAGACAGATCCTATAAAAACATGAAACAAAAACAATTATTATCATAAGAATTGTTCCATAAAACAAACAGAAAAGAACAATAATTTAGACTTTTTTTTATATTTTAAGTCGAATTTGCATAATAATTGAACATTATATTTAATAAGAATTTCCACGCTTCAAAGAGCAACATTCTATAAAAAATTGCAAAAAGAAAAAGGTAAAAACCAACAGTTTAGCACCTTACCCTACTGCATACAAAAGAATTAAGGACTAAGGCAACCTAAGAGTTTAGGTAATAGGGAAGTCCAGGTCTTTTATATGCCCATGAGCACAACAAAATGTGTCATCTTAGTAGTTTCTTCAACATAAATTAGCTAAGTGATTCGAGTTCTAGAAAATAGATGGGGGATCCATAAATTTCTTAAATTTATAAAAGGAAATGAAATAATAATGAAAGTAAAAGAACCAATTACTAAACCACTTTTAGTTCTCTTGAACTAGCCTTTTGGCATACAAGTACAAAGCATTTTATAGCCCTCAAAAACATTATTAAATGGACTGAATCACTACTAAAAGAAGAGTATATCCACCATTCACAGTATTTTTTTGTACTTCAAAAATATTACTTCTACAGAATGTTCACAACTTAATGACCAAAGATTTTAATACACCAAGTGAACACAACCTGTTACTATAGAGGAGAAAATACCTGATCATAATGAAGCAAGCTGTTACTATAGAGGTTGTATGTAATGTTTCCAAATTTAACTTCAAAAAAAAACTCAGAAGACACCGGTTCCCTTGAAACAAAAGTAACCTAATATAGATATATTGAGAAATAAAACAACATCCTTGCTTGATAAACTATGTCCGTCCAAATTTAAATATATATAGATGTACATAGATACATATACAAACATAAATATAGACAGAACTGTAATAAATGAAGCTCAATCATCACGAAATTTCACCATAATGGAATTGAAAAAACCAAAGTGTGACTACAGGCAAAGATATATTAGGAATGTATGAGCAGAAACGAGAGAAACTTATAGGTAGATAATATTTAGTTATTATACAAAAAGATAAAAAGAAACAAATATATAAACATATTAAGGAGGGGAAAAATTGATTTCATCCCACAAATAGTTCCAAACATACGTGTTTACTACTCCAAAATGCCTTCATTGTAAAGTGAGCCCAACAAGATATCTCTGTGTCATTCGTCTTTACACGACTTTTGTAGTAACAAAAAAATAATTGGTTGTAATAAGTAACAATATATTCCATAATATCATCCCATCAATTTCATAATGATAGACAATTCAATATGCAGAAATATAAAACATTCAATATGAGAGATACGAAAAGAACTACACAAACCCAATTCCGAATGAAGACTCTTAAAGCCTTTGAAGTCTTTGAATACCTAAATTCTATTTTGGGTTCACTCCAAAGACAAAAACACCAAATAAAATTATTTCAAGGTGAAATATTGGGTTGGTTGACTTCTTCTTTTATCCCAACCGAATCTGAATATTAAAAATTAAAACCTAACAATACAAAACTATTTTGACCTCAATAAATGAAGAACATAGTAAAGCCCCAAATTAAAGAAAAAAAGGTTGCAAGAAAAAAAGGTAAATAATATTGTTGCACTATCGTCAACAACATCATGGTAGTCTCTGAATCTTCTTCTTTGGTTTTCCTCTTTGAAAATTTTCAGACATCTACCTCTTTGAAAATTTCCCTTAATCTGGATCTGAAAATACAAACGGGGCTCTGTTTGGTTAATGAGGATCATCCTATATATATGATTTTGAATCTATGTACTGTACCAAAAGATTTGGAGGGATTTTTGAAAATTTGGGAAGAAGATTCAGATATATCAAAATTGATTTTGAATTTGGGGCTTTCAGCTTCTCATTCATTCGATGGATATACATACATATTTATGTATGACCATATAACTTTTAAAACCAGTTGTTTGTTGTGTCAAGGCCAATTCAATGAATTATTATACTTGTACTCCCTAAATATTCATGAATCTCTAACATATATATATATATACACACACAATCATATAGATACAAATTCAAAATGATTTTGGGGCTTTTGGCTTCTCCAAATTCGTCTGACAGATATATATATATATATATATGTATATATCGTGTATAAATATATTCCCTAAAATATATATGCGAAATGTCAAAATTATTCCTGTGGTAACTTTTTAACTTTTCACCTGTGGGACCCTCAAAATGGCACTTAAGCTAGTGAGAGGTGAAATGGTGATGATTTTTTTCTTGCTATCTCTCAAAACTGAGTACATCTGGTTAAGGTTATGAGGATGTGTGACAAGAGCGGACAAAAAGGTTAAACGCATTAGGGACCTAAGTTGTCACTATTAATAGCCTCGAGTCACGAGTCGTGAGACATCATTATATCATCACAAAGATCAATAAAACATGGCCGTTGACTATGCATAGAGGTTGTTCGAGCTCATAAAGTCAAGACTCTTATTTGGAAACTGGTCTGGTCTTGTTATTCTGATCTTATCCTAAATCTAAATTTTGTTTGGTAACGATTTGGTCTAGTTTCAAAACTTATTAAATATATATATTTACACTTAAACAAAATCAATTGTTTTAAAAATTATTCGATCAGGAGAATTAATAAAAGAGATGGAAAAAAATAAAGAAAAAAGGCGAAAAACTATTCGAGAAATACAAGAAAGGGCTATTATTAGTAAACCCTCCTATGGTTTCATTTTGCATCAATTTACTCTCTTTCATATAATTTTGGACCAAAATACCCCTAGAGTTTAATTAAACTCAAAAAATATATAGAAAATTCAAAATATATATATATAATTCGTAAAAAATATATAAAATTAAAAATATATATATAAAATTCTAAAAAATATATAAAATTCATAAACATATATAGAAAATTTGTAAAAAATATATAAAATTAAAAACAAACATATAAAATTCGAAAGAATACATAAAATTTGTAAAAAATATATATATAAAATTTGAAAAAATATATATAAAATTAAAAAATATATATATAATTTGTAAAAAAATATATAAAATTCAAAATAATATTTAAAATTTGTAAAAAATATATAAAATTTGAATATATATATATATAATTCGAAAAAACCATATTACCAATCAAATAAAATATCACGAAAACATAAATCAAATATAGTGGAAGATCACTTTCTTGGATTGTATTACTCAACTCTCACTGGTTCTCTTGATTATGATTTTCCTACCCGTTTTTTCTTTTGGATAATCTTGTATGAATATACTATTGTTGTGTGCCAAAGGATTATATATATTCATATATATTTTTAATTTAATTTATTTTTTACGAATTTTATATATTTGTTTCTAATTTTATATGTTTTTTTTCGAATTTTATATATGTTTTACGAATTTTATTTGTTTTTTTTCCAATTTTATATGTTTTTTTTTTAATTTTATATATTTTTTACGAATTTTATATATTTATTTTTACGAATTTTATATATTTATTCAAATTTTATATGTTTTTTTAATTTTATATATATTTTTCGAATTATATATATATTTTTATGAATTGTTAATATTTTTTTATGAATTTTATATATTTTTTCAAATTATATATATTTTTTAATTTTATATATGTTTTACGAATTATATATATATTGAATTTTATATATGTTTTATGAATTTCTTTTTTTCTTTTTTTAATTTTGATTGAAAGATGGGCTAACTTGGTTTTAGTTGAGCTAGTTTTAAAAAATCAAAACCAAGCAAACCAAACTAACAAGCCCAAACATAGTTTGGTCTTCAAAGACCAGACCAGACCAACAAGCCCAAAACCCATCAACCAAACAAACCCTTATATTCACCATCAGTTCGTCTGATCAGATTGATATTCTTCTCTAACCTTGTTGTTCTCTTTCATATTTGTGCTAGAGTATCTCTTGTAACATGATTAATTAATTAAACCCCTTCATATATTATTAGAATAATTACAATTTCACCCCTCTAGATATGCTAAATTACACCCGTACCTCCTTTTCTTTAAAGATTTACAATTTCATCCCATCTGGTTTGTAAATAGTAACAAATACCCCATTCCGGCAAACTTCTGGCATGGTCAACACTTACGTCAGCAAATTGAAAGGGTGAAACAACTATTATAACCTGAATTATTTCTAAAGACATTGTTTCCCATCCAAAAGTATGCATGGGTATATAGGTATTTCACATTTTCGGTCACCTGTTATGAAAGCCGGTCAATTTAAGGGGTGAAACTGTAAATATTCAAAGGAGAGGGGGTGCATGTGTCATTTAGCATATCTCAAGCGGGTGAAACTATAATTATCCCTATATTTGAACACTAAATAATAGGTTACTTAACACTAACTTGTAGACACCTCATTTCGGCCTCCTCATTCCAACCTCCTGAATTGAAGCCAGAGGTCCCTTGTGCCCATTTGATCATAGTTAATCTTGAAATCGCTTAGTTTGACTTTTGAATATCATTTTATCTAACCGTTGGATCAATAATATGTCTTTTCCAACATGTTTATTTTAATTGAGAGTCTTAAGGAAAGCGTTCCGATGAACGATCATGCACTTCTATGATGTCTGATCCACGATTACCCCATTTAAGGCATATTGACCGTAGCATCGCCAATCTGACTTCACCGATTGGTCCCTTGCATCCCAAAAAGCCTCAAATAGCTAGGATAATAACATTTATGTTTGTTTTTATATTATTATTATTATTATTTTTATTTTTGTGCAACATGAATTTGCAACATCAGATATTGTAACATCAATAGGTTTTAAAGCAGTACTCTTAGAAAAAACATAAACGGAATTAACGAAAATAAAAAAGAGAGTATTACAATTTAGCTCCTAAGTTATTGAAAACGTTGCATAATGTCTTTCTGTATAGTGAAAAAATAGGCACTCTTTGTTTCTTTATACTGTACAAAATATATGATTTTTCTCTATTTCAACTTAGCTACTTAATTATTGACAGTGTTGCAGGAAGTCATTCTAAAAGAGGACGAAATTCCACATTTTTACATCTGAAAAATATGATATAGAGCTCTTCTCTACTGTGCATTTAATTGGGAAGCAGAATCAACCACATATATTGCATAAAAATATAAGAACTATTAATTATCCAGCACCTCTTACAGAAATAAATAAGAAATATTTTCGGTAATGCACTGCTAATCTAAATTCAGGGCCTTGTATAGTACACGAAATCTTCTTACCTTGTTTTATAGTTAAAGATGTTTCGTCAGTTTGATATCATTTTCTAACAATAAAGTTATTTTCATATATATGTGATATATATATATATATATGATATATATTTATTTATTTTATTTGTCAACACTAGTTGGGCGCACGAGTACAAGAAATTTAGCATATAAAACCTATTATCTTTTGTTATTTTTAAGCTTTTATTATTTGAAATCAGAGTTTCTGTTATATATTTAATGTTATATGTCTAATGATTTTTTTTCTAATTAAATATACGAAATTTAAATAAAATTTAGAAGAGAATATAAACAATTATATTTAGATTATTAAGCTCAGATATATAAATAGCATGCAAGAGCAGTAAAGACATTACAAGTGAATTTATGCTGTTTTGGACTAGATGAAATTATTGTGTGAGTAATTCGTAACTTTCAAAAAAATATATATATATATATATATATATATATATAATTAAAATAGAAGAAATAACTTTATGTGACTTAAGTGTTATGTGGATTATAATCGCCTAGAAAACATTTTCCAGATTTCAAAGTAAAAGGTGGACAGTCTAAGGCCCTGTTTGGTAGGTGGTCTGGTCTCAGGTGGTCTGGTCTGGTCTTGCGTTTTATGGGACCAGACCGTGTTTGGTAGCATTGGTCCCAAATTTTTGGTTAGACCAAATAAGACCAAATGAGACTAAAATGACCTTATTTCAGACAAAAAAAAAGGTGGTTCCTGGTGGTCTGGTCTGGTTTTATTAATAAAATATATTCATAAATAATTAAAAATGAATAAATAATAATTAAAAATTAATAATAATAATAATAAATTAAATAAAACATATTTTAAAAATAAAATATAAAAAATAAATAATAAATAAAATGAAAAAAATAATACTTAATAATAATTAAAAAATGAATATAATAATAATAAATAAATAATAAAATATATTTATAAATAATTAAAAATGAATAATTAATAATATAAATAATAAATTAAATAAAACATAATAATAATAAAAATGAATACAATAATAATAAATAAATGTAATAATAATAATAAATAGACTAAATAATAAATAAAATAAATAATAAATTACATAAAACATATTTAAAAATATAATAAAAATAATAAATAATAAACAAAATGAAATAAATAATAATAAATAATAAATAGATATAATAATAAATAATAAGTAAATATGATAATGAATAAATACTTCATAATAATAATAATAAATGAGTATAATAATTAGAAATTAATATTAAATTAATAGAATATATTTTTAAATAATTAAAAATGAATAAATAATTTATAAATAAAATGAATTAAATAATGAAATAATAATAAATAAATAGAATATATTTATAAATTAATATATAAATTAATAAATAATAATTTAATAATATAAATAATAAAATATATTATAAAGTGAAGATATAATAAATAAAGAAAAAAATAATACATAAATAAATATTATAATAAATAATAAATAAATAGTAAGACCAGACCGCTTACCAAACAGACTTTTTTAGATCAGACTAGACCAGACCAGACCGGACCGGACCGGACCGAACCAGACCAGAAAAACCGCCTGCCAAACATGGCCTAAGACTCTAGCGCATCGAAGCAAAGTGGGTCTGAGTGTGCTTCTTACCAACATTTTAGAAAAAAAAATACAAATGAATTCTTTGATTAAACATTCACTAATCTATGTGTTTATTCTTTAATTTTTTTATGGGCAATGCTTGTCTCATGTCATGTAAGGAGAAACTTCATACTTATATGTGTTGTTCATAATTACGTGTATTGTGGTCCAATAAAACAACATACATGTGTCATAAAACTTTAAAACATTACGATAAGTAGTTTTTTTAAATTTTTTAAAAAACCAATCAAATCAATTATTATGAAAAGATTTTATAATTTATGAAAATATTCAAAAAATTTAGGATAAACGTAAATTTTTCATTGGAACACACCACATGTAAGTAAAAAGTTCCTCTTTACATGGTCTGAGGCAAGTATTGCCATTTTTTAATTTCTTTTTTGTTTTTTTCCTTTTTTTAGTGGTTAGTTGTATAAACACAGTTTCATATTCCAGAGTGTAACGCTATTATACGACTATAATCTAAAGGGCTATTATCACAAAACCCCCTTAAGTTTCACCAAATGATCACATTGCCCCCTGACCTATCAAATAATTCCCTAACCTTTTCAATTTGATCAATGTCCCCGTCCACTATAAAATTGATAAAGTGTTAATTACCTTGACACCCCCTGAAGTTTGTTCTATCTTCAATCACACCTCTCAAGTTTGACGATCATCATTTATACCCTGATTTTTTCAAACCTACATCATTTACACCCCTTATACCTAAAATACCTTCAAAGTCGAGATATTTGGTGTTTGATCGGTTCCAGTCGTGTGAAAATAAAAGTGTTTAAAATAAGAAATTAACACGATCTAGTTTTAACTTCTCAGTCACAAGTACGCGAGTAGTATATAGTATAGTTTGGTAGAGAAGGTATCGAACCACAGAGATCAAATTTTGTGGCCCACCTTTATTGGGTCATAAACAATGACCGATGGGCTTGGCCCATGGTAGTTTCTAGAAAATAAGTGACCAACAAGTTAGGGATTAGACAAACATGGGAAAAAAGGGCCCAAGAAAGAAATGAGTTTATCAAATCCCATGATTTAAGGGATTAATAAACTTTGGTAGATGGGCCTGACCCATCTACTAAAATGTGTATAAATATATGAGTTTGTGATGAATAAAGGCATTCCATTCAACCTAATTCGTTGTGTATTTTTTCTACATCTACATAATTGGTGTCGTATGTGGGAAAAGTCCTTGAAATCTTTTTCAAAAGCTTCCCACTCTCTAATAGGAGCTTAAATTGACATCATCCATAGCGGTTATCACTCGGTCACAACAATCCGAATTACCTCCGAACGGAGGTCAACCTTCTCAAACCGAAGATCCAATCAGGTGGGCCTTGGAGGATAGGACCATCGAGTTGGAGAGGCAGAACGCCGAGTTGGTGGCAAAACTGGCCCTGCTACAAAACCCTTGAGAAACCCAGAATGGCGAACAGTTTAACCGACAAGAGCGATCCGCGGACCACCAATCGGAAGGGGAAAACCACCATGCAAAGTCCAACAACGATCGGGAGGAGCACGCAGAGTCATCCATACAGGTGCTCAGGATGCACAATCCCGAAGAAATCCTAACCATGAAAAATTTAGAAGAGATTATGACCAGATTCCAAAAGGAGGTGCTCAAGGATCTGAAGATTCACACCCCCAATGATCTGGCCTCTGAGGCATCCATCGACGTTGTGCATACACCATTCACACTGGCGATCACCAGCGTGCCCTACCCAGAGAGGTTCATGCTACTGAAGTTTATCGTGTTTGACGACACAAAAGATCCGACGAAACACATCTACTATATTCATATAAAGATGAACGTCTACAACGAAAATGAAGCCTTACTCTGCAAAGACTTTCCCACCAGCTTGACCGAAACAACTCTACTATTGTTCAGGAAGCAACCACCCATTCCATTGGAAGCTGGCTCAGACTCTGCGAGTTGTTCATTGCCCAGTACTTCGGTAATAAAAGACAGAAAAAGACCATCTCCAGCCTATTTACCATGATCCAAGAAAAAGTGAATCCCTGAAGAGCTTTGTCTCGCGATTCAATGTTGAGATGTCCTCGATTGACAATTGTGATCAACACTCAGTCGTCAAGGCCTTCAGGATGGCCTTGATTCTTGGAACCAAGTCCTACCAGGATGGCCTTGATTCCTGGAACCAAGTCCTACCAGTCTTTGGTTAAGAGGCCACCAGCAGAGATCGAATAATTCAATTCCAGGGCACAAGGGAATCTTTGGATAGAAGATGCCAAAGAAGGGCATCATTTACAAGCATAGAGGCAAGAGCATCCGAACCTAAAGTTAAAGATCGGGTGCCAGATCGGAAGCAAACGAGCGCTCCTCTTGTACCCTCCCAAGTCCTAGAGAAACGCCAAAGGTTCGAAGACAAGATCACTCCATTGAAGGTTAGCCTGGCCAAGCTGTATCAGGAGACTAAGGGTAAATGGATCTTTTGACCGCCACCACCTATCAGACAACCAATGGAATTAAGGGACATGTCGAGGCACTGTGCCTTCCAGGCCATTATGGGCACCACACCAATGAGTGCAGAAGCCTCAAGAGGCAAGTAGAATCCATGAAAGCAAAGGGAAAATTAACTGAATACGTTGCCCAGGAGGGCACCCAATCAAATCAAACCTCACATACGCTAGTCAAGGGGATAGCGGGTCAGCCCGTAAAAGTCATTCACATAGTTCACGGAGGGCTAAGCCGATCAGAAGTGGAGGAATCCCGTAGATCCCAGATGCGCCAAGCCCAGAGACTACGAAGGGTCGTGGAGATTAGCGAGTTTTGAAGCCTGAAGGAGGATGCCGGGATAACTTTCTCTTCTGTAGATTTGTGGAACATTCAATCACCGCATGATGATCCCTTGGTGGTCTCCTTCATGGTCTCAAACTGCTTGATCAAGAGACTAATGATCGACCCAGGGAGCAGCGCCAACATAATCACTAAGTGGGCTTTTGAGAAGTTGGAGATTAACCCCCAAAAGATAGTCCCTTCCAGAAGCTCGATAGAAGGTTTCAATGGCAGAAGAGTGGAACCAGTGGGAGAGATCCAACTGCAAGTAACAGCAGTGAGGCGCACGCTCAGAGAAACGTTTGTGCTGGTAGATGTCAAACCCTCATATAATATCCTCATGGGCAGGGGTTGGATCCATCAGATGCATGGAGTTCCTTCCACCCTGCATCAAGTCATACGATGCATCGATCCGAACGGAATTGATGTGATTGATATCATGGGAGATCAGGTGACGACCAAAGAATGCTACGCTGTCACCCTGAAAGGCATGAGGAAAATGACAGAACTATAGCGAGCTTCAAAATCCTAGACAGTACCCTATGATCAATAATAATTACAAGATGGAGATGTGGGGTCCTCTATAGTAGCTGAACCTTTGCTGGAAGTTCAGATTTGCCCCGATCACCCTAAAAGGACGGCTTACATTGGTTTTGGCCTCAGTACACAATAAAAGGAAGAATTTGAGGCCCTTCTGCACTCAAATGTTGACGTATTCTGTAACGTTCAGTATTTTTACGTGTTAATTTAAAATTTTTATTTAAACAATTATGTGCTTAATGTGTTTATGTGTTTTAGCATGCCTTACATGTTTTACGTGTTCTAAAAATTGTACGTTGCATGCTGTATTTTCATTTTGAAAATAATGAAAATTTATTGAAAACGATTTCGGGAAAGAAATGACCGAGGGGTAAATGAGTAATTTCACTTTTGAGCAATTAGTGGAAAGTGTAGAGATTTTGGGCATGAATTAAGGCATGAGTGGCATTTTGGTAATGAGAGAGGATGACAAGGGGTAAAAGGGTAATAAGGAGTCTTGATGGCACTTGTGATTAACCCTAACTTGGGAGGAATTTGGTCATTTCCACTTTTCATGTGGTGTCTCATTCCTAACGCTTGATCTCATTCTCTCATATTTGTTTTAGACCCTTAGATCATAAGGCCTTGTTTGGTTGGCACTTAAATGGAATAATTCATTATTGTAGGTCTTCCACTTGGCAAGACTTTTATCAACCATTGAATGGTTTATTGATTTCCATATTTATTCTAAGCCCTTGGATGATAAGGCCTTGTTTGGCAAATTAATGAGTTTTGTGAGTTGTGTAATAAGTCTTCCACTTGGTAAGACTTATTCCTAGCCCTTGGATTCATTCATTTTTCCCCATCTTTATTATGAACCCTTGGATTAGGACATTCATTTAGGAGTTATACATATACACAATTATGTATTGATTCTTGTCTTCTAAAGTGCAAGACTTCTCTCATTCACCACAATCCTCTCTATCTTCTCTCATACGTTTTCTCTCTAGCTCTCCCTCACTTCACTTCTTCTTCTTCAAGTTGCGAAATTCTCTCTTCCTTTTGATGAGAATTTAAAGGAGGTTTGTGCATGAAAGTTGATGTTGGTGCTCTAAGCTTCCTTTTGAGCCAAAGTTTGGTAAGTGATTTCTCCTCCTCTAGAAGTTCTAGTTTTAAACCTTAACTTCTATTCTTGAGTTTTTGTCTTCAATTTTTGATTATGGGGTTGTCTTGTCTATAGCTCTTGCTTAAGACTCTATTGAAGCTTAGCTACCGGGTGAATTGAGCTTATTGTTGGCTTTGGAGGGTGTTGAGTTGATTCGAATCACTGTTGGAAGCCTTTACTTGTTCTTGGTACTCTTGCTTGGAATTGAGGTAGGGGAAAAATTATTTGTCTTCGTCTTTGTAAGACGGTGTGTGCGTCTAAGTGTATATATGTCGTATATATATATACGAGTTGGTCTTGACAACTTAAACTATGATTTAGGCCTTTGAGAATATGATTTTGTGATATCTATGTATGTTGTGTTTTATGGCTAACAAATGTGAATTGTAAGCATGTATTGTGATGGCATAGGGTTGGGATAAAAAAACCTTTATGCATTTTGGTTATACCATGTAGTGTCAAATTCATGGTGTTGGAATATGAGGGTGGTGTAGTCATGTATGGTTAGTCGGGTTCGGATCGTCGCAACAACTAGCTAGGAGGTATCACGCCTAAGGAACTAATGAGCTGACAAATATGAGTTAGGAGTCCAGGGAGAGGCTCATGTTCTTGAATTTTGTAGTCATGGCGTACGGAGTTGCAAGTTGGGCTCTCGTACAACCGTTTTCCTTGTTGAAGTGATAGAGAGAAAAATCACTTGGGAAGAGTCGGTGTGGTACTCTACATTACTTGATGAGCTTGTATCCTCAAAAGTAATTGGACAGAGTATGTATCCTTTAACCTAAGTTGGGCGCCGTGTGTCTCGTGGGGTGTGTTGAGTCATGGTGCATTTAGACTATCATATATGTGATTATGATATTAATATGGAAGCATGTTATAATTGTGGAAAATTGTGTTGTGAGCATGTTGGGGAAACTTATTTGTGGGGTTCGATAGGGTTCCGGATTGGCGTGAGAGCCATGTGGAACAAAAGATCGACCTAGGGTTAGTGACATGAACTTTGGTTGGGTCGATCCACTCGGACTACCGAGATGGAGGCAATGACACTTCCTCTACTGGGCTAGTGAGATCACCCCACGCCTTATATATTTTTCAAATGATGATGTAATGACCGGGTTAATTTAAATAATTTCTTTTTCTTCGGTTAATATATATATTTTTATCTTGTGCATTACGTGGCATTGCATGTGTTTTTGTGCATTAAGGATTTCATGATTTGAATTTTTGGGTTCATTCCTATGTTTTGTAAAATTTTCATTTTTGTCGTTGACCGAGTAGTTTCGATATTTTAATTAAATGTTGGGGTTACTTTTGAGTTTGATAAAGATGAGGGTAACTTTTGCAATATATTCATTATGTGTAAATGTGTGACCGAATTCCACATGTTTATTTTTATTTTTATCTTCAACTTTCCAAAAGCATATTCCTCCATCATTTAAAGGTGCAATCATACATCTATTATATTGACACCACTTTATGACATTATTGATAAAAAATTTCAGCCATTAATAGATGTTTCGAGGTTAGCTTTTGCATATTCTCAACAATCAAGCAAAACCATTTTTTCCATCATTCTCTATTTTTCTCCTATCTTCTTCTCTCTACATTTTGGGCATCTTAGAGTGAGGATTCAATTTTGTGCTCAACTAGGAAGTTGTTCTACGTGTTCCGATCTTCGGTTTAATACCAATTACGGTATGTAATCTATATTATTTAATTTGATTTGATTTTTCAAAAATTCCAGATTGCTAGTTTACATGTTTAGTGAAAATCAAGGCTTTAGATCTCTAATTTATAATATATGTACGGATCAAAATTAGTTTATGAAAATTTTACAGATCATATATAGGTATGTGATTATATGTTCCTGAAAATTTCAGAATTTATAGATAAGTATAGAGTTAATTAAAAATTTAGGAAAAACATGTTATTCGGATATTGTTGTTGCTACAGACCGTTTTTTTTACTCTGTTTGAGCACTTTATAGACCATGTTAAATTATTTATAAATTTTTGAACATTTTACAGTATTCTTTTGTATATTTCTATTATTATCTCGCAAAATTTCAGATCATTTAGATAAATATTTAATTTTCTAAAAATCACGGAAGTAGGTTGTCCAGTGATATTTTACTGCTTGCTGATCCGATTTCAGTTTCGGTTTAGCCAATTGTTTCATATGGTTTCGTATTCTTATAAATCTTGAAACTTTTATTATAACATTTTTTATATGTCTAGGACATATGTATTAAATATCAAGAATTTTAAGTTAATTTATACTGGTAATAAGAATTGTTGAGTAGTAACTGTTCAGTTTCAATTGTAGTTTAAAACCGGAACTTGTGTTACCAATTTGAGCTATCTATAATTCTAATTTTGTACTTATACTTTTATCACCTGATCTTGAGTATATATGATGTAAATATGGATATTTTGGTAGTCATATAATTCATGGATATGTTTGTAAAAATCTTGGAGTAAAGGGTGTTCAGTTTTCGGAACTGTTAGGAAAGCTGTCTTTTATAATTATTTTGGACCACTGTCCTTTTCTTAAAGCTTATGAAAATTTTACAGTAGACCTATGTAAAAGTTTGGAGTGTATCCTGTAAATTTCATAGTTTTATCAAACCTGTAGATTTTTCTAAAAATCATAGATTACCTGCTGTCCGTTTTACGGTAGTATTCGAAACCGAACTTTTCGATTCTTAATTAAGTAGCTAAATTTTGTCTATTAATCCCGAATATTTTTGAGTATATATTTATATATATCAGAATGTTTATTGGCAAATCTTATTATAAAAATAAATATGGTTATGTATATAAAAATGATTCAATATGTGTTAATTGGTTTCGGGCATAACAGGGTACAAATGAAGGCGTGAAGGGAGAACCATTCGTTTCTTCATTCTCTACACAACCATATTGTTTTGATTGTTGGTATTTTACTGCATATTTTATCAAGTTTGAGGTAGGGATTTATTGGGGTATCGTGTGAGTTTAAGAATCTTCATTTATGCATTTTAATGTTTATATATAGATTCATCATCATATTGTGCTATTTTTGACATGAGTTGTGAAATTGCATTAATGTGTTTAAATACATTGATTCATGCCACGATATAATTTTTATTAGGTGGATCATGGAGTGCGGATATATTTATTACTTATGTGCGCATGTGAATGACATTTATGAATTGTGAATGGTGGATTGGTTGTTGATTTTGAGAAATGGTCATGTGGTGTGAGCAATGGGGGGACGAAGGAGCTCCCGGGGTGCAAGTCCTTGAATTATCGCGCGATTGGTTAATGTCACCGTAGGGTTAGTAGCCCCAAGATGGCTAGGCAGATGAACATGTAGTTCATGTCCTAGGGTTTGTTTCATGACATAATTTTCCCATTTGATGATTTTGAATTTGATGTTATCTCTGTTGTGATAGTTGGATTTGAATTCGTATTGAGAGTATTGGTTTTAATTTCGTGACTATAGAACTTTTAAATTATCTTGATGATATTATTTAAATTGTTCTACATGAGTTTATATTGTGATTCCTTATGCATTTATATCATGACATTGGACTAGGGTAGAGACTTGACCATATACGTATTCATTAATTTACATACTTGCGGAATCTTACGCTTCATGATTTTTCTCTACAGGGCCGTTTGTGCTCACCCCTTAACATTTTTCAGGAAAAGAACTGTTGGTGGATGATGCATGAGCTATTGGAAATTTGTGGAATTTGAACTTATAATAATTACATCTTTATGTAATAATAAAGATTGCGTGCTTATTATGATTTGTAATTGTTTGGCTTTGGACTAGTGTGTTCGTGTTGTAATTTGATTTGATTTCGGGATTTGTGTGTGATTTAATTATTTCTATTTTCACTTCCGTGCTAGTTACCATGTAAACAATGTCGGTTGACCATTTTAACCATTTGATATCTTATGAATTTTAATTAAATTTAAGTCATTATCCGGGTTTTCGGACTCGGGGCGTGACAAATGATCCTGTTGGGAGAGTTCCGTAGTCTCTCTGTGGACGTGTGGATGTATGTCCGCCCTTTTGTGCATGGGAGGTAGACCATACTTATATTTTGTTGGGCATTAGGTCGATAAACATGTATCAATATGTTCTTCTTGCCCATGTAAATCAGACTTGTAAAACTACTTTATTTTGATCCGGCTAGCATGTTAGTCGATGTCTTATTATCTATGTACATCCCTTGGAGCGCTATGCGCGGGGATTATATTCTTTTGGTGCACTTCGGTGCCGGGTTTGTACAAATGTATATTTTGAACAACTATAACATGTTTCGCCTTAGAGCACTTTAAATGTCATTATTGAATATTTTTCATTGGAGTTGTGAATGTGAATTGGATGATTTTCCATGAATTGTGAGTATTAGGTGTTTGGCCGAAAACGACATTTTTCTAGGTTTTCAAACCAATCATTTTCGATTTGAATGGAAAAACCCGTTTTCACCTACCCCCGTAGACGGTAAATTTACTTGTTTTAGAAATGATCTTAAACTCATTTTACAAAGATTTTAACTCTTAGAAACCAGCGATATTTAAAACGGAAACCGGGGGCAAGACGGATAACTTTAATCAACCTTATAAGAGGGTTTTTGGTTTAAGAAATTAAGTTTGATGATTATAATTTGGAGTATGGAACTAAATGAGAGTATATACAAACATAGACATGTATACGTAGTTGTTACGGTGATTTTTGGACCAATTTAAGTATTTTCGGGTCCGTTAGTCGATTGACGAAATTTCGTCAGTCGACTGACAAATAGCTATAAAAAGTTCTAGTGAGGTCAGTCGACTAATGGGTATTGGTCAGTCAACTGACGAATCGATGGCCCTTGTCGGTCGACTGGAAAATAGCTATAAAAAATTCTGGTGAGGTTAGTCGACTGACGGGTATTGGTCAGTTGACTGATTTGGTTGACTGATGGCCCTAGTCGGTCGACTGGCAAATCGCCAAAAATTTTCTATCCAGGTCATTCGATTGATGGGTATTGGTCATTCGACTGACTGCGCCAATCATTCGGCTGATTGCCTTGTTAGTCGACTAATTTTTCCCCAGGGTGTTCTAGTTCGATCATGTTTTGACACCCTTTCACTCTTTCGGTTATATCTAGAGCTACCGATGTTGAATTGAGGTGATCTTTAGCGTTTTAGAAATTGGACTTAAAGATATTGATGTTAGGCTTTTGAATCGCTTCATTTGAGTCATTTTTGAGGGCGTAATGGTCGTTTGAAAGTGGTGGTACATTTTAAGCCTCGGCACCTCACGACAACCGATTTCTTAAAAATGTTGTAGTTTCCATTTCGTACCTTCAAATTCGGTTCCGTTTGTTCCTATACCTTCTTTTAGGTCCAAAACTTGTATTTGTACCTTGAAATCACTACCCTTGGGTGGGCATGGGTGCTTAAACGGTCCGTTTAAGATACCGTTTGTTTCGTTTTGCTTATATTTCAATCCCGAGTGATCTTCTTGACATATTGTAGGGGTGAAATGACATTTTTTCCCTTTTATGAGTATTTGATGACATAAGGTCACTTGTTCTCGTTTCTTTTCTTTACTTTCGCATTCACTCCCTTAGCTCTTAGGCTCGGGTTTTGGAGTCCTAGGAAATTTGGGGCATGACATATTCGCTTGGGTCCACATGGATATGCTCGATATCGATCCTTCAGTGGCCCAACATTCCCTCAACATGGACCCCGACGCGAAACCCGTCAGGTAAAAATAGAGACGCATGGGGACCCACCGAAACTAGATTATAGCTGAAGAGGTTGATCGACTTCTCCAAGATGAATTCATTAAAGAGGTGTAGTACCCTTCCTGGATGGAAAACGTGGTTGTGGTCCAGAAGAAAAATGGGAAATAAGGGTGTGCGTGGACTTTACTGATATGAACAGAGCATGCCCGAATGATTGTTTCCCCTTACCAAAGATCAATCAAATGGTGGATGCCACCGCGGGATTTGAGCGCTTGAGTTTCCTTGATGCATACTCTAGGTATAATCAGATACAAATGAACCCAGACGACGAGGAAAAGATGACATTAATCATTGAATCAGGTACATATTGTTATACAGTTATGCCTTTCAGACTAAAAAATACAAGTGCAACCTTTGAGAGGTTGGTTAGCAAAGTTTTCCAGGGCATGATGGGATCTACCATAGAAGCCTACATTGATGACATGGTGGTCAAAAGTAAGGCAAAAAGTGACCACCTGACTGATCTGCAGTAGGTGTTTAACACCCTCTGAAAGTACAAGATGAAGCTCAACCCATCCAAATGTTCCTTCGTAGTGTCCTCGGGCCAATTCTTGGGACACATAGTTGATCGGACGGGAATATAGGTGAGCCCAACACAAGTTAGAGCTCTCATAGAAATGGAAAAAGCTTAAGAGCTACATGACAAAGCCTCCCATACTAGCAACCCCAGAAGCAGACGAGCCATTGCACTTATATCTAACCGTATCTACAACATCTACCAGCGCCGCTCTGGTCAAGGAGGGCAAGGGGTACCATATACTGGTCTTCTACACCAATAAAGCCTTTTCTAATGCAAAAACCCACTATTCTAAACATGAAAATCTGGTACTATCACTGATCAATGCAAAACGACGTCTTCAACATTACTTTAAAGCACATCTGATCGTGGTACCAACCACAACCCTGATCAAACCCATAATGGCGAAACCCGAATTAACAGGGAGAGTGTTCAAATGGGCGATATAACTGGGAATCTATGACATAACCTATGTCCCTCGAACTACCCTTAAAGGACAAGCGATAGTTGATTTTCTGTTAGAAACAGAAACTACAGACTCTCCCGAAGAAAATGAACCAGGCTTATGGGTAATGTTTGTGGATGGGTCATCAAATGTCAACGGAGCAGGGATCGATATAGAGCTCATAACACCCGATGGCACTAAAATTCAACAGTCCATTTGATTAGAGTTTCCAACCTCCAACAATGAAGCTGAGTATGAGGCCCTTCTAACAGGAATTCGGTTGGCCCGAAGCCTACAAATACAGAGAGCAGAGATACGAAGTGATTCCCAATTGGTCGTACAACAATTGAATGGGGAGTATAAAACTCGAGAGCCTAAAATGGAAGCATATAGGGATTCGGTACTAAAAGAGGCTGAGGAATTCCAGATCCTTTGGTATTAACCTTTGAACAGATCCCCAGAAAGGACAATGTCATGGCAGATTGTTTGGTTAATCAGGCCTCCGCAGCAGGGGAGAGTATGACTCGAACAACACTAGTGGATTTCATCGTCCGATCAAGCTTGGAGCCCTCTGAGAACGTGATGGTCATTCCGTGGGAGCCAAGCTGGATGGACCCCATAGTAGATTATTTGAGGACAGGTGTGTTACCTGAGTCAAAACTAGAGGCCCGGAAGATAAGAATGAAAGCTGAAAGATACGCTCTATATAACTACCAACTTTACCGCAAGTCATTCTCTCGGCTATACTTGAGATGTCTCACACCCTCCGAAGCTTCTGCAGTCATGGAAGAGATATATGCCAGAACGTGTGACAATCATTCCGGAGTAAGGTATTTAGTTCATAAAGTCCTCACCCAGGGGTACTTTTTGCCTTACCTGTCAAGAGACGCTGAGATCCGATGATGTAAAAAGTGTCAATTTCATGGTGATGCCATTCATCCATCTCCTGAATTATTGAATCCAACAATTATCCCTCAACCTTTCGCCCGGTGTGGAATGGATATTGTGGGTCCTCTCCCACAAGCCATACGATCCACTACACATGTCCTTCTGGCTACATATTACTTTACCAAATGGGTGGAATCCGAGGCATACTCAACTATCAAAAGTAGCCATGTTATTAAGTTCATCTAGAGTCACATCATTTGTAAATTCGCTCTACCCCAAACTATAATGATGGATAATGGCACCAACCTAGACAACACGAAAGTTCAAGCATTCCTGGCAAAACATGGGATCAATCAGAACACTTCTTCCATTGGTTACCCGCAGGAAATGGACAGGCTGAAAGGACAAATAGAATAATTTTTAATACACTTAGAAAAAAGCTTGAAGCAGCAAAAGGAGCTTGGTTGGAAAAATTACCCAAGGTCTTATAGTCTTATCGGACCACCCCAAGGCAACCGAGGGGAGAGACCCCATTCGCCATGTCCTATAGGGCTGAAGTTGTTATCTTGACCGAATTGAAGGTACCAACACTAAGAAGTCGGGCCTAGGAAGAAGGCCCAAACAATCGGCACCTGACCCATGATTTGGACCTACTGGAAGAAAAAAGGGAAGTCGTTGGGATAAGGCTGACTACCTACCAACAACAAGTCAGGGCTTGATTTAATCAGAAAGTCAAAAGAAAAGAGTTCCAAGTAGGTGATATGGTAATCAGGAGAAAGATTGGGATTGTTGGCAAGTTACGGGAAACATGGGAAGGACCTTATACAATAATTGAGATCATCGGATGAGGTGCCTATCGGGTTCGAAAGAACGAGACAGGCTGTATCGAGCCCAACTCTTAAAATGCTTACCGACTAAAGAGGTATTATCCTTAGATAGTTTTCCATTAAACAGTAATATGAGTGTCTGTGCCTTGCATGTAACACTTATGATGATTACAATAAAGCATCTGTACCCGAATGTTCGGCACCTCTGTTACATGTTTTGAATAAAACATCATATTCTTTATGTATATTTGTATGATCATACCTTGTGAAGAAGACCAATTTTTGTAACTGTTGAGTTCAAACTTGATTTGAACTAGTCAGAGGACATCAGCGAGTCTCAGGGGCCAGATGCTCGAAGACTCCATAACTAAAATGAAAATTTTCTTAAGTGTTGAGTTCAAACCTGATTTGAACTAACCAGAGGACATTAACGAGTCTCAGTGGCCAGATCCCCGAAGATTCCATACTAAAATGAAAATTTTTCGAAGTGTTAAACTCAAATATGATTTGAACTAACCAGAGGACATCGACAAGTCTCAGGTGCCAGAGGCCCGAAGACTCCATATTGGAATAAAATTTTCCTAAGTGTTAAGTTCAAAAGTATTTATTTCAGGCTAACCAACAGCTAATCGAAGTAACAAGAATATAAACACATAAGAAATGGGGAAAATCCTTTCATTGATATAAATAAAAGATACAAAAACCCTTCTGAAGGGTGATATAGAGTAGCGTTCAAAAAAACCCTAAATTCAGGGCCAAAACTAGTCTTCTCCCTTCAGAAATGCAGTAAACCGCTTCTCATTCTCAGAGGCTGGTAGGTCCTGATAAGGAAAAGGATCCCCCATGAAGGCATCAAACCCCAAATTATTGTGTGAGTAATTCTTAACTTTCAAATATATATATATATATATATATATATATAATTAAAATAGAAGAAATAACTTTATGTTACTTAAGTGTTATGTGGATTATAATTGCCTAGAAAACATTTTCCGGATTTCAATGTAAAAGGTGGACAGTCTAAGACTCTAGCGCATCGAAGCAAAGTGGGTCTTAGTGTGCTTCTTACCAACATTTTAGAAAAAATATATATAAATGAATTCTTTGATTAAACATTCACGAATCTATGTGTTTATTCTTTAATTTTTTTATGGGCAATGCTTATCTCAGGTCATGTAAGAAGGAACTTCGTACTTACATGTGTTGTTCATAATTACGTGTATTGTGGTACAAAAAAAAACATGCATGTGCCATAAAACTTTAAAACATTACGATAAGTAGATTTTTTAATTTTTTTTTAAAACCAATCAAATCAATTATTATGATTTTTTTTTATAATTTTTGAAAATATTCAAAAATTTTAGGACAAACATAAAATTTTCATTGGAACACATCACATGTAAGTAGGAAGTTCCTCCTTACATGACCCGAGACAAGTATTGCCATTTTTTAATATCTTTTTTTTTTCCTGAGCAGTTAGTTGTATAAACACAGTTTCATATTCCAGAGTGTAACGTTATTATACCACTATAATCTAAAGGGCTATTATCACAAAACCTCTTGAGGTTTCACCAAATGATCACATTGCCCCTGACCTATCAAATAATTCCCTAACCTTTTCAATTTGATCAATTTCCCCCTCCAATATAAAATTGATAAAAGGGTTAATTACCTTGACACCCCCTAAAGTTTGCTCGATCTTCAATCACACCCTTCAAGTTTGACAATCATCATTTATACCCCTGATTTTTTCAAACTCATATCATTTACACCCCTTATACCTAAAATACCTTCAAAGTCGAGATATTTGGTGTTTGATTGGTTCCAGTCATGTGAAAGCAAAAGTGTTTAAAATAAGGAATTAACACGATCTAGTTTTAACCTCTCAGTCACAAGTACGCGAGTAATATATAGTATAGTTGAGTAGAGAGGGTATCGAACCACAGAGATCAAAGTCGTATTTCAAATAATTATAAAGTAACAAATTGAATTATATTTATAAAATTTGTTTGATTGGTTTGTTTGATTAAACTATTAAACATAAAATAAAATAAAAAGATAATTGTTTTGGTTTTCACTCAAGATAAACAAGTTTAGAGTTTTGATCCAACTCCACCACTAGTTTTTTAATATAGTCATTTAATCTTATTATTGCAAGAGGGAGATACAACTTATATGAATCAGATTAGTAACGCTACAAGCAGTTGCCTAATCCCCAAAGAGATGCAATCGGTCTGATTCATTACAATCCATCTTCGATTAGTATGATTGTTGCATGCATCTATACTACAACTACTCCTAAAAGATGAAATTAAAAACATGCTAACAACCATATTCTCTTGGCATGGAGTGTGTAAACCTAAGAATTTATCATGCCTAATTAAGAACCATTATGTAGAAACCATTATTAAATCTTCAGAGGTTATTGCTCCTAATGATAAAACACATTTGTTTAAGATCAATTGTTTATTCAATCTCAGCTTAAGAAGAGAATTAACAAGAAATCTTATTTAGGTTATTCGTTTGGTCTCTCACTACATAATCATCATATAAGTGCTCTTTAGCTTCCCCTCTTTCCAATAAAATAAATTAAAGTTCAACATTACTCTACTAGGGTTTCGCTGGAAACCCTATATACCGACTAGCAGCTCATGGAGGGAGAAAACTGCATTACTCATGTAGCAATCATCTTCATGATTGGTAGTTAATTGGTTCTTGAGTTCTTGAAAGGAGCCTCTCTATAGAAAGATAGATTTTGTATTATGTATATATGATTGAAAGATATTCTCAGATATATTTTCTTCATGAAGTTTTCACGTATTTATAGACAAAAGTTGGTGCAAATATGACATATCTTTACTTGCACTCCAAGAGGATTTGGTGTGGGGACCAAGTATTAGCGGTGAATGGATGATTCTGCCCCTCGATATACTTGTACACAAAGTCAGGTTGCAGGTTCTACCGATAGATCGGTGGTTCCTGGATTTTGATATTTATTTATTTTGAGAATTTATGATTCATCCACTTGTACTCTGTTTCACTGACTTGTACCTTGCTTTGAATTGAGTGCATTCATCTTCCAAGTGTCATTCCGGATTAGGCATATTTGCTAAAAACCCGAAATTAACTCATATTTGCGTTAAGGTCCTGAAACACACTTAAACATATAACTCGGATAAAAATATCTTATTAATAAAATAAAGATACTAACAAAGGTTTATTTAACGCCCAGAATATCGAATATTCTGGTTTCATCAAACCCCCAAAATTAAATATTGCTAGTCCCTTAGCAATACATAAATAAAAACACAACATGAAAAGTAAATAATTCTAAATTAATTAAATGTACTTAACTAATCCCTTTCTTTCGTGAAGGAAAAACGATTACACTTAGCATGTATAATAAGCCTTTTAAACCCCTAGGAAAAATTCTTGTGGACGAGTGAAGTCCCGTGAAGGTTAAATAGACTACCCACAACTTTTTTATAACTTTATTTGTCCATATTCATGAGTATTCTTATTCATTAATTAGGAGATGATATAATCTATAGAATAAATGCAAGCAAATAAATCCTACTTATACAAAACAATAATTATCTCAGATTATCGTCAAGAATGGTCTCCACTAGTGTTTAAAACTTAGCTAATTTCTACTTCCAGATAGGGATGGCAACGGGTCGGGTTTGGGACGGGTTTGGCTAATACCATTACCATCCCATTTAAAAATTACTAATACCAAATCCGTCCCAAATCCGTGACGGGTTGTAATCGGTAATACCATTACCACCCCGTCGGTATAAACGGGTTCCATCGGGTTTACTAAATTATTTCTAATAAATTAGAAGCACATTTGATTTACTAAATTATTTGATGACAAATTAAATTATAATGCGTTTGATGACAAATTAAGTTATAAATCAAGTATATCTCTTTTATTCTAGGCATATATTATACTTTACGTTATAAACCAAATATCCCACATATTTAGACAAACAAATATATATATACGTATATTGACTGAAATTCTTCCAAAAAAATATATATATATATAGATGTCAGCAGCAAGAGTCATATATAGACAAAGACGACACATATATATATATATATATAAATATTAAAATTAAAATCGTAAACGGGTTGGGATCGGGTTACCAACGGGTTTTATGGAAAACCCAAACCCGTCCCGAACCCGCTTCGGGTTTTAATTTTGGATACCAAACCCGTCCCAAACCCGTTTATAAATTTACCAAACCCGTCCCAATCGGGTTGGGACGGGTCGAAACCCGACGGATCGGACCATTTTGCCATCCCTACTTCCAGAGCCAACAATCCTCCGTGTTTTTGTGAACTTTCTCTATAACACATTTATTCTCATTTATAGTATATCTCATATGTATTTTTTTTTGGAGAGGGTTTTCCTCTCTTTTTTCTTTTTCCACTCATAATATATATATATATATATTTATACCTTTCTTTTCTTTGAGAAGACTTTCTTCTCCTATTTGCTTTTTCACTCATTTTTTTCTTTTTCCAATATGTCATTCTCCACTATTTAGTATGCGAGTGTGTATTGTTTAAGAGGGAGAATGTTTACGTATTTTTTTTCTTTTTTTTTATATATATTTTTTCAGAGATAATACTTTATATGCTCATAAATGAAACTATAGAGATCATGTGCATGTGCTTATAGGTAAAGATTGTCTTTTCTAATTTCAATTTCACCAGTTCACTTACTTATGAAAAACCACATATTTTCACCTTTCTAATTTAATCATTATTCAGATAAGTAGAAAATATCACGTACATCTAATTTATAGACTAGTCTCATTTTCCTAATTAACTCACAAGTTTAATCATAAATATATTTAAATAAAGATAGATAGACATATAGTATTTAGAATAATATAATGAAGATTTATTATATATATATATTTTAAGTCAGTCGATTGATCTCAACATAGGCCGATCGATCGCCCACTGTTCTGCACGTTTTCAACAGTGGCTAACAGTAGTTAAACTGCATTTGTTTCTTTTTCTTCAAAAACTAAAAAATTTTCATTCCCTTATATTATATGTCTACATTAGCCCTCCAAATTGAATCAAACCATGTCCTCATGGTTCTAATAAATATTAAAACATAGGGAGAAAACAATATTACCACTTGTTAGAGCAAGATTTTAGATTATAGTCGAAACTTTCCCCAAACTTGGTGTGTTCCATAATTTGCATTCTAATCAAGACTAAAACCAAGATTATAGTATAATTGTTGAATAAAGACAAGAAATATAAATGAGTAGAATTTTATTGATGATAAAAATAAAAGATAATGTGCCCAAAGGCCTATAATGAATTAAAATTGCGAGAAAAGAAAATAACCGAGTTCTGGGCTTTGAAATTTTCAAAAACAAAATCAAAGAAAATTATTCCACCCTTTGTAATAAATTTTTATCTCAACTGCACAGTGATAGTTAGAGTGCTATACATCTGGCAAAGAATTCAACATTTCATTTGAGGACCAAGCATATAGTTCTTCGTTATCACTTCATCAGATCTCTGTTAGGGGATATTAACACTTGAGAAGATTCAAGGAAGCGAGCATCCGGCCAAAATGTTGACCAAAGTAGTGACAACAGAGAAACTGAAGTTGTGCGCAACTTTAGTGGGTCTTCAAGCTTGAAGACATAAATGAGGGCACCGTATTGCACTGATCATTGATAGAGTTGATTATTGGATGAAAAGTCGTCAAGTGAGAGATTGTTATATTTGGGTGACTCCTTTCCTTGTAGGGATAGTTAAACTTAGCCACCAAGCAATCACAGTTATGGTAGGAGATCAGACTCCTAATTGGTTTAATTGACTCGTCCTTCACTCCAGCCTCTCCTATAAATACAGGGGTTAGCCATATTGTATTGTGTGCACAAATAGAGGGAGAGAATAAAAGAGATACAAATTAGTATTCTTCTTGGTAAGAGTCAGTAATAATATAAACTTATATTATTCTGGTGATACAGGCGTGAGTATACACTATATGTGTGCGTGTGTATGATCTGCGGATTATCTCCTTGTAATCTTCTCATTGATTATAGTGAATCGATGCTCGTATGCTAATTTGGCCGAATCACGTATAAATCTTTGTGTCGATTGTTTGGTGTGCGTTTGTGTGCGTTTTCTTATTTGCAGGTACACATGACTTTAAACAGAGGGTGTGGAAATCCTAACACCTAGTGCCCATTTGACCATATTTGACATAGAAATTGCTTAGTTTGACTTTGGGATATCTTTTTATCTAACTATTGGATCAACAGTATATCTTTTCCAACGTGTTTATTTTAGTTTAGAACCTTAGGGAAGGCGCCCCGATGCACGATCATTAACTTCTATGATGCCCGATCCATGATTACCCCATTTAAGGCATCTTCATCAAACTATGATCATTTTCTCTACCGACAGCGGATTCTTGCACTTTCGTCTATGACCTGGTATCCCTTTATCACATATCCCCTGGAACCAATCATTTGAATTATGCACTCGTCTGTGACCTGATATTTCCCTATATCACATATGCATCGTCTGATCCCTAGTCCTAGGGATACAGATTACCTCCACAAGGGATATGATCTTTAAGACGCCATTTTGACTTGACCGTAGCATCACCAATCTGACTTCACCGATTGGTCCCTAGCATCCCAAAAAACCTCAAATAGCTAGAATAATAACATTTATGTTTGTTTTTATTATTATTATTATTATTTATTCTTTTTTTTTTCATGCAACATGAATTTGCAACATCAGATCTTGTAACATCAATAGGTTTTAAAGCAGTACTCTTAGAAAATAACATAAATGGAATTAGCGAAAATAAAAAAGAGAGTTAATTAAGTTAAAATTCTTTCAAAAATTGGTGGTTTGATGGGTTATTTGTTAAAAAATAAATGCCTTTTCTACTATAAGAACTTGTATAACTGCTCCCTGTATTACAATGTATCTCCTTAGTTATTGAAAACGTTGCATGATGTCTTTTTCTATAGGGTTATTTGTTAAAAAATATGCACCTCTTTGTTTTTTCGTACTGTACAAAATATATGATTTCTCTGTATTTCAACTTAGCTACTTAATTATTAACAGTGTTGCAGGAATTCGTTCTAAAAGGGGATGAAATTCTCACATATTTACATCTGAAAAATATGATATAGAACTTTTCTCTGCATTTAATTGGGAAGCAGAATCAATCACATGGCATAAAAATATAAGAACTATTAATTATCCAGCTTCTTTTTACAGAAATCAATAACAAATATTTTTGGTAATGCACTGATAATCTAAATTCAGGGCTTGTACTAATACACAAAATCTTCTTACCTTGTTTTATAGTTAAAGACGTTTGTTCAGTTTGATATCATTTTCTAACAATAAAGTTATTTTCATATCTATGTGGAATATATATATATATATATTTCTTTATTTTATTTGTCAACACTAGTTGGGCGCACGAGTACACGAAACCTGTTTGGTAGAGTTGTGTTTCTGTTTCTGTTTCTGTTAAAATAAACAAAAAACACGTTTTTTGGTTTTTTATTTATTCATCCAAAAACATAAGTATCTTTGGTAGGGATATTTTTTGGGTTGAAATTGAAAAATTAAAAATCAATAATTAAAAATTAATAATATAAATAATAAATATAATATAATATAATAATAATAATAAAAATAAAAAATGAATACAATAATAATAAATAAATATAATAATAAAAAATAGACTAAATAATAAATAATAATAATAATAAATTAATAAAATAAATAATAAATTACATAAAACATATTTAAAAATATAATAAAAATAATAAATAATAAACAAAATGAAATAAATAATAATAAAAAATAATAAATTAATATAATAATAAATAATAAGTAAATATAATAACAAATAAATACTTCATAATAATAATAAAAAATGAGTATAATAATAATAAATTAATATTAAATTAATAAAATATATTTTTAAATAATTAAAAATGAATAAATAATTTATAAATAAAATGAATCAAATAATGAAATAATGAAATAATAATAAATAAATAAATATAATATATTTATAAATTAATATATAAATTAATAAATAATGATTTAATAATATACATAATAAATAAAATAAAATATAATAATAATAAATGAATACAATAATAATAAATAAATATAGTAATAAAAAATGGACTAAATAATAAATAATAATAATAAATTATTAAAATAAATAATAAATTACATAAAACATATTTAAACATATAATAAAAATAATAAATAATAAGTAAATATAATAACAAATAAATACTTCATAATAATAATAATAAAAAAATGAGTATAATAATAATAAATTAATAAAATATATATTTAAATAATTAAAAATTAATAAATAATTTATAAATAAAATGAATTAAATAATGAAATAATAATAAATAAATAGAATATATTTATAAATTAATATATAAATTAATAAATAATAATTTAATAATATAAACAATAAAATAATAAAATATATTATAAAGTGAAGAAAGTGTAAGTGAGAAACACCCCAATAAACACCAAATTCATGTTTATTAGAATATGCCTAAAATTTGCCTAAGTGAAAAAGTATTTTTTAACACACATATCCCAAAAACACTAACCAAACAAGTTTATAAATACAAAACACATAAACTGACACAAAAATACTGCTACCAAACAGGTCCTTAGTTTTTTTATTATAAATGTCTCAATACTGAAGATAAAACCCATTATCTTTTGTTGTTTTTAAGCTTTTATTATTTGAAATCAGAATTTCTGTTATTTATTTAATGTTATATGTCTCATGATTTTTTTTTTTAATTTTATAATTAAAATATACGGGATTTAAATAAAATTCAGAAGAGAATATAAACAATTAAATTTAGATTATTAAGCTCAGATATATAAATAGCATGCAAGAGTAGTAAATAAATTACAAGTGAATTTATGCTGTTTTGGATTAGATGAAATTATTTTATAAATTTGTTCTGAAATATATAATTAAAATAGAAGAAATAATTTTACTTACTTAAGAGTTATGTGGATTATAATCGCCTATATGAAACATTTTTCCGGATTTCAAAGTAAAAAGTGGACAGTCTAAGGCTCTAAGCGTATTGAAGCAAAGTGGGTATGAGACTCTGGTGTTTCTGACCAATATTTTAGAAAAGGGTAAATTATATTTTTATCACATGCTGGTAATGTAAATAACGCCGCATCCTCTGTAATTTTGCTAATTATGCTTTTATTCCCTAAAACTCACCAAATATGTGAAATCATCCTTATGCCCTTGATTTTTTATTTTAAATTATCAAATATTCTTTTATATTAAATTATGTATTTACCCTTCAATCACATTTCTCATCTTCACCCCTTCTTTCTCCTAAAATTAAACCCTAACCCTAATTGGTCCATTGATGTGTGTTGATTGAGTTAGGAACACAAGAATTTAAATGGAATATGGAAGAGAACAAATAGTATTAGTTGGATATATATATATACGGGTCTATACATATATATATATGTGTGTGCGCGTGTGGTTATTTTTGGATGGGCATTTGTTTGAAGATTGATTGGGAAAGTGGCAGCAGAAAACAATCACAATGAGTGTTCAGAGATGGCCCAAATGACAAAGATTCTACCTTCATCTCATGGAATGTCTCTATTGACCCTGTAAGACCACTCTAATTTCCCCAATTCCTACTCTTTAGTCTGCTCAATTCACATCAAAACAACAACAAAAAAATACAAAATTACTTTTCTATAATTTACTTAAAATCTAACTTCCCCATGAACCCTCTATCACATAAACAGCAACCAAGAACTTTTAATCAATAATTATGTGTGACTAACAAATAATATTAGCACTACTATAGTATTATTATTAGGGTTAAATGCAATAAACTCCCCTATACTATTCTCTCTTTCTTCAAATAACCCCCTAATCTATGCTTTTGACAAAAAAACCCCATACTATTCCCTTTTTAACACTTAACCCCCCTCATCTATGCGCACAGTTATAACACCGTTAGTGGACATTTATTGGACAGTTTTACCCTTCATTAAATAAGGCTTTGTTTGGCCAAACAACTCATACAAATATAAAAAATATATAAATAATATTTGGAAAAAGCAATTTCTGAAAAATATAAATATCTTAAAAAATACATGTAAAAAAAGTCAAAAACAATCTGAGAAAAAAAAATCGGGAAAATTTTTTTTTTGGAAAAAATCCGGGAAAAAAATTAATCTCGAAAAAAATCGAAAAAAAATGTTTTTTGGAAAAAAATTAAATATTTAGAAAAATATTTTGGGAAACATTTATATTTTTTCCGGACTTTTTCTAGTAATATATTTTTGGAAAAAATATATAAATAATATTTGGAAAAAGCAATTTCTAAAAAAATATAAATATTTTAAAAAATACGTGTAAAAAAAGACAAAACAAATTAGCTTTTGTTCAAATTTCTGGAGCCAATCTTTGGGTTAATAGAGACCACACTCGCTATTATGCTTGCCTGATGAAGTTGTAATTAATCTCATCAATCAGCATAAGATAATTTGTTAAGTGGAGCAATTGCCACAACAACAATATTGCTTCCTTGAAAAACTAACTGACTTTTTTTACATGTATTTTTTAAGATATTTATATTTTTTTAGAAATTTCCTTTTCCAAATATTATTTATATATTATTTCCAAAAATATATTACTAGAAAAAGTCCGGGAAAAATATAAATGTTTCCCAAATTTTTTTTCCAAATTTGTTTTTATTATATATTCCAGGAATTGTTTTTTCGATTTTTTTCCAGAAATTTTCCAAAAAACTTTTTCCCGGATTTTTTCCAGAAATTTTTTTTCCCGGATTAATTCCCAAAATATTATTTTCCAGAATTTTTTTTTGAAATATATATTTTCCAAATATTTATATTTCTTCCAAAATATTTTTTTGAATTGTTTTTACATATTTTTTATATTTATTTTTCAGAAAATTTTATTTTTTTCAAAAAAAATATTTCTTATAACAAGGGGGTAGATTGATCTTTTCTAGAATATATAATTTTTTTATGAAATAAATATTTCTTCCCAATATTATTTTTTAATATATAAAGTGTGTGTTGTCACAGGTGCATTGATTGTAGGAGATTTGCATTGCCACGTCACTAAAGTTGAAAGCTTAAGTTGGTTTGGCCAAACAAAGCCTTATTTAATGAAGGGTAAAACTGTCCAAACAAATTTTCACTAACGGTGTTATAACGGAATTGGGTAAATTGCAACATTTACATAGTTTAGGGGGCAATCCTTTAGTGTAGGGGGTTATTTTAGAAAGAGAAAATAGTATAGGGGGTTTATTGCATTTAACCAATATTATTAATACAATCTCTAATGTATCATAGAATATATATATCTATCTATATATACTATAATAAAATTATATATATTTATTAAACAAAATATAAAATATATATATTAAACAAGATACAATATTAAAAACAAAATAACCTGTTAGGCCGAGTGTAGAATTGGATTCTATGTCCTTAAGACAGATTCACTCCGCTACGGTGTTCACGGTCTTTATAGCGCATGTCTCTCAGAATACAACGACATTCATTCTCCAATGACAACACTACAAATTAGAGAATATTCGAACCACTTATGTGTTGTACTCTCAACTACTATATATATATGTGTGTGTATATATGCATGAAGAGAGAAGGAAGAAGAATAATAAGAATTTTGAAATTCTTGGAATGAAGATTGCAAATGAACAATAAGGGGTATTTATAGACCTCTAAGGATTCAGACTTATTGTGAACAATCACAACCTTTTTGCTAAAGGGTGTTATCAAATGTCACATCCTTTCTACTAAAGAGTGTTTCCAAGGGTCACAACATTTCTAGTAAAAGGTTACAACATTTCTGGTAAAAGGTGCTTCAACCACCTTTTGCTAAAAAAGTGTTATCAAATGTCACATCCTTTCTACTAAAGAGTGCTTCCAAGGGTCACAACCTTTCTAATAAAAGGTGATTCCAAGGGTTACAACATTTCTGGTAAAAGGTGTTTCAACCACCTTTAAAGGGTCACACCCTTTTCTGTTAGGTCAAAAACCCGACCCAGAAAGGTAAATTGTGGGTCAAGCCCAACACATAAATTTATGGGCCAGGACCAAACAAATTACACACCCACAGCCACACCCATATTTCAAGTAGGTCTCTTTGAGAGATAATTTCTCATTCAACACTTAATAGTTTTGAACAAATAATTATACCAAATCAATCTTCTCTATAAGGAGAATACATTGGTACTTGGCCCCGTTCATTTTGGAGTACGGGTCCCACTTTTATTTTAGCATCAAGTTGCTAAAAACACTTATTTTTCAAAGTTATTTTCCAACAATCCCCCACATGAATGAGATATTGATGTCAGATGAAAATCCAGACACTATAGATAGTACAATTAGAAAGTTATTATATCAGGAGAGGTAACTTTTGGCCTTGAACATTCCTTAGTGTATTAATATCGGATTTATTGGCTGATCAGTGAACATGATGTCTTGAACTGTTCAGCCATTGATGTAAACCAAGACAATAGTAAACACATAGTTTCCTTTCGCAGAGAATTGGTTCTCACTGTTGTGTTCATATGACCCTGAATAACGCCTGGTATTTCATGAGTGCTCTAGAAAATTTAGCCTTGGTAGTTCTCATAGAAGCGACCCCACTTCACACTCATATAGGTGACCTCTTATTTATAATATTCTACCATATCCCACTTGAATATTCAAGATATAAGAGTCATTAAAAGCATATCTTATCCTAATCCTTATTGTAGGTAGCACTGTCTCATCATAGAAATGGGTAGAAGATTTAATTCTTCCCAGTGCTTCTGGTGAGTCAGTCATAATTTTTGTTATTCCTTTGAACTTAGATCTTGGGATCTCCAGTCAACTAGGTTGGGTTTCCATTAAGATGACTCGTTAGCTTTCGACTTTAATCCCAATCCCCCTCGATGATTTATAAATTTGCTCTCTAGTCAAACCTTTTTGTAAACGGATCCGCTAAATTTTTCTTTGACTTTATATAATCTATAGAGATTATTCCTTTTGAGAGCAACTGTTTAAGGGTGTTATGTCTTCAATGTATATGTCGAGACTTACCGTTATACATATTACCTTGTTCTCTTGCAATCACTGATTGACTAATACAATGTATACATATTGCCGGCACAGGTTGAGGCCAATTTGGAATATCTTCTAAGAAATTACAAAACCACTCAGCTTCTTCACCAACTTTATCTAAAGCAATAAATTCAGATTCTATAGTGAATCTGGTAATACAAGTTTGTTTTGAAGATTTCCAAGATATCCAATTGGCATCACTATACCCTTCAAGTACTACTGTATATCTGGTATAATGTAATCCATAACTCTTGGTATATCTTAAATATCTCAGGACTCTCTTTATTGCAGTCCAATGAGTTTTCCCCGGATTACTTGTATATCTACTCAATTTGTTAACTAAGTATGCTATGTCTGGTTGTGTGCAAGTCATTAAATACATTAAACTTTCTATAATGCGGGAATACTCTAGTTGAGATATGCTAGGACTCGTATTTTTTGATAAATTAATATTTACATCATCATGAGTCTTAACAAGACCACTATCTTCTTTGTTAAATTTTTCCAGTATTTTCTCAATATAATGAGATTGAGATAATACTAGACCATCTAATGTTCTAGAAATCTTGATTCCTAGTATGACATCAGCAATGCCTAAATCTTTCATATAAAAAATTTTGGTCAACATTTTTTTGGTAGTTTTAATGATATCATTATTGCTACCAATAATCAACATATCATCAACATATAGGCATACAATGACATATTCATGTTGAGTGTTTTTCATATAAACACATTTACCACACTCATTGATCTTAAATGCATTTGACAACATCACTTTGTCAAACTTTTCATGCCATTGTTTAGATGTTTGTTTTAATCCATATAAGGATTTTACCAGTTTACACAATTTGTTTTCTTGCCCTGTAACTATAAAACCCTCAGGTTGTTTCATATAAATTTCCTCTTCTAATTCACCATTCAAGAAAGTTGTTTTAACATCCATTTGATGTATTTCTAAATTTTGCAATGTTGTAATAGCTAGTAACAATTGAATGGATGTTATTATAGTCATTGGTGAATATGTATCAAAATAATCTAAGCCTTCCTTATGCTTAAAACCCTTAACAACAAGTCTGGCTTTATATTTATCAATTGAACCATCAGCCTTCATCTTCCTCTTAAAAATCCACTTATACCCTAAAGGTTTAGTTACAGGAGGAAGATCCACCAGCTCCCAAGTATGGTTGTGCATGATGGATTCAATTTCACTATTTATAGTTTCTTTTCACAAAAGAGTTTATGGATAACACATTGTTTCCTTAAAGCTTTGTGGTTCATTATCCACCATGTAGGTTAGAAACTCATGACCAAAAGACTTAGACGTTCTAGCTCTCTTGCTACGTCTAAGTTCATCCTGATTTTCATTAGCTATAACCTCTTGGTAAACATCCTATTATCCATTCCTATTAGCAGTATCATAACTGTTGACCCAAAGTTTTCCACATTAGGTAAACATGAAATTTTGATGATAACAAACCATTGAATGTGGTGAATTCAATGTCTACTTGAGTTATGCTTAATAGGTTATTGATTCAAGATAAACTCAAGAGAGCTAGTGGATTCATGAGAAGATCAAGCGAAGGTGCTTAGAGCTTAAAAGACATTGGAGACAAGGATGGAGACATCAACCCAAAGCTTAAAGAAATTGAAGATCAAATAAATGGGTAAAATAGTCTTGGGTGAGTGCTAGATTAAATGTAAAGTTATTTTTTAAATAACTTATTCGAAAGCTCAACTCTTGACCATATAGCATATACGATCATGTATATCATTCATAAGTCCTTGCATCATTAACATTAGACTATGAACATCATTTAGTATTTGCTAAAGTTGAGTTAGTTCAAGCTTTCATAAGCTATGGAAGAACTCAACAAAGATGTTGTCCTAGAACCATTAACTTAACTCATATCACTTGAAATGGATTCTAGATGCATATTAAAGCTTTAAACAAAATTGTTAAACTATGAAAAACTTTTGATTAATATTGAGAATTTGTTTAAATTGGAAAAATATTTTATGATCTCAATATTGACTTTAGGCATGTCAAGGACCTTAATAAGTTTCTACGACATCCTAGGAGTGTATCTAAGTCATTTCGGAAAAATCCCGAAAGATTTCACGAAAAACCATCAAGTGGGTTAGAAGTTTGAAATGAAGCGTCACATTCAAATGAACATGTCGCACTCAAATATGCGTCAAATAGAGTGATTCAAAATCCTAACATCAAGCTCTTGAAGTCTTATTTCCAAAAAGGTAAAGAACACCTTCATCTAAGTTACAGAACGCTAGTTATGACCAAAAGAGTGAACTATGTCAAAACTAGGTTGAATAACCTAGTCGACTGGGTAACCACCCAGTCGTCTGGGCCAAGAAGACCAGTCCACTGGCTGAGTCAGAGAGTTACAAATAAATTTTAGAATGGATTTTTGAAGACCCAGCTACTGCCCCAAAACACCCAGTTGACTGCCTCATTCGGAATTTGAATTATAACGGCTAGTTTCATATCCAAAGTGTTCCAAAACTTCCCAAAACACCCCCTAACGGCTATATTGTCTTCCTATGCTATATATATGTCTTATATGAGCCAAAAATGGTTAAGAGAAGAGAGGGAGATAGGAGTATGAAAAATCTATCATTTGTGCTTCAATTTTGAAATCATTTTTGGGTAGAAAACTCCTACATGAATCACCACATGAGCATCATTCATATTTTCTTCTTGTGATTCATTATTCATACTTAAGTTGAGCTTTCCAATTGAGTATTTCATTTATGACTCAAAGTATGTGAGGAAATGAGCTTTGAATTTCTATATCCATCTATTGAGAGATATGTTGTATACACTCAAAATTCAATTCATATTCTTTGTGAATGAAAAACCAAGAAGTTGTCTTGGCTTGGGATGGGCTTGTTGAAGCTTTGTAAAGGTTTCTCTCAACCTTAAAAAGAGAGGATTCGGTTGGCTCTCCACCTGCAAGAGTGAGCAAAGGTCGGCTCTTCAGCCGGAAACAAGAGTGATGGAAGGTTGGCTATCCACTCGCAAGAGTGAGCAAGGTTGACTCTTCACCCGGAAGAAGGAGCATGAAAGAGTTTGTTTTTCACCCGTAAGAAAAACACGATAGTGGAATCCTTGTGAGGTTATCTCAAGGCATGCAGTAGACCAAAGATTTGGTTGAACCATGTAAAAATCTCGGTGTCTATGGTGTGCATTTTCTCTAACCCTTATTTCTTTACTTTAAAAGCAATTGTCATTTATAATCTTGAGCTTTATATATCAATGCTATAGAATTGTTTGTGTTTGTGTATCAATGAAGAGGTTAGGAAAATGTATAGTTGAAATGAATTGAATTGTGAACATGATTGGATTATAGCTTAGACTACCATCTCATTTAGATATAATCCATGTGCACACCAAGTGTTTAATAAAATTAATATTCAACACACCTTAGCATAAAATGTTCATATGCACCCCAAGTGATTGACACAATGCATATTGAAGATGTCATACTTCTTAAAAGTTTATATGCACAAAATATTTAATTACTTTTCATAAACTCTTCATAGTATTCTTTATGACAAATATCATTTTGCATTATTTCTTTACATATGTGAGAAAAGTGCTTATACATATTTAGTTGAAATGAATAATTGAATGCTTGAACTAATACTCATTCTTGAATCCATTACATATATATTTGGTAATGCAATTCATTGTTCATGATTCAAAGTATGAAATGAGATAGTCACTTAAGGATCATCTATCTAACTAAGTGTTTGACTAGAGCTCTACAAAGATTACTTTTGTTAAAACAAAGTCAAACCGAAAAAAACTCAAAGTTTGTAATTGACCCTATTCACCCCCTCTAGGTTTTAATATGTGGCCAACAATAACTTCTTTTAAACGGACTTTTATCTTGTGATTCTTTACAAGGAAATATATCCTCAAAGAAATAAGCATTCCTTGATTCAATAATAGTATTGACATGAATATCAGGAATGTATGATTTATGCACAAGAAAATGAAATGCACTACTATTAAGTGCATAGCCTATGAAAATGTCATAAACATATTTAGGTCCTATCTTCACATTATTTGGTGTAGGAACCTTAACCTCTGCTAGACATCCCCACACTTTTAAGAATTTATAGGAAGGTTTTCTGCCTTTCCATAATTCATAATGTGTCACATTAGTTTTCTTTTGAGATATCTTGTTGAGAATGTAATTCACAGAAAGCACAGCTTCCCCCCACATATTCTGGGTTAAGCCAGAGCTTATCAACATGGCATTCATCATTTCCTTTAAAGTACGATTTTTCTGTTCATCTCTCTCATTTTGTTAAGGTGAATAAGAAGCAGTAGTTTGCTGAATAATACCATGTTCTGAACAAATGTTAGTAAATGGTGCTTCATATTCATCACATATATCGTTTATTAAAACCTTGATCTTTTTGCCAAGTTGATTCTCAACCTCATTTTTGTAATGTTTAAACATTTCCAAGGCTTCATCTTTGCTTTTTAACAAGTATACATAACAGTATCTTATGCAATCATCAATAAACGTGATGAGATACTTTTTCAACCTCTGGTTGGCACAACTTTAAAGTCACAAATATCACTATGAATTAAAGCTAGAGGTTCAGTGCTTCTCTCAATGGAGTGAAACGAGGTTCTAGTTAATTTTGCTTCAACACAAGTTTGACATTTATCATTTATATCAAACTTAACTTTAGGTATAGAATCCATGTTAATTAATCTACGAATAGTATCATAAATAACATGTCCTAACCTACCATGCCATACTTCAGATGACTCAATCATGTAAGGAGAAGAATTAACTATGTTATTATTAACTGTGGGTACAACAGTCATTACATTGAATTTGAATAATTCATCACTTAAATACCCTTTTCCCATATATACTCCATTCTTAGTAAGTACAAATTTATCAGAAACAAAGACTAGCTTGAACCCATTCTTGCTTAGGAGTGAACCAGAAACCAAGTTCTTCCTAATGTCAGGGATATACAGAACATTATTCAGAGTGTGTTCTTTTTTTGAGGTGATAAGCAACTTTATTATGCCTTGTCCTTCAACCTTAGCAGTAGAGGAGTTTCCCATGTAGAGTTTTTCTCCATGGTTTATAGCTTCATAGGTCGTGAACATCCTCTTTTCTGAGCAGATATGGCCAGTAACTCCTGTGTCCACTCACCATTCTCTATTGTTGCTCACAAGGTTGACTTTTAACACTACCGCTGAAAGATTTAGCTCTGATACATCAGTTGTTAACCTCTCCTCCTCGGTAATGTGTATATTAGTAGTCTTCTTTTTGGAGTTATCCTGGGATTTCCCACTTCAACAGTCTTTAGTACGGTGTCCTTGCTTACAGCAGATAAAACACTTTTCTTTGAACTTTTTGTTCTGTCCTTGGCTGGGACCTTGGCCAAAGTATTTCCTCTTATTTTTATTGCCAATCTCAACCACATTTTCCTTTGAGATTATTGAAGAATTCCCGGATTTGTTTTCAGTTATACGGTTATCTTCTTCAATCCTCAATCTGACAATCAGATTTTCTTCATGACTGACAGGTACAGTAGTCATAGTTTTAGCACTACTACTTGCCATTCGTCTATTATTAAATATACAGACCACAATTTCATATTCAAATAATAATACTATAATTATAGGAATTTGTCTTAAGATTGTTGTAAATAATTATGTGTGACTAATAAATAATATTAGCACTACTATAGTATTATTATTAATACAATCTCTAATGTATCACATAATATATATATATACTATAATAAAATTATATATATTACATATAAAATAATATATATATATATTAAACAAGATATAATATTAAAAATAAAAGAACTTGTTAGACCGAGTCTAGAATTGGATTCTATGTCCTTAAGACATATTCTCGATGCTACGGTGCTCACGGTCTTTATAACGTTTATCTCCCAGGATATAATGACCTTCCTTCTCCAATGGCAATACTACAAATTAGAGAATATTTGAACCACTTTTGTATTGTACACTCAACTATTAGGGTATTTAATGAAGAGAAAGAAGAATAATAATAAGAATTTTGGAATTCTTGGAATGAAGATTGCAAATGGCCCATGTAGGGTATTTATAAACCTCCAAGGGTTGTGACTTATTATGAACAATCATAACTGATAGGTGTTGAATGTTGTCCATTTTAAGCCTCTATCTTGCTATTGTTATGTCTCTACATTACATTATTTGGTATTTTTATGTCGTTTGTGTGTTTAAGTGTTTCAGGAGCTTAATGAAGAAAAATAGCTAACTTTGGTGAATTAACTAGAGAAATGCTCATTTCTTTTGAAGAGGAGAGCTAAAGAGTTGTTTTTAAGAGAAAAGTGTATTTCAGAGGGCAAAAACGTTATTTTTTATCGCAACTTCAAGAATCATTCTAATGTAGTCAAGGGGGTTCAAACGGCACTATTCCAAAGAAAAGTGGTTTACATGAAAAATTCTACGCCTAGCCTATGCGTCCAGTAACTAAAAGTGGCTAGAAAGTGTTATTCTGATGATCAGCCTACGCCCAGTGAAAATAGGCCTATACGCCACGTGTAGGAAGGCCTACGCGCCACGCGTAGCCCCTCTATGAGCCACATGTAGTTAACTTGTGTAGGGGAGCTGTGAAATCCCAATTTTGACCCCGACTTGTGTTTCTTTGTGGCGGCTATGACTTCTACACCTCAATACACGTGATAAACACAAAATATACATCAGACTTAAGGGTTTTTCTTGGTTTGGCGTGAAGTAAAAGGGCAACCTTAGGGTTTCCCTCGGCATTTATCTATGAATAGAGAGGTCTATTATAGATTTTAAGGGAGCTTCGTTCATATAATTTTCAGAGCAACCTCTGGAGATTCATTCGAAGGAGAAGCCATACAAGACCTAGAGTGTCGTAGAAGACCACCATGGTCACTGATTCTACATCAACGATACAGACTCCTTCAACCATGAGTAGCTAAACTGATATCTATGTTTTTCTAGCAAAACCCTAGCTAAGTAATGTAGTTCTTTTATTTGTTTCCAATTGTAACGAGGAGAAGCTATGACCATATTGTGATGATTGATTATAGATGTGTGATCATTTTTATTCTTGACACAAGATTATATATTTGTTTTTAATTCTTGTCTTAGATTGAATGAATATATCTTCTTACACAATCATGTTATCATAAACATAGTGTGATTTTCTACATCAATGGTTCTTAACACTTGAAACCCTAGGTTTACATAGGCCATGCCTCGGCGAGATGATATAGACATGCTTTAGTTTAATTTTATGTTGTAGAAGTAGATTATAGTAAAGTAATTTACATGCATTAGTCATACTCTGTCCGGAGATGGGTTATAGCGAATCCAGTAGATAGTATCTTTTTGGGGGACGTATTCGACTATTTACGATATGACCTAATTCACAATTATGGATCGCCCTCTTGCAATTGAGCAAGTAGAGAGTTATGTTATGTGGTTAATAGTGAAGTATGCAAACCCTAGATTTTATTTCTTTTGTTCTTCTATTAATCTATCTTTATTTTCTTTCTTAGTTAATTAGTTAATCAATTACAAACAACAAACTATATTTTTCTAGCAATTCGAGAGTATTATTTTACGAGAATTCAAAATACGACTTAGTCTATGTGGGATCGATAACCTTTCTCAAGCCTATCTGTACTACAATACGATTCGTGCGCTTGTGATAGGTAAAATCTAAGCCATCCTAAAGGGTGTGTTTTTAACACATTTTTAACCACCCCGACAGGCTATCAAGTTTTTTGGCGTCGTTGGCAGGGACTTGGCATTATTCATTGTTTTAGTAGTTTAGTGATATTGCGTTATTGTAGTGTAACTAAAGTTGAAATTTTGTGTGATCGACAAGTACTCTGAAAAGTATAAAGAGAGATAGTGGAGCAACGAAAAGTTGCATCATTGGACCTCTTGTGAGTTTTAGTTTTGCTTAATTTCGCTAATAATTTTAGCTTTGCTTTCTGTTAATATTTAGAATAATTTAGAAGTAGTTGAATTTATTTTCAGAAAAAAAAATAAATCTTATAGTGTATGACCAATAGGCAAGTCCCTTTTAACCCCAATACTGCATTAGTACCTTTCAACCCTGAAATCGAACAAACTTTTCATCAAAATTGTCAAGCAAATGATGAAGAGTGTCGTCGATAGTTGGAGCAAGAAAGGATGGGCCGACTGTGATGCCAAGACGTGAAAGGCACCAGCCACGTCCTTGAAGGGATACTATGCGCCTATTGCTCATGAAACATATGCGGAATTTTTGGATGAAGAAGGGGTCAAACACTATGAGATCAAATCTAGTGTCATCAATATGTTTCCTAAGTTCTTCGGACTTAGGAACAAGGACCCTTATCAACATATTAATGAATTCTTAGAAATGGCCTCGACCGTCAGAATAAAGAATCTGAGCCTAAATGCATTGCGCGTGCGATTATTTCCCTTTTCTTTGCGAGAAAAAACTAAATGATGGTATGTCACTTTAGGGAAAACTATAAAAATCGATTGGGAAACCATAAAAGCTGATTTTTTGGAAAAACACTTTCCAGTAGGTAGAACACATGAAACGCAAGAAGCAATTACCCACTTTAGAGAGTTGCTCGGTGAGCAATTCCGTGATGCTTGGGACAAATTCAATGAAATTCTGTGGAAGTGCCCCCCATCAAAAATTTGTCGAGCAGGATATAGTGGGTAACTTTTATCTTGGGCTTGGTGCCGAGCATAATAATTTAATAGATACAGCAGTGAGAGGTCAGTTTGCACTGACGCCAGCAAAAGAACTCTTGGAGTTGTTTGATAATAAGGGTGATAATTCGATCCAATATGAATTAGAGATGCGAGCTAGAGATGGACTAGAAAGAAGATCTGACAAAACATTTATCATATATAAAAATAATGATGATGTTAGTGAACCAGTAGCCATATTAAGAGACAAACTCGATAAATTCATAAACTTGAGTCTTTCATCCCGAGAGATGTCTTAGCAATAAGACCTGATCTATCCCAAATCGAATGTCAAAGTAATGAGGTAATCACTGCTAATGATAATGCATCATGGACCAATTCGAACAATACTCCATTTTCTAATTCATACAATCCGAATTGGTGAAATCATCCACATCTCTCATATCGTTCTTAAAATGTGGAGAATCCTCAACCATAATTTGCTCAAAATCTACAATCATTCAATTCTCAACCACAAGTTATGACTCGAAATTTTCAGCCTAATTCTTAAGGAACTCAACCCTTCAACTACCAACCTCAACCTCAGAGAAGTTAAACCCCACCACCGAGACCACTAGGCTTTGACCTAGATGAGTTGTCAAAAACTCTATAAGGCATTTAGAACATGTTAGGCTCTCACGCTCAGGCGTTGGCTAGGCTGGATACCTAGATGGGCCAAATAGCTAATGCCCTAAACAAGAGAGTTAAAGGAAGATTTCCCAGTCAGCCAGTGATCAACCTGAAGAATAAGCAAGTGATGGAGCTTGGATCCTTTGCCAATAATCCTCATGAATGGGTTCAAGAAATCACAACTTTAAGAAGTGGAAGGGAAGTTGAGAATATGGTTGAGGTACAACATGAAAAGAGGGTGAGTAAGCGAAAGGCGGCTGAGAAAGTTCCGACCGACCAACCTTAGGTGGAGGAAAATGTCACCCAGACACTACCAGAAGAGATAGGAAAGGCAAGTTATGAGGAAGCAATGTCATTTCCTCAACGTCTGAGAAAGCCAACCAGATATGGTAAGCGCAAAGAAACCGACATGCTAAAATTTTTTCGGTAATTCAGGATCAATTTGCCTCTCTTGGATATCATCGCCCAAATTCCACCCTATGCTAAATTTTTTGAGGACCTCTGTACCCAAAAGAAAAAAAGCAAAACGAAGGTCCCGAAGAAGATCTTGTAGACTGAACAAGTGAGTTTGTTGTTTTTAAGTAACACACCGCCGAAGAGAAAAGACCCTGGTGCTCCCACTATTCCTTGTGTCATTGGTGATCAGGAAATTGGTAGAGCTCTTCTTAATCTAGGTGTGAGTGTTAATTTCTTTCCTTATTCAGTTTACCAACAACTAGGGTTAGGAGAGCTCAATCCTACCTCGGTAGTGCTCCAACTTGCAGATAGATCCATCAAGCAAACAAGAGGGATTTTGGAAGATATCATAGTTTAAGTGGACACGTTTTTCTTTCCAGTAGATTTTATAATTCTCGATACAGAACCTATCCATGATTCAAAAAAGCATATCCTTGTAATTTTAGGATGACCCTTTTTGGCCACGGCCATTGCGTGTATTAACTACACAATAGGGGCTATGGAGCTATCATTTTGAAACATGAAGGTGCGCATGAATTTTTTTAATTTTAATCATCAACTTCTTGAGTCGGTAGACTGCTTCCAAATTAACAAGGTTGTCGAGATTGATTAGATTGTAGAAGATTTTGCACTATAAATCTTGGAGAAAGATGTGTTAGAGTCATTTATGATAGGAGTCAGGTTGGAGGACGAACCTGATGATTGGGATGAGCAAATGAAGATGGACTATGAGGATATTGCTACGATTAAGGCTGCATTATATTGCTACGATTAAGGCTGCCATGGAAAGTGTCGATTGAGTCATTTCCCATAATCTCGAATACACCACTAGTTCCGTCATTGATAACTCCTCCTACCTTAGAGATGAAGGAATTGCCTAAAGAGCTTAAATATGTCTTTCTAGGACAAGATAAGACTCTTCTTATAATAATATCATAAAAGCTGACAACTGAACAGGAATCGAGTCTGGTCAAGGTTTTAAGTGACAATTAAAAGGCAATAGGATGGAGCGTTGCTGATTTGAAAGGCATAGATCCCTCGATTTGCATGCATCACATACATTTAGATGAGGATGCAAAACCATCAAGGGAAATGCGACGGAGATTGAATCCAAATATGAAGGAGGTGGAGATGAAAGAAGTGGTTAAGTTACTAGATGCGGGTATTATTTACCCCATATCCGACAGTACATGGGTGAGTCCTACTCAGGTGGTGCCAAAGATATCAGGCATCACAATTGTACCTAACTCGAAGGGTAAGTTGATCCCACAACGTATGACCACATGGTGGCGTGTGTGCATTGATTACCAAAAACTCAACTCTCATACTAGGAAATATCATTTTTCATTGCCATTTATTGATCAAATCCTAGAGAGATTGGCTAGACAGAGCTATTACTACTTCTTATATAGATATTCCGGTTACAATCAGGTGGCGATTGATCCTGTTGATCAGGAGAAAACCACTTTCACTTGCCCATATAGTACATTTGTATATAGACGGATGCCTTTTGGTTTGTGTAATGCGCCAGCTACATTCCAAAGGTGTATAATGTCAATATTTTCTAACATGGTGGAGAAGTTCCTTGAAATGTTCATGGATGATTTTTCAGTTTTTAGGGCAACCTTTGAAGACTGTTTAAAACATCTAACACTCGTGTTTAAGAGATGGAAAAAGATTAATTTAATTATGAGCTGGGAAAAGAGCCATTTCATGGTTTAAGAGGGGATAGTACTTGGCTACATTGTATCGAAAGAGGGGATTGAGGTAGATAAGGCGAAAGTCGAATTGATTTTAAAATTGCCTCTTCCCACATATGTTAAACAGATAAGATCTTTCTTGGGCCATGTCGGGTTCTACAAATGATTTATTAAATATTTTAGTAAGATCGTCAAGCCGCTATGCAACTTATTTGCTAAGGATGCAACATTTGTCTTTGACAAAAAGTGTCTTCATGCTTTTAAGGAGCTGCGTACTCAACTCTCAACAACCCCAATCATTCGTCCACCAGACTGGTCTCTGTCGTTTAAGTTAATGTGTGATGCTTCGGACTATGCCGTAGGAGTAGTATTAGGTCAGAGAAAGGAGAAGCTACCATATGCGGTATATTATGTTAGCAAGACGTTGAACGATGCGCAGATCAACTACACAACCACGGAGGAAGAGTTGTTGGTGGTTGTGTTCGCCTTGGATAAATTTTGATCATACTTACTGGGAACCAAGGTAGTAGTTTACTCGAATCATGTGGCATTAAGGTATTTGCTGACGAAGAAAGATTCCAAACCCAGGCTGATAAGATGGATTTTGTTGCTGTAAAAATGTGACTTGGAGATTAAGGATAAAAAGGGTTCAGAAAATGTAGTTGCTAACCATTTGTAAAGGATCATTATTGAGACTATAAAAGAAACTACTCCTCTTAAGGATTCATTCCCGGATGAACATCTGTTCAGTGTGGCTGTCATGGAACAAATACCATGGTATGTTGATATTGTAAATTATAAAGCTACGGGCCAGATTCTGAACAATTGGTCTAAGAATGAAAGAGGTTGATTCTTTAGCCAGGTTAAATTTTATATCTGGAATAATCCATAATTGTACAAGTATTGCTTTGATCAGATTATCGAAAAATATATCCCGAAAAGTGAGGTGTAAAGTATTTTGAAGTTTTGCCACACGCTGGAATGTGGAGGGCATTTTGGAGCTCAGAAAATAGGCCATAAGGTGTTGCAAAGTAGGTTCTATTGGCCAACCATATTCAAAGATGCATTTGAATACTGTAAAGTGTGTTTGCGATGCCAGAAGTTGGGATCCATATCTCGATGTGATATGATGCCTCTAACCCTGATTTTAATCGTTGAATTGTTCGATGTATGGGGTATAGATTTCATGGGACCATTTCCGAAAGCAAGCAAGAAAGAGTATATACTTGTGGTGGTTGACTATGTGTCAAAATGGGTAGAGGCTATAGCCACCAAACATGTAAATCATCAGACAATGGTGGAGTTTGTGCAGTCTAATATCTTTACAAGTTTGGTATACTATGCGTGATAATAAGTGATGGCAAAAAACATTTTGATAACCATTTTCTCGGTGGTCTATGTCGAAAATATGGCATCAATCATAGGGTTGGTACATCATATCACCCTTAATCACAAGGACAAGTGAAAGTTTCTAACAGGGAAGTAAAGAATATTTTAGAGAAGACAGTGCGAGTTGATTTAAAAGATTGGCCTCAAAGGTTAAATGATGCATTGTGGGCTTATAGGACTGCGTATAAGACTCCAATAGGTATGACACCGTATCGGTTGGTCTATGGTAAGGCATGCCACCACCCTGTTGAGCTAGAGCATCAAACATATATATTGGGCAGTTCAAAGATTGAACTTTGATTTGAAAAAGTCCGGTGCTCAGCGGAAACTCCAAATCGCAGAGCTTGAGGAGTTGAGAAACAATGATTATGAGATTTCTCGGATTTAAAAAGTTAGGACAAAGGTTTTTCATGACAAACACATTCGAAAGAAAGTCTTTGAGCAAGGCCAGAAGGTTTGGCTATTTAATTTGAGATTAAAGTTGTCTCCTGGTAAGCTTCAATCTAGATGGGATGGACAGTACGAGATTACGAAGGTTTTCCCCCATGGAGCAGTAGAGCTTGATTATTAAGAGACAGGAAAGAAGTTTGTGGTGAATGGTTAGAGGCTTAAGCATTATATTGACGTTCAGCCAGTTGAATGTGTTATGGAGACGATTAATTTATCTGATCCAACACACGAGTATGATCCCGGTTACTGAAAGATGGCAACGTCGTGCTAACAATGTTAAACATTGGTACTAGGGGATGAAAATTAGTTTTTGAACCTAGGCCGTAAATTAGAGTTTTTGTAGTCTTTTATAGATTTAGATTGATTCGTAAGATTGAGTCATAGTATCATCCTCGTCATAATCGATATGGTGAATCATTCATTAGGGTATACGGAGAATGAAGAGAGCAATTGCATTAGATAAAGCACGTAAAATGACAGAGCATTGAGGCTGGAACAAAATTCCATGCTTGGGACCTATGTGTCACGCATAGTTTTACCTATGCACCGCCCGTAACTGCGTAAACAACCTTCGCGACTTTATATTCAAATTGTGCATTCATTTCCTTCTCACTCTCTCATTTCTCCATCAAAATCTCCCAAATCACCCCCCATACAATCCTCATTCAATTTCGAACCATTCCTTGCGAATCCTATGTCAGATATGTATGTTGATTGTCCGAATTCTTGTGAAGAACTCGAAAAGTCTCGGAAATCAATTTTCGGAGAAATCATCAGATCTTTCGATTCGGTGACATTTCTTCGATCTTTGTTTCTAATTGCTTTTCTAATCATTGTAAACTGATATCGACGAACAAATCCAGTCGAAAACATGTTTTGATCCATTTCTCAAAAGTTGTGATTATCGGCTTAGAGAATGGGTTGAAATTCAAAAAAAATCGCATGTTTTTAATTTGAGAATTTGTTTAAACGTCGTATTGGATTAATTTAGATGTGATTTCGAGTTTGATTCGGTGTCTGGAACAATCCGCTTATTATTTCTGAAAATTTTGACTATAGGAATGAAGATTAAACCACGTAGAAGATGTACGGGTCCTTCACGGACTAAATAGAGGCCTCCCGACCCAGAGCCAGCAGAGAAGTCACCGATTAGGACTCTCTAGCATTTCATACCATCGGTTGAGTCACCACCGTCGTCTGAGGCCACTCATAGGGACCATGATGTGTCGCCGGTGGCTTCACCACTAGTGTCACCACCACTAGCACTACCCGAGTCACAGGCTGATGATCCCGGGGTGTTAGTTTCTTATTTATCGGTGCCACCCATGACAGTTGTGGGTGAGATGTTGATGAAGGTGCTGAAGAAGGGATTTCAGTAAGAGTGTATTTATTCGGCGACGACATTTATGAAGATAGAGGTAGTGCCGACTTGGACTATCTAATGTCTATAGGAGAGACAACTACTGCTAATCCTTACTCATCCATTCACCTTTATCTGTGCAGATATGATAGAGGAGTTTTGGTTGTACATGCAACACTATAACAGAGGGATGCGGTTAGAGATCGAGATCAGGGGGATCAGATTTCATATCACACCTCAGACCATTACGGAGGCATGAGGTATACCTGACACTTGCCCACCTGAGTTGGAAGGAGAGTTCCCGCCCTTACAGGAGCCATTTGCTAGAAATAGTTCAGCTTCAGACTAAGGGCGAGTTTACCGATGATCAGAACAACTGCACATAGAAGTCTGATTATCATCCCAAGTTGTGGCTACTGGACATGATTTTCAGGTCCCAGGTTCACCCTCATGGCCATGAGACTTAGCGATGGAGGCAATAACGTATTATTGTGGGACATACATTTTGTATCCGATTCCTGACTTTGACTATACAGCTTATGACCGAGGCTAGGGTTAAGCTAGATGAGGAGGTGGACCGGAATAGGTTTGAGGGGGGTACATACACGATGAGTATATGGAACAAGACATGGAGTAGACTGACAAGGGATGCAGTCTTACAGAGGAGGCCGATGGTACTAGATCCAGCCATTCCTCTGGCTGAGCCTGTTGAGCCCGAGGCTGGCCATGATGATGTAATGCCACCTCAGGATGGGGGGTACAAGTTGAGATGGCTCAGGAGCTTGCTGATACACCAGTTACGATGACTCGGGCATAGTTTAATGCGATGATAGCAGGACAAGTGGCATTGATGGCCGAGGTGAGGCAGAGCAAAGAGGAGACCCGATAGTTGAAAGAGGAGGTCCAGTCTTTGCGCAAGGTGTTGAAGGTCGGCCAAAAGATCATGGTGGCAGATATGTAGATACGTCATAAGGAGGCGACATAGTTTTGACGTGGTCTGAGGCGAGTGCGTGGCATGCTCGAGGGACAGTTTTATCATATGGGTTTAACTATACCAACCACCCCACCATCGTCGTCCAATGAGGACGAGTAGTAGTAGTAGCAAATTTTCCTAGTTCTTGTTGTTTTTGCACTAGAGTCGAATTGTTGGTGGATAGTTTTTTTTATAGGTGTTTCATGTTCCCACCGAAATGATCGACATCCAAGTGTACTTTTTGTTTTTAATTTGTTTTTATTTTTATAAAATTAAAAACAAATCATATCTATGTGATCATATTGTTTGTATTTCTCCTTTTTGGAGACTATGATGATATATGCATTGAATTGAGTGATTTTTCGAGCGACCGAGCTCTAAAGTCATACAATGAGGACATGTGTATGTTTAAGTTTGGGGGTGTGTGGGTTATGATTTTGAAACTGGATATGATAAAATTTGAAAAAAAAAATCCAAGCCAAGGCTATGCTTAGTGCTACGCGCCACGCGTAGGGGCCACGCATAGGGTTATTTAGAAAAATTGAAATTTCGCCCATTTTAAAGGGTTTTTTGCTGGTTTTGTACTTGTACTGTATTATGATTTATTTTAGGGAATTTTTAAGATTTGTTTTAGGATTTAATTAGGAATTCTTAGAGTAATTCTAGTCTAAGTGGGAAGTGGAATTAAAAGACAAGTTAAATATGGATTTTTAATGTTTCCATTGTCCGGTTCAAACAAGCATTCCAAATCCTTTTTCTGCATAAGTCTGAGTTACTCATCTATAAATACAGCCCTGGAGATACATAATTCTCATAATTCACAAAAAAGGTTTATACTCAAATTCATAGAAATATGTCTAGTTCTTCGTCATATACTGTTCATTCTTCTCTTTCTTCTTATCATCATGCGGGTGAGCATTGAGAGAGTGACTACGAGATCGAGTTAGATCTAGAGGAGTTTTATTGAAGATAATGGATCATCGGCTATTGAGGATGGTGGAGGAAGAGTGATGGAGATAGTAGAGGCGAGCATGAATAGGGAGGCCATGAGCCAAAAAAGGGAAAGAACCACACCTCGTTCATTCATGAAATGTAGAATGCAGTTTGAATTGAAGTTCTTTCCGGAAAGAATGAAGAGTTCATTAACAGTACATGGAGAGGAAATCCTGCGTCAACGAGGATTGAGCAATTCAAAGCGTCTGACTGGAGGGAAAGTGTATCCAAGGTTTGTTCGAAGGTTTTATGCAAGAATGGAAGTTGATGGAGCACCAGGATATGAAGTAGTGCGTGCTCGAGTTTCGGACTGGAGTAATCCTATAGTGGTGAGTGCAAGAATGATTGCTAATGTATGGAAATTACCACTGAATTGTCTGGATCATTTAAAAGAGAACATTAAACCATTCCCGTCCAAGTGGCCGTTTACGGATGCATAAATGATTAAGGAGATATGTGATGTGCATTTTCCGAAAGAAAGAGATAAGAGTTTTGCTAACTATTATTTGAAATCGGAACTGCTATATTTGGATAGAGGGCGATCCATGATTAAAATATTTTTCTGTATGCTGAAAGGATATTGGGTGTCAATTCCAACTATAATATTGGAAAGTATGATTCTGATTCAAAAAATTGTGAGTGGAAAAGAGAAGGGGTGGAAAGAGATGAAGTTTTATTTTCCATACCCATTTTTGTTATCAAAGATTATTAAGAAACAACTGGGGCAGAGATTGAAAGAAATGGGTGAGGTGAGTTGGAAGTTTACAAAGAAGTATCGAAGGGATGATTCTGAACGGTTAAAGAGGATGTCCAATATCCTTAGGAATTTAGGAAGGCTTCCGCGTGTTGAGAGAGATGAGGAAGATGAATCAAACTAGGATTAGGGTTTGTAGAAGGAAGATTATATTTTTTTAGAAGATTGATTGCAATTTAAATTTTTAGAGGGTGTAGTCGCTTAAGGACAAGTCTTTGCAATTTCAATTATTGGATACGGTAGTCCCTTAAGGCCACGTCTTTGCAATTTAAATTCATAGGATTGTAGGCTCTTAAGGCCAAATTATGATTTTTATAAAAAATAAATTCATTCCTGGTGTGATATATTGATGATTTCCGGATATTTATGATGAAATTTATTTTTCCTTGCTATGATATTGGGTATGTGTGTTTTATTGAGTGTATTTATAGGTGATCTAAATCAAATTTTGGGGAGGAGATCAAGTGCTTCCTTGTGCAATTTCGGAATCATGTTTCAAGGGTAACTATATTATTTCTCTTGTATTATGAATAATGGGGACATGATTTATTTCAAGTTTAGGGGAGAGGGTATAGTGTAGGAATGATAATTTTGAATTTGTTTTTGAAAAAATTGATTATTTTGAAAGAAATTATTTGTTTTCACGCATGAATGTTTTGCATTACAAGTTAATTGAGTTTGTGTATATGATGCATGAGTAGTATGTGATGTAATATTCCGATTCATGAGAGTAATGATTCGATCGAGCTAAGTGAAGTGATGTGGTTTTACATGGGTGGATAGATTGGTAAAATTGAAACTGAGAAGGACAGCCTTGACCTATAATCACAAGCAAACATTCACTATAGGGAAATAGCTGACCTTTGACTATGTAGTTGAGAAATTAATTTTGGCACAATAAAAGGGGAGATGGGGAGTTGATATGGATGGAATGGAAAAAAAGTTGAAAATTTATTTTGAAAAATAAAATGCAAAAAACAAGTTCTTCGATGTGAGTAACCGGGCCTTCTACCATAAAGTAGCAGAGTGTTCGCATAAAAATGGGATAAACTAATGAGCATAAATCCCAATAAAGAAGCTCGGGATCAGTTGGTTGGGATTAAAAATCCTCGCTGGAAAGTCCGGAGCTTAGAAAGATAAAAAGGGATAAAAGTGGAATGATGGAAAGAATGAGGTTTTAAAGAAAAATGGCAAAGTTTAATCAATGAAGTAGAAGAAGCGAGATTGACATACCATAGGAGAATGTTCACAAAAACACGGAGGGTTGTCTGGATTGGTAGTAAAGAGTAACGAAGTCTTTTACTTTAGTGGGAACCATTCATGACACAAAGCTCGAGATAGTTATTGTTCGATAGTGAGTGGGAATATTTGCATCTTTATTATCTTATACATTGTATCATGACTTGATTGATGAGTATGTGAATGCATGAATGCGTGATTACAAATAATGGAGAAGTTGTGGGTAGTATAGCTAACGGTCACAAGACTTTCCTCATCCACTCGGCATTGCTGAAGGGGTTTAAAAGGCTTGTTACACGTGCTAAGTGTAATCGTCGATCCTCACAAAAGCAAATGATTAATGTAGATTAGTATAGAGTAGTTAAAATAAAAACAATCATCACAAGGGAGTTTCAAAGTTTTTCCTAAGTTTATTGCTTAGGGACTAACAATATATAAGTTTGGGGGTGTGATAGGTGTCGAATGTTGTCCATTTTAGGCCCTTCTCTTACTATTGTTATGTCTCTACATTACATTATTTGGTATTTTTATACCGTTTGTGTGTTTAAGCGTGTTTCAGGAACTTAATAAAGAAAAAGAGCTAACTTAGGTGAATTAACTAGATAAGTGCTCATTTCTATTCAAGAGGAGAGCTAAGGAGGTGTTTTCAAGAGAAAAGTGTCTTTCGGATGGCAAAAACATCATTTTTTATCGTAACTTCAAGAATCATTCTAATGGAGTCGAGGGGGTTCAAACGGCACTATTCCCAAGAAAAGTGGTTTCCATACGCACTTAGTGGCTAGAAAGTGCTATTCTGACGATCAGCCTACACCCGGTGAAAATAGGCCTACGTGCCACGTGTAAGAAGGCCTACGCGCCGCGTGTAGCCCCTCTATGAGCCGCGTGTATTTAACTTATGTGGGGGAGCTGTGAAATCCCAAATTTGACCCCGACTTGTGTTCCTTTATGGCGACTGCGACTTCTACACCTCAATACACATGATATACACATAATATACATCATACTTAAGGGTTTTTCTTGGTTCGGCGTGAAATGACGAAAAAGGGAAACCTTAGGGTTTCCATCGGCGTTTGTCTATAAATAAAGAGGTCTGTTATAGATTTTGAGGGAGCTTCGTTCATATAATATTAAGAGCAGCCTCTGGAGATTCATTCCAAGGAGAATCCATACAAGACCTAGAGTGTCGGAGAAGACGACCATGGTGGCTGATTTTACATCAACGATGCAGTCTCCTTCAACTATGAGCAGCTAAACCGGTATCTAGGATTTTCTAGCAAAACCCTAACCAAGTAATGTAGTTCTTTTATTTGTTTTCAATTGTAACGAGGGGAAGTTGTGACCATACTGTAGATGTGTGATCATTTTTATTCTTAACACAAGATTATATATTTGTTTTTATTTCTTGTCTTAGATTGAATGAATATATCTTCTTACACAATCACGTTATCATAAACATAGTGTGATTTTCTACATCAATGGTGCTCAACACTTGAAACCCTAGGTTTACATAGATCATGCCTCGGTGAGATGATATAGACATGTTTTAGTTTAATTTCATGCTATAGGAGTAGATTAGAGTAAAATAATTTGCATGCACTAATCATACTCTGTCTGGAGATGGGTTGTAACAAATCCGGTAGATAGTATCCTTTTTGCGAACATATTCGACTATTATCGGTACAACCTGATTCACAGTTATGAATCGCCCTCTTGCAATTGAGCAAGTAGAGAGTTATGTTATACGATTAGTGGTGGAGTATGGAAACTCTAGATTTTATTTCTATTGTTCTTCTCTTAATCTATCTTTATTTGGTTTTTTAGTTAATTAGTTAATCAATCACAAACAAAAAACTATATTTTTCTAGCAATTCGAGAGTATTATTTTACTAGAATTCAGAATATGACTTAGTCTCGATGGAATCGATAACCTTTCTCAAGCCGATCTGTACTAAAATACGATTCGTGTGTTTGCGATAGGTAAAACCTAAGCCGTCCTAATGGGTTGTTTTTAACCATTATTTTTATCAGCCCTAGGCGAACATCAACATCCTTTTGCTAAAGGGTGTTATCAAGGTGTCACAACCTTTCTACTAAAGAGTGTTTCCAAAGGTCACAACCTTTCTAGTAAAAGGTGCTTCCAAGGGTCACAATCTTTCTGGTAAAAGGTGCTTCAACCACCTTTAAAGGATCACACCCTTTACCGGTTGGTCAAAAACCCGACCCAGAAAGGTAAACTATGGGTCAAGCCCAACACATAAATTTAAGGGCCAGGACCAAACTAATTACACACCCACACCGACACCCATATTTCAAGTAGGTCTCTTTGAGAATTAATTTCTCATTCAACACTTAATAGTTTTGAATTGATAAATATACAAAATCAATCTTCTCTCTAAGGAGAACACATTGGTACTTAGTCCTGTTCATTTCGGAGTACATGTCCTATTTTTATTTTAGCACCAAGTTGCTACAAACACTTATTTTTCAAAACTATTTTCCAACAAGAACATGGGAAATTCAATTCAATTCAGGCATTCAGGTCAGTTTCCTTCAAAACAAACACCCCCAAAAATTAATTCACTTTCATTTTCTAAGCAATAGTTGATAATTTTCTTCCATTTTACAGACAATTGCCATCATATCTGTAAGAGAAGGCATAATTCAACTAGGCTGATTTGATAAGGTCTATATCTCTCTCTCTTTCAATACACACAAACACATATTTACATATATATTATATATATAATTCAACTAGGCTCATTTGATAAGGTCTGTATCTCTCTTTCAATACACACAAACACATATTTACATATGTATATATGTACATATATAAAGGTGAGGGTATACTAGTCATTTCACATCATTTTAGTTGGGCAAATGTATCCTTACACACATTTATGGGTAATTTAGTCCTTTCAGATCACAAAATAGGGTTGACTGGGTTTGACCTCTCCAGAGGTTGAACTGAGGGGGTCAAAGTGAAACAAATAAGGGATGAAAGTGTAATTAGTGGAATCACAGGGGGTGCGGGTATAATTTACATTAACAACAAGCCATGAAAATGTAATTTACCCTTTAGAAACAAATATATAAATGAATTCTTTGAAACATTAATATTTAAACATTCACTAATCTATGTGTTTATTCTTTTATTCTTTTATTTCTTTTCTGTTTATTTTTTTCTGAGCGGTTAGTTGTACAAACACATTTTCATATTCCAGCGTGTAACATTATTATACCATTATAATCTAAAAGTACTAATTTATCTTTATTATATATATATATATATATATATTGTTGTTGTGAACTAAGCTTTTTTTTTTTTCTCTTTTCTTGTTCTTTTTTTTTAACATATATTTGAGAACCTGTTAAACTTTTATTTTTTTGTTTGTTGCCATTCTGAACCCTTATACTAATCTCAGAAATCATGAGTTCATGGTACAAAAAGATTCATGTATATAAAAAAAAGCAGTGATACTTACACCGAGTAAAATTGCTTGACGTAAGAAATAATATTCATCCGATGCACAAGTATGGGGTACAATTATCTTTATTTTTATCTATCTAACCATTCTTGTAAATATTTTGTTTAGGAATGAAAGATTCACCGGTGGTGTTGAATTAGTTGTTAGTGTAATTATTTCACGTAAATGGTATATAGACAAATGTTGGTGGTTGGGCAGTGCAAGTTGACAAAAGTGGGTGGTTGAGGTTGTGCACGTATTATGACCAGGGACGGATCCAAAACATTATTTGAGGGGGCGACAATTTTGATTTCCTCCTAGTTAGTGCTGAAAATAATTTTATTAGAAAAAATCAAGTAAATTTTATAAATAATTAATTGTTGGATGCACAATTTAAGTCTTATAAGTCATACTAATCATCTAAAGGTGTTGGGCATAAAGCAAGTAATTAATTCTCTGGAGCATAATCCAACGTTGTTGGGCATGGTCACATCATCTAAGAATGTTAACTGAATTAAAATTGTAACTGCATAAGGGTGTATTTATAGTTATAAAATATGTGAAGACTGATATGGATGTTTTTACACCTTGATTATGCTATAGGAAATGCAACAAACTGTCTAGAGAATATAATTTTATATATAAAAAAATTCCTATATATGACAAAGGTTGGTGGGTGAATTGGTGGTTGGGCGGTGCAAGTAGACAAAAGTTGGTGGTTGAGGTTGTGCAAGTATTAGAATAAAGGTTGGTGGTTGAGCATTGTAAGTAGACAAAATCTGAGTGCAGATCTGTCCACTATCACAATCAATGTTTGTGGTTGAGGCTGACAAAAAAGTTGCTGGTTGAGACCATGCTAGGTGATAGAGGTATGACATTAACATTTTTATTTGGTGTAATTTTTGTTTCTGACTTTTCGTGGAAGAAAAATATAAGCAAAAACTGTTTTGAGAAATTGGTACCCCCAACTTCTTTAAAATGCTCTTACAGGTAAGGGTGCAACTTGGGTCAGCCTGGCCCAAACTAGTGCCAACCCGAGGTAGACTGTAGCCCAGCCCCACACGCCCAACTTCAAATTCAGGTTGAGTCCAACCCGACCCGGTCAGGTCGGGCGTACCAGCGGGGTTTGCTTATTGTTTTTTAAAAAAACAAAAAACTAAAATAAATGAAAAGAAAAACTGTAATAATTAACCTAAAACAAAAAATTTCCCCATCCATGTATAGTTATTTTATATAGAATCTGGGTCAGGTTAAGATTTCGGGTAGGCCAGTTTTGTTTTTCAAGATGTAGAATTTTTTATGAGATTTTGAAACTGAAGATGAAAAAGAAAAAAAAAATTATTGGTGAAAAAAAAAATTTAACTTTGCAAAAAGAAAAATAAGAGAGGAAAATAGTTTAATTTTGGTTGATCTATGTTTCTGAATATATATGGAGGAATCCAGATCTGGTTTCTCTATAATCTTATATCTCTCTCTATATATATATGTGTATCTATATGAAAATTATGATATATGAATTTGATGAAAAAATATGATACAATATAAATTTGTTTTCTCTTGTAACAAAAAATCAATCGGTTATATATATATATATATATATATACATGTGTGTATAAATATATGTTTAAAAAAATCAAAAAAGAGAGAGGATGTAGAGAGAGGGGGGACGAATGGCGGCAAGAGGAGGCGACGACAAGGAGGTGCTGCGGCAACGGCACCAAGAGGAGGCGGTTGCGGCAAGGTCTGGTGGAGGCAAGAAGCGTCAAGAGAAGGGTTAGGGTTTTAAGGAGAGAAGAGGCAAAGAGGGAAATCAAGATTCAATAGAAATTTTTTTTATACATATATAGATATATTTCTATATATATATGAAAAAAAATCGAGATTCAATAATTTTGGATTTGGGTTTATATACATATATATATATATAGATAGATAATACTATAAGAAGATTTATATATAGATAATATATATACATATATATTGATGAAAAAGTTTGTAAAGATGGGAGAGAGATGATGTATAGAGAGAGAGTTAAGAATGGAGATGCGGCTTGGGCAAGTGTAAGTTTTAGGGTTTCAATTTTTATTTTTTATTTTTATATTATTGGAATTCGGGTTCAGCCCAACCCAACCCACCTTGAGATGGGCTTAACTCGATTGAGCCCAAATTTAAGATTTTCCGGGCTGGGCTCGGGTTGGGGTGGGCTAGCCCGCCCAAGTTGCACCCCTACTTACAAGGCCTAAAAGCTCTTCTAAAAATTATGTCAAACATCGTTCAAAGCAACTTTTTTCTCCTAGAAATCAAAAACAACATTTGAAAAGTCAATTCAAGCATGTCCAATTGATCTTCTCTCTCTGTTGTTGCAAGTGAAATAGTATATAAGTATTGTTTATTAGAATACTATATTTTCCTAAGTGTGGTGATACATTTAACCCTAGATAGCACTTATGACAAGTGGTCATCGCCCTAATAAAAATTATTTCCATCCACCCAATTATGGAGCATAAATCGATTTCGCCATTTGCTCATTGTTTCTGTTCAACAACCACTTGCCCTAATAAGAATTCTTTTCATCCGTCCATTTGTGGAGCATAAATCGATTTCACCATTTGCGCATCGTTTTTGTTCGACCGAAAAATTCAAACATGCTCACGATTGCCTTGAGCAATGGAAGAGTTTATTTTGTGAAGTTCAAACGCGGTCATAATCAACTTGAGCACCCAACAAAAGTTTGTTTTGGCTAGAAATGGGCAGGGGCAGGAAAAAAATAGTTTGGCCGCAGTTGTGACACAATCATCTCTCCATTTAAAGTTTTACTTTTTACAGTAGTGTTTTTTTTAGGCCCTGTTTGGTAGGTGGTCTGGTCTGGTCTTGCGTTTTATGGGACCAGACCATGTTTGGTAGCATTGGTCCCAAATTTTTGGTTAAACCAAATAAGTCCAAATGAGACCAAAATGACCTCATTTCAGACAAAAAAAAAAGGTGGTTCCTGGTGGTCTGGTCTGGTCTTATTAATAAAATATATTCATAAATAATTAAAAATTAATAAATAATAATTAAAAATTAATAATAATAATAATAATAAATTAAATAAAACATATTTTAAAAATAAAATATAAATAATAAATAATAAACAAAATGAAAAAAATAATACCTAATAATAATTAAAAAATGAATATAATAATAAATAAATAATAAAATTTATTTATAAATAATTAATAATATAAATAATAAATTAAATAAAACATAATAATAATAAAAATGAATACAATAATAATAAATAAATGTAATAATAATAATAAATAGACTAAATAATAAATAAAATAAATAATAAATTACATAAAACATATTTAAAAATATAATAAAAATAATAAATAATAAACAAAATGAAATAAATAATAATAAATAATAAATAGATATAATAATAAATAATAAGTAAATATGATAATGAATAAATACTTCATAATAATAATAATAAATGAGTATAATAATAATAAATTAATATTAAATTAATAGAATATATTTTTAAATAATTAAAAATGAATAAATAATTTATAAATAAAATGAATTAAATAATGAAATAATAATAAATAAATAGAATATATTTATAAATTAATAAATAATAATATAAATATATTATAAAGTGAAAATATAATAAATAAAGAAAAAAATAATGCATAAATAAATATTATAATAAATAATAAATAAATAGTAAGATCAGACCGCTTACCAAACAGACTTTTTTAGATCAGATTAGACCAGACCAGACCAGAAAGACCGCCTGCCAAACATGGCCTTAATGTTATGTTTGGTCGAAGGGATACATTGAGGGAGGGATAAGAGGGAGAATAATGTAATTATTTTGTGTTTGGTTGAAGGAAAGAGAAAAGAGGAAGGAGACTGGGAGGGATACTCCTTTCCATTTTTTAATCCGCCTGAAATTTGGGCAGAAGATGTGAGAGAAAATAGCTAACTCCTCTTAAATTAAAGAGAGACACAATTCTTCCCTAAAGATGTCTCATTCATCCCTCCCTTAGATCCATCTTCCATCCATCCAACCTTACGAAGCATAAGTGATTTCGTCACCCGTGAAATCCTCGTTATCACTCTTCGTCTTCAAATCATAAGTATCCTTTAATGCTTGTTATCGGGCCGTTGAGAAGGTAACTGAAGAAATACAAGGAAACCAAAGGTGAGTTGTGCTTGGATTGTCATGGTTTCGTGGTACAAGTGAGAAAAGAAAAATTAATATATTTGGCGCAATATTCTCCGGTTGCGTCGAGTTGTATGCGAATTGAGGAGAGCAGATGGAGGCGGCTATTTTGACGAGCAACCAAATATCTAATAGTGGTCTAAAATATATGATTTGGTACTCATTATATATTAATTGTATGTACATTTCTACATCGTTTCCTAAAATATAGGAATAGTTTTGAATAATCAATTAACTAATGTGAGTCGTGAACTTGTGTATGAATTTTTTTGATTGTTCTCTCTATATGGATATTGCAAAAGCTTTGAAATACACTTTTGGTTTAATTCATGGCGTAGGGTTAGCCCGTTCTCTCATAAATAATTGGGTCTAGACTTCTTGGTAACCTGGGTTCTAATACTAGTGTTGGGTGATCTTGGGCCTCTCTCAACCCAAAAAACTAGCTCAAATGGTAAGATTTTCCCTCACACTTATAAACTTACCACCAGTCCATTCCACAATCGATGTGGGACAACTCCAACATTATTTAAAATTAATAGTTAAATGGTGAAAAACTTATAGACAATCAGTTCTAGCTATATTGAATTGTTTGAAATGAAAAAATAAATAAATTGTGAATACTGATGGATTAGAGTTAAGATGGGATGTTACAGATTTATAAACATATATATATATATATATATATATATATATAGATTTATTTATTGTATGCATCAAAATTGTGTAGGTCCATGTCCAAATAGGTAAGACCCAAAATATACTATGAGCCACAAATTAAATTAACAGCCAACTTGGTCAATTTCAATTATTTAAACTTCTGTTTGGATTGACTTTTCAAACGTTATTTTTGGCTTTTTGGAGAAAAAAACTGTTTTGAATGGTATTTGACAAAAATTTTAGAAGAGTTTCTGGCCCTTGGAAAAACATTTTAAAGAAGTTGGAATGTACCAGCTTCTAGGACTGTAAACGAACAGAGCGCTCGATGAATTACTCGAGGCTCGACTCACTAAGAGCTCGGATCATATTCGTTTGTTTAATAAACGAACCAAGCTCAAACAAAAAATTTAGGCTCATTTATTAAACGAGTCAATCTCAAACATCCTTACGCTCGACTCGTTTGTTCGTGAACATGTTCGTGAACAAGCTCGCTTAAATACTTGTTTAATATTTTATAAATATATATATATATATATGTATGTATATAATGTTGAACTCTCTCTTGTCATTTCTTTTGTTGGCATGTTTTACAGTTCTATGACTGAAGATTGGGAAGATATAGTTAAGATTGGATGAGGTTGCAAATTAGTTTTTCTTTACATCTGAAAAGAGCTACTCAGTAAAAACAGCTTCTTGGTTTGTCTTATTTTACCATATTTTACTCCTAATTATGGAGTGCATTTACTTATTGTAGTAAGCAGATTATATACTATATACCAAACAGTATAGACGAAAATTTGAAGTAGAAAGGAAGATGATCAAATACCGAGTTCATTCCTTCCTTATATGCACTCTGTATATATTTAAGATGCAAATGTTTGAACTTTCTTATAAATAATTCCAACTCTGTGCAAGTGGATTCATGTTGCAAGGTGGAAAGTGGGTCAAAAATTGTAAACTTGTGTCTCACATCCGTAAGATATGGAAAGTGAGAGCAAGTTGGTGCCTATAAATAAACACAAAAATGTGTTTAGTTGTCCCACATCTCCTAGTGAGAGAAAAATAAGTCTTATTGATTTTTGGGTCAAAAAGCTCATTTTGACTTTAGTAAGGATTTTTTTATTTGTTGTTTGGCCAAAACCCCATTTAAAAATTAGTTCAAAGTTTAATAAGCAGCTTGAAAAAATAAATGCAAACGGTACAAATCAAGTTGTTTGTTGAGCTACTAAAGCTCGATTAAACTTTGAGCGAGCCGAGTTCGAACTGGGCTCCTCATGGTTTGATAGAGCTCGAGTTGAGTTCGAGCTCATACTTGAACGAGTCGAGTCGTTACAACCTTCCCAGATTTTCAAAACAACTTCTGTTTTTCTTTTTCTTATGCAGAAAGTCAGAAGCAGAAGATATGTCAAACAACGCTTATAGTGGATTAGTTATATTAAGAGATAATTAATTTTAATAAAAAGTAATTAAATATTAATAATTTTTAATAAAAAGTAATTATTTTTTAATATTTTAAACATATAATTATTATATTATAATTGTGTAATTATCTTTGAGTGACATACGTGTCATGATATTTTATCCATTAGTAGAGTTAGATGAAGAAAAGGGGAAAAATAAAGGGGACAGTAAATCACGAGAAAATTACTAATCTGTGTACTAACATTCAAGTAACCAAAACGAGAGATGGCAATGGGGTGAGTACAAAATGATTTGTCTATATTCATTTCCGTCTAGTTTAATTTTTTAAAATACCATACCCTTCACGAATTTTTCACGGATTGTCTTTTCATAAACCATGTCCGCCCCATTAACAATTTACTATATCCGTGCCCGCCTCACCCCTCCCCATTAACACCAAAAAACAAAATCATTATGGACAAGAATTTGACAAAAAAAAAACCTAATATATGAATTTTTTTTTCAAATTATCTTACAATCGAACTCTTTTTTTTCGTATATATTTTGAGTACTCGTAATTTCTTGATCTTGGATGTCGAGCCCCATAAGAAAAGAATGAGTAATAACTAATAAAGGATCCAGGATTCATAAAAAGTCTTATACATATAACAACTAAAAAATAAAATAAAATTAATGTAAACGGGGTGGGGCAAGTCACGGCGGATATTTAACAAAACCAGTACATGCCCCATAACCCTTACTGGTTTAATTTCTTTTACCAAATCCGCCCTTACAGGAAAAAAAATCGTTCCAAAATACTTACATAAAGGGGTGGAACGGGGAGGAGCTCCAACGGAGCAGTACAAATTGTCATCCCTAACCAAAACCAAGAAAGAAAAAATAGTTTAAGAAGAACAAGCACATTATGATTCAAGAAATTCAATAATCATCCAAATCCAAGCATTAAAGACGAAGAATAATAAGCTTATTAAATTCATGACGTTTTTTTCAAGAATTCAAGGATCAAACAAAACCATTATGAGATCCGACTCTCTTTTTTTCATATCAAATTCTATTCAACATATACTTGAAGAATACTATGAACAACTCAGATCAAGCCCCGACAGTCCTTAAATCCGACAAAGGAGATCGAATATGAGGACATAGTCTTTGTGTAAATGATATTCACATAAGATCGTACCCATACTAATTAGAGTCTCTATGTTGGGAGGATAAATTTCTTCCTAATAAGATAGGACTTACCCATATACATGTTACTCTATACAAGGAAAAGGATAAAGTGCAAATGAGGACATACACTCACTAACAAATTGGAGACAACAGAATAGAAAAGGTCCACTTCTAATAGACATGAAAAAGGAGGGAAGCAACCACAGTAGGAGATCTCTGAATGCCATTCTGAAGTCTAGACTTCCTCTACACCTACTAGGCCATAAAACTGCTGTGAGAACCATTCTGAATGCCTGTGATGTATAATAATCATCAGCATAGTTGTATATGCACCATGGTAAAAACAATAGGAAATGTAAAAGCCAACACATGTTCTTATGAAGACTGGCGCCACCCCATAGCTAAAGCGGTTGTCCCAGACCCCTACTATTTCTAGGAACTCAGGCGGCCTATGAAGCAGAGAAGAAGGTCATCAATAATCGCTTTTAACACTTCGCTTTCATCAGTAACTACCATTCTGGAGATGAAGTAATACGGTTGTTGGATTTGAAACCTCATAGACGAGCGTGCACCGAATTCATTCAAGTTTGTCACAGTATCAAGCATGTGTTGAACTTCTGAGAGTTGGCTACATTTGGCAATGTAATGGAAGATGCCCTTTGAATTCTGATCAAGTACAACTTATCTCCTCAAGCTCACAGGTACTCCATAACCAGCTAATAAGGTTTAAACCAGGCTTCATGAAGGGTTCTATACTCTCTAATTGTTGCACGGACATAATAGACCACAAATACATATTCATCACGCGTTAGAAGCAGCAAGGGAAATATGAGCTGATATTTGACGTGATCAGAACCGAAGATCTTAATAAATGCTTTTACTTCCCCGCCCTTGTATCCGTAAGAATTTATGGTGATAAAATTCATCAAAGGACAAACGATCCTCTGTAAAGATAGAGAGGTTAGTCAACTATGAAAAGGATGACTTCAAAACCATGTATATGACTTTATAAACCAGGAAAATAATATTATGAAAAGGTCAATAAGCTACTACACCTGGATCACTACAAAGCAGGTTTGTACACATATCTACACAGTCAGGATGCAATCCTGCAAGAATGAGCTGAGAAAAAGGAAGACATGTATACGACTTGATGTTCCGCAGCAGCTGAAATCAACAAAACGATCAATGGAGGAATCGCTGTTTAATCATTAGGACTCTTTTTGATGGTTTGCTCAAAATGGCATTACCTGAACATTTGTCCTACCACAAAAAGGTGGATAGCCATTAAGTAGTTCAAAAAGAATTGCACCGATACTCCACATGTCGACCTGTAAAGAGGATCCAACTGTGAGTTCGTTCAAATGAGGACAGAAATGGATGAAAACAACCTCTTGCCTTTTCATTATATCTTTGAAACTGTAGAACTTCTGGAGCCATGTATACTGGAGATCCACAAACTGCCTCAGCATAATCCCCTGGATGTACGATTCTGTCCCCAGTTACAGAAGAAATTCCAAAAAGATATTTAGAAAATGCAGTAAGTGCAGATATTTAACTTCTTTCAGTAAATTTTGAGAATTGGATCTCCATAAAACTTGTCTATAACCTTGAGAGACCAAAATCAGCAATCTTCAACACTGCGTCACTCTCAGGAGTATGACTCGATAGTAGAATGTTCTGCTCCAATTAGATAACCAAAATTAGACAGTTGACAAATTCTTAACTTACATAGAATTCTAACTAATCACCCTTTAAGTCAAGGAAAAGGTTTGAAGTGATTATTACTTGCAACATCTGACAAAATCACAAAGCATTTTTCATTTAAATTTATAGACGATGCGATTATGAGAAGATCATATAGGAACAATATTATTAGAAGTTGGCCAAATCTCTCAACTATTGTAGACACTGTTAAACAAGTTTGTAAACAATATACATTCTTTCGTGGCCTTGGTGACCCATCATTAGAAGGATGTGGCAAGGAGCACGTATAAGAATTTTGGCTGGGTGATAGAAAGGAAATACATATATATATATATATATATATATATATATATATATATATATATATATATACTTACTAACGGGAGCATGACCCTGACCATTTTGCCATATAGCCTTCTAAGATGAAGCAGAGATTAAAGTCGAGATGTGCTAAACAGGAAAGATTTGCATGTAGAGATATACAACGGTAAAATATATTATCCACGTGAATCGGACCATCACCCAAAATAAATCTCTTTAATACGTCACAGTAGTAGGACACACCAAATCCACATTGCACAAATGGCAACATAATTTCTTTCACTTGGAGGTGAGTGAAGACAATAAACAACATAAATGGAATGAACTAAAACTGAAAAGGAACCATAAAAATTATGGTACTATCATCTCATAAGGGCTAGCCTAATGCACAAGGTTCCCGCCGAGGTGGGGTCCTGGGAGGGTTAAATGTTTGCAGCCTTACCTTCTACATAAGGAGAGGCTATATCCTGACTCAAGCCCTTGACCATAGGGCAAACTCATGCTGGAGTTATTTTGTGGTAAAAGATGCCAAATCCACAAAAAGGCAACCTTTCACCCAACAAATGCCCTGTTTCTTATGAGTGCACTGTTTATTATGTTTATCAGTGTACATTTGCAGGATCACTAGGGCCAACATCCACGGTGCCCAAAGCCAACAAGGCTACACTTTATTATAATCTCTCTAATTTGTTTAGAATAATCCACCTCTATTCATGGTGAATTGGAAAACACTTGTAGAACAACAAAGACTTGTTTTACAAGGATTCTTGTTGTACAAGAATATTACAAAAAAAAAGAAACACTTCACAACAGTTGAAGACTATTATGGTAGCAATCAATCCGCCCAATTAGGAAATTTATTGTCAAATTATATTATTAATTAAACACTCCCCCTCAAGTTGAAGCATGAATGCACAACTTGCTATTGAGAAGACGAGTAACAGTGGCCACAACTGTTTAAAAAACTGATTGTAACTTGATAATGGATATTGATTGATGAGGGTGAAGAGAAATCCGTCTATGATGAATATTGTCAACAAGTACCATTGGCACTGGTCGTCTGAGTACATAAGATTGAGATGATAAAAATATCTGAGTGATCACAAAGATGAGACACATGCAACGAGACTGTATTTGCAAACGACATCGATCAACAATAGGGTCAAAAGTAACTCGTAAACGCAAAAAATGACGAGTGATAACATTTTCTGTAGAGCCTTCCCAGAGTGATATGGTCACAAAGATTCGTCTTTGATGCCTACACAATCAACCTGAAAAAGATGCACGGAATGATGCTCCATGCAAAAATATCAATTCTTTGCCTAACAATCAACATGAGGAGGAGCTTCGTCTGGGGATCCCATCTTACTACAAGAGGTTGTTTACTGAGAGCGAGAGTTGGAGATCGTGTCTGGATCGGCTTGAGTTTGATTCTATTGATGAAGGGAATCGGGACAGGTTAGAGATTCCATTTACGGAAGAGGAGGTTCTTCGGGCTTTGAAGTTATGCAATGGGGACAAAGCTCCTGGCCCTGATAGTTTCACTGTGTCCTAGAGTGATGGTCCATTGTTCGGGAGGAGGTGATGGCTAATTTTCGTGCTTTTCATTAAGGTTGCTTTGTGAAGTCTCTTAATACCTCTTTAATTTCCCTCATCCCATAAAAGAGGGATGTGAAAGACATCAAGGACTTCAGACCCATCAGCTTGCTGGGGTGTGTTTATAAGCTCATTGCGACGGATCTCTCTTCTTGATTAAGCGGTGTGTTGGATGGGGTTATCTCGGTTTCCCAAAATGCTTTCGTTAGGGGTCAACATATTTTGGATTCGGCTATCATTGCTAGTGAGGTTGTGGATGCCAGGCTTCTAAGTGGAATCCCGGGGATTATGGTGAAGCTAGATGTGAAAAAAGAGTATGATCATGTGCATTGGGGATTCTTACTTTATATGTTGGAGAGGCTGGGTTTTGGGGAGAGATGGCGCAGGTGGATCAAGTTTTGCATCGAATAGGTTAGGTTCTCGGTTCTAGTGAATGGTTCTTCTTCTGGTTTTTCGGGAGTTCTCGTGGGTTGAGGCAGGGGAACCCCCTCTTTCTGCTACTTTTTCTTGTGGTGATGGAGGCTTTCAGCCGGATGATGAGTGGAGCGACGAAGTTGGGGTTCATTAGAGGTTTCCGTGTGGGGAATGTGTTTGCTCAGTTTGTGGATATTTCGCATTTGCTTTTTGCTGATGATACCCTTGTTTTTTGTGATGTGAAGGAAGCTCAGTTGCGGTACCTTCAGTGTATTTTGACGTTTTCCAGGCAGTTTCAAGTCTGAAGATTAATACCAGCAAGAGTTCGACGATCCCGGTGGGTGAGGTGGGTAATGTTTCTGTTTTGGCTACAGCTCTTGGTTGTAGGATTTGTCAGTTACCTGCAGTATATTTGGGTTTACCTTTGGGGTCTTCTAGGCATTGACATGCTGGGACTCGGTGATGAAGCGTGTGAAGAGACGGTTGACGGGTTGGAAGCGTCAGTATCTTTCCAAAGGTGGGAGACTTACTTTGGTAAAGAGCACGCTTTCCAACCTTCCCACTTATGTTTTATTCCTTTATCGGATCCCTTGCAGTGTGGCTCAGTGGATAGAGAGACTTCAAAGGGGGGGGGGGGGGGGGGGGGGGGGGGGTAGGGAGAGATCCTCACTCCCACTCGTGCTGTGGGAGATAGTGTGCCGTCCTTTTCAGGAGGGGGGTTTGGGTATTCGTCAATTGATTCCTTTCAATAAAGCATTGTTGGGGATGTGGCTCTGGTGCTTTAGTACTGAGAGGAACCGCTTATGGAGGAGGGCTTGCCAATATGGGAAGGACAGGGGAGGCTGGTGCTCTGGTGAGGTTCAGACTTGTAGAGCGGTGGGAGTGTGGAAGGACATCCGACGGGGATACGATTCCTTCGCTACTTTTTCAGATTCATGGTGGGCGATGGCCATTATGTTTGTTTCTAGACGGATTGGTGGTGCGATGAGTGTTCCCTCGCCTCCTCTTTCCTTCAGCTCTTTAGGATTGCTCGTGACCGTCTTGCTTCAGTTGCTAACTGTTATCATCACGATACCAATAGGCCAGTGTGGGATGTCTTGTTCGTGCGTTCCTTTCAGAATTGGGAGTTAAAGGAGGATTCTGGATTGTTGGAGTTTCTGTACTCACAGGTCATAGGCATCGCCGCATCGGGTAGGATACTTTGTCGTGGACCCCTTCTCCCTCGCGGCGCTTCTTGGTTGCTTCATTCTTTGGGTGCCTTTCGCCTAGGGCGGAAAAGGTTTTTCCTTGGAAGGCAGTCAGCGCTTTAAGGCCCCTTTCAAGGTGGCTTTTTACTATTGGTTGGCTGCTTGGGGTCACATTCTCAGTTTGGACATGTTGAGGTAGTGGGGTATTATTGTGGTCAACCGGTATTTTTTATGCATGAAGGATGGGGGATCCATTGATCATCTCCTATTGCATTGCCCGGTGACATATGATTGTTGGAGGGTAGCCCCCCTTTGTCTTTGGTGGGGTATTTGGCTAGAGTGAAATAGACGTTGTTTTGAGGGCACTAGGGGCCATTTTAGACTTTATTTCTGTTAGTGGAGGCGTGTGGCCTCTTGGGCCACATGTGTCGTAAGCCCAATAGAGCCCAATAGGGCCTCTTCTCTTGTGTAACCTAATTTATCATTATAAATTAAGAGTCTCTCAACCTTGAGAGATTATGGCTTATTCTAAACAACATGGTATCAGAGCCAGATACTGAAGTTTGAGAAACTCTCTCCTCACAAAACCCTAACCCTTTTTTTTCATACTTGGTCTGTTTTCATAATTCCGTTCATGAAATGCTGGTTTTTTCGTGATTTCGTTGATGAAACCCAAATATTTTTTGTAATTCTTCCTGCTATTGTGTGTTTAGGGTTTCAATTCCCAACAGCTCGGTTCATGTCTTGATGGGTCTTTAATTAAAACATTATCTTGATATATATAGGGGTGTGTATCCCCCTCTTTGTTGTGATTCTTGGGGAAGTTTTGTTTCCCTCTTTGTTATTGTTTTGTAGGATACTTCTTATATAGTTGATTGTGATTATGGGTAACTCTTCGATATCGAGTGGGCTTGTTGAGCCCAAACCTACGATCTCAGAGATTTTTTTATCGAGTTCCAAACTTATAGAGCGTCGTTTGGATTGTATAAATTTTCAGAGTTGGCGTAAGCTGGTTTATTTGTTATTCAGGGAATGGGTAAACAGGAACATCTTAACGATGATTCCCCTAATCCTCAAAGTGATCGTACAGGCGCCAAGATTTGGTTACGTGATGATGTCCACCTATTTAATCAAATGATAAATTATATGGAATCTCGGGTGGCTAATTTGGTGACCCATTGTGATACGATCAAGGAGTTATGGGAGTATCTCAATATCCTATACTCGGGCAAGGATACTATGAATCGTTTTTTTGAGATATCTCAATCATTCTTTCGTCCGGAGCAGCAGACGACTCATCAGTGATTATTTCGCCTCCTTCAAGAAGATTTATGAAGAATTCAATATCTTGATACCCCTTACTACAGATATTCATGAAATGCGTCGGCAGTGGGAGCAATTAGCTATATTAGCATTTCTCAGTGGCCTCCAACCGAAATATGAGTCAGCTCGTTCTCGAATCTTAGCTAGTCGGGAGACTTCTCTTACGGAGGCATATTCTCAAGCACTTCGTTTTATTCGTTTGACTTCTGGATCAGGCGATATTGGTGAGAGTACTGCTTTGGCAAGCAATACGCAGACTGGAGGTCGTGGTGGAAGCCGTGGTAGAGGTCGGGGTGGTTGCAGTTCTGACAACAAGTTTACCTACTTTCATTGTGGTGGTGTTGGCCATACCCGTGATAGGTGCTGGAAGCTACATAGGAAACCGCAGTCTACCAATGTCTGTTCTAGTGAAGAATCAACAGTGCAGAATCCTGGATCTGCTCTATCAGATGATATGACTATTCATCTTTCTGTTACAGCATATTCTTGCCTGATAGCAAATAAAGCCCCTGCATCTACCGCTCTAGTTCAGTTAGACCCTTCTACAACATATGTTTCAGCCTCTTCTCGGATATGGATTGTTGATTCTGGTGCTACTAGCCATATGACTGGAACAACAGGTATTTTGAGGGATTATTCTCTCACATCCTCTCGTCCAAATGTGCGTGTAGCTGATGGCTCTTATATACTAGTTCGGGGGATTGAGACGACATCACCCACCTCTAATATCACTTTATCATCTGTGTTAAATTTACATGTGCTTCCATTCAATTTACTACCTATTAGTGCCCTTGCTAGACAACTAAATTGTCGTGTTGTTTTCTCTGGTGATTCTTGTGAATTTCTGGATCTGTTGACGAACAAGACTATTGGTAGTGGTCGTCGCACTTCAGGAGAGCTCTACATGCTGGATGAATAACCAACTTCCATGGTCTGTTCCAGTATCTCCTCTACACCTCTTGATCTTCACTATTGACTTGGTCATCCTACTCTCTTAAGCCCAAAGCGTTTGTGTCCTGGAGTTCAGTCTTTGTCTCAATTATTTTGTGAGTCTTGTCAGTTTGCTAAACACCACAGGGTGTCATATGTGTCTAGGGTTAATAAACGAGCATGTGTTCCTTTCGAGTTAGTCCATTCTGATGTCTGGGAACCTTGTCCGGTCCAGTCCAAGTCTGGTTTTCAGTATTTTGTTACCTTTGTGGATGGTTTTTCACGTATGACATGGCTATATTTAATAAAATCTCGTTCCGAAATATTTTCTATCTTTTGTGTTTTCTATGCAGAAATCAAGAATCAATTTTCTGTTTATGTTCGTACCCTACGTAGTGATAATGCTCGTGAGTACTTTTATTCTCCCCATGTGTCATTTATGACTCAGCATGGTATTATTCACCAGTCCTCATGTCCGAATACCCCCTAACAGAATGGTGTTGTTGAACGAAAGAATAGACATTTGATGGAAGTTGCTCGAGCTCTTATGTTTCATATGCAAGTTACAAAGATGTTTCGGGGTGAGGCAGTATTGACAGCTACATATCTAATTAACCGGATGCCATCATCGGTCCTTCAGGGGGAGATTCCTCACGGGGTTTTATTCCCTAGAAATGCTCGTGAGTACTTTTATTCTCCCCTTGTGTCATTTATGACTCAGCATGGTATTATTCACCAGTCCTCATGTCCGAATACCCCCTAACAGAATGGTGTTGTTGAACGAAAGAATAGACATTTGATGGAAGTTGCTCGAGCTCTTATGTTTCATATGCAGGTTACAAAGATGTTTTGGGGTGAGGCAGTATTGACAGCTACATATCTAATTAACCGGATGCCATCATCGGTCCTTCAGGGGGAGATTCCTCACGGGGTTTTATTCCCTAGAAAACCTCTTCACCTTCTCCCTCTGCGTATATTTGGATGCACCTGTTATGTTCGTGATATCAGGCCTAATGTTACTAAACTGGATCCGAAATCTCTGCGGTGCATCTTTCTTGGTTATTCTCGTACACAAAAAGGGTATCGGTGCTTTTCACCAGAGTTAGGGCGATTCATTTGTCTGTTGATGTAGTTTTCCACGAGTCCTCTCTCTTCTCCTCCTCCGTGTCGTCCGTTGACCCACCTTTGTCTCCATCTCTTGATCACTTTATGGTGTATTGACTTGATTTGGGTCACTTATGTCCCGTCTGCTCCTCCCCTCCAGACATATGTTCGTGGACCGCGTCGGGTGTTTGGTTCTTCTCCCGTAGATGCTCCAGAGCTGGCTCCTACTACATCTGGTCTCCCGTCTTTAGATCCTCCCACACCTGCTTCAGATTCAGACTTGGATGTTCCTATTGCTCTCCGGAAGGGTAAACATAGTTGTTTCAATTATCCTGTTTCTGCTACTGTTTCTTATGCAGGTGTCTCACAGTCATTGCAGGCCTTTATCTCTGCCCTGGATTCTATATCTGTTCATTGGAATCTCTTAGAGGCTATTTCTTCTACAGCCTGGTTGACTGCTATGAAAGAGGAAATGTCTGCTCTTGAGTCTAATCAAACATGAGATTTGGTTCCTTTGCCTTTTGGCAAGAAACCTATTAGGTGCAAGTGGGTCTATGCCACTAAGAGGAATCCGGATGGGACTGTTGCTCGTCTTAAGGCTCATTTAGTTGCCAAAGGTTATGCTCAGACTTATGGTGTTGATTACACCGATACGTTCTCGCCTGTTACTAAATTGGCTTATGTTCGTCTTCTTATTTCTCTAGTTGCTACCTCTGATTGGCCATTAAATCAGCTGGATGTCAAGAATGTCTTCCTCCATGGTGATCTTCAGGAGGAAGTCTATTTGGAGCAACCTCCCGGGTTTGTTGCTCAGGGGGAGTTTGGGCTTGTTTGTCGTCTAAAAAAATCTCTTTATGGCCTAAAACAATCTCCACGGGCTTAGTTTGGGCGCTTTAGTGAAGTTATATTGGAATTTGGTCTTCAGAGAATAGGCAAAGATCATTGTCTTTTATTGTCATTCCACTGCAAGTAGCATTTTTCTGGTTGTTTATGTGGATGATATTGTCATTACAGGGAGCGATGATACAGGTATTTCTTCGTTGAAAATATTTCTCCATATTCGGTTCCAAACTAAAGATCTAGGTCATCTGTACTATTTTTGGAGTATTGAGGTGGCTGGATGCAAACATGGGATATATCTTTGCTAGTGAAAATATGTTATGGATCTTCTACAGGATACATGAATGATGAATGCTAAACCAAGCGATACTCCAATGACTTCAGGGGTCAAGTTATCTATGGAGGATGGTGATGAGTTCCCTGAACTAGATCGGTATCGGTGTCTAGTAGGGAAACTCAATTATCTTGCAGTGACTCGTCCAAATATTGCTTTCTACGTGAGTGTGGTGAGTCAATTCATGTCTAATCATCGGACTTCACATTAGGATGTTGTAACACATATTTTGGAATATATTAAAGGAACCCCGAGTCGTTGATTACTCTACAGTAATCATGGTCATATGCGGGTTGAGGGGTTCTTCAATGCTAATTGGGCAGGATCTCCTTATGATAGGAAATCCACCTCTGGATTGTGTATTTATAGGTGGTAATCTGGTGTCATGAAAAAGTAAGAAGCAAAATGTAGTGGCTCATTCAAGTGCTGAATCAGAGTATCGAGCATTGACACATATAACTAGTGATGTGACTTATTTGCGTCAACTATTACACGAAATTGGTTATCCTTCTTCAGAGTCTTCTCAGTTATGGTGTGATAATCAAGCAGCAATACATATTGCAACCAATCCCGTATTTCATGAGCGTACTAAACATATTGAGGTGGACTGTCACTTTATTAGAGAAAAGCTACAGTTTGGGGATATCTTATTGAAACATGTGAAAACTAGTGATCAGCTTGTTGATATATTTACTAAATCTCTTCTAGGAACTAGAGTTGAATATATTTGTAACAAGCTGGGCATGATTAATATTTATGCTCCAGCTTGAGGGGGAGTGTTAGTGGAGGCATGTGGCCTCTTGGGCCACATGTGTGTAGTAAGTCCAATATGGTCTCTTCTCTTGTGTAACCTAATTTATCATTATAAATTAAGAATCTCTCTACCTTGAGAGACTACGGCTTATTCTAAACAACAATTTCTAATTTGTTTTGTTGGGTGGAGGGTCGTTATTGTAAATCCATTTATGAGAAAATAGAGTTTTTGGGTTCTCTTGGCCCTTAGAGTTTCGGTTTTTTGTATATGCAATGCGCTCCCCGTTTGAATGTTTTTTTATATTCATACTTATAAAAAATAAAAATAAAAACAATTCATTAGGGTTTACAGCACACAAAGCCCAAGAGGCTACATCACTTTTATTATAATCTCAATTTTGTCTACAAGGGTCCTCTATTTATAGGTGAATTTTTCAGGCTTCTAGAATTGCGAAGACTTGATTTACAAGTTATTTTTGCTCTATATACAAAAAAAGAAAGACTTTACAAAAAGTCAAAGACAGGTATGATAGGAATCAGTCCAAATAAAAAAATTTATTGCCAAAATAGTTTTTCAGCAAAAGCAAACATGCATTTTTGTCTGCATGGGTATTCTTTAAATAATCTTTGTACCTCCGGTTTCAAGTCTCGGTGGATGATATGATGGGAGTGCAGTACTTCTAAACCAGCTCCTGCAATGCTAGGATTGATACATTCATCAGATTCCATCTAGGCAAGCAAAAACAGAAAAAATAATAAAACCATTTTAACAAACTAGAGTTCCGACCAATACAAATAAATAGTGTTTAAACTTGGACTTCTTTTTGGCTATAAATAAAGGGAAAAAGCCAGGCAATCGCAACTAATTAGACCTAACAGAAAAGATGTTATATATAAGTTTTGGTCCTATGAGAAGATTTAATCTCGTACTCTCTCTATCCCAATTTGAGTCTTCACTTTTTCATTTTTGGCTGTTCCAAAATAAGTGTCCCACTAGAAAAGTTGACGTACTTAATTTTGTAACATTACCAGTTTCACTTTATGCATTGAGCTTATAAAAACAACCAAAGTACGAACCATCACATCACCATGGACCCACTATTACTTAATGAATACAATAAAAAACATTAAAAATCATCTTCTTACAAAGTTGGATTCCCGAAAAGGGATATCTAAATTAGGACGAAGGGAGTAATTAACAAAGAGTATGATGTTTAACATTATTAAGAGCTCCTTATTATAACAAAGTTCCCTAAAAATTGTCTCATGCATCCGATAAATAAACTTTTGGCCCTATGACAAGAAAATATCTAGTAATTAACAAAATAAAAAAAGTAGCATGTTTAACTTTAGTAAGAGCTCCTTATTATGCTGAAGTTTCATAAGCATATACTAAAGAAGCTTCCCATTTATTAAAGGATAATGAAGGACTAACAAAAGAAAAAATTCAGTGATAGGGCACTGTACATGCAGAATTATACCAAATCAATTCAAGCAATCTTGACAACCATAGCCTTAAACATCCCTTCTTCATAATCATCCAAACCACCTACAGCAAGAGGAACAACTCACATTCCTAGCTCACCAACAACCAACCTTGTGCAAATCCATATAGCAATAATCATTTTTAGCTACTAAACCTAGTAACCAGCCTTGGGAACTTTCAGACTACCATCTAGGTTCCCTGACCTTAGTACTCGAACTATAAGCTCACCCTTAGATGATAACTTAGGTTCTATCAACTTTAGAACTCTTTTTTTTTAGGAACTTTGAGATTATTCAACAAAAAATACCCACAGTTGTCATAGACCCGATTCACCCCCTCCTCTCTCTTTGCGCCGATATCTAGGAAACAGAAGTTTCAAAAAAAACTATACAGTTTCCTGTGTCATCCAACTACTGATTCATAGATCCTGCAAAATTCCAGTTTTGTATAATAAGTGTACAAGTGACCTTGATTCCAATTACACAATTCAATCATACCCTTGGGCTAACATTGTTTTTAGAATAAATAAATGGAGAGAATATAAATCAAAAACTGAGAGAGATGTGGCCTTATCCTAGTATGATTTTTGCACTAGATTGTGTACTAAGAAAAAAAAAATTCATTATAATTCTTTGATGTACTAATGAAAAAAAAGAGGTCTATCATGTGCACCGAAATAAGAAGTTTATCCAAACTGAAACTAACCAGGTCAAAAATAGTCGATCCAGCATACAAATGAAACATTCTTGACAAAAAATAAACAGGGATTTCCAGTCTTCATTAATGGGTGATAAAAAGTTTACCAAGCTGCTGCATGAATCTTCTAGCAATCCGTTCTTTAACTCTTCCATGAATCTGAATGTAAGAAGCTAGACTCCCCCCAGCACAAAACTCCAAGACCAGAAAAATGCAGGCTTCATCCTGAAGAAGAATTTTGGCGTCAACTATGCGGGGGCAAAGTGACCAACAAATGGCAAAGACTAGTAACTTTCATCTCGATTAAGCCGAAATTATGAGAATCTCTTAAAGATACATATCTTGGTTTCAAAATAATACATCTAAAGGAAAAAGTTATTGTGTAACTTCAACTTACATATGTCTAAACATGTGTAGTTTATGCTAAACATGTGTAGTTTATGTCTAAACATGTGTAGTTTATGCTCAGAACTACTTGAAAAATAATTTTCAACAAAAGCTAGGCAAGCAGCTCATGTTCAAATTCCTCTCAGGAATGTTCTCTTGGGAAACACTTGTCTTGAAGCTCCCATTTCCATGTTCCAATAAAATCAGTGTTACTTAGGCCCTGTTTGGTAGGTGGTCTGGTCCCAGGTGGTCTGGTTTGGTCTTGCGTTTTATGGGACCAGACCGTGTTTGGTAGCATTGGTCCCAAATTTTTTATTAGACCAAATAAGACCAAATCAGACCAAAATGGCCTCATTTCAGACAAAAAAAAAAGGTGGTTCCTGATGGTCCGCTCTGGTCTTATTAATAAAATATATTTATAAATAATTAAAAATGAATAAATAATAAAAATAAATTAATAATAATAAAAATAAATAAATAAAACATATTTTAAAAATAAAATATAAATAATAAATAATAAACAAAATGAAATAAATAATACCTAATAAAAAAAAATGAATATAATAATAATAAATAAATAAATAAATAATAAAATATATTTATAAATAATTTAAAATGAATAATTAATAATATAAATAATAAATTAAATAAAACATAATAATAATAAAAAATGAATACAATAATAATAAATAATTATAATAATAATAAAAAATGGACTAAATAATAAATAATAATAATAAATTACATAAAACATATTTAAAAATATAATAAAAATAATAAATAATAAACAAAATGAAATAAATAATAATAAATAAATAAATATTGAAATAAATAATAATAATAAATAAATATAATAATAAATAATAAATAGATATAATAATAAAAAATGAGTATAAGAATAATAAATTAATATTAAATTAATAAAATATATTTTTAAATAATTAAAAAATGAATAAATAATTTATAAATAAAATGAATTAAATAATGAAATTAAAATAATATATTTATAAATTAATATATAAATTAATAAATAATAATATAAATAATAAAATATATTATAAAGTGAAGAAATAATAAATAAATAAATAAATAAATAAATAATACATAAATAAATATTATAATAAATAATAAATAAATAGTAAGACCAGACCGCTTACCAAACGGACTTTTCCAGATTAGATTAGACCAGACCGGACCAGACCAGAAAGAACGCCTACCAAACATGGCCTTATGTTGCTTGGAGGGGCTTAATACATACAATAACTCTCATCTTTTATCTGCGGTGACATGTACATTCCACCTTGGTGTGCGTAGCACATCATAAATTCTTCTAAAAGTACTTCATAACCTGTTGTCTATGATGCAGAAACCATAAAGTGATGTTTGAAATTCAAAAAGATTGATCCAGATCATTCTAGAAATAGATATACTGGGCAAGAATAAAATGCACAGTAGGATGCAGCTCAAGTTGGATGGAGCTACAATGCAACCCCGACGTACGAAATGTTCGACCCTCCCCCAAGCTAACTGACCCAAACCCAGTCCATACCTGCACTTTTTAGCTTGGTCTAAATTCGGGCCTAAAACCCGTGCTGAGATTCTGGGTTAGAATTCGGTTCGTCACATTGACTTTATCACATAAACATCCTCGGTCACACTGACTTATGCAACTTGATTCGAACATTCAAGAATAAAGATGGTTCTGGTAACTAGGAAAAGGAGTAAAAAGATGGTTCAGTTGATTTTACAGAGATGTATGGATAGATGTTGATGGTATTGAAAAGGAAGAGCATCCCTTTCCCCTAACATGTAGAACTTCAGCACATAAAGCAGACTAGGGAACGTCACCAGGTGTTAGATACCCCAATTTCTAGTACATTTTTCTACCTGATGAAGATGATGTCAAGCCCCGAATCCGAAGACTCGGTCAGCGAGGAAAAGGATACAAAGAAAAGGAGAGATGAACCCAACCTGTCTTATCGCTGAATCCAAAACGTGACTCAGAATCATCATAGAAACTGACCATGCAAGTACTGACGACGTTCCCTAAGAGCCCCCTTAAGGAGCCCAGGAGAAGGGCTCCAAATACTAAAGAAGAGAATGGATTAGCTAATAGCTACTAAAGAAGATTAACCAAAATGGCTATTGTTGAAAGTTAGGTTTTGAAAGTTAGGTAAATTGGTCAAATAAAACCCAAGCAACCCATGTGTTATTCATGTGATTGTCATGGATGCTTCTTTCTAGTCAAATAAGGTTTGGCAAGTGTTAGTAGGTGAGTTGCCATTTTTGACAAAAATGAAACTCATGTAATGTGTGTGTATTAGTTTATTGTGTGTTTAGGATTTGTAAGCCTATAAAAGGCATCTGTAACCATTAGTTTCATATCAAGCAATCTTACAAAGAATTATTTCCTTAGTTCTCTCTTTCCCTCATTTATATTTTGTTCTTCATAAATTCTAGTGTATCTTTGTGTTCCAACAAATGATATCAGAGCCAACGATCCCGAAGTTTTAAATTCAATCATGTCTGCAATCAATTCGATTCATTTATAACTTCCAAAGCTCACCGGAAAAAATTACAACAGTTGGTCCGTCCAATTGAAAGTATTTTTTCGGTCCCAAGATTTATGGAATTTGGTGGAGACCGGCTACATCGAAGTAGCAGACTCAAAAGTATTTGAGGCATTGAAGAAAGAGGAGAAAGATGTATTGATCAAGATCCGGAAAAAGGATCAAAAGGCATTATATGCCATTTTTCAAGCCGTAGACGAGTTGGTATTTGAAAAAATAGCGGCGGCAGAAACGACATACACGGCATGGGATATTTTACAAAAATCCTACAGAGGCGATGATCGGGTCAGACGAGTGCGACTACAAACGTTGAGAGGTGATTTCGAATCTCTAACCATGGGTGATTCGGAATCAACCTCGGCGTACATCGATCGGGTGCAATCCATCATTAATCAATTGAAGGTTAATGGAGAAACGATTGATGATCAAAAGATCGTGGAAAAGGTTTCAAGATCTTTGACCACAAAATTTGATTATGTTATGGCGGCGATTGAAGAAGGACAAGACATTTCAACCATGTCCATCGAACGGTTGATGGGTTCATTAGGCTCCCACGAGCAAAGGATGAACCAGAAGGCCAACAACTCTAGCACGGAGCAGGCGTTGCAGAGCAGATTTGTTTCGACAAATCGAGGGGGCAGTCAAGGACGGCGAGGTCGAGGTCGCGGACACAGTCGTGGCAGAGGAAGAAATGACATTGGAGGTCGCAGTGGTAATACCGAAACACGTGACAAAACCAACGTCAAATGCCATCGATGTCAACGGTTCGGACATTACAAAAATGAATGTCGAACCCATATGCCAGACGAAAAGAGTGAGTATGCAAATCTTGCTGACACAGAAGAAAACATAGCTCTAGCATGCAACGATGTTGGGCCAGATGGTGCATGCACAAATATATGGTATTTGGATACCGGATGTAGCAACCACATGTGTGGGAAGAAGGAGTTATTCTCACACTTGGACGAATCATTTCGTGGTGAAGTGAATTTTGGAAATCGATCCAAAGTTCCTGTAATGGGCAAAGGTGACGTAAAAATTCTATCGAAAGATGGCACCGATGTCACTATTGCTGATGTTTTTTTTGTGCTGGCAATGTTCTGGAATTTGTCGAGTATGGAACAACTTTCAGAAAAAAGGCATGACATTCATATTTTGGATGGTGTGTGTACCGTTCATAGCAAAAACGGGAAACAATTGGCAAAGGTGCAAATGACAAAGAATAGAATGTTCCTATTAGATCTTTATACAAAAACCGAGGTGAATCTGATGGCAAGGTCGAAAGATATCAATTGGATATGGCACCTTCGGTTCGGTCATCTATACTTTCGAGGCTTGAGACTCCTAGTGCAGAAAAACATGGTAACGGGATTACCACTAATCGATGCTCCCGATCACCTGTGCGAAGGATGCCTTCTCGGAAAACACCACCGAGAATCTTTTCCAGTTGGAAAAATGCGAAGAGCCAAACAATCATTGGAGTTGGTTCATAGTGACATATGTGGACCAGTTGAGGTAGAATCTCTCGGGCACAAGAGGTATGTTCTACTTTTTGTAGATGATTTTTCTAGAAAAAGTTGGGTGTATTTTCTAGAACAAAAATCAGAGGCGTTTGGAAATTTTAAAGAGTTTAAAGCTTTTGTTGAAAAACTAAGTGACTTTAATCTCAAGACATTGAGATCGGATAGAGGAGGAGAATTCACCTCTAACGACTTCAACAATTATTGCAAATCTCAAGGGATAAAACGTCAATTAACCGCCAGTTATACACCTCAGCAGAACGGTATAGCTGAAAGAAAAAACATAACCATTTTTGAAATTGTTAGAAGCTTGTTGAAAGCCAAAAGTTTGCCAAAGTCTTTTGGGCAGAAGCTGTTGCATGTGCTATATATCTATTGAACAGGTGTCCAACGAATAGTGTTTTGGGGAAAACTCCACATGAAGCATGGAGCGGTAGCAAACCGGATGTTTCACTCCTACGAGTATTTGGGTGCGTCGCATACACTCATGTACCAGAACAACGGAGAAAGAAACTTGATGACAAAAGTCAAAAGTGTATCTTCATCGGCTACAGTGAGGTAACTAAAGATTATAAGCTTTATAATCCTCTCACAAAAGATGTTATTATAAGCCGAGATGTCCAATTCATCGAGGATGATACTTGATACTTGGGCATGTAATCAAACACCACATACGGAGCAATGTGTCATAATTGAAAATGAAACAGAAGAAACAAGTGATTGCTCTTCACCGGATAGTTCATCACCTTCACCAACATCTTCACCGGCACCTGCAGGTCGTCCAAAGCGAACGCATGTGATGCCTACACGTCTCCAGGATTATGTGGTCACAAATGATAATGATGATGATTTTACTGATGAAACTCTAGTAAATTTTTGTTTATTTGCAGATTGTGATCCAGTTTCATATAAGGAAGCAGAGAATGATGAGCGGTGGATCCATGCAATGAACGAGAAGATTCATGCAATTGAGAAAAATGATACTTGGGAGCTAACTTTTTTACCTGTCGAAAAGAAGTCAATTGGTGTCAAGTGGGTGTACAAGACAAAATATAAACCAAATGGTCAGGTGGACCGATTAAAGGCGAGATTGGTAGTCAAAGGCTATAAGCAGAAGCCAGGAATTGACTACTACGAAGTATTTGCATCAGTGGCAAGGATGGATACGATCCGAATGACTATAGCACTTGTAGCTCAAAACAGGTGGAAGATTCATCAGATGGATGTCAAGTCCGCCTTTCTCAATGGCGTTCTTGAGGAGAAGGTATATGTTGACCAACCACCTGGTTTTCTTAAAAGAGATCATGAAAAACTAGTGTACAAGTTGAAGAAGGCGTTGTACGGACTGAAGCAGGCACCACATGCTTGGTACACACAGATCGACACATACATGCTGGAAGATGGATTCCAAAAATGTCCTCATGATCACACTTTTTATATCAAATCAAAGACTAATGGTGATATAATGATTGTATGCCTTTATGTTGATGATTTGATATTTACAGGAAATTGCGAGACGATGTTTACTGAATTCAGGGAGGCGATGACTCGCCAGTTCGAAATGACGGATATGGGATTGATGTCATATTTCTTAGGCATCGAAGTGCATCAAACTGAAGATGACATATTTATTTCACAAAATAAATATGCAAATGATATTCTCAAGAAGTTTCATATGGATTCAGGGATACCAATTCGGACTCCAGTGGCAGAACATCTGGAGATGAGGAAAGAAAGAAGCGGTGAACTGGTAAACCCAACATATTTCAAAAGTATAGTCGGTATTCTACGTTATTTGACTTCCACTAGACCAGATATTGTTTATGGTGTGGGGCTTATCAGTCGGTTCATGGAAACACCTCGACAATCACATCTACAAGCAGCAAAACGGATCTTACGGTACGTGAGTGGTACTCGGGATCATGGAATTTTTTATATCTATTCTGACGATTTCAGTCTAGTAGGCTATACAGACAGTGATTGGGCAGGTGATGTGGAGACACGGAAAAGCACTTCCGGGTATGTTTTCTATCTAGGAGAAGGAGTGTTCTCTTGGTCCTCGAAGAAGCAACAAGTTGTTGCATTGTCAACAGCGGAAGCGGAATACATGACAGCTACATCGGCAGCATGTCAAGCTGTATGGTTACGCCACATGTTGGATGAGTTACACTACGAACATGGAGGTCCAACCAAAATCATGTGCGATAATAAGTCAGCAATCGCACTTGCTAAAAATCCAGTATTTTAGTCGAAGCAAGCATATTGGGATCAAATATTATTACATTCGAGATTTGGTCAAAGATGGAAAAATCGAACTAGATTTTTGCAGGTCAGAAGATCAAGTGGCAGATATTTTGACTAAACCGTTAAAATTTGAAGTGTTTGAAAAATTAAAGAATATATTGGGGGTTATTAAAGACCAATTTAAGGGAGGCTGTTGAAAGTTAGGTAAATTGGTCAAATAAAACCCAAGCAACCCATGTGTTATTCATGTGGTTGTCATGGATGCTTCTTTCTAGTCAAATAAGGTTTGGCAAGTGTTAGTAGGTGAGTTGCCATTTTTGACAAAAATGAAACTCATGTAATGTGTGTGTATTAGTTTATTGTGTGTTTAGGATTTGTAAGCCTATAAAAGGCATATGTAACCATTAGTTTCATATCAAACAATCTTACAAAGAATTCTTTCTTTACTTCTCTCTTTCCCTCATTTATATTTTGTTCTTCGTAAATTCTAGTGTATCTTTGTGTTCCAACAGCTATGAAATCAAATAAATGAACTGGGTTAGCTATTACATAAGTGAATTTCAGCTCCAATTCCAAATATTAACCAAAATGGGTACGAAATCAAAATTAATGAAAAATGGGCTAGCTGTTGAAGAAGAAAATTTCAGTTCCTATTCGGTAGATTATCCAAAAAATGTCTATGAAATCAAAATAAATGAAATGGGTTAGCTATTAAAGAAGAGAATTTCAGCTCCAATTTAAGAGATTGACCAAAATTGCTACAAAATCAATTGACAAAATGGTTTAGCTATTATAGAAGAGAATTTCAGCTTCATTTCAAAAGATTAACAAAAATGACTATGAATTCAAAATTAACGAACGTGCCGACTGTTGAAGAAGAATTTCAGTTCTAATCCAATAGATTATCCAAAAACTGTTTATAAAATCAAAATAATGAAATGAGTTAGCTATTAAAGTAGAGACTTTAGCTCCAATTCAACAGAATAACCAAAATGACTATGAATTCAAAACCAACCAAATGAGTTATCTATTAAAGAAGAAAATTTCAGCTTTAATCCAATAGATTATCCAAAAAATGTCTATGAAAAAAAAATTAACAAAAAGGGTTAGCTAATAAAGAAGAGAAGTTCAGCTCCAATACAACAGATTAACAAAAATGGATATGAAATCAAAACTCATCAAAATTAACGAAATGTGTCGGCTGTTGAAGAAGAATTTCAGTTCAAATCCAATAGATTATCCAAAATATGCTTATATAATCAAAATTAATGTAATGGGTTAGCTATTGAAGAAGGGAATCTCAGCTCCAATTCAACAGATACACCAAAATGGCTATGAAATCAAAATTAACGAAATGGATAGCTGTTGAAGAAGAAAATTTCAGTTCTAATCCAATAGATTACCCCAAAAAAGGTTAATGAAATAAAAGTTAATGAAATGGGCAAGCTATTAGAGAAGAGAATCTGAGCTCCAATTCAACAGATAAAGCAAAATGCCTACGAAATAGAAATTAAAGAAATGGGTAGTTGCTGAAGAAGAACATTTGAGTTATGATCCAAGAGATTATACAAAAACCGTTTAGGAGTCAAAATTAATGAAATGTGCAACCTATTTTTCATTTTTTAAAGAAGAGATATTCAGCTCCAATTAAACATATTAACCACAATGGCTATGAAATCCAAATTAAGGAAATGGGTGAGCTGTCAAAGAAGAGAAATTCAGCTCCAGTTCAATAGATCAACCACAATGGCTAGGAAATCCAAATTAACGAAATGGGCAAGCTAATAAAGAAGGATAATTCAGCTCCAATACAATAGATTGACCAAAATGGCCACAAAATCAAATGAACAAAATGGGTTAGCTATTATACAAGAGAATTTCAGCTCCAAATCAACAAATTAACCAAAATGGGTACGAAATCAAACTAAATGAAAATTTGGTTAGCTGTTGAAGAAGTAAATTTCAGTTCTAATCCAATATATTATCCAAAAAAAATGTCAATGAAATCGAAATCAATGAAACGGGTTGCCTACTAAATAAGAGAATTTCAGCTCCAATCCAACAGATTAACCAAAACGAAATCAAAATCAATAAAAAGGGTTAGCTACTAAAGAAGAGAATTTCAGCTCCATTCAACAGATTAACCAAAACGACTACGAAATCAAAATTAATAAAATGGGTCAGCTACTAAAGAAGAGAATTCCAGCTCCAAATCAACCAATCAACCAAAACGGGTACGAAATCAAAAATGGGTTAGCAGTTGAAGAAGTAAATTTCAGTTCTAATCCAATATATTATCCAAAAAAATGTCAATGAAATGGGTTAGCTACTAAAGAAGAGAATTTCAGTTCCAATCCAACAGATTAACCAAAACGACAACGAAATCAAAATTCATCAAATGGGTTATCTATAAAAAGAAGAGAATTAGCCATCGTTACCCTGAAGACATCGAGAAGACGAATGATATTGGGGTGATTGACAGTGGACAAGAAGCTGAGCTCGCAGTCCAAGCAGTTCTTGAGAGTGCGAGTGAGATTGGAAAAACAGACCTTCTTCAAAGCCACCAATTGGCCTGTGAATCGGTGCTGGGCCTTCCACACCGTCGACAAGGGACCCCCGCCAAGCTTTTCCATCACTAGGTAGCTTCCCACTGTTTGGGCCTCCGAGAAATCGTCTGTGATTTGAGCATCCATTTGGGTTTTACTCGAAGAATCGCAAGTTTTGTTCTTCGTTAAGCAATGAATACGTACAAGAGAAGAGACCCAGATGAGGTTTAAGCCTAATGATGAATTATGTGAAGAAATAACTTTGATTAGGGGAGTACTGTTTGCAAAACTTAATACTAGGTCTGTTTTTGGGAATTCAAATAATCTTTAATATTTTTTATTGTATTAATAGTGAAATAATGATCCATAAATCCAATCCGTTCAGGATATTTTGGATAGAATTTTTTATGCATTCAGGACATGGATCCAAAAACACTCAATTCGGTATTTTATGGATCGATTCTGAATTATATTTTCAATAATCCGGTCCAATACTGTGTTCATATATATTTCAATATATTATATTAATAATATATTATCTTTATATCAATAATATATTATTCTAAACTAAATCATAATATCTTATTTTATACTAAATAGTTATCTATATCTATCCATACTATTGTAAAAATGTAACTTATTTCTAATATTTCCATACATTAAAACACTATAGTACAATTTTTAGAAAAATATAATGGAAGACTTTCTATTAATTATTTACTATTATAAAAGAGTAATATCTCTAAAATATTTTTATACATTTATTCCATTTGAAAAATTATAATTAAATTAAAAAATACTTTAATAACTAAATTAAAAAAAATTACTCCTAAAGTTGTTGAAGCCTTGATTTGTGCACAAGATTGGTTACGTGTATCGCAAGTGCCGATTCAGAAGTACAAATGGACAAAATAAAAGCATTAGACTCTTTTGATATTGAATCAAATATGTTTATTTATTCACTATAAATTAAGTATATTTTATTTATTCACTACAATTTATTTATAGTTATTTGTTAATAATTAACTAAATTTAGTTTTACTTTCGTAGCAATAATTACTGTTTGAAGAGTTTTTAAGGTAGTACCGCATTTTTGAATCAATCCGTTGAAGTTTTCAGATGCTGTATGGATATTTTGTTTATTTACTCCAACTTTATTATTTTTGTTTATGTACAATTTGTTGTTGTGACACTATCACTTGTATGGCTTGTATGTTTATTATCTATGTTTGTGTCAATTTGTTATTATGACACTATAAATACAAGTCACCAGTATTTTTTATTATCTATGTTTATGTACAATTTACTCAAGTTTATTTTCTATATTTTTGGATCAAGTATGTTTAGTATTACTATTTGCTACAGCCTATTGTGACACTCACTTTTATTGGTGAAAGTTTCATGTCATTCTCTTTGCTATATTTATTTTTTAATTTTTGAATCCGTGAATCCGATCCGAACCAATCTGGCTCATCGCAGTCCGGTTTGGATTGGATCCATAAATGGTGAATCCGGTATTAGTGGATTGGATCCAAAATACCTTCAATTCGGTCCAATCCAATCCGTGAACACCCCTATGTAGAAGAGACCCGGATGAGGTTTAAGCCTAATAATAAGAGTTACGGGAATACTGTTTGCAAAAGGGCCTGCTTGGTAAGCCATTTCTTTTTTCTTTTTTTAAACAAACTAAACATTTTTGTTGTAGGATGTTATATTAGTTACGATCAAAACTCATGTTTTAATTGACCAAAATATACTTTACCTGCATTATTGAAGCAAACACTGCAAAAATATCAAATTGGTGTTTTCATTTATTTTTTAGATATTTTAACGATAGTGCAAAACAAACTTTATTTTAAAAAGTGCATTAATTTCTAATCAAAAATAAAAATATCCAAAATAGAACACTTGTCATGCAGGCCCACCTAAGAAAGATTGTACGTGGAGGATGTGTGTTGATTGTCGTGCGATCAACAAGTTTACAATGAGGTATAGAATTCCAATTCCGCGGTTACATAACATGTTTGATATGTTTGAGGGTGCTAAGATTTTCTCCAAGATTGATCTGTGGAGTAGGTATCATCATATTCAGATTAGGTCAGGTGATGAGTGGAAAACCGCCTTCAAAACGAAAGATGAACTTTATAAATGCTTGGTGATGTCATTCGGCCTGTCCAACGCTCCAAGTACTTTCATGTGATTGATGAACCAAGTTCTTAAATAATTCATCAATAAGTTTGTGGTCGTTTACTTTGATGATATTCTGATTTATAGTCGTGACACAATTGAACACCAAGAGCATCTGAGAGCAGTTTTGCAAGCCTTGCGTGCGGGCAAATTGTACATCAACTTTAAGAAATGTTGTTTCTTGACCAACCAATTATTATTTCTTGGGTTCGTGGTAGGAGCTGATGGCATTCGAGTTGATGAAAGAAAGGTTCGTGATATCCGAGAATGGCCTATGCCAACAGCAGTTAATCATGTTCGTAGTTTTCACGATCTGGCAACTTTCTATTGTAGATTTATCAAAAAATTTAGTAGTATTGTTGCGCCCATTACCGACTGTATGAATTAAGTCAAATTTCAGTGGGGACACGAACAAGAGGTAACCTTTGTGGTGATCAAGGATAAATTATCTACTACACCCGTTCTAGCACTACCAAGTTTTGAGAAGGTTTTCGAAGTGGAATGCGATGCTTCTGTCATGGGCATTGGTACAGTTCTTTCTCAAGAAGGTCAACCAATGGAATTTTTCAATGAGAAGCTTACTGAAGCTAGGTGAAAGTGGACTACGTACGAGTTGGAGTTTTATGCGATGATTCGATCTCTTAAATATTGGGAGCATTATCTTATTCAGAGAGAGTTCGTGTTAGACAGTGCTCACCGGGCGCTGAAATTTATTAATACACAAAATAGTATGAACCGCATGCATGCAAGATGAATATCTTTTATACAAAAGTTTACATTTGCAATAAAGCATAAGTCGGGGCAATAAAATAAGGTAACTGATACATTGAGTCGCCGAGCTTCTTTGCTGACAACCGTAAGTTATGAGGCTATAGGTTTCAAGTACCTGAAAGAGTTGTACGAGGCTAATACAGATTTTCAAGAGATTTGGAGTAAGTGTCTCACACAACAACCTGCAACTGATTTCACATTTATGATGGATATTTGTTTTGCGGCAATCAACTATGTATTCCACAATCGTCGCTGTGGGAACAAATTATTCGGGAATTGCATAGTGACGGATTGGGTGGACATTTGGACCAAGATAAAACTATTGGGTTAAAAGAAGAATGCTACTACTGGCCACAGTTGAAGCGTGATATTGGCAGGTTTGTGCAAAAGTGCCCAGTGTGCTAAACTGCTAAAGGGCAAACGCAAAATACTAGTTTGTATACTCTATTGCCTGTACCTGGAAATATCTGGGAGGACTCACACTCAAAGAAGTATGGATTTTGTTTTTGTGGTGGTTGATTGATTTTCTAAAATGGCTCACTTTATTTCATGTCGTAAGACCTCATATGCAATTCATGTGGCTAATTTATTTTTTTGAGAAATTGTGAGGTTGCACGGAGTTCCTAAGTCTATTACTTCCAATCGGGATGTCAAATTCCTTAGTCACTTTTGGAGAGCATTATGGAAGAAATTAAATACTTCGTTGAACTACAGCAACACTAGTCATCTGCAGACAAACAGAGGTGGTGAATTGAACATTGGGAAATATGATTAGGTGTATTTCTGGGGACAAGCCAAAGCAATGGGACATATCCCTACCTCAAATTGAATTTGTTTTCAATAGTATGCCCAACCGATCCACAGGGAAGGCACCATTTGAGATTGTTTATACGAAGGCGCCAAAACATGCCTTAGATCTAGTTCCATTACCTAAGATTCTAGGTTTTAGTATCGCAACAGAGAATATGGCAGAAAAGGTCTAGAAAATATAGTACAAAATCAAACAGAATTTGGAACGATCTAATACAAAATATAAGGAGGCAGCTGACAAGCATAAGTGAGCTAAAGTATTTCAAGTAGGTGATCTTGTCATGGTGTACCTACGTAAATCAAGGTTTCCAACGGGAACTTATGGGAAGTTATCCAAAGGAAAATATGGGTTGTTGCGGATTACACGGAAAATTAATGACAATGCTTATGTGGTAGAGCTCCCGGATGACATGTCAATCTCGAATACTTGTAATGTGGCAGATTTGTTTCCATATCCTCCTCCTAATGAGTTTTTATATCCAGTAAACTCGATGGCGAGTTCTTCTAAAGTGGAGGGGCCTGATGTAGGACCGTTGCCTACATCTTAGTTCTAGAATTTAAAACTTTTGAGATAAATCATATGATTTTAAAAATAAAAAAAGTCCAAAATCGGAATAACAAGATTGACCCTAAAAAGAAGAAACCTTAATGTTTTGAGTGTCAAGGGTTCGGTCACATAGTTGTGGAGTGTACCAATAAGAAGAAAATGACAAAAGGTCTAGCTGTTACTTGGAGTAATATATCAGATGATAGTGACTCTGCTGAGTCTGACATGGCTGATGAGTCTAAGAATTTCACTGTGTTAGCTACATAAAGTAAGGAGGTCGGTGAAAATGCTGCAAGTTAGGAAATGTCTGAAGATAATGAAGATCGTAGGGACTCGTATGAATATGCGTATAATAAACTATATGAAAAGTCCGTACATGTTACCAAAGTATACTCAAAATTTATGGTTCAATTCAAAAGTGTTGACAAGGAGAGACAGTCCTTAAGAGAATAATTGAATCTCATGCAGACTTAAAAAGCTCAATGGAGTGAAGAATTGATCAAGATTGAAAAAGAAAGGACTCGGGCTTTGGAGAAGGTAGATGGTCTCAATAAGGAATTAAGAACTCTAAGATTAGAATTGAGTGAGAAATGTACAAGGATTGAGGGTTTAGAAAAGGAATTAAATGATGTTAACTCAACTATTCATAGATGGTCTAGTGGAACTCTTAAGCTTGATCATATGTTGAGTGTAGGTAAATCTGCGAGAAATACTAGTTTGGGATTTGTAGAAACACTAAGTAAGTATAATGTCATTCCCAAAACTACATTTGTTAAGGGATCCCATGTAGCATCTAGTTCTTCTCAAGGTAATTCTGATAGGAATCTTAATGTTCAATCTTATATCAGAAAACCTATTGAGAGTAAGCCTCATTTTACCTCTAGATTAACTAAGGGTTTGAATAATGATTTTCAAAGGTTTATCCCTATATGTCATCACTGTGGAGTGAAAGGTCATATTCGACCCGTGTGTTCAAAGTTAAGAGGAGAAACTTTGAAATCAGAGTGGAAACGTGGAAGTAAAAAATGACCCAATGTTGAAAATCAAATTTGGGTGTTGAGTGAAGAGGTTGTCAAGGCTAGCAAATAGAGCACCGAGGATTAAACAAGTGTGTGTTAGAAAAGATGAATTACATTTTTTGGTTGCTCATACTGCATGTCTAGCGCGTGACTCTAATTCTGAGAAAGGTCTTGAAGATATATCCACAGATTCTCAGTCAATAGACATCTCTACAAAACCATTAGATTTTCAAAAGCATGTGCATCTTAGAAAATCTAGTAGCATGTTATCAATAGGATAAATATCTTCATATATATCATTCTAGGAATATCTTGCATTATCTTTTATCCTAAAATTGATACATTATTATGCATTTTTATTTTTATCTACATGTTTAATTTTTTTATTATTTTGCATGCATCGTGTTTAGCTACTATTAGGATTATTCATACATGCATTATTATGACAAAATTTTCATAAAATTATATATATAAAAAATTCTTAGCATGTTAAGCTTGACTAATGGTATAAATGGTTGTTATATTTCACTATACTCATATTTACTTTTTTATTATGCTTATGGGAATTGGGTTTGTTAGTCTGATTTGAGGTTATGAGTTATTACTTAACATGTTTAAGTATTAATTTTGGAACTCATCAACTTTGGGTGTTTGTTTTACTTCTAAGATGACTATAATACTTATTAAAACTTTTAGTCTTTCTCATCTAATCTGAAGTGATATGTAAATTCATGAGCTATGCTAGATTGATCTATGCTTTGAAATACCTTTTGTATGTTTATGAATGTTGTGGTGATGTTGAAAAAAAAAGGAAAGAATGAGATGTTTAAAATATAGAAATGCAAAAAGTGGTTCTTCGATCTGAGTAACCGGGTCTCTTGTCTTAGTAAGTATTAAGTGTTCGCGTAAAAAAAGGGAGAAGACTAATGAGCATAAATCACATGGAAGAAGTTCTGGTCCAATTGGTTGGGACTAAAAATCCTTGCTGAAAAGTCTGGAGCTTAGAAAGACAAAAAGGGATATGGTGAAAAAGGTGAAAAGAAAAAATTGTGTGACAATGGGGTATTATATTTTAAAACAAGCAATAAGGTTCAAATTAATGATTTGGCTTATAGCTTAGGTTTTGGATTGAAGTATCATCACGGTTAGTGGGGAGTTTATTAGAATTAATACGTATTACTTTCATCTTAGTTGTTTGTTTGCACCTGAATATTCTTCATATATACAAATGTTATGTAAAGCTTGTTTTATGACTACTTATAACTAAAAGGTACGTGTGCTGATTTTCTTCATTATCATGTGTATAATAGTTAAGTCAAATTTGCGAATATGATGTGTTAATAATTAGCTTGTTGTCTCTACTTCCCTGCTCACATGTGTCTAAGAACAAAAATATTTTTGTTTTTATATTTTGCATTCATGCATTAGTATTAAGTTCATGCATTGTAGAGATATTTGCTACTTGAGAATTTGGATATAATCTTATAGAGTACTTTATCTAAGTATTTTGTGTTTGACTTAGATTCTCTAGAGTCTCCTTTATTATCTTTTCCCTATGTTTTCATCTTAAGGCTTTCCCTTATTTCTCTCATCTACTTTGATTGTTTTTAATGTTTCTTGTCATTTCAGTGACAAAAAGGGAAAGAAATATTGAGTAAGGGGGAGTAATGGTTTTCGGGGGAGAAGTATTGCTGTAGGGGGGGGGGGGGGGGGGGGAGGAGTATGTGTTTTATAATCATGGAAAAATATCACTTACCTCCCTTGAAGTTTGGCAATATTGCACGCGGTACCTTAGTTTTCAAATATATTAGTTACCTCCTTTGGAGATGTAAAATTACAAAATGACCCTCAATAAACCCCCTAGACTATTGAATTTTCACATTGCCCCCACCCTAATGGGTAAATTACAGTCTCAGCCCCTAAAATTCTAAAAAGTATTTAAAAATTAAATATATATATAATTTAAATAAATATATATATAATTCAAAAAATATATATAATTAGAAAAAATATATAAAATTCAAATATATATAATTTGGAAAAAAATATAAAAATTGAAAAAAATATAAATTTTGAAACACATATATAAATTTTGAAATATATATAAAATTCTAAATAAATAAATAAAATTAGAAAAAATATATAAATTTTGAAAAACATATATCTAATTCGAAATAAATATATAAAATTCGAAAAAGATATCTAAATTTTGAAATACATATATATAATTTGAAACAAATATATAAATTCAAATATATATATAATTAGAAAAAATATATAAATTCGAAATGGGTTAATTTGCAAGTTCAAACATGCATATATTTGTAGAGGATACATTACAAGAAGGTGTTCCAATGTTTGTTGTGCAGATGATGAGAAGTTTATCAAATCCTAAGCACTTCTTTTTCAAATAAATCTAATGGGTTCTGCTAGTTATTATGTAGGTTTTTGCTTTGAAGATTGAACCATCAAAATTTTAAAATTTATATATATTTTTCTAAATTTTATATGTTATGCAAAATTTATATATTTTTTTCGAATATATATATTTTAATTTTATATATATATTTCGAATTTTATATATTTGTTTCAAAATTTATATATGTTTTTCAAAATTTATATATTTTTTTCGAATTTTATATATATTTTTTCTAATTTTATATATTTATTTCAAATTATATATATATTTCGAAATTTATATATGTTTTTCGAAATTTATATTTTTTTTCGATTTTTATATTTTTTTTCAAAATTTATATATATTTTTTGAATTATATATATATATTTTCAAATTTTAGGGGGTGAAATTGTAATTTACCCATTACGGTGGGGGGCAATACGAAATTCAATAGTTTAAGGGGTGAAACTATAATATGAATTTGAGGGGAATTTAGGGTACTTTACTCCTTTGATCGCATTGACTTTGGATGGAGGGGGTGAAAGTGATAGACAAAACTAACCTAGAGGGAGGTAACTGATACATTTAAATACTAAAGGGTACCGCGTGCAATATGATTAAACCTCAAGGAAGGTAAGTGATATTTTCCCTATAATAATTATGCTTACATGGATATTGTGTTTTTTTTATGATCATTTTATATCTGTTTTCCACATTTGCGTTTAATGGTTTGTTCGGTGTTGTGGTTACAGGATTGGTAGACCGTCTGAAAGTAAGGTGACAATTTATATCTGTGTTTATTGGTGTGTGTTCATAGGTATAGATGTTATGTTGTTATTTGTGAGGCTATATTGTAAAACATGATTTTGTCTCAGAAATGCCAAGGGGGAGATTATAAGAACACCTTTGAGTATTTTTTATTTATGGCATGTTCTAGACAATAATCATGTTGAGTGTTAGATAGGTCGTTTTGGTTTCAATGACATCTACAAATTTTGACAAAAGCAAAATCAAGCATTGAAGTAATGAAGAATACAAATGAAATGCAAAAGTGAGCGTATTGAGTAAAAATGTCTCCCATAGGCAAAAATGTCATTTTCTGAAGCCGTCAACTAAAGCAAAAAGTCTCATGGAATCAAGACGATCATTTTGGTACAGTTGCGGAGAAAATTGGTTTTTATGAAGAATTTACGCTTAAGCCTACGCTTACAGAAGCAAAAAGTGGCCAGAAAGTGAGTTTTTACGCTCAAGCCTACACTCAGAGGGTAAGCTCAAGACCTACGCCTAAGGCGTAGGTGCGGTAGGGAAATTATTTCCTGCTACAATGTTGATTCTGCCCCGGTTTTAATTCCATGATGCGTTTACGACTCTCACACCTTGAAGTATGTGCAAAACACCTATTATTCATCAGAGAGTAGGGTTTGGATTGATCGTTGGTGAAATTACTAAAAAGGGAGAACTTAGGGTTTGATTCATCATTGTCAATAAATACCAAGGTCTACAAGAGAGAAGGCTAAAGCTTTTGGGGAGATCTCTACAGTATTCTATTGTTCATATTCTTCTATAGAGATATTCAGAGAGAGAAAATCATTGAGTGATTCTATATCTTCTAGTTCTCTCTTAGTTAGTGTTTAATCAATTGTGTTTCTACATCAATGATCTTATGCACAATTGAATGACCTAGATTCTGAAAAATCTACACACCACCTTGTGTAACGTGGTTGTTTAGATCTTTTCGAGAAACAAAGTTGTCTGAGTGCAAATATCGGAGCAGGAAGCTTTATGGTTATTTGATCCATTGAGAAACGGATCTATCAGAGTACGGAGCAGAGCGAAAAGCTTCATGGAGTGCGAGTGATTCACAGTTGTCAGACATCGAGTGAAGAAAGGTAGATCCAGAGGGATTTGTAAGTCCAAAGCTTCATAAAGTATGTGTACTATTTGATTCGTAGTGCATCGATACCCGAGCGTATTCGTAGTTTTTACTTCAAGTATTTCCAAGGTTTTCCACGTAATAATATTATGTGTCTCTATTGCTTTATTTTCTGCACTTAGATTAAATCATTGCATAATTTATCTTGTTAAGAGAATATATTAAAATTGACTTTTCCGCAATTAATTTTAATTTGTCAATAAATCCACAAAAATCATATTCACCCCCCTCTAGGCTATTTCATTGATCGTCTAGGTAATTTCATGTTTAAATCATAATTTTCTACACAATGGATTTTAACACATGAAACCTTAAGTTTACAAAGGAGATAGGTTTTAGACGTGTGAAAATAATAGTGTTAAAAATAAGAAATTAACACGATATAGTTTTAACCTCTCAGTCGCTAGTACTCGAGTAGTATATAGTATAGTTGAGTAGAGAGGGTATCGAACCACATATATCAAAGTCGTATTTCAAATAATTATAAACTAACAAATTGAATTATATTTATAAAAGTTGTTTGATTGGTTTGTTGTATTAAACTATTAAACATAAAATAAAATAAAGATAAATATTTTTGGTTTCACTCAAGATAAACAAGTTTAGGGTTGAATTCCAACTCCACCACTAGCCTTATAACATAAACCTTTATTTATACTATTGCAAGAGGGCGGTACAACTCATATAAATCAGACTAGTAACGCTACAAGTAGTTGCCTAGTCCCAAAAAGGATGCAATCAGTCCGTATTCGCTACAATCCATCTTCGATTAGTATGACTGTTATATGCATCTATACTACAACTACTCATAAAACATGAAATTAAAAATCACGCTAACAATTATCTTCTTTAGGCATGGACTGTGTAAACCTAAGACTTTATCATGCCAAATAAGTACCATTATGTAGAAACCATTATTAAATCACGAAATTTCTTGCCCCGTTGATAAAACACAATTGTTCAAGATAAATCATTAATTCAGTCTTAGCTTAAGTAAAGAATTAATAAATAAATCTTATTTAGGTGGTCTTGTTCGTTCTCTCACTACAAAATCATCATATGAGTGCCCTTCAACAGATTCCCCTATTTACAATAAAAATAAATAAAAGACTATATTACTTGGCTAGGGTTTCGTTGGAAACCCTAGATACCGACTGGCCACTCATGGAAATGGGAGACTCCATTGTTGATGAAGCCACCGTCTTCATGATTGGATGGTTGGTTTTTGAGTTCTTGATGAAGGGAACCTCTCTCAAAGAGAGAGTTTTTTTATGAACAATGATACGTTCTTGAGAGAATATAAAGATATTTTCAAGATGTCAGAGATATATTTTCTTCATGACTTTTACTCGTATTTATAGACAAAAGTTGGTGCAGATATGGTATGTTCCTTGCTTCTACTCCAAGAGAACTTAAGGGGTAAGAAATGGCATTGAATGGACGGTTTTGCCACACTATATACTTTCACACAAAGTCAGAATTCTGTAGCTATGTTCACACAGATTCCAAGACGGCGTATTCTGAACGATCGAAAAGCTTCACCGATCAATCGGTGGCTCCTCAATTTTAATATTTATTTAATCCGCAAATTTTATGCTTTCGCCACTTGTACTTTGCTTCACTGACATGTACTTTGCTAATTTTTGAGTGCAAATATCTTCTAAGTATTGCTCTGAATTCTGCATACTTGCTAAGAACCCCGAATTAACACACTTTTGCATTAAGGCCCTGAAAACACACTTAATATGCAACTTGTATAAAAATACCAAATTAATAGAATAAAGAGACTAACAAGAGGTATATTAATGCCTAGAATACCAACTATTTTGGTCCCATCAAGCCCCCAAACTTAAACATTGTTAGTCCTTTAGCAATAAAAAATCAAAGAAGTCATGAAGAATTATTAAACCTAAAATAAAAACTAACCCCTTTCCTTTCGTGAGGGTAAATGATTACACTTAGCACGTGTAATAAACCTTTTAAACCCCTAGGAAAAATTCTAGTGGACGAATGAAGTCTCGTGAGGGTTAAATAAACTACCCATAACTTTTTTATAATATTTATTAGCACATATCCATGAATATACTTGATCATTAACTAGAAAATGATATAATTTATAGAATAAATGAAAGTAAATAAATTCTACTTTTATAAAACAATAATTATTTCAGATTAGTGTCAAGAATGATCTCCACTACTGACTAAAACTTAGTTAATCTTTACTTCTAAAGCTAGCAATCTTCCGTATTTTGTGAACTTTCTCTATAACACATTTACTCCCATTTATAGTATTTCTCTATTTTTTTCTTTTTGTTTTGAAGAGGGTTTTCCTTTCTTTTTGCTTTTTCCTTTCATATATATATATTTTTTCCTTTCTTTTCTTGGAGAAGGTTTTCTTCTCCCATTTCCTTTTTCCACTCTTACTTTTCTTTTTAGTACACTATTCTCCATATTTTCATAGTTGATTATGATTTGAGGAGAATGTTTACGCACTTGCATATATATATTTTTTTCCAATAAACATATATGTTTTTAAAGATAATACCTTATATGCTCATAAATGAAACTATAGAGATCATGTGTATGTACTTATAGGTGAAGATTGTATTTTATATTTTCAATTTCACCAAATTTATCTACCTATGGAGAATCACATATTTCCACTTTTATAATTTAACTATTATTCTAAAAAGTAGAAAATAATCATAAACATCTATGTTGGCCTTGAAATTTATTCTCGGACAATAAATCCTATTTTGATATTAACAAAAATATTTAAAGCGTGTTTAATACTAATGAATTCCCGAGTTTATGTTTTCAGTAAAAGACAGGTGAACGACTCGGAAAACAAGCATGAAAAGAAAACGACTCGGAAAGAAAGCTTGAATAAAAGTGAAAAGCCGTGAAAGAAATTGAAGCGCGAAAATGGAAAATCAAATAATTCAACGGCAAAGGCAAAAATTGAAGACTCGAGACTAGGGGTAGATAGGTCGGGGAACGATCATTGTATCACGGTAATTTTATGCGTCGATTTTATCGTATAAGCTCAAGTATAAAATGAACCGAATGCAAATGGAATGAAAAACGCTTTATCGAACTTAAACGGAAAGAAAAATCTTTTTATTAAATGTTTTTCAAGCTATAGTCGACTAGAACAAACCTTTGTATTTTCTAGTAGTCGACTAAATGAGTCAGAAGCTACATGTTTTTCATCCATTTTGAAGTAGTCGACTAAAGCCCTTAAGTAGTCAGCTAGAACCACCCATCTAGTCGACTAAAACCATTTGAGTCAACTAGACTACATGAAGTAGTCGACTAGAACCTCTTCTAGTCGACTAGAAGAATCAATCTAGTCAACTAGAAGCTCAAAGTAGTCGACTAGTTTGATCCTCAAATCCTGCAGTTTTTCATAAAACAGTTTCCATGTTTTGTGCATCATGTTTAATGGATTTCAAACGGCTCTTGACTTCTCTAATTCAATACTCACTCTCATAACCCTAATGTATTGATATATATAGAATGAGATGTGTATATTGAAAGTTCAGATATTGAAAAACAAAAGAGGAAGAAAAACTCTCAAAATTCTACAAAAGCCATTGAAACCAAGCTTTGAATTTCTGATTTTCTACAAGTTTCTTTGAAAATCAAAACTTCTAGTATCTCTTCCTATTCCCCAAATATCATTCATTGATCATATCCTTTGAGAATACATTTCTAGAGCTATTGAAAAATCACCAAAAACACTTGAGCTTATATTGATTTATCTTTCATAAAAACCTTTGGGTTTTGAGTGTTTTTATTCTTGAGTGATTTTATTGATTACATACGAATTTGTAATTTCGGACAAGTGAAGTCCACCGATTGTTCAAGAGAGGGTTGTTCTCTTGATTGAGAGACAAGCTCGAGAGGTTTGTGTTGTAAAGGTTTGCCATTCCACCTGTTAAGGAAGAGCCATAGTGAAAGGATCGGAAAAAGTTTCAAGAAGGGGTTCTTGAGCCAAGGAGTAGGAGTTACCGAATCTCGAAAAAATTACGGTGTCAATCTCTCTATATCTTTCTCTTAACTTGATTAATTTGCATGCTATAATTACTTGAATATTTTGTATGCTATAAATTGTCTTGCAATTAATTGTTAGAGAATTTTAAATTGGATCATCCACTTATTTATTGAGAAATTGATTTTTGGTTATAGAGTGTTTCAATTTCGAAAAGAGTTAGAAATATTTTTGAACACCCTATTCACCCCCATCTAGGGTTAATTAGTGACTAACAATATATGTTCTAGACTAGTCTCATATCCTCATTAACTCACAAATTTACTCAAGAATATATTAAAATAAATAAAATTAAGATTTAGAATAATAAAATAACTATATATGTTATATAGATATTTATATTTATATAAGTTAGTAAAAAAATAAAATTTATCCTAAAAAGGAAAATTTTATTATACACACACACACATATATATATATATATAAACATTTAGGTATACCGAACGATCGCAACAATGACCAATCAATCGGTAACTATTTTTCACGATTTTTACAGTAATTATCAGTGGCTTACTGCTGTTTTTTCATTTTTTTTCTTAAAATTTCAAAAAAATTCATTCCTCTATATTCATATCTATATTATTTCCCTCCCCCAAACTTGAATTGAACCATGTCGTCATGGTTATAATAAACATAAAAACATAGGGATAGAACAATGTTACCAGTTTATTGGAGCAAGATTTCCGAATGGTGACGAAACCTCCCCCAAACTTGGTGTGTACCATAATTTGTATTCTAATCAAGACTAAAACCAAGATCATAGTATATTTACTGTATCAAGACAAGAAATATAAATGAATGAAATTTTATTGGTAGCATAAAATTAAAGATAGTGTGGCCAAAGGCCTACAATTAATTAAATTTGCAATAAAAGAAAAATAATCGATGACTTATTTTATTTATTTTATAAATTAGTCAAATGATTTATATCTATATATCTATACATATATATTTTAAAACTATATTTTTAAAAGATAGTATGAAACCTATAAACTAATGTATAATATATTAAAATTGTTTTATCTTCCCCAAACTTTGTTAGAAGAGATTTGAAAAATAGATAAAGAATATAGTTAGATATAGACAAGTCCTATATATATATAAATTTACATAAATATATATATATATATATATATATATAAGTTATGGTCTAAATATATCTAAATTATTAATATATATATGTATATATATATATATATATGTTTTTTTAAAAATAAAAACCCTCCCCCAAACTTATTTAGAAGAAAGGTAAAAATAAATTAAATTATTTATGTGTAAATAAATATAAACACTAAAATCAATATAAAAAGATATTTATGTTAAATGTTAAAATATATATGTATAGATATATATTTATTTTTGTATATATATAATTATTTTATTTTATTATTATTTTAAGATAAACAATGATTTGGCCTTAAGGGCCTACAATCCTATGAATTAAAATTGCAGAAATTAAATGACCTACTATTCTACAAACTGAGACTAGAAACTAACTTTCATAGCCTATGACCAATGTTTAATGTCTTTGGCACGATCGTTCTGCAAATGGTTATCCAACACCCTTATTCTCTTTGACACTTCCACCACATGACGGAACAAGTGTGGGAAGTAAATCAGTCCACGGTGTCCATTGTGAACATTCAGTAACGAGCAAGACCTGAAGCATATAATAATTATTATATATTTTCTCTCATTTGTCACGCTCTACATTCATCCCATGTTTAACATTTATGTCCAACAATTCTTCTATCAACGAATAAGGTAAGGAGTCTTTTATCACCTTATCAATCCTATCAATTGCATAGTGCTCATCCCCTCATTGTTTATCTTCAAGACACAACTCATTGAGACATTGGGTAAATATCGCTTCAGGTTCATATAGGGTCTCTTTTGGCTCCTCTAGTAAAGGAATGGTTTGCGCACACTCGTCTTGTGAAATGTCACTCTTGGTTTCAAAATTATCTACCACTTGATTCTAAGCTAGATAAGGCTTTAGAATTCAATTGGACAATTTCTTTAAACTCTCTTAATGCACTCATTAGTTCATCGTCCACACCAGTTGGTTTAGGCAGCAAATTTTGATTTTGAAACTGGAGTGGATTTTGGTTGGAGGGTTAGAACAATTGGGTATTATTGTACTAAAAATCCCAGGTATTGAATGATTGTTGACATCTATTGAAACTTGGTTCAGAATTTTCAGTGTTCGAAAAGTATGAAATGTCTCTATTGTATGTTATCTCATCAGAATTTCGAGGGGTTACTTCTATTTTGCTCAAAGATACTAATAATATTTTTTCTTCAGAAGACAATAACTTCAGAAAAGTAATTACTCTGATTCTTCTAAAAGTTGCTAAGAATTCATGTTCAAAAGACAATGGTTGTGGACACGAATATGCATTTGACTCTTCAAATTATAATTGATTAGATATTTGAGGATAATAATCTTGATTATATGATTGATAACCTAATCCGTGATCAAAATATCGTGGATCTTCATTAAAGCTTTGGTATGAATTTCCTATACCTGATTGTTGGTATTGAAAATTGGGATGATTTCTCTAATCTGGGTTGTCACGCCTCTAAATTCCAAAGACTTCCGAACTAGAACTTTCGAGGAATTCGGGTTGTGATCCATACAAGGAGCAACCAATTAAGATCCTAAATGACCATAAAATGAATGAAATATTATTAATAACAATAATTCCATACAAAACCAAGCGGAAGCTAAACCAAATGATACACAAGGTACATTGAGACATCAAAAGAATACATCTCTATAACGATGCAATGATACCAAATACAAGGAAGGGATATGCCAACAGACTGGCTCCCAATAAATATAACAACAGTCCCAATATAGGGGACAAATAAAGGAAACTAAAATGGAACAACTCTACGTATTACCGTCCCAAATTCCGCAACACCATTGCAAAATAGGAACCTGCAACAAGAAAACAAAAGGAAGGTTCCGTTACACCGCATACTGTCTATAACTAAAACATTTCCTGCAAATTGGTGTTTGGGACACCAGGAAAAAGAACATCGGGGTGAGCTCATCAATGCCCTGTAGGAGAAAATAATCATAACAGTCACATCCTCCGACCATCCAAGTCGAGTGTGAACTAACCCATGTATATTCATCTACCCTAGGTCAGTCAAATGTCCCACATGGCACTCACGCCAATACGAGACCCCGGAAACACATCCCTCTAGTCCCCTACCATGCATCAACAAATAGGGCAACTAGCACGTAGTGAAACCATAACATAACAACATATAATAAACGCACACCTATATATATATGTATGTATATATATAGAGAGAGACATATAACCAATACAAGCCACGTAATACATACCACCTCAGGGATCACTATGATTCATATCCGCCAGTCCAACACTAACAATCAACCCAACACTTATCACCAAACCACGGGAGCAACATTCCTATTCATAACACTCCAGGAATGATAACAATCACACTTCCTAGATCACGAGCATACTGAGCTCCAAAATCTCAAATCAGTATCAACTCATACTGCCAATCACATCACCTATCACTACTTGCCATCCGTAAACCCAACAGAGGGGTAAAATAATCACTTTAACCTAAGGGAAGTCACAAAGGTTGCCAAAAACCAAAAGGAAAGTGAAAGGGATTAAACAACCCATCAAACCGACCACTTTATGGTCACATATTCGCCCAAGGGTAAAATGGTCATTTCAAGGGCAAAAATATACTTTCAAACTTTACCCCACCTATTTGGACATAGTTCAAACCATAAAAAAAATGGGACCGAATTCAAAGCCACGACGTGAGAGATATGAATTTTTGAAAATGACATCGGACAATGCCGACCCAAATAGAAAGTTAAAGTACTTGTCTTTCACCAAGGGTAAAACAATCATTTAAAGTGAAAATAAATTATTTAAAATTTTGTATCAAATATTTGGACAAAGGACAGGCCATAGAAACAAAACGGGACCTAAATCAAAGCCATGAGACGAGAGATATGTATTTTTTAAAATGGTATTGGACAACATCGACAAAAACGGAAAGATGAAGTACCTCACTTTCACCAAGGGTAAAACAATCATTTCAAGTGTAAAAATGACATTTCAAAGTACGAATACAAAGTGTGGACCTAGAACATGCCATAGGAATAAATGAGACCTAATTCAAAGCCACGAGGCAAGAGATATGAATTTTTGAAAACGGTATCGGACAACACCGACCAAAACAGAAAGCTGAAGTACCCCTCTTTCACCAAGGGTAAAAAAGTCATTTCAAGTGCAAATAAATGATTTCAAATTTCTTATAAACTATTTGGGCATAGGACACACCTTAGAAACAAATGGAACCTTAATCAATGTAACAATGCAAGAGATATAAATTTTTGAAAATAGTGTCGGACAACGCCGACCAAAACCGAAAACTGAAGCTGCGACCCAAAATTTCCTACCCAAACTTTCTGCCAGATTTTGAATTTTATAAAATTACCTTTAACCCCTATAAACTGATTTAATATTACCCTAATAAGCTTAAAAATGTTTCATTTCGTGAAAATTTGCGGAAAAATGACCGTTTTTCCCTCGGTCTCTGTTTTACCATCCTACCGACTTTTTAAATGCCAAAATCTTTTCAAATGACTCATAAATAATTTTATAAAGCCTAAAGTTTTAGTCGGGGTCATAGGCATAGGCAAAAAATGAGTTTTTCACTTAAAGACCGAATGAACGCAAATGTAAGTCTTATGAAAAATCCGTTTTCGAAGAAACAAACCGAAACATCAATGGAAATACCAAAACAAATTTAGTGATGCTCAATGGAACAAGAAAATGAAGAACCGAAGTAAATGGTACCTCGAATGGAATGACAAGTGACTATAAGCAAATGCACTAATTCTAACCCAACCATACTTAGTTCGACATTCAATTTCCGTAACTTTATAATTACTTAATCAAGAATGTCCACAACTCCTATGACATTCTAATCCTTAAGATCGCTAAAGGGAACCTAATGGCCGTTGCCACAGAACCAATTAGTTTCAAATCAAAACCTCTTCTGATTATTTCAAACCTCCATTTTACATTGGAAACCCCCTCACTTAGGTTTCTAATAAGATCAAATGGTCATCACTACACAATCAGCCAAGATCACAAACTACCACCCGCCTTCTCAAAGGTCTTAACTCATATTCAACTCCATAGTCTACTACCGACTTTACTTATCACAAGAAAACCATTAAAATAACTCATATCACCACACGAAGTTATATAAGCACATATCAACAAGTCTAAGCATTTATCTCACATTATACTTTAAATAAGGCATGCAAATCATATTCTCACATCCTCCAAATTCACTTGAGCATTTTTAATAACATATGAATTATATATTTCAAAATTCACATTAAACATGTTCCTCAACTACATAGGATAATATCGCAATCCACATGTAAACATAAATCACATATTAGCAACTTAAATGCAATGTGACTCACACAACTCATGATACACCCTATGCGCCCGACATGGTTAAAGAATACATACTATATGCAGTTACTTTTGAGGATACAAGCTCATTAAGTAGTGTAGAGTACCGCACCGATTCTTCCCAAGTGTTTTTGACACTTCACACTTTCAACAAGGAAGGCGGTTGCACGAGAGCCCAACTTGCGACTCTGTGCCCCATGACTACCAAAGTCAAGAATATGAGCCTCTCTTATGACTCCCAATCCCTTATCACGTTTCCGGACTTACTAGTTCCGTAGGTGTTCCTAGCTAGTTGTTGTGACGATCAGACACAAAACTACTCACACATGATTACATAATCCACATATACTAACACCATGATTTGACACTACACGATGTACTCAATATGCATCCAGGTTCTCAATAACAATCATGTCCCATTACAATATATATGTTTTTCTTATTTGCAAAATATTGTACTCAATAAAACTATCATCCTTACAATTTCACATTTATAAACAATGGTCCACAACATGCTCAATCACAATACATGTTTTTCTCATTTGCAATATATTGGACTCCATTTATCACAATGCTTATAATTTCACATTTATAAACAATAATTAACAAGGATGTTTTCTCATGAACCATTCATTTTCCAAATAATCAAGTTGTCATTTAATTCACAATGATAACATTTCCATTCATTTAAACATGCTCATAGTTCAATTAAAACAAGTTTTCTACAAATCATATCTCAAACATAACATCAATTCCCAAAATAGTAAATATCATTCACAAAAGGGGAAATAGATAATCGCTCTAAGTTGATATGCCGAGTTACACCAATCACACAGTATATCCTCAAAGGTACTAACCAAGGAGCTAGCCTAATCTCACTACCAAGGCTACACCTTCAACACCTACTTACACATATGTATAATTACACTTACACATATACACAACTATACCCACATACATATACACACATATATATAGGCATACAAACATACTTTAATATTATAAATCTCAAAAACAACCACCCAACTAGCATGCATCATAGTTCTATCATTTTCATCACCAAGTAATTCATACACAAGGGTTAATTTACATAAACATGTTTAAACCCTAACTTCACATTTTTAAGGATACACTTAGAAATTACATCTAAGTTTAGGAATCCTAGAATCAAATTCACACAACTACACATAATCATAAGATGAGCTAGTTAAGAAGTTTTCCCTTACCTCCATAAAGAGCAAAGCAAAACCACTAAGCAAGGCCAAAGAACCCTAACTCTCAACCAACACCGAAATCAAAGGAGAAAATCGGTGGAAAGCTTCATCATAGCCTCCTAACAATGAATCAAACTCTAACACAAGAGGAGAACAAGAATCATGAAGTGGTTTAACAAGAAATCCAAAACTAGGGTTTGAAAGGAAACACACAAGGAAGAAAGAACACTTACCAATCTTTGGATCAAATCAAAGACAATAACACCATGAACAACTTCTATGTTGATGGTCACCTCAAACTCCCACCTTAGGGTGATGAAATCAACTCATAAGTGGAGAAGAAACAAGAGAGAAATGAGGAGAGAAAATGGAGAGAAAATAATGAAGTCTTGCAATGGAAGACCAAGTGATGTGTATAGATTCTCCACTCACACCTCTCACAATCCAATGGTTAGGATTCAAGCTAGAAAATGAAGGCTTAATCCAAGGGTCACAAAGTAGTCTTGTAAGTGGAAGACTTTACATGATCCAAATGTCGAAAATAAATGTGGCCAAAAAAGAATGGATCCAAGGGCTAGAAACAAGTCTTGCTAATGGAATACTTAAACCAATACACACCCCTATTATACACTTGCCAAACAAGGCCTTAACATCCATGGGTTGAGATTAAAAATGGGATAGAAGATCTAATGGCTAGGAGTGAGACACCACTTGAAAGTGGGAAATGACAAATTTCTCTTCAACTTAAGGTTAATTACAAGAGTGTCATCATGCCTCTTAATTACCCTTCTACCCCTTGCCATCCTATCTATTTACCACTATTTCATTCATACACCAACACTTAGCCAAATCTCCACACTTTCTACTAAGTGCTCTAAATATGAAAATACAAATTTACCGTTCGGTCATTTCTTTCCCAAAATAGTATCTAACTATTTAAATTAATTACAAAATGAAAATACAACAAGTAATGCACGTATTTATACCTATCAGGAAACACCCGTTAAATATGTTAAACACAACAAGCATAAAATCAAATAAGTGTTACATCAGAACGTCGAAAATAAAATAAATTGACACGTTTGGGAACGCAATACAATTGTCGAAGCTCCAATGAGAAACGTTGCAACGAACCCACGTAGTCGCCAACGAACAATAAATCACGAAGCCGGAAACGAAAGTTCACGAAGTTGTCCTACTAAATCCAAAACTTAAACCCGAAAATTTTACATGTACCAAGATTGCACAAGACGTCATGAATAAATGACGTCACAACACATTAACACTTGAAAAATAATTCCAGAAAGGAGAAAGGAAACGCGGGGCGTTACACAGGTTGTATGAATTATAATACAGAACACTCGCCGAATTGTATGAATTATTATGATCAGTCATGTCTCTTATCCGTAGATTCTCTCCACTCGAATTATTATTTGATTCTTCCTGATAGTCATAAAATCGTGGTTTTGAGATCCTAAACGACGTATTTTGGCCTAAATTCATTTAAGACTCACTGTTTATTGGCCCTTTTTCACTCAAAAACATGTCATTTTCTACTAAAATCGGATTTTCTGACAATTTACACGAAAACTGCAGAATTTTTTTATATTTTACTATTATGATATTTATGATTTAATAAAGTTATTTAAATCAATATATTGGTATGTTTGGTCAATTTTAGGATCAAATGTTTCAAGGGGACTATTAACTAAACGACGTCCAAGCATAAACAATAAATAATATTTAAATAAAATAATAACATGTAATAAATGAACAATGAAACAATAATATATATTAAAATAAATATTTATTTTTATTATAGTATTTATTATCATCATCATTATTATTATTATTATTATTTTAAAAATATTTTTATATTTATTTATATTTATTATTATGTTTTTATTAAAATATTTATTTATTTAGTATATAAATATACATATCTATATATATAATTATATATATAGTAATAAGATATATATATGTTATGTAAATCTGTATATATTTTTATTATTTTTTTAAGGAAAAGATTAGATTTTTATTTTTTCCTATTATGATATTAAGATATATAAGTATGTAAATCTGTAAATATATTTTTTCCTTTTATAAAAGATTAGATTTTTACTATAATAAGATATAGTTATATAAGTAAACAAATCTGTAATGTAATAGATATATTTAGGACAGATTATATTTTTATTTTTTTCTAATACTGTTATGATGTGATTGAACAATATCTTTTATGTCTATATTTATTTTTGTACGAACAGAGATGTACCGAACGATCGCAAAGCAACCAGAATGATCGGAATGAATCCCAATCGATCAAAGAAACTCACGAACGATCGAGGAAACTTATCGAACGATTGCTGATGATGTCGATCGATCGAAAATTGGAGTCTGTGAGTTTTATGGAAATTTGCAGTTTCGGCAGTAAGCTGTCTCTGCTATAAGAAGAATACGAAAAATTAAAAATAAAAATTGATAAAATAATTCAAAGAACTGCAATATAATAATATAAAATATCCGTTTGATCCCCGGTAGCGGCGCCAAAAACTTATGATCAGTTTCAGACGTGTGAAAATAATACTATTAAAAATAAGGAATTAACATGATCTAGTTTTAACCTCTCAGTCGCAAATACGCGATTAATATATAGTATAGTTGGGTAGAGAGGGTATCGAACCACAGAGATCAAAGTCGTATTTCAAATAATTATAATCTAGCAAATTGAATTATATTTATAAAAGTTGTTTGATTGGTTTGTTGTATTAAACGAAACATAAAATAAAATAAAGATAAATAGTTTTGGTTTCACTCAAGATAAACAAGTTTAAGGTTGAATCCCAACTCCACCACTAGCCTTATAACATAAACCTTTATTTATACTATTGCAAGAAGGCGGTACAACTCATATGAATTAGACTAGTAATGCTACAAGTAGTTGCCTAGTCCCAAAAAGAATGCAATCAGCCCGTATTCACTACAATTCATCTTTGATTAGTATGACTGTTATATGCATCTATACTACAACTACTCTTAAAACATGAAATTAAAAAGCACCCTAACAATCATCTTCTCTAGGCATGGACTGTGTAAACCTAAGACTTTATCATGCCAAATAAGTACCATTATGTAGAAACCGTTATTAAATCACGAAATTTCTTGCCCCGTTGATAAAACACAGTTGTTCAAGATAAATCATTAATTCAGTCTCAGCTTAAATACATAATTAATAAATAAATCTTATTTAGGTGGTCTTGTTCGTTCTCTCACTACATAATCATCATATGAGTACCCTTCAACAGATTCCCCTCTTTGCAATAAAAATAAATAAAAGACTATATTACTCGGTTAGGGTTTCGTTGGAAACCCTAGATACCGACTAGCCGCTCATGGAAATGGGAGACTCCATTGTTGATGAAGCCGCCGTCTTCATGATTGGATGGTTGATTTTTGAGTTCTTGAGAAAATGAACCTCTCTCAAAGAGAGGTTTTTTTATGAACAATGATACGTTCTTGAGAGAATATAAAAATATTTTCAAGATGTCGGAGATATCTTTTCTTCATGACTTTTACCCATATTTATAGACAAAAGTTGGTATGGATATGGTATGTTCCTTGCTTGCACTCCAAGAGAACTTAAGGGGTAAGAAATGGCGTTGAATGGATGGTTCTACCTCACTATATACTTGCACACAAAGTCAGAATTCTGCAATATATGTTCGTACAGATTCCAAGATGGCGTATTCCGAACGATCGAAAAACCTCACCGATCGATCGGTGGCTCCTGAATTTTAATATTTATTTAATCCACAAATTTTATGCTTTCACCACTTGTACCTTGCTTCACTGACTTGTAATTTGTTGATTTTCGAGTGAAAATATCTTCAAAGTGTTGCGCTGAATTCCACATAGTTGCTAAGAACCTCGTATTAACACACTTTTGCATTAAGTCCCTGAAAACACACTTAACACGCAACTTACATAAAAATACAAAATTAATAGAATAAAGAAATTAACAAAAGATATATTAACGCTCAGAATACCAACTATTCTAGTCGCATCATGATTCTTGAACTAACCATGGACATTGTTGGTGTGGTTTAGTATGAATTTCCGGATATGAGCATTGGAAGAAAAACTAATGAAAAGACTATGCCAAAGCGTGACAATATGATTGCTCATGAGACGTAAGTGTGGTATTCAAATACAGTTTCTTCTTGTTTTGTTATCTTGTACGATATACGGAATCATTGATATATATATCTTCAGGATGAAGAGGAAAACTGTGGTTGTGTTTCTGTACAATGATCTTGCTATAAATGTAGGCCAAAAATCCGTCACAATTTACACCACTTGTCCCCATGTTGTCAATCTACAAAAAGAATAAATAAAAATCTAATTAAATAACTATAATCAATGCAAGAGAAAGTAAATATAATATAAAAGTCCACATGAAGATATTTCCTTAATAAAAATAATAAAGACATTGAATGTGATGTAGGACCGTTGCCTACATTTTACTTCTAGACTTTTATTTTGATTATAATTTAATTTTTATTTTATTCTCTATCTTTTAGTTTCCTTATAGGATTAGGTTTCTTATTATTATGAAATTTTCTAGATTTATAAAAAATAAAATAAAATAAGTTTTCCTGTTCACGAATATTAGGCCCATGGCCCATTAGGATTTCTTTATCTATAAATACCATGTAATTGTAGAGAACTTATTCATTCAATAATATCATTTAAGATTTCTCTGCAAGTTCTTTTTTTACTTTGAGAATTTCAAAGTCTTAGTTTTTTACTTTTTGTTCCTAGCTGAACCCCTATTCGCTTCTGCTACGTTAGTTGGTATGAAGATCGTAGAGTGCAGGCCTTTTAGGCATTCATGCGAACTCAAGATCAACGGCTCCAAACGTTGGTTGGATCTCATGATGCAAGACATGCATGAGATACAACATGGCTTTGCTGGACTTGGAATTGGTGGCAACCAGGATTGTGAACCTGTTCGGGCTCAAGCCGGAGTTCTTCCTGTTCATCTACGTTGGCCTTCCGCTCATGCGGATTCTTCCAGTGATGAGGAGTTTGGAGGACGTGGGATTAATCGACGACAACAAGTCAGACATGATAGAAATTGAAGAGATCCACACTCGTGACTTCTCGATGAAGATTGATTTACCTAGTTTCAATGGACATCTTCACATAGAGGATTTCCTTAACTGGGTCATTGATGTGGAACACTTTTTCAAGTATATGGAGACACCCGAATATAAACAAGTGAAGCTCGTGGCTTACAAGCTTAAAGGAGGCGCTTCTGCTTGGTGGGAACAGACGCTAACCAACCGGAGGCGACAAGGCAAACAACTTGTTCGAACATGGCACAAAATGAAATAGTTATTGCGGGTAAGATTTCTTCCACCAGATTATGAACAGATATTCTATCACCAATATTAGAATTGCAGGCAGGGAAATCGGTCAGTCAATGAATATACAAAAGAATGTTATAGGCTGAGAGCACAAAATAAACTATCCGAGACAAATAGTCAACAAGTGGCACAATATACTGGTGGGTTGCAGTTGGCAATCCAAGATCAGATTACTATGCACACGGTGTGGAATTTGTCAAAGATGTTAACTTAGCTTACAAAATTGAGGCGTGATCAAGATGACCACCCTCACGAGTGCAAGAATCAAATAAAAATTATTTTGAGGTGACACGCAATAGATAAGACAAAGGAAAACAGATGGCTATGTCATCATAACAGTCATAACATAGTCAACAACAGAGTTCCTCAGCATCAAATAGTAGTAAAAAAATGGAGCGACAGGCTACTACACCTGCGTTAAACAAAGAGAAAAACAACAACCCTTATGCACGTCCCACACCAAAAAAGTGTGTTCGTTGTCAACAACCTAGTTATCGTTCCAACGTGTGCCCTAACAGGGGACGAGTAAACGTTGTCACGACAGAAAATGATGATACATATTTCAATGAACAAGATCAGATTGTTGCGCTTGAAGATGAGTATGACGGAACAAAGATTGTTGAAGAAGATGATGGTGAATGGATGAATTGCATGATTCAGAGATTGTTGTTCGCGCCAAAGCAGGAAATTGACAAACAACGACATGGCATCTTTCGAACCAGATGTACAATTAATCAGAAAGTTTGTGACGTGATCATAGACAGTGGCAGTAGTGAGAACATCGTGTCGAAGTCCTTGGTGAATAAGTTGCAGTTGAAGACGGAAAAACATCCATCTCCCTACAAAATTGGATGGATAAAGAAAGGGGCAAAAACTAAGGTTTCGAAACTTTGCCGCATTCCGTTTTCCATTGGGAGGTACTACAAGGATGAGGTAATTTGCAATGTGGTTGACATGGATGCTTGTCATTTATTATGGGGGCGACCTTGGCAGTATGATGTGGATGCAACTCATAAGGGCAATGACAATACTTACTTGTTATGGTGGCATGATTGGAAGGTCGTGTTGGTGCCTATAGACCAAGAACTAGCTAAAGTTCTTAAAGAGGAGGGGCATTCTTTTTTTACTGTACCAGAGGAACAATTCACTAACGCTGTAAAGGAGTTAGGAGAAATCATGGTTCTTGTTGTCAAAAGCAAAGAAGACAAGTACGAGGCAACCATTCTAGAGGAGTTAGATCATTGCTAGCATAATTTAAAATTTTGATTCCAAGTGAGTTACCAGATGGGTTGCCACCTATGCGGGATATCTAACACCACATAGATCTAATGCCTAGAGAGAGCTTATCAAATTTACCTCACTATCGCATGAGTCCAGTTGAGAATACGGAGTTGCAAAGGCAAGTTGAAGAATTAGTTCGGAAGGGACTAATCAGAGAGAGTATGAGTCCTTGTGTTGTTCTGCTTTACTAACTAGTAACATTTGATTTTTTTGCAAAGTTCCATCTGTCCGATTTATGTCCGTTTTTGGGAATTCCATTTTTTTTTTCAATTGAAAGAATTTAGTAGTATCTTTTATTGTATTAACAGTGGATTAACGGTCAACCTTAGTCGTAATGGGTTTATGGTAATATTATAGGTTTTCTTTTAAGGCAATAAAGTTAATGGATGCGCCGCTATAACCCTAGCCTCCCTGCATGCTGCATACTGTGGACCACGTACGTTATCAATTGGGGCATGGTAGCTTGTAAGTTCATTTTCTTTTCACTTTCATGCAATTGATAAAGTGAAAAAATAACGTAATTAAAAATTGAAACACTTATTTTGATACACAAAAAAAATATAATGTTTTCATTTTATTTGGTGCGAAATGCACGACCCAATAATATTTTTTGGGTTTGTTATATGTTGTTAGATTCGTAAACTCTTATCAAAGTTTGTTGATCTAGATTTGAATTATTTGTTGGTTTAAAACTATTAAATTTTTTTTTGTTTTAAAAATTATTACAATTAAATTAATCGGATAATTGTTTGTTTCAATTATAGATCATATTATTATGGTAAATTATTTATTATTTACTTACTTTTAGGAATAAAATAAAAATACACGATTTAATGGGACGGTTTAGGGAACATGGGTGACGTGCGGGGCTGTTATGGGGGTAAAGGTTAAATTTTTAAATGGTTATGGGGCTGTTATGGGGGATGATAATTTTCACGATTTTGGTTATGGGTTTGGAAAAAACCGCCCCATGACCATCCCTAATTATTACACTCTATTATTATATTTGTGGATCGATTTGGTATTAGGTGAAAATAAGTGTTCAAAATTTCACCTATATCTTTGAGATTTAAAAGATCGCCCTTTTTGTATCTCTCCTCTAGCAGCTCCTTCTAAATTCGTTTAACTCAACTAGCTCGTATCAATTCCTTTTAAATTCGTTTAACTCAACTTGTTCCTATAAACACCAACTTTCCTTTTAAATTTGTTTAACTCAACTCGTATCAACACCAACTATTGAAAGTATTATCGTTTCTAGTTCGTAATGAATCATCATGTCTTTTCACGAATTATTACATTTGTCATTTTATTGGGTCGACTTAGTATTAACTCCTTTTATATTCGTTTAAAACAACTGGTTCGTATCGACGCCTAACTATTTATTTTTATTTTTTTTGAATGTTAAGGAACTCACACACCCACGCACCCCTACATGAGCCCTATAGGGCTCGAACCCCAAACCTCTCTCAATTTAGGAAGGAATGAGAATACCATTAGATCACAATGCCATTAATACGATGCCTAACTATTCAATTAAAACTATGCAGATAGTTAAACATCACTCAATATGTATAACGTTAAGTTTTGCATAGTAAAGTGACAGAGATTACCCTTCAATCACAAAAAGACCACATAATAGAGGGTATTTCGGTATTTCCCCACTCCCGCCACCACCACCCACCACTCACGTTTCTACTACATCTAAATATTTGCAAATATTAATGGATCTCTATACATCAGTATAGAGAAAATGAGATGGGGACACAAGTACGACACAATATGAACACTGCAATGTGTGTGCATAAACATTATACCTATAAGAAGACAGAAATGAAGGAAGAATTCAACAAACTTAATACCTTTTCAAAAATAGACTAGTTCTTGAATTGAAAAAGTAGTAGTATTAAGAACAATGTGTTGAGCTATAGATCTGTGAAGACCAATATAGATTAGGAAATTAATCACCATCAATAGACTTTAAAGTAAGTTGCAAATCAGTTGCTCTTGATGTTGCAGAACACGAATTTTTGCGTAGCAAGTACTCGTTTTATACATGCACTGTGAACAACAATAGATAGACCACGTATATATATCAAGGCTGCATAATTCATCCCTAAAAAAATCTCCAATTCTATATAATAACGAAGAGTCAGAATAGGGTGCCAACTGATAACTTTGTATATACAACTTATTAAGCTGCCCATTGGATCATATAAACATTAGATACTTGAATATATACGTTGATAAATATATTTATGTACATATGCACATATTTGATATAGGGCAAAATAAAATACGTACTGTAAACTCTATGCATCAAGTCCCAATCCTCAAAACCAAAATACTGCACATATTTTGAACAAATTTAGTAGCTATGCCAGCTCAAAAACCCAGTATTCTCTTCAGCAAGATTGTTTGGCGGAAGCTTAAGTGCCCTGCGTGTGGGACCTTCCACCTTGCCTACGCAACAACGAGTCTCTCATCTCGTTGAATTGCTTGAGTTCTTCTAATGCATCAGCTGTTGTACTGTTTGATAAGTCCCGGTCAAGAGATGCTGCTTTCTTCACCATGCAAAAAAAGGCATGAACAGCAGCATCATGGGATTTTCTGACTGGAAATAATCCTCCACGCTCATGTGGCTCACTATGATGTCCTTTTTGGTCAAATGAACTAGGTCTGAGAGGTACATAGCATGTCAGTTAGATCGCAAAAGCAGAAAGACAATTATGAAAGAAGCAAATTCGTTTCAGTAACATATCAAGATAAAACTTGGCCAGCGGAAAGTGTTTCCAGTGATGACATAGATATCGTAACCAACAAAAGGACAAAAAGGGGCCTCATTCTATAGAGGTTCAACCACAGAAGGGGAGAAAATTAAAAGGACAACCTGAAATAACATGTAACAATAAGTCTTACATGCTTGCATGTTCTTCTATCAGTATTCTGGTAATTGATTCAATATCTTTTTAAATGGGATATCTTGTTCTCTCGGGTGCTGGGACTAGTTCCACCCATCTCCAGCCTGTCTTTTTGCCCTAAGTCCCCCCACATGAGGAGTTAAGTGGTTCTTCTGCTTTCTATATTGTTTTCTTAGAACTTCCTCAAGTGGTGAAACTCCTGGATCTCACACCTCTACTTTATTCACCAGAGCCCTTGGAAATGGTTGAAGTTGACCTGATTTGATGGTTGGGAGGTCTAGATTTCTCTTATCTTGTAGATCCTATACGAAATGGTTTCATTAATCAGTAGGCCCCTGGGTCAGTCAAGGTACGGCTTTTGAACACGAGGTCAGAAGTGAATTACGAGTCGGACCAATCTGTGAATCAAGCGAGCCCCCTTTTGCATGCAAGGATGTGGTGGTGAGCCTCTTATTCTAATTCAGTGGTCTACAAACTGTGCTGGAAGATTTCAAAAGGCTACACTTGCATTAATATGTAAGATTGTTAAAACACCCGGTACGATTGTTACACCACCTGGTAGGTCACTATATCTAGGTTAACAACCTTCCTACACAATAGAGTTCGTACTATTGAGTTTTAGGGAGCCGTCATACATACTACCTCTCCTTTTTTCATATTCAGGTCCCTATTGCACACATGAGTGAAAGATTTCAGAGGGACTTTCTTTGCGATGGAGTAGGAGAGGAGTTCAAGTATCATTTTGCTCGGTTGGGTGGAGGTCTGTAGATCGATTATGTTGGATGGTATGGTGATTTGAAGGTTGGTGCCCTTCAACAGGGATCTCCTAGAGAAGTGGTTATGGATATTTGCCACTGAGCGTCACAGGCTTGGTAGGAGAGTCATAAGTTGTCGGTTTGGGGGAAGAGAAAGAGGGTTGGTGTTCCCTTGAGGTCAAGATCCGTGGTGGCATTGGTGCCTTAAAAATCAATCAGAATAGTTGGTACCAAATTCAGTGCACGGAACAACAGGATCATCTGCTTCTGGGAGGATCATTGGTGTAGCATTGCACCTTAGCGGCTTGTTTCCCCAGACTTTTCAAGATAGTAGTTGATGGTTTATGCTACAAAAATAACTTGACCATTCTGCTAATCATTGCAAGTATGCAACATCATTAGGCATGGAGGACCATATGTATCACCTTTAGTAGGCTTTCAATAAAGCATCTAAGGGGGCCACCAGGGCGCGAGGAGCTTAGCAACCCAGAAATTCTTTACTACTTATGACGACAATGCCTTCTAAACTTCCTACAGACAGCAAGGATATACCAATAGTCTACAAAGCCCTTGGTCCACACTACTTAGGTTACGACTATGGAAAAATTTATAATCAATGATGATAAAGGGGTTCGTATCATCGACAAGGTTAAAGGAAGCCCTTGACAGGGTTATTCTAGATCCTATAGACTGCTTTTGGTGGAGGATGTCAGATCTTAGACTTTATTTTGGTGGCTAGTGAGTGTATGGATGACAAATTCAGTAGAGTAAGGGATGCTGTGTAAGCTTGATGTGAAGAAGGCTCATGACTACATGAGTTGGAACTTCCTGATCTCTGTCCTGAAGAAAGATGGGGTCGGCTAGAGGTGGAGGGGATGGATTCATTTTTGTATCTCCACAATGAGATTTTCAATGGTGGTGAATGGCATCGAATTATGGGGTCTTAGACAGTTTAAGAGGCCCGAAGCAAGGAATATTTCTCTCTCATTCTTATTTATCATTGTGATGGAGGCATTCAAGAGACTAATGAGATGAGCGAACAAGTTGTGTTAAATCAGATGATTCAAGGTTGATTAGGGATCACTCCAGCTGGTAAGAAATCTGAGAAGGTACTGCTGTGATTCCAACCAGTGCAAAATGTGAGATAGTTCCTATGAAAGATGCGGAGAAGATTGCTCTTTGGGCATCATATTGGGTTGCAGTGTTGGATCCTTTCCTCTGGTCTATTTCGGCTTAACATTGGGAGTTCAGTCGATGAGAGATATTCTTGGGATACAGTGGCAGCAATTTGAGAGACGGCTGGCTGGCTAGAAGAAGCAATATTTCTTAAAAGCAAGGTGTCTAACACTGTTGAAGAGCACCTTTCCAAGTCTTACCACGTCTGTTATGTCCTGGTTCCATATCCTAACTTCTATGGTGAGAGGGATTGGGATATTGTAAGGGAATTTTTTTGTGCGTCTTCACCAGAGCTGAATTCAAATATCTTGTGGGTGGAACCAGATTTCTAGACCCCTAAAGGTGGGCTAGGGCTGAGGAGATTTGCCATCTTCAAAAAAAGTATATTGGGCCAGTAGTGTGGAAGTTTGATGGGGAGGACGTAGGATGTGGAGGAGAGTCATTTTACACACATAGGGTTAGGCCTTGTTTGGATTGGCTTTTCAAACGCTGCTTTTGGCTTCCTGGAGGGAAAAACTGTTTTGAACAGTGTTTGACAAAAATTTTAGAAGAGCTTATGGGCCTTAGAAGAGCGTTTTAAAGAAGTTAGGGGGTACCAGCTTCTCAAGACAACTTCTGCTTCTCTTTTTCTTCTATGGAAAGCCAGAAGCAGAAGCTATGCCAAACAGGGCCTTAGTCTAGAAGCGATCGGTATGATGTTGAGGTCCTCGGTAGGTGTAGGATTGTAGATGAGCATTTGGAAGGGGTGGGAAGGATTTCCAAGCATATCTGATGTGGGGTGAGGGATGGGCATCAAATTACCTTCTGGGAGGATCCTTTGTGTTGAGAGAGAACGGTAACGAGTCTCTTTTCAAGATCGGCTGGAATTGCAGGGGATACACGTCTTTGGCCGGTCCCTGCCATCATATTGAGGACGTGAGATTGACCTGGGATATACAGTTTCACAGATGCCTCCATAATTGGGAAGTGGAGGAGATGGTAATAATTGGCTTTTTTTATAGTTGAGTTTTCGCTAGAGAAGGGAGAGATGAATGGATCTGGGCAGGACAAACCACGACAGATCTCAGGTCTACGCTGGTAGAGGGATGCTCAGGATATGTCCTTTACAAGGAAAAAAATCTAGCATCCAATAGGCCCCACTGAAGGTGGATTTTCCGCTTGGATAGCTACATTGGGGAGGATTTGGACTATTGACAAGACAATCTGAGAAAGGTTACAGCAGTTTATTGTCAATTGGTGTAGTGTGGAAGAGGGATGAGGACTCATTTATCATTTCCTTGTTAATTGTCAATCCAGTGGATCATGCTAAGGTCAATTTATGCTAGGCTATTTGAAAGGAAAGGAATAAAAGATCCTTTGATGGGGGAAGACTTAATGCTCTGTACTCATTCTCAATTCTTCTGGGTTCTAGTTTCTAATTTGTAGATTATGAGATCCTTTTGCATTTTGGGAATAGCTTGAGGCTACAGTGCTGTTGTTTAGAAAATATAAAACAAAACAAAACAAAAAAAGTCTCATAGCACCAACATATGTTGTAGTTTTATATAGGATGGCCTTTGAAGGGCATGAACAATTTGAACATAGAAAATCCAAATTTTAAGGAGACACCATAAGTGCATCCACAATCCTTTAGAATTTTTTTGACAATTTATAATAAAAAGGGGGTCATTACATTGTGTTATGCGGGTTAATCAAGGGTGTTGAGAATGGCTCGCCGCATACACACATACTTTATGACTATTTGGACAAAGTAGGTCTTCTTAGGAGTTCAACTACATTGTCACATAATGTCTGTTGTAATGGAATGTTCTAATGGCAACACCTCTCTACCCCTTTCCTCATTCACACTCCTACTTAATTATCATATAATATATGTTGGACTTGGGTACTTTAGAAGATATTGAGTATTATCAAATTGACTATAGAGCTGAGAAACATGCTTCTAGTCCTCTAATCCTCTTCAAGTTTCTTTTCTTTATTTATCCTTCTCCATCATTCCCAAAACCCTAGCTTTAGACAACATTACATTCCAATGTCAATGGAAGTCCCAAGGCCATTAAAAACTCGTCAAAACATTTGAATTAGCTGATGCATGGCAAGTACAGAAATCATGCTGATGTTACATCTTTACATCTGAAACGTATTGACTTGTCTGAAAAGACAGTCCGACCAACGCTCATGCCCGCCCAAACCCAACCCCACGCGGACTGTGATCTAGTCTTGCCACCAGCCTACATTACAGGATCCGAAAGAATTGTTCTCGAGCATGAGCGTTGACTGCAAAAGCAAACCAAGTTCTCAACAAGTTTATTAAAGTCTTCCATGTGAATATGACTTATAAATTGCTTATCTTCCTTATTGTGGACCATGGACCCCTCCCAATCCCAATTTTTGAAACATGGTTAAGGTCTAAAAATAATCTCTACTGCTGGCAATGGTAACAAACCAGGTTGAGAAGACGCCTCCCGATCATTAATCTTACAATTAAGACAAACTTCAGATCCAGAACCTCAGCTAGAAACTTCTACCGACTAACAGGACTTTCAAAAACAACTAAAGCACAAGGATGTTAGAGATCAAGAACATATTAAAAATTGCTCACTCTGTTCCATAAATCATGTATGGTTAATAACATCTTGGGACTCTTCAAGATAACCATACATTCCTATTCGAAGTTGTCATTTGTTAAATGATGCTAAAAGTACTCAACATAGTTACTTCCATATGAACCGACGGGGCTTTCAAAAGCGACTAAAGCACAAGGATGTTACAGATTAAGGACATATTACAAATTGCTCATTCCGTTCCATAAATCATGTATGGTTGATAACATGTTGGAACTCTTCAAGATAACAATACATTCACATTCAAGCTGTAAACTGTTAAATGATGGTAAAAGTACTCCGCGTAGTTACTTCTATAAGATGATACATTCCAATTCCAAGCTATATGAAACAACAATTTGCCAAATATTTATTTTTTTGGCACAATAATCCCACTAGCAGACGGTACTTCTCGCTTTATTCTGTGGGGAGCAGATAAATGATACAGCTGCTTCCTGCTCAGAAGTGGGTTTAAAGGCAATTCAGGAAACTTAACTTGCTCCTCCTGTTTTTTCACCCCTTGCTTTTATTTTGACAGAATAGCACTTTGTTTGGACAAATGCAGAACCAATATGGGTAATACACAATAACATCCCATTACTCTTTCAATTTAATTCTTACATCACATGCTCAAATGTATAAACCTTGCCATAGCAAGAATGGCAAAATCAACTCTAAGAACAGATCAGGTAAGCACAACTATTTGAGTGTGTGATAGGAACATCAAAAAGACAGTTTGACATTATTAAAGAGAATTAAGAATTATATATGTCCCAAAATACCTGCTTCCTGGATCTGTCATGTCATCATCGTCCACAACAAATGGGCCAGAAAACTCTGAATCATCCAAATCATCCTGGAAAGACAACCTACTAGAGCTCCTGGAAAATGATTTCTGTGGTGAACTGTCGGATGATAGCTTCACCCGAGAGAATTTTCCAGATTCATCTTTCCCAAAGGAATACAACTACAGCAGAAAAAAGTACATACAAGTGAAATTAAGACAAACAAACTAAAAACTTGACTAAAATGAGAGTTTCCAATACCTTCTCAGTTGTGGAGCCGGTCTGGGTCAACCCTAAATTCCTATCCGTCTTAGAAGTACTCAATCTTGTTCCTTTAAGGGGAGGAGAAGGAGGCAGAGTTTGCTTGTTCAGCAATGAAGGGGATGTAGCAAGCCTAGATGCAGGTATGTTGACAGGAGCACTTTCGGACCATGAAAGAGCTTTTGAGATATTGCCAGGAATGTAAATAGGTGGAGATGGGGATGAGGAGGGAGAAAAGTTTGGTGAGGGCCAATACTCATCAAAACTAGTATTCTTTTCAAGAACTCGAGGTGTATCAGGGAGATGACGGGGAAAGCACGTAGGAGGGAGGCGATAAGAACTCGGTTTAGAAATTGAAGCACGAGAATCAGAGTATGAGGGCGAGGGTGAAGGTGAAGGAATTGCTGACGGTGACGAGGCTCTATATAAGTCATAACTCCAGCTATGACGCCTCCCAAAGGAAGAGGAAGAAAGGGAGCCTTGAGGCACAGGAAGGGATGGGTACCTCCTAAGTCGATCTGTCATTGGACTCCCAACATAATCCTGTATGAATTGTGGGGACATAGGGGTCGATAGTTTGGAGCTAACATCTGAGAGCGAAGCATGATACAACACCGAAAGACAGAGCCTACCACAAGAAGTATCCACAGGAGCAAACACGAATCGCTGCATTTCTGTCTCCTCTCTACGAGTAAAGGGCTCAACAAAAGATGACACTCGATGACCAAGGTTATACGTCCGTAATTGGGCAGAAGAATTGAGGTCACGGAAGAGCTTATATGCAGGAAGAAGCCTAACTGTTACATACAAAGACCTCAAAAGCAACATCGATTTCTTATACAAAGAATGTGAGCTAGTACAGTTAGACCTCTTACTCCCTGAGCAACTCTCCTTGCTACTCTTTCGACTCTCATACTGCACCACCCATCTCTCAATGATCATCTCACTCTTATCCGAACTCCCAAACTCCTCATGCTCCGGATTCCAAAACATTGGAAGCTGCTCTTTTGTCGATAAATTCTTGGCAATACCCTCTTTCCTGTCGCAATTAACCGGGTCCCAATCACTTGGCCTTTGCACGAAAACCACATCAACTACCATCGGCTCAAGATTACTCTGCCGCCAAAAATCCATGTTCTCTAGCGCAGCAGGACAATCCCGGAGAGCCAAATTAAACCACTTATCCCTCGGCCTTATACTAGACAAGGACGACGACGACGAACACGGGGATGACATAGTTTGTTCACCGCTATAATTGCGCGACCACACATATGGGCACCTCGATTCAAGTATTATATGAAGACTCTTAGCAAAAACTTCAGTGATTATTTGTTCCATTCTCGCCGGTTCCGAGTGACTACTACCATGATGTGATGCCATAGTTTTCAATAATCAAAATTCCGTCAAAACCCTAATAAAAAATCCACAAAAACCCAACATGGAAACCCTAGAATTCCACTTGAAACTATGTCACTGCAAGTGAATACAAAACAGAGAATTCACGGGACAATCATGAACAAAGCTAAACTAATTAAGCTCTAAATTTGAAGTATTGAAACGAAGATAAATAGATAAAACAAAAAAAAAAACATGGAATTTGATCATGTCTATACTTATACTATATCATACAAATTAAAACAGAATAGAAAAACATGTGAAGAATAAAGATGGAAAACGTAGACTCACTGTTCTACTCTGCTTGTTCTGCGAATAGTCGATAGGGTTTAAAGGGTATCTCTGACCATATATGTATGTATGTGTGTGTGTATATATATATATATATATGTATTGAAACGAGTAGAGAGAAGAGGCTGATCATCAGCTTCACTGGCTTATCCGCATACATAAATGCATACGATGCACGTCCGCACACTTTGAGGCTCTTCAATTTTTTTTATTTAGTATTCCATTATTATTATTAGGGAAAATTATGAATACATTGTTAAAATATAATATAATTACAAATATAACTGGAGATAAAAAATTTTTACCAAAAAATAACGAAAATAAAAAACTTATTTACAAATTATACAAGTTGACCACAATACATTTGTCAAAATTTTGTTTTAAATTGTCCAACTTTTATTTCGTTATGCGAAAATTATATTTCAATTCAAAATAAATATTTTGTCAAAATTTTGATTCAACATATAAAAATCAGTTTGTCAAAATATTATTATAACTTGTCAAAATTTTCTTTCAAGTCAAAACAAATACACTTTGTAAAAAAATAGCTTCCTTATTCGAAATTCATTTCGTTATGCAAAAATTTCATTCAAGTCAAAACAAAAATAATTGTCAAAATTTTGTTTTAAGTTGTCCGAGTTTGTTTTGAACTTCAAAATTTGTTTTCAAGTCAAAACAAAACAAAAATTATCAAAAATTTTATTTAATGTAAAAACAACTATGTCAAAGTTTTGTTTAAAATTGTCCAAAATTTGTTTTGTTATGTTAAAATTTACTTTCAAATTAAAATAAAAAATATGTCAAAATTGTGCTTCATCCATAAAAATAATATTTGTCAAAATTTTGCTTCAACAGACATAAATCATCAAAGGTAAATTCATCCACCTATAATTGCATATCATAAGGGGCAAAGCCATGCCTTGCACAGCAGGGCCATAGCCCCTCCCGAAATTTTTGTAAAATTCTTTTACTAGATTATAAAAATATGTATTTTACATATAAATTTACAAAAATTACATGTGACCCCTCCCAAGAATTTTGAAAATTTCCTTTATTAGCCTATAATAACATATATTTTATATATAAATTCACAAATTACCTATTATCCCTCCCAATATTTTTTAAGAATTCCTTTACTAGCGTATAATAACATTTATTTCACATATAAGTTCACAAAAATTACATATGACCCCTTCAATTTTTTAAAAAAAATCTTTTACTAATCACAAAAAATAATATCCAACATATAAACTCATAAAAAATTTCCTATGGCCCCTTGCAACCATTCCTGGCTCCGCCCTGCATATCATCTATAACTGGAAGATTTGAGTCTCCATGTAAAAAAGATTATCCTACCACAAGGTTTCTCAACAGCATCTCAGGCTCATCATGTTGTCAAATTAGATGGATGATCCTCTGGTAATATATCCTCTGGTAATATATATATATATATATATACTATTGTATGTTTTATTTTGGTTACAGTACAACCCCAATACAAGAACTAGAAGACAAATGCATCAAAACCAAATCCAATGCTCTTTGGAGAAGTTGACGGGAACTTCGGAGCTATAGAGGTCCTTGGCCTCGTGGTCGCGGTTGCAGGCATGGAAGCGGCTGGTCGCTGATGAGGGGATGAGGAGGTGATGGTGGCAATAAACTCTAGTTGTAAAAATCCTGATTTTAGGCTAGAAATATAGTTGAGGGTATTATTGTCATTTTTAAAAAAAATTAAATTACCAAGACGTTCAATGAAAATAGCTAAGAGGGGGTGAATAGGATTTTTTGACGATTTTATGATTAATTAAAATTATCTAACAGAAATTCAATTTTAATTAGTCACAAATCCTAATTCTCTAATCAAATTAAATTAAGCAATTATGAATATAAGTACAGAAAATAAATCATGAAAAGACACAAAGATTTTTACATGAAAAACCTTGAAAAAATTTCAAATAAAAACTACGGATATGCTCGGGTATCGATGTACAATGAATCAGAAAATTTGTATAAACTCTATGAAAACTAAACTTACAACCGATGTAATTTGTTATTCTTCACTCAACGTCTGAAAGTCTAGATTCACTCGCGCTCCACGAAGCTCTCGCTCCGATCTCCATATTCTGACGGCTCCACTTCTCAACGGATCAAATAATCACGAAGCAGAAGGCTTCGATCTCCACACTCAAACGGCTCCGTTTCTCAAACGGATCTAAGCAACCACGTTGTAATCAGCAGTGTGTAGATTTTTCAGAATCTAGGTTATTCAATCGTGCATAAGATCGTCGATGTAAAAACACAATTGAATAAACCCTAAACAAGAGAGAACTAAAAGATATAAAATCACTCAATGATATTTTCTCTCACTATCTCTATCTCTGTAGATGAATATGAATCTGTAGAAAACTTGCAAAAATCTCTCAAAGGCCGCATCACATGTGTAGAAAACCTTGGTATTTATAGACAATGCTAAGGAGAAACCCCAATCTTCCTTTTTTTCGCAATTTCACCTCAAACCAAGTTAAACCTTATATTCTAATGAATATTATGTGTATGACACATATATCAAGGTGTAAAGTCGCACCTGCCTCAAAGGAGAACAAGTCAGGGTCAAATCGGGAATTTCACAATTTTTCCACGCAAAATACCCTACGCTTGAAGCATGGGCAAATGCGTAATTATTTTGGCATGCGTAGCAAATGCGTTGAAATAACACTTTCTAGTCACTTTTAGCTACTAGATGCGTAGGCCATGCGTAGTAAAACCATCGGAACCAACTTTTCTCGGGACTAATGGCATTTGAACCCCCTCGACTCACTTGTTAAGATTCTTGAAGTTGTAGCTTGAAAAAATGACGTTTCAGTCATCCGGGAAACACTTTTCTCTTGAAAACACATTTTTAGCTCTTTTCTTGAATTCTCTTGTATTCTTCACTTCTTTAGACTTTATTTGAATTTGACGAAGCTTGACAGTGCCTATTAAACCTTCTTAACTCTACAATTCACTCAACATGGTTATTGTCTAGAACATGCCAAACACAAATAATACTATAAATGTTTTTACAATCTCCCCCTTGACATTTCTGAGATAAAACCATATTTTACAAAGCCTCATGAATAATAACATAATATCTATACCTATGAACACACACCAACAAACATAGATATAGAATATCAGATTGTCCTCATGACGATCTTCCAATCCTGCAACCACAACACTGAACATACCATGAAAAGCAAGTGCGGAAAACAAATATAAACCAACATAATGATCATCAGTAAATCAGAACAACAATGCAAACATGTTGATCATCAACGTATAAACATACTCCTTCAACCCCTGAGAATATACTCCCCCTTACTAAATACATCTCCCCATTTTTGTCACTGAAATGACAAACAAAAATATATCAATCAAAACATAGGGAAAAGATAACATAGGAGACTCTAGAAAATCTAAGACCAAGCACTAAATATGAAGATAAAGTACTCTATAAGATTATATCCAAATTCTCGAGTAACAAACATCTCTACATTTCATGTCCCTAACACTAAATGAATTCATAATATCATGAATAAAAATAAACCAAAAATAAAACAATTTTTTTTAAAAAAAATATGTGAGCAATGTAGTAGAGACAACAAGCTAATCATTAATACATCATATTATCCTATCTAATTCAGCCATTATACACACGATAGTGAAGAAAATCAGCATACATACCTTGAAGACTCAAGAATACACAAGTCAAGTTATTCTCATGTGCAAGCACTAAGGTAAGATGAAAACAATACACATTAATTCTGATAATCTCATCATCAACCGTGATGATAATTCAATCCAAGATCAAAACCAGAAGTCAAATCGTTAACTTGAACCTTATTGCCAAAAAAAACCATTTTCAAATAATTTATTCTTTTGCATATTTTCACTTATCCTTTTTTGTCTTTCTATGCTTCGAACTTTCCAGCGAGGATTTTTAGTCCCGACTAACTGGGCTCAAGCTTTTTCTTGGGATTTATACTCATTAGCCTTCTCCCCTTTTTACGTGAACACTCTGCTACTTTGTGGTAGGAGACCCAGTAACTCAGATCGAATAACTACTTTTTGCATTTTCATATTTTTTATAAAAAATTCTCATCCTTCCCTCTTTTCAACATTACCACAACATTCATAAGCATGCAAAAGGTATTCCAAAGCATAGATCAATCTAGCATAGCTCATGAACTTACATATCACTTCAGGTTAAATGAAAAAGATTAACAGTTTCAGTAGGCATTACAATCATCTCCGAAGTAAAACAAACACCTAAGATTAAGATTTTTCAACATAAAATAATCATGTCAAGTGAATATTCAAAAAATCTTAGGTCAGACTGATACATCTACTTCCCATATGCATAATTAGACAAGTAAATATGAGAATAGAGTAAAATATGACAACTGTTTGTACTCTAGCCAAGCTCATCATTCCAAAAAAAAATTTATTAAAAATATTTTACTTTTTAAATGCAAACATGAATAAATATACTACAAATGCATGATTATTTATCAATTCTAGGAAAATAATGCAATGTGTTCCTAGAATAATAGATAAGAAGATATTTATTCTAAAGAAAGCATACCAATAGATTTCCTAAGATTAACATGCTTTTGAAAATCTAATGGGTTTGTAAAGATATCTGTCAACTGAGAATTTGTGGATATAAACTCTAGAGACACTATACCATATTCAACAAGATCTCGGATGAAATGATGTCGAATATCTATATATTTTATCCTAAAGTGTTGAATAGGATTTTTAGAAATATTTATAGCACTTGTGTTATCACAGAACACAGTCATCGTGCCTTGAGAAAAACCATAATCCTGCAACATCTGACGCATCGACAATACCTGAGTGCAACAACTACTAACTGCTATATACTCAGTCTCAGAAGTGGAAAGTGAAACACAATTTTGTTTCTTGCTATGCCAAGCAACTAAGCAATTACCAAGATAAAAACACCATCCCCTGGTACTTTTTCTATCATCTACATTACCAGCCCAATCAACATCAGAAAAAGATGCAATATCAGTATTAGTACCTGATGGATACCACAGTCCATAATTCAATGTCCCTTTAACATACTTGATAATCCTTTTCACAACAGTAATATGAGACTCATTAGGACTTGCCTGGTAACGCGCACACACACTAACACTAAAAGCTATGTTAGGTCGACTGACAGTCAAGTACAATAAACTCCTAATCATACTCCTATAAAGTGTATGATCGACATCTTTACCTTTAGTATCTATGTTAAGCTTGACACTAGTAATCATGGGAGTGCGAACATCCTTAGCCTTTTCAAAACCAAACTTCTTCGCCAATTCCAAAGCGTAATGAATTTGGGAAATGAAAATCCTATCACTCAGCTGTCTAATTTGAAGCCTAAGAAAGAAGTTCAATTCACCAATCATACTCATTTCAAATTCATGGGTCATTTGATCTCCAAAATAATGAGCAAGTTGATCAAAAGTGGAACCAAACACAATATCATCAACATAGATTTGAGCAACAACTATATCACTCTCAATTTTTTGAATAAACAGTGTTTTGTCTACTCCACCTCGAGTAAAACCTGTTCCCAACAGATAGTCGATCAATCTTTCATGCTAAGCCCTAGGAGCTTGCTTTAGCCCATCAAAGCCTTTTAAAGCTAATACACATGACCAGGATAATAAGGATTGATGTCCTGTTGGGGTGACTAAAAATATGTGTTAAGTATGCACCCTTAAGATGACCTAGGTTTTACCTATCGCAAGCGCACAAGTCAATTGTAGTATAGAAACGGCTTGAGAAAGGTTATCGATCCCACAGAGACTAAGTTGTATTTTGAATTCTCATAAAATAATACTCTTAAATTGTTATAAAATATAGTTTGTTATTTGTGATTGATTAACTAATTAACTAAGAAAGCAAGTAAAGATAGATTAAGACAAAAACAATAGAAATAAAATCTAAGATTTCCATACTCCACTAACCGCATAACATAATTTTCTATTTGCTCAATTGTAAGAGGGCGATCCATAACTGTGAATCAGGTTATACCGCAAATAGTCTAATACAACCCCAAAAAGGATACTATCTACCGGATTCGCTACAACTCATCTCCAGACAGAGTATGATTAGTGCATGCAAATTACTTTACACTAATCTACTCTTACAGTATGAAATTAAACTAAAGCATGTCTATATCATCTCGCCAAGGCATGACCTATGCAAACCTAGAGTTTCAAGTGTTAAGCACCATTGATGTAGAAAATCACACTATGTTTATGATAACATGATTGTGTAAGAAGATATATTCATTCAATCTAAGACAAGAATTAATAACAAATATATAATTTGTGTCAAGAATAAAAATGATCACACATCTACAATCAATCATCATAGTATGGTCACAACTTCCCCTCGTTACCATTGAAAACAAATAAAATAAATACATTACTTGGCTAGGGTTTTTGCTAGAAAACCCTAGATACCGAATTAGTTTCTTATGGTAGGAAGAGACTGCATCGTTGATGTAGAATCGCCCTCCATGGTCTTCTTCTCCGGATCTCTAGGTCTTGAATGACTCCTCCTTGAATGAATCTCTAGAGGCTGCCCTAAAAATTATATGTGCCTGGAAGCTCCCCCCCCCCTCCCCAATCAGAATGGAGTCCTCTCTCTTTTATAGAAAAAGAGGCGTCTTTGTTTGGTAATCTGATTGTTTCACGATTAAGTTAGGAATGTATATCGTGATATTCCTTGAAGAATGGTGTTAAATCTCATCATATATGATCAATATTGCATCCAAAATAGCCTAGAGATCATTCCATGCTGAGTCTGGTTGAAACGGATCCCACAAGTGCATATACAAGTTACTGATGTGTACTAACCGTATTTGGTCTTACCGAGTACTCAGTGAGGATTCCACCGAGTACTCGGTGGTCGTGCAATGGCGCGAGAAAGCGCGTATGTCTCTGGAATTTTTCTCTCTTTTCTACAACCGAGTACTCGGTGAAGGCTCTACCGAGTACTCGGTAGTTCTTCACCTTGTATTCTTGTATTTCATTTTCTTTGCTTCATTTCTCTTCTCGGCTTCATTCTTCTTCACTAATTTTTCATCCTTGACTTATTTTTGGTCATTCATATGTCTTTTATCCATGGTTTCGGCTCTCAAACAATCTTGAATCACAAATCCAGTTATTTCACCGAATTTAACTCATTTTACATGACATGGCCTGAAATGTCTCAAAACACGAAAACCGTATAAAAACACCAATATAATGATATATATAGACATAACAATTTATAATTAGGAGCCTTAAATGTATGATATTTGGCTTCTATCAAGGATTTTCAAATCCTTTTGGTTGCTCCACATATACCTCCTCATGAAGAAAACCATTAAAAAATGCACTCTTTACATTCATTTGATACAACTTGAATCCAATATGACATGCCATAACAAATAAAATTCGAATAGATTCAAGCCTAGCCACTGGAGCAAAAGTCTAATTAAAGTTTAGATCTCCAACTGAGTATAACCTTGAGCAACAAGCCTAGCCTTATTCCTAACAACAGTACCATTTTCATCCTTTTATTGAATATCCATTTGGTACCTATGACATTCATCTCCTTTGGTCTAGGCACAAGATACCAAACATCATTCTTAAGAAACTGCTGAAGTTCTTCTTGCATAACATTTATCCATTCACTATTTTGAAGAGTTTCTTTGACATTTTTAGATTCCAAGGAAGATGTATAACATGCATATGAGACTTCATTCCTAGCCTTTCTTCGGGTCACCATCATTTGATCAACAAATCCTATGACTTTATCTAAAGGATAATTTTACTCGACCCTTGCAGATGGTTCCTTAAAAGGTGTAGGCTGAACTTCATGGTTTAATCATGTGATTCTATAGGACTAGGAATACCATCATGAATCATGTTGTCCTCTTTCTCACCATATGAACAATCATTATCTTCAAGGAAAAACGACTTACTATCTTCCTCTTCTACAGACGTCGGAGACTCATCAACACATGAGTCATCAACCACTACATTGGCAGATTCCATCATAGTTTGAGTTATAAGGTTAAAAACCTTAAATGCCCGACTTGTCAATGAATAACCCAAAAATATACATTCATCACTCTTAGATTCGAATTTCCCAATAGATTCACAATCTCTAAGAATATAACATTTTGCTCAAAAAACCTTGAAATACTTCACATTCGGTTTCTTGCCATTCCACAGTTCATAAGAAGTTTTTAAAGTGTCAGACCTAAGATAGACTCTATTTAAGGTGTAAAAAGTTGTGTTCACCGCCTCAGCCCAAAAATACCTAGGAACCTTCTTACCATGCAACATAACATTAGCCATCTCTTGAAGAACTCTATTATTCCTTTCAACCACTCCATTTTGTTGTGGAGTATGTGGTGTTGGAAATTCATGCTTTATTCCCCTTTCATCACAAAAGTATCAATCCCTGAATTTTCAAACTCCTTCCCATGATCACTACTCACTCTAGTAATGGAATAATTCTTCTTAGTCTGAATTTTCAAACAAAATTTTCTAAATTTTTCTGCAGCTTCAGACTTTTCACTCAAAAATCCAACCCATGTAAATCTAGAGTAATCGTCTACCATCACAAAAATATACTTTTTTCCTCCTTTGCTCATGGTCCGAGTGGGACTCATTAAGTCAATATGCAACAACTCTAAAGGTCTAGAAGTACGAATGGTATTTATCTTCCTGTGCTGCCATCTAACTTGCTTACCCTTCTGACATGGTCCACACACTACCCCTTTTTCAAAATCAAGCTTAGGAACACCTCTAACAATTTTAGTCTTAGTGATTTTCGTTTAATCACAAAAATTAACATGTCTCATCCGCTGATGCCAGATTTCAACCTCATCAAGTTTAACTCTATTGCACGATAATTGAGAATTAGGATCAATGCAATAACATTTATCAGACGAACGCATACCTTCCATGACGCAATTCCCAGAAGAATCAATGATTGAACATTTATCAGGAGATATTGACATTATGATTGTTATAACATATCTGGCTTATACTCAACAAATTTGCTTTTAAACCCTCAACATACAACACATCTTCTAGCTTAGGTAGACCAGAAAGCACAATGGTACCTTTCCCTAGAACTTTAGACTTTTCTTCATCACAAAAAGTGACTATCCCACCATGACACTCCTCAAGAAATCCAAACAATGACTTATCTCCAGTCATATACCTCGAACATCCACTATCCAAATACTAAGAACTAGAATTACGTGTTCTAAGTGCAGTATGAACAACAAGACAGTGTAACTCTCATTTTTTGACCCATGCTTTCTTCATCTTTGGAGCTTTATTTGCTAATTTTGACAAATTCTTCATCTTTTCATTCAACACTCTAATTTGATCTTGAACGTAATCTCCCTGTTGAGTTCTTTATTTCTTCATCGATTGCAAAGTCTTCCCTCTTAGCTTTGAATACCTCGGTCAAATGTGACATTTGACACCATAATAGTGACAAATAGGAATAAACCTTTGAACTCCCTCAGTTGACCTCCTAGGATATTTAGAGGTAAAGAAAGGTCTATTTTAAACAATTCTTCTGACATAGGATTGAGCATTAGGATTCCAATTTGAATTTCCTTGAAGAACTAGATGTTACATAGGAAGCTCTAACAAAAGTTGTTTTGAAAACGATGTTCGAACTACTCACCGTTCTTTTGAATCCTAACCCCTTTGTATTCCCTACATATTTTCTCATACTCAACATATGATTAAGCTTAATAGTTCCATTAAACCATTTATGGATAATTGAGTTAGCATCCTCCAATTCCTTTTCCAAACTTCCAATCCTCGTAGATTTCTCAACTAATTCCTTCTTGAGACCATCTACTATCTTCAAAACTCGAGTCCTTTCTTGTTCAGACTTATTCAATTCCTCAAATAATTTGGCCTTTTGAGTTTGTAGAAGATTTAGAGTTTGAGAACTATTGGCTAATTTGTCTTTTAAAGAATGCAATTCTTTGTCCATGTTAAGACTTTTATTCAATTGTTTCATGTAATTTTTGTGAAGTTGTGTGGTCTTGTCAAGTAATTTTTCATAAGACTCTTGAAGCATATCATCACAATTTTCATCAATTTTAGAACCTTCCTTTCCAGATATAGCCCAACTTGTAGCAACTTCTCTAACCTCCTTGCTTTGTGTAGTAAACACAGTGAAATTCTCAGAATCATCACCTACCTCCGAGTCTATCCCATCATTAGCTGATCCATTATCAGATTCATCATCCCAACTGACAGCTAATCCTTTGGATTTTTTCAAAGTGTTTGCACACTCTGCAGCTATGTGACCATATCATTGACATTCAAAACATTGATGGTTTTTCTTTTTTAAGATCAGACTTGTCTTTCCTAGTTTGAGTGTTATTTCTATTTTTAGACTCACCCAACTTATCTTTAAATTTTTGTCCTTGGCCATTCTGTTTAGCCTTAACAAATTTGTTCAACCTCTTAGCAAACATGACAATGTCATTCAGACTCAACTCACTTTCTCCATCAGATGCAACATGATCCTCCCTAGTGGTTTTGAAAGCTATGCTCTTTTATTTTGTGTCATTTGCCTTCTTAGGGGGATTTTTGAAAATCTCCATCTCATAGGATTTTAAATTCCCTACCAATTCTTCAACCTTAATTTCTTTAAGACTCATGATCTCTGAAATAACAGTGACCTTAGATCGAAAATGTTCAGGTAGAGACCTAAGTATTTTCTTCACTATGGTTGTCTTAGGAATGGGTTCACCTAAATTGTGACAACCTGTGACAATATCAGTTAGTCTAGTCTCAAAGTCGGCATAGACTTCATCCTCCTCCATCTTCAGCTGTTCAAATTGAGAATTCAGAATTTGAAGTTTTGATTGTATAACCTTTGAAGTTCCTTCATTAGTTACTTGGAGAATATTCCACGCGTCTTTAGCAATTTTGCATGTGGCAATTCTCTTTAATTCACTCGCAGTCACAACATTGTATAAAACATTCAACACTTTGGAGTTCCAATTAGCAATGTTCGTCTCAGTAGCAGTCCACTTACTTGATGGTTTTGGTTTTAATTGATTAGTCGTCGCATCCATCACAGTAGGAGATGAGTATCCTACCTCTACAGCCACCCAAACTCTCTCATCTAACGATTTCAAAAACGCTCTTATCCTCGCTTTTCAATAGGTGTAATTTTTGCCATCAAATAAAGGGGACCTAGATACGAAACCTTCGTCACGAGGTATCTCCATCGTCTAAGTTCAGAATCTAACCCTAAGTCGTTAACCTAAATCGGGGCAATCACACTCTGATATCAATTTAAATTACCTAGACGATCAATGAAAATAGCTTAGAAGGGGGGGGGGGGGGGTAAATAGACTTTTTGACTATTTTATGATCAATTAAAATTATTTAGCGGAAATTCAATTTTAATCAGTCACAAACCCTAATTCTCTAATCAGATTAAATTAAGCGATTATGAATATAAGTGCAAAAAATAAATCATGAAAAGACACAAATATTTTTACGTGAAAAACCTTGGAAAAATCCCAAATAAAAACTACGAATACGCTCGGGTATCGATGAACAATAAATCAGAAAATTTGTACAAACTCTATGAAAACTGAACTTACAACCGATGTAATTTGTTGATCTTCACTCAACGTTTGAAAGTCTAGATTCACTCGTGCTCCACGAAGCTCTCGCTTCGATCTCCGTATTCTGACGGCTCCACTTCTCAACGAATCAAATAACCACAAAGCCTTCTGCTTCGATCTCCGTACTTAGACGACTCGGTTTCTCAAACGGATCTAAGCAACCACATTGCAATCAGTAGTGTGTAGATTTTTCAGAATCTAGGTCATTCAATCGTGCATAAGATCGTCGATGTAGAAGCACAATTGAATAAACCCTAAATAAGAGAGAACTAGAAGATATAGAATCACTCAATGATATTTTCTCTCACTATCTCTATCTCTGTAGATGAATATTAATTTGTAGAAAACTTGCAAAAATCTCTCAAAGGCCGCATCACATGTGTAGAAAACCTTGGTATTTATAGACATTGCTAAGGAGAAACCCCAATCTTCCCCTTTTAAGTAATTTCACCTCAAACCAAGTTAAACCCTATATTCTGATGAATATTATGTGTATGACACGTATATCAAGGTGTAAAGTCGCACCCGCCTCAAAGGAGAACAAGTCAGGGTCAAATATGGAATTTCATAATTTTTCCACGCATAATACCCTACGCTTGAAGCGTGGGCAAATGTGTAATTATTTTGGCATGCGTAGCAAATATGTTGAAATAACACTTTCTAGCCACTTTTAGCTACTGGATGCGTAAGTCATGCATAGCAAAACCATCGGAACCAACTTTTCTTGGGACTAATGTCATTTGAACCCCATCGACTCACTTGTAAAGATTCTTGAAGTTGTGGCTTGAAAAAATGACGTTTTAGTCATCCGGGAGATACTTTTCTTTTGAAAACACCTCTTTAACTCTCTTCTTGAATTCTCTTGTATTCTTCACTTCTTTAGACTTTATTTGAATTTGACAAAGCTTGATAGTGCCTATTAAACCTTCCTAACTCCACAATTCACTCAACATGATTATTTTCTAGAACATGCCAAACACAAATAATACTATAAATGTTTTTACAAAATCATATGTTGAATTTTTAATTAATTGTGTTAAAATCGTCTCTCTTGTAAATAAGTTTTCACTTTTGTTATTATTTGCAAATACGATTTATCTGTTGTTGTATTTATAATTATACCTCATTTTGACATTGTATTTATAATTTTCCCTTTAAATTTTAAGACCAAATGAAAGGTGTTCTTGTTCATGAGTATGGGGCTAATATTGTAACTTATAGGACGATACGAGTGAAATCCGAAAAATATATTTTATTTTGGAAATAATTTAGAATATGAACATGCCAAACATATTTTCTTATTAAAAGTCTATCTATACAACGGTATTTTGTAATATGTTTTTATGAGAAGGACTTTTACATGTGAGGAAGCTGTGTTGATTTCTAATTCTAGTAATATGGCAGAAGTTTTTGTTGTGAAGTAATATTAATACCGAACTTTTATCATTGGGTTTGAAATCAAATTATTTGGAATTTGGATTGAAATTAAAATGATAATGAAATAAAAAGGATGAAATAAAAATTTCTGTGTTTCCAATAAACAATAATGCCTTCAATGCTAACAAGAATTAAAAACAATAATGCTTCAATGCTAATAATAATTAAAACGATTCTTTTGTTTTTTATCCCTATTACTATATGTATATACCCCTAAAACAGACATCCAAGACAAATTTTGACCTATAATAGATAAAATAAAAAAATAATACACAAAAATAAGAAATAATACATGTAACGTGAATATTAATTAATATTATTTTGCTGTTATTTTTTTTAACCATATACTATTACACCAAGTTGTTGCTGAAAATTTATAAAGCACCTATTATATTAAAAAGAAATATTAGATATGTGGACATCCCATTTGGTCTCTGATCGCTCCAAGTTGTGGTTTAGGAAGTATGGTTTAAAATTAGAATTAACATGATCTTGTTTTACCTTTCGTAAGTGTACGAGTCAATTGTGAAATAGTATGTCTTGAAAAAGGTTGTCGAATCCCACAGAGACAAAGTTGTATTCTAAATTTAATAAAATAGTATTATTGAATTGCAAAGACAGTTTTATTTGATTTTTGGATCTTGAACTAAATTAATAATTAATTAAACAATTAAATTAAAGCAAAGGATCCGTTTGGTTCGTGCTTTTGCTTTCGTGTTGTGAAATTTACAAAGCAGAAGTATATTATTTTGATGTGGAATGATGCGAGTCAAATCAGAAGTATATGTTTTTGGATCTTGAACTTAATTAACGATCGTTTTCATGTTCCCAAAATTCATTGATGAAGATAATAATATTATTTTAGTTCTCTATAGTAAATATCATCTCAATAAATTGTTCAAAAAAAATATTTACTTATTTTTTATTATACATTATGAACAACACTGACCTCATTTTACTCATAACAGTGGATGTGAGTATATGTGTATATGTTAATGTAGTAACAATTGTTGTTTAGGCTTTTAATTAATAATGAACTTTCATTTTAAAAACCAAAATATTTGAATTTAGTAAAAATGTTTAAAATTTTAATTATTATACGAGTTTCAAGTGGCCATACATAAAATTACTATTAAATTCTCTACTTTTGAATAAAAACTTCAAAATTATTTGGGAGGGGCCGAATAGAATTTCTTATAGGAGTATATGTAAAATAATTATATTTATGGGATACTAACGAAATTTCTATAAATATTGGGAGCGAGGGGCCATGGCGCCCCATGGGTTCTAACACAGCTCCGCCCCTGTCATCAACCCTTTGAAGAATACCAAAGCATTAGGATCTAAAAATATCATAAGGAAGACCTCATAACCTCGGTAACCTCAGGTTCTGCACAGAAGCTTCCACTCTGTGAAGGGAGTGAGCTTTTTATCTAACACTATCAAACACCACTACAAGGAAATTACTCATTTTGCGACTAAATTATTTACGATCAAAAAATTTATTGGTTGTCATTGATCACGATATTAATGACCAAACAAATCATGGTCGCAAAATATTTGATTTATTAGCAACCAACTAACTTGTGGTGACAAAATATTTGATTTATTAATGGCAAACAAACATTGGTCGCAAGAGACATAATTTTTTTGCGATCAAATGTTGTGATCACCGAAAGCTTTTTTTATTTCTTTTGTCGCAAAATAATATTGTTGAAGAGAAAGTACATCACGAATAGGCATTATTCATAATCTTTGAAAGTTAAGTGAAATGATTTGATTTTTTAATTTTTGAAATACGAAACTTTTTCATTCATGTCGAAGAGGGTCACACACTTCAATCTCTTTGTAAACTGCATGATTTCCTTCCACTACAAAAATATATATATGTAAAATGTATTAATACTTATTAGTAACAACCAAATAATACAAAATTGTAAATGACTAACAAATTCTAAACATATATTAAAAAGGATTATTAATGAATAGCATTTTAAAAGCCTAGGAATGTATAACTAAGGTAATTATTTAGCTAGTATTCCAAGATTGAAGAGATCGAATTCCTCAATAGATGATTATACTTACAAATATATATATATATATAACTTCATATACATAGTAAGTTTATCTATACAAACCTATAATTGCGAGTGATAGCTTTCTAATTCAAAGAAATTTTGGAAATAAAAAAAAAAAAATTAAATTGTGAGTTAAATCATGTTTTCGAATATAAACAAAGGTATTAGAGAAGCCATTTTTTTCTTAAAAAAGATAATTGTTCATGTAGAGACTCAATGGAAACTAATCCATCACGAAATTATTCTAACTAATATTTAAACTTACTAATTACTTAATCACTACGAATCTATTCTTAGATCGATATATTACCTGTATAAACGATACCCTTGAGATAAGATAAAATAGTTAGCTAATTAATCGTAACTATACCTTAAATATTATTTTAAGTTACTATTAAAATTATACTTTTGTTTGTCTCTTATTCATCTTCTTGATTTGTACATAATAAACAGTTGGATTACTCATTGTCATTTAATTAATGGTAAATACTTTTAGAGATCTATCTTTTTTTTTTAATAAGAAATAATTTAAGAGGCACCGCCACGTTGCTGACAAAAACATAATAAATAAAAGTTAAAATTTGAGTTGTATCTTATCAATTTCTTTTTTGAATATAAATTACTACACGACAATAAATAAGTCTAATGTAATATTTTTCCAATTTACATCACTAATATTTTTATACTTTTTCTTCATAGTATTATTAACTAAATTAGATTTTAGTCATTTAAGTATTTGTATTTTTAATTGCTCAATAGCATTTGGTAGCACATATAATTTTTTTAATTAAGGTTTATCTATTTTCATTAGTAATTGTCTATGAAGCACGGACACGGACACGGACACGGGACACGAACACGACACAGACACGTTGACACGGAAAATTCCAAAAAATTAGGCCCCGACACGTCTATAAAAAATTATAATTTTTTTTATATATACATATTATATTACACAAATACTTCATTTATTACTTAAATAATGAGAATCAAATAAACTTATAAATACAAATAAACAAATAAGTTAAATGAAATGTTTGACATGTTCAAAATTCTTCATTTTACTAGTATCCAAGGAATCAAATACATTTTATCCAACATTCGTCATTTTAGTCTCTCTCTCATTATATTATAAAAAACATTCTTGATTGAAGATAAAGATTGGAAGGTATAAATACCAAATATTCGGTTTTTTGTGATGTTATCTTGTTCCTCTTCAAATAGTGGATAAATGAATATGTGTTCTAATTCCTTTCACAAGATAAGGAGGAACAAAGATATTCAAGTATCTTCAAAGCCAAATATTGAATTAGAAGTGTTGAAGTTTCAAAAGTGATCCATTAAATTATCGGCTCCATAAGACCTCTATCTTTCATTGAATCAACCCACCACGTATGTGTCCTCCGAGTGTCCACTAAATGTCCAATTTTTTAAAAAAGTGTGTCAGACACGTATTTTTGGCGTATCGGCTCGTCTGACACGGACACGTGTATCCGACATGGGTACGGCCACCCTAGACGAAGTGTCCGTCCTTCCTATGTAATTGTAATTTCAAAAAATTGCAACAACGGGAGATGTTCAAGCTGTCGTTCTGGGCCACCATTTAGCCGGGAAAAAAAGAAGAAAAATGCGCGAAACTGAAAGCTCACTTCCATTTTACACCACTCCTTTTACTTCACATTTCTAGACCCAAGTTGTTCTCACTTGTTCATTCACACGAAGATTAATCTGTGAAACCTATGACTCAAGGAAAGTCAAGGTGATGCATGCAATGATGCAAGTAACAAAGGCGATGCATGGGATGACTAATGCAAGAAGCTTCCATGCCAGTTCCCCATGCCAACTCTCTATGCCAGCTCTCACATACAGATGATCAAGAAGAATAAAAAATGTTCACGCATGTATAAACAATATTAAACATTGTGGTGATCATCTTTGTTTACTCCACATCCAACCCTATATATATGAGTGTCTTGATGAGTAAAGATTAAGCTCAGTTGAGAGAGGGAAGAGGTAAAACCAAAGTGTAACCTCCCGATATATTGAGCTACCCATCCGTGGACGTACTTATTTTTTGGGGAACCATGTATAAATCTTTGTCTCTGTGTGTTTGTGTGTGTTTGATTACATTTAAGGTCCAACAATTGGTATCAGAGCCATTTTTGTTCAAAATAGACCCATTTTTTTTTACTCTATTTCGAACAAAACCAGGCATCAAACCTAAATACCGAACCTATTTTTGGCTTGCCCATCAAGAGATGAAGCCATTTCCATTCAGAACAGGCCGAGAACAGCATTCACGCGTCCTCACGTGCCGCCAGAAGCTCTGCGCGTCAAGGGGTCTCGATGTCACGCACCCACGTGCTTTCTACCTTCAGCGCGCATGAGTTTCACACGTGGCCATGCGCCATCTCCGATGAGGACTAGTTTTTTCACTGACTTTTCCTGGCGCCGGTGATTTTTTCCGGCGATGACGTCACTACCACGTGTCACTGCCAGATCTTGACATGTGTCACCAACCAGTGAGTGCCACGTGTCACCAATTAGGGGTTGCCACGTATCTCCAACCAGATGCTGCCACGTGTCACCCTCTCAGACTGCCACGTCATCACCTTTTTGAAAAATTACAGTTTTGCCATTCTACATTATTTTGGCCATTCCGAGCAAATTTAAGTCCGTTTTGAGTAAACGAAAGGTTGATCCTAGCTAAATCGACCGTTCTGGATTCAACGGTGGGCTCCATTTTTTGAAATTAGTACTTTAATTTTGGAAAAACCTGATTTGAAGTTTTATTTCTCCTAGTTGGTGAGTTAAATTCATCAATTTTTGATATCTGTTATTTCAAGTCATAACTGAAGTACAGGATACCGAGCAATCAGAGGCCAAAATTACTGTTGGGACGAGCGGTTCTATGAGGAGAACCATGCTGTCAAATACAAAGTTTGAGGTGGAGAAATTTGACGGCACCAATAACTTTGGCATGTGGCAATACGAATTCCAAGATCTTTTATTTCGATATGGTTCCCAGATTGCCTTGGATGCTAATCCCAAGGATATCTCAGATGAAGACTGGACATTCGTCAATCATCAAGCTTACGGCACAATCCAATTGTGCTTAGCAAAAGATCAGAAATATTTTGTGATGAAGGAAATATGGCGGCAGATCGGTGGAAGAAACTGGAGGATAAATTCATGATGAAAAGTCCAGAAAATTGCCTTTATCTGAAGTCAAAGCTCTTCAGATTCTAGTATAAGAAAGGTACCCCTATGATCGAACACTCAAATAGTTTCAACAAACTTATTGCAGATTTACAGAATTTAGATGTTGAAATTCTTGATGAGGATAAAGCTTTGATTTTACTAAATTCCTTGCCTGAGAGCTATGATCATTTATCCACAACTCTTATGTATGGAAAAGATGAGGTTAAATACATATATGTTGTTAACACTTTGGTAAATAATGAGTACCGAAAGAAGGATCAACATGATCACCGGGATAATACATCAGAGGCGTTGACTATAGACAGAGGTAGGTCGAATAACAGATCAAAGGGAAAGGGGAGATGGCAGTCCAAATCCAAATCACAACCAAACAGATATGAATCATCCAGAGTACGACAAGAGAATGATGAGTGTTTTCAGTGTCACCAGAAAGGGCACTGAAAGAGAGATTGTGTAAACAAGGACAAGTCACAGGCCAATATTGCCCGAAAAAGGGAAGACGAAGATGAATCAGCCTTTACTATTTCATCATCAGACAATGATTAGTCTGATAGATGGATTCTTGATTCAGATTGTTCTTATCATATGTGTTCGAACATGAACTGGTTTTCTAGTTTCGAGGAACTAGATGGAGGAGTTGTGCTAATAGGCAACAACAACACCTGTCAGACCAAAGGGATCAGAACAATACGTCTGTAGATACACGACGATACAATCAGAAAACTCACCGATGTCAGGTATATTCCAGACCTGAAGAAAAACCTCATTTCATTAGGGGTTTTAGACTCCAACAATTACAAGGTGACCATGAAAGGTGGAGTTTTGAAATTTGTTCGAGGTGCATTCATGGCAATGAAAGGTACTGTGCAGAAAAATCTGTATTACCTAGATAGGCATACAGTAACCGAAAGAGTAGCTGTGGCGAGCAGTTTTGAAAACAAGTCAGCCGATCTTACCCAACTCTAGCACACGTGTTTAGGGCATACAGGTGAGAAGGTGTTGCAAGGCTTGGTGAGGTAAGGCAGACTAAAAGGTGACAGAACTGGCAAACTTGACTTCTATGAGCACTGTGTACTAATCAAACAGACGAGGGTGAAGTCCGGCACGATGATTCATCGAACGAAGGCAACACTAGACTATGTTTACACAGACGTCTGGGGGCTATCCAGAATCGCTTCATTGGGAGGTAAACGTTGGTTTGTAACGTTTATTAATGATTTTTCTAGATATGTCTGGGTATATACTATGAAGCATAAAGATGAAGTGCTAGATATCTTTCTTAAATGGAAGAAAATGATAGAGACCTAGACAGATAAGAATCTCAAGAGGCTCAAATCAAACAATGGTGGTGAGTACAAATCAGATCCCTTCCTGGAAATTTGTCAGAATGAAAGGATAATTAGACACTTCACAGTGCCTAAAACGCCACAGCAAAATGGAGTATATGAAAGAATGAATCGCACTTTGGTGGAGAAAGTACGATGTATGTTATCTCAATCCGAGCTGAGCAAGGCATTTTAGGCAGAGGCATTGACATACTCTACTCACATTGTCAACTGACTTCCTATAACTGCCCTTGATGGGAAAACTCCCAAGGATGTATGGTCCGGATATCCAATTTCTGATTATGATTCTTTTCATATATTTGGGTGTCCAACATACATTCATGTTGTGGAATCTAAACTGGATCCTAGAGCTAAGAAAACTCTCTTCATGGGACATAGTGAAGGAGTTAAAGGATTCCGTTTGTGGTGCACTAAAACAAAGAAGATCATCTGTAGTAGAGATATTACTTTTGATGAGTCTGTCATGCTTAGACAGACAACTCCAGCTAAAGAAAAGGAAAATCCAAATCTTCAGCAACAGGTGGAGTTTGAAAGTCACGAAGATACTGAGCCACTAGTTGATAGTTCTGAAGATGATTCTGATAGTCAGGACGAGGACTCAGTTGAGGTGGAGGCTCCATCTCCAGTATAGGTGATTAGTCAGTAGCTAGACTCTATCGCCACCAGTAGACCCAGAAGGGTCATTCAAAAGCCAACCCAATTTATTGACATGGTGTCATTTGCTCTTCCAGCAACAGAAGATGGTGTTCCTAACACTTATAGAGAAGCAGTGTACAGTACTGATAGTAAGAAGTGGAAGGATGTAATGGATGAAGAGATGAAGTCTCTACATCAAAATCAGACTTGGAAGCTAGTTCAACTTCCAAAGGACAAGAAGGCTATATGCTGCAAATGGGTTTATGCTCAGAAAGAAGGTGCTCCCGACATAAATCAGATCAGATGCAAAGCCAGACTCGTAGTGAAAGGCTACGCTCAAAGAGAAGGAATCGACTACAATGAGGTATTCTCGCTTGTTGTTAAACATTCTTCCATTCAGATATTATTGGCCTTAGTTGCACAATTTGATCTCGAGTTAGCTCAACTTGACGTCAAAACTGCATTTCTCCATGACAGTTTGAACGAAGAGATCTACATGTCTCAGCCAGATGGTTTCAAAGTTCCAGGACGTGAGAACTGGGCATGCAAATTGAGCAAGTCATTGTATGGCTTGAAACAGTCCCCGAGACAATGGTACAAGAGGTTTGATTACTTCATGAAGAAACATAAGTATACCAGAAACCACTTTGATCATTATGTATACCTTCAAAAACTCCTTGATGGTACATTTGTATATTTGCTCTTATATATAGATGATATGCTGATAACATCTAAGAGTAAGGTGGAGATCGATAGACTGAAGGCTCAATTGAGCTCAGAGTTCGAGATGAAGGATCTTGGTGAAGCTAAGAAGATACTCGGGATGGAGATCAAACGGGACAGATAAAAAGGCACCGTGTGTTTAACTCATACTAAGTATTTGAAGAAAGTACTTCAGACGTTTGTTATTGATGGCAACACAAAATCAGTAAACACACCGCTAGCCTTACATTTCAAACTGAGTGCAAAGATGTCACACCGCTAGCCTTACATTTCAAGCTGAGTGCAAAGATGTCACCAACCACAGACGATTAGAAAAGGAAAATGGAGAATGTTCCATATGCTAATGCAGTTGGTGCCCTGATGTATGTAATGGTATGTACCAGACCCGATATTTCACATGCTGTAAGTATGGTGAGTTGCTACATACACAATCCTGGTAAAGGCCATTGGCAAGTAGTGAAATGGATTCTACGGTACATTCATAGTACTGTAAATATCGGTTTAAAGTTTGAGAGAGAGAAGACAATGGGTAAACATCTAGTTGGATATATTGATTCCGACTATGCTGGAGAACTTGATAAACGACGATCTACCACAAGATATGTCTTCACTATGGCAGGCGGACCAATATGCTGGAGTGATAGGTGCTCAATATTGGTCATTTTTCGCTCCTATCTTGCGTTTGTTATGTCTTCACATTCCATTAGTTGGTATTTTTATCTCGTTTGTGTGTGTAAGCATGTTTCAGGAGCTTAATGAAGAAACATAGCTAATCTCAGTGAATTAATTGAGTTCGTGTTCATTTCTATCTCGAGAAAGGAATCAAGAGGTGTGCCAGAGCGAAGAAGAGCTACCGGAGGACAAAATGGTCATTTCCCGACATCGTTATTGCACCGAAGGGAAAAAATATCATTTTCAGACATTAATACTTCACCGAAAAGCATCGGGAGTCAAATGCGATCAGTCTAGCTTAAATACGAAAGGGTAGGTTTTTACAACAAAAATGCATTATAGCCTACGTCGTTAGAGAGAAAAATGGGCAGATTGGACCCAACCTACGCTCCTAAGCTACACTGTGGTTTTGGACCCTATGCCCAAGTGTAGGTCAGGAGTGTAGCCCTACGCTCTAGACCTATGCCCAAGCGTAGGTCTCACATGGTGGTCACATGATCCCTCTACGTGCTAAAGTTGTTTCGGAGTTGTTTCAGAATTTTCCAATTTTGTCCCAATTTCGATATTCTAAGTGATCGGTGATTCTAGACCTATACATACAGTCTTATACAAAAATTTACATATGATTTTATGAGATTATTCATGGATTATGAAATTACATAAAAGGGCAACCATTAGGGTTTCCCTTACTTGTCTATAAATACTAGAGGGTTAGGGTTTAGAAAAGAGTTTAGTTTTTATATAGTTTTTGGAGGCTAGTTCATGCATGTTCATTCATAGAGTTCTTCCATTGAAGAGAACAATCATTAAAGACCTAGAGATCCGGAGAAAAAGGCCATGAAGAGCGTTTCTACACCGACAATGCAATTCTCTCAGCCATGATCAACTAACTCGGTATCTAGGGTTTTCTCGCAAAACCCTAGCCAAGTAATGTAGTTCTGATTTTATATTCAATTGTAGAAAGGGGAAACTGTGACTATACTATGATGATTGTGTTAGACGAGATACCGTTTTTATTCGTGATACAAGTTTATATATTTGAATTGATTATTGTCTTAGACTTTTTGAATATATTTATCTTACACAATCATAATTATTCACTATAGGTTGGAACTCGGATGCTTAATCTGTGATTTTCTACACAATGGTGGTCATAAAACTCGAAACCCTAGGTTGACACAGGCCATGCCTTGACAAACTGATATAGACATGCTTTAGTTTATTTACTGCTTTAATTTACTTTTTTGTTAGTAGTTGGCATGAACTAATCAGTTTAGTCTTGAGATGGGTTGTCGCGATCCGGTTGAGAGTAATCCTTTTTAGGGTCAAAATGCTAGCGCGGTGCGACCTAATTCACAGTCAATGGATTGCCCTCATACAATTGAAATACAATTTGGACTATATTATGCGGTTAGTGGTGGAGTGAGGAAACCCTAGTTTTCTCTCTCTTTGAATCATAACCATTGTTTTCTGTTTTATTTTCATTAATATTAGATTTATCATTGTTTTCTGTTTTATTTTCATTAATATTAGATAATTCACAAAATCAAACTATTTTCAGAAAACTATAATTCAGTGTTTGTAAACTATTAAAGTGAACAATCCTCGTCTCTGTGGGATCGATATTCCCCTACTCAAGCAAAACTATATACAATTGATCTATGCGCTTGCACAAGGGTTAAACCTAAAGTGTCGTTAAAGTGTCGTTTTTAACCACATATTTTGTACACACCTGACGCCCACCATGTTTTTGGCACCGTTGCCGGGGACTTGGCATTGTTCAATAACTTTAGTAGTTTATTTGCATTGCATTATTGTAGATTAAAGCTAAAGTTGAAATTTTTGTGTGATTTTCAGGTACAGTTGAAGAGCGTGAAAGGAAAAGACAAAGCTGCTGAAGTTGCGTCTGGACCCTTTGTGAGTTTCAATTTTGCTTGGTTTTTGCATTTAATTTTTAGCTTTGCTTTTTGTTTATAGTTTAAATTAGTTTAGAAGTAGTTTTGTTAATTTGCTTTATTTCAGAAAAAAAAAGAAGAAAAGAAATGTTTTTTAAAAAAGAAGTTTTAGTTTATGACTGAAAGATTGATGCATTCAAATTCAAATTTTACGTTAGTTGTATATAACCCGGAGATCGAAAGAACTCTAAGGCATTTATGAAAATCTATTGAAAAGCGTCGTCAGATAGAAGAAGTCGAGATGAGGGAGGAAAGAGTCAATCCACGGAGAGGACCGGATACCTCATTGAAGGGATTTTACGCACCGGACGCGTATGAATCGTATGCTGAATTTCCATAAGAGGAAGGTGCAAAGCATTTCGAGATCAAGACGAGTGTGATCAACATGCTCCCAAAGTTCTCTGGTCTCAGGATAGAAGATCCGTACCAGCATGTCAATGAATTCTTAGAGGTAGCATCTACCGTTAGGTATGATGGTTTAACTAAAAATGATTTAAGAGTGTGTCTGTTCCCATGGTCTTTAAAAGACAAAGCAAAAAGATGGTACATTAAATTAACTTAAGCAACTAAACTTGACTGGGAAACACTTAAGCAGGAATTCTTAGAAAAACATTTTCCCATAGGAAAGACTTCAGAAGCCCAAGATACGATTAAGCGATTTAGATAGTTGCCAGGAGAGCAATTTCATGATGCATGGGAGAGGTACAATGAGATTTTGTATAAATGTCCCCACCATAGATTTTCTGATCAAGATGTTGCTAGAAATTTTTACATGGGTCTAGGTGAAAAGCACAAAAATCTGATAGATGCCATTACACAGGGTCAGTTTACCTTGAAACCCGGAAGAGAGCTTTTAGAGATGTTTGATAACATCAGTGAAAATGCCCTTCAGTATGAATCTAATCTGATGTCTAAGGGTGAACTGGATAGGCGATCAGAAAAAGCATTTGAGGTTAATCATGATATGAAAAATCCAGTGGCGTTGATAGAGGAAAGGTTAGAGTGATTTGAAAAACTTCTTACCCAAACAAGTCATTCTCCCAAAAGAGAAGTTTATGAAGTTGAACCATATTATTCTCAAAATGAGTGTGTGGATGTAATAGCCGCTGATGTCAATGCAACATGGAATTACTCCAATAATGCCCCGTTCTCCAACTTATACTCTCCAAATAATAGAAATCATCCATTCCTATCCTATAAGTCCACAAATGTGGAGAATTCTCTAGAAAAAGTTCAACAAGGACAGTGGTCAAATTCTCAATCCAATTTTCAACCAAGGTAGCAATTTACCTCGCAACCAAGGTTTTAACAGAGCCAACAATCATTCCAATCTCAACCAACTATACTGGCTCGCAGTTCCTAATCAAGTTTCTAACCCAGACAACCACCTAATAATTCTCTAGCTCTTCAGCCATTCAATAACAACCAGGCTATCCAACCATTCCAATATCAGCTCCAGCCTCAAAGAAGCCAAGCTCCCCCACCCGGTTTCCAAAATAACAGGATAGAGCAGACCTTGGTGGACCTCTAAAATTATATGGGTGTTCATACTCAGGCACTGGCCCAAATCACCATGCAGTTAGGACAAATGGAAAATCAGAGAAATACTAGAGAGCCAGGTTAATTGCCTAGTCAACCTATCACTAACCCTAAGATCTAGCAAGTGCAAGAGCTTGGATCATTTACCTATATTAATCACGATACTGTTCAATAAATTACGAATTTGAGAAGTGGAAGGGTAGTGGAGAGCATAGTGGAGGAAGAATATGAGGAGAAGCTGCGTAGAAGAAAAGAAGCTGAGCAAGCTCAAAAGAAGGAAGTGGAAGAAGCATGACAGAAAGAGGTTGAGAGCTGAGAGATTGAAGTTCAGACAGATAAACTACTAGTAGATAAGAGTGTTGACGAGATATTGCTTGATGATCCAGATATGGCAAACTATGAGGAGGCACCGCCATTTTCTCAACGTCTTAGAGAACTGGCTAAGTATGGGAAGATGAAAGAATTTGATATGTTGGATACGTTCCGACAAGTCAAGATTAATCTGCCGCTCTTAGACGTGATTGCCCAAATCCCACCTAATGCTAAATTTTTCAAGGATCTCTGTACAGAGAAGGGGAAAAGAAGAACAAAGAATTCAAAGAAAATACTCTTGACTGAGCAAGTACCAAAGAGGAAAGATCCCGGTGCTCCCACTATTTCTTGTGTTTACTAGTGACCAGGAAATTGGAAGAGCCCTTCTTAATCTAGGTGTGAGTATTAACTTACTTCCTTATTGAGTCTATAAACAGCTAGGGTTGGGAGAGCTCAGTCCCACAGAGGTTGAACTACAATTTGCCGATCGATCTGTCAAGCAAGCGAAAGGAATTTTGGAAGACGTCATAGTTCAAGTGGGCAAGTTTTACTTTCCAGTTGATTTTGTAATCCTGGAGACGGAACTTGTCCCAGACTCGAAAAAACACATCCCAGTGATCTTAGGCAGACCATTTTTGGCCAAGACAAATGCATGCATAAATTGCCGAACCGGAGCCATTGATCTGACCTTTGGGAACATGAAAGTCATGATGAATGTGTTTGATGGGAGCCATCAATTACCTGAGTATATGGACTGTTTCCAGATAGATGAGTGCGACGAGCTAGATGATATTATACATGATGTCGTGACTCAAATTCTGGAAAAAGACGAGCTTGAAGAATTTCTGGCAAATGAAGTACCGAATGAAGAAATCGAAGATTGGGATGCGTATATGGAATGGTAGAACAAGGAGTTGGATAAAATTGAGACTGCATTATACATGTAACCTTGGAAATAAGAGCTAGTGGAACCACTCCCAATAGTCTCAAGTACTCCCCCAGTTCCATCACTTATGACTCCGCCTATTTTAGAACTTAAGGAGTTGCCAGAAAAGCTGAAGTATGTTTTCTTGGGACCCAACGAAACTCTTCATGCAATTATTTCATCAAAGTTGACAACAAAACATGAATCGAGCCTGATTGAGGTCTTGACCAAGAATGAAGAAGCGATTGGGTGGAGTGTGGCTGATTTGAAAAGGGATTGATCCATCAATTTGCATGCATCGGATTTATTTGGAAGATGAGGCGAAACCGTCAGGGGAGATGCAACGAAGATTGAATCCAAACATGATGGAGGTTATAAGAAAAGAAGTAGTGAAGTTGCTCGATGCAGGAATCATCTACCCGATCTCTGATAGTAAGTGGGTAAGCCCAACTCAAGTGGTCCCGAAGAAGTCAGGAATCACAGTGGTGCCCAATGAAAAGGGTGAGCTAATTCCTCAATGCAAGACTACGGGGTGACATGTGTGTATGTATCCACTACAGAAAGTTCAACTCTAACACCAGGAAGGATCATTTTCCATTACCATTCATCAATCAAATCCTAGAAAGATTAGTCGGACAAAGCTACTACTGCTTTTTGGATGGATATTCCGGCTATAATCAAGTGACATTTGATCCTGTAGATCAGGAGAAAACCACTTTCACTTGTCCATATGGCACATTCGCATACAAACGGATGCCTTTTGGTTTATGTAATGCACCAGTGACATTCCAGATGTGTATGATGTCTATCTTCTCTAATATGGTAGAAAAGTTTCTGAAAGTGTTCATGGATGACTTCTCAGTCTTTGGGGCAACCTTTGAAGATTGTTTGAGTCATTTAACACTAGTACTTGAAAGGTGTAAGGATACCAATTTAATTCTTAGTTGGGAGAATAGCCATTTTATGGTTCAAGAGGGAATAATACTTGGCCACATTATATCAAAGCAGGGGATTGAGGTCGATAAAGAAAAAGTCGAGCTGATTTCAAAATTACCTCCTCCCACATCTGTGAAGCAGATACGTTCTTTTCTGGGTCATACCGGGTTTTACAGAAGGTTTATCATAGATTTTAGCAAAATTGCTCAATCATTATGTAATTTACTGGCTAAAGATGTAGTCTTTGTCTTTGACGAAGAATGTCTTCATGCCTTTGAGGAATTGCATACTAAACTCTCATCTGCCCCAATTATCTGTCTACCAGACTGGTCTCTACCGTTCGAGCTGATGTGTGATGCTTTAGATTATGCAGTTGGAGCTGTGCTGGGGCAGAAAAAAAAGAAGTTGCCATATGTGATTTACTATGCCAGTAAAAATCTAAACGAAGCTCAGATGAACTACACAACTACCGAGAAGGAGTTGTTGGCAGTGGTGTTTGCCTTGGAAAAATTCAGGTCATATTTATTGGGAACCAAGGTGGTCGTGTACTTAGATCATACTGCACTAAGGAATTTGCTAATCAAGAAAGACTTCAGGCCCAAACTGATTCGATGGATTTTGTTGCTACAAGAATTTGATTTGGAGATCAAAGATAGGAAGGGTACGGAGAATGTTATCGCTGATCATTTGTCAAGAATTGTCGTTGAGTCCACAAAGGATGACACTCCTCTTAAGGATGAGTTCCCAGATGAACTTCTATTCAGTATGGCTGTTATGGAACAAATACTGTGGTATGCAGATATTGTCAACTATAAAGCCACATATAGAATTCCTAATGGATGGTCTAAGCATAAGAAGGATCGTTTCTTCAGCCAAATAAAATTTTATATCTGGGACAATCCGCGACTGTAAAAATATTGCCCGGATCAGATAATTTATAAATGTGTTCTAGAAAGTGAAGTTCAAGGCATATTGACATTCTGTCATACGCTAGAGTGTGGAGGGCATTTTAGTGCTCAGAAGACAACTTACAAAGTCCTACAGAGTGGTTTTTATTGGCCCACCATATTCAAGGATGCGTTCTAGTTTTACAAATCTTGTTTAAGATCTTAGAAGTTGGGATCCATATCTTGATGAGACATGATGCCATTGAATCCTATTTTGGTGGTTGAGTTGTTTGACGTCTGGGACATTGACTTCATGAGACCATTTCCAAAAGCCGACGATAAGCAGTACATATTAGTGGGAGTTGATTACGTTTCTAAATGGGTAGAGGTTGTTGCCACGTCGCATGCGAATCACATTGTGGTTTAGGAGTTTGTAAAATCTAATATCATTTCTAGATTTGGTATGCCACGAGTGTTGATCAGTGTTGACGACAACCACTTTGACAACCAGTTTCTTTCGGCCTTATGCAAGAAGTATGATGTAATTCATAGAATTGGAACACCATATCACCCACAGACGAGTGGTCAAGTGGAGGTTTCAAACAGGGAGATCAAAAACATTATTGAAAAGATGGTGGATCGTGATTTGAAAAATTGGCCGATAAGGTTAAAAGATGCACTTTGGGCATACAAGACCGCTTATAAGACACCGATTGGTATGTCACCATACAGATTGGTCTATGGTAAGGCGTGTCATCTCCCTGTGGAACTTAAGCACAGAGCATATTAGGCGATCTGAAGATTGAAATTTGATATCAAAAGATCGGGTGCTCAGAGGAAACTCCAACTCGCAGAGCTTGAGGAGTTGAGGAACAACGCATATGAGAATTCTAGAATATATAAAGCCCGAACCAAAGAATTCCATGATAGACATATCAGAAAGAAAAGGTTTGAGGTCGGTCAGAGAGTGTGGTTGTTCAATTCAAGACTTAAATGTTTCCTGGTAAGCTCCAATCAAGATGGGACGGGCCGTACAGAATTACTAAGGTTTACCCCCATGGAGCGGTGGAACTTGACGACCCTAACAACAGAAAGCGATTTGTTGTGAATGGTCAGCGTTTAAAGCATTATATCGAAGCTATGCCGACAGAGACTGTTGTTGAGACAGTTGATTTAATAGAACCGGCACCAGAGTCGGATAATTTTGATCATGAGTATTGAGAGGCGGCAACGTCGAGCCAACGACGTTAAACATTGGCACTAAGTGATAAAGAGTAGTTTTTGATCTTAGTTTGTAGTTGTACAATAGTAGTTTAAATCGGTTTTTGTAAAATTTTAAGATCGAGTCTGAAATGGTCATTATCATTCGGAGGGGTATTTTCGTCCATGAAGCACCAAATTTTGACGAATTGAAGTCAATTAAGTCAATAGGTGTGTATAGGGGAGGTTTGAGTGTTCGAGAATCGAGAAAGCGACAAATATAGCCGAAGTCAAAATTTCAGCCTTGGGACCTACGCCCAAGTGTAGGTCACGGGATTGTATATATACACTCCCGCGGTTTTTCATTTCAAATTCCACTTTTCTCCCTCTCCTCTCCACCGAATTGACTCCCGTTTGTTCCTAAAGCCGAATATTGATATTTATTATCATTCCCAAGCAGCAGATCATCAGATTAGTGAGCGGTGTGTTCGGATTCAAGTGAAGAACTTGAAAAGTCTCCGGAATCCAATTTTGGGGAATTTGCCATTTCTCGCGATTCGGTAAGTTTTGATCCATTCTTTTGGTTTTGATTACTTAATATAACTATTCTAAACTAGTATTGACGAATGAGACCGATCGAAATCGTGTTTTAATCCGTTTTCAAAAAGTTGGGTTTCCGGCTTCAGATATGGGTTGAATATCGAAATTTTGAGATGAGGTCTTGTTTAATAATCGTATTAGAATACTTTAGATATGGTTTTGAGTTTGATTCAGTGTCCGGACAATTTTTGCTCATTTTTGTAAAAATCCGAATTATGTAGGAATGATTCGCGTAAAAGGAGCGAGGAAGGTTGCTGAGGGAGCATCTACGTTGGGGATGGAAGTATAGAGAGACAGATCATGGTCACCACCCCTAGAGAGTATGCGGCCTGTACACCATAGTACCCGGTCACTGAGATCGTTGTATATCTGGATTCGTCAGATGAGGAGTCTGAGAGACCGATTGCACCGACGAAGGGCATTGAGTTAGATTTGAGATATGGCCGGATGACAATTCCACTTGCTGCACCGAGGGCACCATCATGACCCCAGGCACAGTCTCCAGTCCCCGATCCATCACTACCACATGAGTCGGAGACATCCGATGAGTAGACTACCGAGAGTGGTGATAGTGAGGATGGACAGGTAGAGCAGGAGGCAGAGTTGGAGGACATTGACCGTGGTGAGGTGTCGTATCCTAAGACGGCAGTTGATGGTGATGAGGGTGACCTTGTTTCTTACAGATGGAAGCACTCCACGGTCTCCAAGAAGACGCTGCTGACCCAGGCTTTGAAGAAGGGGTTCCGACATGAGCGCACTTTTGCTATTGTGCCACTTGAGCGGATAGAGCCAGTTCCATATTAGACTATATGTGTACTGAAGGAGCGTATATTATTGCCGATCCTAGCCCCAGCTATACCACACATTTGCGCTGACATAATTAGCGAGTTCTGGCTTCATATGAAACATTACAGCAGAGGGACTCGATTAGTGACAATGGTGCAGGGGTGGGAGTTTGAGATTACTCTCGAGAGTATTGCTGCTGCATGGGGTATTCCACACGAGTGCCCTGCAGAGCTAGAGGAGAGGTTCCCACCTATGCCAGACCCATTTCCGCCACTTTATGATATGGTGAGACAACAGACTAAGGGGCAGTGGGCCGATATTAGGCGTAATGGGACCAAGAAGTCCAACTATCATCCGATGTTATGGTTCTGGGATGTGATAGTCCGGTCCAATGTGTTACCAGATAGCTATCAGACCATGTGCTACCCGGCATTTCCGGCGCTGCACTATGCTTTCGAGTTTAGTCACTGGTACTTGATATTTGATCAGGGATTACAGATGGATGTTGAGGATAAGTTTGCACCACTAGTTGCGTATGGCAAGGGAGCGTGGAACAAGGGGTGGATTAAGAAGGGTCTAGTGACATATGCTCACCGGCACAGATTCAGAGAAGTTTTACTGCCAGGTGCACAGAAGGATGTTGCAGAGCAGGCTGTTTCGGATGAGATGCCTGAGGTGGAGGTGCCACAGGCTGAGGAGGTGATGCGCCATAGGCCCCAACTAGGGGTGCTATTATGACGACTCAGACTCAGTACGACAAGTTGATTGGACATATTGAGGGATTGGAGCGCTTATTTACAGAGGAGAGGCAAGCCCGACAGCATGAGCACCGTGAGATGATGGATTGGTGGAATATTGTGATGCGACATATGGGAGTGACAGTTCCACCACCACAGCCACCTCCGGATGATGCTATATAGTTGTAGTTTAGTTTTGTTTTTAGATTTTCTTATTTTAGTTGTCCATAGTAGAGATCAATCGTAGAGCGGAGAGTCAGTGTTTGATCTTTTGTGACCGCTTTAACGATCATCTCTAACTGTTTGTGATAGTTTTGCTTTTGTATAAAATGATAGTTTTTGACCGCTTTTACTGATATGCGTGCCTTAATATGTTTATTACATTGAGTATGTGTGATTTTATTTTCGTACTATGAGGACATGTATGCGTTTAAGATTGGGGGTGCGTTGGTTATTGGAAAGCGTGTCATGATTGAATAATTTTTTTTTTTAGCTCTACCCTGCGCCCAAGCGTAGAGTAATTCGTGGCTGGGCCAGAAAAATTGAAAAATTCTTCCTTTTTTGGGATGTTTTGGCTTGATTTGTACTTATACTTGTAGTTGGATTTGTTTAAGTTATTTTTAGGAATTTGTATAGAATTTTTAGAGTAATCCTAATCTGACAAAGATACTGCAAATAGAAGTTGGATTAGTCATTGTTTCCCCTTTCGTAGTCAATTAAGGGTTTTAAATCATTTTTCTCTTCTAATTATACTCCATTCATCTATATGTACATCCATAGGGTAGAAACAATTCACAATTCTCAAAGAGTGAGCATTAGATTGGGTATTCTTCTTCTATTCTTCTTTTATTCTTTCTATTTCGAAGAGGGTTAGTATGGATAATGCTAATAAAGATTATTCTGACCCGGAGGAATTTATAAAAGATACGGAACTATATGTGGTCATGAATAGCACGAATAACGAAGCTACGAGTCGGAAGGGAAGCCGAACCACACCAAAATTGTTTTTGCAGTGTCGGTTGCAATTTGTGGAGATATTTCGTCCGGAGAGGATGAATCGAGTTTTGGTTGCACCGGGATGGAAAATCCTTAGAGAACGAGGATTGAAGAGTCTAGAAAAACCGGCGGGCAAAAAGGTGTATCCGGGCTTGGTCCGAAAATTCTATGAAAATATGATAATTTCGGGACCACTAGGATTTGAGGTGATAAGGGCTAAAGTGACTCAGTGGAGTGCTCCTATTATGGTTGGGAGAAGAAGTATTGTCGATGTATGGAATATACCAATCGGTACTCCGGCAAACTTGTAAGAATTTTGAAAGAGCATCCGGTAGTATGGCCACATAAAGATGAAGATATGGTTGGGGAATTGTGTGCAGTTTCAGATTGGGGGGATAAAACGTGTGATAATTGGTGGTTGAAGTCGGATCTACTTTATTTGGATTGTGTTGTTGTGACTCAACTTCGGCCTAATAATTGAACAAGTGCAAGAGATCACACTATACTTAGAAATTTGTATGCCCTAACTCATGGGTATGAAGTGTGTGTTCAGTAAAAAATTAGATAAATTCTTGAATCTCACTCGAAATACTCCTAGAGAAGTCTGTTCGATTTCTTCTGACCCTTCCCACTTAGCTAGTGGATGTCCAATGATGTACCAAGAAGAGATAGTACCACAAGATGTTAACGCAACCTTTACAAATCAAAATAATAATCCATTTTCCAATTTTTACAATCAAGGCTGGCGAAACTATCCATATCTATCTTATCGTTCTCAAAACGTAGAAAATCCAGTCCAACATCATAATTTAAATAAAAATCCAAGACCATTCAATAATACCTACAATTTCCAAAAGAATGCACAAGGATTTAAACCTTTTCAATCAAATCAACCTCAATTTAGAAATCAAAATCAAAACCCCAATCCACCACCTAGATCATCCGGTTTTGAAGATAAAGTTTTAGCAACCCTCAGTAATTTAGAAGCTAATACCCAACTAATACCCAACTGCTACATACACATTCACAAGCTATTTCACAATTATAAATGTAGATGGGGCAAATAGCTAAATAAAAGAGAAGATGGTAGACTCCCAAGCCAACCAGTGATGAATCCTAAAGGACAACATATGATAGAGTTAGGATCTTTACAAGAACCTACATATGAGACTATTCAATCAGTTACAACCTCGAGGAGTGGTAGGATAGTGGATAATCAAGTTGAGGAAAAGTTTGAGGAAAGGATTACAAGACATGAATCTTTGGAAAACATCCACCAAGAGACATCACATCCAGAAGATGAACCAATTAAAGAAACACCTCAAGAACCAATGGAGAAGGAGTATGAGCCGAAAACACCATTCCCTCAACGTCTCCGTAAATCAAACTATTATGGCAAGCAAGGAGATAAGTCGAATGAGATTTTAGAAATATTTAAACAAGTAAATATCAACTTGCCTTTATTAGATGTCATAGCTCAAATCCCACCTAACACTAAGTTTTTAAAGGACTTTTGTACACAAAAGCGTAAGAGTAGAACTAAGGTTCCCAAGAAGATAATGCTAACTGAATAGGTGAGTTCCTTACTATTAAGTGACACTCCACCCAAATACAAGGATCCAGGAACGCCCGCTATATCATGTGTAATTGGGGATCAAGAAATTGGCCGAGCCCTCCTTGATTTAGGTGCTAGTGTTAATCTACTACCCTATTCAATTTATCAATAGTTGGGATTAGGAGAACTAAACCCTATGCCGGTTGTGCTTCAATTAGCAGACATATCAATCAAGCAACTAAGAGGAATAGTTGAGGATGTGATAGTTCAAGTAGAAAAATTCTATTTTCATGTTGACTTTATAATCTTAGATATATAACTTGTCCATAGTCCAAAGAAACACATACCTGTAATCTTAGGAAGACCATTCTTAGCTACAACTAATGCTTGCATAAATTGCAGAACAAGAATTATGGATATATATTTTGAAAATATGAAATTAAGGTTGAATGCATTCAACATTAATAGCTAACTTCCAGAAACTAATGAGTGCTTTAACATAGATGAGATAGATGAACTAGTGGAAGATGTAGTGCAAGAGATATTATTAAAGCACAATTTGGAAGCAATAATAACAGGAGTGAATGAAGACTTCACAAATACAAATGGGGATGAGAAATTACAATCTAACTTTGAGGACATCACGACTATAGAAGTTGCGCTATATGTTGAACCTTGGAAACACCCACCTGAGTCATTACCTATTATCTCGACTACACCACAAATTCCCTCATTTACATCTCCACCCAAGCTAGAACTTAAGAAATTACATAAACAACTTAAGTACGTTTTCCTAGGTCCGGAAAATACTCTTCCTGTGATTATTTCCTCCTATCTTACCACAAAACAAGAGGAACATCTAGTTCAAGTCTTATCTGACCATAAAGAAGCAATTGGATGGAGTGTGGTTGACTGAAAGGTAATTGACCCCTCAATTTGTATGCATCGTATACACTTAGAGGAGAATGTGAAACCATCTCGAGAGATGCAACGCAGGTTTAACCCTAACATGAAAGAGGTGGTGAAGAATGAGGTAGTAAAATTACTTGATGCGGGTATTATATATCCCATATCCGATAGCTCATGGGTTAGTCCAATACAATTGGTACCAAAGAAATCTGGTATCACAGTCGTGTCAAACTCAAAAGGTGAGTAAATTCCACAATGCACTACCACATAGTGGCATGTGTGCATTGATTATAGAAAATTAAACTTATTTACTAGGAAGGATCATTTTCCATTACCATTCATAGATCAAATCATAGAACGCTTAGCTGGATAAAGCTATTACTATTTTTTAGATGGATATTCCTACTATAATCAAGTGGCAATTGATCCAGCAGATCAGGAAAAAACCACTTTTACTTGTCCTTACTGTACATTTGCATATAGAAAAATACAATTTGGCTTATGCAATGCCCCCACAACTTTTCAAAGATGTATGTTGTCAATCTTTTCAGATATGGTAGAAAAGTTCCTTGAAGTATTCATGGATGATTTTTCAATTTTTTGAACTACTTTTGAGGGTTTCTTAAAACATCTAACACTTGCACTTCAGAGATGTAAAGAGACGAATCTGATACTAAGCTGGAAAAAGAGCCACTTCATGGTTCAAGAAGGTATAGTCCTAGGACATATCATTTCTAAAAGAGGGATAGACGTAGATAAAGCAAAAATAAAGCTTATTTCTAACCTACCTCATCCTATATCTGTTAAACAGATTTGGTCATTCTTAGGTCACGCTGGGTTCTATAGATGATTTATCAAAGATTTTAGTAAGATATCTCGGCCATTATAAACTTGTTATCCAAAGATGCGACTTTTGTTTTTGATAAAGAGTGCCTTGAAGTTTTTAAAAAATTGCATAATTTACTCTTAACAGCCCCAATAATGCAACCACCGGATTGGTCTCTACCATTTGAGTTAATGTGTGATGCATCTGACTATGCCATAGGAAATGTCTTAGGTCAATGAAATAATAAGTTACCACATGTAGTTTACTATGCAAGTAAAACTCTTGCTGATGCTCAAATTAATTACACCATTACCGAAAAAAAGTTACTAGGAATAGTGTTTGCCTTGGATAAATTTATATCATACTTACTAGCAACCAAGGTTGTCATATTCTCTTATCATGCTGCTTTGAAATATTTACTAACAAAAACATATTCCAAAACCCAGACTGATTAGATGGATTTTGTTACTACAAGAATTTGATATTGAGATACGGGATAAAAAGGGTCCGGAAAACGTAGTAGCTGATCATTTATCAAGAATAATAGTTGAGTCTATAATAGATAATACTCCGCTTATAGATTTATTCCCAGACGAACAATTGTTTAGTGTTGATACACTAGGGCTTAAGGATCCAAAGAAAGGGAATCGATTTAAGATAAATGGTCAACGACTCAAGCGATGCGTAAAAGTTAATCCTGAGTTAGGATGTGTGTAATCTATCAATTTGATATATCCCACTTATGATAAAGATTAATGAGAATACGAACGTCGGGCCAATGATGTTAAAAAGAGGCACCAAACAAGAGAGTTCGCGTTCTCTTGAATGGGTATGTATTATGGGAATCTTCATTTTTGTTTATTTTTGTTCTTTTTTGTTTTAGTTAAATTATGAATTAAAAATAGGATATTTGATAGGAGCTAAATGTCGTACATTTTAGGTCCCTAATTATGCATTGTTAAGTCTACATACATCATTATCTTGGTGCTTTTATCTGATTTGCGTGTTTTGAGACGTTTCAGGACCATGTTATGTAAAGTGAGCTAATTTTGGTGAAATAACTGGAATAATAACTCAAGATCTTTTTAGAGCCAAAACCGAGGATAAATGACCCATAATAGATCGAAAATAAGTTAAGGATGTAATACAAGTGAAGTGGAATGAAGTCGAGTGGAGAAAAGAAGTAAAGAAGTCAGAACATGAAAAAATAGCATGAAGAACTACCAAGTACTCGGTAATGCCTACTTCGAGTACTCGGTAGGCTAAAATCCGTGCCTTAGCATTGGTGATAGCGTAAAAACAGAACATTTTCCATGCCATAGCCGCGCCATGGTGCGCCATCATACTTTTATCGAGTACTCGGTAGATTTGACCTTTGAGTACTTGAGACTGCAACTTTGAGTACTCGAAAGCAGCTAACTTCAGCTTATTTAGTGGGACTTGCTTTGACCAGAATTGACTTGATATGCACTCTAGGTTATTTTGGTACATATTATTGACCATAATTGACTAGATTTGACATTCCTCTTCAGAGAATACACGTATAGAAAACCCTTACTTGATGGTGAAGCAATCAACATGCCAAATAAAGACGCCTCTTCTTTTATAAAGAGAGGGGTCTCCCCTACAGTAAGGGGGTTCGAAAATAAAGTTTTTTGGGTTGTTCTTGGAGAACTCTTGAAGAGCAACTCAGTGCAAAATTGTGCACGAACCGACAGAAGAATCATCAACCATGGAAGGGGTTTCTACATCAATAATGCAGACAACCATGACCAAGAGCGGCTAAACTGATATCAAGGGTTTTTAACAAAACCCTAGCCAAATATGTAGACCTTTTATTTATTTCTATTGTAAAGGGGGAAACTGAAGGACACATATGTGATGATCATATGTAGACCTCTTATATTGATGCTTGATTCAATATAAGATTTTATATTTATTTTATGTCTTATTTTAGCTTGAATGAATATTTAATCTTACTCAATCATGATTATTCAATACGGGTTAGAACTTAGATGCTTAATTCATGATATTCTACACAATGGTGGTCATTAACATGCAATCTAGATTTAGACAGGCCATGCTAAGAGAAGATGATATAAACATGATTTTTATTTAATATTTTAGGAGTAGTTATGGAGTAAATGCATGCACTAATCATACTTTATTCGAAGATGGGTTGTAACCGAGTTAGATGAATTGTTCCTTTTTTGGGGTTATGATTTGCCAATGATTCAACCCTATGTGTAACGGCTCGCGTTTCCTTACTCCTTTCTGGAATTCTTTTCCATGTGTTAACGATTTGTGACATCACTTATTCATAACGTGTTGTGTATTCTTCGTACGTGTAAATTTTTCGTGTTTATGTTTCAGACTTAGTGGGACGACTTTGTAGACTTTTGTTTACGGCTTCGTGGATTTGTGTTTTGTTGGCGATTACATGGGTTCGTTGCAACTTCTTCTTGTTGGTGCTTCGGCGATCGTGTTCTGTACTTGAACGTGTTACTTTGTTTATTGTTGACGTTCCGGTATAGCACTTACGTGATTATGTGTTTATGTTTATTTTTAGAACTTTGTGAGTGCGGGGTATTCTGGATATTTCACTTGTGTGTGAGTTGGTGAGAAAGTATGAGTCTTCCTATGTGTTTTGATGTGTCCCGGATTGATTCGGAGTCTTCCGGTGTCTTAGGGCCTTGGTGCCTCTCTTTGTACTTTGATGTTTCTTGGGAATTGAGTACTCAGTAACTGTTTCACCGAATACTCGAGTACTTTTCTACCGAGTACTCGGTAGGTTTTTCACCGAGTACTCGGCAATTGTTTCACCGAGTACTCGGTAGAGTCTGCAGATTTTATATATAAGTGGGTTTTGACCTAAAAACATTTTATTTCTTCTTCCTTCTTTCCCTAAACTGAGCCTCTTTCTATCCCACTTGTTTTCTCATCATCCTTGCCATATTTTATCTATTTGGGTTTGGATTTTAGTGATGACTTCAACACAAAAGTTGATTGTGGTGTTCTTGGCTTCGATTTGAGCTATGGTTGGGTTAGTGTTCTTCCCTCTCTTGTGGGTTTTCTTGTTAAACCACCTTTTGATTCTTATTTTTCTTTTGGATTGGATCTTGATTCATTGTTAGGGAGCTATGGTGAAGCTTTCCACCGATTGGTTGCTTCCATTTCAGTGTTGGGTGAAAGTTAGGGTTTCTTTGGCCTTGCTTGTGGTTTGGCTTTGCTCTTCATTTGAGGTAGGGGAAATTTCTATTCTCTCTAATCCTTTGGTTTCGTGAGTGTGCGATTTTGTTCTATGACTTTCTAAACCTAGATATATTTCCTAAGTTGCCTACTTGAAATAATAAAATTAGGGTTCAAACATTGTTGGCCTTTAAATTTACTTTCGGCAAACAATATCAAATTTGATGATAACAAACCATTAAAGTGTGTTTGAAACTAATGAAAAATTAAGTTACGTGTTTCAGCAAAAAGACAGGAAAATGACTCGAAAATTTGCTTGGAAAGAAAACTTACACAAAATCAAAAAGCGACAAAGAAATTGAAGCACAAAAACGGAAAAAGGACCAAATGATCAATGAAAAGGCGAAATTCGAAGACTCAAGACTCGGGGTAGATAGGTCGGGGTGCGACCATTGTAACAAGGTATTTTATGTGTTGATAAATCCTATAAGCTTAAGTGATAAAATAACCAAACTCAAAATGGACGAAAAATGAACTCAAAAATTAGTTTTCCTTGGAGTCATAGTCAACTAGGACTTATCCTATCGTCGACTAAACCATTACGAAAGTTAAGGTCTCATTTCAAATTGAGCTCTAGTCGACTAAACAGGTCATGTAGTCGACTAAACCCATTGTTGTAGTTGACTAAAGCATGACGAAGATAAACTGGAAATTTAAATAATCCTGCAGTTGACTAAGCCCCCCTCTGAGTAGTCGACTAAAGCCAACCTTGTAGTCAACTAAGACCATCCCTGTAGTCGAATGAAGGAAGACGATGATTTAGGATTTGTTTGGAAAATTTGGTGTAGTCGACTAAGGCCTTCTATGTAGTCGACTAAGACACTATTTTAAAACTTAAAAGTGGCTTTCACAACGTGCTATTTCCCATCATCTTGTGTCTATTCTCTCCAACTTTTTCAACGGATCTTGTCTACTTGTCTAGGTGTAACTCACTCTCAAAACCCTAATAATTTTCATATATATAGAATGAGATGTGGGATTGAAGATGAGTAGTTCTTGTGTGAGAAAATATTCAACTCTTCATCTTCATTCCTCTCTAGCACTATTTCTAAAAGCCATTGAAGGCAAAAATCAAAAAGCTTGTTTCTCACTCAAATATCTTAAAGCTTTCAACCTAGTTTCGATTTTCATTCTCTAAAACACATTTATTGAAATTTATTTACTAGAGAATATTCATCTAGAGTTCTTGATACATCACTAAAGAGCTTATATTGATTTATCTTCCATAAAAATCTTAGGGTTTTTGAGTGGTTGTGTTCTTGAGTGATATAATTGATTACATACCATCTTTGTGATCTTGGGCAAGTGAAACCCAACATTTTCAAGCGAGGATTGTTCTCTTAATTGAGAGACGAGCTTGTAAGCTCGTGTGTAAAGGTTTGCCATTCCACCTGTGAAGGAAATGCCATAGTGAAAGGATCGGGAAAAGTCTCAAGAAAGGGTTCTTGAGCCGAGGAGTAGGAGTTACCGAATCTTGAAAAAATCGCGGTGTCAATCTCTCTATCTCTATCTCTCTATTTCAATACTTTGCATGCTATATGAATATTGTGATAATTTGCTAGATCAAATCAACTTGTATTTGTCATTGAAATTATTACTTGATTCTTGAAGTAGTTGTTAATTTAATATAACTTGTTTTAATTTCCAAAAATATTTAAAATAGACTTTTGAACACCCTATTCACCCCCCTCTAGGGTCAATTAGTGAGTAACAATTGGTTTCAGAACCTAATCTCTACTTATTTTAGACTTAACCATCTTAGAGAACGATCATGGCCTCAAATTTAGTCTCGCACGTTGAAGGACAATCAAATAATAGGCCCACATGGTTTGATGGTTCAAACTATAGCTATTGGAAGACTAGAATGATTGATTTTCTTCAAGCTATTGATTACCAAATTTGGAAAGTTATTGTTGATGGACCTTTTACTATAACCAAAGTTGTAGATGGAAAAACAATCCATAAATTGCCAAACGAATGGGATAATGATGAGTGTAGGCTTATGTCTTTTAATGCTAAAGCCAAAGTTAATCTAAATTGTGCCTTAAACCCAAATGAATTTAATCGTGTTTCCACTTGCTCCACCGCTAAAGAAATGTGGGATAAGCTAGAAATTACTTATAAAGGTACCACTCAAGTGCGATAATCTAAAATTGATATACTTATGCATGAATATGAATTATTTTCCATGAAGGATGATGGAAATGTCAATTCTATGATGTCTCGTTTTACCAATATTTTGAATGGACTAAAGCATCTTGGTATAATTATTCCTAGATCCGATGCGTCATGCAAAGTTCTTTGAAGCCTTCGAGTTAAATGGGATGCAAAGGTGACGGCAATTAAAGAAGCACATGATCTCAACACTATGAGCCTTGACGAAATTTTTGGGTTTATTCTCACTTGGGAAATCACCTTAAAATCTCGTGAAGAAGACTCCAAGAAAACCTAAGCATTATGTTAGGAAGACAAAGAAGACCATTTGATAAAAGCGGATTGAGATATGATGTTTTTGACAATGATGTTACTCTTTTGAAAAAAAGAAAATCACTAAGTCACACGTTTACAAAACAATCATATTATGCATCCTAAAATGATCATAAACATGTTACATGCTTTTATTGCAAGAAAAAGGGTCATAAGGCAAATATATGCTTTCAAAAGAAAAGAGTAACAAAAATGATTTGGGTTTCAAAATGAACCATTGCACATTTACGAAAAAGGGAGAATGTGATAACAAAAATGATTTGGGTTCCAAAAGGAACTATTGCATCCCTTTCTAACCTTAGTAGACCCAAAATAGATTGGGTACCAATGAATGTTACTTGAATTTGTTTTGTAGGTATGCTTGAAATCCGCTTCAAAAGATAAATGGTTTCTTGATAGCGGATGCTCTAGGCATATGACAGGAAACAAATCGAAGTTCATTTCTCTAAAATCATATGAAGGAGGAAACGTCACCATTGGAGATAACTTTAAAGGAAAAATTATTGGAATTGGCTCCATCATTATATCTTCCTCTCTCTATTGATAATGTGCTATTAGTTGATGGTTCGAAGCATAATTTATTTAGCATTAGTCAATTGTGTGACAAAGGTTATGATGTTATTTTTAGGTCAAATGCATGCATAGTTGAGAATGATGGAAAACAATTGTTCAATGCTAAAAGAAACGAAAATTTGTATACTATGATGTTTTGTGAATTGCATGAAAAAGATGTTAAATGTTTTGTCACATCTAGCGAAAATAGTTGGTTAAGGCATAGACGCTTAGTACATGCTAGTATGGATCTCATTCATCGTTTATCTAAAAATGACTTAGTCAAAGGCCTCCCGAAGACTAAAGTTTTAAAAGATAAAGTATGTAGTGCATGTCAAGTAGGCAAGCAAGTAAAGTCCTCTTTCAAGAGAAAGAAAGACATTACCACTTCTAGACCATTAGAGCTACTTCACATGGAACTTTTTGGTCTGGAGATAACGGCTAGCTTAGCCGGGAAACTCTATGTATTTGTTATAGTCGATGACTACTCTAGTTACACTTGGGTTCACTTTCTTGCTCATAAAAATGAAACTCACTCCATTCTTGATAAATTTTATAGAATCATTCAAAATGAAAAAGATTTGAAAATCAAGAAAATTAGAAGTGATAGAGGTATGGAATTTGAAAATCAAGACTTAGAGAAATTATGTGATGAAGTTGGTGTATCTCATGATCTCTCAGCTCCTAGAACCCCTCAACAAAATGGTGTGGTTGAAAGAAAGAATAGGTCATTGTAAGAAATGTCTAGAATGATGTTAAATGAACATAACCTTCCCTGAAGCCTTTGGGCGGAAACGGTAAATACCGCTTGCCATATAATTAATAGTCATTATTCGAATGAAATTGGGAAAAACACCTTATGAGTTATGGAATAGTCGAAAGCCCAATATTGGGTATTTCAAGGTGTTCGGTTGTAAATGTTTTGTGCTAAATGATAAAGATAACTTAGGAAAATTCGACTCCAAATTGGATGAAACAATTTTCCTAAGGTATTCTTCAAGAAGTAGAGCTTTTCGAGTCTATAACAAGAGGACTCTAACCATGGTTGAGTCAATTCACGTTGTCTTTGATGAATCACCACTACCACCATCACCTAGAGTTGACCTAGATGAAGATGAAGTTGTAGGGATTGAGGATAGTTTAAATAATCTCAATATCTCGAACTCATCAAGTAGCCAAAAGGAAAAGAGTGAAGTTGAGCATCAATCCAATGACGATTTCACAAACTCAATTCCTAAATCATGGAGGATTGTACACAATCATCCTCTTGATCAAGTCATAGGTAATCCGTCAAAAGGGGTTAGCACTAGATCTCAACTTAGAGACTTTTTGCAATCACATGGCATTTGTGTCTCAAATCGAGCCCAAAAACTTCCACGAAGCTCAATGTGATGATTCTTGGATCGTTGCCATGCAAGAGGAACTAAATCAATTTGAACATAATCAAGTTTGGTATTTAGTTCCTAAACCCGAAAATCAAACTATAATTGACACAAAATGGGTTTTTCAGAATTAAAAGGATGAGAATGGAGTGATTATTAGAAATAAAGCAAGATTGGTAGCTCAAGGATATAATCAAGAGGAAGACATTGACTACGATGAGACTTTTGCACCCGTAGCTATATTAGAAGCAATTAGAATGCTTCTTGCATTTGCATCATCTAGAAATTTTACTCTTTATCAAATGGATGTCAAAAGTGCTTTCTTAAATGGTGTCATAGAAGAAGAAGTTTTTGTTAAGCAACCACTCGATTTTGAAAATGACCTTTTTCCAAATCATGTCTTCAAATTGACTAAGGCCCTATATGGTTTAAAGCAAGCTCCTAGAGCTTGGTATGAGAGACTTAGTAGATTTTTGATTCAAAATGGTTTTACAAGAGGAAAAGTTGATAACACACTTTTTACAAAAAACATTAAGAAAAATGTGTTGATTGTCCAAATATATGTTGATGACATTATATTCGGCTCAACAAATGATTCTCTTTGTAAATAATTTGCTATAAGTATGCAAAATGAATTTGAAATGAGCATGATGGGTGAGTTGAACTTCTTCTTAGGTTTGCAAATCAAGCAAAACTCGGATAACTTATTTGTTAGCCAATCCAAGTACACTAAATATTTATTAAAGCGATTTGGTATGGAGGTTACCAAACATGCCATAACTTCTATGAGTACCTCTATTAAGCTTGATAAAGATGAAAATGGTAAATGCGTTGACATTACTAAATATAGAGGCATGATCGGTAGTTTGCTTTACTTAACCGCTAGTAGGACGGATATAATGTTTAGTGTGTGCCTATGTACTCGTTTTCAATCTTGTCCTAAAGAATCTCACTTACTTGCCATGAAACGAATTTTTCGCTACCTAAGTGGTACAGTTAACTTAGGGCTTTGGTATCCATGTGGGACTTCACTTGATCTTATTAGCTATTCGAATGCCGATTTTGCGGGATGTAGAGTGGATCGAAAAAGCATTAGTGGCACATGTCACTTTCTAGGACACTCTCTAGTATCTTGGTCAAGTAAAAAGCAAAATTCTGTAGCATTGTCTATGACCGCAACCGAATACGTTGTAGTCGGTAGTAGTTGCGCTCAAACTCTTTATATTAATCAATAATTACTTGATTTTGGTCTTGTTTTCAATCATGTGCCCATTAAATGTGATAATACAAGGGCTATTTGCATATCTAAGAATCCTATTCAATACTCGCACACCAAGCACATCGAGATTAGACATCATTTCTTACGTGATCACGTAGCTAAATGCGATGTTGAATTAGTTTTTATTGACACTAAAAATCAATTAGCGGATATTTTCACTAAACCACTCCTTGACGAATCTTTTTCAAAAATTCGTAGGGAAATCGGAATGGCCATGGCTATTAATGTTTTAGCCTAACTTCATTCATAAATTTTTACATTCAAAAAATTTTCAAAATTAGTTTCAAAATTTTAATTTATTTTTTATTTTTCAAAAATTTTCACAAAATTTCAAACATTGTTTTGATTTTCCAAGATTTTTCTCTCTTTAGTCGACTAAACTATGGCTCATAGTCGACTACCCATATCATCCTAAACTCACGCATTTTTTTTTTCTTTCTTTCTTTTCTTTTGTCCTGTCTTAGTCGACTAGACATCATGCCATAGTCGACTAAATGGTTTCCATAGTTGACTCCATCATGCCTTGGTCGACTACGCCTCCTCATTAACCTAACCCTCACTTCGTCTTCTCCATTCTTTCTACTTCCTCTTTCACTTCTCCCTTCTCTTAGATTCTCAACCCCTCTATTTCATATTCATTCCCTCTTTATTTTTCATTAATTTCATTTACCCATCTCCTTTTATCCATCTAATTCCTTATATATATTTCACCCAAATCTTATTATCCACCAAATCCCTTTCTCTCATATATGCACCATTATATATATATCCATATATATATACATACCCTCATATCTTACCATGGCACCCAAAACTTGTGGCTTGACCCGGAAACGTTCACACATTGATGGTGGCCAAAGCTCTACCGCTCCACGTGCTCTTCCCTCTCCACCCGTTGTTGCCGAATAAGATGAATCAGACGCACCCATGCCTCTTGAGGCTCTTCTTGAGGGTGAAGGTGCTCAAATTTTACTTCATCACAATCGTCCTCCTACCCCGTGCCGAATCGTCACTCAAAATCTCTGCACCGAAATTGGGGCTAGAACTTTTGATTTATTCAGAGCTATTGGTTGGGATTTATTCATTTATCTTGACATTCCCTTCTTCCCCTGAGTTGTCAAAGCCTTTTATGCTTCCTTGCAAAATCGCAAGGATTACTTTCTTCCACATCTTCGAGTTCATGTGGCGGGTCGCGATGTGACTTTCCAAGAAAGGGAAATCAATCGCATTTTTTTGCTTCCTGCTGACGGAGTCCGCCATTTCTCAAAGCAGGATTGGTACACTGCTAATGATTTTGATTGCATTATGGCAGTTCGGACAATCTATATATACAAGGAAACCACACAGACATCTTATCTTCTCTCCTCCATGCTCCTACCCGAGGCAAGGTTAATTCATAATGTTCTAACCTATTCTAATTTGCCCAAAATTGGTAGTCGCAGTAGTGTGTCACGTATGGAAGCCTTTCTTGTTTACTGCATTATGACAAGAAAGATAGTGGATTTAGCTACAATTTTTCGCTTTGTTATTCTTGCCTGTCAGTGTAAGTCATCCGGTCCGCTTTTCTTTCCTGCCCATATTACCTATCTTCTTTAGCAGGACGACTTCTCTTTTCCCAATGAGGTGTCTGAGCATCACCCCATTTTTCTCGACCCCACTCATATCAAATAAATGTAAATCACATCTGACGCTGAAGGCAATTTAATTGCCGATAGTATGCCTCCTCCTTATCCTCGTCCAACCGCAGGCACTTCAGCACTTCGTCAAAAGGCCTCTTCCTCGGTCCCTCCGTTAGACAGTGCTTTTGATCTACCTGATTTTGTCAATAGTGCTCAGACTGATCTTTTTAACCAAATTCTTGGGGTTTTTAAGAGCAATGCGGACATACTTAAGTGATAGGACCAAGTACTTCAGCACCTTGATGAAGCTGTCACAAAGAATACGGAAGCCGTTCAAAAGGTAAACGAGCGCCTAAATAATTTTGATTAAGAAATATCTATCCGTATTTCTTGTCTCACCTCCTCTATTGATGATCTTCGTCTTGATCTCGAGGCCCCTCGTCCCCACGCCCATTCACGCTGACAAAAAGGGGGAGAAATTATGTTATGGCAGTAACCATTTTATCGTCCGTCTTTATTAATTTCTATTTTTGTGTGGTTTGCTTGTATCACTGTTGTTATTTTATTTTTTATTAGTGTAACAACTTGTATTCAACTCGAACCATCTATGAAACGTTGTTTTATTATCTCAAATGTGCCTAAACAGTAGTTGTATCGAAATGCCCATTAATTGGCAAATTTTATTCACTAAGGGGGAGCATTTGAACAAAGAATTTTATGCACATGTTGAGGGGGAGCATCACTTGATGTCTCACCACTGACAAGCAAACACAAAATGTATTGTCATCATCAAGGGGGAGATTATTGGCCTTGAAATTCACTTTCGGCAAACAATATCAAATTTGATGATAACAAACCATTAAAGTGTGTTTGAGACAAATGAAAAATTAAGTTACGTATTTCAGCAAAAAGACAGGAAAAGGACTCAAAAATTTTCTTGGAAAGAAAGCTTACATAAAAGCGAAAAGCGATAAAGAAATTGAAGCACAAAAACGGAAAAGGACCAAATGATCAACGAAAAGGCGAAATTCAAAGACTCAAGACTCGGGGTAGATAGGTCGGGGTGCGACCATTGTAACAAGATATTTTATGTGTTGATAAATCTTATAAGCTCAAGTGATAAAATGACCAAACTCAAAATAGACGAAAAATGAACTCAAAAATCAGTTTTCCTTGGAGTCATAGTCGACTAGGACTTATCCCATAGTCGACTAAACCATTACGAAAGTTAAGGTCTCATTTCAAATTGAGCTTTAGTAGACTAAACACTTCATGTAATCGACTAAACATCCTTGCAATCGACTAAACCCATTGTTGTAGTTGACTAAAGCATCACGAAGATAAATTTGAAATTTAAATCATCCTGCAGTCCACTAAGCCCCTCTGAGTAGTCAACTAAAGCCAACCTTGTAGTCAACTAAGACCATCCCTATAGTCGACTGAAGGAAGACGATGATTTAGGATTCGTTTAATTGGTGTAGTCGACTAAGGCCTTCTATGTAGTCGACTAAGGCACTGTTTCAAAACTTAAAAGTGGATTTCACAGCATGCTATTGCCCATCATCTTGTGTCTATGCTCTCCAACTTTTTCAAAGGATCTTGTCTACTTGTCAAGGTGTAACTCACTCTCAAAACCCTAATAATTTTCATATATACAAAATGAGATGTGGGATTGAAGATGAGTAGTTCTCTTGTGAAAAAATATTCAACTCTTCCTCTTCATTCCTCTCTAGCACTATTTATAAAAGCTATTGAAAGCAAAAATCAAAAAGCTTGATTCTCACTTAAATCTCTTAATGCTTTCAACTCTAGTTTCGATTTTCATTCTCTAAAACACATTTATTGAAATTCATTTACTAAAGAATATTCATCTAGGGTCCTTGATGCATCACTAAAGAACACTTGAGCTTATATTGATTTGTTTTCCATAAAAACTTTAGGATTTTTGAGTGTTTTTGTTCTTGAGTGATACAATTGATTACATACCATCTTTGTGATCTTGGGCAAGTGAAACCCAACATTTTCAAGAGAGGATTGTTCTCTTGATTGAGAGACGAGCTTGTAAGTTAGTGTGTAAAGGTTTGCCATTCCACAAGTGAAGGAAGGGCCATAGTGAAAGGATCAGGAAAAGTCTCAAGAAGGGGTTCTTGAGCCGAAGATAGGAATTACCGAACCTCGAAAAATTTGCAGTGTCAATCTCTCTATCTCTATCTCTCTATTTCAATACTTTGCATGCTATATTAATCTTGTGATAATTTTCTATATCAAATCAACTTGTATTTGTCATTGAAATTATTACTTGATTCTTCAAGTAGTTGTTAATTTAATATAACTTGTTTTAATTTCCGAAAAGATTTAAAATAGATTTTATAACACCCTATTCAACCCCCCTTCAGGATCAAACGCTTACCCATTTTGCTAAAAGCTATAGCTGTTAGCGAGGGTGCAACTCTATTCCCTTATACTATGGTAGCGCAAAGCCCCACACTGAGCGGCGGATGGACATGAGGGGTTGCACCAAGTGTTGTTGCCAACGGGTTGGGCTATCAAGCACCGATACCATATGATAGCGAGTCCCTTAAGGAAGATTGCTAGAACCCATAATTCCAACAATCTCCCCCCAGCAGCTACCCTGGGGGGACTCAAACCCGTGACCTTGCTCTGATATCAGGATTCAGGATCAAGCACTTACCCACTTTGCTAAAAGCTATAGCTGTTAGCAAGGGCACAACTTTATTCCCTTATACTATAGTAGTGCAAAGTCCCACATTAAGCGGCGGATGGACATGAGGGGCTGCACCAAGTGTTGGTGCCAATGGGTTGGGTTGTCAAGCACTGATACCATATGATAGCGAGTCCCTTAAGGAATATTGTTGGAACCCATATTTCCAACATACATGTTTATGTGATTTAACCCTTGTGTATGGTGTACTTAGTGATTATATTGATAGGTCTATGATGCATGCTAATTGGGTTATAGTTCTTGAGATTTCCAATATTAAAGTATGTGTGTATTGATAGGTGCTCAATATTGGTCATTTTTTGCCCCTATCTTGTGTTTGTTGTGTCTTTACATTCCGTTACTTGGTATTTTTATCCCGTTCTTGAGATTTCCAATATTAAAGTATGCATGTTTCAGGAGTTTAATGAAGAAACATAGCTAATTTTGGTGAATTAACTGAGTTCGTGTTCGTTTCTATCTCGACAAAGGAATCAAGAGGTGTGTCAGATCAAATAAGAGCTACCAGAGGGCAAAATGATCATTTCCTGACATTATTATCTCACCAAAGGATAAAAATGTCATTTTCAAACATTATTACTTCACCCAAAAGCATCGGGAGTCAAAGGCGACCAGTCTAGCTCGAATATGAAAAAATGAATATTTATAGCAAAAGATGCATCATACCTTACATCGTCAGAGGGAAAAAAAGGCAGACTGGACCTGAGCTACGCTTTGGTTTGTGAGCCAAAGGGGGACCCTACGCCCTAGACCTATGCCCAAGCATAGGTCTCACCTTCTGGCCACGTGACCCTTTACGTATAGAAGTTGTTCCAGTTTTGACCCTACTTCGATATTTTAAGTGATCGGTGATTCCAGACCTCTACATACAGGCTTATACACATATTTACATCAGATTTTAGAGATTTTATTCATGTATTATGAAATTACAGAAAAAGGGCAACCATTAGGGTTTCCCTCACTTGTCTATAAATATGAGATGGTTAGGTTTAAAGTTCTGGTTCTAATTCTGGTTCTGATTTTCAAATACGTTCATTCATAGAGTTCTCATGTTCAAAGTTCAGACTTATTTCCATTGAAGAAAACCATCATTGAAGACCTAGAGATCCGGAGAAGAAGATTTTGGAGAGCATTTCTTCACCGACAATGCAAACTCTCTCCGCTATGATGAACTAACTCGGTATCTAGGATTTTCTCGCAAAACCATAGCCAAGTAATGTAGTTCTAGTTTTATATTCAATTGTAGAGAAGGGAAACTGTGACTATACTGTGATGATTGTGTTAGATGAGAGACCATTTTTATTCGTGATCCAAGTTTATATATTTGAATTGATTCTTGTCTTAGACTTTTCGAATGCATTTTTCTTACACAATCACAATTATTCATTATTGGCGGAAACTCGGATGCTTAATCTGTGATTTTCTACATAATGGTGGTCATAAAACTTGGAACCCTAGGTTGACACAGGCCATGCCCTGACAAAGTGATATAGACATGCTTTAGTTTATTTTCATGGTTTAATTTACTTTTCTACATTTACTTTCTGTTAGTAGTTGGCATGCACTAATCATTTTAGTTTTAAGATGGGTTGTCGCGATCTGGTTGAGAATAATCCTTTTTGGGGTCAAACTGTTGGCACGGTGCGACCTGATTCATAGTCAATGGATCGCCCTCATGCAATTGATATATACTTTGAACTATATTATGGATTTAGTGGTGGAGTGACGAAACCCTAGTTTTCTCTCTCTCTGAATCACAACCATTATTTATTATTATTTTCTGTTTTATTTTCGTTAGCATTAGATAATTCACAAAACCAAACTCTTTTCAGGAAAATATAATTTAGTGTTTTTAGACTATTGAAGTGAACAATCCTCGTCTCTGTGGGATCGATATTCCCTTACTCAAGCAAAGCTATGTACAATTGATCTATGCGCTTGCAGAAGGGTAAAACCTAAGGTGTCGTTTTTAACCACATAATTTGCACACACCTGATGTCCATCATGTTTTAGGCATCGTTGTCGGGGACTTGGCATTGTTCAACAACATTAGTAGTTTCTTTGCATTGCGTTATTGTAGAATGTATCTAAAGTTGGAATTTATGTGTTTTTGCGAGGTATTCTGAGAAACATAAGGGGATTTGGTGGAGCATTGAAAGTTGCGTCGTTGGACCTCTTGTGAGTTTTAGTTTATCTTAATTTTTCACATAATTTTTAGGTTTATTTTTGTTAATAGTTAGAAAGGTTTAGAAGTAGTTAATTTTATTTTTTGAAAAAAAAATCCAATTTCTGTAAATGATGTGAGGGTTTTGAGTGGAAAAGGGCCATTGAATAAGACTCACAGCATTGCAGTGAGCTCTGTCGATTTTTGGCCAAAAAATGTCGTTTAGGACCTCAAAACTGTGATTTTGTGATTATTAAAAGAAAAACAAACTTTTTGTGTGCTTAGTGTATGACCGATAGATTGACCCGTTCTAATCCAAGTACAACGTTAGTTGTTTATGACCCTGAGATCGAAAGAACTCTAAGTCGTTTACGTCGAGTTATTGAGGAATGTCATCGTCGGATAGAAGAAAGCGCGATAGGTGACCAAAGAGTGAATCAACAGAGGGCATCAGAGATGTCACTAAAAGGATACTATGCCTCAGAGGCGTATGATTCCTATGCAAATTTCCCAAAAGAAGAAGACGCGAAACACTTTGAGATCAAGTCAAGCATGATCAATATGCTTCCAAAATTTTCTGGCCTTAGGATAGAGGACCCATACTAGCATATAAATGATTTCTTAGAGGTTACATCTAGAGTGAGGTTTGAGGGTTTGACTAAAAATGATTTGCGAGTGCGTATATTTCCTTGGTCGTTGAGAGACAAAGCTAAAAGATGGTACATCAAATTAGCTAAGGCGATTAAAATTGATTGGGAAACCATTCAGAGAGAATTTATAGAAAATCACTATCCCATAGGAAAGACCTTAGAAGCACAAGATGCAATAATTGTTTTTAGAGAATTGCCTGATGAGCAGTTTCATGATGCTTGGGAGAGATATAGTGAAATCTTGTATAAGTGTCCCCACCATAGGTTCATTAAATAGGATGTGGCTAAGAATTTTTACATGGGACTTCGATAGGGATATAAGACTTTGATAGATGCGTCAACACAAGGTTAATTTACCTTGAAACCGACAAAAGAACTTTTAGACTTGTTTGACAATATCAGTGAAAATGGAATCCAATATGAATCTGATTTGAGGTTTAAGGGTGGTCTTGACAAGAGATCTGAAAATGCTTTTGAGGTTAATCATGATTAAGGTAAATATCTAGTGGCATTAATAGAGGAGAAATTAGAGAGATTTGAAAAGCTTGTTACCCAAAGCAATCATTTCCCTAGAAAAGAAGTGTAAGAGGTAGAAGTCAATTATTCTTACAATGAGTTTCAAAATGGTGAATTCGTTGCTACCAATGCTAATGTAGCATGAAACTACCCAAACAATGATCCTTTCACCAATTCATACACATTAAATATCCATAATTATCCCTCTCTGTCATCTCAATCGTTGAATGTGGAATTAAGGTTCCCTCTGGAACAACAATCATATAATCCACAACCAAGGGTCCAACAAAATCAACAATCATACCAATCTCCACTAATAATCATGGCTTGAAATTATCAGTCAAATTACCAACCTAGATGGCCATTTAATAATTCTCAGGCTCTCCAGCCATTCAATAATATTCAATTTGTCCATCCATATAACAATTAGACCCATCCTCAACGAAAGCAAACCCAAGAAATCAACCCAAATCAAGCTTACCCTCCATATCCTCAAAACCATCTCCAACATCAAAATTCAACTCAAAATTCACCACAAAGACCACCTGGCTTTGAAGAAGAGGTGATGAGTGCTCTAAGGGAGGTTAAAAATCAATCTAATAATCATTCTCAGTTCATTACTCAAATGGGAGCCCAAATGGTACAACCAGCGAATGCTATGGATGGGATAAAAATAATGTTGCCTATTCAGCCAATGGATAACCCAAAGTAGCAACAAGCACTGGAGCATGGATCCTTTGTTGAGACTCGTCATGAGACAGTTCAAGTAGTTACAGTTTTAAGCAATGAAAATAAAGTGGATAGTAAAGCTGAGGAACAATTTGAGGAGAGAGCGAACAAGCGAAATGAGACTGAAGAGGTTCAAAGAAATCTACCTCAAGAGGAGGAAGAGTTGGATAGGGCAATATATGAGGAAGTCGCACCTTACCCTCAACGTCTCCGTGAGTCGATTTCGTATAAATAGCATAAGGAGAAGGACATGTTGGATCCATGTCGGCAAGTCGAGATCAATAAACCTCTTCTAGACATTATTAACCAAATTCCACCCTATGCCAAATTTTTGAAGGATCTCTGTACTCAAAAGCATAAAAATAGAACTAAGGTGCCAAAAAAGATTTTGTTGATTGAACAAGTGAATTCGATCTTACTGAGTGATACTCCACCTAAGAGGAAAGATCCCGGTGCTCCCATTATTTCTTGTGTCATTGGTGACCAAAATATTGGTATAGCTTTTCTTTATCTGGGTGTGAGTGTTAATTTATTACCTTACTTGGTCTATCAGCAACTAGGGTTGGGAGATCTCAATACTACCTCGGTGGTGCTTCAATTAGCAGACAGATCAACTAAACAACCGAAAGGAATTTTGGAGGATGTCATAGTGTAAGTGGGTAAGTTCTACTATCTTGTAGACTTTGTAGTATTAGACATGGAACCTGACCATAGATCGACGAGACATCTCCCTGTTATCTTAGGAAGACCATTTTTAGCTACGACGAATGCATGTGTTGATTGCAGAACAGGGGTTATGGACATCTTTTGGGAATTTAAACATGAGGATGAATGTCTTTGATACCAACCATCAACTACCTGAACTAGCTGAGTGTTTTAACATAGAGGGGATGGTTGAAGAAGTTGTACCTCAGAGTAGTGTAAGAGCTGATTTGGAGATTGTGATGAAAAGGTCAGAGGTGAATTTTGAAAATGGAGAGGACCAACAACGATCTAGTTGGAAATATATTATTGTGTTGGAAGCTGCGTTGTATTCATCATCAGAGAGAGCATCAAGAGAGTCATTTGGATCTCAAATTATTCCTCCATAGAAGTTGGTGCCTGAAAGTATGCTTCCTGAGATGGTGTTGCGTGTGGAGGATGATGAATTAAAAGATAAAACAGGTGTGAAGAATGCTAGAGCTGATCATTTGCCACAAATTGACATAGAGCCTATCAAGGATGACACCCCTCTTAAGGATCCCTTTCCAGATGAGCGAATGTTGAGCATAAACATGGTAGATAAGTTGTATGCCTTGGAAGATCCGCGATTGAGAGACAAGTGTGAGGGGATACGGAGTTATGCGTATAAGGATGCTCAGAGTTACATAGCTCGAACAAGAGTACATCATGCTAAGCATGTTCGTCTTAAGTTCCTTAAGCTTGGCCGGAAACGACAATGTAATCCAAAGCTGAAAGTGTTTCTAGGTAAACTACGACAAAGATGGGAAGGACTACATAGGGTTAGATCGGTTTACCCCCGCAGAGAAGTACTATTCAATAAAAGGTTCGGGATACATGGGCAGTGGCTGAGATATTATAAGGAGATTGATCCAAGACCAGAATTTATGGCGTCAGTCAATTTACTGGAGAGTGATAAGATGGTGGAAGGACTGTTGTCTAAGGTGTTGAAAGAGGATTTGATGGAAGCACTAACCATACAGGGGCTGAAGTTAGAACAAGAAATATGAGGTATTTTACATGGTGATTATTTTTATGTACTCGATGTCATGAGTAGTACTAATTGTCTATGGGTGAGAGTGCTTAGAGAGTCACCTCCTACATTTTGTACTTTAATTAAGGGAAGTATGGCATAGAGGAAATGTGTTGGATAATCCTTTTTGGAACGTCGTACCAAATACGTTAAACATTGGTCCTAGGCTGTCTAGCCACAGTTTGTATAATAATAGGTAAGTTATTTCTGCAATTTCAATTCGTAGAGATTGTAGGCCTTTAAGGCCAAATCATTTTTTTTATTTCATTTTAAAAAAATTCAATAAAATCAAAAAAGAGAATTTTCAAAAATTCCTTGAAAAATTGTGTCAATTTTTGGTAATTTTTACAATTTTTTTCCCTTGCTATGATATTTGGGTATATGTTTGTTGCATATTTACAGGTGATTCGAATCAAGTTTGGGGGAGGAGGTTGAGCATTTTGAAGAATCCAGGACTGCTCTTCAAGGGTAATTGTATCTGTTGTCATTCTTTATTTTTGACCATGGGGACATGGTCTCATTTAAGTTTGGGGGTGAGGGTATAGTGATAATTTTTTTTTTTTTGATAATTTTGAAGAAAGTCATTTAAGTTTATGTTTATGATTCATAAGTAGTCTGTGGTGTGATGTTCCCGCTAATGAGAATAATGATTAGATCAAGCTAGTGAAGTGACATGGTTTACATGGGTTAGTGATTAGTGAAATTAAAATTAAGAAGAACGACTTTGACCTATAAACACAAGCACACATTCACTATGAGAAATATGTTGATTTTTGACTATGTAATTGAAAATTAATTTTCCCACAATAAAAGGGGAGAAGGGAAGTTGTTTTGGTTGAAATGGAGAAAATTGAAATTTCTTTTGAGAAAATAAAATACAAAAAATAGTTCTTTGATATGAGTAACCGGGCCTTGATATCACAAATATCACTGTTCGCGTTTAAAGGGGAGAAGACTGATGAGCATAAATCCCATGAAAGAAGCTCGGGCCCAGTTGGTTGGGACTAAAAATCCTCGCTGGAAAGTCCGGAGAGTTAGAAAGACAAAAAGGAATGAAAAGTGGAAAGATGAAAATAGTACGTTTTTACTAAAAATGGCAAAGTTTGATCAATTAAGTAGGAGAAAAGAAACTGAAATATTGTAGTTGAATGTTCACAAAATCATGGATGGTTGTCTGGATTTTAAGTAGAAAGTAGCAAAAATTCACTTAAGTGGGGACCATTCATAACACGAAGCTTGATATAATTGTTATTTAGTAGTGAGTAGGAATATTTGCATTCATATTATCTTGTGTGTTGTATCATAGCTTATTTGACTTGTGTGTGAACTCATGAATACGTAATTATAAAAGAATTGAGATGTGTATCATCACTGGAAACCTTCATGAGACTTCACTCGTTCACTAGGGGTAACCTAAGGGTTTAAAAGACTTGTTACACGTGCTAAGTGTAATCATTGACCCTCACGAAAGCAAGGGATTAGGTTAGAGTAGATAGGTTAGATAGAATAAGAATCATGACAATCAGTTCTCTTAGAGTTTATTGCTACGGGACTAGAAATATGTAAGTTTGGGGGTGTGATAGGTTTTCAATATTGGTCATTTTTCGCCCCTATCTTGTGTTTGTTATGTCTTTACATTCCGTTACTTGGTATTTTTATCACGTTTGTATGTCTAAGCCTGTTTCAGGAATTTAATGAAGAAATAGAGCTAATCTAGGTGAATTAACTTAGTTCGTGTTCGATCCTATCTCGAGAAAGGAATCAAGAGGTGTGTCATAGTAAAGAAGAGCTACCAGAGGGCAAAATGGTCATTTTCAGATAATATTACTTCACCTTAAAGCATCGGGAGTGAAAGGCGATCAGTCTAGCTCAAATATGAAAAAACCAGTTTTTACAGCAAAAGATGCATCATACCTTACGTTGTCAGAGGGAAAAAGAGGCAGACTTGACCTGAGCTACACTTTGGTTTGTGAGCCAAAGGGGGACCCTACGCCCTAGACCTACGCCCAAGCATAGGTCCCACCTTGTGGCCACGTGATCCCTTTACGTGCAGAAGTTGTTTCGAAATTTCCAGTTTTGACCCTACTTCAATATTTTAAGTGATCGATGATTCCAGACCTCTACATACATGCTTATACACATATTTACATCAGCTTTTAGAGATATTATTCATGTATTATGAAATTACAGAAAAGGGCAACCATTAGGGTTTCCCTCACTTGTCTATAAATATGAGAGGGTTAGGTTTAAAGTTTTGGTTCGAGTTCTGGTTTTGATTTTCACATACGTTCATTCATAGAGTTCTCACGTTCAAAGTTCATACTTGTTTCCATTGAAGAGAACCACCCTTGAAGACCTAGAGATCCGGAGAAGAAGATTATGGAGAGCGTTTCTACACCAATAATGCAAACTCTCTCCACCATGATCAACTAACTCGGTATCTAGGGTTTTTTTTGTAAAACCCTAGCCAAGTAATGTAGTTCTATTTTTATATTCAATTATAGAGAGCTGAAACTGTGACTATATTGTGATGACTGTGTTAGATGAGAGACCATTTTTATTCGTGAAACAAGTTTAGATATTTGAATTGATTCTTGTCTTAGACTTTTTGAATGTATTTATCTTACACAATCACAATTATTCAATATGGGCTGGAAATAAGATGCTTAATCTGTGATTTTCTACACAATGTTGATCATAAAACTCAAAACCTTAGGTTAACACAGGTCTTGCCCTGACAAACTGATATAGACATGCTTTAGTTTATTTTCATGGTTTAATTTACTTTTTTGTAGTTATTTTCTGTTAGTAGTTGGCATGCACTAATCAGTTTAGTCTTGAGATGGGTTGTCGCGATTCGGTTGAGAGTAATCCTTTTTGGGATCAAACTGTTGACGCGGTGCGACCTGATTCATAGTCAATGGATCACCCTCATACAATTGATATATAATCTGAACTATATTATGTGTTTAGTGGTGGAGTGTGGAAACCCTAGTTTTTTCTCTCTTTGAATCACAACCGTTATTTATTATTGTTTTATGTTTTATTTTCGTTAGCATTAGTTAATTCACAAAACCAAACTATTTTCGGAAAAATATAATTCAGTATTTTTAGACTATTGAAGTAAACAATCCTCGTCTCTATGGGATCGATATTCCCTTACTCAAGCAAAGTTGTCTACAATTGATCTGTGCGCTTGTAGAAGGGTAAAATCTAAAGTGTCGTTAAGGTGTCATTTTTAACCACATATGTTACACACACCTGACGCCCACCATGCATGCCTATATATATAGAGATGTAAATGGGTATAGTTGTGTATATGTATAAGTATAACTGAATCTTGTTATATAATTCGCATGTTATTAAAATGCTCAAATGAAATTGGATAATGTGAGGATATGATTTACATGCCTTGTTTTAAAGTATAATGTGAGATAAATGATTATACTTGTTGTTATGTACTAATATGCTCTTAGGTGGTGATTTAAGTTAGTTTAATGACTTTCTTTTGATAAGTTAAAGTCGATAGTGTACTATAGAGTCGATTGTGAATTGAGGCCATAGAGAAGATGGGTGATAGTTTTCTAACCTTGGTTGGTAGTGTCGTATTAATCATTTGATGTTTCTTGCACACTTGAGGGACATATCATCGGTGACAGTTTTGTGATCTTGGTTGGTTATATAGTGATGACCATTTGAAACTTCTTTCGCACTTGAGGAATGTATCGTCTATCATACTTTGAGGTTTTTAGTTTGATTATGTGAGGTTATGATTGATCCTAGTCACTTGTGTGGTAATAATTTCTTAATTCCGTTAGTAATCTAAGAGAGGTGGTATTACATCTGAATTGAGGTTTGAGTGGATCGGAAGAGGTAGTGATTGAACTAGTTAGTTCTATGGTATCAACTACTAGGTTTTCCCTTTTCATGATCTTAGGAATGGGAGTGTTCTTGGAGTGGTCGACTTAACCGTCTTAGGTTGTTGAGATGAGTTTATTGTTTTGAGTGTCGAATTGAATTCATGGTTGAAGATAATGTTGTTAGATCATCCTTCTCCGTTTTCGTTGAAGTGTTTTCATTTTCGGACTCCATTCTTCATTCCTTGTTCTCTGTGGTTCATTTCAGATGTTGAGCCATTCCATATGGCATTTTAGATGTTTTGGTGTGTTCGGGGTTAGCTTGGAGTCGTCTGGCGTCATTTTGGGACTTTTCGGGTTCAACCTTAGACTTTTATAATGGATGAACTACCGAGTACTCGGTAAGTTTTCACTGAGTAATCAAAGTTCATAGCGCGCTGATGGAGTGGCATAACTTCTAATATTGCGCCATGGTTTGTGCCTTAGCGCGGATCACCGAGTACTCGGTATGTTCTTCATCGAGTACTCGACGCCCTTTTCAGCGAGTAGTCGGTATGTTTTCACCGAGTACTCGAATCTCTACAATTTTGTTTCTTGTGCTTTATTCATTCTTCGATGCATATATTTCACCCTTCTTATAACATTAGTGTATGGTTATGAATTAGATGTTGTTTCTTGAGTTGTTGGTTGTGGTTTGGTGCCGAACCACTTCTTTGTGCTGTCATTTGATCTGTGGGGTTGGAAATGGAAGGTTGTGATCTGCTGATCCAACGCGTTGCTTCTCCTTCATCGTCCTCTTGGAATTTATAGGAATCCTTGAGTTTTTGTTTTGGTTGACTTAAGGTTGTGTCCTCTTGGTATGGTTGTTTCATACCTTCTTTCATTTCTGGGTCTCGGGTATGTGATGTGTGACTTAGTGCACACACATAGTGGTATTTTCCTCATCACGGGTGGATCTCTTTTTCCTTGATGTGATGTTCCGGTTATTCATTTGTTAGCATTGGAATTCTCTTCCCTTGCTTGATTTCATAGTCCTTATGTAGCTATTCTTGAGAGTTGTGTTCATGTGCTTCGGTGGTTGATCGGTTAGCTTTCATAATCTTTAGTGAGAGCATTGGTGATTGGATTGACCTTCTAGTGGATAGTATTATGAGATTGATGATGTGACGTGATTAGTGGCATTGAGGTGAGAGTGGATTACTCCTTATGAATGGATTGATGGTTCATGTTTGTATTGTGGCTATATACATTAACGATGGTTATGTTTACACGCAAGGAGATGAGAGCTTTCCTTGGTACCGGTTATGGATGTTTTCCTTTCAATGGATATTAGAAGTGATCTCGATTATCTAGGATCCTTTGTTTAACATTGTGATCATTAGAGTTATTGATTATGTTGAGACTAGGGTATTGTGTACTTGGTGTACGTTTATGTGAGTACTGTAGACTACTAGTGTGGGATTAATAGGTAAGAGGCGTAGTGTTCTCTTGTGTGGTTTGTATTGCATGTCTTGTGCTTATTTAATGTCTTTATATATAGATACGTATACATATATATGTAGGTGTGCGTTTGCCATGGGACATTATATCATGGTTTCTTTATGTGTTAGTTGCCTTATTTGTTGATGCATGGTAGGACACTTAGCGTGAGTGCCATGAGGGACGATTGACCGACCTAGGATAGATGCCTGTACATGGGTTGGTTAGCACCAAACTTGGACAGGAGGGGGATGTGACAGTTTAGGGTTTCTCCTACTGAGCTAGGAGCTCACCCCTTTCCCTTTTTCCTCAACCCCAGTTCTAGGTACCAGGTTCTTCTTGTAGGACGGTTCGTGGCACTGATTCTGTTGCAGTATTTGGGAAGTTCATACGTAGTGTTGTTCCCTTTTAGTTTTCCTTTACTTGTCCTCTGTATTGGGACTGTTATTGTATCTCTTGGGAGCCCGTCTGTAGGCTTATCCCTTCCTTATATTTGGTATCGTTGCATCATTGTAGAGATGTATTCTTTCGGTGCCTCGATGTTCCTTGTGTATTATTTGGTATTAGTTTTCGCTCAATTGTATGGATTTGATGTTATTAGCATTATTCCATTCGTTTTATTAATGTTGATGTTCTTAGTTGGTCGCTCTATGTATGGATCACACCCCGGATTCCTCGGATGTCCTGGTTCGGGATTCTTAGAAATTTAGGGGCATGACACTATATCTGATTCACATATAATGGTCCGCCCTTTACAGTTGAATGAATATAATACTATATTATGCGGCTAGTGGTGGCGTTAGAAATACCTTAGATTTTATCTCTACTGTTCTTCTTAAAACCAAAATTCTATCTTTACTTTCTATTTTTTTATTTATCTGTCAAAGTAGTTATAGAAACAATCCAACAAAATATTGCTTCATAATTTAGTTAGAATAATTATATACAGAGTTGTGATATATTTAGCCCCTGTGGATATGATATCCCTATTATAAGCATAGTTTATTATAATTTGACATGTGCACTTGCAATAGGTAAAACTAGGTCAATTTTAAAGGCTTATTTTTACTACTATTCTTACTCATTATTTAAGCCTAACACCTGGACCGATCAAGTTTTTGGCGCCATTGCCGGGGACTAAACAAATTTTCTATACTCTAGAATAGTTATTTTAGCTAAATTATTTACTTACTTTATTTTTATTTTCTTCTTTTAAAAGACGAGATTGTGTGACCTTTGATAGGTACATTAAAATTAGCAAAAGGAGAACTAGAAAAGCAGTGACGATTGATTTGCTGGACCGTTTGCGAATTTTAAATGTATTTTGAATCTTTGCTTAAATCTCTTCTTTAATTTTATTACTTAATTTTTTTTTGTTTTTGTTTTATTTATTTTTCTATTCACTGTTAGTTTAGTTTAGTTTATTTTTATAAATGTTTATCGTTGTATGAGTGGTTTGCGTTCAGTATCTAAAGAACTTGCTCCTTTTGATTTTCATGTTGATAGAACTTATCGTAAAAACTTAAGGCCTAATAAACTATGGATTTTAAAGGATAAAGTAGATTCTAACGATATGGGTGATCCTCAAGTACAACCACTAGGTTCATTGAAATATTATTACACACCTTCTAATTTTGAATCTCCAGCGGACATTATAATACCAGGAGAAACAACGTCTCATTATGAAATTAAAGCTATTATTATTACTGAGTTTATAGAAATTAGTGCAACAACTAAGATGAATGGGATGACTACCAATGCCTTGTGTGTGTGATTATTTCCCTTTTCACTTAAAGAAAAAGTTAAACGATGGTATAACAGTTTGAATGAAGGAGTGAGAACTAATTGGGAAAGACACACAAAACACAATCAGCCATAATGAATTTTACCCAACTTCCTAGTGAGTAATTCCATGAGATTTGGGAACGTTATAAAGAAATCTTGGCAAAATTTCCTCACCATAAATTCTCGAAATATGATTTGGTGCGTAATTTCTATCATGGCCTAGGAGAAATACAATAACATCATATATATGCAGCTTGTGGAGGAACGTTTGCACTCGAACCAATCGAATATATATGGAAGATATTCAAAATATTGAGTGAGAACTCACAAGATAACGCGTTGGAAGCTAGGGCTAGGTCAATTCTTAGTAATCCTAGAAGAACTGAAATTGTCAAAGAAATCGAAAGAGCCGACGATGTTATAGCACAAGTAGTTGAAATAAGCAAGAAATTAGATATAATCTTGAATCTCACTCAAAACACTCATAGAGAAGTTTGTTCGATCTGTTCTTATCCTTCCCACTTAGCTAGCAGACGTCTAATAATATACCAAGACGAGATAATACCACAAGATGTTAATGCAGCCTTTACAAATCCAAATAATAATCCGTTTTCTGATTCTTACAATAAAGGGTGGCGAAGCCATCATTCTCAAAACGTAGAAAATCCAGTCCAACCTCAGAATTTCAATCAAAATCTAAGACCATTCAATAACACCCAAAATTTCAAAAATAATGCATAATGATTTAAACATTTTCAATCAAATCAACCTCAATTTAGAAATCAAAATCAAAACCCTAATCCACCACCTAGATCATCTAGTTTTGAAGATGATGTTTTAACAGCTCTGAGTAATTTAGAAGCTAATACCCAACTCCAACATACACATTCATAATCTATTTTAAAGTTAGAAATGTAAATGGGCAAATAGCTAATACGATTAATAAAAGAGAAGAATGTATACTTCCAAGACAAACAGTAATAAATCCTAAAGGGCAACATATGATAGAGTTAGGTTCTTGAAAAGAACCTACGCATGAGACTGTTCAAGTAGTTACAACCCCGAGGAGTGCTAGGACAGTGGATAATAGAGTTGAGGAAAATTTTGAGGAAAGGATAACAAGACAAGAAGCTTTGGAAAATATTACTAAAGAGATGTAACATTCAGAGGATGAACCAATTATGGAGACACCTCAAGAACCTATAGAGAAGGAGTATGAGCCGAAAGCACCATTCCCTCAATGTCTCCGTGAATCAAACTTTTATGGTAAGCAAGGAGATAAGATGAATGAGATTTTAGAAATATTTAAACAAGTAGAGATCAACTTGCCTTTATTAGATGTTATAACTCAAATTCCACCTTACGCTAAGTTTTTAAAGGACTTTTGTACACTAAAGCGTAGGAGTAGAATTAAGGTTCCCAAGAAGATAATGCTAATTAACAAGTGAGTTCCTTACTATTGAGTGACACTCCACCCAAATACAAGGATAATGGAGCACCCACTATACCCTCATCTCACTCGATCCATCAAGAATCAAGCCACAAATCACTCCATACGCACTTATATCTCTATATATATACATATATATACGCGTATATATATATACCTTAATTTCTTTCTCCGAATCCACCATTTATGTTCATTTCGATCCAAATCACTCATAGATTCATTATCATTTTATCAATCCGACCAAAACCCACTCAATATAAACTCCGATTCGATCCAAAAATCTCTTTCCTCTAAAATTTGAACATTTAGATATATATACGCCTATATACACGCTTGTATACATCTAAATGGCACCAAAGAAGAGAGGGAGAGCAGCAGAGAGTGGAGAATCGTTAGCGGCAACCGCGGAGATCATTACATAAATAGCCTAACGGGAGTCCGTAGCGCGCCAATAGGTGAGGGCGTTGGGGTTGAGCAATGATTTCATTGTTGAGCGTAGTTTCGAATACGCTAATTTTTGGGGCCATAGAAAGTCCAAGACGACTGTCAAGTTGCTCAACGCTCGGTGATTGAGGCCATTATTGATCCCGGTCTCGCCCATTTTTTACCCCGAGTTGGTTTACGAGTTCTATCGAAACCTAGTTTATGATGTGGCTATCGGTTTCTCCACGAGGGCAAGGGATTGAGCTTTCATAGTCGATACCACCCTCATCGATGTTGTTTGGGAGATCCCAGAAGAGGTTCTGGAGGATTTGGGAGTGATCTTCTCGCCACTACCTGATCTTTTCCTCGATGTTCACGCCTTCGTGACACAGATGTGTTGGGGGCGATACGGGGATAAGAAGAGCACAAATTGCACTGGGAAGAAGTACTTTCAACTGAGGTACTGGTTCCTTGATATAATTTTTTTGCTCCCAGGTATACCCCTAGGCCATGACGCCGAGATGCGGGGTGTACTTTTGTAGACACTTATGCATTCGAGGCTCGGCACTGGGTCTCAATGCCCCACATTGTCTTGCACATCATAGAGACTGTGTGGAGGGGTTTATTAGATCTTTCGTCAGTGACACCAAATAAGTGGAGGCTTCTATTTCCCTCTCTCATCACTGGCCTTTTTCATGACCTCGAGATCCAACCTACTGAGGGTGAGGAGGTACGAATGGTTGATTCGCCTATGACCCTGAATGTTTTTTGTTGTTCTTTTGGTAAGCTTCACATTATCATAGATGAGCCGACAGAGGGAGAGGGAGAGGAGGATTCTACGGATACAGAGGATGTAGAGGAGGGTGGAGATGATGATGAGGCTACCAATGAGGAGATGCCTTAGGCTCTGTGATAGGAGAGATCGACAATGACTGTCTCGGGAGCAGTATACTGATATGGTAGCTCGTCAGGAGCGTATAGAGTCCAATTTGTAGTAGGTTCTTAGGGATCAGGCTGAGATCTGAGCTGAGGTTCAAGATTAAATGGCTTGTGGATTTTAGGCGATCTTAGAGCGATTAGGAGTTGGATCTACCTCTACCACTTACCCACCACCACTATCATCTTCCTGTTAGGATAGAGAGCATCCAATCATGAGCCAACATAGAGTTATGTTCTAGATTTTGCCATAGGCCGTGCCATGATCCATATTTTTGTACTTTTGCATTTTTTTTATTTTTATTTTCTTTTTATCTTATCTCTTTTGCACTAGATTTCCTGAACTTCGAGTATTAATGAAAATGGATATCATTTTGGTTGAATGTGAATTTTGTTCATATTATATATTTTCAATCATGCGGACATGACAATGTAAGTTTGGGGGGGGGGGGGGGGGTACTATTTAAAAGTTTTATTAAATATTTTATTTAGTTTTTATCAAAATAAAATTTAAAAAATATATATTTATTAAATATATATACATATGTAGGTTTATGATATATTCTATTAAAAGTTTTGTATTAAAATAATTTGATTTGAATAAAATCTTAAAAATAATAAATATATAAAGTAAAGGATTCACCGAGTATTCAAGATTCCCTCAAATTTTTTATTTTCAAATATTTCTTGTCACGCCCCAAATTTCCTAAGACTCCGAAACCCAAGCCTAAGAGCTAAGGGAATGAATGTGGAAGTAAAAAGAAATGAAAATTTGATCATTGAGTCATCAAATACCCGTACAAGGGTAGAATAGACATTTCACAGCTAAAAGATGCCAACAAGATCACTCAGGATCAAAATATAAGTGGAACGAATCAAACGACACCTTAAACGGACCATTTGAATACCCGTGTTCACTCAAGGGTAAATTGGTAATTTCAGGGATAAAATAGTAATTTAAAAGTATAAAGAAAAGGTTTGGACCTAAAATAAGATGTAGGAACAAATGGAACCAAATTTGAAGGTGCAAGGAGGAAACTACGACATTTTGAAAATTGGTCGTCGCGACATGTGAAAGTTCAAAACATGCAGTCTCATTCAAATGATCATTATGCCCGAAACAATGACTCGAATGAAGTGATTCAAAACCCTAAAATCAATAGCTTTAAGTCATCTTACTAAAAATCTAAAGAACAGCTCTATTCGAAACCCGTAGCTCGAGATATGAGCGAAATAGTAAAATAGGGTCAGAACGGGGCTGAACCACCCAGTCGACTGGCTGATGACCTAGTCGACTGCCCGGAGTGACCTAGTCCACTGGCTAATGATCCAGATGACTGGCTAAGTTAGAGAGTTTGGATAATTTTGCGAAAAATCATTTTGAATGCCCAGTCGACTACCAGGAAGGGCCCAGTTGATTACTTAATTCTGGAAACCTCAAAAATGATCCCCGAACAGCTCTAACCCTTAGGAAACATGAAACAAATCCTCAACTTGTTTAGGAAACTTTAGAAATGATAAAATATCATCTAAACTCGGTGTATTTTTATCAAAGACACTTCTTTGAAAATCCATAACAATAATCGTCTTGCCCCTGGTCTCCGTTTTAGTATACCACTGACTTTTAAATTATCAAATCCTTTTTCAAAACTACTCAAAATCATTTCAAAACACAAATTTTTAGTCGGGGTGACAAAGATAGGCGAAAACGAGTTTTTCCCTTCAAAACAAAAAAGATTTGTTTGAAAACCTAGAAAAATGCCGTTTTCGGCCATACTCCTAGTAATCACATTCAATAGCAATAATCCACTTTAGAACTCCAAATAAAAGGATTCCAAGTCTACATTCTAGTGCTCTAAGGAGAAACATGTTATACTTTGAACAAAATACATAGTTTTACATACACGGCACCGAAGTGCACCAAAAGCATAAGGTCCCCGCGCATCGCGCTCTAAGGGACATACATCAATGCTAATTACTCGGCTAACATGCTAGCCGGAAAAAGAAATAAGTGTAGTTGTTTATACACTTAACAAAATAAGCACACGTATACAATCATCAAGCATGCTCTACAAAAATAAATACTCTTCCTCAATATGCACAAAGGGAGCGAAATCAACACCGTATCTCTACCGAGAGACTACGGACCTTCTGGAAAGGTATCACCACCTGAAAAATATTTAAGTTGTGGGGTGAGCTCACTAGCCTAGTAGAGGAAGCGTCATTGCCTAAATCTTGATAGTCTGAGTGGTACAACCCACCCAAGGTTCATGTTACTAGTCTTTTGTCGGTTTCTTGTTGCACATGGCTTTCACACCAATCCGGAACCCCATCAAACCCAACAAGTAATTTTCCCCAACATGGTCACATTATACTCATTCAATATAGCATGCTTCAACATCGAAATCATAATCACATATATGATAGTTCAAATGCAATATGAATCAACACACCTCATGATAAACCCTATGCGCCCAACACAGGTTAACAGATATATACTCTGTCTATTTACTTTTGAGGATGCAAGCTCATCAAGTAATGTAGAGTACCACACCATTTCTTCCCAGGTGCTTTTGACACTTCACACTTTCAACAAGGAAGATCGGTTACATGAGAGCCCAGCTTGCAACTCTGTGCCCAAGACCACAAAGGTCCAAATAATGAGCCCCTCTTACGACTCCCAAACCATTATCACGTTTTCGGACTTACTAGTTCCGTAGGGGTGAAACACCTCCTGGCCAGTTGTTGCGACGATCCGACACACTATTATCCACATATGATTATACAACCCGCATATACCAACACCATGATTTTACACAACATGATGTACTCAATATACATCAAGGTTTTCATATCGACCATACTCCATCACAATACATGTTTTTCTCATTTGCAATATATTGGACTCATTATAGCCATCGTGCTTACAATTTCACACTTATAAGCAATGGTTCACAACATGCACAATCACAATACATGCTTTTCTCATTAGGTAATATATTGTACTTCTTTTTTCACAATACTTATAATTTCACATTTATAAGCAATAAACCACAAAAAACATTTATATCACACAATCATGCTTTCAAGGGCCTAGTTCATCTTCTAGGTTGTCAAGACTTAACTCGCATATATATATACGACATATATACACATAGATGCACACACCCTCATACAAAGACGAAAACAATTCATTTTTTCCCTACTTCAATCCAAGCAAGCCTACACAAGAATACCCAAAAGAGGTTCAAACCAATCTATCAATCCAAGTGCTTAATAGGATAGCTTCCAACCAGCAAAACACCATTCAATGAACACAAGTTTACAATGGTGTCACAATAAACTGAAACTATTCAAAAGAGGCTCCAACCACAAGAATCAACCAAACCCTAATGATAGCTAAACTAAGGTTTCAAAATTTAAATGAATCAAAAGATGAAACTCTTACCAATAACTGAACCGAAAAATGGAACCCAAGAGAGAACCAACACCAAGGCATCAAAAACACTTGCAATTCTTGAAGAGTTAAAAGCCAAATCCTCTCCAAGCTAGCAACAGAAAATAAAAGTGGAAAAATAAATAAGATCTCCACCATGATTTTAATAATGGATTCAATAATGGAATTTAAGAACCCATATGAATTCAAAGAGTCTTCCCAAAATAATGAAAGCTAGGGTTTCCAAATTTACAAGAATCAAAGAGAAATGAGAAGAGTTTATCAAGTTTAACTCAAATAAGGAAGAATAACAACACAAGTTCAAGAACAAATTCCCTACCAACCAAGTAAGAGATGATCAAGCTTGGCATCCATGGAGCAAAAGATATGAAGTATTATGGAGGAGAGGAGAGAAAAGTGTTGCACTAGAATGTGAAGTATTGAAAAGTGAAGAAGACTTAAGAATTGTAGAGATTCTCCACTTTCAATTCTCACCATCCAAGGGTTGAGAATAAAGCAACGAAATTAAATAATTGATCCAAGGGTTGAAATGAAGTCTTTCAAATGAAAGACAAAAAATAATGCATTCTTTCATTTGGGTGGCATCCAAACAAGGCCTTATGATTCAAGGGTTGAGATTAAAGATGGGAGAAGAAGATCAATGGTTAGAATTTAGACAACACCTAAAAGTGGAAATGACCAATTTCTTCTCAACTTTGGGTTAATTACAAGAGTGCCATCATGACTCTTAATTACCTTTTTACCCCTTGTCATCCTCTCTATTTACTAACATGCCACACAAATCCCAACACTTAGCCAATTCTCTACACTTTCCACTAAGTGCTCTTAATATGAAAATACCAATTTACCCTTCGGTCGTTTCTTTCCCGAAATTATTTTCAACAATTTTCATTATTCTCAAAATGAAAATTGAATATTCAACTTACAAAGTTAGTATGCTATAAAACATGTAAGTCATGCTAAGCACATAAACATATTAAGAACAAAATCACATTAAAAACATAATCACGTATGCATTTAATCATTAATAAAAAATTGAATTAGCACATAAAAATACCGTACGTTACAACCTCCACAGCTTAGGAGATTTCATCCTGAAATCAAGGCGTAACTAAGGAAGAAACAAGTCCGGATATTTTTCCAGAACTTCATGCTCACGTTCACAAATCGCTTCTTTGTCATCGTGTTGGTGCCATGAGACCTCAACTAATGAAATAGTTTTGTTCCACAAAACCCGTTCTCGAGCACCTAGGATCTTCACGGTTCGCTCCCCGTAGGACACATCCTCGGCAACAACGCCACTCGTCCAACTCAAGATATGAGATGGATCCGGCCCACACATGAGAAAGATGAACACATGGAATAAGCACTGTGAACCCTGGTGCTTCTATGGTAACACACTCGGTAAGCCACTACACCATAACCACCGAAAATACAAAAGGACTAAGCCAAGGTCCAAAACTCAAGATAAGACTAAAATTCTAATAATAACTATCAAGGCTCCTATGACCATAATGATTATACCTTAAGTCCGTACATTATACTAACCTTAGTAAGGAAGATCAAATCTTCAACCCCAAGAGCACCAGAAAAAACCACTACCTAGCAAAACATATGCTAAGGTCATAAATCAAAGCACCTAATCCTCGAGTAATAATGGTTATCCTTGGACCTATAACCATATCACTTAGTTCACAAACACAACCACTAATGTACTAGATCTATAATCACGATCACAGTCAATAATACACATATAATGACCTCAAACAATTTTTTCAAATTTCAATTCTACAATCATTCTATCATTTCCTCTCTAAATCAATCATTTTGAACCTCAAATTCTCAATTAGTTCAATTAACCTAGTACATCATAATGCTTCATCATAATGCTAAGGGTACACTTTGAATCTTCAAAGTTAAATCACAACTAAACCTCTATCATAAGCCACAGTCGTGTGGACAAGCTATGATCAAACCTCGATTATTCAAATCGCCAATCTATAAAATATAATAGTATCTCAAGAAGGCATCTCAATCTAATCCTTTCATTATCGGTTCAATGACAATCGTACTTCAACTCAATTCACTAGTTGATACGTTGCATACAACCCCTTAAAGGTTCCAAACCACTTAGATTCTACCACCGACCATAGAACATCATATCCTACAACTCACTCTCTAATGTCCATAAACTTCATTACAAAGTGAAACCTGACTGTTTCAAAGTCAAGTCCCCAACAAATAAAATTCGAATGGTATGACTAGTTCTACCATAACCCACACCTCAAAAGGTAACATAAGTCACATGTACCTAAGAATCCCTTAATATAGAAACAAGGTAGCTAAAACGTACATCGACGAGTCCTTAATCCTCAAAAAAAATAGCTTCTACTTTCCTCATACCACAAGCATAGTTAAATAACGTACCCATACACTAAGTACAATAAACCTCAACTCACATAACGAGGTACGTTACAAAAAACCCATAGAAGTAAACCAACTACACAACCACAAAGCGAGAAAGATCGTACTCCAAGTACGCGATGAAGGAGAAGAAGAAACGCGATAATTTTCTACTCATGTGAAGACATAGACACGTCAATGACGTGAAAGACCAAGACAATCTACCACAGTAACTCATTACTACCAATGCCCACACTGTCACTCAATACCATACACGTCAAGGGTTGACAGAGGAAACTCACTCTCAATCCGACTCATGAACTCTAGTGATCAACCACTAATGAACCTCAAGGTTACAAGTCATACCTCCTTTCAAATAGAAATCGCAATCATGCACTAACTAACATTCACTGTACTATAATCACATTACTTCATACAATAATTAATGGTAATCTTAACATCTCAAATTTTCATGCCTTCTAGGTCAACAAGGCCTAAACTCATGTTCTAACCACAACATAAACCATACAATACCAATAATTGTTTATCAAGTCCACTATTTCTTCATGACAAATAACCACACTCCTAAACTATTCCTCAAATCATGTTTCAACAATTAACACGTTCATATCCTAGTTAACAATCATGCCTTAAATAAATCACCAAATTACACTTGAAATCAAAAGCTTAAATTGCAATGATTAACTACAACACTACAAAATTCATCATCAAAATATCCAATCAAAATTGTCACTAATATATGAGCCTAAACGTACACCAACCCTCAAAATCTTAACCATAACCAAATAACTAGCAATCGTTTCCTTGAACACCATTCTTACTTTCAATAAATAAACCAAGACTTATACACAAGTCCACTACTTACAAGCTAAAGAAAATGCAAGATTATAATTTGTATCTCCAAGTCACCCACAATGATTCAAAACTCATTCGTCATAGATTATCACTCCAAGGCTCATAAAACACATCTCTTAGTGTTACACAACTTGACAATTCACAATCAATGAATCACTACTCTTTGTCCTCAAGTACATCGATAACCATGGAATGATACGGTTACATCATAACCCCGATTAAAACAACCTCGAGTAACAAGAAGGATACCTAGGCAACACACATTGAATTCCGTAGGAGTAAATACATATTAGCAACTTCTCCTATAAGAAAAATCTACCTCACGACGCCTACACAAAGGCATCTAACCACCATAAACTTTAATGGTTCAAGCACAAAGGAAACCAAGGCTTAGGTTATACCCCACTAAATCACCAATGAAATAGTTACACCTCGTGACATACCACACACTCAAAGTGGAATAAACCTCAGTAAGGAAACAAGTAACATGCAATACAAGGAAACATGGGAAAAAGAACTATTTGTACCAATCAGAATCCCACCACAAAGGAAGAGTAAGAGACACTACCTCGCATGAAGGTAAGGCATGTAACAGCAATCAGATAACATGGCCAGATTCGTGCGGGCCAGAAGAGGCACGACCCTGAAAGGATGATTGTCGAGGAGAGGCTATGGAGGCATCAACATAAGGATTATGAACAAATAAGATGGAAGAAGAGGGCTGAGAAATCCTAATTCCTCACCAAGTTGTAGAAAGTTGCGCAACTTGCTGGTGAGGACCAATCTCTTTGGGCACCCCGACCTCGGTCCAAAGAGGACATTACTTCTTAATGTGATCCATTTGGCCACAAAGGAAACACCTTGGCCACTTATATCCTGGCTAACGACACAGATAACATATCATTTCCCTAGGTGTGACCGGTTGTGAGCATCGCTAGACCGCAGCAATATGAGCACTCCTTCTTAAATGCTTCTGAGAACCATGCTCTATGGTGGCCCGACGCGTAATCCCGAGCTTTTCGCCCCTCGAGAAACTAATGCATCCTCAACCACCTAGAGAGCTCTGGTCATTTGTCTAAGGACTGCTGTCAGCTGACGCATGACCTGCATCTCATCAATTGGAGCTGAAATCACCGGCTCCCCACCACGCATAGGATTCCTTTCATATGCCATGACTCTGAAAAAGAAACAACGAGGAAGAAAGTTTAAACCATAAGGATTAAACCTTCATTTCAAAAGTTAACACACTAGTCCGACATACACAAGCTAAGCGCACAACTTACCCCTCTAACCAGTCAAACATAAAAAATAATCAATTCACATATGGAAGGTTGATACCAATCCATGCCCAAAATGAAGTCGAAGCTTGTCATGATAAAGGGAGTGAAGCCAAAAGCTAACGAACGCCAAGAAATCGTGACCTTACAATCACGGCATACTACCTCCCACTAGCACATAGATAAACCATGCATCATCAAGAGAAGGAAACGCTAGTCCCAAAGATGAAACAAGGGAGAAACGAAGGCTAAAGTAACAAAGGAAATGACAATCCCAGATCATAACTAAGCTAATCCAACTCCCGAAGAATAGGAGGAATGGATCTAAGAAACACTAAACCTAAAGGTACGCCAAATAATGTAATACCGCCATGCCAAAAAATGCGTAAGTCGACACGATTAAATAAATACCACTAGTAAGTGAAAATTCGTAAACGAAAGAACACGCTCTAATACCAAGTTGTCATGCCCCAAATTTCCTAGGACTCCGAAACCCGAGCCTAAGAGCTAAGGGAGTGAATGCGGAAGTAAAAAGAAATGAAAATTTGATCATTGAGTCTTTAAATACCCATACAAGGGTATAATAGACATTTCACACCTAAAAGATGCCAACAAGATCACTCAGGATTGAAATAGAAGTAGAACGAATCAAACGGCACCTTAAACGAACCATTTGAACACCCGTGTTCACTCAAGGGTAAATTGGTTATTTTAGGGGTAAAATAGTAATTTCAAAGTATAAGGACAATTTTGGACCCAAAATAAGCTGTAGGAACAAACGGAACTAAATTTGAAGGTGCGATGAAGAAACTACAATATTTTGAAAATCGGCCGTCGCGACGAGCGAAAGTTCCAAACATACAATCACATTCAAACAATCATTATGCCTGAAACAATGACTCGAATGAAGTGATTCAAAAGCCTAAAATCAATAGCTTTAAGACAAGTTTCTAAAAGGGTAAAGAAAACCTCTATCCGACACCCGTAGCTCGAGATATGTGCGAAATAGTAAAACAGGGTCAGAACAGGGCTAGACCACCTAGTCGACTGGCAAATGACCCAGTTGAATGCCCGGAGTGACCCAGTCGACTGGCTAATGACCCAGACGAATTGCTAAGGCAGGGAGTTTGGAAAATTTTGTGGAAAATCATTTTGAACGCCCAGTCTACTGCCCGGAAGGGCCCAGTCGACTTCCTAATTCTAGAAACCTCAAAAATGATCCCCGAACAGCTCTAAACCCTTAGGCCCTGTTTTGTAACTGGTTTTGGTACCAATTTTTTAATTTTGGTACGAAATAGTGGTACCAACCCATGTTTGTTAGGATTGATGTTGGTTCAACAGTACCAAACCAATGGTACCAAATGGTGGTACCAACCCATGATTTTGGAACCATCTAATGAGATGGTTTTTGGTGGTGCGGTACTGTAGCAACCAAAACCAAAACCAAATGGTTGCACCATCTCACCCCAAACCAAAACCAAATTGTTAAACCATATTAATATATTTATATTAATATTAAAATATATTTTTGGAAATTATATTAGTATTAAAATATATATGGAAATATATTAATATTCATATATTTTAATATTAATATATTAATATTAAAATATATTTTTGGAAATTTAATATATTTTAATATTATAGTTTTATTATCTTTCCTAAAAATTAATACATTAATATTATAATATATTAATATATTAAAATATATTAATATTAATATATTTTAATATATTAATATTAAAAAATATTTTTGGAAGTTATTTTAATATTATAGTTTTATTATCTTTCCTAAAAATTAATATATTTATATTAATATTAATATATATTTTTGGAAATTTAATATATTTTAATATTATAGTTTTATTATGTTTCCTAAAAATTAATATATTAATATATTTAAATATTATAATTTTATTATCTTTCCTGAAAATTAATATATTATTAATATTTTAATATTAAAATATATTTTTGGAAATTTAATATTATAGTTTTATTATCTTTCCTAAAAATTAATATATTAATATTAAATATATTTTAATATTATAAATTTTAATATTTATAAATAAAATGTGAAACCATTCCAAGTTACCAAATATGATTTGGTTTCAGAATTTCAACTCATACCAATTCTACCAAACATAGTTTGGTTTTTTAGCATAACTTTTTCTCACACCAAAACCATCTGCACCAAACATGGTTTGAAATCAAAATAAAATCACACCAAACCAAATCCAACCCAACCCAAACCAAAACCAAAAACTAACACTGCACCGCACCGTTACCAAACGCAACCTTAGGAAACATGTAACAAAGTCCTCAACTTGTTTAGGAAACTTTAGAAATGAGAATATATCATCTAAACTCGGTTTATTTTTATCAAAGACACTTCTTTGAAAATCCATAAAAATAACCGTTTTGCCCCTGATCTCCGTTTTAGTATACGACCGACTTTTAAATTATCAAATCCTTTTTCAAAACAACTCAAGATCATTTGAAAACAAAAATTTTTAGTCGGGGTTACGGGGGTAGGCGAAAATGAGTTTTTCAATTCAAAACAAAAAAGGATTTGTTTGAAAACTTATAAAAACGCCATTTTCGGCCATACTCCTAATAATCCCATTCAATAGCAATAATTCACTTCACAACTCCAAATAAAAGGATTCCAAGTCTACATTCTAGAGCTCTAAGGAGAAACATGTTATAGTTTGAACAAAATACATAGTTTTACATTCACGGCACCGAAGTGCACCAAAAGCATAAAGTCCCCGTGCATAGCGCTTCAAGGGACATACATCAATGGAAAAAACTCGGCAAACATGCTAGCCGGCAAAATAAATAAATTTAGTTGTTTGTACACTTAACAAAATAAGCACACGTATACAATCATCAAACATATAGAAGTCGTGGGGTGAGCTTACTAGCCCAGTAGAGGAAGCATCATCGCCTCAATCTCGATAGTTCGAATGGTACAAGCCAACCAAGTTCATGTTACTAATCCTAGGTCGGTCTCTTGTTCCACATGGCTCTCACGTCAATCCAGAACCCCATCAAACCCAACAAGCAATTTTTCCTACCATGCTTACATTATACTCATTCAATATAGCATGGTTCAACATCGAAATCATAATCACATATATGATAGTTCAAATACAATATAAATCAACACACCTCATGATACACCCTATGCGCCCAACACAGGTTAACGGATACATACTCTGTCCATTTACTTTTGAGGATACAAGCTCATCAAGTAGTGTACAGTATCGCACCATTTCTTCCCAAGTGCTTTTGACAGTTCACACTTTCAACAAGGAAGATCGGTTGCACAAGAGCCCAGCTTGCAACTCCGTGCCCAAGACCACAAAAGTCTAGATAATGATCTCCTCTTACGACTCCAAAACCATTATCATGTTTTCGGACTTACTATTTCCATAGGGGTGAAACACCTCCTGGCCAGTTGTTGCGGCGATCCGACACACTACTACCCACACATGATTACACAACCTGCATATACCAACACCATGATTTGACAAAACACGATGTACTCAATATGCATCAAGGTTTTCATATCGGCCATACTCCATCACAATACATGTTTTTCACATTTGCAATATATTAGAGTCAATATAACCATCATGCTTACAATTTCACACTTATAAGCAATGGTTTACAACATGCGCAATCACAATACATGCTTTTCTCATTAGGCAATATATTGTACTCCATTTTTCACAATGCTTACAATTTCACATTTATAAGCAATAAACCACAACAAGCATTTATATCACACAATCATGCTTTCAAGGGCCGAGTTCATCTTCTAGGTTGTCAATAAACCACAACTCGCATATATATATATATATATATATACGACATATATGCACATAGATGCACACACCCTCGTACAAAGACGAAAACAATTCATTATTCCCTTACTTCAATCCAAGCTAGTCTACACAAGAATGCCAAAAAGAGGTCTAAACAATCAATCAATCCAAGTGCTTAATAGGATAGTTTCCAAATAGCAAAACACCATTCAATGAACACAAGTTTAGAATGGTGTCACAATAAACCGAAACTATTCAAAAGTGGCTCCAACCACAGGAATCAACCAAACCCTAATGGTAGCTAAACTAGGGTGTCAAAATTTAAATGAATCAAGAGATTAAACTCTTACCAATAAATTAACCGAAAAATGGAACCCAAGAGAGAACCAACACCAAGGCACCAAGAACACTTATAATTCTTCAAGAGTTAAAAGCCAAATCTTCTCCAAGCTAGCAACAACAAATAAATGGGGAAAAGTGTAACACCCCGCTCCAACACTTGGAATAATATTGTCCGCTTTGGGCCCAGCCCGCACGGTTTTGTTCTTGGGCTCCTCCCAAAAGGCCTCATACCAATTGGAGACAACACTGCACATATAAGTACATCCCCAGACCTCTACCCGGGCGATGTCGGACATCACAATCACCCCCTCTTGGGACCCAGCGTCCTCGCTGGTGTTACCCACGGGCTTGTGCATGCACCCACACTTAATTCCGGCCGGGCTCTGGCTCTGATACCAATTGTAACACCCCGCTCCAACACTTGGTATAATATTGTCCGCTTTGGGCCCAGCCCGCACGGTTTTGTTCTTGGGCTCCTCCCAAAAGGCCTCATACCAATTGGAGACAACAGTGCACATATAAGCACATCCCCAGACCTCTACCCGGACGATGTGGGACATCACAATCACCCCCTCTTGGGACCCAGCGTCCTCGCTGGTGTTACCCACGGGCTTGTGCATGCACCTACACTTAATTCCGGCCGGGCTCTGGCTCTGATACCAATTGTAACTACCCGCTCCAACACTTGGTATAATATTGTCCGCTTTGGGCCCAGCCCGCACGGTTTTGTTCTTGGGCTCCTCCCAAAAGGCCTCATACCAATTGGAGACAACACTGCACATATAAGTACATCCCCAGACCTCTACCCGGGCGATGTGGGACATCACAAAAAGTAAATAAGATCTCCACCATGATTTCTATAATGGATTCAATAATGGAATTTAAGAACCCATATGAATTCAAATAGTCTTCCCAAAATAATAAAATCTAGGGTTTCCAAATTTCCAATAATCAAAGAGAAATGAGAAGAGCTTACCAAGTTCAACTCAAATAGGGAAGAGCAACAACACACGCTCAAGAACTACTTCCCTAGCAACCAAGCTAAAGATGATCAACCTTGGCATCCATGGAGTAAAAGGGATGAAGTACTATGGAGGAGAGGAGAGAAAAGTGTTGCACTAGAATGTGAAGTATTGCAAAGTGAAGAAGACTTAAGAATTGTAGAGATTCTCCACTCACAATTCTCACCATCCAAGGGTTGAGAATAAAGCAAGAAAATTGAATAATTGATCCAATGGTTGAAATGAAGTCTTACAAATGAAAGACCAAAAATAATGCATTCTTGCATTTGGGTGCCATCCAAACAAGGCCTTATGATTCAAGGGTTGAGATTAAAGATGGGAGAAGAAGATCAATGGTTAGAATTTAGACAACACCTAAAAGTGGAAATGACCTATTTCTTTTCAACTTAGGGTTAATTACAAGAGTGTCATCTTGACTCTTAATTACCCTTTTACCCCTTGTCATCCTCTCTATTTACCAACATGCCACTCATACCCCAAACGTTAGCCAAATCTATACACTTTCCACTAAGTGCTCTTAATATGAAAATACCAATTTACCGTTCGGTCATTTCTTTCCCAAAATCATTTTCAATAATTTTCATTATTCTCAAAATGAAAATTCAACATTCAACTTACAAAGTTAATATCACATAAAACATGTAAGTCATGCTAAACACATAAACATATTAAGCACAAAATAACATTAAACACATAATCACATATTCAATTAATCATTAATAAAATATTTTAATTAGCACCTAAAAGTACTAGATATTACATTATTTTATTTTATGTTTGTTGTGCTTAACATATTTAATGGGTGTTTCTTGATAGGTGGAAATAAGTGTATTACTTGTTGTATTTTCATTTTGTAATTAATGAAAATAGTTAAAAATAATTTTGGGAAAATAATGACCTAGGGGCATTATAGTATTTTCACTACGTGTAGAGATAGTAGAAAATCCTATAATTTTGGTTAAGTGTTGGGGTATGAGTGACATAGTTATAAATATAGAGGATGACAGGGTAATTAAGAGGCATGATGACACTCTTATGTGGTGTCTCACTCCTAGCTATTAGATCTCATCTCCCATCTTTAATCTCAACCCTTGGATATTAAGTCCTTGTTTGACAAATTATTGGGATTTGTGTGTGGTGTATTTAGTCTTTCATTGCAAGACTACTTTGTGGCCCTTGGATTAGGCCTTCATTTGCTAGCTTTAATCTTTGCCATTGGATTCTGAGATGTGTGAGTGGATGATCTTTACACATCAGAAGTCTTTCATTGCAAGATTTTATTATTTCTGTCCTCTTTTCCCTTTTGCTTCTTCTCCACTTATGGGTTGATTTCATCACCCTAAGTTTGGAGTTTGATGTGGACTTCAACATAAAAGTTGATCATGGTGTTCTTGTCTTCAGTTTGTGCCAATGATTGGTAAGTATTTTTCCTTTCAAACTTTAGTTTTGGGATTTCTTGTTAAACCACTTCATGTTTCTTGAACTCTTCTTGTATTGGGTCTTGATTCATTGTTAGGAGGCTATGGTGAAGCTTTCTACCGATTTGATCTTTCGATTTCGGTGTTGGGGAAGAGCTAGGGTTTCTTTGGCTTTTCTTAGTGGTTTTGATTTTATCTTCATGGAGGTAGGGGAAAACTTCTTAACTATCTCATCTTGTGATTGTGTAGGTGTGCAAATTTGATTCTAGGGTTCCTAACCTTGGATATATTGGCTATGTTATATCCCTGAAAATGTGAAGTTAGGGTTTGTAGGAGATTATGTGATATACCCCTTGATTATAGCATGCTTGATGAGTATATTGATAGGACTATGATGTATGCTAGTTGAATTATAGTTCTTGAGAGTTGAATATAAAAAGTGTGCTTGTATGCCTATATGTGTATATATATATGGGTATGATTGTGTATATGTATAAGTGTAAGTATACATATGAGAGTATGAGTATTAGTGGTGTAGCCTTGATAATGTAATTAGGCTAGCTACCTTGGTTATTATGTTGAGATATGGATGTGGATAAATTGTGTGATGTGGGATTACGAACTTAAATTGAGGTTACTATCTTGAACATTAAACTTGTGTATGAAAATGATTTAATGTGTATCATTGCTTTAATTAAGATAAAAGCATGTTAAATGAATTAAAATTAAATTTTGTGAATTAAAGGATAACTTGATGATTTGGAACATGAATGGTGCATGAGAAAACATATATGTTGATTATTGCTTTAGTGCGATTTAAAAGCATGTTGAATGATTAATGACATTCGTGTTGGCATTTTGGGAATGTTTTTCATAAATATGATGAGATGCATATTTGTGTTCGTGCATGGGTCTTTTGAGACATAGTGCATATGGAGTTCACCTTTTATATTGAGAATTCAATTGGTGTTGGGATAAGCCCGGTCATGTATTCATGGGTGAGTAGTCTTCTGTTGGATCGTCGCAACAACTGGCCAGGGGGTGTTCCCAACCTATGGAACTAGTGTGTTCGAGAATCGGGTATAGGGTGGGTCATCTCATCCTCCAAGTCGCGGGTCGTCTTGTACATTCGATATACGAATCTATCATCACGGGTCGTCTCGTGCAACCGCTCTTCCTTAGTGAAAGTGAGAAGTGTGAAAATCACTTGGGAAGAATCTGTGCGGTACTCTTTCTGTAACACCCCGCTCCAACACTTGGTATAATATTGTCCGCTTTGGGCCCAGCCCGCACGGTTTTGTTCTTGGGCTCCTCCCAAAAGGCCTCATACCAATTGGAGACAACACTGCACATATAAGCACATCCCCAGACCTCTACCCGGGCGATGTGGGACATCACAATCACCCCCCCTTAGGACCCAGCGTCCTCGCTGGCGACCCACGGGTGATGTGCATGCACCCAGACTTAATTCTGGCCGGGCTCTGGCTCTGATACCAATTGTAACAACCCTCGCTCCAACACTTGGTATAATATTGTCCGCTTTGGGCCCAGCCCGCACGGTTTTGTTCTTGGGCTCCTCCCAAAAGGCCTCATACCAATTGGAGACAACACTGCACATATAAGTACATCCCCAGACCTCTACCCGGGCGATGTGGGACATCACAATCACCCCCTCTTGGGACCCAGCGTCCTCACTGGTGTTACCCACGGGCTTGTGCATGCACCCACACTTAATTCCGGCCGAGCTCTGGCTCTGATACCAACTGTAACACCCCGCTCCAACACTTGGTATAATATTGTCCGCTTTGGGCCCAGCCCGCACGGTTTTGTTCTTGGGCTCCTCCCAAAAGGCCTCATACCAATTGGAGACAACACTGCACATATAAGCACATCCCCAGACCTCTACCCGGGCGATGTGGGACATCACACTTTCTCATTATAAATGAGTGGAGGGTTTATCTGTTAACCTGTGTTAGGCAAAGTGTGTGTCATGAGGTGTGTGAGTCACATTGAATTTGAGTTGCTATTATGTGATTGTACCTATATGTGGATCATGATATTATTCAATGTGGTTGAGGAGCATGTTTAATGTGTATTTCGATATTTAATTCATATGTTATTAAAATGCTCAAGTGAAATTGGATAATGTGAGAATATGATTTACATGCCTTGTTTTCAAGTATAATTTGAAATGAATGCTTATACTTGTTGATATGTGCTTATATGCCTTAGGGTGGTGATATAAGTTAGTTTTGAGGGCTTTCTTGTGGTAAGTTAAAGTCGGTGATAGATCATAGTGTTGATTATGAGTTGAACCCTTGAGAAAGCGGGTGATGGTTTTGTGGTCTAGTTAGCGTTTATGTAGCAACTTGGCATCAATCGTGATATTGATGTTTTGGTTATGATAGAAGAGGTTATGAGTGAACCGAGTCGATTTTGTATTGATAGCCATATGATGTTGTTAGAAACCTAAGTGATGTAGTTTCAAATGTGAAATTGAGGTTTAAAAGAATCGGAAGAGGTTTTGATTAAAACTAGTTGGTTCCGTGGCAACGGCCACTATGTTCCCTTTAGCGATCTTAAGGATTGGACTGTCCTTGAAGTTGTGGTCACTCTTGATTAAGTCATTATGGAGTTTATGGAACTGGATGTAGAGCTAACTGTGGTTAGATTGGGGTTAGTGTCCTTCTATAGAGCCACTTTCCTTTTTCCTTGGAGGTACCATTCACTTTGATTCTTCATTTCCTTGCTCCATTGAGCATCTCTAAATTCGCTTTGGGTTTTTTTGTTGGTGTTTCAATTTGTTTACCCGAAAACGGATTTTTCATAAGACTTACATTTGATTCCATTCGATCTTTTAGTGAAAAATCCATTTTTGCCTATCCCCATCACCCCGACTAAAAATTTGGTCTTCAGAAAATGATTTTTGAGTTGGTTGAAAAGATTTTGGCACTTAAAAAGTTGGTAGGACGCTAAAACGAAGACCGGGGGCAAAACAGTCATTTTATCAAAAACTTTCATGAAACGAAACTTTTATAAGCTTATTAGTTTATAGGGGTTGAAGGTAAATGTTTAAAACTTGAAATTGGGCAGAGAGTTTGGGAGCTACAATATGCTGCCGGGCGCACTCTAGCGTGCGACGTTTTTCAAAATGCCGTAGTTCCTTCCTCGTAGTTCGGATGGAGCCAATTTGTTTTGCATTGGAAAGCTAACATCTTGAAATTATATTTAGTATCTTGCATCCCTCGATTTAACATAAGTTTGAGTGCGTTATGTTCATTTCAAAGTTGGGTACTCCAGCTTTCTATTTTGGCCGGCATTGTCTGACACTGTTTTCAAAAATTCATATATCTGGCCTCGTGGCTTTGATTTAGGTCCTGTTTGGTTCTATGGCCTTTCCAATGTCAAAATATTTGAGAAAAAATTTGAAATGTCATTTTGTATCCTTGAAATTACTGTTTTACCCTTGGTGAAAGAGGGGTACTTTAACTTTCTATTTTGGTCGGCGTTGTCCGATACCGTTTTCAAAAATTCATATCTCTCGCCTCGTGACTTTGATTTAAGTTCTGCTTGTTTCAATGACCTGTCCTATGTCCAAATATTTGATACAAAATTTTAAATAATTTATTTTCACTTGAAATGACTATTTTACCCTTGGTGAAAGACGGGTACTTTAACTTTCTGTTTGGGTCGGCGTTGTCCGATGCCATTTTCAAAAATTCAGATATCTCACGTCGTGGCCTTTAATTCAGTTCCGTTTGTTTCTATGGTTTGACCTATGTCCAAATAGGTGGATAAAGTTTGAAAGTACTTCATGTGACCTTGAAGTGGTCGGTTTGATGGGTTGTTTAATCCCTTTCACTTCCTTTTGGTTTTCGGCAACCTTTGTGACTTCCCTTAGGTTGAATTGATTATTTCACCCATATATTGGGTGCACAGATGGTAGGGAGTGACATGTGAGGTGATTAGTAGTATGGTTTGATACTGATTGGAGGTTTTGGAGCTCGGTATGCTCGTGATCTAGGAAGTTTATCCTTCTTGGAGTGTTATGAATAGGAGTGTTTCTCCCGTGTTTTGGTGATAGGTGTTGTGGGGATTGTCACTGTTGGACTGGTGGGTACGAGTCATAGTGATCCCTGAGGTGGTTTGTATTATGTGGCTTGTATTGGATGTATGTCTCTCTCTATATATACGTACATATATATATAGGGGTGCATTTATTATATGTTGTTATGGTATGGTTTCACTACGTGCTAGTTGCCCTATTTGTTGATGCATGGTAGGGGACTAGAGGGATGTGTATCCGGGGTCTCGTATTGACGTGAGTGTCATGCTGGATGTTTGATAGACCTAGGGTAGATGCATGTACACGAGTTGGTGATAGGTGCTCAAAAGTATCCATTTTAAGCCCCTATCTTACTGTTGTTATGTCTTTATAATCTATTATTTGGTATTTTTATGTTGTTCGTGTGTTTAAGCATGTTTCAGGAGCTTAATGAAGATTCTGAGCTAACTTTGGTGAATTAACTAGAGAAGTGCTTGAATCTATCCAAAAGAGAGAGCAAAAGAGGTGTTTTCAAGAGAAAAGTGTCTCCTAGAGGGTGAAAACGTCTTTTTTCGGAGTCACAACTTCAAGAATCATACCGAGGGAGTCGAGGGGGTTCAAACGGAGCAATTATCAAGAAAAGTGGTTTTCGGGGGTTTTGTTATGCTTGACCTACGCTTTTAGTTGCAAAAAGTGGCCAGAAAGTGAGTTTTTACGCTTGTCCCTACGCTTGAAGTATAGTGAACAGTCTTTTTAGCACGAATTTTTGGCCAATTTTGGGAGATCATATCTTGCTCAAAACGGGTTCAACTTTGGCTATTCTTGAGCCTATCATCAAGATCCTGAAGTCAGATTACCAATTATATATTACACACCTCCATCCAATGTGTGTAGCTCCAAATATGATCAAAAGAGTGAGTGGTGTCCTGCAGAAAAAATTGGAAATTTCAGATTCGGGCCAAAATCCTATTTTGACCCGAATTGATCCGTTTTGACCCGGATGACTTTAAGTTCGACCTCAACACCTCTATACAAGTAATATACACATATTATACATCAGATATTAGGGTTTTTCTTGGTTGGGTGTGAAATTATGAAAAAGGGTAATCCTATTCCACAAGTTATGGTTTCCCTTGACTTTGTCTATAAATACCATGCTTTGTTACAGATCTAAGGGACTTCTCTACACATAGTTTTCAGAATATTTTATGGAGATTCATCTATCATTCCAAGAAGGAGCCATTCAAGAACTAGAGATTCGGAGAAGAAGACCATGGAGAGTGTTTCTACATCAATGATGTAGTCACCATCTTCCATGGCTAACTAACTCGGTATCTAGGATTTTCTAGCAAAACCCTAGCCAAGTAATGTAGTTCTTTCATTGTTTTCAATTGTAAAGAGGGGAAACTGTTGACCATACTGTGATGATTGTAATAGTTAAGAGACCCTACTGATTTGCAATATAAAATTATATGTTTGTTCTAAATTCTTGTCTTAGATGGAATGAATGTATAGTTTTGCACAACTATGTTTATTTAATATGAGCAGGAACTCGGATGCTTAATTATGGTTTTCTACACAATGGTGGTAATGAAACTTAAAACCCTAGGTTGACACAGGTTGTGCCTTAGCGATTTAATATAGACATGCTTTAGTTTATTTTCATGCAGTAGGAGTAGATTAGAGTAATATAATTGGCATGTACTAGTTAGGTCAGTCATGAGACAGGTTGTCGCAATCCGGTTTATGGTACTCCTTTTTGGGGTCGTATTTAGCTATTTGCGGTACGACCTAATTCACAGTTATAGATCGTCCTCGTACAATTGATACAGTGAGGAACTATATTATGCGGTTAGTGGTGGAGTGATGAAAACCCTAGTTTTCTTTCTCATCTGAATCACAACCAATTTAATTTACTTTCTAGATAATTTTAGTTAAATTAGATAATTTAGTCTTTGACCACCCAAATAAATCAATTTTCAGAAAATATAATTCAGTATTTTTGAACTATTAGAGAGAACAATCTCAGTCTCTGTGGTTTTGATATCTCTTACTCAAGCCATTTACTATTCTACAATTGATTCGTGCACTTGCGTAGGGTAAAACCTAGAGTCGTTAAGGTATTATTTCTAACCACAATTTTTTACACACCTGACGTCACATCAAATTTTTGGCGTCATTACCGGGGACTGAGCATTGTTCATTAGCTTTAGTAGTTTATTTACATTGCGTTATTGTAGTGTATTGAAAGTTTGAATTTTTGTGTGATTAATAGGGACTCTGAAAACATAAAGGGATTTGGCGGAGCAGAAGTTGCGTCGTTGGTCCTCTTGTGAGTTTTAGTTTATCTTAATTTTGCACATAATTTTAGCTTTATTTATGTTAATATTTTGAAGAGTTTAGAAGTAGTTAGTTTTATTCTCTGAAAAAAAAAATATATATATATATATCTGCAGTTTTTGTATAAACTGTCAGAAACTTAGATTTTCATAAACAAGGTGAGGTTTTTGAGTGTAAAAGGGTCATTGAACAAAACACACTACAAAGTAGTGATCCCAATTGATTTTAGGCCGAAATATGTCGTTTAGGACCTCAAAATTGCGACTTTGTGATTATTTTAAAAAAATAATAATTTGGATTTCGAGAAGATGGGTGACCAAAGATCCAATCTACCAAGGACACCAGCCACATCTTTGAAAGGATACTACGCACTGGATGCGTATGATTCCTATGTAGATTTCCCAAAAGAAGAAAGCACGAAGCACTTCGAGATCAAAACGAGCGTTATCAATATGCTTCCAAAATTTCCTGGCCTTAGGATAGAGGACCCATACCAGCATATTAATGATTTCTTAGAGGTTGCCTTGACTATTAGGTATGATAATCTGTTTAAGAATGATTTGCGAGTGCGTCTATTTCCTTGGTCATTGAGAGAAAAAACTAAAAGATGGTACATAAAATTAGATAAGGCAATTAAAATTGAGTGGGAAGTCCTTAAATCTGAATTCATAAAGAAACATTATCCCATAGGAAAGACCTTAGAGGCACAAGATGCGATCAAAAGTTTTAGAGAGTTACCTAGTGAGAAGTTTCATGATGCTTGGGAGAGATATAGTGAAATCTTGTATAAGTGTCCCCACCATAGTTCTCTAATCATGATGTAGCTAAGAATTTATACATGGGACTTGGAGATGCACATAAAACTTTGATAGATGCTTCAACACAAGGTCAATTTTTCCTGAAGCTAGCAAAAGAACTCTTAGATTTGTTTGATAATATTAATGAGAATACGATTCAATATGAATCTGAGTTGAGGGCTAGAGGTGGACAGTATAGAAGATCTAAGAAAGCTTATGGTGTGAATAATGATAATGTGAGAGATTCAGTAGTGTTGATAGGAGAGAAGTTAGAGAGAATTGACAAGTTTCTTCAGCAAAGTCATTCCCCTCATAGAGAGATGTTAGAAGTAAAAGTGAGTATTCCCACAATGAGTGTTAGAAGATAATGGTTCCTGATGCTAATGGATTATGGAACTATTCCAATAATGCTCCTTTCACCAATTCATACACCTCCAATGCCAGAAATCATTCACTCATGTCCTACGAATCTAACAATGTAGAGAATCCACCACCAAAGTTCCAACAAGGGCAATCATTCAATCAACAGTCAAGGTTCACAGATAGACAACGATCATCCAACCAACAACCAAGGTTCACTGAAAAATAGCAATCATACAACCCACAACCAAGGTTCCAACAAAGTCAACAACCATTCGGCTCACAACCAATAATCATGGCTAGAAATCCTTAGTCAAATTGCCAACCTAGACTCTATCCAATAATTCTCAAGTTCTCCAGCCATCTAATAATTCTCAGGCTCTCCAACCATTCAATACTAATCATGTTGTCCAACCATATAATTACCAAACTCAGCCTCAAGGAAACCAAATCCAAGGATTCAATCCAAATCCAATTTATCCTCAATATCCTCAAAATCATCTCCAACATCAAAATCCAACTCAAAATCCACCACCAAGACCACATGGCTTTGAAGAAGAGGTGATGAACGCCTTGAAGGAGTTAAAAAATCAAGTTTTTGGGGAATTAAAAAATCAATCTAATCATTTTCAGACAGTTATCCAATCGATGAACTCTAAATCCCAATCCATTGCTCAGATAGAAACCTAAATGGGGCAACTAGCTAATGTGGTGAATAGGCTTAAAGGGGAAATATTGCTTAGGCAACCAGTGGTTAATCCAAAGAGTCAACAAGTAGTGGATCGTGGTTCATTTTCTGATTGTAATTATGAAACAATCCAAGCCACTACGACTCTGAGAAGTGTAAGGGGAGTGGAGAGTAGAGTTAAGGAGGAACATGAAGAGAAGTTGCAGAGAAGAAAGGAAGTTGAAGAATAGTGAAGAAAGGAGGCTGATAGAGTCCAGAAAGATATATCTCAAGTGACGAAAGATGAAGAGCCAGAAAGGTCACCATATGAGGAGGAAGCACCATTTCCTCAACGTCTTAAAGAGCTAGCCAAAAATGGTGGGGATATAGAGTCATACATGTTGAAGACATTTCGACAACTCAATATTAATCTGCCTCTCTTAGACATTATAGACCAAATATCACCCTATGCTAAGTTCTTCAAGGACCTTTGTACGCAAAAGCGGAAAAACATAGCAAAGAACCCAAAGAAGATCATGATGATTGAACAAGTGAGTTCATTACTTCTAAGTAACATACCACCTAAGAGGAAAGATCCTGGTGCTCCTACTATTCCATGTGTCATTGGTGACAAGGAAATTGGTAGAGCTCTTCTTGATTTGGGTGCGAGTGTTAACTTACTACCATATTAAATTTATCAACAGCTAGGGTTGGGAGAGCTTAGTCCTACTTCAGTGGAGCTCCAATTTGCAAATTGGTCGATTAAGCAAGCGAGGGGAGTTTTGGAAGATGTCATCATTCAAGTGGACAAGTTCTACTTTTTAGTGGATTTCATAATTCTCGATACGAAACCTATTCAAGATTTGAAGAAACATATCCCAGTGATACTAGGAAGACCGTTCTTGGCTACAACCAATGCGCATATCGATTGCAGGACAAGAGAGATAGATCTATCTTTCGGGAATATGAAAGTGAGGACGAATTTTTTTTATACATGTCATTGAATCAATACACCGGTTGAGTGCTTTAATGTAGAAGAATTCAATAAGGTTTGTGAAGAACCAATACCTCAGAGTCGAGCAAGAAATGACTTGGATGCTGTGATGGAAAGATCGAATGCATTTGAAAGAGCTCTAGGTTAGGAACTAGGAGAGAAGCCAAGAGATTCGCCTAAATCTCCATTTGTGTCACCAGTAGCATTGGTGCCCGACAACTCACTTTATAAGATTGGGTTGTATGATGACACTGAAGGTCGAGAGAAGACTTTAGTGATGAAAATATTGGAGGTGAATTTTGAAAATTGGGAGGACAAACAGTGATCTAGTTTGAAAGTTATTGTTGCGCTGGAAGCTGTATTGTATTCGCCGTTAGAGAGATCATCATGAGAGTTTCTTGAACCTCAACTTATTCCTCCACAAAAGTTAGTGTCTGAAAGTACGCTTCCTGAGATGGTGTTGCATGGGGAGGATGATGTATTGAAAGATAAAAAGGGTGTGAAGAATGTTAGAGCTGAGCATTTGCCACAAACTGTCTTAGACCCTACCAAGGATGACACCCCTCTTAAAGACCACTTTCCAGATGAGCGAGTGCTGAGTATAAACATGGTAGACAAGCTGTATGCCTATGAAGATCCGCGATTATGGAATGAGTGTGAGGGGATACGAAATTATGAGTATTAGAATGTTCGAATTTACATAGCTCGGACAAGAGTACATCATGCTAAGCATGTTCGACTTAAGTTCTTTGAGCTCGGCCAGAAGGGACGGCGGCATAATTCGAAACTAAAATTATTTCCAGGTAAGATCCGGTTAAGAAGGGACGGACCATTTAGAGTTAAATCGGTTTACCCCCACGGAGAGGTAGGTTTGGAAAGTGAGAGGTTAAAGAGGCGTGGTCATCGGCTAAAGATTTAAGAGGAGATTGATCCGGGACCATAATTTATGGCATATGTCAGTTTAATGGAGAATGATGAATTGGTGGAGGGAACTTTACATAAGGTGTTGAAGAAGGATTTTTTGGACACATTACCTGTATATGGGGTGAAGTTAGAATGTGACAGAGGAGGTACTTTATATGGTGATTATTGTTCTATATTTGATGTCATGGATAATACTAATTGTTCATAGGTGAGAGCACTGAGAGAGTTATCTCCTACATTTTGTCCTATGAGTAGGGGAAGTGTTGCAGAGAGAAAGGGTGTTGGATTACCCTTTGAGTGGTCCTATCGTGCCGATAATGTTAAACATTGGTCCTAGGCTGTGAAAGTTAGTTTCTAGCCTAGGTTTGTAAAATAGTATATCATTTAATTCATGCAAGTTTTAAATTCCTAGAGACGGTAGACCCTTAAGGACACGTCTTTATCTTTGTTTTTATTTTTATTATTTTCTTTTATTGTTATTTTATTTATAGGTTGTAGGCCCTTAAAGCCAAATCATTTGGAAAAAAACAAAAGAGAGAATTTTTAATTTCTTAAAAAATGTGTTGATTTCTTGATGTTTATGATGAAATTTATTTTCCCTTGCTATGATTGGGTATTTGTGCTTTGTTAATGATATATACAGGTGATCCAAATCAAGTTTAGGGGAGGGGATTCATGTTTTGTTTTGGAATCCAGAATTAAGCTTCAAGTGTAATTGTATATGTTCTCCTATATTATTTTTTACCATGAAGACATGGTTTGATTTAAGTTTGGGGGTGAGGGTATAGTATTACAAGGAATGGAAAATGTTCGGAAAAATTTGAAAATTTAAAATTTTAAAATTTTGGAGCAGTTCTTTGTTTTCACGCATGAATGTTTTGCATTAAAAGTTGATTAAATGTATGTTTATGATGCATGATTAGTATGTAATGTAATATTCCCATTCATGAGAGTAATGATTAGATCGAGTTAGTGAAGTGATGTGGTTTTACATGGGTGAGTGAATGAGTGAAATTGATATTAAGAAAGACGACCTTAACCTATAAGCACAAACACACATTCACTATGAGAAATAGGTTGATCTTTGACTATGAAGTTGAAAATAATAATTTTGCCACAATAAAAGGGGAGAATGGGAGATGTTATGGTTGAAATGGAGTAAATTGAAAAAAATTTATTTTGAGAAAATAAAATGCAAAAAGTAGTTCTTCGATCTGAGTAACTAGGCCTTGGTATCACAAATATCATTGTTCGCGTAAAAAATGGAGAAAACTAATGGGCATAAATCCCATGGAAGAAGCTCGGGCCTAGTTGGTCGGGACTAAAAATCCTCACTGGAAAGTCCGGAGAATTAGAAAGACAAAAAGGGATAAAAATGGAAAGATGGAAAGATGAGTTTTTACAAAAAAAAAATGGCAAAATTTGATCAATGAAGTAGGAAAAGAGATATTGAAATAACATGGTAGAATGTTCACAAAAATACTGAATTTTGTCCGGATTGGGAGTAGAAAGTAGCGAAATCATTCACTTTAGTGGGAACCATTCATGACACGAAGCTCGAGATAGTTATTGTTCGGTACTGAGTGAGAGCATTTACATCCTTATTATCTTGTGTATTGTATCATGGCTTAATTAACTTTTGTGTGAATTCATGAATGCGTGATTAATAGAGAACTGAGATGTCTGTAAGTACCATCACTAGAAACCTTCACGAGACTTCACTCGTCCACTCGGTGTTGCCAAGGGGTTTAAAAGACTTGTTACACGTGCTAAGTGTAATCGTTGACCCTCACGAAAGCAAGGGAGTAGTGTATATTAATATAGGTTAGTTACGATAAAAGTAATCACAAGGTAGTTTTCCTGAGTTAATTGCTAAGGGACTAGCAATATATAATTTTGGGGGTGTGATAGGTGCTCAAAAGTATCCATTTTAAGCCCCTATCTTACTGTTGTTACGTCTTTACAATCCATTATTTGGTATTTTTATGTCGTTTGTGTGTTTAAGCATGTTTTAGGAGCTTAATGAAGATTACGAGCTAACTTTGGTGAATTAACTAGAGAAGTCCTTGTGTCTATCCAAAAGAGAGAGCAAAAGAGGTGTTTTCAAGAGAAAACTGTCTCCCGGAGGGCGAAAACATTATTTTTTAGAGCTGCAACTTCAAGAATCATACCGAGGAAGTCAAGGGGGTTCAAACAGAGCAATTATCAAAAAAAATGATTTCTAGGGGTTTCGCTATGTTGACCTACGCTTTCAGTTGCAAAAAGTGACCAGAAAGTGAGTTTCTACGCTCGAAGCATAGTGAATAGTGCTTTCAGCACAAAATTTTAGCCAATTTTGGGAGCTCATATCTCAGTCAAAAAGGGCTCAAATTTGGTGATACTATAACCTATCATCAAGATCTTGATGTCAGTTTTCCAACAATATATTATACACCTCTATCCAATGTGTGTAGCTCCAGATATGATCAAAAGAGTGAAAGAAGTCCTGCAGAAAAAGCTGGAAATTTCATATTCGGGCCAAAATCCTATTTTGACCCGGATTGATCCGTTTTGACCCGGATGACTTTAAGTTCGACCTCAACACCTCTATTATATAATTCATAAAAAATCTATAAAATTCGAAACAAATATACAAAATTCAAAATTATACATCAGATATTAGGGTTTTTCTTGGTTGGGTGTGAAATTACGAAAAGGGTAATCATATTCCACAAGTTAGGATTTTCCTTGACTTTGTCTATAAATACCAAGCTTTACTACAGATCTAAAGGACTTCTCTACACATAAGTTTTTAGAATATTTTTTGGAGATTCATCTATCTTTCCAAGGAGGAGGCACTTAAGACCTAGATATCTGGAGAAGAATATCATGGAGAGTGTTTCTACATCACCGATGCAGTCACCATCTTCCATGGCTAACTAATTCAGTATCTAGGGTTTTCTAGCAAAACCCTGGACAAGTAATGTAGTTCTTTCATTATTTTTAATCATAAATAGGGGAAACTGTTGACCATACTATGATGATTATAGTAGTTAAGAGACCGTACTGATTTGCAATATAAAATTATATGTTTGCTCTAAATTATTGTCTTAGATGGAATGAATGTATTGTTTTGCACAACTATAATTATTCAATATGAGCAGGAACTCAGATGCTTAATTATGATTTTCTACATAATGGTGGTAATGAAACTTAAAACCCTAGGTTGACACAGGTCGTGCCTTGGCGATTTAATATAGACATGTTCTAGTTTATTTTCATGCAGTAGGAATAGATTAGAGTAATATAATTGGCATGTACTAGTTAGGTCAGTCATGAGACGAGTTATCGCAATCCGGTTAATGGTACTCCTTTTTGGGGTCGTATTTAGCTATTTGCGGTACGACCTAATTCACAGTTATAGATCGTCCTCGTACAATTGATACAGTGAGGAACTATATTATGCGGTTAGTGGTGTTGTGATGAAACCTTAGTTTTCTCTCTCATCTGAATTACAACCAATTTAATTTGCTTTCTAGATAATTTTAGTTAAATTAGATAATTTGCTCTTTGACCACCCAAAAAAATTAATTTTTAGAAAATATAATTCAGTAGTTTTGAACTATTAAAGTGAACAATCTTAATCTTTGTGGGATCGATATCCCTTACTCAGCCATTTACTATTCTACAATTGATATGTGCACTTGAGAAAGGTAAAATCTAGAGTGGTTAAGGTGTTATTTTTAAGCACATATTTTTACATACCTAACGTCGCATCAGTTGGTTCTCACTAGACTTAGACGGTAAGAGGATGTGACAGTTACGATTCCTTTCTCCTACAGGGCTTCGATGAGACCAACCCGACGTTCTTTTGCCCTGGTGTCCCACACCAGTTTACAGGAAATATTTTTGCTACGGACAACTTGGGGTGCAATGGAACTTTCTTCTATTTCCCTGTTGTAGGTATCAGGTTTTTCTTGCAGGATGGCTCATAGCACGAATGTTGTTGCGGGATTTAGGATGTTCGTACGTATTGTTGTTCCATTTTAGTTTCCTTTACTTGTCCCCTGTATTGGGACCGTTATTGTTTTATCTTGGGAGCCAGTCTGTTGGCGTATTCCTTCCTTGTATTAGGTATCATTACATCATTGTAAAGATGTATTCTTTCGGCGCCTCGATGTGCCTTGTGTATCATTTGGTTTTAGCTTCCACTTGGTGATATATGGAATTATTGTTATTCATAATATTCCATTCATTTTATTGTTATTTATGATCTTAGTTGGTCGATCTTTGTATGGATCACAACCCGGATTCCTCAAATATCCCGGTTCGGGAGTCATTGAAATTTAGGGGCGTGACAATTTGGTATCAGAGGACTATGTTTCACTGTCTTAGGGACGACGGGTAAGGGTTGGTGGTATGTTCGACGTTCGATGTTATCTACGATTTTGATCTGCGTTTTCTCGGTGTGTTTCCGGGTCTTTGTGTTTTCATTATGTGGTGTGGAGGACGTGTCTTACTAGATATATTCTGTTGTGATTTAATCCCAATGGAGTAGGACCACTCCTTAGTCACTTTTCATTTTCGTACTCATATCATGGTGTTAGCTAACGAGGAATATGAGTAGATCATTCGGTCTGATCAATCGGATGTGGCTCGCGGACTAAGGTACTCCCTGATTTCGAGGACGAAATCTCCCAAGGTGGGAAGGTTGTAACGCCCCACGTTTCCTTTCTCCTTTCTGGAATTCTTTTCCAAGTGTTAACGTGTTGTGACGTCACTTATTCATAACGTCCTGTGTAATCTCGGTACGTATAAATTTTTTGCATTTAAGTTTTGGATTAAGCGGGATGACATCATGAACTTTTGTTTTTGGCTTCGTGATTTATTATTCACTGGCGACTACAGGGATTCGTTGCAATGTTTTCTCATTGGAGTTTTTGTAATCGTATTACGTTCTCGAATGTGTCACTTTATTTTATTTTCAACGTTCCGGTGTAACACTTATTTAATTTTATGCTTGTTGTGCTTAGCATATTTATCGGGTGTTTCTTGATAGGTGTAAATACGTGCATTACTTGGTGTATTTTAATTTTGTAACTAATGAAAATAGTTAAAAATGATTTCAGGAAAATAATGACCTAGGGGCATTATAGTATTTTCACTAAGTGTAGAGATAGTGGAAAATCCTAAAAATTTGGTTAAGTGTTGGGGTATGAGTGGCATTGTAGTAAATAGAGAGTATGAGAAGGGGTGGAAGGGTAATTAAGAGGCATGATGGCACTCTTGTAATTAACACTAAGTTGAGAATAAATTGGTAATTTCCTACTTTTATGTGGTGTCTCACTCCTAACCATTAGATCTCATCTCCCATATTTAATCTCAACCCTTAGATATTAAGGCCTTGTCTGGCAAATTATTGGGTTTTGTGTGTGGTGTATCTAGTCTTTCATTGCAAGACTACTTTATGGCCCTTGGATTAGGCCTTCATTTGCTAGCTTTAATCTTAGGCATTGGATTGTGAGAGGTGTGAGTGGAGGATCTCTACACATCACAAGTCTTTCATTGCAAGACTTCATTATTTCTCTCATCTTTTCCCTCTTGCTTCTTCTCCACTTATGGGTTGATTTCATCACCCTAAGTTTGGAGTTTGATATGGCCTTCAACATGAAACTTGATCATGGTGTTCTTGTCTTCGGTTTGAGCCAATGATTGGTAAGTGTTCTTCCCTCTTTGTGTGTTTTCCTTTGAAACCCTAGTTTTGGGTTTTCTTGTCAAACCACTTCATGTTTCTTGAACTCTTCTTGTATTGGGTCTTGATTCATTGTTAGGAGGCTATGCTAAAGCTTTCTACCGATTTGATCCTTTGATTTCGTTGTTGGGGAAGAGATAGGGTTTCTTTGGCCTTCCTTAGTGGTTTTGTTTTTCTCTTCATGGAGGTAGGGGAAAACTTCTTAACTATCTCATCTTGTGATTGTGTAGGTGTGCAAATTTGATTCTAGGGTTCCTAACCTTGGATATATTGGCTATGTTGTATACTTGAAAATGTGAAGTTAGGGTTTGTAGGAGATTATGTGATATACCCCTTGATTATAGCATGCTTGATGAGTATATTGATAGGACTATGATGTATGCTAGTTGAATTATAGTTCTTGAGAGTTGAATATAAAAAGTGTGCTTGTATGCCTATATGTGTATATATATATATGGGTATGATTGTGTATATGTATAAGTGTAAGTATACATATGTGAGTATGAGTATTAGTGGTGTAGCCTTGATAATGTAATTAGGCTAGCTACCTTGGTTATTATGTTGAGATATGGATGTAGATAAATTGTGTGATGTGGGATTATGAACTTAGAGTGTTATTCTAGTTTCCCCATTCTTGTGAATCTTCAGATTACTATCTTGATCATTAAACTTGTGTATGAAAATGAGTTAATGTGTATCATTACTTTAATTGAGATAAAAACATGTTAAATGAATAAAAATGTTATCCTTGTGAATTAAATGACAACTTGATGATTTGGAACATGAATGGTGCATGAGAAAACATCTATGTTGATTATTGCTTTAATGCGATTTAAAAGCATATTGAATGATTAATGACATTCGTGTTGGCATTTTGGGAATGTTTTGCATAAATATGATGAGATATATTTTTTTGTTGGTGCATAGGTCTTTTGAGACATAGTGCATATGGTGTTCACCTTTTTCATTGAGAGTTCAATTGGTGTTGGGCTATGCTCGGTCGTGTAACCATGGGTGAGTAGTATTGTGTCGAATCATTGCAACAACTAGCCAAGGGTTGTTCCCAACCTTCGGAACTAGTGTGTCAGAGAATCGGGTATAGGGTGGGTCATCTCATCCTCAAAGTCGCGAGTCGTCTCTTGTATTTGATATACGAATATTTCATCACGGGTAGAATCAACTACGTAATGGCTCTGATACCAATCTATTCATATTTATTGTCCAGTTGTGCATTTGTTTCTGTTCCAATCTTGTTCTCTCCCGTGTGTGGGTGTCACCTCCTTGTAAATCGGAAAACCAAACATTAAGTCCCTTTGTGTGCTTGTAGGCATTTTAGGGCATGAGAGGTAACGTCATTGGGTGAAGGTATGCATTTTGAAATGCAACAAACTAGGGAAAACATGATAAACAAAACAGTTGACAAATAGAGCAACCATGAGTAGATTATTTAGATCTTCATTTTCTCGTCCTAGCAGGACAAACCTACCTTCCATTCTAGAGACTAATGATATAATTAATGAAGAAGAACATACCTACAAAGACCTTGAAGGTCACAGTGATTGGAATATCCCTAGAGTACCCACTAATCAAATTTACAAAACCAGTTTCATTAAGTCAACCTTTTTTACATAATATACAGTTAAAATTGTTGAACAAGTCTATGCTATTAATATAAGAACATGAAAAATGCCAATTATTTTCTCCAGATATTATTAAACAACACCATGCCAGAGGATACAATTTTATCCATATTGGCCTAATGCAAGTTGTCGTAGATCCATTAACAATTTTAGGGCAAAATGCATCCATTTTTTTACGTTTAAGAGATGCCAGAATCCTTCACTAAAATCAAAGCCTAATTAGCATCATAGAAACCAGTCTATGTAATGGTCTGATTTACTTTGATTGCTTTCTTAATTTTAAGTAAAGTTTAAGTGATCCTCACATACTAAAAGCTTTAACTTTAAATATCAAAACTTCGGGCTACGGCATGTTTGCGGGTGCCTAGCCTTTAAGCCTCATTTACTGAATTTACTATAAGCCTATGAAAACCAATTTAAATGTTCATGCTTTAGTCAAAAGTCCTAAATATCAAACTCTTTTAATTCAAAGTAGCACTTCTAATACAAATATTCGTATACCAAAAATAATTGCTTGGAAAGATGTCTCCCTCCCAAATGAATGGTTACATGAAAATGAAAATCACCCAACAAAAATTGATAATGACGTTCGAAACCTTGAACATGTCCAACAATTCCTTGATAGAACTGTTAAGTTAAGTTTTAACAGGTCTAGACACAGTTGCTCTTCTATTAGTTCAAAATCCAAGATGTTCACTCCCCGAACAGATAGATAAACTACTACTAATCATGATACAGAATTTGTATAGTCTCTAATTCACCGATCCAGACTCGATCATAGATTAAAAGGAATTCAAAATGATGAACAATTTTCTAATCTATGTTATGTCCCTACTATAGAAATTGATGATTCAGTTTCTAACCATAGCCCAACACAAACTGATTTTGAAACTGATACTGTTAATCCTCAATTATGTGTTTTAAATAAAATCTTTTATTATGATCTTCTTAAATTAGAAACCGAAGCCAAGTCTAGAGAAAATAAGCTAAAAAGACAAAAGTATAGAAACACATATACCCATGATTAACGAACAAAGATTACAAAAAAATGGGAAAAATAAATGAAATGAAATCAATTTCTTTGATTATTTAGAAAATTACCACCAAAATCTTAATGTTCTCATAAAACAAAAATATATAAAACAGGATAAGACTATTATTTCTTCCCGTCATCCTCCTTTAGAAAGTCTTATTTTCAACCACTTTGGAACTGAAATATCAACATCTCTTTTTAAAGTCACCACAATGACCACTGACCTAGATAATAAAAAAATTATTGAACAAAATGATTTCACCAACCAATATCTGAGTACACTTGGTTCCGAATTAGATAAAATCGAATCTAAACTTGATTCTGCTACCTCTGTTACAAAAATAATTGATACCCCACTCATAAAACTTCCTTCAAAACGCCCAACTCTATCTAAGCCTAGCACAAGTTATCCATCTGCCCAAATTGATAAACTATTAAAAGCCTTAGAAATCCAAATGATCAAGGATGAAAAATCACTTATAGTTCTTAATTTTAACTCTAAGAACAATACTGATAACTCTAAAGCCTCTTCCGAAGAAGACAGATAAAAAAGTAAGCAAATTAGAAAATACATTTCAGCAAAATCAAATCACACATCGACCAATAAACCCTACCTGTATTACCAAAAATTGGTATCCCCAACCTACTCGTGTCGATATTCAATATGAAGAAAGGATCTTCCAAAATCAATTTTCTGTGTCATCTAAAACAATTTATGAATGGAATATTGATGGACTATCTGAACAAGAAATTCTAAACAAGTTAAATCACCTTTCCATGGAAGCTAATAGCTACCTTACAAATCACAATATGAGTCAAACTGATATCGTTGAGTTACTCACCTCTGGATTTTCTGGTATGTTAAGAAATTGGTGGGATAAACATCTTACCCAAGAAACATGTGACAATATAACCCATGCAGTCCAAAAAACCGATGATGGAACTCCCATCTTTAATGAAGAAATTGGTCTAGGACTCCCTAATGGAGTAAATACGTTAATTTACACAATTATAGATCATTTAATTGGAAGACCCAGTGACGTTACCTCTAGAATTCATGATCAACTTAGTAACCTTAGATGTCCTACACTAAGTGATTTTAGATGGTACAAAGATACTTTATTGTCACGTGTCATGATAAGAAAAGATAGTAATAAACCATTTTGGAAAGAGAAATTTATAAATGGATTACCTTGCCTTTTCTCTCATAAAATACGTACAGAACTAAGTAATACTACTACGTTATTGAATATGATAATCTAACTTATGGTAATATTATTAGTCTAATTCAGAAAGTATGACTCAAAATGTGTATAGATATGAAAATTAATTACCAACTCAGTAAAGATAAAAAGAAGGCTAAATATGAAATGGGAACATTTTGTCAACAATATGGATTACCCCCAATTTCCCCATCACGACAAACAAAGAAATCAAAATATTCAAAGACTTTCCCAAAATGTTATACTCGTCACTATAACAAATATAATAAAAAATTACAGCATAATGAATTTTATGATAAACAAAAGTTTAGAAAGAAAGAAAAATACACGAGACAAACAAAACCTTACGAGAAGAAATATAAAAGTGATCTAACCAAAATTACATGTTATAAATGTAGTAAGAAAGGTCACTACGCAAGAAATTATCCTGTAAAAAATAAAATTAATCAACTAGATATTCCTGATGAAACTAAGCAATAAATTTATACAATTCTTGAGCAAAAACACACGAGTGAAAGTTATATTAGTGACAATGACATTGCATCTTGCTCCTCTTATGAGTCCCCTACCAACTATCCCAGTTCACCTGATATTAGTTTTGGGTGTAAAGACAGTTGTTGTACTAAGACGGTTAATATGCTTAATCGTCACAAATCTCAAACCATTTGTGTCTTCACTAAGGCGGAAGAACAACAACATCTTCTTTTAGACCCCATAAGTAAAGTTGAAGACCCAGATTTAAAAAATTCTTATCTCCAAAAGCTTCCTAAAATACTTACAATAAACAAAGATGCCCAACCACCTACCATAAACAAACTAAATTTTAGGCTTCACAAAACTCTTGAACGTTTTACTCCTAAGAAAGAAATCACTATACAAGACCTCCAAGCAAAGATCAACATAGTAAAACAAGAAATTAAAACTTTAAAGGATGAAAACCAAGATATAAAAACCCTATTTCACACCCAACTCAATGATCTAGTCAAAACTTCACACCAATTTTCAGTTTTAGATTCATCTTCCTCTCACAGTAATGAAGATGATGACAACAAAAATCGCTTTAATGAAAATGATGAAGACACCAATGGTTTAAATCTAATCAATCGAATCTCATTCAAAAAATGGAAGATAAAAGTAACCTTAGTTACTAAGAAGGAATACCAAAAACCAGTCATCGCCCTAGTTGACTCTGGAGCTAATCTTAACAGTATACAAGAAGGCCTGATTCCTAGCAAATACTATGAAAAAAGGAATGAAAACTTAGTTCTGCCAATGGTAGTGCAATGCAAATCAAGTATGAATTATCCAAAGTTCATATTTGTCAGGATAATGTCTGTTTTAAAACTACTTTTGTCATAGTCAAAAACATGACTGATACAGTCATCATTGGCCTTCCATTCTTATATCTCCTTTACCCGTTTACAATAAATAATGATGGTCTCTCTACAACTTATTTTGGTCAAAATATTAAATTTCAATTTTTACAAAAATCTTCCCCTAGTAAACTTAAAAGCATCATTGACTACTCAATTTCTATTACTATTTGCATCCTCCATCATAAAGAACAACATTTAAACTCTTTAAAATAAAAAGTACTTCACAAAATAACTGAAACCCAATTAAGAAACTCTACCCTTCAATATCAGATTAAAACCTATGGAAACAAACTCATTCGAGAAATATGTTTTGATCTACCTAATGTTTTTTGGCACAGAAAGCAACATATTATCAATCTCCCTTATATAAATCTTTCACTAATAAGGATATTTCAACTAAAGCACGCCCAATTCAAATGAATCTTGAAGTTCTGGAATTTTGTAAAAAAGAGATTCATGACCTTCTTCAAAAGAAAATCATTCATAACAGTAAATCACCATGGTCTTTTTCAGCATTTTATGTACAAAAAATTCAGAAATCGAATGTGGTGTACCACGTCTAGTCATTAATTACAAACCTCTTAATAAAGTTCTTGAATGGATTAGATACCCCATCCCTAATAAGAGAGATTTAATTAATCGATTAGGGCAAACAACCATGTTTTCCAAATTTGACCTTTAAATCAGGATTCTGGCAAATTCAGATTGTTGAAGAAGATAAATACAAAACTGCATTTACCACACCCTTTGGCCACTATGAATGGAATGTCATGCCCTTTGGCCTAAAAAATGCTCCAAGTGAATTCCATAATATCATGAATGATATTTTCAATCCTTTTAGTCATTTATCCATAGTCTATATTGATGATGTCCTTATTTTTTCCAATAGCATTGCCGCCTATTGGAAACATCTTAATTCATTCTTTAACACCATCAAACAAAATGGTCTAGTCATCTCCGCTTCTAAGATAAAGTTGTTTCAGACAAAAGTCAGATTTCTCAGTTATGATATATCTCAGGGTCAATTCCACCTAATCAGTCGGTCCATAGAATTTGCTGACAAATTCCCAGATCAAATCGTTGATAAAATCCAGTTATAACACTTTCTTGGTTCTTTAAATTACATTGCTGAATTTTACAAAGATCTTCGAAAGCAATGTAAACCACTCTTGGATCGTCTACAGTCAAATCCTCCTCCATGGACTAATATTCATACAAATATTGTCCGTGACATTAAAAAATATGTAAAAATTCTTCATTGCTTAGGAATTCCTTCAGTCAACTCTTTCAAAATTATTGAAACTGATGCCTCTAATATTGGTTACGAAGGTATTTTAAAACAAAAAGTCACCCCCATTTCTCCAGAACAACTCGTTCGTTACCACTTTGCTGCTTGGACTAAAACATAGAGTAATTATAGCACGATTAAACAAGAAATTCTTGTGATTGTTTTATGTATTAGTAACTTTCAAGATGATATTTAAAACCAAAATTTTTTACTTCGAGTTGATTGTAAAAGTGAAAAATATGTTTTAGAAAAAGATGTCAAAAATATAACTGCTAAGCATATTTTTGCCAGATGGCAGTTCATTTTAAGTATTTTCCAATTTGATATCGAATATATATGTGGAAGTGATAATTCAATTCCTGATTTCCTCACCTGCGAATTCTTGCAGAACTCAAATGGCAAATGGATCACTTAAACCACGACCTAGAGGAGATCTTACTCCAGTTCGGCCCCCTCTCATAGTTAAACCTGAACCTTCTTTTTCATTAGCTTTAGTCAACAGATTCACTAGCCTAGGAACACCAATTGGACCTCGCCCTATATTTAGTACTACTCACATTGCCCCATATGATCCATTTCAAGTCCATGCCTCTGTTCCAGTCAATAAATATAATCCTTCAGATAGGTCTGAATACTTATTCAAAACAAGTGAAGTTTTTTTTTACATAGAACCTCATTTCTCGAATATCCATGATCCCATTGCTGTAGTCAAAAAAATTTCCCCCCCAAATTTTATTGGATTCCTAATTCACCCAGTCACACCTTGTAATTCTATGGAGACATCCACTATCAGACACAATCTGTCTTTATTAAGCCAGTCCCTGATCGCAAAGATCCTAGTAAAATTATTTACCATTCGTTTTACATTCTTCAAGTACTCTCTGTCAAGATTGGGGTAAACATCCCTCTGAAACCTGAAAATTAGAAAATTCGTTGATTTTCAACTACTATGACTATATGGAAGCCTGGTTTAGAATATTTCTTTTTCAAAATGAAACATATAGTCACTCTTGGTTTATCAACTTCGATCACAAGTTTAAGAGTCACCTCCCCACCTGGTTCGGAAATTGGTGGGAACATTATGGTGTTGATAATGACATCATTCCTGAACCACTTTCGAAAGAAGTTAATTATTTCAATTTTAAATATAATGTTCCACCCCATGAAAACCATTTTCCAGTCCTCTTGCTTTTTGCCAAAAAATATAAAGTCCCCTGGATTTTTAAATGGCAATATAGTGTTGCTGATAAGGATTGTACAGTCAAAAGAATCAATTTCACCAAATGGTGGGATCCTTTCAAAATTGATCGCATCATATAACAAGTTCAAGAGGAGTTCCCAAAGTCATGTTCTCAGCCCTTCCAGATCAATCCCTCCACACAAGTCAAAGAAACTACTTATTAAGCTCTTCTGCAGAAGAAATAGTCAACAAGTCATCTTCTAAAAAGACATCGTCATCAAAAGCCAAATTAAAATAAAATATGAAGAAAATCCTAGCACAAATTGAAGGTGCCACCAGCAGTGAAAACGAAGAAAGTTCATCTACAGAGTCAAAATATCGTCTGTATCAAGACGCCCAAGATCCCTTTGATTTGTCCAAAGATTAGAAAGGTATTGTCAAGAAGTCAAGAAAAGTGAAGTCATCATCGGGCACAAAAAGACAAAAATAGTGAATAGTTACTTTTTGTTATGGTAAATCATCGGCACAAAAGACAAGAACAGTACCCGACAGACAACTATTTCAACAGTAAAAATAAACAGTACCCTACACCAAAAGTTAAAACGTCAACAGTAAAAGCACACAGTATCCTCAGTAAATTTTCTATATAAGCAGACCAAATGTAATCTTTTAGTCAGGTTTTAGTTTTCCCTTTCACTTTATAATCTCTCTCTCTCTCCCCTCTTCTAAATCACCAAACATCCGAACCCATATGGATTATCGCACATCCACTTGTAAGTTCGTATATCTATCTCTATATAGGGGTGCATTTATTATATGTTGTTATGTTATGGTTTCACTACGTGCTAGTTGCCCTATTTGTTGATGCATGGTAGGGGACTAGAAGGATGTGTTTCCGGAGTCTCATATTGACGTGAGTGCCATGTTGGATGTTTGACCGACCTAGGGTAGATGTATGTACACAGGTTGGTTCACACTAGACTTTTTTTTTCCCTAGTGTCCCACACCAGTTTGTAAGAAATATTTCGGTCATAGATAGCTTGGAGTGCAATGGCACTTTATTTTATTTCCCAGTTATAGCTATCAGGTTTTTCATGTAGGATGGCTCGTGGCATGGATGTTGTTGCGAGATTTAAGATGTTCGTACTTAGTGTTGTTCCATTTTAGTTCCATTTGCTTGTCCACTGTATTGGGACCGTTATTGTTTTATCTTGGGATCCAGTATATTAGCGTATCTCTTCCTTATATTTGGTATCATTACATCATTATAAAGATGTTTTCTTTCGGCGCCTCGATGTGCCTTGTGTATCATTTGAGTTTTGCTTCTGCTTGGTTGTGTATGGAATTATTGTTATTAATAATATTGCATTCATTTTATTATTATTTATGATCTTAGTTGGTCGCTCTTTGTATGGATCACAAACCGGATTCCTCGAATGTCCCGATTCAGGTGTCTTTGAAATTTAGGGGCGTGACATTTTTTATGCAATTACCCCACTCATGAGTAAGTAATAGTTTGATTGAATTTTTTTAAAGATGTGGTCCACTTTGGTGAATAAATGAGTGAAATTGAAACCGACAAGGATAGTCTTAACCTATAAACACTCGGACACATTCTCTATGGGACAATTAATTAATCTTTGCCTATGTAGTTGAAAAAATAGTTTTGTAACCACGAAAAGGGGAGAAGGGGAGTAGTACGGAGAAAATAAAAAACAATTCTATATGATTTTTAATGCAAAAAGTTGTTCTTCGACCTGAGCAAACGGATCTCTTACCACAAAGTAATGAATGTTTGCGTAAAAAGGGGGAAAAACTAATGAGCATATCCCAAGGCAGAAGCTGGGGCCTAGTTGGTCAGGACTAAAAATCCCCGCTACAAAGTTCAGAGCTTAGAAAAAAAAAGTGATAAAGAAAAGTTTTTAAAGAAAGTTTATCATGGCAAAGTTTGATCAATGAAGTAGAAAAAAATAGAGATTGATCTATCATAGAGAAGGTTCACAAAAATACGGAAGACTATGTGGATTGGCTGTAGAAATTAGCAAGCTTATTTCACCACTATGGGGACCACTCTTTAAAATTTAGCTCATGAAAAATATTATTTATGTGTTAGTGGGGATAACTTGTATGCATTCTATTCTTATGACATTATAACATTGCATGATTAATGAGTATTCGATTCCATGATCATACAAGAATGAAGAATGAAAGAATTTGTGGGTAGTATATTTAACCATCACGAGACTTCACTCGTTCACTAGGGAAACCTAGGGGTTGAAAAGGCTTGTTACACGTGCTAAGTGTAATCGTACATCTTGACGAAAGAAAAGGTTAAGTTAGTTTATATAGTTTACTTAATTTATTGAGTTTAGTTAAGTTTCTAATTTTTCTTTGTTGTATGAAAAACACAATCATCACAAAATTTTACATATTCTCCAATTGAATTGATTGATTAGGGACTAGCAATGTTGAAGTTTGGGGTCTTAATAGGAGCCAAATTTTGTACATTTTATGCCTTTAATTATGCATTGTTAAGTCTACATACATCATTATCTTGGTGCTTTTATCCAGTTTGCGTGTTTTGAGAGGTTTCAGGAGCATGCTATGTAAAGTGAGTAAATTTCGGTGAAATAACTGGAATAATGACTCAAGATCGCTCGAGGGCCGAAACCGAGTATAAATGACTCATAATGGACCAAAAAAAAGTTAAGGATGCAATACAAGTGAAGTGGAATGAAGCCGAGCGGAGAAAAGAAACAAAGAAGTAAAAATATGAAAAAATAGCATGAAGACTACTTCGAGTACTCGGTAGGCCAAAATCCTTGCCTTAGCGCTGGGGATAGCGTAAAAACAGAACATTTTCCACGCCATAGTGCGCTATCATACTTTTACAGAGTACTCGGTAGATTTGACCTTTGAGTACTCCATACGGTAACTTCGAGTACTCGAAGGCAGCCGACTTCAGCTTATTCAGTGCGACCCGCTTCGACCAGAATTGACTTGATAGGCACTCTAGTCTATTTTGGGACATATTATTGACCATAATTGACTAGATTTGAAATTCCTCTTCAAAGAATACACGAATGGAAAGCCCTTACTTGGTAAAGCAATCAATATGCCAAATAAAGACGCCTTTTCTTCTATAAATGAGAGGGGTCTCCCCTACAGTAAGGGAGTTGGAAAGTAAAGGATTTTGGTTTGTTCTTGGATGAACTCTTGAAGGCCAATTCAGTCCAGAATTGTGCACCAACCGACAGAAGAACCATCAACCATGGAAGGGGTGTCTACATTAATAGTGCATACAACTATGACCATGAGCGGTTAAACCGGTATCTAGGGTTTTATCAAAAACCCGAGCCAAGTAATGTAGACCTTTTATTTATTTCAATTATAAAAGGGGAAACTGAAGGACACATATATGATGATTGTGTAGATTAGTGAGCATGATTGATTCAATATAAGATTCTATGTTTTGTCTTACCTTAAATGAATATTTAATCTTACTCAATCATGATTATTCAATATGGGCTAGAACTCGGATGCTTAATTCATGATTTTCTATAAAATGGTTGTCATTAACATGTAATCTAGATTTAGACAGGCCATGCTAAGAAAAGATGATATAGGCATGCTTTTTATTTAAAATTTTAGGAGTAGTTGTAGACTTGATGCATACACTAATCATACTTTATTCGAAGATGGGTCGTAGCCGAGTCAGATGAATTGTTCCTTTTTTGGGATTAAGGTTTGTTAATATTGCAACCCTATATCTGATTCACATATGATGGACCGCCCTTTACAATTGAATGAATATAAGACTATATAATGAGGCTACTGGTGGCGTTAGAAATACCCTAGATCTTATCTCCAGTGTTCTTCTTAAAACCAAAATTATATCTTTACTTTCTGTTATTTTATTTATCTATCAAAGTTGTTATAGAAACAATCCAACAAAATACTGCTTCATAATTTCGTTAGAATAATTATATACAGAGTTGTGATAAATTTAGTCCATGTGGATACAATATACCTATCAAAAGCATAGTTTACTATAATTTGACACGTGCACTTGCGATAGGTAAACTAAGTCAATTTTAAAGGCTTATTTTCACTGGTATTCTTAATCATTATTTAAGTCTAACACCTGGACCGATCAATATGATGCATATCTTGAATCACGTGAAGAAATAGAGGAACTGCTTGATCGTTAATGGAGAAAGGACATACCTCTACCACTCACCCACCACTGCCATCATCTTCCTCTTAGTATTGAGATCATCCAATCATGAGCCAACATATAATTATGTTCTAGATATTGCCATAGGCCATGCCATGGTCCCAAACTTCAAGAATTAATCAAAATGGATTTCGTTTTGGTGTATTGTGCGATTATGAATTCATATTAGTTATTTTAAATCATGGGGGGGGGGGGGGGGGGGGGGGGGGTGGAGGGGGGGGAGTTTTAGTTAATTTTCAAACACTTTATTTATTTTTTAGTAAAATAAAAAATATATATAGTAATAAAAATAGATATATGTATGTTTAGAAAATATTTTTGTAAGAGTTTTATTAAGATATTTTGAATAAAATTATTAAAAATAAATAGAAAAGTAATTTTTCAGAAGAGACTTCTTCGAATACTCCAAAAAGGGATTTCGAATACTCGAGATTTACTGGAAATTTTTATTTTTATTATTTTTCTAAATATGTTTTTATTTTATTTTCAAAATTTTGTTTTCAAACTAGGACTTTGACTGTATTAAATTAGTAGTGTTACATATTTTAAGTAATTTTTAACTTAGGAAAAGAGAGTTCTAGAAATGTTTCCATAAATACTTATTCCATTTTCAAAATTGGAAATATATGCTTCTAAGCTTGTTACCTTTCATCCAATTTCCAATTTTACACTTTCTATTCCAGATTTTCTGCCATATTTTAAGCATTCTTCTCCAATGAAGTATTGGATTTTAGGTTTATAAATATAGAGCCTTCTCTATTCATTAATCACCTTTTAAAGAAATAAAATAGTAGAAAGTCATTCTTCTCATCCAACCTTATGGCATATCCACATGAGGATCCGTTGGAGAATCGCAAAATTACATGTGAGGGTGCATTCTTCATTGATGCATACCCGAAACCGGTGATCACTCAAATGAAGGCTAAACTGCAAGAGCGGATGTTGACACCATTGTTAACTCCAGCATCCGACATTTCTTTTCCCGATGTTGTTTATAATTTCTATCGTAACATGCACTTTGCCGATGTGAAGGATGGTGTGATTCTTTGCACCACGGTACGAGGAGGCACGCAGAGCATTGAAATTTCACCCAAAGTGATTGCTATGGCATGGGGGATTCCGCATGAAGAACCTCCCGAGCTTGAAGGTCATTTCCGACCAATGCGTATTCCATATTTTTCTTTTTGCTATGTGGTTAGGGAGATTTGTGACAGATTTGAATCTAAATTTGCACCTTGCAACATCCCTAGGGCTATGATTGATCCCGAATTTTGGTTTTTTAACACCATGTTTGCTAAGCAAGTTTACCCCACAAGTTCCAAAGATAAATGCCAATATGATTCAGTGGATACTTTTTACCACTTTAGGACCAAATGTTGGGTGTCCATTCCTTCAGTAATTTATGAACACATGGTGAGGCATTGGAGATCACTACTTCCTACACCATACGCACAGACAAAAGATTGGAAGTTACCCTTTCCATTCCTAATACAAGTTATGATCTCTAAACAATTGGGTGATGATTTTAATCCACTGTTGGGATCAAAACTATTATTTGTTAAGGATTATGATCATTTGGAAATTTTTGGACAACTTTAACAATGGTGAAATGAGTCGGCGGTGGAATTTCCAACAATATTGTTTGAAGTGGAAAAGAAGGCATAAGAAGAAGGGGTCACAAGGAAGAAGGAAGTGGCTAGAAGAGGAATAGAAGGAAACCGTAGGATAGGGAATGGAATTGGAATGAAGAATCAATTAGGAATTCTCTAGAATTTTATCTTCTTTATTTTTCTTTTCCCCAAATCCGTTTAGGATTGGTTTTATCCTTGTCTTTTGCATCTAATTTTGTTATTTTTCTGCAATTTTTGTTTATTTCTAGGATTGTAGGTCGTTGAGGCTAAATCAAGTTTTTTTATTAATAAAAATTTCCATTCCATTAATTTTTTCTTCTTATACGAAATTTTGGATTATTAAAGTTATCTCTCCACTTAATATGATCTTGGGTATGTATCTTCTTTATATCCTTTGAGTAGATCATGCAAAGCAAGTTTGGGGGAGATACCAAACACTACAAAACCAACAACCAGAATTACGCTTCAAAGGCGGTAACAATTTCTTCCCCAAAGGCGGTAGCAAGTTTGGGGGGGGGGGGGGGGGGGGGGGGGGGGATAGTTATTATCTACAGCTTTCAAGGGAATGAGAAAAATAAAAATATTAAAAAAATTGAAAAAATATTAAATTCTCCATTCGGAATATGTGTTGATATGAGCCAAATTTCATACATTTAAGGCTCTTAATTATACATTGTTATGTCTATGAATATCATTATATTGGTACTTTTATACGGTTTTCGTGTTTTAAGATATTTCAGGCCATGTCATGTAAAATGAGTTTAAGATATTTCAATGAATTAACTAGATATGTAACTCAAGATTGTTCGAGAGCCAAAGTAATGGATAAAATACCTATAAAGGACCAAAAACAAGTCAAGGATGCAGAAGGAATGAAGAGGAATGAAGCCTAGAAGAGATACGGAGCAAAAGAAGATGAAATGTAGAATTCAAGGTGAAGAACTACCGAGTACTCGAAATACCCTTCATCGAGTACTCGGTAAAATGAGTGTGAATGTTCGCGAACTTGCGCGAAGGAAGGAAAAATCACCCAAGAGCTTTGTAAACTTACGCTCGTTTGCGCTCAACCCTAGAGCTACCGAATTATCGGTAGATCCTTCACCGAGTACTCGGTAAGACCAAAATCGGCTAGCCAAGTTAGCAAATTGTATATGCACCTGTGGGACCCATTTCGACCAGAATCAGCAATGAATGATCTCTAAGCTATTTTGGATGCAATATTGACTATATTTGATGAGATTATATACCATTTTTCATGATATATCATGATACACATTCCTGACTTAACGATGAAGCAATCAAATTACCAAATAAATACGCCTTTTTCTATAAAAGAGAGGGGTCTCCCTTGCAGTGACGAGTCTTTGGTTAAGAGATAGTTTTGATATTGCAAAGGAAAAGATTGATAGAAGAACAACCATGGAGGGCACGTCTACATCAACGATGCAGATAGCCACTACCATGAACAACTAAACGGGTATATAGGGTTTTGGTTAGCCAGTAATGTAGATTCTTTCTTATTTTCAATTGTATAAGGGGAAACTTAAGGACACATATATGATGATTATGTAGATGAGTGATTACATTTGATTTTATATAAGATTCTATGTTTATTCTATGTCTTGTCTTAGCTTAAATGAATGTTTTATCTTACACAATCATGGTTATTCAATATGGGCTAGAACTCGGATGCTTAACTCATGATTTTATACATAATAGTGGTTATTAACATGTAATCTTGATTTAGACAAACCATGCTTGAAAGGGATAACTAGTGACGTGCTTTTAATTTTTGTCAGTAAGAGTAGTTTAGAGTAGATGCATGTACTAGTTATGCTTTATTATAGATGACTTGTGCCAATGATAGATGAATTATTCCTTTTTTGGGATTAGGGTTTTGCCAATATTTGCTACCCCATATCTGATTCACATATGATGGACCGCCCTTTACAATTGAATGAATTAGAGGATATGTTATATGGTTAGTGGTAGAGTTAGAAATACCCTAGATCTTTATCTCTATTGTTCACAACCAAAACCAATTATTTATCATATTTATTTTATGTTCATTAGTTATAAAAAACCAAACAAACAAATTATCCTTAATAATTTAGTTAGAGTAATTATAAAAGAGTTGAAGGATCATTAGTCTCTGTGGATTCGATATACCCTATCTCATTGATACTATACTATAAATTGATTCGTGTACTTGCAATAGGTAAAACTAGTTCAACTTTAAGGGCTTATTTGCACACACTATCATCATTTTCATTATTGTTATCTATTACCCAAGCCTAATAATAAGGGCTAAACCTAATAAGGTCTGGCCCTGCCAATCATGTACCAATTAATTTATGTACATGTTATGACTAATAAGGTAGTTTGTTATGGAATTACCCCACTCATGAGTAAGTAATAGTTTGATTGAATTGTTTTAAAGATGTGGTCCACATGGGTGAATAAATGAGTAAAAATGAAATCGAGAAGGATAGTCTTGACCAATAAGCACTCGCACACATTCTCTATGGGACAATTAAGTGATCTTTTCCTATGAAGTTGAAAAAATATCTTTGTAGCCATGAAAAGGGGAGAAGGGGAGTTGTATAAAGAAAAGAAAAAAAAAATTCTATATGATTTTTAAATGCAAAATGTAGTTCTTCGACTTGAGTAACCGGGCCTCTTACCACCAAGTAATGATTGTTCGCGGAGAATACTAATGAGCATATCCCAAGGAAGAAGCACTGGCCTAGTTGGTCGGGACTAAAAATCCACTAGAAAGTTTTGAGCTTAAAAAGAAAAAAAAAGGGATAAAGAAAAGTTTTCTAAAGAAATTTTTTCATGGCAAAGTTTGATCAATGAAGTAGAAAAAAAGATATTTATCTATCATAGAGAAGGTTCAGAAAAACATGGAAGACTATGTGGATTGGCTGTAGAAATTAGTATGTTTATTTCACCACTGTGGGGACCACTCTTTAAAGTTAGTTCAAGAAAATTATTATTTATGAGTGAGAGGGGATAACTTGTTTGCATTCTATTCTTACGACATTATAGTATTGCGTAATTAATGAGTATGCGATTCCATCAACATACAAGAATGAAGAATGAACAAATTTGTGGGTAGTATATTTAACCCTCACGAGATTTCACTCTTCCACTAGGGAAACTTAGGGATTCAAAAGGCTTGTTACACATGCCAAGTGTAATCGTACACCTTCATGAAAGAAAATGTTTAGTTAGTTTATTTAATTTATTGAGTTTAGTAAAGTTTTTTTATTTTTCTTTGTAGTATAAAAAACACAATCATCACAAAATTTTGAAAATTCTCCAATTGAATTGATTGCTAAAGGACTAGCAATGTTGAAGTTTGGGGGCTTGATAGAAGCCAAATGTCATACATTTTAGGCCCCTAATTATGCATTTTTAAGTCTATATACATCATTATCTTGGTGCTTTTATCCGGTTTGCGTGTTTTTAGACGTTTCAGGACCATGTTATGTAAAGTGAGTTAATTTCGATGAAATAACTGAAATAATGACTCAAGATCATTTAAGAACCGAAACCAAGAATAAATGACCCATAATATACCAAAAACAAGTTAAGGATGCAATACAAGTGAAGTGGAATGAAGTCAAGCAGAGAAACGAAGCAAAGAAGGAAAAACAAGAAAATCAGGATGAAGAACTACCGAGTACTAGGTAGTGCCTACTTTGAGTACTCGGTAGGCCAAAATCCACGCCTTAGCATGGTAGATAATGCAAAAACTGTAGCATTCCACGCATTGCCGCGCCATGGTGCACCATCAATACTTTCACTGAGTACTCAAAGATTTGACCTTCGAGTACTCGAGATTGCAACTTCGAGAACTTGAAGTCAGCCGACCACAGCATATTTAATGGGACCCGCTTTGACCAGAATTGACTTAATATGAACTCTAGGCTATTCTAGGACATATTATTGACCATAATTGACTAGATTTGACATTCCTCTTCAAATAATACACGTATGGAAAACCCTTACTTGATGGTGAAACAATCAACTTACCAAATAAAGACGTCTCTTCTTCTATAAAAGAGAGGGGTCTCCCCTACAGTTAAGGAGGCTTTTGAATGTTGTTTTTGGGTTGTTCTTAGAGAATTCTGGAACACTAATTCAGTGCAGAATTGTGCACCCATCGACATAAGAACCATCAACCATGGAAGGGGTATCTACATCAATAATGCAGACAACCACGACCGTGAGTGGCTAAACCGGTATCTAGGGTTTTGTTAAAAACCCTATCCAAGTAATGTAGACCTTTTATTTATTTTAATTGTAAAAGGGGAAGCTGAAGGACACATATGTGATGATTATGTAGGAGTGAACATGCTTGATTCAATATAAGATTATATACTTATTCTATGTCTTGTCTTAGCTTTAATGAATATTTAATCTTACTCAATCATGATTATTCAATATCGGCTAGAACTCATAAGCTTAATTCATGATTTTCTACACAATGGTGGTCGTTAACATGTAATCTAGATTTAGACAGGCCCTGCTAAGAGAAGGTGATATAGACATGATTTTTATTTAATGTTTTAGGAGTAGTTGAATAGTAAATGCATGCACTAATCATATTTTAATCGAAGATGGGTTGTACCCAAGTCGAATGAATTATTCCTTTTCTGGGATTAAGGTTTTCCAATGTTGCAACCCTATATCTGATTCACATATAGTGGACCGCCCTTTACAGTTGAATAAATATAACATTATATTATGCAGCTAGTGGTGGTGTTAGAAATACCCTAGAACTTATCTCTACCTTTCTTTTTAAGACCAAAATTATATCTTTACTTTATGTTATTTTACTTATCTGTCAAAATAGTTATAGAAACAATCCAATAAAATAATGCTTCATAATTTAGTTAGAATAATTATATACAGAGTTTTTATATATTTAGTCCCTGTGGATACGATATCCCTATCATAAACATACTTTACTACAATTCGATACGTGCACTTGCGATAGGTAAAACTAGGTCAATTTTAAGGGCTTATTTTCACTACTATTATTAATAATTATTTAAGCCTAACACCTGTACAGATCACATGGCATGATACAATGGTGGAATAATGTAAAAGTTAATAAATTCCTCAATACGATTGTGAAACATGCTTGAACATATTCTTGTTATTCCCTTGGTAGTTTGTGATAAAGAATGAAATTGAATTGGAATATAGTAAAAATGAATAAAATGCATATTTTTGCTTGCCTTTATTTTATGAATAATGTAAATGAATTCTTAACTCGTGCTCATGAAAGAATGTATCCTATGTAGATAGGTTAGCTAAGTAAAGTGGCCTGGGTGTGTCGAATTGATCTTGAGTGCAGGTTTTTAGAGGATTTGGTTGGAATCCTAGTTGAACTTAGACAGATTGGTGGCAACGTCCATTTAGGCCCCTTAGTGCTTTTAGAGTTCTTCTCACCATCGAGATTCTATCACCCTTGTCTTAGGTTGTTGGAGGAGGATGTGTGAATTTAGAGGTTGGACCGAGGAAAATTGCTTAGCGTGTCCATTTTGTTTTTCCTTTGAAGCATTATCGGTTGTGAATCCATTATTTTTCCCGCTTTCCTTCCATGGGTAGTTCCGAACTAAATCACATTTTATAAACTCATTGTATGTAAGTTGAGGTATCCTTTGTGATTTAGGTTCCTTTTTATCAAACTCCAATTTTTCTTTTGGTTTGCTAAAAATATCATTTTCCGTGTACCACCGTGTTTCGCCAACTATTTTTGAATGTTGAACACTAAAAACCCACTTTTATAATATTTGTGAATTTTCGGGACCGGTGATGTCAAAAACGGAGGTCTGTTGCAAAAAGGCATTTTTTTCTATGGTTTTATTATTGAAATTCGAAGTTGGTGGGATGACATCTTGCCCCGGGAAAGACATCCCTCAGCACTATTCAAATTCAAAGGCATTGGGGAGACATCTCTCTCCCGGGAGAGATGTCGCCAACCTCAGCTTTGGTTGGATTTTTCTTTAGCCACATCCATTTTTTAAAAAATTGTAACTCCTGTCTGGTTGCTCCAAATTTGATTCCGTTTGTTTCTATGACTTTTACTAAGCCTAAATTAAGCACTTCCACTTGGAATTTTCACTTTTTTTTTTTACTGAAATGATCTTTATTCCCTTGGACAAACATGTAACTTTATAAGGGCCCGTTTGGTAGGCGGTCCAGTCTGGTCATATCTGGTCTGGTCTAGTCTTATCTGGTTTGGTCTGGTCTTATCTGGTCTAGTCTGGTCTGGTCTTATCTGGGTGGTGTTCTGAAAGTCTGTTTGGTAAAGTTGTCTGGTCTTATGGTCTTATTCAAGCTGTTTGGTCTTATGTTTGGAAAATAATACAAAAAATAAAAAAATAATATATAAAATTCAAAAAATATATTAAGTATGAAAAATATATAAAATTTGAAATAATATAAAAAAATTGAAAATAATATAAGAAATTCAAAAATAATATATTTTTCATATTTTATAAATTATTTTGAATTTTTATATTAGTTTTTAAATTTTATATATTATTTTTTATTTTTTATATTTTCTCAAATATATATATATATATATCTATATCTAATTTTGTATATTATTTTTGAATTTTATATTTTTTACAAATTTTATACATTATTTCAAAAAATTTATATTATTTTTCAAAACTTATATATTATTTTTTAAATTATATATATATAAATATTTAAAATTTTATACATTAATTTTGATTTTTATATATATTTTTCGAATTTAATACATTATTTTAAAAAAAATTATATTATTTTTCAAATTTTATATATTATTTTCAAATTTTATACATTATTTCAATTTTTTTATATTATTTTTTTAATTTAATATATTATTTTCAAATTATATATATTTTTTAATTTTATATATATTTTTCAAATTTTATGGTCTCATGTGTTAAGACAATTGTATATAAGACTACTTGAGACCATCATTTTTGGTTGTCTCAAATTACCCCTTTTGGTACCAAGTGGTCCTTGTTTTTTTGGAACCGTGTTGCCAAACAATGTCCGGTCCCAAAAAAGTTATTATGAGACCGGACCACATGGGACCGGACCGCGAACCAAACAGAGCCTAAGAGTCCGTTTAAAGTGCCGCTTGATTCCTTTCACTTCTTTTACAACTCCCGACAATTTTTATGACTATCCTGAAGTATAAAATGATTATTTTACCCCTAGTATGGGTCTAAATAAGTTTTTTCCAAATTAAATCCTAAATGTTATATTTTCGGATGCCGACTTCAAAACATTGATTTTGATTTCTTAGTTCCAAATTGAACTCCGGTTGTTCCGATGATTTCTCCTATGTACAAAATGACTATTTTACCCTTGGATGAGATAAGAAAAAATATTTTTATAAGGTTGAGTCCTTTAATGACCTTTGATGGGTTTTGGTTAGTCGTCGCTCCTTGTTAATGTGTCATGATTACACTCGTATGGGAGTTAGATGATTTTTTTCACTTTGACTCTAGAGATGGCCTAAGACTCCTTTCGGTGTCTAGGTGTCAAACTGGGGGTATAGGGTTGTCAGGTTGAAGTTTGAGTTGTAAAAGCTCGGTGCGCGATTTCATATGTGACTTAAGTTGTTAGAGTTGGAGTATAGTGCGAGAGTTTTGGGTGGTACTTTGAAGTCTCGTGTTGTCTACCTATATATGTACATAAATCCTCTTGTATTCATTGTTGTATGTGTTGGCAATATGCCATGTGATTTATGCGTGATATTTTTAACTTGTTTTATGTTTGCTTGCTTGAGCATGGTAGGGGGTTAGTGGGGTTTCAGGGGTCTCGGATTGGCATGTGTGCCATGTGAGACAACGGGCCGACCTAAGGTAAATGCATGCACACGGATTTTTCTTACTAGGCTTCATAGTTCACCCTGGTATTCCATGCCAGCTTACAGGAAAGGCATTAGCAACAGACGGCAAGCAGTGCAGTGACAACTCGGGGAATTTGGGGACGTTTATAGAGTTGTTGTTATCTCTTCTATTTTCCTTATCCCTATGTATCTTCTGATTTAGCTTGTTGGCGTATCTTTCTTCATGTATTCTTTTGTATTAATGTAGCATCGTTCAGTTGTATTTCATTCGGCACTTCTATATGCCTTGGTTATCTTTGTATCTAAATTTATTCAGTAATGTATTGGAAACAAATATTTATTTCATAGTTGTATATGGTGTTATTACTGATTCTAGTGGTCGCTCAAACTGATGTCACACCTTGGGATTCATTGATTCTCCGGGTTGGAGTCTCGGGGATTTCAGGGCATATGACATTATCATCATTGTGTTGTGTTCCATGCCTCCTTCACACCCTTGTATGGGTGAACCTGTTTGGGTAGTCGTAACAACTGACCAGATGTGTCTCTCACAACCTACGGGCTTGTAACCTGTGAATCAGAGGGCGTGTGAGAACTTGAGTTCGAACACTGGTTTTTCCACGGACATATATATTCAGTGTGGGTGATGTTACCTTTTGTAACATTATACCCCTTTGCTTTAGCGAATAAGGCTTACACTTGCATTGGTATTGCATTGACAGGTGTACCATGGTGGCATTAGAAAGACATTTGCATATTTATGGGAAATACTTAATAAAATTTGAAACCATGATAGAATGTAATTTTATTCGCTTTAATTGATGTACCTGTTTGCACAAAAATGGGTATTTTGGTAGACACGGGCATGCCAGTCTCTGGAAGGATCAAGAGTACTTTCAAAAGAATGTGCAACTCTCCTTTTGGAAGTGATGGATGAAAATCAAGCGATTGTAAATGGATTTTTTTTGTCTTAGTCAAAAGGACTTAAATGTTCAAGTTGAAAAAAAAAAGAATAATAAATTGAGAATGCAAGTTGGTATAAATGTATTTAAGCTGGAATAAAAGAAAATGGAAGAAAGTAAATTGTTGTTGGAATTTAAGTGTTGGAAGATAAATGACTAGAAGAAAGTAAATTGCTGGAAATTGTGTTCTAGAAGATACGTAAATGGCGGAATTGAAAGTACACAAAGTAAATTGCATGAATTTAAAGAGCATGAATGAAAAGGAATTGAAAAAACATGACTTGTATTGAAATTACTGGAATTGAAATACAAGGAATAGAAAATACAGGATAAAGTTAATGACAATATAAGGAAATTGCATTGTAATGATTTGTTGTGCCTTAGGGGGGGGGGGGGGGGGGCTTTAAAATTACATAAAGTGTTCTATTTATAACCTTATGTGCATGTATGTATAGTTTTCAGCCTTGCTCCAAAGTATCTCAAGTGTCCATAAAGCTACCTACTTCTTTACTTAATTATCTCATATTCTGCCATGTGTCGGTAGAAGTTACATCTTCCATTGGCGGTTACAACTGTCATCTTCCAGCTATCTTTGTTTTATAACTGCCATTTTCTAGCTATCTTTTTCCAGACTGCCACATGTCGGTAGAAGTTAAATTTTTCATTGGCAGTTACAACTGCCATCTTCCAGCTGTCTTTCTTCCAAATTGCCATATGTCCCATGATCTCTTGGTTGTTTTACACTTCTTCATTCATATTTAAATGACTTAATGAATCTAGCCTTAATTTAGGCCAAATTAGTATCCTAAATTTTAACTTAGTGGCCTCTTTGAAAAGCGCAACCAACTCCCACTAACTCCTTAATTTTAGCAACTAACACATAGTGGCCCACTCTTTCTTCCACGTAGCTTCAGCAACCGCCATCTTCTAGACTATCAAGAACTGCTTTCTTCCCCTTAGCTTTAGTAATCGCCATTTTCTAGGTTATCATGAACCGTTTTATTCCACGTAACTTCCATAATCGCCATCTTTCATCTTCCAGTTCATCAGGAACTGCTTTCTTCCACATAACTGACTTCAATTCTGTCAAGTGCATGCCACATGGCCGAATAATATACTACCACATTGTATGGAAATTTTGGGTGTCAACATATTCCCCCCAAATTTAGGAAGCTTTGTGATGTATCAAACAAAGCCTCTAAAATTTTAAATAGAAGAATGGTTACATGGCCAAGCAGACGGATAATTGGCCATCTTTTGCCCCTATTTACCGCTGATTATGGTGGAAGAAGTAGTGAATTTTGCCTCAAACGAAGCTAGGTCACCCCCGGGTCTAGAAGATCTCTCCCGGGCAATTTCAGAGGATATGCTTGATGTCGTGGTGGTGGAATATATGGCTACGACAACTGCTGAAATGGAAAAATATGCTCCAGGGACATTTGAAACGGCGGCAGAGTTGGCTGTGGTTGATCCTCGCCAAAGAAGTTGAAAAATAAATATCTGTTGTGGAAGATTCTGATTCAGCATGGTGGTCGCTGGTGGAAGAACCATTAGTTGTTGCATGGTTGAAGCTTGAATAGTCGGCTGGGAATTTAGTTGGGATACCGATTCCACAGTGTTGGAGGGTGGAAAATATGTTGGTTAAGGCAAGTGTTGAATTGGTGGATAGTACACCGATTGTGGAAGAGCTTGATTTACCACGGCCGTCACAACAGAAATGGTCGTGGGTAGTTGTGTGACCGGGCCTACATAGCCGAGCATGGCGTTGGTTGAGAAACTAATTCAATAGTGTTGGAAGATGACTTGAGCTGAGCAAGCGATTCCTCTAAAATGTCAAATCTTGTGTGGAGCCTTTTGAACATTTATGCCAATGATAATGGTTGAGTCGCATCTAAACTACCAGTAAAAACTGGTGGTGCTTATTCCAATTCTTCTTCATTCGGCATGATGGATTTTCTTGACATTGATGGCATATATTTCAAACATTAACACGTGTCCCGCTGCAGGTGTGCCACTAAATGTTTGTAGAAAAATGAGTATTCCGGTAGATACGGGCGTACCAGACTCTGGAAGAGTCAAAAGTACTTTCAAAAGAATGTGCAACTCTCCTTTCGGAAGTGATGGATGAAAATCAAGCGATTGTAAATAGATTATTTTCGTCTTAGTCAAAAGGACTTAAATGTTAAAGTTGAAAAAAAAAAGGAATAAGAAATTGTGAATACAAGTTGGTATAAATGTATTTAAGTTGGAAGAAAAGAAAATGGAAGAAAGTAAATTGTTACTGGAATTTATGTGTTGTAAGATAAATGACTGGAAGAAAGTAAATTGCTGGAAATTGAGTACTGGAAGATACGTAAATGGCAGAATTGAAAGTGCATAAAGTAAATTTCATGAATTTAAAGTGCATGAAGGTAAAAGAATTGAAAAAAATGACTTGTATTCAAATTACTGGAATTGAAATACAAGGAATAGAAAATACAAGATAAAGTGAATGACAATTTAAGAAAATTGAATTGTAATGATTTTTTGTGCCTTGGGGGGGGGGGGGGGGGGGGGGGGGGGGGGTGGGCTTTAAAATTACATAAAGTGTTCTATTTATAGCCTTATGTGCATGTGTGTGTAGTTTTCAGCCTTGCTCCAAAGTATATCAAGTGTCCATAAAACTACCCACTTCTTTACTTAATTATCTCATATTCTGCCATCTTCCATCTATCTTCCTTCCAGACTGCCACGTGTCAGTAGAAGTTACATCTTCCATTGACGGTTACAAATACCATCTTCCACTTGTCTTTCTTCCAAACTGCCACGTGTCCCATGATCTCTTGGTTGTTTTACACTTCTTCATTCATATTTAAATGACTTGATAAATCTAGCATTAATTTAAGCCAAATTAGTATCCTTAATCTTAACTTAGTGGCCTCCTTTAAAAGTGCAACCAACTCCCACTAACTCCTTAATTTCCGCAACTAACACACAGTGGCCCACTCTTTCTTCCACGTAGCTTTAGTAACCGCCATCTTCCAGGATATCAGGAACCGTTTTCTTCCACGTAACTTCCGTAACCGCCATCTTCCATCTTCTAGGTTATCAGGAACTGTTTTCTTCCACATAGTTGACTTCAATTGTGCCAAGTGCATGCCACGTGGCCAAATAATAGGCTACCACATGGTATCGAAATTTTTGGTGTCGATAGTACCATGAGGAATTCTTGAAATAATTTGGAATCATGTTATTATTGTTTATTAATATTAAATACATTTGTTTTGAATGATGCCTAGTATATATATATATATATATATTTGTTGTTTCTATGATCTCCTCGGCAAAATATTTGTGATTATGGATATGCCTATGTGTGTGGATGCTTTATTGTAGTAATATTCTTTTTAGGGTCAAACTTGTCATTCCGATTTTGGGCTTTATTTTTATTTCTAAAATTACATGTTTTATCTCCAAATTTTTGTCCTTTAATCACTTCTTGACCATAAGTAAATTTTAAAACTTACAAAACTGTTTCATAAGCACTTCAACCAATCTTGGACTAATCTCACCTTCCTCATCAGACTCAATAAGATCTTCCTTAGTGGTTTTAAAAGTTATGCTTTTCTCTTTTGTGCCGCTAGACATCTTAGGGGATTGAGCACATATGTCCATCTCATAAGATTTTAGGTTCCCAACCAATTCTTCAAGTTTAATTTCTTTAAAACCCATTATTTCAAAAATGACAGTAACCTTAGAACAAAAACATTCAGGTAGAGATCTATGAATCTTTTTCACTATGGTAGTCTCAAGACTGAGCTCTCCTAGATTGTGGCTACTAGTTACTATGTCAGTTAATCTAGCCTCAAAGTCAACATAGACTTTATCCTTTTCCATCATGAGTTGTTCAAACTGTGAATTTAATAGTTGGAGTTTCGATTGCTTAACTATTGAAGTCCCTTCATGAGTAACTTATAGAATATCACAAGCTTCTTTGGCAATTTCGCATGTAGCAATTCTCCTAAACTCACCCGCGGTCTTAGCATTGAATAAAGCACAAATATCTTTGGAGTTCCAATTAGCATTGTTCGACTCAGCAGGAGTCCACTCATTTGACGGTTTTAATTTAGATTTATTAATAGTCTCGTCTATCACAGTGGGAGGTAAGTATGCTAACTCTATGGCAAACCAATCTCTCTCATCTCTAGCTTTCAAGAAAGCTCTCATCCAATCTTCCAATAGGTGTAATTTGAGCCATCAAATAAAGGGGACCTAGTAACGGAGCCTCCTTCTCAAGGTACGTCCATCTCCTAAGTTCAAGATCTAACCCTAGGTCATTAACCTAAATCGGGGCAACCACGCTCTGATATCAATTGTAATTACCTAGGAGATGGTGGAAATAGCCTAGAGGGGAGGGGGAGAATAAGCTTTTAAGAATTAATTGACAAATTTACAATTAATTGTGGAATAGTCAATTTTAATTCAATTCTTTAGAAAAATAATTCACTCAATAATAAATAAAAGTGCATAAAATAAAGCAGAAATGACACAAATATTTTTACGTGAAAAATCTTGAAAAACGCTCCAAGTAAAAATCACGGATACACTTTGGTATCGATACACTATGAATCAAAGAAGTTTACAGACTCTATGAAGTTAGGACTTACAATCACTCTGATTTGCCGCTTTTCACTCGACGTCTGAAAGTCTTAAATCACTCGCACAACCACGAAGCCTCCTGCTCCGATCTCCATTCTTTGACGGCTCCTTTTCTCAACGGATCGATGCAACTGCATTGCAACTGGTTGTGTGATGATTTTGCAACAACTAGATCATCCAATTGTGCATGGAGATCTCAAAGGTTGAAGCACAATTGAATAACCTTCAAAAACTAAAGAGAACTTTGATATATGATGATCAAGCAATCTCTTTCTCTCACTCTCCGCAAATGAATCTAATTTGTAGAAGAAATCGCAGAGCTCTCACAAAAGCCACATAAGCCACACCTCCTCTCTTTTGTTTAAGTCCTATATGTAGAGAGAAGAGAATACAATTAGGGTTTGGATTTCTTAACCTCCAAGTCTATGATTTTTAACCACAAAGTCCTTAAATATTGGCCAATATACCAATAATACATTTTAATCACGTCCCAAAGTGGTTAGGAGTCTATTACATATCAGAACAAATCATTCCAAAAACTACAGCCAACTTTCCCGAGTTCTCGTGAATTAGGTTGAGTTCTCAGTAAAATTGTCTAGTTCTTGTGAAGTTTACCGAGTTCTCGAGAATGTTAGTGGTGCTCATTGACGAACAAATAATACTGAAAATTTTCACGTTTTTCCGTTATTGGGCTAGTGGCAACCAAAATCCCGAGTACTCGGCCTGGGTCCCGAATTCTTGGTAAATCCAAAAATCATTTTTTCTTGTTCTTTCTTTGCCGTATTGCTTCCAACCATTCCATCTACTTCACTTTCTTTGTATCTTGACCACTTTATACTTGATCACGTACTTTGCTTGGCCATGTCAATTTCCTAACACTATCGGAGCTTACAACACTCAACATCACTCAACATAATTATTGATCAGAACATGCCGTTACACACAAATGTTCTTACAATATGTATCTTCTTTCTTCTTTGAAAATAAGTCCATTATGGGAGTGTGGGTAGTCATATAGTCTGGCTGGCTGGCTGTACTTTTATATTGAAAAAACAGCCCATTAACATTAAAGAGAGTATTGTGAAGAGGTAGAGAAATAGGGTGCCTATAAAAGCATCAAAGTGAAAATGGCCATTAACGTTTTAAGATAGTATTGTATGTTCTCCCATACAACACGCCACCATGCGCATTGCGCACTCTCCATCATCATAAACATATTCTTAGGGAATCATTCATTCTTTTATCTCCCCCATTCCAGTTTTCATTAAAATAAAATAAAAGAAGACCACAGATATTGAACCCAATGAAGTAATAATCATGATAATGACTAAAGATAAGAGAATTTTGCATTCTGAAAAGGATATTTACGTTACAAAACCAAACTACCAAGAAAAAAAGATAAAATACAATAAAAGAGAGA